>CM066032.1:407232351-408678651 GCA_033557465.1 Ichthyophis bannanicus | reverse complement strand
GGAACAGCAGTGTAGCACAATGGTTAAGGCATTGACTGCTGATACAGGGGTCATGAGTTTGCTCCCCAGTGTGCCTAATACGTAAGGCTGGCTGAGGCATCAGCTTTGCAATGTACATATTTTTTCCTGCAGCACTTTATTTGTATTTTATTAATTGCTGCCAGCAAACACTCCCTCACGTGCCGTAACTGAAGGTGCCGCATAAGGCACCCTATAAGGCACTCCATAGGGCACATTATAAAGTGCACTGTCCGCCATGGCACCCTATAATGTTCCCTATAGGGCACCCTATAAGTTGCTCCACAGGATAATGTATAGTGCACCTTATATGGACGGTAACCATAAGGTGCCCTATAGGGCGCCCTATAAAGCGCCCTCTGAGGCACTTTATGGGTACAGTACGCTGAGGGTGTTTTTGCTGGCAGCAATAATGTACATTAAAAATAGATAATGCTTTGGGCAGCCCTATAAAAAACCCCACTGTGGGTTTAAACCCATGACCTCTGGCTCCACACCTCTATAGCTGCTAGCAAGCACCTGGCTGGCTGCAGAGGGAGTGCACGTCACCACACAGACAGTCTGCTGTGGTCACCAGGATAGGGTTAGCCCACCCATACCCATGATGCACTGCAAATGCAAATCAGCTGTCCACAGATAAACACAAGATGGGGTATGCACCCCCACAGCACCTCGGCCTGGTAGGGGGAACTGACCATGTGCACCCCCACAGCACCTCGGCCTGGTAGGGGGTACTGACCGTGTGTTTTACTGGCACAGAGTAGCTACACACCGTCACATGTGCACCCCCACAGCACCTTCCATGGCTGAAAGAGGCCATGCTGGAGGTCCAAAGCAGTGTTAATGTGTGAGATAGGTAGTTTCTGCAGAAACACCTTGGATATATCTGTCTGTCCCAGTCAGGTGTAGCCCCTATGGACCCCTAGGAGGATTATGTACCACCACTCTCCTCCTCCAGGGCTGAGGGTGGTAAACAGGGTCTCCCATCAACAGATCCACATTCTACCTCCCTGCAATGGTGGCAGTAGAGGGGACCATCAACTCCAGTCCTACTGGGGAACAGACACCCTACAGCAGGGGTGTCCAAACCTGTCCTGGAGGGCCGCAATCCTGGCAGGTTTTTGGGATAGCCACAATGAATATGTATGAGATATATATGCATTAGAGAGATCCTGCCAACCTGACTGGTTTGTGGCCCTACAGGACTGGATTTGGAGACCCCTGCCGTACACCTCTGTCATTTAAGATTGTGAGTGGGCAAGGTACAGATGTCCTAGACATCAAAAGGGTAGATAGAATTTCTCACATTCCTTCTCGATTCCCACCACCACCAAAAAGTTGTCTAATAGACCACATTTTGGTGGTGGTGAGAAGTGAGGAGGAATGTGACAAAGTCTATCTACCCTTTTGATGTCTAGGACATCTGTACCTTGCCCACTCACAATCTTAAATGACAGAGGTGTAAAGCAGGGGTCTCCAAATTCAGTCCTGGAGGGCCACAAACCAGTCAGGTTGGCAGGATATCTCTAATGCATATATATATCATGCATATTCATTAGGGCTATCCCAAAAGCCTGCCAGGATTGCGGCCCTCCAGGACAGGTTTGGACACCCCTGCCCTACAGGGCAGTCAATGCAGCTCTGTACACATTCATAACGCAATAGGAGACAGACATTAGGGCTGGATATGCTAAGCTGCACCCCACCACTATCTGATATTCTCCTGCAGCAAGCCTTCATCCGCTGCACCCTGCAAGGCGCTCCATGAAGACACATACCAGCTGCAAACAGTCCGCTAGCTAGTCCATAGTGCATGTTCCTGGTGGAAATGCATGCACCCAGAACAGGAATGTCAGCATACACAACAAACAGATAAATCAGTGACTGTGCCCCAAAAGGAAAGCCATAAATATCACATGACAGAAATACTATATAGCACTATGGGGGTGCCTAGCCATGCTGTCGTCACTGCACAGTCAGGGTGAGAGTGATCTCCCAGCAGGATGTACTGAGGTCACCCTGTCTGTGTAGGTGGTGGCCGGGCACTAAAATGTCCCAGCCAGTGCCCTATGCCCTGTGCAGATGCATCCTGGCCAGGCCACCCTGTCTGGGCTATACCCATGGTACCTTGCTCCTCATTATGCACATTGGCAGGCCAATACTGGCAACAGTGCTGGCAGTGTGGGCTGTGGAAGGTGTTTGCAGCCACCACACACTGTATAGACAGACACACACTCCCACACCTATGCCAGCATTGTGCTACTATAGAGGAGTTTAGCAGCCCTGCCCACCACACCAGTCCTGGGCACAGTACAGGCATGGATATGGTACGCAAAACTGTTGGGGGTCACTCCCCAGAGTGGTAAACACTGTCAGAGACCAGACCTGAAGCACACACCGCAGACATCAGAAAGATTGTTATGATGGAGCTCAATGAGCAAACTGTGCTTAACGTAGGACTTGCTATCTGCCAGTAATCATAGGAAATGTTTGATAGCTGTGTACCATATACCCAGGTGTAGGGTGGCATTGCTAAGGTATGCAAGTGCTACTATTGGGAGATGCACGCAGGGCCCAATGTCCTGCCTCTCCAGAAGGCATTGGCCAATGGGGCCTGTGGGTGTGGGTGTGTCTGCCCCTGTTGGCTGCTGCTTTACGGCAGAGGTTCCCAACTCCAGTCCTGGTGTGCCAAAGACTGTTTGGGTTTTCATGCTGTCCCTCATGAATATGCATGAGATACATCTGCATACCATGGGGGTGGTGCATAGATATGCAGCACAGGCATCTTTATTAGAGGCAGCATGAAACCTGAATGGTGTGGGGCCCTCCAGGACTGCATTTGGGAGACTCTGCTCTAGGTAATGTGCCTGTTTATGGTGTCTGTGCTCGGTGGGGTAAAATATAGGCGTATTAACCATGCGTATGTTCTCAGCAATAAAGGTTTGTCCTTACTATCACGGTTTAGTTGTGGGAAAAATATGTGGACTGGATTGGCAGGAGCCCCAGCTGGGCTTTGAACCTGTGACCTTTTGTTCTTGCACACACTGTCTGTGTGCACTGCACCACCATGTTGCCACAGAGACAGTGCATTCCCTGATGATAGCATGACTGTTTGTCAGGCAGGGCCTGTCTGTTGCAGTGCATTGCACCCACCTACCCAGGGCTAGGCCATAGTCTGCTCTGGGCAGCTGCCACTGCCCCCCTCCACCTCCAGTACCCCTGTGCCACTATGCTGACATGCCCTTCTGCTGGTGGTGCTGGTGGTACGCAGTCTCAGGCCATCCTCTGTGCGGGTAGGTGGCTGCCTATGGTGCAGGTTCTGGGGTAGGGGTGCCTGCATATCTGTCTGCACGTTCCCCAATCACCGCCTGCCAATGTTCCGTGCCTTTGGGGGTACCTGCTGGGTACTATCCCCTGTGACACTGTGCTAAACACTCTCGTGCCCATGTTGGCCACTCCTCAGTTGTGGTCTGGCTGCTGTTCAGTTTCAGCATTCCTAGGTGCCATCTAGGCATCTGCCTAGTCCGCACTGTGCCCCAGCTGCACCACAGCATGTGCCGCCTGCAGCCCTCTGTATCCCCTTTCCCAGCATCTGTCCAATTGCCCATTCCGACCTGCCCGCCCTGCTGTTGTGGAAATGTGCATGCCATAGGTAACCTGGCCAATGGAGAGGGAAACCCTGATCAGTGCTATTTCACTGTGGGATCATTCACCTTGTATGGGGACGGAGCGTAGACCCTTCTAAAATTCATATTTATTTTTAGGGGCTTTTTTGGGAGTGTTTTTTGATGTTCCCCATTACTATCACTATTGCCCAGCTTGATTATAATTTTTTTATATTTTGTTCGGGTCATTTTTACTGTTTATTTGCCCTTTTGTTCCGTGCACATGTATCACACTGCTCACTTTTTGTAGGTTTCCCTGGTTTTGCTGTACATTGCTGACAGAAATGATTTCTCTTCCCTTTAAATCGGTTCTACCACGAGGTTATCACTCGCGGTATTTTTTTCATTGAATTTCAGCCCCGCTCTTGTGCGGGGAGCCTCTCCCCTCCCACTCTCCACCCATTGACCCCGTCTCTCCGCCCCTGGGGAGCCTTCCTCCACCCTCCGGGAGCCTTTCCACGCCTCTATCACTCATTTGCGGGCCGTGCACATGAGAGGTCCCGTTAGTGCAGCGCGCACGTGTGCGGGGCACAAATACGCATCATTAGCGTGCGCTAAGGTACCTTAGCACACGCTATTGTGCGCCGCACACTTGTACGCCGTTTAGTAAACATACCCCATGGTTTCACCGTATTTCTGAACTGGACAACCAGAATGAGGTGTAGGCTTGGTAAATATGTCTGATATTATAATAGCCACTGGGAATTTCACAGAATTCAATAAGGAAAAAAAAATTAAGAAGGGTTCCAGGATACCTTTCCCAGAACTTACCAGTCTAGGAATATGGCTCAAGAAACATTTTTGGAGTAAGTCTCTAGAACAGGAGTCAATCAATTCACAAGGCAAACATTCAGGAAGGGTTTTCCATAGAGCTCAAGATCAGACAGGAAATAGGAACTAATATTACCAGAAATATAAGGCATGATGAAGAACAGGAACCGGAGAACAGTTCCAGGTCAGCCCATAACAACTGTTAACATAATTGGGGAACCCCCTCCCCCCAAAACTTTGGCTTTTCAATTTGTCTGGAAACTTGTAATAACCTTTAAGAGGTTTTTTTGCTTGTTTGGACTGCAGCCACAGCCAATTCTTAATTAACAAAATTGCCCTGAAATTAATATTTATAAAAACAAAATAAAACAAAATTAAAATTTATTAAAAGAAAACAAAACAAAATGAAAAAAAACATGTCAGCATCATAGGAAACTAAACAAAACATTTTTTTTGCCTACAAACCCCTGGTTACCGGTGATGGCATGGGCCAAGTTTAAGGTTCGGATATTGATATTTAAAGTACTACAACTGGCTAAACTGTTACCTTTGACTATTCCATTGGCCGAACATATATCAAGAAGATCACTTAGTCAGGAACCCAAAGCCTTTTGGATGGGCCATCTTTAAAAAGCACTAAAAAGTGAGGACTACACCGGAGCATACTCAGTCATGGGTCCCCAATTGTGGAATTAGTTGCCACCTAAGCTAAGACTGAAAAATTTGATAGATTTCAGTAAAAGTGTAAAAGCCTTATTTTTTAGGGAAGCTTATCAGCTCTGAAAATTATCCTTGAACAATGATTATTACACTGGTTGGAACTAGTTGACAGAGTTATGTGATGATGCTTTTAAGTTATTTTATATTATTTAATGTAATCATATTGTTAACTAATTTATACAGTTTTAATGTTTTCTGCCCATTGATTTATGTTGTCTGACTATTTTGATGTCTTTGTTTTACTGGATAAAGAAATGTGGTTGCCATGTTAGTCCACTTTAATGGTAGTTAGGGAATAAAAAGGAAAAACAAGGAAAATAAAGTTGTACCTTTTTATTAGACTAATAACTTAATACATTCTAGGACTAGCTTTTGAAGTTTAAAACCTTCTTCTGGTCAGGACAGTATGAGCAACAGGTGACAAAATGCCATGATATATAAATGAATCACAAAAGGATTCTATTGACACTCTAAAGGGAGGGGGGACGAAGTGGGGGAGATAGGAGGGTGATCAAAGGGTGGTCAAGCTGTAAATATTTATAGTATATAATATGATAGAAAGTCCATATCTTTGTTAAGTCCTGTCTGGTCCAATTGAAAGTTTCCTATCATCTTCATTTCAAATGTTTAATGTTCCTGGACTGACTTGAATCCTCCCCTCAGGACTCTCACCATAAAATCATTGATGCTGTGCTGGGGTAGTGAAAAGTGCTCCCCAACAGATGAAGTGACAGAAGTGAAGGCTTGGTCTGCTCTGTGGTGTGTGATCTTATGTCTGTGTGAATTCATCTTTTTCTTTAACATTTGGCCTGCCTCTCCATTGTAGCATCCCCTGTCATGTGTTCTTTGCTGAATAATACAGACCAGATTAGAGGAAGAGCATGAGTGTGATCTCCTTATGTGAAATGTTTATCCCATGTAGGTAACTGTGGAATCTTCTGATAAGTGTTGTCATAACTTGTAGCTTGGTATATGATTATTATTACTAAGCATTTATAAAGCGCTGCAACATACCAAGCGCTGTACAAACATAAAAAGAGACAGTCCCTGCCCATTAGAGCTCACAATCTAGTTAAGACAAAATATGAACTAGATTAGATAATACAAAAAAAAATTAACAAGACAAGAACAAATGTTTATGGAGAGAACAAGAAAGGACAAATTAGGAACAAAAAGCAATAGTGAAGAAATGGGATTTCAGTTTGGATTTGAAGATGGCCAGGGAGGAGGCTTGGCGGACAGAGACAGGTAGAGAATTCCAGGAAGAGGCTGCAGCCAGTTGAAAGGAGCAAAGTCTAGAATTAGCAGTACGAGTAAAAGGCATAGATAAACGAAGACAATTAGATGAGCGGAGTAGGCGAGAGGGGGTGTAGGTAGAGATGAGGGATGAAAGGTGATGAGGGGCAGAAGAATGAATACATTTATAGGTTAGAAGGAGGAGTTTGAACTGGATACGGAAGCGGATGGAGAGCCAGTGAAGTGACATGAGGAGAGGAGTAATGTGTGAAAAACGAGACTGACGGAAAATCAGACGAGCTGCAGAATGTTGAATAGACTGGAGAGGAAAGAGGTGGTTAGCAGGGAGGCCAGCAAGGAGAAGGTTACAGTAATCAAGGTGGGAGGTGATTAAAGAGTGGACAATCAGTTTAATAGTGTTATCAGAGAGAAAGGAGCAAATTTTGGAGCTATTGTAAAGAAAGAAATGGCATGTTTTAGCAATGTTTTGGATATGTAAAGAGAAGGAGAGAGATGAGTCAAAGATAACACCAAGGTTCCGTGCCAAAGAGACAGGAAGGATAACAGAGTTATCCACAGAGATTGAGAAAAGGGAAGGAGGAGGGGAGGCATTAGGGGGAAAGACAAGGAGTTCAGTTTTGGCCATGTTCAGCTTCAAGTGACGATAGGACATCCAGGAAGCAATGTCAGAAAGGCAGACCGAGATCTTAGCTTGAATTTCAGGAGAGATAACAGGCAAAGAGAGGTCGATTTGAGAGTCATCAGCATAGAGATGATAGTGAAAGCCATGTGAAGAGATAAGGGCATCAAGGGACTGGGTATAGAGAGAGAAGAGGAGGGGACCTAAGACAGAACCTTGAGGTACACCCACAGGTAAAGGGGTAGAAGAGGAGGAGGAGCCACCGAAGTACACACTGAAAGAGCGGTGGGAGAGATAGGAGGAGAAAGTACAGAGCCTTTGAAACCGAGTGAAGACAGGGTGATAAGAAGAAGACTGTGGTCAACGGTGTCAAAGGCAGCAGAAAGATCCAGAAGAATGAGGACAGAATAAAAGCCTTTGGACTTAGCCAGAAATAAATCATTGGTGACTTTCGTAAGAGCAGTTTCGGTAGAATGTAGGGGACGGAAACCGGATTGTAAAGGATCTAGGAGGGCATGAGAGGAAAGGAAGTCGAGACAGTGGTGGTAGACAGCACGCTCAAGAAATTTAGAAATAAAGGGAAGGAGAGAGATGGGACGGTAGTTAGAAGGACAGGTGGGATCAAGTGAGGGTTTCTTGAGGAGGGGTGTGACAAAAGCATGCTTGAAGTCAGAAGGGAAGGTAGCGGTGGAGAGCGATAGGTTGAGAATATGAGTGATGGAGGGGACGATAGTGGAAGAAATGGAGCTAAGGAGGTGGGTAGGCATAGGATCAGAAGGGCAGGTAGTCAGCTTAGAGGAAGAAAGGAGGAGTGTTGTTTCCTCATCAGAGACCAGAGGGAAGGAAGAAAGGGAAGCAGAAGTAAGGGGGGAGAGTTGGCAAAAATGCGGGGGGGGGGGGAGGAGGAAGGGATGGTAGTGAACTGGAGGGTAATTTTATGGATTTTGTCATGGAAGTACTGTGCCAAGGTTTGGGCAGGAAGGGAGGTAGCAGCCAGAAGTGGGGTCACACTGAGGAGAGAGTTGAGTGTACAAAAGAGACGACGAGGATTAGAGACAAGAGAGTTAGTCAGATTGGTGAAGTAGATTTGTTTGACAAGTGCAATGGCTGATTGAAAGAAGAGCATGAATTTAAAGTGGAGAAAGTCAGCATGAGAGCGAGATTTGAGCCAGGCAAGCTCAGACGAGTGGGCACAGGAGCGCAAATAGCGGGCAAAAGGAGAGAGCCAAGGCTGTGGAGGGGAACGCCTAACAGGATGTGAGATGAGGGGAGCAAGAGAATCCAAAGCAGAGGAGAGTACAGCATTATAGGAGGCCACAGCCTCATCAATAGAATTAGAAGGAAGAATGGATGAAAGGGGTGAGGAAATAGTGGAGGAGAGAGCTAAGGGATCAATAGCAAGAAGGTTTCTAAATAGATTAGCGGAAACAGGACGAGGCTGAGGTGGAGGATGATGAATAATAAGACTTAAAAGGTGGTGGTCAGATAAAGGAAGGACAGAGTTAGAGACGTTGGAGGGTGAGCAGTTAGAGAAGAAAATTAGGTCAAGGCAATGACCATGTTGGTGAGTAGGAGCAGTGGAAGAGAATTGAAGGTTATACGAGGAGGTAAGAGAGAGGAGTTTTAGAACATGGGGATTGGAGGGGTCATCAACATGTATGTTAAAGTTGCCAAGAATAAGGGTGGGGGAGGAGGGGTGAAGAAAGGTAGACTGCCAAGAATCAAAGTCAGAAAGAAAAGTCGAAATAGAAGTATCAGGAGGATGGTAGAGAACAGCTACTCAGAGTGGGAGAGGAGCGAAGAGGTGGATCAAGTGGAGTTCAAAAGAGAGAGAGGAATGAGATTGAGGTAGGATGAGAGACTGGAAATGACAAGAGGGAGACAGAAGAAGCCCAATACCCCCATCACGACCAGTAGGCCGAGGAGAGTGGGAGAACTGGTAGCCCCCATGACAAAGAGCAGCAATGGAGGCATTGTCTTCAGGAAGAAGCCAGGTCTCAGTTAAGGCAAGGAGGTGAAAAGAGCAGGAAATAAAAAGGTCATGTACAAAGGCAAGTTTATTAGAGATAGAGTGAACATTCCATAAGGCACAGGAAAAGGGAAGAGCAGACGGGGAGAGAAGAGGAATGTGAATAAGGTTAGAAGGATTGCGAAAAGGCCTAGTTCTAATATGAGAGAGATGTTTAGGGAGGGTAGGAAACCTCAAAGAGTGAGAGGTAGATTTAGGGAGACCAGAATTGGGGAAGACGTAGATCAGGTTAGCCAAGTTGCGTAGTGGCCTCATCATGAGATAGGAAGGAAGAAGGGACTTACCAGAGGAGAGAAGGAAGAGGGGGTGCGGAGAAAAGTGAGAAGGAACAAAGGCTTTGGAGTAGGTAGAGTCAATAAGCAATGGAGCAGGAGCTAATCATAATCAAATGCAGAAAGAAACCAGCAAGCATGACAGGAAGACAATGTCATAAATTAAGATAAAGTCAAGGCTGAAAGCTAAGGTCCCGCTAAGGTCCTGCGCCTAAGGGCCACTCCCATTGGTAGAGCAAGTTTAAAGTATGCTGAAACAGCTGTGCACGGGAAGGGGATTCCCCTCCTGCTTCAGTCTCTGCCGCTCAGGTGGAAAGGAATGCAGGAGCGTTGCTTTAAGTGCCCGTTGGTAGAGCAAGTTTAAAGCACTCTGAAACAGCTGTGCATGGGAAGGGGTTGCAGGGGTTTGTGCCATTCTCTTCTTTTAGGGCTTCTAATGGGAGCCTGCTTTTGACTCATTTATGCATCAGATTTGATGGTTGTCGGAAGGACAGCCTTGGTGGAACAAGGAATATGTCTTTCAGTGATTCATCTTCCTGTAGTATTGGTTTTAAGTCTTTTATGATTTTTCTAATTTTTTTCCTGCTCTGGATTGTATGTCACTATCAGGGGGACTCTATTTGAGGTTTTCTTCTCTCTGTATTTTAGTAACTTCTCCCTGGGTGTTTTGAGTGAAGAAGCCATATTCTTGGAGATGATTTTGGGATCAGGGCTGACCCTAGGCGTGTGCAGGGCCATGTTACCGGCACATGGCCCTGCTCTTGAACAGTCCCTGTGCCTAGCCAGAGGGGGGAGGGAGCAGAAAGTGAGAGAGAGCTTCTGGGTGGCATAAGTTTAAAAATAGAAAAGCTGCAATTGCAATGGTGATCATGGCAAAGGGAGCCAAGATCGGGGCCAGGCTGTGCAACCTCAGCAAGCTGATGAGGGCAGGCAGGTTGTTTTTTTTTAGATTAAATTCATGGCCGACAACAAGATCTGCAATCACAAGGGTCACTGCAGGCCATGATCACAGGTGCCATGAAGGGGTTGGGGCAGGAGGAGGCATAGAGAAGCAGCTCTGGGCAGCAGCAGTGATCGGGGTTCAGATTCTGCTCCAGACTCTCAGTAAAGCTGCCGGATCAGGTCCGATGCCTACAGGGAGGCCTGTAGTGTGTGCTGGGAGGTGGAGCTGGCCTTAAAGGGTCGGGCTGGAAAGGGCCTGGCAGAGTGGATGGTCCTGGGGCAGGAGCAGCATCGTAGCTAGGCTTGTGCCAGTGGTGCAGCCACACAGGGTGCAAAAAAGTAAGGGTGCATTTGGGCCCAGACTGGAAGTGAAAGCTGCCCCATTTGGAAGTCTAATTCAGAGCCTTTTGTGGAATACCTGAGCCACACAGTTTGGGGAGCAAAACAGCTGAACTGCCTGAATTCTGCATTTCTAGATGAGCTATCTGGGGGGGTGGGGGTGGGGTTCTATATCATCACCTCCCAGAACAGCAGTATGGCTGGCATGGATCCCAAGGCCCCACCAGTCCAATCTGCAGGGACGAAGCTGGGTGGGGCAACAGAAATGCATGCCTCAGCTCCACAGAGCACTCTACTTGGGACTTCAGTGCCTGCAGTTTATTTATTTTCTAAAAGCATCCATGCCACGCAGAATATCTCGATGCTAATTTTGCGAAGCATGTGAGATTAGCATCAAGACATTCTGAGCAGCAAGGATGCATTTAGAATGTGATTGCATTGCCAGCATTGAAGTCCCAGTAGAGTGATCTGTGGAGCTGAGGCATACATTTCTGTTGCTCCGCTCAGCCCTCGTCCCAGATTTGGCAGCCTCCTGTCCCATATTTCAGCAATTGAGATAGAGGGGAGAGAAAAAAAATATTTTCAATTTAGCAATTTGAAAATATTGTTTTTTTAGAATTTACATCCATTATCTTTATATTTTGCACAGTATGGGGAAATGCAACACTTTCTATTTTGCTATTTGTCTGCTTGGAAGCGATATTGTTGCTGTTATGGGATGGATGGGGGAAGGATATTGAATCCTCTTCCCTTCTCCAAGCCCTGTCTCTCAAATCTCCTCCCCCCCCCCCCCCGCCCCCATACACTTTGGATAAGTGTTCCAGATTTACCTGAAATCTGATAACCTTATCATCTGGCCAAGGTAATATGGGAAGCAAACATAGACATTGCCTCAGATGCAGCTATCAAGGGTCGTTGGGGCTGGTGGGAGTGGGATAAGGAGTGAGGCCGCTGCCTTCTGTTGGCACTATGTAGTGGCACATTAAGAGCATGATTTCATTAAGCTTTCTTTTTCATTGAAAATGGGAAAGCAATTTTAGTAAATCAGACCCTAAAAACAGTAACCGTGATACTGTATATCTTTTTGTGTGTGTCTGTGTGTGAGTGGGGGTGGGGGGGTCAACTCGCACTGTGAGCTAAGTCTTGCAACCGCCTGAGGGGGATGGAGGGGAGAACACACCGATCAAGTGGACAGAGCTGCCATATTACTCAGTTCCAGGAGGGAGATTTAAGACCAGTTCTGGATTTCTAATAACCTTATCCTGATGCATTAGGGACTCAAAGCACTAATTTCAATGGGCATAATTTTGGACTACAAATCCACATTGCTTTGGGATGTACATTCAAAACCAGGACTGGTCACAATGTCTCCCTCCTGGAACACAGTAATTTGTGCAGTTCCGGGTGAGATGGCTGAGCTTCCATCATTTTTGTAGGGATATGTTGAGGTTTCGGAGCCCTGTGCATTATTCTTGTGGGGGGGGGGGGGTGCTATGTGACATCACAGATCTCACTCCCCCACAAAAATAATGACTAGGGCTGGCTTAGCATAGAAGGAAATGCATTTCTGTTTCTAGTTCTCATGTCTTGCACGGTGTACAAAGTAGCTTCTAGAGGTTTCATTTCAGCTTTTGTATTGTGATTAACTGTGTTCTGTATTTGGTGAAGGTATAACTGAAGTGAGGTATTCTGCAAGTGCATGGTTGGGGAACCTCCAGCCCTGCACTCCACCTGCCCCCAGGAGCTCATGGGCTTTCTCGCTGCTGCACACATCCCCCTCTTTTCCCCAGGATTATAGCTTTCTGCTCATTCTTTTGTAGGAGGTTTTTGTTTTTCTCTCTCAGTTTCTGGAAATGTGCATCTGATATCGTTTGGATTTTGTACAGTACCGAAGGAAGTGCATTTCTATGTCATCTTTCTTTGGGATGCTGTCTGGTTCCATGGGGGTTCCAGTTTTACCATTTGTTATCATTTCCCAATAGGAGATATATTGGTATGCTATGAGATTGGTTTAATGTTTGCAGTGCTACCTTTTGATGGGTAGGGTTAGGTACTGTGTGAGTCCTGGTAGTGCTGTTATGATACGGCAGGTTTGCAATGGGTTCTAAATGAACAGGGTTTTGTAGTAATGCACCTGGCAGCTGGCAACGGAGGGTAGTAATGGAGAAATATGGTAGCTTTTCTTTATCCTCACTGTACATGCAAATGGTTTTCAGACACTCATTAAGAGGCATGTTTACTAAAGGTTAATGTGTATTCATAAATGTTAACATGTGCTAAGTGCAGCAGCACCCATTTATTTCTATGGGTAGCACTTAATGCACATTAATGTTTAGTAAACATGCCCCTAAGTCATTGCTGGGACAAAAGACACTTATGAAGGGCTCCTTTGGAAGTCGCCTACAATTTTAGATGGGCAGCATGTAAAGTTTAAAATAAATAACTATATGTCAATGGGGTCCAGTGGTTATGCAAATGAGACCTCATGTTGAGTCTGTGCACATGGCCCTGCATCACCCTTGAGCGCCCCTGTTTCAGATTGTAGCCTTTTTTGTTTGAAGGATTTAGCCAGGATTTAGGAGTGTTTATCCCTGTCTTCTGGATCAGAGCATATGCAGTGATATTGTGTTGCTTGGCTGTGTATAATGGCCTTTTATGAAGGTGAAAGGGTGAAAGCTGAAACTGTGAAGGCAGCTGCATCTGTCAGTATATACAGTAGATGTCTGTATATTGCTTCTGTCCATACTTTTCTGTGGAGTAGACAATTTTACATCTGATTGAGGGTTGGGATGTATTAAAAAATTGTGACATTGTTTGAGAGACTCCTCTCTTTTAGAACAAATCATAAAAATCAGCAAATACAATGACGGAATTCAAAATGGCATGTGACAGACACAGTAGATCCCTTTATAGCAAGTAGATAAAATCAAAGCAAACTTAAATATCTGTTATACTTCAATAAACAGAGGGAGGCTGACCTGCATGGAGCAGCAGGTACAACCCTAAGCACAGGCATAGAGGGGGGTGACCTGCACAGAGCGGCAGTTACAACCACTCTAGCCACCTTACTGGGTAGACTACTTGGATCATACTGGTTTTTATCTGCAGTCATATACTATGTTATTATGTCATCAATATACCAGAAATATTTAAAGGGTTTAGTCTAATATTTTTTTCAAAAATGTCTCTTCCAGTTCTGTCATGAAAAGGTTGGCATATTGCGGTGCCATCCTTGTGCTCATGATCTGTAGAAACTGAAGTAGTTGTGGGTTAGGATTAGTTTTATCAATTTTGTTATAGTTTCCAGTGTGTATTTGTGTTTCAGGATAGGGAATGCTACTGTACAGTGATTTTACATCAGTTGTGACCAGGAGAGTGCCAGGCAGTAGCTGCTTAATGATTTTTAGTTTGTTCTGAAAGTCTGTGGTATCGTGTATTAAACAGTTTGTTCTATGTACTAGAGTTTGAGAATCCCCTCTATAAGACGAGATATTTCCTCTGAGAGTGTGTCAATACCAGATATGATTGGTCTGCCAGGTTTGTGGGTTTGGGGTAGCATGTAGAAAGTGACGACAGAAGGATGGGTTGGTATGAGTTTTTTAGACGTAATTGTTTTAGAAGTGTCTTTATAAGATTCTTTTAGTTGCTTTGTGTACTCGTATTCCTGTGTGGGTTCCTCAGTTAGTTTTCTAAAATATGTGCTGTTTGAGAGCTGTCTTTGTCCTTCCTCTATGTATTTTTCTGTGCCCACTATGATTCCTACAGCGTCTCCTTTATCTGCAGGCTCTATGATATTTTGGTCATTCTGTAGGTGTCTTATGACAGCTCTTTCTACTGAAGAGAGGTTATAGAGAAATTTCTCCTAGAACTTTGTGATTCGCAGCCTATGAATTTGTATAAATCAATATATGTCCTCAACTTGATATGATTCCATGATTCAAATATATTTTTTCAGCAAATCCCCAGTATTGCATAAAATAAGCATTCAGAGAAAACAAGTGAAGATTGTGATGTCTGAAGATTCACAGCAGAAGCTATCAAAGCCCTGGAGGACCCCAGAAATCTGAACTGTATGTTGATCAGGGTCATAAAATACATAGAGTGACAGGGTGATTGAAACAGGAAATCTGCACTGGGCATCAGAAAGGGTGGAATAACAAACAGTTTCAAAACATCGGAGGTCTAGGTGAGTGCCGTGGTGCTGTCTGAAGCCTTTGACTCCACTCCAGGTCCCAGAGAAAGGCAGCAGTGGTAGCAATGGGGGAGGGGGGAGGGGGGCATGAGCAGGAGGTGGTGCAAGGGATGAGTTTTGTCTAGGGCACCTCATATCCTTGCAGCAGCCTTGGATGTAGAGAGTAATGCTTGGTACTGTTGATTGGCTTGTAAGTTAGTAGCCAAGTCACTTTTGCTCTTGAAATTCTTTGTCCTTTTCCTACTCTTACCCTTCATTTTACTCTAGTGCTGCTTTTTTTACTTTCTTCTGTCTCTACCATTGTCTTTTCACTCTCTCTCTTTCCATTTCAATTTTGCATCTCCATCTATCTACCCATCTTTCCCCCTCTCCTTGGTCTTCCTCTTTCTCACTTTGACTCTGTCTTTGTCTGTCTGCGGCCTTTTCATGTGGCTTTGTGCCTGTTTCTGTGTGTGGTTGTGTGCAGCTCTTGCAACTGCAAGGTCTTTTACTCCATCAACATGAAGATGGTCCGCAATGCCACGCTCATCACTGATACATGACCGTGCTTCCCTGGCTCCTCTCACTATATCTACATTTGTGCATAGTCTGGAATACATGACTGCTTTGAAAATGGAAAAATCACTGGCTTCTAGGTAATCAAACACTTCTCACATTCACTCTCCACCATAACACTCCTCTTTTCTCTCCATAGAACCCTCTCTGATATCTGGGCACTGAACCAAGGAAACACCAGGGAAGTCCTGGCTATGCCTATCAGCTTCACACACTACCATGGGCCTCTCACTGTATTTTCCTCTCCCTTCTCCCCCACAGGTGATAGATCTTCTGCAGTGTGGAGCAGAGGAACATCAAAACAGGACCTACAAAGACAGTCATAGAAAGCATTTTTAGCTGGTTAAGGACATACTTCAGATGCCTGGACATATCTTGAGGAGAGATCTTCTGCCACTTCTCTAAGGCCTGTGATATATTCCTGGTCTGCTTTATGCTATATAATCTAGTTCTGACGTGTAGGCCACCTCTTCCTGAGGAGTTCCAGTCAGTGGATGCAGACAATGTTGAGAAAGAAGAGGAGGAGGCAGCTCAACAGGAAGAACACTGGCACCCTCAAGAATGTGAGTAGGCAGTGGCAGCAAGGAATAACTTCATTCTTAGACATTTGTAAATGGTCCGTGCTGGTTTATTTACAATGTAAAGCTACATATTTACATCAGCACTTCCATAGGTTTTCATGACCTTGCGCAACTTGGAGCAGTTGCTGCAGCCTTTCAACTTCTGTCCTATGCTAAAAAGGGTCACATCCACTGTTCCCTCTAAGCTGTGCGCGTGTGCGCGCGCACACACCTCGCCGAGTGAGCGCACATACTTTATAACAGAGCGCACAAAAATTACGGTTCTGATTCTGATAGAAAACACCACAGACGTTCTTAAAATTGAAAAGTTGTTGTGTATTTATAGTTTTCACAAGTTCTACAATATTTTCTACTGCAATCAATGTGGTGTACATACTGTATTCTGACGTGTAGTCAAATTTTAAAGTATATAACTCCGAGTGTCGTCATGTGGCGCACAAAAATTTAACCTTCCTTCAAAAGCTGCACAGCTGATATTTTATGCGCACACAGCCTACAGAAAATTAGAGGGAACATTGGTCACATCTAAAGCCAAACTGCCTTGGAGAGACTACTTCCCCTCCTGCCACTTCAGGGGCATACCTAGCACCTCCTGAACAGTCAGGAAAGATGAGTTGCTCTGCTTTTATCTGGCACTAGTGAGCCTCAGGGATGATAGGAGGAGGAAGGAAACAGAAGAAGAAAGGTAAGACCACTGGAGGAGGAAAAGAAGATGGATGAGCAAGGGACAGAAAGGTGGATGAGACCACTGATCAGGGGACTAGCAAGGATGATAAGAATAATGTGTGAAGGGAGAGGAAAGTTGAAGAGAACAGTGAGCTGGGGGACCAGGAAAGTGGATAACAGACATATCCATTAGTTTTCATATGAATCAAAAAACCAACAAAAATTTCAATTTTTGGTTCATCTTGGCATCAAATAACCAAGTTTGCATGCTTGGAAAATTTGCACGAATCTCCATTGATGTATTTCATTTTCATTATGCATGCATGACTCGCCAGACACACTGTAACAATTCTGAGAATGTGATCAGCAGCTAGTACAAGGCACTTGAGCCAATCAAGCTTCAAATCCTTGGCAGTCAGCCAGAGAAACATATCCCCATCAAATCCCATGGGCTGTGATGTCAGAGCAGGGCTGGAACACACAGCTCAGCACAACACCAGAGAACTATTTTGTCTCAGAGAGGGAGGAAGGGGTGTTGGCTGGGGTTAAGGATAAAAAAAACAGCACCATCAAGTCTGTCTTTGAGGGTGTGGGGAGGGCTTCTTGGTGTTAAGAATTTGCAAAGAGAAAGAAAAAGGTGTGTGACACCATGAAGGCTGTCTTTCAGGGAGCGGGGGCTCCTTGGAGCTTTGGCTTTCAAAGCAGAAAAACATAGAGAACTTGAAAGCAAATTTGGAGCTACTGTATGCTGGGGCTTGCTAGTGCAAAGCAAAGAAATATCCATATTCAAGGGATCAGAGTGTTCTCTTCTTGCCTCTGTTAGTGCTGCTGTTTCTGATCTGTCTGGTTTTGGAGGTAGAAATTTCTGGAGAGCTTTCTCTTATGTCTTTCTGGATTGGGGGGAGAGAGAGGCTAAGGAAACCCTACAGGTATAGTTTGTCAATTGGGAATTGCTTACTGTCCTGAGCATTGCTGGAAAGTGTGTGCACTATGCAAAAACCAAGTGGGACTGGAGAAGAATAGGTTACTGTATCTAATCTATCTATATAGTCCAGAAATAGAAGATACAGTGACATCATTTTTTTAAACCATATTTTATTACACTTTGTGAGATACAGGGAAAGTCACACCCAATACAAACAATGTTCCAATACCCTCCAGACCCCCGATACACTACCCATCTATCACTACAAATCTATTATGTTACAAACGTCCACCACCTCTAGGCCTTTAGAGCGTATTGTTACATACAATTTTTGCACCCTCTGGTATCACTCTCTAGAGTGTAACCTTTCACGCTTAACCATATAGCATTTAACAATTTGAAACCTCATATTACATAACTTTGTGTGCGCTTTGTCATCTCGCCAACTCCCCCACTAGCCCTCCCCAGGCCCTCCCAAGTGCCCCTCCAAATAAGCGTCCCATATCTTATGAAACATCCACTCCTTACCCTTCAACCGGTAGGTTAAGAGGTCAAATCTCACCGCCTCTTCAATCTTCCTATACCAATCATCCCCTGTGGGCCCTTTACCAGTCTTCCATTTCTCAGTGATCGCCACTCTAGCAGCCAGCTTGAGCTTCTCCTCCAGCAGCCTTCACCACTTTCCTACCCCTGGAGACATACCCAGCCCCAAAATTAAATCCTTTGGGCACCCCGGATTATAATCCTGTATTATGATCCTCCCTTGACTTAGTCCTCCCCCTCACCACCCCCCAGAAAAGTTGGATCACCGGGCACTCCCACCACATATGAAAGAAACTCCCAGCACTACCACAGCCTCTCCAACACCTATCTATTTGCTGCCCTCCCACCAGGAACAAGTGTCTCGGGGTAGTGTAGGCCCCATGAACAATTTGCAATTGGGTCTGCCTCCAAGAAGTCACCCATGTACACTTAGAGATATTCTCATAGATCTTTCCCCACTCCTCTTCTTCCAACTCCTCCCCCAACCATTTGTGCGACTTGGCCCTGTGAGAGTGCACAACTCTATCTTCCTCTTCTCGCAATAGCACTTTATAAATCTTTGTGATAATCCCCTTATCCAACCTTCCCTAGTACAGTACTGTTTCCATCGGTGTACTATCTCTACTTATCTGTATCTTATTCTCCCCAGAAGTTATAAAGTGTCGCAATTGAAAATATTGGTAAAAGAGGATTTTCTCTTGCACTTAACTTTCCAACTCCTGGTGGGATCTAATCACCCCTCTATCAATGAAGTCTGCGAGTTTTTCCAGTCTCCCCGTCTCAAGCCTCCGCCCCTTCTTAGCCCAACTCACGTTGCCAAAAGGAAGAAAATCTCCCACTCTGGACCAAGGAGATATTGAACTCGGGAACCACCCCCTTTTCCTCCCAAATGTATTAGTCTTTGACATCGCCTTAATTAGGGAGTGTTCATTTCCCTGTACTCCTGCTCCACACCCCTCCCCCCCCCCCTAGCCACTGAGCCAGGGATAGAGAACCCATTATGGATCTCTCCAAGTCTACCCAAGCTACCTCATTCCCTCTACTATAGTGGTCCCTCCATGCCCTGATTATATATGCCTGGTGGTACCACCTCAATGACGGGGAGCAGATCCCTCCCTGGTCCTTAGATAGCAACAAGCCACCTCTTTTAATCTGCGCCCTTTTCCCTCCCCACACAAACCTCATCAGCCTTGCTTCCCACTTTCTCATCATAGTCCCTGGAATCCGAATGGGCAGTTGCGAAAACATAAAGAGAAATTTTGGGACAACATTCATCTTGAGAACCTCCAACCCCCCTACCCATCTAACTCAATTGCAGGGAAGTCCACCCCTCCAATTGTGCACTAATTTGGCCAGCCAACGGCTTATAGTTAAGCTCAAACAGTTCTTTAGGGTCTTCCGAAATTCAAACTCCTAGATACTTAATAGCCCCATGCGCCCATCTAAAAGGGAAATTCTGTAAATCCCCCCTTTGCAACCCCCCCAGTGCCAAGGCCTCCGTCTTTGACAAGTTCACCTTAAATCCGGAAACTGCTGAGAACCTTTCCAACTCCTTTATCAAAACTGGGAGCGACTCTTCTGGCCTGGCCATAAATATCAGCGTATCATCGACATAGAGAAGAATCTTGTGCTCCACCTTCCACAATAACACCGGCCTAATATTCTGCTGTGCTCTTATACATATTGCTAGCGCCTCAATCACAATGGCAAACAAAAGGGGCGACAAGGGTCAGCCCTGTCTCGTACCTCTCTGCAACTGAAATAGATCAGAACGCTGATCATTCACCGTGAGCCTTGCTACCGGCCTCTGATACAAAGCTTCTACCCCTTGAATAAATTCCTTCCCTAGGCCCATCATCTCCATTACCTTAAACAGAAATGCCCACTCCACCCTATCAAAGGCTTTTTCGGCGTCTAGCACCACGCATAGAGTAGGGATTTTCTGCGCCTTTACATAATGGAGCAGACCCACCGCTCTCCTTACATTATCAGCGATCAGCCTGCCCCTTATAAACCCAGTCTGGTCAGGGTAAATTAAGTCCGGCAATATTCCCTCCAATCTACTCACCATTATCTTTGCATATAGTTTAGCGTCACTGTTAATCAGCACAATTGGTCTATAATTTTCACACCTGTCGGGAGGTCTAACCTCCTTGGGAATTAGCACAATGTTAGCCTGGGCCATCGAATCAGGTATTTTGTTTCCCTGCAATAACCCTGAGAAAAGTTTAGCCAAGAATGGGGCCACTTCCTCCCACATCATGTGGTAATACTCAGCTGGAAATCCATCGTCTCCTGCTGCTTTCCCTTTCGCCAATTTCTTAATGCCCCCAATCACCTCCTCTACCATAATGGGTCTCCCCAGCCAGTCCGCTGTTTCTTCCGCTACCCTGGGAATCCTGATCCCCTCCAGGTACTCCTCAGTCCATTCCCGACTAATCCCCTCCTGGCAGGTGTATAGCTCTTCATAGAATTGCCTGAAGGCCCTATATATATCTTGACTCCCTACTAACTTCTCTCCTTTCCCATTCCTAATTTCCTTCACTATCCTACTCTCTCTCTTCTTTTGCAGTTGTCGTGCGAGCATTCTCCCTGCCTTATTTCCACCTTCCATAAAATTCCTTTTGGTTGCCCTCATCATCTTCTCCATCTCCTCCAAATCTAAAGTATTAATCTTCACTCTAAGTCGAGCCAGTTTCTGTCGCAAGGTCTTGGACCCCGTGCGACTGTGTTCTACCTGTATCACTTCCAACTCCTGCATCCAATCATGCCGCATCTTCTCCCTTTCTCTTTTCCTCTGACTCCCTAGCTGAATCATTATCCCCCTCATATAAGCTTTCCCGCTGTCCCACACCATTGCATCCGACACCTCCCCATTATCATTCCATGCCATGTATTCTCTCCATGCCTTCTGAATTTTACCCTTCCCATCCTCTGACTAAATCAGGGACACGTTGCCCCTCACCCCCTCTACCCCCCCTTTCCCACACCATTTCCCTGTTATCATCCCATGGTCCGATAAAGTAATCGGATGTATTTTTACATTCACTAGCGCCCCCAGTTGCCCTACTCTCCCTAAGAACAAATCCACTCTTGAATAAGTTTCCAGCCTGGCCTTGTAGCAAGTATATTCTTGCCCCCCGGGGTTCTCCCACCTCCATTTATCCACCAGACCAAATACCTCCATACACTTCCTTAACTCCTTTCCCTCCTTCCCATGCTTTTTTCCGTTGAAGTTGGATCTATCTTTAGAGCCCGCCATGCAGTTCATGTCCCCCCCAATAATCCAGTCTCCCTTTGCTTTACCCTCAAACTCATGCAGAGCTTTATTGAAAAAAGATCCCTTATACCCGTTGGATGCATATAAATTTAGAAATGATACCTCCTTCAGGTCTACCCTCCCCACCACCCACACCACTCTACCCATAGCATCCCCCCCGTTCTCGTAGGGAACAAACCTAACCCTCTTATGTATAAGGATTACTGCCCCCCTCTTCTTAGAATTATAGGGAGACCCAAAAAGCTGCTCAAACTCCTGGGATTTTAATTTCTCTTGTTCTTCCCTTGTCAAGTGAGTCTCTTGTAACATGGCAACATCTACCCCGTTCCTGTTTAAGTGCGCAAGAATCCTCTTCCTTTTAATCGGACTATTAATTCCCCTTACATTAAAGGAGGCAATTTTGTACCCTCCCTTTCTGGACTCAGCCATCATCATAGCCTTGGACCCCTCTCGTCCCACCACCCCCCTGCTGGCGCTCTGACAACCTACGCACACGTGAACTAAAATCCAAACTTAACCAACAACAGTAACCCATACCTTGCCCGCCTCTCCCCCATTCGTCACAAATGTTTTGCTTTTCGACTCCTATTAGCCCTTCCCCCTTGACCTTCACTCCAATCCCCCCTCTTCTGCACATTCCCCCTATATCCACCCTCCCGCCCCCACCCCACAGCATCTACCCTTCCCCCCTTTCCTCTCCTCTCCCCCCTATCCTCCACACTCTCTTTCACTGGGCGATGGTGGCAGAGGGTCCTTCATGGTTAAACAGTTCCTTCTCCCCTTCCTTATACTCCATAAACAGACCCCTTGTCCCAACCGCACACCCCCTCAACTTGCCCCATGAACACCATACTGAATATCCCCCACCTCACACTTACAACAACATTTCTATTCCCATCCATGCTCCTTTCCTCCCCCCTCCCGGCAATGCCATCCCTAACCATTAACATTTACCTATGCAGCCCAATAGTGACCGCACTACCCTTCATATATATCAGTTCACCCGCTCCCTTCCAATTTCCTCTCCTCCCCTCCACCCAGCATTGCCGCCCCCCACCAATTACATTTACTTTTATTTCCCAAGAAAGTCCACTCAGTCCGCTGGTGTCTGCACTGCTTCCTCGGTTCCTCCAGCATTAGCACGACAGTCCCTCCTTGCAGATGCCTCCGAGTTCTCCGCAGCCTTCCCCCGCTGAGATTTAAAAAATTTCTCCAACGCCTCCTTCGAATTGAAAAACCGCCGCATGCCGTTGACCATCACTGTGATTCTGGCTGGGTACCAAATCGCTATCTGTATGCCTTTTTTCACCAAGGATTCCTTCCATTTCACCAAGTCCTTCCTTCTCTTAACAGTTTCCGCTGCCAGATCGGGGAAAACATACACCTTCCAGTCCTTGTATATTACATATCTCGATTTTCTGGCAGCCTTTATCACGTCCTCTCTATCTTGGAACCGAAGGAGCTTAACAATGAGATCATGTGGAGTCCCCACTGCACCAGGCCTAGGCCTCAGCTCTCTATGGGCCCTCTCAATCTCGAACGGTGGCGCTGACAGCGGATCGGGAAAGCAAGTAGCCAACATTTCTGCAACAAAGCCAACCATGTCCTCGCCCTCCACCCCCTCAGGCACATCAAAAATGTGGAGGTTAGACCGGCGGTCCCTGTTTTTCATGTCTTCTGCCTTAGCATGCAGCCAGCTAACCTGCTGCTGCAGGGAACCCACTGTACGCTGGAGTGTTTCCTGGGAGTCTTCAGTCTGGCTTACTCGGGTCTCCACCTCCTCTAGCCGCCGCCCTATGTCGGCAAATTTCTCCTCCAGCTTTTGGAAGACTCTCTCAACGATCTCCTCCTTCGACTCTCTAATTTCTTTCAGTTCCGCCGCCAGATCCGATTGGGAGATTTCCTCCCTCACCTCCTCTCCAACTCCCTCCAACATGCTAGGAGAGACCGGCGCTAGCAGGGCCTGCCCTCGCGCCACCCCTGTCTTCTCTGCTCCGGTTTTTGCCGCATATAACTCTTTTATCGTGTTGCTCTGCTTGAGTTTTACCAGTTTTGGCATGTTTTGCCCCTTTTCTCGATCACAACGGAACTTTATCTACCCGTTTTGTCCATGCGGGACAGAGAGCTCTCTCACTCACGTCTCACCACCTCTGTGGCTAAACCTGAAGTCCACAGTGACATCATTTTTATAACAATTTTCTTTACCTATTGTCTTTAACAGCAGCTCTGGAAGTAGAGAAGGGACATCTTATTGCATGTCTTTATTTCATCCCATGTTCATAAAATACAGTTAAATACAGTAGGTATCTGAGGCAGCCCACTTGGGGTGATGGTACTCAAGGAGAGTACAGGCCTGAAATCTAGTCCCATAGGAGCATTAGCTAGTAAACACATCCCCCAACTGGACAGTGCAGTGACTACAGGCACAGTTTCTAAGACAGCACACTTGGGATGATGGTGCTCCAGGGCCACACAGACCTGTTGGGAAGGGCAAGCCCTAAGAGATAAGCAGTTCCTGGTCCCAAGAAATGGGAATCCAGTCCCATAGGAGAATTAGCTGGCAAACACATCCCCTCTCTCCCCAGTCTTTTGAAGAGTGTCAGCAGGTAGGCAGTATAACCGGGTAGTTCAGAGCCTACCACAGACCAGGTGTGTGACCTCAGGCAAAGTATCTGAAGTAGCACACTTAGTGTGACAGAACTTCAGGGCCACAAAGCCATGAAGGATGCTAAAAGACAGGCAGCCCCTGTTTTAAGATCTGGGAATACAGTCCAATAGGAACATTAGCTGTGCAAATATAACCTTCTCTTCTGGTCCTTTAAAGAATGTCAGATGAAAGGAAGAGTGGACAGTGCAGGGCCTACCTCAGACATATCATAATTCTTGGTTAGAGTATGTCTGGAAAATTAAATAATCACAGAAAGACAGTAGGGAGGGAAATCAATAGCAGTACTGGCTCAAGTACACAGAAAATTACCAGGGTATGTTTAGAGATAACTTTATTTATTTAGTGCCATCAAGTCAGTGTTGACTCATAGTGACCCAGCTACCGCTGGGTTTTTTTGGCAATGTTTCACTGGAAGTAGATTGCCAGCCTTTTCTTCCAAAGCAATGAAGGGTAAAGTGACTTGCCCAAAGTCACAAGAAGTGCCAGTGGGAATTGAACCCTTTATCTTCTGGGTACTGGGCAGTTGCTCTAACCACTAGGCTACTCCTCCACTCCATGTAGCTTTATAAGAAGAATAAAATAAAACCCCTGGGGTTTCCAGTGTAACTATGAAAGAGCAAGTGTCTAGTGTCATCTCTACAGAAGGGCAAAGGGAGGATGACACAATACAGGGTGGGAAGATATGAGAGAAGCAGCAGATGAAGGCAACTCAAGTTTGCAGCAAGCATACTGTATTCTCTGCCAAAAGTGTGTGGAAAGGGTCTTGGTAGATACAGAATATGAAGGACCTGCATGAGTGGGATTTATATTTGAATTATTAGATATTGAAGGTGTACTGCTGATGAGGGCTGTTAAAGAGATTATTGCCAGCATGCCAACTCGTAAGGAGATAGAAAGTGATACTGGCAGTGCCAAGGCCAAGTGCACTGCACAGGTAGAGGGGACATTAGAGAGTGGAAATGATGCTAATGACCTTTCTTTCTCTCCTCTGCCCTCAGTCACAGGTCCGTCAGGCGCACCAAAAGCAGCAACCCCTCCCCTCCTCAAGAAAGTACAAGGGAAGTCTCATAAAACCTCACACATGTGGTAGCATTTTAAAGTGCTTAATGACTTATGGTATACAGAACGCAAATACTGTAAGCAGGTAAGCCAATGAGTCATCTTATAAACACTTGCATGCTGCATCATTTCAAAAAACAGAATCTTTTCAGTTTGGTACAAGGAGGGGGCTGATCCTAGGTTTTGGATTCTACCCAGGAGTGGAAATAGCAGTGGTGGGAAAGGTACAGGGAAAACAAAATCCCCTTCTATGTGGAGCACCTATCATCTTCTGCCAGTTATGTGGCATTGCAGCAAATCCAATGCACATCAAAGTAGGCCACCATAGAAGAGATGAGATGGTGTTGGTAGCATTGTCATAGGGCAAATTCTTCATGGCAGGGGATATCAGGGCTCCTTATTGTTCACGGCTAGAACTGGATTTGGTGGAAAATCTAGTGTTTCTGAAGACATACCTCCAGCCTTGCTTGGTTTCCCTTCACTTTAATGTGACTGGGAAGGAGGAATGAGTATAAAGTCATACTGCGGGACAGTTTCCCACACTCTCTGCCTTCAGTGTGTCCACTAGTTTATTTTTGACAGTTTGCACCATGGCTTTTGATTGAGCGGGTACACGGTGGTATGGAGTACAGGCACCTTTTTCTTTGTCTGCTAAAATTGACCCATGATCCTCATGTATTAATGAAAGATCCCTTCATATGAATACCAGCACCTTTTTATCTAGGAAAAAATGCACTGGTTTGCACTATAGTCTCTCTGAGATGACATCAGTTTCCATTGGCTTATTTTAAGCCCCCATGCCAAAAATTAAAAGAAAAAGAAGGTGAAATTAGACTTACCTTCTAATTGTTGTTCCTTGAGGAACTGCAGTCCAGTTCCGGAACCTCTAGGATTAGTACCTCCTCTAGCAGCTTTGGAGACTGAGCATGTCATCTTTTTGATGACTCTGGTATAAATAGCCGAGTACCGCCTCCTCTCACCAGTACCTATTGACAAAGCAGACTACACAGGAGGCCAAATAAGTAGTTAACATTCATAAATAGTGTCACAATGTGGATCTAGTAGAGCCCATGGAAATAGGCAGAAATGCAGGTAATGAAACTGACACTGACACTTCAGGGAAGCACATGTCAGGAAGTTGCTATAGGCAACACAAACAAATTGGGTCACGAGCTACAGAAACACGCCCAAGCAGCAGAAAGGCTGAGGGATCATTAGGTGATGAAAGCCAGCTGGGAGTGGGTGGAGTTGACACACACACACAGATAAACCCAATGCACGTGGAGTTAGGGGAGGTGTGCAAGGTGTGCAGAGTGTGCAAGGAGTGCAGAGTGTGCAAGGGGCGCAGAGTGTGCAGAGTGTGCAAGGTGTGCAGAGTGTGCAGAGAGTGAAGAGAACGGAAACAGGAAGAAACAAAGGAACAAGCAGCTTTGAGAATTCAAGGAGCCAAAGACGTGCTGGGGAAAGCTCAGGTTGGAGTGAAGCCGGTGAGAGAGCTGTAAAAGCTGAAAGGTTTTATTCCCAGGCAGGGAGAGGGAGCCCAGGTGACTGTTATTACAAGCAGTGCACAGAGATGTCAGAGCTCAGCAAAGGTTATCCAGGAGGTAACAGAGAATTCAATGTGGAAGCCAGCTTGAGGAAGGCAGGAAAAGCCACTTACCCAAATAACAGGCACAGAAAAGGTAAAGACTTTTTGCCTGAGGATATTTTTATATCTGGGGGAAAGTTAAAAGGCAAAGCCCGTGGAAAGCTTCCGTTTGGTTTTACTCCAGTAACTGCAGCTGCACCAAGAAGCCTGAATCAGAGAGAGCCAGGAGGTAAGCTGATTTCTATTAATAGAGGGAGAAGTGAATACTATCACTTGCCCTATGGTTATCAGCATTGGAAGGGCTCCCAGGCCAAATACTCCAATGAATGTGGTAATAGCCTGACACACAGTCTCACGGAGGGAGAAAGAGAATCTCCATATGATAAGGAGAGACTGTTTAATAACGTTCCTAGCTGTGCAAGGGAAGAATTGTTAGAAGCAGAATTTGAGGATATGCAATGTGAAGTACAAGGGGACCAAACTGTTAGTGAATACATGGACTGTACGCTCACAATAGCTGATGAGACTTCCTCTCTGCGGTGAACAAGCTGTGAAAACATGATAAGCATTAAAGCAGCAAAGAAAAGGTTTTGTTTGCTTGAGAAGTACTGTTTGAAATGCCCTTGTGTTGAGTGATTAAGAAGCTGAAGCTAAGCAATTTTTGTTTCTTTATTTTGTGCCCAAAGTGGGTCTGTCTACCTTTATTTTTACCACCAAAAGAATCCTCCCGGAAGGGGAATAAAAACTGTCTTAAGCCTTACCTCATGTCCACAACTCGTTCTTTTGACTAGCCGGGAAACTACATCTCCCAGAGTGCCAAGCAAGGCTCTCTATACCTTATTCCAGGCTGGTTAATCACAAGGCCTCGGCTCCATACCCTGCCTTAACTTGTGGGGTCCCGAGTTGGGTGACAGATGGCGTAGTATTGAGGATTTTTTTTTTGCGTGGTTTTCCTGAGAAGGAAGAAGGAAGACAAGTAAAGAGACGACATCCGTGGAGAAACTGCTGTCACAGGAGGTGCTGTCTGAAGAGAACCTTCGCTGGCAGGTCGGCCAGATAGGAGGAAACAGACCTTTCTCACATGCTGGAATCTACCTGGAGCCTAAGGTAAAGGTAGCCTGGGCGGAAGGGTAGAAGGATACCGAGTGAAAAGGGGGTGCTGTGCTCACAGACAGGGGTTTTAAAAGAAAAGTACCGCACTTGGTGGGTCTTTCTTTTTCTTTTTCCACAGGTGCAGCAGACTCCGGAGGGAAGATGGAACCCCGAGATGTCATGATGTGGATGCAAACTCAATGGGACAAACAGGCGGAGCTTGTTCAGCAACTCCAGGAGCGGTATGCGGCAACCATGAGGGAGCAGCAACGACCTCTGCTAGAGACTATGGAAGCACTCTTGAAGACGTCACAGGCAACAGGAGTGGCGAGTACTTCCATGTTTCAACAAGTAGGGATGAACAGTTGCCATGCTTTTTCCCTGGGACAGTTAACTCAACAGGACAATCTTGATGATTACATTGATGCATTCGAAAGAATAGCAGAGACCCTTAAGTGGCCTATAGAGCAGTGGGCAATTCGCTTTGCGATGACACTCACAGGAGAGGCTCTATCTGCCTTTAAGGCCATGCCTGCTAGTCTTGCTGCCGATTACTCGGAGATAAAAAAAGGCAGTGAAAGATAGACTAGGTCTCACTCCTAGACACTACAAGCGCATGTTTAGGGAGTCAAAGATAAAGGGTCAAGAAACTCCTAGAGCTCTGTACCAAAGGCTAAAGGGTTTAGCTTACAAGTGGCTTACCCCAGAGAGGAGGCCACTTGATTCTATTTTGGATGAGATTATTCTGGAGCAGTTCATGCAGGCTGTATCTCCTGAGTTAAAAACTTATCTCACCCTACAGGATTGCTACAGCACGGAAGAGGCAGCCAACATGGCAGATAGGTTTTATGAGGCTAAAATGGCTGATACCTCGGGAATTGGAATTTTAAAAGTGGCTGGAATGGCAAATTCTGATGGGATGAGAAAGTTTGGAAATGTTAAAGTACCTAAAGTAGATGATTATGATAACACTGATAATGATGTTTTATCTGTTCATAGAGGGAAATGTTACGGTTGTGGAAAGACAGGTCATTTCCGGAAGGACTGTAAAGCACGGACTGTCCTCATATCTGGAGCGGGAAAGCCAGTCCTGAAGGGCCTCTTTCTTCACGTCCAGGTAGAAGGAGTAGATGTGTTGGCACTACTCGACTCGGGGGCTGAGCAGAGCATGGTCTCTCAGGAATTTTTGGAAACCATGGAACCCCCTCATCCGTCAGCTCCGAGTCGAGTAGAGGACCAAGTACAAATAAAATGCGTACATGGCACACACTTCCATTATCCCCTACATAGGGTACATGTCAAGGGGATGGGTATAGAAAGGGAAATACAGGTGACAGTAATCCCAAAGCTGCCACAGGAGCTCATCCTAGGGCGAGACTGGCCTTCGTTTCGCGGAGGACTGATGGAGGGTTTAGGTACTAGGACAGGCCTAGTTTCAACCCGGTCGCAAGCCAGAACCTCAGAGGCCAGGGAACCATCTGTGGAAAGAACAGAGGGGCCTGAGGGGGAGGAAGATAAGGAATTTCCCAAGGAAAAAATGGCAGGGGAAGGTGAGGCAAACATACTTCCCAGCCATGACGAATTAATTCAGGTTCCAGCCAAAGAAGGGAAAAAGGCCAAGGCTAAGAAGCGCCATGAGAGATACAATAGAACCCGAGGGAGGGCGGAACTAGAGGCCGGAGAAGGGTTACCGTGGGTACCTGCAGCCCTAGTTCAAAAATTTCCTTCTTTCCCCATGGAACAGAGAGCTGACCCGTCGCTCAAAAGAGCGTTTGAATGGGCTCGAGAGAGTCGACCTATGCTTTCTCGATTCTTTTTGGACAAAGAGATCCTATATAGGGAAAGTATAGATGCTTACACGGATGCTGTACGGAAGCAACTGGTGGTGCCAGTGACCTTTAAAGCCATTGTTTTACGCCTGGCACATGACCACCCGATAGGTAGCCATAAGGGTGTTCAAGGAACACTGGACCAGATACTAGCGCGGTTTTATTGGCCAGGGGTCTATAAGGAAACCAAGCAATATTGCGAGTCTTGTCCCACCTGCCAGAGGGTCTCGGTAGCAAGACCAAAGGCTGTACCCATGGTGCCCTTACCCACCATATCGGTACCGATCCGACGCATGGGAATGGACATTGTGGGCCCTCTAATTAAAACACCACGGGGCTTTCAATACATCTTGGTAGTCGTAGACCACGCTACATGGTTCCCGTGGGCTATTCCCCTTAGGAACACCTCAGCCAAGATAATAGCACAGGAGCTAGTAAAACTATTTTGCGAAGTGGGGTTTCCCCAGGAAGTATTGTCAGATCAGGGAAGCAACTTCGTATCCAAATACTTGGCTAGCATTTGGGAAGCATTTGGCATACGCCACATTAAGACTGCGGCGTACCACCCCCAGTCAAATGGACTGGTGGAACGTATGAACCAATCCATAAAACACCTGTTAAGGAGGGGTTTAAGGAAAGGAGAAATGTCAGAATGGGATACCTTACTCCCATTCATTCTATACGCATGTAGGGAGTGTATACAGGCATCTTTGGGGACATCCCCATTTGAACTCCTGTTTGGTAGGGCCCCAAGGGGTATTTTAGACATATTACAGGAGGAATGGGTAGAGCCCGAAGTACAAGAGGTGAGGATACCACAGTTTCTGAAAGACTTAAGGACTCGCCTAGAGAAAACGTCCAAAGCCTCAGTAGAAAATCTGAGGATTAGTCAGCAGCGTCAGAAACGCTACTACGATAGGGGCACAAAACCTAGACAATTGGCAGAAGGGGATAAGGTCATGGTCCAAGTGGCAGACCCAGGTCCCAAATTCGAGTCCCACTGGAAAGGGCCGGGTACGGTGGTGAAAAAGGTTGGGCCCGTTTCCTACCTCATAGAGAATGATAGGGGATGTAGGCAGGTTTATCACCTCAACGTATTGAAACCTTGGAAAGAAAGGTCGGCCACTGCCAATTTGGTTTATAGAGAGCAGCACAGTAGTACCCAGAAGAGGATTACATGCTGTCCGCTTAAAATTGCGGCAGCCCATAATATTTTAAGGGGGGGAATCTGTCACAATGTGGATCTAGTAGAGCCCATGGAAATAGGCAGAAATGCAGGTAATGAAACTGACACTTCAGGGAAGCACATGTCAGGAAGTTGCTATAGGCAACACAAACAAACTGGGTCACGAGCTACAGAAACACGCCCAAGCAGCAGAAAGGCTGAGGGATCATTAGGTGATGAAAGCCAGCTGGGAGTGGGTGGAGTTGACACACACACAGATAAACCCAATGCACGTGGAGTTAGGGAAGGTGTGCAGAGTGTCCAAGGAGTGCAGAGTGTGCAAGGGGCGCAGAGTGTGCAGAGTGTGCAAGGTGTGCAGAGTGTGCAGAGAGTGAAGAGAACGGAAACAGGAAGAAACAAAGGAACAAGCAGCTTTGAGAATTCAAGGAGCCAAAGACATGCTGGGGAAAGCTCGGGTTGGAGTGAAGCTGGTGAGAGAGCTGTAAAAGCTGAAAGGTTTTATTCCCAGGCAGGGAGAGGGAGCCCAGGTGACTGTTATTACAAGCAGTGCACAGAGACGTCAGAGCTCAGCAAAGGTTATCCAGGAGGTAACAGAGAATTCAATGTGGAAGCCAGCTTGAGGAAGGCAGGAAAAGCCACTTACCCAAATAACAGGCACAGAAAAGGTAAAGTCTTTTTGCCTGAGGATATTTTTATATCTGGGGGAAAGTTAAAAGGCAAAGCCCGTGGAAAGCTTCCGTTTGGTTTTACTCCAGTAACTGCAGCTGCACCAAGAAGCCTGAATCAGAGAGAGCCAGGAGGTAAGCTGATTTCTATTAATAGAGGGAGAAGTGAATACTATCACTTGCCCTATGTTTATCAGCATTGGAAGGGCTCCCAGGCCAAATACTCCAGTGAATGTGGTAATAGCCTGACACACAGTCTCACGGAGGGAGAAAGAGAATCGCCATATGATAAGGAGAGACTGTTTAATAACGTTCCTAGCTGTGCAAGGGAAGAATTGTTAGAAGCAGAATTTGAGGATATGCAATGTGAAGTACAAGGGGACCAAACTGTTAGTGAATACATGGACTGTATGCTCACAATAGCTGATGAGACTTCCTCTCTGCGGTGAACAAGCTGTGAAAACGTGATAAGCATTAAAGCAGCAAAGAAAAGGTTTTGTTTGCTTGAAAGTTGCTAAGTATTGAAGCAGCAAAGAAAAGGTTTTGTTTGCTTGAGAAGTACTGTTTGAAATGCCCTTGTGTTGAGTGATTAAAAAGCTGAAGCTAAGCAATTTTTGTTTCTTTATTTTGTGCCCAAAGTGGGTCTGTCTACCTTTATTTTTACCACCAAAAGAATCCTCCTGGAAGGGGAATAAAAACTGTCTTAAGCCTTACCTCGTGTCCACAACTTGTTCTTTTGACTAGCCGGGAAACTACAACTCCCAGAGTGCCAAGCAAGGCTCTCTATACCTTATTCCAGGCTGGTTAATCACAAGGCCTCGGCTCCATACCCTGCCTTAATTTGTGGGGTCCCGAGTTGGGTGACAATAGATATCTATTCAAATTCTTCAACTGACTATCACTACCATAAGTATAAAAATAACTTTCTACTTTAAGAAGGTATAACACTATCTACTACACAGGTCTGCTCCCCCTGTCTCCCCTTTAAAGAAGCCAGCGGATTAAACCTCTTCTGCTAACTCCCCCAACTCTACCCTTCCCTGTTGAAACTGAGTACCCCAAGAAATGAAATGTTCAACCTACTCTTAAGGGTATGTTTACTAAACCACGGTAATGTTACCCGTGGTAATGGTACAGATGCCCATATAAAGGCATGGGCATTGCATCGTTACAGCAAACCATATCAGCGAATGAGCGTTACATGGCGCCTTAGACTAATGCGTGTTACAAGGTGCCTTATAAGGCACCTTACTTATAAGGCATCTTACAAGGCACATCTCAAGGCGCCTTATAAGGTGCCTTGTAAGTAAAGTGCCTTATAAGGTGCCTTGTTAAGCGCCTTGTAAGGTGCCTTGTGAGGTGACTTATAAGGTGCCTTGTAAGTAAGGTGCCTTGTTAGGCGCCTTGTAAGGTGCCTTGTAAGTAAGGTGCCTTATAAGGTGCCTTGTTAGGTGCCTTATAAGGTGCCTTGTTAGGTGCCGTATAAGGTGCCTTGTTAGGTGCCGTATAAGGTGCCTTGTTAGGTGCCGTATAAGGTGCCTTATTAGGTGCCTTATACCAGTGGTTCTCAACCCAGTCCTCTGGGGCCCACAGGCCAGTCAGGATTTCAGGGTATCCACAATGAATATGCATGAGATATATATGCATTAGAGATATCCTGCCAACCTGACTGGTTTGTGGCCCTCCAGGGCTGGATTTGGAGACCCCTGCCTTACACCTCTGTCATTTAAGATCATGAGTGGGCAAGGTACAGATGTCCTAGACATCGAAAGGGTATATAGAATGTGTCACATTCCTCCTCGATTCTCACCACCACCAAAAGGTTGTCTAATAGACAATTGTTTGGTGGTGGTGAGAGGTGAGGAGGACTGTGACAAATTCTATCTAACCGTTTTGATGTCTTGGACATCTGCACCTTGTCCACTCACAATCTAAATGACAGAGGTGTAAGGCAGGGGTCTCCAAATCCAGCCCTGGAGGGCCACAAACCAGTCAGGTTGGCAGGATATCTCTAATGCATATATATCTCATGCATATTCATTGTGGATACCCTGAAAACCTGACTGGCCTGTGGGCCCCAGAGGACTGGGTTGAGGACCACTGCCTTATACGGTGTCTTATAAGGTGCCTTGTAATGACATGCATGACCTGTGAGGCATAGAGACAGATGTAGCACTAACACTAGATAGAGCACTGAGGAAAGGCAATGAACAGGTGAGTGAAGGAGGGAGAGCTGGGAGCTGCTGGATCTGCCATATCTGCGGGCATCCCATGTGGCTGCCAGTACTGTTGACAAACATGGTCGGGGCAACTGTACCACAGCACAGGGTGTTGGCAATGTAAAGTACTGGAAAGACAGTTGGTGGCAGACGATGGGAATATGTGTCCCCCAGTGGAGGCGGAGGTGGCAAGATAGTTACAATGATCAGTGGACAGAGGAGTGGTGGTGCCATGCAGATCAGGCACAGGTGAGGCAAGCACGAAGAGGCAAGCACGAAGAGGCACAATGCAGGAAAGGGTAGCAGTGCAGGACATGGGGTGGCAGCCTGCACAGGCAGACAGGACTCTACACAGCTGACAGACGCAGATAGATGGACCGAAGGAATGTTGGCAACTGTGGCGAGGGTATTATGGGCTGGCAGCACAACTCTGCAAAAATATGACTGTTACAGGCATGCAAACTATTTGAGTAGGACAGGCATGAAAGGAGGGAACAGTGAGAAATTGAACCCATGAACGCTGCCGAGAATGGCATTGTACTAACCAGTAGGCTATACCTCTGTGGAGTACCTCACAGCAATGGCTCGGTACAGAAGGACTGCAGGTCACTGCACAAACTGTCTGCTCTGAGTGGCAGGATAGGGTAACCCCACCAGTACCCATGATGCAATGCACATGCTGAATAGCTGTCTACAGCTGATCACCAAATGGGGTCTGCATCTCTCTGGTACCTCAGCTTGGAAAGACGAACTGACAGTGCGTGATACTGGCACAGAGTAGCTACAGACAATGCCATTGTGCAGGTTCTATGTTCACCCTGAGGGATAGGATGGGTGCCCAGCACTAGGTCCGCAGTACATGTGGTGCTAAAAATAGGTACTGCTGTGCATCTCCATCACTGCCAGTGTGTGACAGGTGTTCCTTACAGTGCATCTGAAGGTAACTCAGCAGCAACAACACTCAGACTCAGCCTCAGCCCCAGCCCTGACCACTAAGACTCCAGACACATGTTATGTAATTGCATATAGCACACAACCTTGTGGCTAGCATACAATTTGTTGTAAATAACCAACAAGTGGGCATGTTGCTGCCCACCCCCCATGGTCTTGACTGTATTGCCAGTGTTTATAGTTTCTTAACTAAGTAGCTTGTTCTGAGTAGCCTGTACATAGCTCCCCCAGTTAGTCAAGTTGTAAACCCTGTTCCCTTTAAGTACAATGCAGATGCCGCCTGCACTGTACAAGTTTGTGTTAACTGTAAACTGAGCTGATTTTAAAGAGCGTGGTATAGAAAAACCTGAAATAAATAAATAAATAAATAATTTGTGTCCATCTGTATCCTGTAGTCATATGTGGCTCTCTCGGACCAGACACCACCCAGATTAGTGCATACCCAGTGTTAGGGTATGGCTGACATGGGCTTCTGTTATCAGGGCAGAAGGGTTCCTAGACTTGCATGAGGTTTGTGTAGCAGTGTCTCTACAGGTCAAAGTAGTATACACTATATAGCCCAAAGGGCCCACAATCACCCTTTTTGTAGGTAAGGGACAGGTGCCTGAGCCCAGGTGCCACAACCTCTATCCTGCTGGTATAAGACAGCCCTGCAGGGTTGGTGGGCCAAAGCCATACCTGTGACTGGGGCAGTGGCAGACCAGCAGTAATGCAGGAGTTAGATCTGGAAAACGTCAACTGCCTCACACCACTGTCTGCCATTCACCAGCAGATGGCACAGTCAGACTGCACCTACAGCGCCCTACAAAGTGTTCCAACCATGCACAATCTAACTGCAGACAGTCCACTAGCCAGTCCAGAGTGCATGCACACAGAGGAACTATGTACACCAAGCAGGTATTTTAGTGATTGGGCCCCAGCACTAGTAACACACAAATACCACCAGTGACAGATAGCATAGAGCGCTATGTGGGAACCTAGACATGCCATGGTCACTGCTCGGTCAGAGTGAGTGCCCTCCCAGCATGCCATGCTGTGGCCAGGTACTACGGTGTCCCAGCCATTGCCTCATACCCTGTGAAGATGCATCCTGACCAATCCGCCCTGTCTGGGCCATACCCACAATACCTTGCTCCTCATTATGCACATATTGAGGCTAACACTGGTAACAGTGGGACATTGTGGGCCCAGTGAGGTGTGGACAGCCACAGAACAATGGACAGACATACACATACACACTCACACTTCTATTGCAGCATTGTGCAAAGAAGGGGGTGGTTGGCAACCCTGCCCGCCACACTGATCCTGATCACAGTGCTGACATTGATAAACTGTGCAGGAGGTAGTAGTAGTGCTCTGGTGATAACTGCAACTCCTTGCTGGGGTCAACAGCCTGACTCTCTATGAAGCTTTGGATTGTGGAGCCTGTGTGAGTGGGTGTTTGTACCCCTGTTTGCTGCTGCATTGGGCTTTGTACATGCTGCTGTTATATCTGCATTGTAGGGTAAAATATAGGGACATGTTCTACAGGATCCACAGATGGGACTTGAACCTATGACACTCTGCTTCTGGACACACTGACTATGTGTACTGCACCATGCTGTTTATGTTTTTTTTTTTTTAATGGTTTAGGCATTTGATATACCGCCCTTTACTTATGCATCAGAGTGGTTTACACATATATACTAACAGGTGCTTTTTTTTTTTATTCCCTTGTCCCCGAAGGGCTCACAATCTAAGTGTACCTGAGGCAATGGAGGCTTAAGTGGCTTGCCCAAGGCCACAAGGAGCAGCCATGGGACTAGAGACCTCAGTCCCTCTGGCCTGAGGTTACTTGTCCCCATGTGGGAATTGAACCCCCAGCCCTCTGGCCTGTGGTAAACTGTCCCAACCACTGAGCCACTCCTCCCTCTTCTCTGCCACAGATGTGCAGTAGTCCCTGGAGCTACCTGTACTTTTCCTGAGTCAGACATTTTATGTTGCACTGCACACCATGTACTGTTACAGGGCATGCCACTGCCCCCTCCAGCATGGGCACACACACCCCTGCCATGCTGACATGACCATATGCTGTTGGTGCTGGTAGTGTGCAGTCCCAGGCCTTCCACTGTGTGGGTAGGCGGTTGTCTAGAGAGTGGGGTCTGGGGTGGGAAGGCATACATGGGCTTCCTCACATCAGCCCCATCACCGCCTGCCAATATTATATCCCTTCCACTTGGGGGAGGGTTGGCTGAGAGGATGTTAAGTCAGTGCCCTAGCAACTGTTAGCTAGGGTGGACCAGGTAGATGTAGGTGGATTGTGTTTGGCCTTTGTCAGCTGCTGTCTTGCTGATGCCCGGTTTCTATGTTCCTATCTGCCACCTAGGCAACTGCCTAGCCCTCCCTGTGCCCCAGATGCCCCACACTGCATGTCCCGCCTGCAGCCCCCATGCCCCATTTGCACTATCACCATAGTGGCCTTTCATACTTGGGCACTATGCTGTTGCTGCAAATAGAGCACTACTATCACTTTTCTTGGGCTCCCTGCCTATGCTGTACATTGCTGACACTGAAATGGTTTCTCTCTCTTGCAAATGTGTGCTAACGCCAGGTTTTCAGTCATGGTAAGATTCAGCCCTTCAGTTCCCCGTGTTAGTGTGGAAGGGGCCTCTCCACGCCCACTCCCCGCCCATTGACCCCTTCTCTCCGCCTTCTTTCCACCCTCTGCGGGACTTACCGCAGCCGGGAATGCTAACGCGCGTTATGTTATGTTAATGCGTGTTAGGTAACATTAACAAGCGTTTTTACGTGCGTTAACATTACCTAATGTGTGTTAACATAGCATCTGCTATGTTAACATGGTTTAGTAAACATACCCCTTAGTGCCACTCTGCTTCAGGCTACAGTATCATCAGGGTGTAATCCGGGACTGGACTGGAGTTCCTCAAGGAACAACAATTAGCAGGTAAGTCTAATTTCACCTTCCTTATTGTCCCTCCAGTCCAATCCCGGAACCTCTGGGGATGTAACAGAGCAGTAAAGATTAACGGGAGGGACCTGCCAGACCAGCCTGAAGCACCCCTGATCCAAAACAGTCATCTCCTGCTGCCTGAACATCCAGACGGTAATGCTTGACAAAGGAATTCAATGTTGACCAAGTTGCCACCTTACAAATCTCACTGGCCGGCACCAAACTATACTCCGCCCATGAAGCAGCCTGCACTCTCGTTGAATGCACCCTCAGCCCTTCCGGAACGGACTTTCCCTTCAACAGGTATGCTGACGCTATCGCCTCTTTGAGTCATCTGGAAATGGAGGATTTAGCTGCCGCCTCCCATTTCCTAGGACCCCCAAACAACACAAAAAATCTATCCGATTTGCGGAAAGAGGCTGTAATCTCCAGATACTTCCTAAGAATGCGTTGCACATCCAAGAGCCGCATCTTCCCGTTAGAGTCACCACTGCCCTGGAAAATCGGTAATGAAACTACCTGATTCATATGAAAGACTGATACCACCTTGGGCAGAAAGGATGGCACCGGTCTCAAAACAACTTTCTGTTTGGAAAAAGACAGAAAGGGTTCACGACATAACAAAGCCTGTAACTCTGAAATCCACCTAGCGGAACAAATAGCTACTAAAAATACAGCTTTTAGCGTAAGATCTTTAAGAGAGGCCTTCCTCAAAGGCTCAAAAGGTTCTCGGATCAACACTTCTAACACCAAATTGAGGTCCTACGTCGGCGCCGCCACTCTACAAGATGGCCTCAAGAGCGATACCGCTCTTAAAAATCTTTTTATATCCACATGCGCCCCCAACACTTCGCCTTGTACCTTCCTGTGATAACAGGACAGCACTGCCCACTGCACCCGCAGAGAACTAGCCACCAAACCTTTTTCAAAACTGTCCTGCAGGACAGAAAGAATCTGTGATATCAAAGCCCTTGAAGCCTGAAAATGTCTGTCAGTACACCATGTCTCGAAAATATGCCACACTCAAACATACACCAATGTAGTAGACTGCTGCCTGGCTTTCAACAAGGTGGAAATCACCACTGCGGAATACCCCCTGGATCTCAATCATGCCCTTTCAAGAGCCAGTTCATAAGCGAGAACCGATCCACTTGAGGCATGCGAAGCGACCTCTGAATTAACAGATCTGTCCAGAATGGAAAACGCCATGGCCGATCCACCAGCAGGCGAACTAGATCCGCATACCACGGCCTCCTTGGCTAGTCTGGCGCGATCAGGATCACCAGACCTCGATGCCGCTCTATTCGCTGAACCACTTAACCTATTAAGGCCTATGGTGGAAACACATACAGGAGACCTTCCTTCGGCCACCGCTACATTAGCGCATTGAGGCCTTCCGACATACCTTCCCCCCTTCTGCTGAAGAATGGACAGGCCTTTGCCGACTCGAACAGCGCCATAAGATCCATTATTGGCGTCCCCCAGCATTTCACTATCTGTGAAAACACCTCTGGTTGAAGAACCCACTCTCCGGGGTCCACTCGATGATGACTTAAGAAATTGGCCTCCACGTTGTCCACTCCTGCCACATGTTGTGCCTACAGAGCGATCAGATTTTTCTCGGCCCAAGCTAACAGCTGATCGGCTTCCTCTTCCAACTGCACACTTCCCGCCCTCCTTGTCGATTGATGTATGCTACTGTTGCTGCATTGTCTGAAAGAACTCTAATTGCCTTTCCCTGCACCCAAGTCCGAAACGCCTGGAGTGCCAAAAGGACCGCTCTCATCTCTAGCCTGTTTATGGACCACTCCTTCTCCAGGGAGCTCCATTGTCCCTGTGCAAACTGTTCCTCGAAATGTGCTCCCCATCCCAACAGACTGGTGTCCGTTGTCAATGGTTTCCAGGACGGGGATTCTAATGGCATTCCCTTCTCCAGACAGCCCGGCTCGAGCCACCACTGAAGAGCTACCCGCACTTCCGATGGACAGAAGAGACTTTCAGACAGCGAGTCCGACTGGTGCAACCATCTGCGAAGCAACGTCCTTTGTAAGGGCCTCATATGGGCTCTCGCCCATGGGACAAGCTCGAGCGTGGCAGCCATGGTTCCTAGAAGCTGCAGATACTGCCATACCGTGGGAGCCTTGCTGTCGATAAATCTGCCTACTAGAGATTGCAATCCCTGCGCTCGCCCCTCTGGAAGAAACACCCTTCCTTTGAACATGTCGAAATGAGCTCCCAGATAATCGAGGCTCTGCGATGGTAACAACCTGCTCTTGGGAAAATTGACCACCCAACCTAGGCTCTGCAGAAATTGCACCACCAGGGCCGTGGCTGCCTTGCTCTCTGTCCTTGACTTTGCGTGTATCAACCAGTCGTCCAAATAGGGATGAACCAGAACTCCCTCTTTGTGCAGTGCCGCCACCACTACTACCATTATCTTGGTAAACATCCGCAGCGCCGTAGCCAAGCCAAACTGTAACTCTCGGAACTAAAAGTGACCCATCGGTACTACAAATCTTAGGAATTGCTGGTGCTCGTGCCGGATCGGGATGTGAATATAAGCCTCCGACAAGTCCAACGACGTAAGAAACTCCCCCTTTCTGACCGCCACTATCACTGACCGCAGTGTTTCCATATGAAAATGTGTCACCCGAAGACAGCGATTTACCCGCTTTAAATCTAAGAAGGGCCGAAAAGTGCCCTCCTTCTTCGGAACAACAAAATATATGGAGTATCGACCGCAACCGTACTGATCGGGTGGCACCGGCACTATGGCATTGAGATGCAAGAGTCTGTCCAAGGTCTCTTGAACCGCCACTCACTTGGTCTTCACCTTGCAAGGCGACTGAACGAATGAACTGACTACTGGACACTGGAACTCTAGAGCATACCCCTCTCGAATCACTTCCAACACCCACTGATGCGACGTGATTTGGACCCAGTAAGGATAAAAATCCTGTAGCCGCCCTCCTACGGGTTCCAGACCCACCTGGGTCTGACTCGCTTCATTGTGACTTTCTAATGTTTGAGGATGCGGGAGAAGCGAACCCTCTGCCTGCCTCCCGAAACCCTCGAAAACCTTGATTCCTAGCGGGAAACCGACCCCGCTGATGTTGGCCAAAACGAGGAGATCTAAACCGTTGAAACTCCCTTTGCTGTCCCTTTGCCATTGTAGTGGGCCTACTCTGCTTCTGTTTATCCTCTGGAAGACGCCCCCCCTTGGACTCTCCCAGATCCTTTACCAGCTTGTCTAAGTCCTCTCCAAACAGAAGCTTACCTCTGAAAGGAAGCTTACTCAGACGAGCCTTCAAGGACGTGTCGGCCACCTAGTTACGTAGCCACAAATAATACCTTGCTGCCACTACCAAGGCCATGCTCTTCACTAACCCTCGTATAAGGTCATAATGAATATCTGCAAGACAGGCCGCCCCGGACTCCAATCAAGCCACCTCATCTGCTTGTTCTACCGCCCGATCAATTTTAACGCGCTGTGACCAACGAAGGCAAGCTCTAACCACCCATGCCCCTGAGATTGAGGCCTGTATCGATAGGGCACTGATGTCAAACATTTGCTTCAACAACATGTCCAATTTTCTATCCTGGACATCTTTAAGAGCCGCACTACCTTCCACCAGGATTGTCGTCTTCTTGGTGACCGCTGAAACCGCCGCATTGACCTTTGGTGAGCGAAACAGCTCTTGATCCTGATCAGACAGGGAAAAGAGGTGAGCCATAGCTCTGGAACCCTTAAGACCTGCCTCCGGCATATCCCATTCCTGTTGAATCATGTCCCGCACTACTCTGTGAATTGGGAACACGTTTTTCATCTTGCAGAAGGCCTGCAACAATGGATCCTCTAATGCAGCCTCTTCCGACGGACTATTAGAAGGCATGTTTAGCGCTTTAAGTGTCTTTGCAATGAGTGCGGGCAACTCCTCCTGCCTGAACATTCTAACTACCCTAGCTTGCTCTTCTGGTTCCACAAGCTCACCTTCTTCTAAATTTCCTTCCACATCAAATTCTTGATCATCTTCAGTAGCATCTAAAGCGTCGAGAGGCTCCGATTGCTCCAACTCTTCTCCCCAGTGCCTTGACTTCTTAGAGGGAACACTGCCTGCCCTTACACTAACTGGGGATCCTGGCCACTTGTTTCTCTGTTCCCCCTCTGCGGGGCCGCTCTCCGGTCCCCACTGTCTCAAGAAAAATGCTTGGTGAAGCAATAAAAAAAGTCAGGAGGAAACATTGCAGGAATTCCTCCGTGACCTAACACCGGTAGCGGAGCTGGCCCTGCCTCTGATAAGGGTCCCGCCACCGGTTCCTGCGATGGAGCCACCGTAGCCATGGCCTCAGACCGGCCCACGCTATGTTCCCTCTGAGCTTCAGCTCCCACCTCCCAGCTTTGCTCCATTGAGGCTGCCTCTTGTGACACTGCTCGTCGCCTTGTAGTGCACACCAGACACTGGGGCCTGGAAGGCATTCCTTCCTCCGGCTACACCTCCCAGAAATTCCCCTCAAAAAAATTCTGGAACTAAAAATTCCAAAACTAAAGTTCAACACCTACCAGAAAAACACCACACTGTCTTAACCAAAACCAAACAAAACACTCTTAAGGCTAATGTTTAATCCAATCCTAAGTCGGCCCTGACGCTAGACTACTGCCAAAAAAGAAAAAATTGTCAGCCCTTCCTCCCGAGTGAAAACCACGCAGTCAGGCTTCGGCCTGCACAGCAACTCTTCTACCCGCCAAAAATGGCCTGTCCTCACAGGATGCCTGCAGCCTGTCAAAATTTCTCTCTCTTACCTCCTCCGACAGAGCTCTCCGCTGCCGATGCTTTCTTTTGTCCGGCGCAACTCTTCCCAGCGTGCTCAGCCGTAGTTGCGGCTTCAGCGCTGAGGGGAAAACAACCGCTGCTTCCAGCCCTCTTGCAGATCGCCTCCAACAGAGCTCTGCCCCAGAGTCCTTAGCCATCTACCGGTTCCTCACCCATTAGCATGGGTTTGGGAACTGGGAGGCTATCCGCTTCGGCGACTCCCTCCTCACAGCCCCTCCGTCGAGTAGTGCCGCGAGTGGGAGGGGGGAAGAAGGGGTTACTCCAGAGAGAGAAATCGGGTGAAGAGAGAGAGAAAGAGCAGACCCGATCCCTGCAGCTTCTCAATCCCTTATCTAGTTATTATTATCTCTTTGTTAAAGGATCACCTAAACCCTACACTACAGCTCCTTAGTTGTCCTCCAGTGAGTCCTGGGCTACAGGCACACTAACTCTCCAGCTGCTTGGAGACTGAGACTACTGGTGAGAGGAGACGGTCCTTGGCTATTTATACCAGAGTCATCAAAAAGATGACGTGCTCAGTCTCCAAAGCTACTAGAGGAGGTACTAAACCCAGAGGTTCCGGGACTGGACTGAAGGGATAATAAGGAACAATAAATAAAAAATATAAAGCAAAAATCAAAACAGAAAGGAAATATGACACGGATCTGAATAATGTACATAGTTATATGCAAATAGTTCTGCCCATCCTCATGGATACCAAAGGCCTGTTTGAAATCTGACATGTTGAAATTAAGATGTTCATTGTAATATTTCTTTGAGTTCCATGTAAACCGCATTGTGCGGCAATAGTTCATTGAGTTTGCTGCAAACTGCTTTGATTAAATGGATATTAAGCAGTATATAAAACCTAAAAATAAATAAATACATAAAAACATAAAGAACTGAAAAAAAAGTCTCCCTCTACTCTTGGTGTCAATCTCACTTTCCTGCCATTTCTGTCATGACCTACAGCAATCCTTTGTTGCCAGCCTCATCTGCTCTTGAGATATGAACCACAGCCATATTGCTGTAATTGAAAATCCCACTCCTGCCTGTACAGCCACTCTGCGGCCTGCTATCACATTTCAAGTGGGTCCATTCCGGCCTGTATAGCAGTGCAACAGAGGAAGTGGAGTAGTAGCCCAGTGATTAGAATTTCTGCCCAGTTTCCAAAGAAACAAAGGTTTGAATCTCACTGTTGCTCCTTGAGCAAATCACAATAGTCTCCATTGACTCAGGAACAAACTTAGACTTTAAGTCCTCCAGGGACAGGGAAATACCTACTGTAGCTGAATGTAACTCATCTTAACCCTTTGAAGGCCTACTTTAAAATTTTAATCCACATTCTGCAGCTGGGTTAATTTTTGCATATTTCAGGAAAATTGTACCCGTCTTATTCAATATGTTCTAATAGTGATTTTCCTTCTGCTATGGTCATGTATTATATACCATTTGAAAGGAATATTTAGTCAGAATTTTGGATCCTGAGAGTTTTGGGCTCGGCCTGGAAAGGGTTAAGAACATAAGATATGCCATACTGGGTCAGACCAAGATCCATCAAACCCAGTATCCTGTTTCCAATAGTGGCCAATCTAGGTCACAAGCACCTAGCAGTCTTCCCAAAAGACACAGGTTTCTTAATGCATGTACTGGGTCAAGCAGTGATATCCTAGGTCACTTTTAATAATGGTTTATGGACCTTTCCTCCAGGAACTTGTCCAAACCTTTTTTAAACCCAGCTACACTAACAGCTTTTACTATACCCTCCGGTAACAAATTCCAGAGTTTGATTATACGTTGAGTGAAAAAAAATTTTCTCTTATTAGTCTTAAATAGGTTACCCTGTAGCTTCATTGCATGACCCCTAGTCTTTTTATATTCCAATGATGTAAACAATCGATCTATGTTTACCCATTCCACTCCATTCATTAATTTATAGACCTCTATTATATCTCCCCTCAGCAGTCTCTTTTCCAGGCTAAAGAGCCCTAAGCTTTTTAGCCTCTCCTCATAGGAATATCCTTTCATCCCCTTTACCATTTTGGTGGCTCTTCTCTGTACCTTTTCTATAATGCTATATCCTTTTTAAGATACGGCGACCAGAATTGCACACAATATTCAAAGTGCGGTCGCACCATGGACCGATACAGAGGCATTATAATATCCTTTGTTTTATTTTCTATTCCTTTCCTTATGATACCTAGCATTCTATTTGCTCTCTTGGCCTCCGCTGCACACTGGGTGGAGGGTTTTAACATGTTATCCACAATGACGTCTAAATTTTTTTTCCAGGGTGGTGATTCCCAATGTGGAACCTTGCATCGTGTAACCATAGTTTGGGTTATTCTTTCCTAGGTGCATACGTTTGCATTTGTCCACATTACTGTAAATTTCATCTGCCATTTGGATATCCAGTCTTCCAATTTATCAAGATCCTCTTGCAATTTTCCACAATCCTCTTGGGTTTTAACAACTTTAAATACTTTTGTGTCATCTGAAAATTTGATTACCTCACTCGCTACTCCCTTATCCAGGTCATTTATGAATATATCAAAAAGCAGCGGACCCAGCACAGATCCCTATAGTACTCCACTATTCACCATTTTCCATTGGGAAAATTGGCCATTTAGCCCTACCCTCTACTTTCTCTTTTAACCAGCTCCTGATCCACAATAGTACACTGCCTCCTATCCCATGACTTTTTAGTTTTGCCAAAAGTCTCTGATGAGGGAAAATCCAGATACACTATGGGGTATGTTTACTAAACCGTCTTAATGTTACCGGCGCTAGTTGCAGCGATAATGTGAAGAATGCCATATAAGGAGTGGGCGTTCCAGCAGCAAGGTAGCAAGAATCTGTATCGCGCAATAGTTGGCACCGTGGCACATTAATGCGCGTTAACCCTAAGTTCATGCCAGTGCAGCATTAGAAGCTATAAAGATGTAGCTCACTGGTTTCTGCAATGACTGTGGAGGCAGAGGTTATGGGTTCCATCCTGCAGTGGTGTTATGTAAGAAAGCTGTCTGAGGCAATTCCTTTTAATCTAAATCAGTGCTGTCTGAGGCATTTCCTTTTCTAAGTTAAATCAGTGCTGCCAGCAAAAACACCCTCACAGGGCCGTAACATAAGGTGCCGCATAAGGCGCCCTATAAGGCACTCCATAGGGCACATTATAAAGAACCCTGTCTGCCAAGGCGCCTTCTAATGTGCCCTATAGGGCACATTATAAGGCATCTTATAGGGCACCCGATAGGGCGCCTTATGAGGAACCTTAAGGTTACAGCACTGTGAAGGTGCATTTTGCTGGCAGCACTTATTTAAATTAAAAAGAAAAGCCTCAGACAGCCTTTTAAATAACACCACTGTGGGATCAAACCCATGACCTCTGCCGTCATAGTCATTGACATAACCAGTGGGCTACATCTCCACAGCTGCTATTACACTGCTGGCTTGCTACAGAAAGACTGCAGATCACCACACAAACTGTCTGCTGTGGTTACCAGGATTTATTTATTTATTTAATTTATTTACATTCTCTTATATACCGCGCTATTCTGCATCAGTGCGGTTACATTGAACAAACTGAAATTACATTGAACAGGGCTTTATAACTTGGAGATAACTAGGGTAAACCCACCCGTACCCATGATGCACTGCACATGCAGATCAGCAGCCTACATCTGTTCACAAGATGGGGTATGCACCACCACAGCACCTCAGCCCGGTAGGGGGAACTGACCGTGTGTGTTACTGGCACAGAATAGTCTCAGAAGAAAACCAAGGGAAGAAGGGGTATCCGCAGGCGTGGGTTGGAGAACCAGAAGCGGAACCCAAGGACCAGGCCTACACGTCAGTATATGGCACAAAACAATTTTATTGAGGGACCCAACTAAATAGTTTCGGCCGGAGGCCTTCTTCAGGGGTCTAAAATTAAAAAAACATACATTAAAACATCCATACTCAAGATAAAATGTAAATTTATACAGACACATGATATAATTAATAATAAAAAATAAAAATAAAAATAAAACAAATTATGTGGTTTGACAAAACAAATAGATTTATAGTAGGTGACATAAAACTGTGTGAGTAATAGAGCATGTAATACATTACCGCAGGGTGTAGCAACTACATAAAAAAACACACACAATGCTCCTCTCAATCTGTATAAATTAAGAAAACAAAGTGAGCATTAGATAAAATGTCATCTCATATATGCTGAGTGTGAAAACCTCATGTTGTATCTCAGAAACTAAGAACATTAATACATATAGAAAAGGAGAGAGAAGAAAGAAGAAATGGAACAAACTAAACTGTGAGCTTGGCAGACATATATGGAAAGCTGGTCAGACTCAGCAGGCAAATTGTCGATAAGCCAATGTGAAAAACCAATATAACAAAGGAGAAAAAAAGAAGAAAAAAGAAAAATAATTAATTTTAAAAGAACCTGCATGCACATGCAGCTAGGGGAGTGCTGGCTATGCAGTGGTTGGACGTCTCACAACACTATCAGAAACACGAGTAAAACAAGAGACAATATATAACTTGAAAATGCATCTAGTGAGAGTTAAAAGAATTTCTGTGAAAACGAAGGTGCAAAAATGTATCGCGCTCCAACCGTAAAAAGGATCCATATAAAACCATTGTTAATAAAAACCATTAATCAAAAACCCTTATGCATGCCAAAATGTGTAGATGCTAGAGAGAAAAAAGGTTCTACAGACATCAAGGACAAAAAGCACATTAATGCCATCTCATGCGGATGCTAACAGAAATCAGAAGAAAATAATGACTGTCATTCTACGATTGTAAAGAGAATGTGGTTGCACGTACTGTGCAAAAGCATCGCAAAAGTATGATTGAAGGTGAAATATACGGCTATGAAAATTTTTTTCAGGTATTTAAAAGGCATTACATATGTACAGAAAAAGGCATACAAAAAACGGCACCAACGAAGTATAGATGCAAAAAACAAAAAAATGAAGAGCAGAAAGTGAATCCACTCTAAACAATACATTAACTTGATACAGAAGGGCAACGCACCATAAAAACAAGGAAAAAAGAACAAAGAGAAAGCAAAACTGTTACCTGGAGCGTTGCAATGGGCGGGAAAAAGTCGCGCAGAAGCAGAGGTAGTATTTAAAAAACTTTTGTAAGGGTACTGATAAGAATGTAATTGTATATGCAAATAAACCACATGAGTATCGAAGCATGTTGATGCCTAGCATTAATGGTGGCAATTATATCAAGGGAAACACATATATAGATATCTGTCTAAAATACAGCTTGCCGGAAGCAGGTATTGTGTAGGGCAGGATTAATATTATATCGTGCCAAAACTAAATGAGGTAGATCAGCTGTGTTTGTAGTCGCAATGCTGGAGACATCGGACCCTATATTTGGAGTAATCTAAGGCAAATATGCAATTAAGGATAGAACCGATATGATACAAATTGGATCTCTCTGTTATACGCAATTTGAAAGAAAACGGAAACACAATACAAATGGATATAAATTAACCTGATAGAAAGACAAGATTACAAACAGAACCACGTGTCATTAAGGACAAAACCATAATTGGAGTTGCAATAGAATCTATGTACATGCACGTGACAAAATCAGCAACCAAATTAAAACATAGTAAAAAAGCCAAGGAAAGTGAAAAGAGGACAAATGGTTGGGGCCACACAAAGTGTGTGCGTCCAAAGACGTGTAAAGGTTTGAATGCCAATTGACTAAAAAACAACATGGAAAGTGAATACAAAACAAACCGCGAGCCAATGCCAGAAGCTGCATTAAGAACAAAGGTGAGGAGCATAAACAAAAATAACTCTATGTAAACATTAAATCTACAGCGATAAATTATATTAAAAGGATTATAAATGACCCATGCATGTCTAAAAACAAAAATAAAAGTAAAAATAAAAACGTAGCATGAAACAAGGCAATCCATGAGACAGACTAAAAATACATAAGTGGCATCACATCATATAGGGGTTCGTCAAGGAAGGACTACAATAAATTGTATTGGGGAAATTGTGAATGTTCGAAGGTATAAAAAAGAACGTGAAGGGGACATGAAAGAAGGCTGTATAGAACGCAAAGAATAGGAGAAACCAGAAAGGGGGAAAGAAGGAGGTAAAAATAGATTAGAAAATAAAAATTTAATTAAAAGTTGTTAAAGGTATCACTTGGAACAGGGTAATCCATGAGACAGACTAAAAATATGTAACATCGCATAAAACGAGTTCATCAAGAAAGAACACCAAAGAATGGGGAGGCTGAATGCTAAACACCATGTGTCTGACTGAAAAACATAACAAATAATACACAAACCTTAATTAAATACAGTAATTAAACATAGTAATAATAAATAATAAAATATCCCATGAAACAGCCTAAAAATATAAATAATATATATAGGGATAAGTGTTAAGTGCTACATATTTAACTCAAAATATAACAATTGAAGCATAAAAAGTATAAGCACATAATTAAAATCACCATAATAATATAAAAACATACATGTATGACTAAAAAACTAAGGGTGTGTTTTTTGGAATTGATGCAAGATTGCAAAAGTCATAAGGTACATATTATTCAACAATGTGCCATAAAATAAAAAAATCAAATATTTAAATATCAAGCAACGCTGTGTTGATAGGCAAACAGGGCTAACAAAGCATAAATATAAGAGGCCATAAATAAATATGTACAAAAAATACATACAAATTAAAACTTGTATCATAAAAAATGATATTCTAGAACATATATAAAAAACAAATAAATAAATAAATCATCCTTTCTTAGCATAAATAATTGGACAGAGGCTTACATAAATGAATATATGCATAAAAATGACAAATATAAATAATGAACAGTTGTGTATCATGTAATAATAAATTAATTAGATAAAACACGCATAACATATAAATCACAGAAAATGATGATACTCAATCTCTTTATTTAAACCATGTGGAACTACTGTGTTCAGAGAAAAAATGTAACGCTGTTCCTCTTGAGTTAATCGTCGATCACAGTCACCACCACGAGGGGGGATTTGGATTTGTTTGATGACAAAAAACTTCAAATCATCAAGGGTGTGCTGTGAGAGGTACCAATGCTCTACTAGAGGGGCCGTAATAATCTTACGACGTATACAGCTTTTATGTTCCAGGATACGTGTTCTGACTGACCGAATAGTCTTGCCGACATACAGTAGAGGGCAAGGACAGATAATGACATAAACAACATATGGAGAATTGCAATCAGTTCTAGCGTGTAATTTGTATTGTGTTTGGGTGATGGGATATATGCCTAGCCCACCCTGTGCCCCAGCTGCCACACTGCATGTCCCGCCTGCAGCCTCCCTATACCCCATTTGCAGACTCACCGTTGTGCCCTCTTGTACTTGGGTACTGTGATGTTGCTGCAATCTATCACTACTATCACTTTTCTTAGTTTCCCTGCTTTTGCTGCACATTGCTGACTGAAATGGTCTCTCTCCCCTGCAAATGTGCCTCTAGCGCGAGGTTTTCACTGGCGCTAATTTTCAGACCTTCATTTCACGGTGTTAGTGTGCATGAGGCCTCTTCCCACCCACTCTCCACCCATTGACCCCTTATCTCTGCCCCGGGGAGCCTTACTCCGCCCTCTGGGGAGCTGTACTCCACCCTTTGCACACCTTTATGCTGCAGGAGACGTTATCGCGCGATACGTGACATTCTTGCATGGTAATCATGCAATAACCTCACATATCACGCGATAACATCGCAGCTGCGACGTTAGTGCCATTTAGTAAACATACCCCTACATCAGCCGACTCACTTTTGTCTACCTGTTTATTCACACCTTCAAAAAAACATAACAGATTAGTAAGACAAGATCTTCCTTGTCTAAAGCCATGTTGGCTGTCTCCCATTAAGCCATGACTATCTACATGTTGAGTAATTTTGTTCTTTATGATGGTTTCTACCATTTTTCCTGGTACTAACATCAGGCTCACTGGTCTGTAGTTTCCTGGATCACCCCTGGAACAATTTTTAAAAATTGGCATTACATTGGCCATCCTCCAATCTTCAGGTATTGAAGATGATTTTAATAATAGTTCACAGATTACTAATAGCAGGTCTGCAATCTCATATTTCAGTTTTTTCAGCACCCATGGATGTATACCATCCGGTCCAGGTGATTTGCTACTCTTCAGTTTATCAAATAGTTGTAATACATCTTCCCGGTGTATCGATATTTCTTTCAATTCTTTCGCAGTATCACCTTTAAATACCACTTCAGTCATGGGTAACATCCCTACATCTTTCTCAATAAAGACCGAAGCAAAGAATTCATTCAGTCTCTCCGCTATAGCCTTGTCCCCTCTTACTGCCCCTTTTACCCCTCTATCATCTAATAGTCCAACTGACTCTCTCACAGGTTTTTTGCTATGAATGTACTTGAAAAAGTCTTTATTATGTGTTTTTGCTTCCACAGCAGTTTCTTCTCAAATTCTCTCTTTGCCTGCCTTATCAATGCCTTGCATTTAACTTGCCAGTGCTTGTGCTGTTCCCAGTTTTCGTCATTTGGCTCTTTTTTCCATTTCCTGAAAGATGCTTTTTTAATTTATTTTTTATTTCTTTATTTATATTTTCCAACAAATACAAACAAAAGAGAAAACCAAATTACAGTAAATTAAAATACACAATTCTTGGGGGGCGTGGCCAGCACGAAACCGGCATGGAGGTGTAAGTCCCCTTCTCCTGGGCCTTGAGCTTGAATCCTGCGACTTACCCGCTTATAAATCTACCCCGGTGGTTAAATCTGTCTGGGCAGCTGTAGGAGAATGTCGGGGAGCAAACAAACGCGCCTCGAGTTTCCTCCAACTCCGACGGCGTCGGGGTCTAAACGCTCTAAATCTGACCCGCTGTCCCCGCACAAACCTGGGCCTCAGCACGAATCAACAGAAGACATTAGACAACTCTTACAGGAAGTTCGGGCTATAAGGAGCAGAGTCGACTCCAATGGAGAAACCCTGTCAGCTCTTCAGGAGGACATAAAAGATTTGGGCGCACAATTCCAATCTCTCTCTGTTCGAGTAGAGAAAGTGGAGCAAACGTTAGTGGAACACGGTGACAAGCTTCAGACTGTTTCTTCACTGGCGCGCAAGATAGACCGGCTCGAACAAAGCATGGATGATTTGAACAATCGAGCTCGGCGAAACAACATCCGAATTATCGGCTTGGGGGAAGGCGCGGAAGGGACGGATCCTATTCACTTCATGGAGTCCTTCCTGCCTAAGGTGCTAAAAATAAATTTTACTCCCCCGCTAGAAATAGAGCGGGCTCATAGGATTCCTGTGTCTCCCTCGGGACCTAACTCTCAGAGCCTGCGACCTCGGCCCTTCATCATGTGCCTATTAAGGCACCAACAAGTCATGCAGATTTTCGCCGCTGCGAAAGCTAATCAGCCGCTGCTCTATGAAGGGCGAAAGATCTTTTTCTTCCCGGACTACTGCAAGCGTACAGTTGAGAAGCGGAGGTTGTTTCTGGAACTCAGGCCCAGGCTTCGCAGTTTGCAGGCGCGGTTTGGCCTTTTTAGCCCGGCGCGCTTTAAAGTCACCCTGGATAACCGTACTAGATCTTTTGAAGACCCGAATTTACTGCGTCAATATATTGAAGAGCACGAGGAGCTCCAAATGCAGCAACGCTGAAGTATTGGATTATCTGCTGGTTTTTGTTCTCAACTGAAGGCCTGTATAGGGCTGATTTTGCCCAGAGTTGTACATTAACATGTTGAGTTGCCTGGATCCCGGGGGTTATTATTATTATCATTATTATTATCATTATTATCATTATTATCATTATTATAGATTTTTTACAATGTTTATAACAATAATCTGGCGGGTGGTCGGGATATGAGTGGTGTTGTTTGTTTAAAAGGGGCGGCCTTCTGTAATTAATGTGTTTCTGCTGTCTTACCCTGCTTGACTTTTTTTTTTTGGTTGTTGGGGGGGGGACTTGGCTCACTGAGATTCAAAGAATGGTTATCAGTTGGGGTGATCTCACAGAGTTTTGGCTGTCACAGTCATAGGGGATGGCTACTAAGTTGAGATTTTTATCTCTTAATGTGAAGGGGTTGCGTTCGCCAATCAAGCGCAAGAAAATTTTGTTGTACTGTAAACGTCAAGCTGCCGATATTATTTTCCTTCAGGAGACGCATTTAACGGCATCGGAGGCAAATAAGCTGGCGGATAGAGTGTATACAGTGGCTGGTTGCTCCCCTGCTGTGCATAAAAAAAATGGTGTTGTTACCTTGATAAAGCGTTCCCTGGACCCCCAACAAACTAGTTCGTCCCACGATGATGCTGGGAGATGGGTTTAAAAACTATAATAAAAATCGGGGAGGGATTATTATCCCTTGTCAATATTTATGGCCCCAATATAGACGACCCTGTTTTCTTTTCTAATCTTACCGGGACCCTGCATGAGGAGCCAGGGGTTATGTTAATAGTGGGCGGGGACTTCAATTTGGTTATTGAGCCCTTACTGGACAGAAGCCCTGGCAGGGTTGAACGTCCTTCTCGCGCGCGTTTAGCGCTCTCCTCCTTGATTGACTCTTGTGATTTAGTTGACGTATGGCGGCTGTTTCATCCCAGTGAAAAAGACTTCTCCTTTTTTTCTCCGGTTCATAGCTCTCTCTCTCGTATAGATTTCTTTTTGATTTCTAAGTCTCTGGTTTCCAGTTGCCGTGATTCATCTATATTGGGCAGGTCGGTCTCGGATCATGCAGCCATTACGCTCGAGGTGGTGTCGGAAGATGTCGCGAGTCCCAATCGGACATGGTCTTTTAACAGGGCATGGCTGGCAGATCCTGCCTTCCAAGAAGTTATTCGCCGCGCTATAACCTCTTTCTTTGCTTGGAACACGCGTGGTGCTACTGCAGATTGGGCTCGGTGGGAGGCTTTTAAGGCCTATATCCGCGCTGAGATAACTAGTTTTCAGATAATGGAGACCAAGAGGCGCCGGGCACAACTTTGTGCCTTGGAGGCGCAAATTCGTGCTGGTGAGCGTCTTTGGCTGGGGCACTCTAGGCCGGAAATTCTTCTCCGTTTACAGAGACTTCGATTTCAATACAATGAAGCCTTGAGTACTGAAGTAGAGCAAATTATGTTGAAGCAGTCCGCCCGGTTCCATGTGGAAAGGAATAGGGCTGGCAGGCTGTTAGCCCATACGATCCGGGGGCAGCAGAGCAAGTCTAGAATAGCCTCTATTCTCTCTAGTAAACAGGAGCGGTTGGTCAAAGATGTACAGATAGTGGAGGAGTTTTCAAAATTCTATAGTTCATTGTACGCTTCCGAGATCTCTGCCGATCTTAGCTCTTTTGCTGCTTTTGTCAAAGATCTTGATCATCCCGTTTTAGAGGAGGAGCAGACCTCTGATCTTGGCAAGCCCTTTCTCCGCGAGGAGCTTCTCTCCGTTATGCAGGCCATGCCCTCGGGTAAGGCGGTCGGCCCTGATGGCCTCCCTGCCGAATTTTATAAAGTGTTTGGCACGGAGCTGGCTCCGTTTATGTTAGAATATTTTGATGGGCTTGTCAACGCTGGAGGTCTTACTGGTCGATTCTCGGAAGCCACTATCGTAGTGTTGGAAAAGCCGGGCAGAGACCCTTCTCTTGTTGCGAATTATCGGCCTATCTCTCTCCTAAATGCCGATTATAAAATTTATGCGAGCATCCTAGCACGTCGACTTGCCTCGGTGGTAGGAGACTTGGTTCATCCGGATCAATGTGGATTCGTTCCCGGGAGGTCAACCTCTGATAATGCTCGTCTCCTTTGCAACTTACTTGAGAGGGCTTCTTCTGATCCCTGTCCGTATGTTGCCCTATCTCTGGATGCCGAGAAAGCGTTTGATAGGTTGGAGTGGTCGTTTATGTTTTTTGTCTTGCAGTGGTTTGGCCTGGGTGATGGTTTTATTCAAAAGGTTAGGGCGCTTTATGCCAATGCTTCGGCCAGCATTCTAGTGAATGGGGTTTTATCGCGCCCATTCACTCTTTATCGTGGGACCAGGCAGGGATGTCCTCTTTCCCCCCTTTTATTTAACTTAGCCTTGGAGCCGTTGGCCATAGCGCTTAGAGGGCGGGTGGATCTCAAAGGGGTTCAAATCGGGACATTGCATGTGAAGCTCTCCGCTTATGCGGACGACTTGCTTCTCTTCACGCAGCCAGGGGAAATACGATCTATCTTGGCTTTGTTCGATAACTATTCAAGCGTGTCGGGATATAAGATCAATTGGTCAAAGTCGGTGGCGTTTCCCCTTAACCGTGTCCCAACGTCTGCAGACATGGCAGACTTCCCCTTTCGCTGGGAGGCTGGCAGTATTAAATATTTAGGGGCCTGGTATAATGTGTCGGTGGACGACATGATTGAGAAGAATATGGATGACCTTCTTCTTTTTTTACGGACTAAAGTGGTTGCGTGGTCTCCTCTTTATCTCTCGTGGTGGGGCCGATTGGAGGTCATTAAGATGACTCTCACCCCTAAGGTTAATTATATACTTGGTATGCTCCCTTTTTCCATTCCATTGACATGGTATCAAAAGATAGAGCGCATTCTCATTTCCTTTTTGTGGAATGGTAAGCAGCCGCGTATCGCTACAAAAAAGTTGAAAGCTGCCAAGGATAGGGGTGGTGTGCATTTCCCTGATTTTCGTCAATATCACCAGGCCCTCCTGGTTAAACAGGGTTCACTTTGGTTAGTTGCAGAGGATAGTGGGCATAATCCGACCTGGCTAGCGGTGGAGATTTGTCTGGCTGCGCCCACCCCTCCTCAATGGCTGTTAGGGGCGCTTCATCCTGAATGGTCCCCGGTGGGCAGAGTTATCAGGTCCACGCAGGCCGCCTATCTCGAGCTGGCGAGGCTTACAGGTCAGGTTGATATCCCCCCGGAACAGATCCCTGTCTGGTGGAACCCTAGATTTCGGATCCGCGGACGTAGATTTGCCTGGAGAGCATGGCAAGACCGAGGTATTTGGTCTTTAGGTCAGTTGGTGGACCCTAGCGGGTGGAAGGATTTTGCAGAGTTACAAAGGACGTATTCCCTGCCAGACTCCTCCTCGTTCAGGTGGCACCAGTTGAAACATAGTATCACGGCTTCTGGTCTCCCACTCTGTGCATCTGGACGGGACCAGGAAGGGGCATTGCCCAGTTGGCTGAGGGCCACGGTACAACAGAAGGGAGTTACATCTAAAATATACGCCTCCTGGAGGAATTTTGCCACCAACATGCCTGTTGGGTTGGCTCGGGTGTGGGAATCTGATATATCTCGAGGTGTTTCTCCCTCTGAGTGGAAGATTTTGTGGGGTCCAGTTTCACGCATGTCAAGGTCCGCTTCACTTACTCAATCATTATTTTTTTTTATGCACAGGGCCTTTATTACCCCTTCGAAGATGGCCAGGTGGGATTCTAGTATTTCGGGTCTGTGCTGGTCTTGCTCCGCCGCTAAAGGAACTTATATACACATGTTCTTTAAGTGCCCTCCGGTCCAAAATTTTTGGACACAGGTGTGGGCCAGGATGCAGTTGATTTTGTCCTTTGCTGCGGAGTTGGACTGGCGATGGATCCTTTTGCGGTCTGTTGAGCTATCTCCTAATCAGTCCCAAGATCATTCTTTCTTATTTAATTTTATGATGGCTATAGCCCTAAAGATGATTCTGTGGAAGTGGAAGAACTTTAATAGCTTAAGTTTTGATGGGTGGTGGAATTTGGTTTGTCACTATTCAAAGTTGGAGAAAACCTACAGTAAACTTCATCATCCGGACAGGCCTGATCTTAATATTAGTCGTTGGGCACTCCTGGACTCATTTGTGGCTCGTTCTCAGGTTACTTAAAGTGTTGTGGGATCCTCTCATATTTATGTTTTGTCAGTGCCGTTCTCAGTGAGCCAGGGTGGGGGAGGGAGGGTTATGTTGGGTGGGGGGGGGGGGGTTGAGGTTATTCCTATTTTATTGTACTTAGTATTTAGCATTGTATAGGTTATTTTCTGTTGGGTGTCGATTATGTTGTAGTTGTTTGGTAACAATTTAAATAAAGTATTTAAAAAAAAAAAAAAAAATACACAATTCTTCTCTGTAACATGAGATAAGCAAAGTCTGTTCACAGCCCACCCCACCCTGTCCCTCCCATTATCATGCGATAATAAGGGGCCATATAAAAGAAACATAAAACATCTGCAAGCCTGCAATGCCTGCAAGGACTATAGAAGGGCAAGCACTCCACCACAGAGGAAATAAGGAGATTTGTCTAATAACCCCTTACTGTATCTCATACCATGCTTTAAAGATACAATTTTATAGGAGTTTCCACTTAAAAAAGAGGAAGATGCAAGGGAACTACCACACCATGATATTTGCGCATATATGTAGCATAGGCACAAATGTGCCACCATGCGCATCAAGCAAGCTCCGCTGTATGTTTCCATTAGAAATAATGGAATATAGGGCCACTCCCAACATGGAGCCAATTTAGACTGACAATCCCTTTGTAACGATGAGATGCCAATTGATGATTGAAAAATGACCCCAGACCGGGAGAGAGTGGCCCAGAATCCCAGTGCCACCCTGATATGGTTCCATATTGAAACCCAATAAGACGGAATGTTAGGATAGTCATACACCACATATCTCAAAGTGCCGACATCTCCTCGATGAGACTAACACTCATTCTCAGCTGCCTGATCCCATTTAGGAACCTTGCTTTAGCAAAAGGCCACAATGCTAGGCCTGAAAATCAGGGGAAATCATCCCCCCTTCCTCTTATTAAGACCCGAGCTTCCGGAGAGCAAATCTAGGTGGTTATTTCTCCATGGAAGCTGAACTAGAATCCCATCAATTTGATGATATACCTTACTTGTAAGGAAGACTGGTAGCATTCCTATTATATAATTCACTTTAGGAGTGATAGAGATATTTATATCTACAAGACGACCCTGCCAAGAAAACAGACCAACGACCACATTGCTGTATATTATTAAAGCTCATTGAGTCAAATAGGGTAAATGAGATTACAGCATGATCAGAGCTGTGAGCCGCATGGAGAGCAGACTCACTAATTCTAGAACAAAAGTCTCTTGGAAGCTAGGAAAAATCAATACTTAATATTTAAAAAACATGGGGGGCTAAAACTTTCCTCACTAAAATGGCTACCCCATTATTCTTATGATGGGCAGCTGAAAAACCCTTGAAGAGTAGGGCTTATATATCTAATTTCAAAGACTCCATTACATTCAAGTGTGTCTCCTTCAGCAGCAAGATGTCAGCACTTTCTTTCCTACCATTCAGAAGAAACATTCCTCTTAATGGAATTGTAAATGCCCTTAACATTCAGTTAAGCGATCTTAAAGGAAAGCATATTGACAATATAGCTCTGAATTAACAGTCATATGTTGCAGAAACAGACCAAATTGTAGCATTTAGTTTACATTGTAAAACAACTTCTTAAACGCCTTCAAAGTGTGGCTGCATCTATAACCCAAAGAAAGAGAAAATAAAAAAAACAACCAAAGAAACAATTTTAGCCCCGGCCCCGTCATATGATCAGACACAATAAGAACACCTAATTCTGAAAAAACTTTTCCCTAAAACCACCTAAACCCAGGGGGGCTATATAACACGCAAAACATTTTTATAGGTACTCTTTGTGGTCTTGGGCAAGCCACTTAACCCTCCATTGCCCATGTTCCCTGTAAGTATTAGCGTATGTGTGTCATATCCCCTCGTGTTAAATGTATCTCCCAATTGACCGCTTTGACCCGGTGAAAAGCGGGATATAAATACAGCTAATTAAATTAAATTAAATTAAATTAAATTAAAACATAATGGGTGAGCCCACCAGGACAAGACAGACACAGAGGGCGCAATGACCCAATACTTCCACACTTCTGTAACACTCAGAATATCGCTTATTGCCCACCTTCCTTAATAAGAGTGAAGAAAATGTCTTTAAAAAGAGATAGAATGAATGTCCCAGTATATAGTAATGTTACATGATTAAATGTCACTTCTATGTGGAGAAGTCGCCTTTACACGAACTCAGACCAGTCAAACACCCATGATAGCAAGCACCATAGAACTGTAGCAAGTAGAAGTTGCAAGATGACCTTCACCGCATCACCGCCGACTCCTTATCCTCCAGAAATGCACATAGCTCCCCAGGATCATCAGACGTCTTGGTCTTGGTCTGGTTATGCAGCATGACTCTCATGCAGGCAGGATATAGCAGTCCAAAATGGGCCTTCAGTTGAACCAAGCGTGGACGCAACACCAAAAGACTCTTTCTCTGATCCACCATCGCCTTCACGGTCTGGGAAGAACAAGAGTTTATGCCCCTGATATTCCAAGGTTGAAAGAGCTCTGGCTGCTCCCATTATTTGCAATACTTGCTGAACGCGCAAAACTTTCAAGATGATTGGGCATGGATGCTTGCCTGTGACCACGGACTGAGTAGGCACTCTGTGGGTGCACTTGACCTCGAATGGCATAGTGAACTGCAACTTTAACACACCTGAAATCATGGCCTGCAAACAGGATACCATGTCATGGCCCTCTGCTCCCTCAGGAACTCCTAGGGGTATGTTTACTAAATGGTGCTAACTTCGCAGCTGCGATGCTATCGCGCGATACGTGATGTTATCATGTGATAATGGTGCATTAACTTGTGAGAACATCACGTATCGTGCAATAACGTCTCCGGCGGCGTTAAGGTGCACAGAGGGTGGAGTAAGGCTCCCAGGAGGGTGGAGGAAGGCTCCCCAGGGGTGGATATAAGGGGTCAATAGGCAGAGAGTGGGCGGGGAGAAGCCCCATGCACACTAACGCCATGAAATAAAGGTCTGAAAATTAGTGCCAGTGAAAACCTCTCGCTAGAGGCACATTTGCAGGGGAGAGAGACCATTTCAGTCAGCAATGTGCAGCAAAGGCACGGAAACCAAGAAAAGTGATAGTAGTGATACATGTGCAGCAACATCATAGTGCCCAAGTACGAGAGGGTACTACGGTGAGGCTGCAAATGGGGTACAAGGGGCTGCAGGCGGGACATGCAGTGTGGCAGCTGGGGCACAGGGTGGGCTAGGCAGATGCCTAGGTGACACATAGGAATGTAGAAGCGGAAAACCAGCAAGACAGCAACTGACCAAGGGCAAACATGGCCACGAGTGTGTGTCTAACAGTGTCCCAGGGGACAGTACTCAGAAAGTACCCCAAAGGGCACATAACATTGGCAGGCAGTGCTGGGGGGAAGCGTTGATGTCTATGCAGGCACCCCTACCCCATATCATGCACCATAGGCAGCCGCTTACTGGAACACTGGATGGCCTGGGACTGCACACCACCAGCACCACCGGCAGAAGGGCATGTCAACATGGTGGCGGTGGGGTGCTGGTGGCAGAGGGGGCAGTGGCATCTGCCCAAAGCAGACCATGGCCAAGCCCAGTTTAGTTGGGTACCGTGCACTGCAACAGACAAGGTCTGTCTGATGAACAGTCATGGTATTCCCAGGGAATGATATGCCTCTGTGGCAACAGTTTGTTGCAGTACACACAGCCAGTGTGTTGAGGGGCAGAAAGTCACAAGTTCAAGTCCCAGCTATGGCTCCTGCAAACCATGTCCCTATATTTTACCCAGTACTAAACTGTGGTAATAAAGACAGAACCTTTATTGCAGATAAAATAAACATTTTATTTTATTTATTTAGCTGTATTTATATACCGCTTTTCACCGGGTCAAAGCGGTGTTACATAGGGGTGGGGGAATTAAGTACAAGGGTGGGGCCATCACCGGGGAGGCAACATTGATGATTTGACATAGGAAATACTTTGGACATAGGACAGACGTTGGACATAGACAGGTTAGGGTAGCTTTGAGTTAGAGGTTCATTGTGGGTGAGATCAGGGGTTTGTGGGTTTTTCGGTGGGGTTCGAGTTGAAGTATTCCTGGAAAAGGATGGTTTTTAGCTGTTTTCTGAAAGATAGTAGGTCGGCATTGTTTCTGAGATAGCTCGGTAGAGAGTTCCATAAGGACGGAGCATAAAGTTCAAAGGCTCGATTGCAGGTCCGTTGCGAGCATTTGGTTCTTTTGTGAGGGACGGTGAGGAAAATGCTGGAGGTTTGTCTAGTAGATCTGCCGTGGGCTGGACGAGCCAGTAGGGTGCGAAGCTGGGTGTCCTGTGTTTGATGGATAGCTTTGTGTGTGAGTAGGAGGGCTTTGTATTTTGTCCGTGCTTCGAGGGGGAGAATGTGTAGTTCTTTCAGAATTGGGGTGATATGGTCGGTTTTCTTTGCCCTCTGAATGATTCTCTCAGTGGTGTTTAATGCAGTTCGGAGGGGGTTGGTGTGTGTGTGTGGCTGGAAGGCCATGGTAGATTATGTTGCAGTAGTCTAGATGTGGGAGTGTCATGGCTTGCATCACTGTTCGGAAGTCTTGATGTTCCAGGAGGGGTCTGAGACGTTGCACTGTTCTTGCCTTATGAAATATAGTTCCGGAGGTTTTAGCGATCTGTTGCTTTAAGGTGAGGGCTTGGTCAATAATAATGCCCAGGTATCTTATCTGTGGTTGTATTCGGATGCTTGTAGTTCCAATGATGAGGTGTGTGGGTGGTGTGAAGTCTGGGTCCTTTGTCACTATGAGGGCTTCAGTTTTCTTTATGTTGATGGATAGGTTGTTTGTTTGTAACCAGTTAGAGACTGCGGTGAAGCATGCTGATAGGTGGGTGTTTGTAGGGTTTGTGGTTGTAATAGGGGCGTAGAGCATGATATCGTCAGCATAGATGTGGAAGCTGATGTTGTGGGTACGTATGACTGTGCAGAGTGGCTGGAGGTAAATATTGAAGAGCATGGCTGATAGTGTGGATCCTTGGGGTACTCCCTGGTGTTGTTGGAATGGGGGGGAAGTTGAGGTGCTGGTGCGGATGAGTTGTTGTCTGTTTGTTAGGTAGGATTGGAACCACTTCAGCACGGTGTCCTTGATCCCAATAGTCTGTAGACTATAGTCTGTAAACGCCTATATTTCATCCTACAGAGCACAGACACCATAAACATGTGCAATCACTAGAGCAGAGTTTCCCAACTGCAGTCCTGGAGGGCCAAACACCATTGAGGTTTCATGCTGTCCCTAATAAATATACCTGTGCTGCATTTGTATGCACCGCCCCCATTGTATGCAAATGTATCTCATGCATATTCATTAGGGACACCATGAAAACCTGAACTGTGTAACTTATCTCTATACAGATACCCTTGTTATTTTTGCATCCAGATTCAAACACATAACATTATATAGAGAACTGCTGAATTTTGCCACTATCCATAGAACATATATAGCAAAAGTGTAGCCACTGTCCATGCCAGTAGCCAATGTTGTTGATGAGGACTTTCAAATATCAACCCCCAATACCTGCCATCCCTAATCATAACACACTCCTGCAAACACCTTGATTGATCGACATACTGTTACTGTTTTGAGAAAGGCATTTTTAGACAGCCAATTTACATACATGCTTTTCTAATTATTATGTAACTGGCTTTAAGGATCAAAAATGCCAAAATGTGAACTTTAAATTGAACCTATCTACTGCTGCATCGTTTACTAAAATTTTCTTTCTCCCTATCTCTCTTTTTCCATGTTGCCTTAAGAAGATAGGAAGAAAGTTTTACTTTAAGAATGTATAATCTTTCATTTAGAAACCACCAGATGTGCATAAAAATGGTCCTGCTTTTTGATTGCCTTATCAGATGTACTGCCCCATGTCTCAACAAAAATAACTGAGATGTGAATATTCTACAGTACACCCTATGCAAATCTAACCTGATCATACTTCCTCCATATTTGAATGCACACATTTTGGAGTCTGTCCTTATCTGGCCCTTATATTTGTAGCTGAAAAGGAAAGATGCAGATCCATCTTGAAGTCTGTGTTCAGATTCTATTGAATATTGGTAACTGGGCAGGTTGGGGGACATTCTAGACAGCTTTGGACTGATCATATATTAAAACAGAGCTCCTGATAATATAGCCTATTTTTTTGATTTGTTTTGACATAATTTGTTTCCCTTGTAATGGGCAAAAGAAAAAGGAAAGGTAGCCTAACATTCCAGCCTCCAGTGGCCATCACTGGGCTCCTAAAGGCTTAGATCTCTGCCTCTGCCAAACACCAGTCCAATTATATGTTTGGAAGTTGTGTCAGAGAAGGACCAGTTCCCATCTGCACTACCTGAAGGGTTCTTCCACATTGCATTGATGACATCACCAGAAGACCTGATGAGCAGCATTACGACTAACAGCCAATGGGCCTATCAATGAACACCAAATGAAAGAAATATTTGAAATCCATGATTGCATTTTGTCTGGAAGGCTTGGCCTTTTCTCTCATACATGCTGGAGAAAATGGCATCAGTGTTCAGGGCCGGTATAAGGATATGACGCGCCCTAGGTAAACCTTATTCCTGGTGCCCCCCCTGCTCCCACCCTTACCCCCATTGTCACTGCTGTTGCCCCTCTCCAGGACCTGCAGTGGTGCCAATTACTTTAAACAGCACCACAGCACATATGGAAGCCTCCAGTGCTGTAGTGGTGCTGATACTTCTGCCCCTTCCGATGCAGACTTCCTTTTGCATGGGGTTGGAAGCAACTGGTTTAATTGTTTCTGCCCCCATGCATACATGAAATCTGCATCAGAGGGGGAGAAAGCACAAAACAGCACAATAACACTGGAGGCTCAGACCATTGGCATTCTAGGGGTTATGTTTACTAAACCGTCTTAATGTTCCCGGTGCTAGCTCCAGCGATAATGTGAAGAATGTCATATAAGGAGTGGGCGTTCTGGTCTTAAGGTAGCATTTCGGGTTATCTCGCATAAAGTCCGTTATCGCACGATAGAGGGAGCTGTGGCACGTTAACGGGCATTAGCCTTAATTAGGCGTGCTGACCTACAAGCAAAGCAATAGAGGTGTAGCACAATGGTTAAAACATTGACTGCTGATACAGTGGTCATGAGTTTGATCTCCCAGGAGGCTCAGTTAAAAGACTGTCTGAGGCAAGCCCTTTTCCTGCTTGTAACAGTCAGACACATCCCAACAATTTGCACTGCCAGCCAAAAAGGCCTCACCCCAGTGCCGCAACCTAATGCACCTTTTTGGGTGCACCATAAGGCACATCATAAAGCACCATGTCATCCAAATCAGGTCATAAAGTGCCCCAGAGGGCGGCAGGAAAGGTTGGCACCCTCCAAGGCAGCATATAAGGCACCCCATAAGCTGGCCAAACCTAAGGTGCCATGAAAGATGCCCCAGGGATGCCAAGGTGACACAGGAGATGGTTCCCAGGGGCACAAAGGTGCCCCAAAGTCACAAGCATGAAATGTATGGCTCAAACACAGATGTAACCATTACACTGCACAGAGCACCAAGGAAAGGCAATGAACAAGTGATGGAAGGAAGTAGATGACGGAGCTCATGGACCAGCCAAATCTGCGTGCAGCCCATGTGGACAAACATATCGGGGGCCACTGTACCGATGTACAGGGTGATGGTAATGTACAGTGCAACAATGACAGTGTGTGGCAGAGGATGGGGATACGTGTCCACCAGAGGAGGTAGAGGTAGCAGGATAAGTTCAATGACAGGAGGACAGAGGAGAGCAGTGCCATGCAGAGCAGACACAGGAGAGGCAAGCATGATGAGCCACAATGCAGAAAAGTGTGCCCGTGCAGGACATGGGGTAGCAGACTGCACATTAGGGCAGGATGCCACACAGCTGGCACACACACATAGACGGACAGAAGGATGGATGGCAACAGTGATGAGGGTATAATGTGGCGGCAGCACAGATCTGCACAGATATGACTGTTACACGAATGAAACGTAGTTGTGTAGGACAGCCATAAAAAAAAAAAAAGGGGAACAGAGAGGAATCAAACTCATGACCTCTGCTACTGAAGTCATTGCATTAACCATTGTGCTATATCACTATGAGAGCTATTATGCCAATGGCTGGCTACAGAAAGAGTGCACGTCACCATAAAACTGTCTGCTGTGGCTACCAGGATAGGATAGAACCAACAGTACCCATAATGCAATTCACATGCAGAACAGCAGTCTACATCTGCTCACCAGATGGGGTATGCACCTCTACAGCATGTCAGATTGGTAGGGGGAATGACCGTGCATGTTACTGGCACAGAGTACCCACAGGCCATGCCAATGTGCATGTTCTGTGCTCACCCTGAGGATGAGGTGGAGTGGCTCGCACCAGGTCCACAGTACCCGGTTTGGTTTAGGTGGACTCTGCTGCAGGTTTCCATCAGTGCCAGTGTGTGACAGGTATTTGTTGTACACACTTTTAGGAGGTCTCTGTGTCCATTTGTAATTGCTAGTCATGTCTGGCCCTTGTAGACCATGATGCACACAACATAGTACATATCCCCTGTGCTTGCTATGGTCACCTGTTTAGGAAGCAGGGGAGTGTCAGGGCTCACAGGGTGAAAGTGTACTTAACAAACCACTCTCTGTGGGTCAGGGTGGGGAGGACATGATCTGCCCCCAACAGACCCGCACTCTCACCCCTTTGCAAGGGGGGCAGTGGAAGTACATGAGGACAGGCTGTTGGACCAGCAACCCCAGTCCTGGTGGCAAACAGACAGCTGCTGAGTATCTGCATTTGGGCCAGGGCCACTGGCAGATAGGTAGTGGGCCCAGTCATCTCAGCTGCCCCCCACTACGATCTGACATTCACCAGCAGAGGGCAGTTAGTGTGCACCTGCTGCACCCTGCAAGGGGGTGCAGTCATGCAGATGCTAACTGCAGACAGTCTGCTAGCTAGTACATAGTGTATGTTCCTGGAGGAACTGTGTGCACCAAAAACTGGGATGTCAGCACACACACACCTCACAGGTATATCAGTGATTGGGCCCCAGAAAAGAGAACCCATAAATATTACTTGAGAGAAATACTGTACATGACATGCTGTGGCCACTCTGTCTGTGCAGGTGGTGGTTGGGCACTACAATGTCCCAGCCATTGCCCTATACCCTGTGCAAATGCATCTTGCCCATGCCACCCTGTCCGGGCCATACCCACAGTACCTTGCTCCTCATTATGCACATTGGCAGGCTAACACTGGAAATGGTGCAAGCAATTTGGGCTCAGTAAGGTGTAGGCAGCCACAACACACTGGATAGATAGACACACACTCCCACAGCTATGCCAGCATTGTGCAAATATAGAGGTTTGTGGCAGCCCTGGCCGCCACACCAGTCCTGTGCACAGTGCGGGCATTGCTATGGTACTCAATACTGTTAGGGTCACTCCCCGGGGTGGTAAACACTGTTAGAAGCAATAACTGAAACACACTCCACAGATGTCAGAAAGGTTGCTATGATGAATCTCTATCAACAAATTGTGTTTAACTTAGGATTTGTTAGCTGACATTAATCATAGCAACCTTTTGATATATGTGGAACGTGTTCCCAAGTTTAGGACGGCATTGCTAAGGTATGCAGGTGCCAGTATTGGGAGATGTTGCTCCGTGCAGGGCCCAACAGCCTGACTATCCATGAGGCTTTGGATAGTGGAGCCTGTGGGTGTGGGTGTTTCTGCCCCTGTTGGCCGCTGCTCTAGGGCAGAGGTTCCCAACTCCGGTCCTGGTGGGCCAAATACTGTTCAGGTTTTCATGCTGTCCCTAATGAATATGCATGAGATACATTTGCATACAATGAAGGCGGTGCATACAAATGCAGCACAGGCATATTTATTAGGGACAGCATGAAACCTCAATGGTGTTTGGCCCTCCAGGACTGCAGTTGGGAAACTCTGCTCTAGGGATTGCACATGTTTATGGTGTCTGTGCTCTGTAGGGTAAAATATAGGCGTTTCATGCATGTTTATTTGATCTGCAATAAAGGTTCCGTCTTTATTACCATGGTTTAGTACTGGGTAAAATATGGGGACAGGGTTGGCAGGAGCCACAGCTGGGACTTGAACTTGTGACCTTCTGCTCCTGAACATACTGGCTGCGTGTACTGCACCACACTGTTGCCACAGGGACAGATTATTCCCTAGGGATACCATGACTGTTCATCAGACAGACCCTCTCTGTTGCAGTGCACAGCACCCACCTAAACGGGGCTTGACCATGGTCTGCTGTGGGCAGATGCCACTGCCCCCTCCGCCACCAGCACCCCTCCGCCACCATGCTGACATGCCATTATGCCGGTGGTGCTGGTGGTATGCAGTCCAGGCCATCCAGTTTGCCGGTAGGCAGCTGTCTATGGTGTGTGTTCTCGGGTAGGGGTGCCTACATGGTCATGCGTGCTTTCCCCTGGCACTGCCTGCCAATGTTATGTGCCCTTGGGGGTACCTGCTGGGTAATATCCCCTGTGACACTGTGGGACACACACTCGTGCCCATGTTGGACCCTCGTCAGTTGCTATCTTGCTGCTTTACAGTTTCGGCATTCCTATGTGCCACCTAGGCATCTGCCTAGCCCACACTGTGCCCCAGCTGGACCACAGCATGTGCTGCCTGCAGCCCCTTGTATCCCATTTACAGCATTAATACAGTTGCCCTTTCCTACGTGCCCACTCTGCTATTGCTGCACATGTGCATGCCATAACAAACCTGCCCAATCTAAACAACAGAAACCCTGATCAGCGCTATTTCAATGTGGGATCATTCACTTTGTAGGGGGACAGAGCATAGACCCTTCCAAACATGATATCTTAATTTATACTTTGACTATATTAGACAAAATTGTTCTATGTAATTTTGGCCTTGTTTTGGCGCTGTTCGATGTAAACCGCCAATTATCTTTGGAATTGGCGGTATATAAAAGTTTTGCAAATAAAATAAATAAATAAATAAATAAATTATACACTTTGTCAGTAGTGTTGCTTTATGTTTATCATTAATATCACTGTTGGCCAGCTTGGTTATTGGGATTTTAGATGTGGTTCTGGTCCTTTTATATGTTTATTTGCCTTTTTGGTCCTTGCACATGTATCACAACTATCACTTTTCTGGGTTTCTCTACCTTTGCTGCACATTGCTGACTGAAATGTTTTTTCTCTCCTGCAAATGTGCCTCTAGCGTGAGGTTTTCACTGGCGCTAATTTTCAGACCCTGATTTCACGGCGTTAGTGTGCATGGAGCCTCTCCCCACCCACTCTCCATCCATTGAACCCTTCTCTCCGCCCTCTGGGAGGCCTTACTCCACCCTTCAGGCCCGGATTTCACAGCATTAGTGTGCCTTAACGCCGCCGCTGCGTTATCGCGCGATAATACCACCGCTGCGACGTTAAGACGGTTTAGTAAACATACCCCTAGGAGACTGCCTAGTTCACCCAATGGAGTTCTGGCCCTTCCGGTGTTGTTTCCAGTGCTGGAGGAGTGACAAGGTAGAGAACATTGTGTCCCAGTTGTATAAATTTGCCACTAATTTATAAACTTAAAAATAATGACTCTGCATTTGAAAAATATTCAGCTCAATTAAAAGTGTTCTGCACTAAAACCTCAAACCTCCAAAATGCAAATTTGTTATTGTCGTGTTTTATATAGTTACTGTTGATTTTGCAGTTTGTGCTCTTCGTAACCCTGAGGGTTAGGGAAGCAGTTTATAAATTTTAATAAATAATTTTTTTTTCTGTTTTCAAGTCAGTGCTGACTCCTGGCAACCCAGCTGCCTCTGGGTTTTCTTGGCAATGTATCACTGGAAGTAGATTGCCAGGCTTTTTCTTCTGAGGCAATGGAGGGTAAAATGACTTGCCCAAGGTCACAAGGAGTGCTAGAGGGAACTGAACCTTTGATTGTCTGCATACTAGGCAGTCGTCCTAACTACCAGGCTACTTCTTGATTAATTTCATTTCAGCATATGTTTGAAACTTTAGAAAACTGCTCAAAAGATAAGAATCTGTGATTTCCCTATATGATACAGTGATCTTCTTTGCATTTACACTACTTCAGTCTCACAATCAGAACATAAGTGAAGACAAAAAAGTCTCACGATTTCCTTAGTCTTCATAGAAAAAAGCACTGGGGAGATGAGTACCAGGCAACCTGGCATTTTTTACCTCTTCTGCAATTGCCTATTCCCAACAAACTCATATGGAGATTGCCTGTGGAGAGTCCTTTTCTGTTATATTCTTCAATCTTGTGTTCTGATCAGCTTTTCAGGACACATCTGCAAGTATCGTGAAACTTATCTGCCTGGAAGCTTCAAATGACTATGCATCCTTCTTTGCTATTCAGGAAATCTGTTATATTTTGGCACATGCATTTAACAGCTGTGATCGGGAGTAATAATATAAGTGGCACCAATGTGGCATAGTATGTCTCTAGTGAAGATAGAATTTCTGCAGAGAAGATGAAAGTTTTAGCAATAGACAGACTATTCAAATCCATCTGTGCCTGGCACTTGAGACCTAGTATGCAAATTGGAACTATGCCATACATAAAGCTTGGTGCATGTGAAAGATGAGACAGCATCAGCTGTGGAAGTTAAGAGAAAGATTTATAGTACAAAATAGTAATACATTGCTCTGTATAGTGTTTCTATATTTGGAATTTTAAACAGATAACATACCGCTGTCACACCACAGATTTCAACAATTGCATTCTCTATGTCATGGTGAATTCCACTGTCTAAATGTATCAGATCCAGTTCTATATACATTAGCAGCCATTTCCTCCCTGTACAGTAGCAGCTATTTTATAGGGATGTGCATTCATTAGCACACATTGGGTTCATTTGGGATCCTTTAAAATGTTCATGTGGAATCAATTCACTATATACCGTATTAGTATATGAATTAACGTACACAAAGTCAATTTGCATGCTTTAGAAAGAGGTTCCCAACCTTTTTGGCTGTATGGTCCCCTTATTGATCTCCAAACAGTTCAGGAGCCCCCCAGTTCATTCACACCACTCTACCTGGATCCTTTCAAAAGCAAGTCTGATCCCATTAGCTCTATTTATTTCCCTTCCCCTTCCTGTCTCAATCGGTCTCTCTCTCTCTTTCCCTCCAGAGAGTCACCACCAGTTTCACTCTCTCTCTCTCTCTCCGTTGCCCCAACCATTTTCCTCACATCCTTTCTCTCTCTTCCAAGCCAATCCCCACCAGCCTTTCTCTTTTTCATGTCTCTGTGTCTTGTGGACCTCCTGTAACTGTCTTATGGACCCCCAAGGGTCAATGGGCCATATGTTGGGAGCCACTGCTTTAAAACATTCTAACATACATTAAAACGTTTTATTTAAAAAGTGTGAAACAAACAAAAAAAACCCAACAGCAATTAGGAAATGTCTTAAAGAAACCCAAAAATCAAATGATTTTTTTGTGCATATATTTATTATTCAGATGCTGATATGCTAATGTGTGATAAATGAGCATCTATCTTGTAGTAAATGCCTCATACTATGTACTGTTTACACATCTGTTAATAATTATGCAATAAATAATATAAGGATAATGAGGTGTTTTAGAATTGTACCCCTATGCCTCGATATGCTTAAATGTGATAATTGGTGTAATTTATCAGGGGATAATTAAATTAACAAAAATGCTGCCACCTGGAAGGTGGTATTAAGTTTAGATTTCAACAAATCCTTGACAGGATAACTTTTTCACAGTCTCTGATATTGGGCCCTATGTATTAGAATGCAAAGTGACTGCAAAAGTGCATTTTGTGTGAAAAATAGCTCAAGGAAGAAGTGATGTCACTGATGGGAGATGGTCGCATAACCTGAGTGCTCTGTAGGAGTGCTGATCGTTTCTGTAATTTAGTCAGTTTAATAGTAAGATCCTTTACCATAAACCTCAAATTAAAAGCAACAGCAGTACCAGTGTTGGTACAAAAAGAAGAATGGAGTAGTTCAAGTCTTGTCCCCCAGGAAAAGAGCAAGCACCAAGTTTGCAAAGACGCTGTGGCCACTGGGGTAGCAGAGGCTCTGATGGCAAGTTGGACATAGAGGAGCAGAAAAGAGCCTACTTTAATGGTGAAATATGAAGTTGGTTTCTGAACATTAAATCTAGCATAGTTTCCATTAAAACTGAACTCAAAAGAGGCAACAGTACATTAGAATTTGGCAGAAATGGGAACCCACATGCAGGAGGTAGAAACTCGTAAAAAGACATGCAATGCATTAGGGGGGAAAGTAAAGACAATGAGATTTCAACAAAAGAACAAGAGATCTTACAAAAAAAACAAGAGGATCTAGAAAATACGTCTAAATGCAACAACCTGAGAATTAGAGGTATACTGGAGTTAATAATTTCAAGCACTGTATGGTAGTGGCTGAAAATCGTTGTAACAGCTTTCTAGACAATGAGAAAATTGAAGCAACAGTCACTGAATTGTAGATTGAATGGTACCATAAGAGTTTGAGGCATAGAGAATGCCCAGATCCTGGGATATAATTGTTTGCATACACTCTTTTTATTCAATAAAGAGAAACAGAGAAACATAGAAAATGACAGAAGATAAAGACCATACAGGCTATGCAATTTGCCCATTTGTAAAGAAATATTTCCTCAAATTACTCCTGAATCTATCTTCTTTCACCTTCATCTTATGACCCCTCATTTCAGAGCTTTGGTGAGACCTTATTTGGAGTATTGTGTGCAGTTCTGGAGACCACACCATCAAAAGGATAGAAACAGGATGGGGTCGGTGCAGAGGGTGGCTATCAAAATGGTCAGTGGGCTTTGTCATAAGGCATATGGGGACAGATTTAAAGATCTCAGTATGTATACTTTGGAGGAAAGGCAAGAAAGAAGAGATATGATTGAGATGTTTAAATACTTCCATGGCATAAATGCACAGGAGGAGAGCCTCTTTCAATTTTTCTATAAAGGTTTTTAAATTTTTAATTTTTGGCCGTTGTGATTATGGTAAAAAATAGAACCGATGATGAAATCTGAATGAGTTGGTTACCTCATACGGCCTCCGGCTGTACTGTATGGCCAATACTTATTAATTTTGATGGTCCTTTCTAAAAAATTATTTTCAAACTGGTTTAGTGAGAGGTTTTTTTATGGTATATTTGTACACGCCCTTTGGTTGTATTGAGAGATTTGGGTGTTTTTTTTATAAGCCAGTAGAAGCATGTAAAATGCCTCTTATAAAACTATCTCCCATGTACAGTTTGCCACTGAATATTGAGATGATACCATGTAAGGTACATATCTATTAAAAATTACAGCACTGAGCAGCGAACGTATATCAACAAGGTACAAATGTTTGCAAAACTCTTTTCATCATGTCCCATACTGAATTGCATGCTTTCTCTTAAATCAATGATAAATGCACAGAAGATGCATTTTTCATTTCATATAATGTATCTTTTTATTTTAAAGAAATATACGAAAAACAGCTAGATACAAACTTGATCTAACAGTGTGTCTCAAATTTATCCTTTTGTAGCTTTCAAGGCATTTAAAAAACATTAAAGGGAGACAAAGGTGTATAAACAGTGCTAATGTCGCAGCAGCACTGTTATTGCGTGATACGTAACATTAGCGCATGATATTATCACGCGATAACATTACGTATTGCGCGATAACATCTCCGGTGACGTTAAGGCACACAGACTAAGGGGTATGTTTACTAAACTGCGCTCATTTGCGCGGCACGCATTAGCATGCGCTAAGGTAACTTAGCACACGCTAATGATGTGTTTCGTGGCCCAAATGTGCCCGCACATGTGCGCAGCGCGCCAATGTGCGATGAAGGCGGGGAAAGGCTCCCGGAGGGCGGAGGAAGGCCCCCCAGGGGCGGAGAGACGGGGTCAATGGGTGGAGAGTGGGAGGGGAGAGGATCCCCACACATGAGCGAGGCTGAAATCCGAGTTAAAAAATACCGCGAGTGAAAACCTCGCGGTAGAGCCGATTTAAAGGGAAGAGAAACCATTTCTGTCAGCAATGTACAGCAAAACCAGGGAAACCTACAAAAGTGATAAGTGTGATACATGTGCATGGTACAAAAGGGCAAATAAACAGTGAAAATGACCCCAACAAAATTTAAAAAAATCAGAAGAAAGCTGGGCAATAGTGATAGTAATGGGAAACAGCAAAAAACACTCCCAAGAAAGCCCCAAAAAATAAATATGAATTTTGGAAGGGTCTACGCTCCATCCCCATACAAGGTGAATGATCCCACAGTGAAATAGCACTGATCAGGGTTTCCCTCTCCTTTGGACAGGTTACCTATGGCATGCACATGTTCCACAACAGCAGTGCGGGCATGTCAGAATGGGCAACTGGACAGATGATGGGAAAGGGGATACAGAGGGCTGCAGGCGGAACATGCTGTGGTGCAGCTGGGGCACAGTGCAGACTAGGCAGATGCCTAGGTGGCACTTTGGAATGCTGAAACTGAACAGCAGCCACACAGCAACTGATGAGGGCCCAACATGGGCACGAGAGTGTTTATCACAGTGTCACAGGGGATAGTACCCAGCAGGTACCCCCAAGGGCACAGAACATTGGCAGGCGGTGTTGGGGGGAAGCATGGATGCCTATGCAGGCACCTCTACCCCAGAACACGCACCATAGGCAGCCGCCTACCTGCACACTGGATGGCTTGAGACTGCACACCACCAGCACCACCAGCAGAAGGGCATGTCAGCATGGTGGCACAGGGGTACTGGAGGTGGAGGGGGGCAGTGGCAGCTGCCCAGAGCCGACCATGGCCTAGCCCTGTGTAGGTGGGTGCCATGCACTGAAACAGACAGGCTCTGTCTGACAAACAACCATGGAATCTCCAGGGACTGCACTGTCTCTGTGAGCACAGTGTGGTGTGGTGAACACAGCCAGTATGGTCATGAGCAGAAGGTCACAAGTTCAAGTCCCCACTGGGTCTACTGCAAGTCCAGTCCCCATATTTTACCCGCTACTAAACCGTGATACTAAGGACAAACCTTTATTGAAGAGAACATATGCATGGTTCAAACGCCTATATTTTATCCCACCTAGCACAGACATCAGAAACATGCACATTACCTAGAGAAGAGTTCCCCAAAAGCAGTCCTGGAGGGCCACAAATCATTCAGGTTTTATGCTGTCTCCAATATAAGGCCATGTCAGCATGGTGGCGGAGGGGTACTGGTGGTGGAGGGGGCAGTGGCAGCTGCCCACAGCAGTCGAGGCACAGTCCTGTGTAGGTGGGTGCCGCCCACTGCAAAAGACAGGCCCTGTCGGATGTACAGTCATGGACACCCCAGGGAATGCACTATATCTGTGGGAACATGGTGGCGCAGTGCATACAGACAGTGTGTCCTAGAGCAGAAGGTCACAGGTTCAAATCCCTGCTGTGGCTCCTGCCAACCCAGTCCCTTATTTTACCCATGAAGACAACATGGTAGTAAAGACCGAACCTGTATTGCTGAGAACAGAAAAAATGCCTCATATGCATATATTTTACCCCATAGAGCACAAACACCATAAACATGTGCAGTACCTAAAGCAGAGTCCCCCAAAGGCAGTCCTGGAGTGCCAAGCACCATTCAGGTTCCATGCTGTTTCCAATAGCTATGTCTGTGCTGCATCTCCATGCACCGCCCCCATGGTATGCAGATGTATCTCATGCATATTCATTATGGATATCATGAAAACCCGAGCAGTGTTTGGCCCACCAGGACCGGAGTTGGGAACCTCTGCCCCAGCGCAGCGGACAACAGGGGCAGACACGCCTGCACTCACAGGCCCCATTTTCCAAAGCCACCTGGAGAGGCAGGGCTTCGGGCCCTGTTTCCTAAACCGAATACTAGCACTTGCATAACCTAGCAATGCCACCCTACACCTGGGAATACGGTACACATCTATCGAATGTTTGCCATGGGTAATGGTGGATAGCAAGTCCTACGTTAAGCACAGTTTGCTGACTGAGCTGCAGCATAGCAATCGTTCAGATGTCTGTGGAGTGTGATACAGGTCCTGTGTCTGACAGTGTTTATCACCCTGGGGGGGGGGGGGCTCCTACAGTATTGCGTGCCATAGCCATGCCCGCACTGTGCCCAGGACTGGTGTCGTGGCCAGGACTATCAAACACCTCTATGGTAGCACAATGTTGGCATAGGTGTCGGAGTGTGTGTCTGTCTATCCAGTGTGTGGTGGCTGCAAACACCTTCTACAGCCCACACTGCCAGCACTGTTGCCAGTATTGGCCTGCCCATGTGCATAATGAGGAGAAAGGTAGCATGGGTATAGCCCAGACAGGGTGGCCTGGCCAGGATGCATCTGCACAGGGCATAGGGCAATGGCTGGGACATTGTAGTGCCTGGCCACCACCTGCAAAGACAGGGTGGCCACAGCATGTTGTGTTGGGAGATCACTCTCACCCTGACTGAGCAGTGACCACGGCATGGCTGGGTTCCCCCATAGTGCTATATAGCATTTCTTTTGGGTGATATTTATGGGTTCCCTTTTGGGGCCTAATCACTGATTTCTCTGCTTGGTGTGTATGCTGGCAGCCCAGTTCTGGGTGCACGTATCTTCTCCAGGAACATGCACTATGGACTAGCTTGCAGATTGTCTGCAGCTAGTATGTGTTTTGCTGGAACACCTTGCAGGGTGCAGCGGCTGGCGGCCTGCTGCTGGTAAATGTCAGATAGTGGTGGGGGGCAGCTGGGCATTTCAAGGCCTACTGTCTGTCTGCTATTGCTTTATGGGTGGGTACAGATATGTATTGCCTGTCCTGTAGGGTGTCTGTTCTCCAGCAGGACTGGGGTTGATGGTCCCCTCTTCTGCCAACATTGCAGGGAGGTAGAATGTGGATCTGTTGGTGGGAGACCCTGTTTCCCACCCTCAGCCCCAGGGGAGGGGGTGGGTTGGGTGGTGGTACATAATCTGCCTATGGGTCCATAAGGGCTAAACCTGACTGGGAAATACAGATATATCCAAGGTGTGTCTGCAGGAACTACCTATCTCACACACTAGCACTGCTGGGGACCTGCAGCATGGCTTATTTCTGCCATGGGAGGTGCTGTGGACCAGGTGCTGGCCGCCCCACCGCACCTTCAGAGCGAGCACAGTACCTGCACAATGTGACGGTGTGTAGCTACTCTGTGCCAGTACCACACATGGTCAGTTCCCCCTACCAGGTCTAGGTGCTGTGGGGGTGCATACCCCATCTGCAGATCACCTGTAGACTGCTGCTTTGCATGTGCATTGCATCATGGGTGCGAGAGGACTAACCCTACCCTGGTAACCACAGCACACAGTCTGCAGACATTATTTTGTAGCCAGCCAGACATCTCTTTACAGTTATAGAGCTGTAGACCACTGGTGACTGCACTGCCTGTGGAGCCAGTGATTGGTGGTTCGAATCCACAGTGGGTTTATGTATTTTATTTACCTTAATTATTTATATTCCCCCATATACTGCACTATTCTGCACCATTGCGGTTTACATTGCACAAACTGGACATACATTGAACAGGGCATTATAACCTGGGGATAGGTATTTTACAGGGTACATGGAGGGCTGTCTGGGCCAGTTTGTGTGTACTTTCAAGTAGTACGGCCAGCAGAAACACCCTCACAGTGCTGTGACCTTAAGGTGCCTTGTGGGGCACCGGAAAATTACAGCACTGTGAGGGTGTTTCTCCTGGCAGCACTGCTGTAACGTAGAAAGGAGACTGCCTCAGGTAAAACTGTTGTAACGTAAGAAGACATATGCCTCATGCAGCACTGATGTACATTAAAAGCACTATGCCTCACTCAGCACTGCTGCATAATAATGTATAATGCCTGGGACAGATAATCATTAACCCCACTGGGGGTTGAACTCATGACCCTTGGTTCAGCCATCCATGTATTAACCATTGTGCTACACCTCTGTTACAATATTTGCAGGTCAGCGCACCTACTTCAGGTTTTCATGCGTTCACATGCGCAGTGCTGCCAGCACAAGCAGTACTGTAACCTATCGGTGCCTCATAGGGTGCCCCATACAGCACCTTCTAAGGCTTCCTATGGGCAACATTATAGGGTGCTTTGGCGGACAGTGCACTTTAAAATGTGCCCTCTGGGGTACCTTAGGAGGCGCCTTATGCAGCACCTTATGTTACCATACTTTGAGGGTGTGTTTGCTGGCAGCACTAATTAATATAAAAAATAAAATGCCTCCTAAAGCAATATTCCCCATAATAGGTAACGCCTCAGCCAGTCATATTCATTGGGCACAGTGGGGGATTGAACCCATGACCCCTGCACCATCAGTCAGTGTCTTAACCATTGTGCTACACTGCTGTTGCTGCTTATATATCAGCACACCTATGTCAGCTTACCACACCTTAACATGTGCAGTGCTTCCATCACAGTAGCCTTGCCGTGCCTCATTGGGCACCCTATATGCCGCCCTTTGGCCACCCTTTCAGCAACATTGTAGGGTGCCTTGGCGGACAGTGCACTTTAAAATGTACCTTATGGGGCGCCTTATGTTAACACGCTTTGAGAGTGCGTTTGCTAGTAGAAGTAATTAAAATATAAATAAAATGCCTCCTACAGCAATCTTACCCATAATAGGTAATACCTCAGCCAGCCTTATTCATTGGGCACAGTGGGGGATTGAACCCATGATCCCTGCACCATTTGTCAGTGTCGTAACCATTGTAGTGTGGCTCTGCTCCTCTGCTTGCATATCAGCGCACCAGCTTATGCTTCCCGTGCGCGTTTCTCATGTGCTAATGTGCACGGCGCACATTAAGGCGCCGCGCACATTAGCGCAATATTACTCCCGGTTTGCTGACACGCCCACTCCTTTTATGGGCTTCCTGCACACTAACGGGGCCCGCACCTAACGGGGTTTTAGTAAACATACCCCTAAGTATCCCCAGAGGGCGGAGAGAAGGCATCAATGGGCGGGGAGTGGGCGGGGAGTGGGCGGGGAGAGGCTCCAGGTACGCCGGGATCTTAAGACCAGAACATTACCGTTCTTGAAAACCTGGCATTAGAGGCACAATTGCAGGAAAGAGAAACCATTTCAGTCAGCAATGTACAGCAAAGGCAGGGAGACCAATAAAAGTGATAGTAGTGCTACATGTGCAGCAAAAGCATAGTGCCTAAGTACGAAACGGCACTACGGTGAGGCTGCAAATGGGGTACAGGGGGCTGCAGGTGGGACATGCAGTGGGGCAGCTGTGGCACAGGGTGGACTAGGCAGATGCCTAGGTGGCACATAGGAACGCAGAAACTGCAAATCAGCAAGCAAGCAACTGAGCAAGGTCAAACATGCCCACGAGAGTGTGTCCCACAGTGTCCCAGAGGACAGTACCCAGCAAGTACCCCAAAGGGCACATAACACTGACAGGCGGTACCGGGGGAAGCACGGATGTCTATGTAGGCACCCCTACCCCAGATCCCACACCATAGGCAGCCACCTACAGGCACAATGGATGGCCTGGGACTGCGCACCACCAGCACGACCGGCATAAGGGCATGTCAGCATGGTGGGGGAGGGGTGCTGGTGGGGGAGGGGGCCGTGTCAGCTGTCCACAGCAGACCAAGGCCAAGTCCTGTTTAAGTGGGTGGCATGCAGTGCAACAGACAAGGGCTGTCTGAAGAACAGTAATGGTATCCCCAGGGACTGACCTCACTCTGTGGCAACAGTTTGGTGCAGTACACACAGCCAGTGTGTTCAGGAGCAGAAGGTCACAGGTTCAAGTCCCAGCTGTGGCTCTTGTAGACAATGGCCCTATGTTTTACACTATAGCACACATACACCATAAACATGTGCACTCCCTAGAGCAGAGGTTCTCAACTGCAGTCCTAGAGGCCCAACACCATTCAGGCTTTCATGCTGTCCCTAGTAAATATGCATGAGATGCATTGCTATGCAGTGCCCCCATTGTATGCAAATGTAACTCATTCATATACATTAGGGACAGCCTGAAAACCTGAATCGTGGTTGGCCCCCCAGGACCGGAGTTGGGAACCTCTGCCCTAGAGCATCGCCCAACAGGGGCACAAACACCCACACCCACAGGCCCCACTATCCATATCCTCATGGAGAGTCAGGCTTTTGGGCCCTGCGCGGAGCAGCAGCTACCACTACTACCACCTGTATACCTTAGCAATGCCGTCATAAACTTGGAAACATGCTCCATATATATCAGAATGTTGCTATGATGAATGGCAGATAACAGATCCTACATTAAACACCAATTGTTAACAGAGATTCATCATAGCAACCTTTCTGATATATGTGGAGTGTGTTTCCTTTTTGTTTGTTTTCTGACAGTGTTTACCACCCCAGAGAGTCACCATAACAGTACTGAGCACCTTAGCAATGCCTGCACTGTGCCCAGGACTGGCGTGGCGGGCAGGGCTGCCAACCACCTCTATCTTTGCACAATGCTGAAATAGATGAGGAAGTGTGTGTATGTCTATCCAGTGTTTTCTGGCTGCCTACACCTTACTGAGCCCACAATGCTTACACTGTTTCCAGCATTAGTCTGCCAGTGTGTATAATGAGGAGTAAGGTATTGTGAGTATGGTCCAGACAGGGTGGTCTGGGCAGGATGCATCTGCACAGGGCATCGGCAATGGCTGGGATATTGTAGTGCCCAACCACCACCTGCACGGACAGGGTGGCCACAGCATGTCATGCTTGGAGGTCAGTCTCACCCTGACTGAGCAGTGACCGTGGCATGTCTAGGTTACCACATAGTGATATACATTATTTCTCTTAAGTGATATCTGTATGGTCTTTGTTCTGAGGCTTAATCACTGAGCTACCTGCTTTGTGTTTACATCCCACATCTGGGTACACATTGTTTCTCTAGGAACATGCACTATGTACTGGTCAGCAGACTGTCTGCAGTTGGCATCTGTATGGCTGCAACACTGTGTAGCAGGTGCAGACTGACTGTGCCCTCTGCTGGTGAATGTCAGATTGTGGTTGGGGGCAGAGGAGTTTTGCCAGGCCTACTGCCAGTGCCCTAAGTGATAAGTACAGATCTGCATTAACTGCCCTGGAGGGTGCCCATTCCCCAGCAGGACTGGGGTTGATGGTCCCCCCTACTGCCTCCATTGCTGAGATGTACAGTGTGGTTCTGTTGGTGGGAAATCCTGTCCCCCACCCTGACCCACAGAGGGCGGGTTGGGTGGTGCTACATAATACGCATATGGGTCCAAACACCACCCTTCTCTCATAACAAGTGACCATGGCAACCACACAGGATATGCACTATTCTGGGTGCATCATAGTCCACAAGGGCTAGACATGACTGGGAAATACAGATGGACACAGGTGTATCTGCAAAGACTACCTATCATACACTAGCACTGATGGGGATCTGCAGTACAGCCTATCTCAGCCAAGCCAGGTGCTGTGGACCTGGTGCTGGGCGCCCCACCTCACCCTCAGGGTGAGCACAGGAACTGCACAATGTCATGGTCTGTAGCTACTCTGTGCCAGTAACATACATGGTCAGTTCCCCCCTACCAGGCCGAGGTGCTGTAGAGGCGCATACCCCATTTTGTGATCAGATATAGACTGCTGATCTGCATGTGCAGTGCATCATGGGTACGGATGGGTTTACCCTATCCTGGTAACCACAGCAGACAGTTTGTGCCAGCCAGCACAGCTTTAGGAGCTATAGATGTGTAGCCCACTGATTGCTACAATGACTGCAGAGGCAGAGGTCATGAGTTTAATCCTACAGTGGTGCTATTTAATAACCCTGTCCTAGGCATTTCATTTTAATTCGTGTAACATTTCCTAGGCATTTCATTTTAATTCGTGTAACAGTCAGACACTTCTCTACAATCTGTGCTGCCAGCAAAAACACCCTCACCTCAGTGCCCTAACCTAAGGTGCCTCATAAAGTGCCCTATAGGGCACATTATAAGGTGCCTTGGCGGACAGGGCACTTTATAATGTGCCCTATGGGGTGCCTTATAGGGCTCCTTATGATGCACCTTAGGTTACGGCACTGTGAGGGTGTTTTTGCTGGCAGCACAGATTTAAATTAAAATGAAATGCCTCAAACAGCCTTATTAACTAACACCACTGGGGACCAAACTCATGACCTCTGCGTCCACAGTCATTGTAGTAACCAGTGGGCTACATCTCTATAGCATCTAGCATAACGCTGGCATGAATTTAATGTTAACGCGTGTTCACGAGCCAAGGTGCCTTCTATCGCGCGATACAGATTCATTGCTACCTTGCCGCCGGAACGCCCACTACCTTATATGGCATTCCTCACATTAACGCTGCAACTAATGCCGGTAACATTAGGACGGTTTAGTAAACATGCCCCAAACACATTTATAGGCTCAGAAGTTACATAAAGTATAATGCACATACGTATATTCTAATCCATTTCTCATTGGCAGTTTTATGTATTTGTTTATAGAATTGATAGGTTAAAGAAGTACTACTCCCAGTAGATCAAAGGAGCACATTATTTTCTTCTTAACAATATCAGCCTATTCATAGATGGAAGAAAAGATTAAACAAGCAAGACAAAATCAAGAAAAATGGGATTGGGGAGGTGTTTATTGTGCATGCAATGTATTATTCTAATTGGAGCCTACATTTTGTAAAAATGCTACATAGTTTAATATTTCTTTAAGTACAATACTACAAGCTTCAGAGAGAGCATAGAACAATAACTTCACGCTGTTATTATACATGTTATTAGAACAAAAATTCATATGTAGTCATAAGTTACCAGAAGTGTAGATTGCAGCAATGCCCACTGAGCCCAAAACAAGCAGCATGAGTCCATTAAATGTCTAAAATGAATGGAAGGTGTTAAAAAAGGCATATTAGCAGAATAAATGGTGGTCTTCTCAAAGATGCAGAGTTCTCCACAAATAAACTCATAAAAGAGGGATATGTTATAAGTTATGGAACAGCAACAGAAACTGCTAAGACATTTTTATCCTCTAGAGCTATGCCCAAGGTCTTAACAGCTGAAGGGCAAGAAAAAAAAGAATATAATAGCACATTTTCAAGCTGTTAGGCTGTGTCAGAGGCTACCCTGATTTTTTTCTTTTTTACTCTAGAGAACAATATTGTAAATCAGACTGACTAAGCAAAAAAACCAGCATGAAATATCACAAAAAATGCTCCATCTTTCTTTCACTTGTTTTTCTTTCTATGCCAATTATGGCCAACTCCACTCCTTCAGTTTTGCAGAAAGTTTGGTTTACAGAAAAACCCTATTCTGCAAATGAATCTGGTTCTTAGATCATTTTGCACATCTTGTTATGAGGTAGCTTTGCTTCAAGTAACATTTTCCTTTGCCTTCTTTGTGAAGGAACAAGCTGGTGACAGTAGCCAAGTCCATTTCAGGTTTTACGGGTTTGTTATAGAATAATGTTTTGGTGGACCACCATCTAATATGTGTGAGGATTTGATGTTCAGAAACTGGAGTTTACTATTACTATACATTATTACTATACATTTCTATAGCATTATAAGGCATATGCAGCACTGTACAGAGACATATAACAAGTGGGGACTAGGATATATCTAGGGGAATGGTAAGGAAACACATAGGAGGTGAACAGGAGACTAGGGGGATTAGGATACAAAAATCATCTCAAAGAAGTGAATTTTAGACTGTATTTGAACAGGGCCACAGATGAAGCCTGATATATGGACTCAGGTAGTTGTTCCAGGCATAAGGAGCAGCAAGGTAGAAAGATTGAAGTCTGGAGTTGACAGTGGAAGAGAAGGGCACATATAGAAGGGATCTGACAGAAGAGCGGAGTTCCTGTGGAGAAGTGTAGGGAGACATAAGAGAGGAAATGTAGTGAGGAGCAGCCAAATGAAGGCACTTATAGGTCAGTAGTAGAAATTTGAACTGGATGCGGAAACAGATAAGGTGCTAAGGAAATTATTTGAGAAGAACAGTTCTTAATCTATCGCTGGAACATGATTAGTTCTGGGGTCTCAATGGACCAATAGAATGCAAGTGGTTCTATTAAAATGGATTGTAAGCAGTTTGGATCTGAGATCAATAGGCATTTTGCAGCTTCTGTTTCTTATAACTTGTTACCGGGTCTTAGTCCTTTATTGATATATATATTCTTACAGAATTGTATGAATGATTGATGGAGGTGGTGTTAAAAATGGTTTTGATTGGTATTAGCATAGTGAGGTTTTACAACATTGTGTGGAAGTTGATAGGTTGAATGGGCAACAGTTGATTGGTACGTGAATAGGTGTTTAATTGGAAGGATGAATGGGTGATTGCTGATTCGTTTCTCGGTAGGGTTTGATTAAAACGGGGAGCTTTAAAGTTGGTTGAGAGTTCATTTTAGTTTTATAGGGTACTGTACATAAAAAAAAAATTTGGGCACTTATATGGTGAGTCCTTATCCTCTGAGTATGAATTTGCATTGTGCTATAATGTTTGGATCTATTTTATTAGGTACAGAGCGTGTTGCTTTCATGAAACCGCTGATGGCGGCTACACCAACGCTCATTATTGGTCACTTCAGTTAACAGCTTGCCTGAGTTGGATTACCAACACTGCAGTATATATGCAATATCTCTAAGTATAGCTTTTTTTGATGGGAAAGAGGAGCAGTTTTATACATGCTATTATTACTGTGGTGTATTCTTTGGGTTTGTTGCAAGATAGAAAAGCCTTTAACCAATTCTAGATGGAGCGATGATGATGTAATAATAGTTTGGCATGTTTTATGAGTCCAGTACTGCCATTAGTTGAACTCCTGAGATGTTACAAAAAGGCTTTTTCTAATTGTTAAGTAAAGTGATTTTGTAAGAAGTCTCCTTGATAGAGGCCATTTTTTTAGGGTACACTTCTATTTGCAAACTTTGAAAAGAGGGGCTACATGAGCATAGCAACGCTGGCAGAAGATTAGCCATGCAGAGGACTTTTGAACAGATTGATTTGGAGAGAGATGATTCAGAGGAAGTCCAGAGAAGAGGAGGTTGTAATAGTCTAGATGGGAGTGTGTTCAGAAAGGAAATGACAAATTTTGCCAGTGTTATAGAGAAAGAAGCAATAGGTTTTAGCTTTCTGTTGAATATGTGTGAAAGAGGGGGAGGAGTCAATAATGACCTCCAAGGTTGCAAGCTGAGGAACAGGGAGGAGTAGAGTGTTATCCACAGAAATAGAGAAAGGAGGAAGGGAGGAGATGAGCTTAGGCGAAAAGATAAGGAGCTCAGTTTTGGTCATGTTCAATTTCAGATGGCTGTGAGACTTCTAACTACTAATGTCAGATAAGCAGGCAAAGGTCTGGGCCTGGATACCTGGAGAGATATGAGGTGCAGAGAGGTAGATCTGGGAGTCATCAGTGTAGAGATGGCACTGAAAACCATGGGAGGAGATGAGTGCACCATGGGACTGAGTGTAGAGAGAGAAAAGGAGAGGTCCCAAAAGAATACCAACTGAAAGCGGGATAGCAGTAGAAGAGGAACTACCAGAATATACACTAAAAGTGTGGTGGAAGAGATAGAAAGAAATCCAAGTGAGGACAAGGTATTGAGCAGAAGGTGGTGATGAACAGTGTCAAAAGCAGCAGAAAAGTCAAGAAGGACGAAGATTGAGTAAAGGTCCTTGAATTTGGCAAGGAACAAGCAAGAGCCATCTCAGTACAATGTAGAGGGCAAAAGTCTGATTGCAGTGGATCCAGAAAGGACAGAGAGGAGGGAAAGTCAAGACAGTGGTAGTGAACCGCATGTTCAAGTAATTTAGAAATAAAGGAGAGAAGAGAAGTGGGTCAATAATTAGAAGGGCAGGTAGGATCAATGGACGGTTTCTTGAGGGGAGGTACACCCATAGCATGCTTGAAGGCTGAAGAAACAATTGCAGAAGAAAGCGATAGGTTGAGTATATGACAGATGGAAGGGACAACAGTTGAGGAAATGGAGTTTAGTTGATGGGTGGGAATGGGATCAGAGGAACAGGTAGTCAGTTTAGAGGAGGAGGGAAGATGTGTGGTTTCTTTCTCAGTGATCTTAGAAAAGGAAGAAAGGGTGACAGAGGTTGAGAGAAGGATTTGGGAATGAAGAGGGGGAAAGGGGGGTAGAGATGACCCTGTGAGGAATTCAAGAATAATCTTGTGGACTGTCATGGAAGTAGTCAGCTATGGTGTTAGTAGAAAGAGAAGGAGGAGTTGGAGGTGGAGGCACTTTGAGGAGAGAGTTGAGAGTTGTAAAAATATGGCAATGGTCAGAGGCAAGAGAGTTAGTCAGATGGACATAATACTCTTGTTTGACAAGTACTATGGCAGACCAAAAATAGGTAAGCATGAATTTGAATGTAGGAAGTCTGCAAGTGTGTGGGATTTGAGCCAAAGGCACTCAGCTGAGTGGGAACAGGAATGAAAGGAGTGAGAATGAGGCAGAAGAAGGGATGGGATTGAAATTGTCCGGAATAGGAGAGTAGAAACCCAAAACCACTACCATATCCAATGGAGTGAGGTATATGGGAAAATTAGTAGCCCCCATGACAGAGGACAACAGCTGAAGTAGAGTCTTTGGGAAGAAGCCAGGTCTCAGTTAGAGCAAGAAGATGCAGAATATCAGAGATGAAGAGGTCATGAATAAAGGTGACTTTATTAGAGATGGACTATGCGTTCCAAAAAGAGCATGAGAAAGGGAGAGAGGACAGGGAAAGAGAAGGATAGGAATAAGATTTGAGGAGTTTCATGTGTATCTGCCTTGGGAGTGTGAAAATAGTCTAAGGTGGGCCAGGGTTGGGATTTATCTCACCCGTTGAGAGAAGAAGGAGCAGGAGAGAGGAGGGGGCACGAAGATAATGAGAGTGGGGTTCTTTCGGAGAGAGGGAAGATGGCTGAATGAGTGGAAGAAGATGGTACAAGACAGGGAAGAAGACAAGATGGAAGGAGAGGTGAAGATGGTAAGGGGGCTTGAGATCATCGGAATGTGGGGCGCTTGAGATCAGTGGAATGTGGGGAGAAGTTTAGGGTTTGGGTCATTTTGCATTGGTGCACCTATCCAATGTTTCTTTCCTTGCACCCTTTTGGTGCTCTGTATTGGCTGCTACATGCGATGATAAAGGAGAATTGGTTTTAACTCACAACTTTCTCATAAGTTCAAGACAAGTTACATTTAGATACTATAGGCATTTTCCTGTCCCCAGAAGTCTTATAATCTAAGTTCATCCCTGAGGCAATGGAGGGTTAAGTGACTTGCCCAGGATCACAAGAAGTGACAGTGGGATGTGAACTTGGCTTCCCTTGTTAGTAGCCCACTGCTTTAACCTTAGGCTATCCACTACCTCAAATTCAGTTTGCATCAATGCTGAAGCAGTGTTTGGCACACACAGTATGATCCTCATCACCTTGGAATACATTCCTTCTGCATTGGTGCAGCATCTTAAGTAGCATTATACAGGGGCTCCCTGGCTATAATTCAGTATTTGTGGCACTGGCATTTAAACAAATATAAATATGTGTGCTGAACATCATGTAACAGTATTTATTGTGCTAATTCAGTGCTGTTTTAATTTCTTTTCCAGCACCTATTCCTCTTGAATTCTGCCCACACAGTTACACACATTCTTATATCTTCTGGGGCCAGAAAAGATCAGCAGAGTCCCTAATGGGTCCCCATCTGGCTGTAGCTTGACTAGGCATGAAGATTCATTGGCTGGGGATTCGACACATGCTTTGGGACCAGCTTCTGCCAACACTGTTGCAGGCCCAATGGTTTTCTTCTCCTCAGTTCCTGCCAGTTCATTTTGGGGGAGGGGGCAACATTATCTGTGCCATAAAAGGGATGGAGTTCATATGACAAATGAAGAGGGTCTTCTTCACGGTGCAGTGTATTTTCCCAATGCTTGTATCATCTGCTCTCAGATTATTCCCAAGTGTGTATGGCGGAATGCAAGGACGGTTAAAGCTATTAAAATACTGTTTAGAAGAGTGATTACTTAGGGTTGTAGGATTATCTGATCGGTTTACACATGAGTTGTTAACTTCAAATTGTCCTGGTTTGTATTGTTTTGATGGAGTCTCTCTCAGAAATTTGGCAGGATATAATTTTGAGTTCCATTCAAGATCTTCGCAAGGTGTGTAGGCTCAATGATCGGCTGCCAATGTTAGGAGTGGGAGAATTACTACTACTTATCATTTGTATAGTGCTACAAGGTGTTTACAGTGCTGTACATATAGGGGCTTGTTTACAAAGCCACGGTAGCGGTTTCCGATTGTTATCGGAGCGGCGGCACCATTGATTTCAATGGGGCCGCAGCTCCGATAATAATCGGAAACCGCTACCGCAGCTTTGTAAACAAGCCCCATAGATGTAAGAGACAGTCCCTGCTCATCACAGCATGCAATCTAATCAAGATGAAGAACATCACAAAACTGGGGCTAGAGTATGGTAGGATACACATAAGTGGTGAATAAGAGAGTGAGGGGCATTAGGATCCAAAAGCAGCCTCGAAGAGGTGGGGTTTTAGCCTGGATTTGAATAGGGCTACAGAAGGAACATGGAGGTACTGACTCAGGTAGTTTGTTCCAGGCATATGGAGCAGCAAGGTGGAATGGATGAAGTCTGGAGTTGGTAGTGGCAGAGAAGAGCACAGATAAAAGGGATCTGCCAAAGCAGCAGTGATAAGCTGGAGTCCTTCACTGCTAGTGGTTGTAATTGGACCACAGACATCTCCTAAATGGCCTTTGAAGCAGGGTTTGAACACTTGGACTGAGGGACATGGCCTATGCACATCACCACTATAGGATCTAGAAGGTTAAGGTGGGACATAGGGGTATGTTTACTAAACCGTCTTAATGTTACCGGTGCTAGTTGCAGCGTTAATGTGAAGAATGCCATATAAGGTAGTGGGCGTTCCGGCGGCAAGGTAGCAAGAATCTGTATTGCGCAATAGAGGGCGCCTTGGCCCATTAACGCACAGTAACCTTAAGTCCATGCCAGCACTGTACCAGATGCTATAGAGACGTAGCCCACTGGTTATTACAATGACTGTGGAAGCAGAGGTCATGAATTCAATCCCACAGTGGTGTTATTTAAAAAGGATGTCTGAGGGATTTCCTTTTAATTTAAATCAGTGCTGCCAGCAAAAACACCCTCACAGTGCCATAACCTAAGGTGCCTCATAAGGCGTTCTATAGGGCGCCCCATAGGGCACATTATAAAGTGCCCTGTCCGCCAAGGCACCTTATAATGTGCCCTATAGGGCGCTTTATAGGGTACCTTATAGGGTGCCTTATGAGGCACCTTAAGGTTATGGCACTGTGAGGGTGGTTTTGCTGGCAGGACTGATGTAAATTAAAAGAAACCCCCCCAGAGAACCTTATTAAAGAACACCACTGTGGGATTGAACCCACAACCTCTGTTGCTACAGCCATTGTAGTAACCAGTGGGCTACATCTCAATAGCATCCAACATAGTGCTGGCTGGCTACAGAAAGACTGCAGGTCACCACACAAACTGTCTGCTGTGGTTACCAGGATAGGGTATACTCACCCGTACCCATGATGCACTGCACATGCAGATAAGCAATCTACATCTGATCACAAGATGGGGTATGCGTCTCCATAGCACCTCGGCCTGGTAGGGGGAACTGACCGTGTGTGTTACTGGCACAGAGTAGCTACAGAACCTAACATTGTGTGGTTCCTGTGCTCACCCTGAGGGTGAGGTGTGGTGCCAAGCACCAGGTCCGCAGCACCTGGCTTGACTGAGATAGGCTATGCTGCAGATCCCCATCAGTATGTGACAGGTTGTCCTTGCAAACACACCTATAATATACCTGTGTCCATCTGTATTTCCCAGTCACATCTAGCCCTTGTGGACTATGATGCACCCAGAATAGTGCATAACCTGTGTGGTTGCCATGGTCGCATGTTATAGGAGAAGGGTGTTGTGTGGACCCAGAAGCAGATTATGTAGCACCACCCAACCTGCCATCTCTGGGTCAGGGTGGGGGACAGGATCTCCCACCAACAGATCCACACTCTACATCGGAGGCAGTATAGGGGACCTCCATCCCACCCCACCCCAGCCCAGCCGGGGAATAAGCACCCTCCAGGGCAGTTAATGCAGATCTGTACATATATCATAGGGCACGGGCAGACAGGCAGTAGGCCTGGAGAAGCTCAGCTGCTCCCCACCACAATCTGATATCCACCAGCAGAGGGCACAGTCAATCTCCACCCACTGCACCCTGCAAGGTGTTCCAGCCATACACATGCTAACTGCAGACAGTCTCCTAGCTAGTACTTAGTACATGTTCCTGGACGAACTGTGTGCACCCAAAAATGGGATGTGAGCACACACATCAAGCAGGTATATCAGCAATTGGGCCCCAGAAAAAGGAACTCATAGATATCACTTGAGAAAAATACTATACAGCACTATGTGGGAACCTGGCCATGCCATGGTCACTGCTCAGTCAGGGTGAGCGTGACCTCCCAGCATGACATGCTGTGGCCACCCAGTCCATGCAGGTGGTGGTCAGGCACTACAGTATCACAGCCATTGCCCTATGCCCTGTGCAGATGCATCCTGCCCAGACCGCCGTGTCTGGGCCATACCCACAATACCTTGCTCCTCATTATGCACATTGACAGGCTAACACTGGAAACAGTGCAAGCATTGGGGGCTCAGTAAGGTGTAGGCAGCCACAAAACACTGGATAGACATACAAACACTCCCACACCTATTTCAGCATTGTGCAAAGATAGAGGTGGTTGGCAGCCCTGGCCGCTGCACCAGTCCTGAGCACAGTGCAGGCATTGCTAAGGTATGCAGGTGCTAGTATTGGTAGCTGCTGCTCTGAACAGGGCCCAACAGCCTGACTCTCCATGAGGCTTTGGATAGTGGAGCCTGTGGGAGTGGGTGTTTGTGCCTCTGTTGGCCGGTGCTCTAGGGAGTGCACATGTCTATGGTGTATGTGCGCTATAGGGTAAAACATAGGGCCATTGTCTGCAGGGGCCACAGCTGGGACATGAACCTGTGACCTTCTGCTCCCGAACACACTAGCTGTGTGTACTGCACCAAACTGTTGCCACAGAGGGAGGTCAGTCCCTCGGGATACCATTACTGTTCTTCAGACAGCCCTTGTCTGTTGTACTGCATGCCACCCACTTAAACAGGGCTTGGCCTTGGTCTGCTGTGGGCAGCTGACACTACCCCCTCCACCACCAGCACCCCTCCCCCACCATGCTGACATGCCCTTATGCTGGTCGTGCTGGTAGTGCGCAGTCCCAGGCCATCCAGTGTGCCTGTAGGTGGCTGCCTATGGTGTGGGATCTGGGGTAGTGGTGCCTACATAGACATCCGCTCTTCCCCTTGGCACCGCCTGTCAATGTTATGTACCTTTTGGGGTACCTTCTGGGTACTGTCCCCTGGGATACTGTGGGGCACACACTCGTGGGCATGTTTGACCATAGTCAGTTGCTGTCTTGCTGATTTGCAGTTTCTGCATTCCTATGTGACACCTAGGCATCTGCCTAGTCCACCCTGTGCCCCAGCTGCCACACTGCATGTCCCGCCTGCAGCCCCTTGTACCCCATTTGCAGCCTCACCATAGTGCCCTTTCGTACTTGGGCACTATGCTGTTGCTGCACATTTATCACTACTATCACTTTTCGTGGTTTCCCTGTCTTTGCTGTACATTGCTGACTGAACTGGTTTCCCACTCCTGCAAATGTGCCTCTAGCGCGAGGTTTTCACTGGCGCTAATTTTCAGACCTTCATTTCACAGCGTTAGTGTACATGGAGCCTCTCCCCGCCCACTCTCTGCCCATTGACCCCTTTTCTACACCCTCTGGGGAGCCTTACTCCACCCTCTGTGTGCCTTAACGCCGCAGGAGACGTGTTCGTGCGAAACCTCATGCTATCGCACGATAATGTTACTTTATCGTGTGCTAAAGTTATGCATCGTGCGCAAACTGCACCGCTGCAGCGTTATCGCTGTTTAGTAAACATACCCCATAGTCTGGCATTACCACAGAATATGGGCTTGATTCAGAGATGTGACTTGCGGCCGGGTGATCGTGTCTGGAACCCTTCCCCCTGGGGCCAGGGCAGGGTGCAGGTATGTCCCTGCTGCTCGATCCAGGCTCCAGCTGCCCAGCTGTAGGTCGGGCGGCTGGGAAGAAGAGGGTCAGTGCCATAGGAGCCAGGGGAGCCCCAGCATCAAGACACCCCTCATGATCCAGATCCTCCAACAACATCCCCAATGAGCATCCCCTAAAAAAGAAAGCCTTCTCCCCGATCCAGACCCACCAGATCAGCATCTCTCCTACAAGCAAAACCCCATTCCAAGATGGCCCCCAAACTGAAACCCCACTAACATCATATAGTCTGACGCTATCCCTACTCCCTCCAGGGCTCACCTGGAGGTCTCCCTGGTTGTCTGGTGGAGCAAGGTAGGAGCAATATCCCTTCACTCTTGTCCCAATAGCCACCACATCTTGAAATGGTGATTATGAGCCCTAGCAGTTGTTTCATAGCACTATGCTAGGGGGTCATCCTTCCATATAAAGGCAACCATTCCTTATAAGGCAGGTTGTCCACTAGTGGTAGCACTGTGAGACTACTGCTATGAGTAATAGCTGCCATAGTGAAACCTGGTGGCTAGTAGGGGAGATCAGAGGGAGACCAATACTGCCCGTCTCCACTAGACTACCAGGGAGATCCCTAGATATTTCTTGAGGTGTCAGGGGTGAGGGGAGGGTCAGGATGTTATTGGGGCTGCTGTTCAGGGGCCTATCTTGAAAGAGATCTTGCTTGTGGGGATGCTGATCTGCATTTGATGTCATAGACCACTCTCTTTTACTTGACCAACTAAAGGATTCTGATATAACCTATATCATCCTGAATTGGTTTTGTTCATATCTTTCTGGCCATACTTTTCAGATATGCTTTGATGACCAATTGTCTGAGTCCTTTCCTCAATCCTTTGGTGTCCAACAAAGACTGATCGTTGCTCCTGTCTTCTTTAATCTTTTCATTTCTTGTTTAGCCCTTCTCATTTCTCATCCAGGATCTAAACATCAGTTCATACTTTTATTGAGATAACATTTTAGTGAGCTAACACATGGTCTAGAATTTGGCAGCTGGGATTTAATGTTAAAAAATGTAAGGTCATGCATTTGGGCTGCAGCAATCCAAGGGAGCAATATAGTATAGGGGGTGAAGTACTTTTGTCCACTAAAGAAGAGCGAGACCTAGGCGTGGTTGTGTCTGATGATCTTAAAGTAGCTAAACAGGTAGAAAAGGCGACGGCAAAAGCTAAAAGGATGCTTGGGTGCATACGGAGAGGAATGGCTAGCAGAAAAAAGGAGGTGATAATGCCTCTGTATAAGTCTTTGGTGCGACCTCATTTGGAGTATAGTGTGCAATTCTGGAGACTGCACCTTCAAAAGCATGTGAACAGGATGGAGTCGGTGCAGAGGGTGGCTACTAAAATGATTAGTGGTCTTCATTATAAAGCATTTGAGGACAGACCGAAGGATCTTAATATATACACCTTAGAGGAAAGGCGGGATAGAGGTGATATGATTGAGATGTTTAAATACCTCCGTGGCATAAATGTTCAGGGAGAGAGCCTCTTTCAATTGAAAGCAAGTTTTGCTACAAGGGGACATGAGATGATGGTGAAGGGAGATAGTTTCAGGAGTGATACGTGGAAATATTTCTTCACGGAAAGAGTAGTGGATCTGTGGAATAGTCTCCCAGGGGAGGTGGTAGAGATGAGGACAGTAACTGAATTCAGAAAAGCATGGGACAAACACAGAGGATCTCTGAAGGTAAAAAGGGGACTGTTGTAGTTGTTGATATGGAAGGACAGACTAGATAGGCTATGTGGTCTTTTTCTGTCATCATATTTCTATGTTTCTATGTTTCTGTGTAACATGGAGTGGAGGAGTAGCCCAGTGGTCAAGAACAGTGGTTTGAGGACCCAGAGACCAGGGTTTGATTCCCACTAGCATTCCTTGTGGCCTTGGACAAGCCACTTAACCCTCCATTGCCTCAGAAAAATCCAAGTTATCAATGTCCCTGTTTAATGTACATTATCAAGTTTAAGTTTCAATGTAAACCACTTTGATTGAAATGATAAAACAGTATATAAAAAACCTGTTAAATTCAGCTGATTATTACAAATGACACCTTGGATATCTCTTTCCAGGCAGAATTAGACTAAATTTCATTCAATAGGAGCCTGGCTCCAATCCCACAAAATGATTTTCAACCTAAAACAGAGGCCCTCTGAATCACCCATATTGTAAAATCACCTCCTTATCAACCTGGTATATCCAGCACTCTAATTTCTTTTAAGAATACTGTTTGATCACTGGGAGTTATATTTGATGAAAAGATCACCTTCACACAACCTATCTTAAACACTCTTTCTCTCACTGAGAAGAATAAAGGTCGTAAAGCCTTTTCAAGATAACCAGGGCCTAAAAATCCTGCTTCACTCGTTCATGATGAATAAACTCAATTACTGTAACTCACTGCTCTCAAACTCTTCCCAACTTCAATTGAAACAACTGCAAACCATTCAGAATACCACTGTTAAACCTCTGTACAATGCTAATGCTTTGATCATGTCAGTGGTGTAAGTACTACTTAATCAGCCCCTGCAATGTAGGGGAGCCCTGTAAAGAGGGGGGCCCACCAATCAACATTAAAATTGTACAGGGACAGCCAGATTCCCACCCTGATGGCGGCAGTGACTCCATTCTGCTGCAGGCAAGGAAGCATCACGCACACACCTCAGTAGCAACTGCCTTTGCACAACACTCTATTCTGTAATTGCCCGATGCTCTGTTCTGTAAGGAGGCAGGCATCAAGCACATGCCTCAGCAGCATATCAGATCTGACAGCCACCGATCCAAGTCTTGCAAAACCTGACTCTGTAGTGGTAAAACCTTATGCATTACTGAGGCGTGTTCTTGGTGCCTGCTCTCTTGCAGAACAGAGCGTCAGGCAATCACAGAATGGAGCGTCAGGCAATTGGCACAGCAAAGGCAGTTGTTACTGAGTCGTGTGCTCGGTGCTTGCTCTCCCTCCTTGCACAGCAGACCGGGGCATCGAGCAATAATAGATTGGAGTGTAGGGCAATCGGCAGCAATGGAAAAAGCAGTGGTTGCTAAGGCATGTGTCTGGTGCCTGCCTGCCCTCCCTCCATGTGGATCAGAATGGAACAGGGCCAGTAGTCACAGAACAGAGTCAAGCAGTCCTCCTTGGCACAGGGCGAGTACTGAGTAAATGTAGCTGCTGCTGAGTGAGAGCCATGTTTGGTGACTCCTTGTTCCCTCCTTGCTGAATGGATTTGGGGCAGGCAGTCATCATCAGAAAATGGGGTTGAGATCCTGCTGAGGCCTATGCTTGGTGCTTCCCTACTCCCTCCTTGCTGAATGGATTCTTAGCTTTCAGGCAAACAGGGAGAAGTGGCCTAGTAGTTGGGGCAAGTTACTTAGGGCCAGGGTTTCAAATCCTGCTAGAGGACAACAACCTTGGGCTGGAAAGACTGGGTTTTTTAGTCCCACAGGTACTCCTTGTGGCCTTCGGAAAGCCACTTAACCTCCTGTTACCTCAGGTACAAAAACAGATTGTGAGCCCTTTGAGGACAAGGGAAAAAATATATATACACTGCTTTGACTGGTAGAAAAGTGGTATATAAGCCTAGCTAAATAAATAAAATCAGCAGCAAAAGCTGAATAGCTTGTGGCACCTAATAACATCAGAGCAGGACACTCCAGATTGCCCAAAGGGGTTATCAGATTCACTTCAAAACCTTACCCCACACCAACTTCACATGGTATTATCCCACGCAACTCCTTCAAAGCACACTCTTAAAAGAAAAGGTGACAACCCTGTTGTTCCAGTATGACATAGAAAGAGTTCCTCCTCCTCAAGAAGAAATGAGCTTCTACTCTCCAGGTTTTCTCATTCCAAAGAAAACAGGAGGCTTCAGGCCCATCTTGGATCTCAGAGACCTAAACAAGTTCATAGTCCAAGAAAAATTCTAAATGATTTACCATACCTCCAGAGACATGATTGGCTAACTTCTCTAGACCTAAAAGAGTGGTACATGGATTTACTGATCCATCCTTTGCACAGACAGTATCTGCACTTCATGTTTCAAAGAAACTATTATCAATACCGGGTTCTCACCTTCGGTCTAGTCTCAGCCCCAAGGGTCTTTACCAAATACATGGCAGTCATCACTGCCTACCTAGACACCTTGGGAGTATTCGTCTTTTCCTACATAGATGATTGGCTAATCAGGGGAGACTCCACTCAAGAGGTAAGATTCTCCCTTTGTCACACCATCACGCTGCTCCAACACCTGAGCTTTGTCATAAACTTCCCAAAGTCTCACCTCACTCTAACTCAATGACTGGAGTTCATCAGAGTGCCCTTAGACACTCAACAAGCCTGAGATTTCCTTCCACAGGATCGCTGTGCCTGCCTCATCGAGCTTGCAAAAGAGGTACAGAAGCAAAGTCAAGTAACAGCTTGAGAGATGCTATGACTATTAGGACACATGACCTCCATGGTCCATGTTATCCCCTATGCTTTATTACACATACAACAAGTGCAATGGACTCTGTCTTCTCAATGGATGCAAGTGAAGGGGCATCTCAGAGACAAGATCCACAACTGACAAGTTCTTTCGGTAGTGGTGTTCCCCACCAAACCTACTCGTTGGGTCACCTTTTCAAATGCCTCTATCTTGATGCACCCTGATGACACATGCTTCCAAGCTGGGTTGGGGAACATATCTGAATGACCTGACCACACAGGGACTGTGGATACCACAGGAATCTGCCCTGCAGATCAATCTGCTAGAACTACAGGCACTGACAAATGTTCTTCGGGTTTTTCATCTCCAACATTTGGGGCAATCTGTTCTAGTCAGGACAGACAACCAAGTTGCCAGGTTCTATGTGAACAAAGAGGGGGGAAAGGAGTCCCGTCCCCTCTGGAAGAAGCCATTTGCCTATGGTCTTTTGCCATCTCTCACCGCATTCACCTCAGAGTGGTGTACCTCCTGGGCAAACTCAACATCCTAACAGACAGACTAAGCCGTATTCTTCATCCACACAAATGGACTTTGCATCGGGAGATGGCTGCTTGGATCTTCCAAACATGGGGAACTACACTCATAGATCTTTTTGCCACTTCGCAAAACACACAGCTTCTACTCTTCTGTTCTAGGATTCCATCGCAGCATTGACAGGCCCCAGATGCCTTCCTTCTCCATTGGGGATAGGGACTGCACTAAGCATTCCCTCCCATCCCCTCAATACCCAAGACACTGTTCAAGCTACAGGCCAACAGGGGCTTGATGAGTCTCAAAGCTCCCTTTTGGCCCCGTCAACTGTGGTTTCCTCTGCTTCTTTGCCTTGCACAGACTCAACCACTCAACCTGGGATGTGCGCCTGATCTCCTCTCTTAAGATCATGGGAAGCTCCTCCATCCCAATCTTCACTCCCTATGCCTGACAGCATAGCTGCTGAAGGGCTAGTGCTCAATGACCTTGACCTACTACAGGCGGTCAAGGATGTCCTTCTTACATCTCATAAGTATTCCACCAGGCGATCTTATGCCTTCAAATGGAGTAGGTTTGCCCTCTGGTCCTCCCCAAAGGATATTGACCCCTTTTCTTGCCCAGTGGAATCACTTCTACAATATCTCACTTATCTTTATCAGGTCTTACAGCAAACTCAGTGAGAATTCACTTTAGTGGCATTGCGGCCTCTCACAGACCAATGGATGTACAGTCTATCTCCTCACACCCCTTAGTAGCTCATTTTATACAGGGTCCCTGCTGTCCAAGCCACCCATTAAGTCACCTCCGAAGGCCTGGGATCTGAATGTGGTTCTGGCATAACTTCTAAAGCCACCTTTCAAACCTTTAGCCACTATTTCACTGAAGTTTCTATCTTGGAAGGTCATCTTCCTTATTGCCCTCACTTCAGCTCGCCACATCAGTGAGCTGCAAGCTCTAGTGGCAGATTCCCCCTATACTTGGTTCCACCATGACAAGCTGGTTCTCTGTACCCATCCACACTTCCTCCTGAAAATAATTTCCTCTTTCCATCTAAACCAATCGTTAATCCTCTCAATTTTCTTCCCTAGACCACATGCGTCTCAGGCTGAAGCAGTGCTACACACTTTAGACTGCAAGCAAGTGCTGGCCTATTACATGGATAGAACTAAGGATCACAGAAGATCCTCTCAGTTATTCATTTCCTTTGATCGTAGTCACTTTGATCTACCGGTGATGAAACATCCTCTATCTAGATGGACTGCAGATTGCATTTCTTTTGCCTATACACAAGCAGAACTCTCTTTGGAGGGTCATATCACTGCTCATAATGTGCGGGCGATGGCAACCTCTGTACCAATCTCCATTCAGTATTCATTGAGGATATCTGCCTCCATTCATACATTTGCTGCAAACTACTGTCTGGATAGAGAATCCCATCAGGATGCTGTCTTTGACCAAGCTGTACTCCAGCACTTCTTTGGGACCTAAACTAAACACCAGCCCTCTATCCCAGACTTCTACAAGATACCAGACTATCATAGGGGGAGTATTGCCTCCTGGAATCGAGTTCAATGGCCCACAACTCTTCCAGACTCTTTGGCTTCAAGGATTTTTTTTACCACAGGTATCACACTGCTCTTCCCTCCTCCCCCCCCCCCACCCCATATCAGTCTGGTAACTTGGAGCTAGTGAGTCCCATATGTGAAGACTGCATTTCTGCTTGTTCCTGGAGATAGTATAGTAACAGGTGATCTCCGGGAACAACAGGTATCAGTCTTCACAATCCGCCCTCCTCCCCTAGGAGTTGTAGGGTTCTTTTATTTTATCCTTCTGAGTTACAAACTTAACTGAGAAGAGGAGTTGAGAAGATGGGAAGGCAGGCACGCAGGTGCAGTGGAGTGCTCCCAAAGGCTTTCCTATTGGACGCTGTGGAGTATTCCCGTGCAGGCTCCATTGGTTATGTTCACCCATATATGAAGACTGATTCCTGCTGTTCCCAGAGATCATCTGTTACAGATGAGTAACTATGCTTTCTTGATGTTTCCAGTAGATTTAGGGGTATGTTTATTAAAGTGCGGTAATCGTGAATAACGCGCGTAACGTACGGTTAACGATCGTTCGCACGTCAGAACGCGCGTTATGACGTGCAAACGATCGTTAACCATACGTTACGCGCGTTAACCGCAGTTAACGACCGTAAACCCCCGCGGCGCGTTAAAACAGCACAAAAGGTGGAGAGTGGGCGGAGAGAAGGGGTCAATGGGCGGATAGTGGGCGGGGAGAGGCTCCCCTCACACTAACGTGCTGAATTTCAGAGCTCAATTCCAACGCGAATGAAAACCTGCCGTTAAAGGCATATTAAAGGGAAGAGAAACCATTTCCGTCAGCAATGTACAGCAAAACCGGGGAAACCGACAAAACGTGAGCAGTGTGATACATGTGCACTGAACAAAATAGCAAATAGGAATGGAAAAAGACCACAACAAAACCCTAAAAAACTATAATCCAGCTGTTAAACAGTGATATTGATGGGCAACCATAAAAAACACTCCCAGTAAAGCTCCAAAAAAAAGAAATGAGCTTTGGAAGGGTCCACAGAGCGTAGACCCTTCCAAAAATCATTCCCTAATTTTAATTATGAGCGTTCCTGGGAGTGTTTTCCATGGTTGCCCATTAATATCACTATTGGCCAGCCTGGTTATGTTTCTATCCCCTTATTCCGAGGTCATATTCGGGGTTTATGTGCACCTATGTCACCATACAAGGTGAATGATCCCACAGTAAAAATGTGCAGAGCAGGGTTTCTGACTCTTTCGGCCAGGTGTCCTATCTCCAGGGACTGCACTGTCTCTGTGGCCACAGTATGGTGCAGTGGACACAGCCAGTACCTGTAGGACCAGAGGGTCACAGGTTCAAATCCCAGCTGGGGCCCCTGCCAACCCAGTCCCCATATTTTACCCACAACTAAACAGAGATAGTAAAGATACCCCTTTATTGCAGAGAACATAGGCATTGTTCAAACACCAATATGTTACCCTATACCGCACACACACCATAACAATGGGCATTACCAACAGCCGAGTCCCCCAAATGCAGTCCTGGAGTGCCACACCTCAATCAGGTCATATTCATTTTCCAAGATAAGGACATGTCAGCATGTTGGTGGAAGGGTACAGGTGATGGAGGGGGCAGTGGCTGCTAGTCACAGCAGACAGTGGCCTAGCCATGTGCAGGCTGGCACGTCCACAGCAACAGACAGGCCCTGTTGGATGTACAGTCATGGACTACCCAGGGAATACAGCATATCTGTGGCAACACGGTGGTGCAGTGCACACAGACAGTGCATGCAAGAACAGAAGGTCACAGGTTCAAAGCCCAGCTGGGTCAACATCCAATCCAATCCACATATTTTTCCCCCAACTGTACCGTGATTGTAATGACAAACCTTTATTGCTGAGAACATACGCATGGTTAATACGCCTATATTTTACCCCACCGAGCACAGACACCATAAACAGGCGCATTACCTAGAGCAGAGTCTCCCAAATGCAGTCCTGGAGGGCCACACACCATTCAGGTTCCATGCTGCCTCTAATAAAGATGCCTGTGCTGCATATCTATGCACCACCCCCATGGTATGCAGATGTAGCTCATGCATATTCATGAGGGACAGCATGAAAACCAGAACAGTGTTTGGCACACCAGGACTGGAGTTGGGAACCTCTGCCGTAAAGCAGCAGCCAACAGGGGCAGACACACCCACCCCCACACCCACCCCCACAGGCCCCATTGGCCAATGCCTCCTGGAGAGGCAGGACATTGGGCCCTGCGTGCATCTCCCAATACTACCACATGCATACCCTAGCAATGCCACCCTACACCTGGGTGTACGGTACACACCTATCAAACGTTTCCTATGAGTACTGGCAGATAGCAAGTCCTACGTTAAGCACAGTTTGCTCATTGAGCTCCATCATAACAATCATTCTGATGTCAGCGGTGTGTGCTACAGGTCAGGTCTCTGACAGTGTTTACCACCCTGGGGAGTGACGCCCAACAGTATTGCGGACCATATCCATGGATGGACTGTGCCCAGGACTGGTGTGGTGGGCAGGGCTGCTGAACCCCTCTACAATAGCTCAATGCTGGCATAGTTGTTGGAGTGTGTGTCTGTTTCTACAGTGTGTGGTGGCTGCAAACACCTTCCACAGCCCACACTGCCAGCACTGTTGCCAGTATTGGCCTGCCAATGTGCATAATGAGGAGCAAGGTACCATGGGTATAGCCCAGACAGGGTGGCCTGGGCAGGCTGCATCTGCACAGCGCATAGGGCATTGACTGCAGCATATTAGTGCCCAGCCACCACCTACACAGACAGGGTGACCGCTGTATGTCCTGCAGGGAGATCAATCTCACCCTGACTGTGCAGTGACCACAGCATGGCTAGGCATCCCCATAGTGCTATATGGTATTTTTCTCATGTGATAGATATGGGTTTCCTTTTGGGGCCCAGTCACTGATTTATCTGCTTGCTGTGTATGCTGACATCCCAGTTCTGGGTGCATGCATCTCCACTGGGCACATGCACTATTGACTAACTAGCAGACTGTTTGCAGCTGGTATGTGTCTTGATGGAGTGGCTTGCAGTGGCTGATGGCATGCAGCAGGAGAATATCAGATAGTGGTGGGGTGCAGCTTACCATATCCAGGCCTAATGTCTGTCTGCTATTGTGTTATAGATGTGTACAGAGCTGCATTGACTGCCCTGTGGGGTGTCAGGACCAGGGTTGATGTTCCCCTCTACTGCCACCTTTGCAGGGAGGTAGAATGTGGATCTATTGATAGAAGACCCTGTTTGCCACCCTTGGCCCTGGGGGAGGGGGGTGGTGGTACATGGCCCACCTAGGGGTCCATGGGGGCTACACCTGACTGAAACAGAGATATCCAAGGTGTTTCTGCAGAAACTACCTATCTCACACATTAACACTGCTTTGGACCTCCGCCATAGCCGGTGCTGTGGTCCTGGTGCTGGGCGCCTCACTGCACCCTCAGGGTGAGCACAGTACCCGCACAATGTGACGGTGTGTAGCTACTCTGTGCCAGTACAACACACGGTCAGTACCCCCTACCAGGCCGAGGTGCTGTGGGGGTGCATTCCCCATGGTGTGTATCTGTGGACAGCTGATTTGCATGTGCAGTGCATCATGGGTGTGACTGGCACAATCCAACCCTGTGAAAATCCAGCACCTGCTCACAAGCTCTGATAAACCATAGGCCATCACACTTACATCTGTTAGCATAATTCATAGGTGCAAGACACCCTAAAGAGTCTGTAATATAAAGTGCCCACGCTGGTAAAAACACACGTACCCACGCACGATTGTACGCACGCACCAACGCACGTGGCTAGCACGTGGCTATGCCCGTACCAACGCACGTGGCTACGCACACTGTGAGGGTGTGTTTCTGACAACACTACTGAACGTAAAGAAAAACATGCCTCCTCATTCCCTATGTAATGTACAGGGCGATGTCTGGGCCAGCCTTCTGCGTTAGGCACACTGGGGACTCGAACCCATGCTGCCTGTAGCAGCGGTCAGTGCAGTAACCATTGTGCTACAGCTCTGTTTCAGTGATTTGTGTCTGTACGCCTTCTTACGATTAACGCGCGGTAACGCACCACGGCGCCCTGTAACGCTCGTTAGTTTTTGGAACGCGCGTTAGTGGTAACGATGTACCGCCCATATCCTTATTTGGGGTTTCTGTCTCTACCGCGGCTCCTAACGCGAATTGCACTAACGCACTTTAGTAAACATACCCCTTAGTGTTAATTTGTCTACCATTCAACCACAGACCGAAAACTGTGTTCAGCACAGCAGTCGCAGGTTTCTCACTGATAACTAAAAAACTTTGATTTTAATAACACCCTATATAAAGAAAATGTCAGTTACGTTAAGAATAGTTTAGTTTTCTCTTACATTATTTTAACTACAATAAAATAATATTTGGGCTCTTTTTTTTATTAAGCTGCAGGTTTAGGGGCATGGTTGCTAAAGTGTGGTAAGTGATTTTGCAATTATGTGTGCCATATGTGAAAATGCCATATGTTAGCTGCAAAACGTATGTGATATATGCAGGGGAGTGACCAGCACCGGCCCTGCAGATACCACGCAGGGCTAGTACTTAGGGTGCTGACCTGCAATCCTTGCATCGGCAAGAAACACAGGTAGTCCCATGTTGCCTGTCGATCCATTCGATCCCTCTTCCACGGTCCTCTCAGGCCCCCTTCCACATGTTAGAAGGTGCTGGTGCTGTGTATTTTTCAATCGAAGCATCAGCACCATTGAAAGTCACCCCCTGTCAGCACTCTCCATTCTGGATAGCACCCCACCCCTAAGGGATGCTGTCCAGAGGTGTCTTGGGGCCACTCCCCCAAATAACTTTGAGCCTGACTAGTCAGTCATGCAACATCTTCCCCACTCCTTTCCCCATCTCCAGGGCAGCATTCTTGCTAGGAGACAATACCATGAGACTGGCATTATTTTAGCTAGTGCCAGAGATGGGGCAGGAGTAGGGAGGACCATTAATGCCACCTCCCACTGGACCACCAAGGAACCAAGGAACTTTTAGGTAAGGGCTGGGAGGTTAAAGGGGTGGGGAGATTGCCTGACTGGATATCCAAGATTGATGTAGTTTGAGGGTATCAGGGGGAGGGATGTTTGCCCAATTGGCTAGCCAGAATCAAAGTAGTTTGGGGAGGTGGCTCCATGCCCCCCTGGACAGCATCTCTTATGGGTAGAGTGCTATCCAGGGAGAGTGATGACAGGGGGTAGCCTTGAGTGGTGCCAGTGCCCAGATTGGAAGATCTGTGGCCCTAGCACCTTCTAGCATAGTGGATGCCTGAGGGCAGATGTGGCAGAAGGAACTTCTTCTTGCCGCTGCAGCTGCAACCATTCGATCGCTGAAGTTATCTGCATCAGTGATCACAACAATTTAGGCAGACATTACACAACCATTTTTTGTGTGGCGATTGCCTCCCTTCACCACACTTTTTTCCTACCCCAATCCAACCTTCCCCTCATCTACCACTGAAAATGCAGATATCACAGAATATTACCTGTGATATCTGCATTTCAACAACATTAGCTGTCACCATGGCACTATTTTATCTGCATTAGAGCCACAAAGACAGCTAACACACTTTAGTAATCCTCCTCCTTAGTGTTCAGCGTGTCATGTGCATGAATACCGTCTGTCACGTGTCAAAACAGAAAAAAAGTTGATAACCACCAGAAAGAAAGAAAGCCACGAGTCAAAGGCAGTGAGAAAGGCAGAGGTGGACTTGTCAGAGGGTCGATAAATAACAGCTATCCAGAAAAGTAGTGGAGTAAAAAGGCAGATGGAGTAGACTTCAAAGGAGGGAAAGCAGAATGAGGGGTTGAAATTGGCAGGAATGAGAGAGTAGAAACCCAACACAACCATCATGGCCAGTGGGACGAGATGTGTGGATGGTTGGCACCGCACTAAACTGTTGCCACAGAGGCAGGTCAGTCCTAGTTAGAGCAAGATGATGGAGAGCACTAGAGATAAAGAGATCATGAATATATGCAAGCTTATTTGAGATGGAGTGTACATTCCACAAAGCGCAAGAGAGAGAGAAGGGGGGGGGGGGGGAGGAGATGGATATGAATAAGATTTGAGCAGTTGCATGAGGATCGGTCCTGGGAGTGTGACAAACGTCTAGGGGGGCCAGGGTTGGAATTGATATCTCCAGATGACAAAAGGAGAAGGAGCAGAAGAATGTGGGGCAGAGAGGAGATGGCACAGGCAACAGAGAGAAGACTGTAACGAGGATGAGGTTGTTCCAGAGAGAAAGGAAATGGCTGAATGAGAGGGAGAAAATGGTGAAGCTCAAGAGCTGATGATAGGTTAGATGACAAGATGGTGGAAGAAGTTTTCTATGTTTCGATGAGGATTCTATGTTTCTATGAGGACAGTATCTGAATTAAAAAAAGCATGGGACAAACACAGAGGATCTCTATAGGTAAAAAGGGGACTATTGTAGTTGATATGGAAGGGCAGACTAGATAGGCCATGAGGTCTTTTTCTGCTGTCATGATTCTATGTTTTTTAAGTGAGGATGATAAAGAGGGAATTATAAGGAGGGGAGGGGGGCGGGGCTGGGGCTTGAAGTTGTTGGCATGAGGGGAGAAGATTAGGGAATGTCAAAAATAGGAAAAGAAAGCAATGTGGAGCCATAAGAAAGAGAAGGAGAGGAGAGCAGAAGTCAAAAGAAATATATGAAGGAAAAGGAGGGGATTGGGGTGCACCTGTGAGTAATAATGGTAATGAGCACAGGACAGCTATAAGAGACTGTTAGCCAGGGGGTGGGTGAGAGGGATAATAAGACAGAGCAGAAGCAAGAGACGACTCTCGGCTGGAATATCATCTCAGATCTCTTCTGCCATTCTGTTTCAGCATTTGATGTTGTCCATCTGAGTCTGATTCCTATTATTTATCCAATCTGTATCACTTAAATCCAGCAGCTGAGATCAATTATGTTCATTCTCTCAGCTCAGTCATTATAGTAATGTAATCCAATCAATATCTGCATTCATTCTCCCAGATGCCAATCTATTCAAATGAAAAATACATCGTTGTTCTAAATAGTTCATGAACCAATGGAGATCACCTCCTAAAGGGTATTCTTGTTCAGAATCAATGACTCTCCACCTAAGTGCTGAGAAAGAACGATCACTATCCAAACAATGGGATACCATAGGTGCTGATCTCACTTGATTCTTCAATCTTGATTTATGTTCTGCCATTGTGTCTTTACTGATCTGCTTGTCTGACCAGTATATAATTTAGGGCATTCACATATCACCATATTGTATAAACAACATAGCAAGAGCTATATGTAGTCAAATGTTTAGAAAAATATAACTTCTCAGACATCAGGTCCTTCTATTCGAACCCTTCTATTGTTTGATCACAATATATACACATGTTACATTTATAATGACCTTTCTGCAGTTCCTCTTTAGTCTCGGATTATGAATCCATTTGAACCAGATGTTCCCCTATATTTTCTCTTTGGTGAATGCCATAATTGGAGGTTGTTGAAAGCTCCCATAGCTTTAGTTGAATATGGGAGAACACATGTCATACATTGATTATTTTCTTTCCTCTGATGACAACAGCAAAGGAAACTGTGCAAATAGCTTTCTCTTATATGCCTTTTCTATTGTCCATTCGGGATATCCTTTTTCCCTAAAACATTCTTGCAAATCCCTCGGCTTAGCTTTAAAATCCCCCATTGTACTGTAAATCCTTCTTAAATGTAGAAATTCATCAGTTGGGCAGATTATTTTTTAATTTAGTTGGATGGTAACAATCATAAAGAAAGACATTGTTCCTCTCAATCCTAATCCAATTTTTGAGCCACTTGATTAATTCTTACTTTGGGGGGGGGGGGGGGGAGTAGGTAAAGAAGTCATACTAGCAGTGGGAGCAGGGGGACCAGTTCATCATTAGTGTCTGCAACATTTGGGCAGTACCGCTTCCCCCATGCTCCCCCACCCCCAAACTATGCCTATGAATGTAAATTTGCTCCTAAGGCAATGGAGGATTAAGTGACTTACCCAAGGTCACAAGCAGAGGACCAGCACAGCACCCATATAGGCTGCAAGGCCCTAAATTATGCCAGGAGAACCAACACAGCAACAGATTGGCTGCAAGGTCTTAAACATGCCAAGGATACCAGCACTGATATTCAAAACAAACCCCTTTAAAAAATCCCATCAAACAAAAAACTTAGAAATTTAATATATTTGTTGGACCATTTGCCTTGAGGGAAATCCTCTTGAAGCAAATCTTCCTTTTTATTCGTTTTTACGAGCCAATCCATAGCTCAAAATCAGCAAACATAACAAAACCAAGGGGAATTGCACCACGCAAGCCCCTCAAATATATCAAAAGCACAACAGAAAAAGTAACTCCTCTAATTAATGTGAAAAAACACCAAATTAACTTTCATTCAGTGCTTCTAAGAATCATTGTTGTCCCTTCTTTGAGGCATACACGCAAAATACACCCTCTTGCCTGTCGTGTCCACAGCAAGAGCAGCAGGGAACAATTCTTTTCATATCACTGCTGCTATAACAAGAAAAGAAATCACAAGTTTTTGCCTGAAGAAGGGCCGGGAGAATAACGACGGCCTGTTTTGACTGTGTAAACCATGAGAAACTCTGGCCCACATTAAGAAGCATGGGTATACCAAAACACCTGATCATTCTCTTGCACAATCTGTACATTGATCAAGAAGCAACAGTTCGAACGGAACAAGGAGAAACAGAATTGGTTAAAATAAGCAAAGGTGTAAGATAAGGCTGCATACTTCCCCCCTACTTGTTTAATTTATATGCAGAACAAATCATCAGAAATCAGGACTATATGAAAACAACAGAGGTGTGAAGATTGGAAGAAGAATCATCAACAACCTTCGCTATATTGATGATACCACATTACTGGCTGAAAGTGAAGATGATCTGAAACATCTGCTTCTCACGATCAAAGAACATAGGGGTATGTTTACTAAACTGCGGTAATCTTGAATAACGCGCGCTGTTTAACGTTAACGCTCGTTAGCGCGTGATAGCGTGCGCTATCATGCGCTAACGAGTGTTAACGTTATACAGCGTGCGTTATCACGCGCTAACGAGCGTAATGCTCCGCGGCGCGGTAAAACACCGCAGAAGGTGGAGAGAGGGCGGAGAGAAGGGGTCAATGGGCGGAGAGTGGGCGGGGAGAGGCTCCCTTCACACTAACGCGCTGAAGTTCAGAGCTGAATTCCAATGCGAATGAAAACCTACCGGTAAAAGCACTTTAAAGGGGAGAGAAACCATTTCAGTGTCAGCAATGTACAGCCTAGGCAGGGAAACCAAAAAAAGGTGATAAGTGTGATACATGTGCACAGAACAAAAGGGCACAGAAACACTGCAAATGACCCCAACAAACTGGAAAAAAACAACAACCAAGCTGGCCAATAGTGGTATCAATGAGAAACATCAACCCCCCCCCCCTGAGTAAGCTCCATAGAACAGATACAAATCGTGGAAGGGTCCATACTCCGTCCCCATAAAAGGTGCATTGGCCCACAGTGAAATAGCGCTGCTCAGGGATTTCCCCACCATTGGACAGGGTTCCTATGGCGTGCACATGTCCCGCAACATCAGGGCGAGCATGTCGGAACGGGCAACCGGGCAAATGCTGGAAAAGGGGATACAGAGGGCTGCAGGCGGCACATGCTGTGGTGCAGCTGGGCCACAGTGGGGACTAGGGTGATGCCTAGATGGCCCATAGGAATGCTGAAACAGTACAGCAGCCAGACAGTAACTGCTGAGGGCCCAACATGGGCAAGAGTGTGCTTCCCACAGTGTCACAGGAAATAGTACCCAGCAGGTACCCCCAATGGCACGGAACATTGGCAAGTGGTGCTGGTGGAAAGCGTGGACAGCTATGCAGGCACCCCTACCCCAGAACCCGAACCATAGGCAGCCGCCTACCTGCACACTGGATGGCCTGAGACTGCGTACCACCAGCTCCACCAGCAGAAGGGTGCCGTGCACTGCAACAGACAGGCCCTGTCTGACCAACAGTCATGGTAGCACCAGGGAATACACCATCTCTGTGAGAACATGGTAGTGCAGTGCACAGAACCAATGTATTCAGAAGCAGAAGGCCACAGGTTCAAGTCCCAGCTGTGGTTTCCGCCAACCCAGTCCTCATATTTTACCCACTACTATAACGTGCTAATACAGACAGAACCGTTCTTGCAGATGACGTAAACATGCCCAAAACACCCACCTTTTACCCTACAGAGCACAGACACCATAAACATGCACATTACCTAGAGCAGAGCCTCCCAAATGCAGTCCTGGAGGGCCATACACCATTCCTGTTCCATGCTGCCTCTGATGAAGATGCCTGTGCTGCATTTCTATGCGCCACCCCCATGGTATGCAGATGTATCTCATGCATATTCATGAGGGACAGCATGAAAACCCGAACAGTGTTTGGCACCGCAGGACTGGAGTTGGGAACCTTTGCCATAAAGCAGCAGCCAACAGGGGCAGACACACCCGCACCCACAGGCCCCATTATCCACAGCCTCCTGGAGAGGCAGGACTTTGGGCTCTGCGTGCATCTCCCAATACTAGCACATGCATACCGTAGTAATGCCACCCTAAACCTGGGAATATGGTACACATCTATCAAAAGGATGCTATGATTACTGGCAGATAGCAATTCCTAGGTTAAGTACAATTTCCTGAGTGAGCTGCATCATAGCAACCTTTCTGATGTCTGTGGAGTGTGCTACAGGTCTTGTATCTGACAGTGTTTACCAACCTGGGGAGTGACTCCTACAGTATTGCGTACCATAGCCATGCCTGCACTGTGCCCAGGACTGGTGTGGTGGCCTGGGCTGCCCAATACCTCTATAATTGCACAATGCTGGCATAGGTGTGGGGAGTGTGTGTCTGTCTATCCAGTGTGTGGTGGCTGCCAACACCCTCCACAGCCCACACTGCTAGTACTGTTGCCAGTATTGGCCTGCCAATGTGCATAATGAGGAGCAAGGTACCGTGGGAATAGCCTGGATAGGGTGGCCTGGCCTTGCCGCATCTGCACAGGGCATAGGGCAATAGCTCGGACATTGTAGTGCCCGGTACCACCTGCACGGACAGAGTGGCCACAGCATGTCCTGCTGGGAGGTCACTCTCACCCTGATTGAGCAGTGACCACGGCATGGCTAGGTTCTCCCATAGTGCTATATAGCATTTCTCTCATGTGATATATATGGGTTTCTTTTTGGGGCCCAATCACTGACTTATCTGCTTGGTGTGTATGCTGATATCCCTGTTCCGGGTACATGCATCTTCTCCAGGACCATGCACTATGGACTAGCTGGCGGACTGTCTGCAGCTAGTATGTGTCTTGCTGGAACACCTTGCAGGGTGAAGTGGCTGGAGGCTTGCTGCTGGAGAATGTCAGATAATGGTGGGGGGCAGCTGAGCATTTACAGGCCTGCCGTCTGTCCGCTATTGCATTATGGATGTGTGCTGCTCTGTCTGTTCCCCAGCAGGACTGCTGTTGCTGGTCCCCTCTACCGCTGCCATTGCAGGGAGGTAGACTGTGGATCTATTGGTGGGTGATCCTGTTTCCCACCCTGAGCCCCAGAGGGTGGGTTGTGTGGGGGTACATAATCTGCCTGGGGGTCCATACACCCCCCTCCCCCCTCCCCCTCAGTGCTCAGTATGAAAGGGCACCAAGTTGATGGTGCAAATGGGGAAAAGGAGGTGGCACATTGGTCATGCAGTGGGAGATGCTGGTGCGCAAGGCCAGCCAGGCAGCTACCCAGAGTGACAGAGGTGGCACACAGACATGCTGCTGTTCTGGAAAGGTGATGCACCACATGGGGCTGTCCAAGGGTTCCTGGCATCCTAGGCAGAGACCCTGGCTGCCACCCCCCCTGCTGCTGCTGAAGCCAGATCTGGAGGAGGAGGCTGATAGCACCAGAAGTTGTAGTACCACAGGCAAAAGTGGGTGCCTGGGGAAATACCACAGCTGCAGCTGTCCACCTCCCCCCGAGACATATCAGATGGGGATGGGGTCCCAGCAGTGGTGGCAGATGGGGGGGTGGCATGGCCATCAATGTGTGCCTTTGCCCCTCCCATCTGGACCTAGCACCCTAGGCATCCACCATAGTCGCATGGTGGATGTGCCGGGACTGCGCACTACCCCCACTGACAGCATGCTGGCATTTTACATGGTGTGTGGATGTTGGCAGCAGATGCAGAGGCCCCCTCCTGCAGCAGATAAAACCAACATGTGCCATTCGCATCACAACATGTGCCAAGGTCTGTCTGATGGGGAACATGCCAGCCCCAGGGACAGATAGGCTCCACTATCCACAGCTGGATGGAAAGGCAGCATACTGAGTGGGCATTAAAAACGGGCATGAATGTCAGAGTGTGCTTCTAGTGCCTGCACAATGAGCACATGTTAACAATTCTTGAGCTGATATGGAGATCAAAGTGGCAGGCAGGAATGCCAACCACCCCCACTTTTGCACAGCATAGCGATGTGAATGTGTTTGTGTGTTTATGTCTCTCCAGAGTTCTGTGGCCTTCTACACTGCATTGTGCTTCTCATTGCCTAGGCTGTTCCCAGTGTTAGTCTGCAAATGTGCATGATGAGGAGCAGAGGATTGTGGGTATGGCCTGAAACAGAGCATTTTTCCCAGGATGTGTCTGCATTAGAAGTAGGGTCAATGGCTAAGACTTCATAGTGCCCATCTGCCATGTGCATGGCCTGTGTGGCCATAGCAGTTCAAGCTATGAGGGCACTCTCACTCTGACCATGCTGTGACCATGGCATGGCTATGAATCCACATAGTGCTCTATAGCCTGTAGTTCCAGTGATGTGGGTGCTCTCTCTGTTTTGGGAGCCCAATTGTTGTGCCAAATGCTGGGTGACCATGCTTTTTGTCCTAAGCCAGTGCATACATGGTCATTCTGTGCAAATGCATTGTGTGCTGATTGGCTATGATTGGTATGTGCATGGCTGAAACAGCTCTGTGGTAGATTGGCAATTCTAGATGGTTGGGACAGCATTTTTTCCCTGGTCTGCTCACTGTGGTCATGGCGAGACTAACAGGATAGTAACAGCAGCCCCATGGAAGCCTAGAAGCCCCCATTTCATTTGGTGTTCATGGCATCAACTGCTGCAATACTGGGCACTGATATGCACTGTCCAAAAGGATCAGGGCCAAGATATGACAGGTGCCTATAGCATGCTGTAATTGTGCAGGAAACAAGGTGACTAGCATAACACACTGCAGACAATACCTGCCATACACTGGCAGTGATGTGTATCTGCAGCAGAGACCATCTCTAATAGTGCAAGCTCTGGGGGATAGGTGCCCATTCTCATCCCCAGGATGACCACTGGAACTGCTCAGTAGCACAGTTTGTAGCTGTTATGTGCTTGTAACACAAACTGTCAGTGCATCTTACTAAGCTGAGGTGAAAGATCAGTGCATTCTCCATTTGGTGATCAGCTACATTGCAGTGCCTCATGGGTACTGGAGAGGCTAACTTATACCAGCAAACATTTTAGGCAGTGACCTTCAGTCTCTTTAAATCCAGACATTGCTATGCAGAGAGTAGCCTACTGGCTAGTGCAATGTTCATTTTGGGCCTGTGTGCTACTCAAGTCATTGATCTCTGGAAGGGGCAGTATATTAAAGTTCACAAATAAATAAATACATTTCCCTGCCTGTAACAGTCCAGGCTCTGCTGTGACCTGCACACATCCCTCTACTTTGTTATGTATTCTGGCCACACTTTGGGTCAGCAAACATGCTATTCTCCAGCATGCCTTTTATTTATTTATTTATTTATTTAATGTTTTTTCTATACCACACTATTTTCATCAGTGCGGTTCACAGGCAACAAGAATTGTGCAATGTGGAACAGTCTAACATTGAAGTGTTGAAGGAAGAGATGGTGTTTGAGTGCCTTTCTGAACTGGGGGAGGTTGTTTATGGCACAAATGTCAGGTGGAAGGGAGTTCCAGCAAGAGGGTACATACAGTGCAAAGGCACGCTTTCTTGTAGTCTTGGAGCATTTGGTGATAGCTCTCGGGAGAAGTATAGTGTTGCAGGCTATTGATCTCCTTGATCTATTGAGGGGGGTGGACTGAACGAGGTCTGAGAGGGAAGTAGACGTGCATCTGTTGATTTATTTTATTTTATTTATTTATCTATTTCTTCTATACCGCCCCTTCCAGAGATCAGGGGCGGTTTACATGGAACAAGTAAACAAATTTGTATACTAATGTATACATTACATGGAACAGAGATTTTTTTAACTTTATACAGATAATAGTTATTAACAGAGATTTATAACATTGTAACTTTATACAAATAACTGTGCATTAATTGTCAAAACTATTTACATTTTATATACATTAATAAGTTTCTGTATCGTAGTGTTGATCAGAGTTTTTCTACCTTTTTACAGGTAGTCAGAGTTTTCTACCTTTCATATGTGTGTGTGTGGAGGAATTTATTTCCTTTTTTCATCTCTTGGGAGTATTTTGGGGTGTATGTGGTGGGAGTATGTGGTGGGAGTATGTGGTGGGTATATGTGTGTGGGTAGTTGAGTGTGGTTTTAGGGCTTTGTGTTTGAGTGTTTGGGGATGGTGTGGTTGGACTTGGGGGTATGGGATTTCATAGTGTTCGGAGAAAAGGTATGTCTTGAGTTCCTTTCTAAATTGGGTGAGGTCTTTTATGATCCGAAGGTTTATTGGGAGATTATTCCAGAGCATGGGGGCAGTGAATGAGAAGGCTCTGGTGCTGGTGGATTTTTTAGTTTTTTTGAATGAATTTGGTATTTCAAGTGAGTGTGTTGCGTTTAGTCTGCGAGTTCTTGATTCTGATGGGGCATGTAATAGCATGGATAGATATGATGGAGCAATGTTGTTCAGGAGCTTGAATGTGATTAGGAGGATTTTATATCTGATTCTGCTGTTTATAGGGAGCCAATGCAGTTCCAGCATTATTGGGGTTACATGGTCTACTAGGCGGGCTTTTGTGACTACTTTGGCACAGATGTTCTGGGCTCTTTGAAGTAGGTATGTACTTTTTTGTGGTAGGCCAATTAAGAGACTATTACAATAGTCGAAGTGTGGGGTGATGAGTGTGTTAACAACTGATCTAAAGTCATGGGTGTCAAGAAGGGGTCTTAGGTGTTGTATGGTTTTGAGTTTGTAGAATATGGTTTTTACCGTCTGTTTTATATGTGGTAGCATGGTGAGTGTATGGTCTATTATTAATTACCCCTAGGTATTTTACCTCTTTTTTGACGGGTATAGTTGTATTTATGATTGAGATTGATGTTGGATAGGTGTCCTCAGTCACGGGTGATCTTGTTACGAACATTGCCTCAGTTTTTTTGAGGTTGATGCTAAGGTAGTTAGATTCCATCCAGGAGGTGGTCTCCACCATGCATTTTGATAGGGCATCGTAGGTAGGATTTTTGGTGGATATGGGGAGAGCAAGCATGATGTCATCAGCATAGATTGCCTTGAATGATTGCCTTGAATGTCATTGTTAGGATCTTAAAGGTAATCCTGCAGTGGACCGGGAGCCAGTGAAGGCATTTTAGGATAGGGGTGATATGGTCTTTTCTGGATGCTCCGTAGAGGGTTCTGGCTGCAGTGTTCATTGCGAGCTGCAGGGGGTTCAGCAAGCTCTTTGGGAGGCCGTGCAGTATGAAATTGGCGTAATCGAAATGAGGCATTACTAGAGCTTGAAAGACTGTTCGGAAGTCTTCTGGCTCTAGGATCTGTTTAATGTGACGTACTATCCGAACTTTGTGGTAAATCACCTTTACAGTATTGCCTATCTGGGCGTTCATGTCGAGGTGCTGGTCGAGTGTTATGCCCAGGTATCGTTTCGTCATTTTAGAGATGAGCTCTGCATTGCGTACCTTAAGCGATGAAGGTAGGGTGAATGTCTGGTCTCTGCTGATGAATAGGACCTCCGTCTTTTTGAAATTTATTTTGAGCTTCTGAGTTTGTAGCAAGTCTGTGATGGCGTCGAAGCATGTAGACAGCTGAGATAGGTCTGGGTGATCTGTGGATATCGGAGTGAACATTAGAATGTCATCAGCATATACTAGGCAGTTAATGTTGAATGACCGGATGAGGTTGCAGATGGGCTGCATATAGATGTTGAACAAAAGGGCTGAGAGTGACGATCCTTGCGGAACACCCTTCTCTTGCAGGAAAGGAACAGATATGAGGAGCCGGAGCGGACATGCTGCCATCTGTTGTTGAGATATGAAGCGTACCAGGCGAGTGCCCTGCCGTGGACGCCCTTCTTGGCGAGGCGGGATAGGAGTAGTTTGTGGCTGACGGAGTCGAAGGCTGCCGCTATGTCAAGGAAGATGAGAGCGAAGCTTTGTCTTATATTGTCTAGCCCTATGGTTAGTGTGCTAAGTAAGGTTGTCAACAAGGTTTCTATGCCATGTGACTCCCTGAATCCATGCTGGCAGGGGTCGAGGGGTGCGTTATTTTCGATATGATGATTCAGCTGATGTTGGACTATTTTTTCCATGATTTTGGCTAGGAGCGGGATGCTCGATATTGGCCTGTAGGAGTCCATCTTTGCGGGGTCTAGCTTACTGTTTTTCAACAATGATATTATTGAAGTTTGCTTTAGGCTCCGGGGGAAGGTTCCAGAAAGGAAAGAAGTACCTATCAGTTTGGACAAGAAAGGACTAAGTTCTGTCCGTAGGGCTTTTATCCAGTGCGCTGGGCATGGGTCGTTTGGTGCTGTGGTAGTATTTATACTCGTGATGATGTCTTGGATATCTTTTATAGTTGGGGTTGAGAATGAGGTAATGATATGATGGGCATCTAATGGGATTTGTGGGGGGAGGGGGAGGGGGGAAGTACAGGTGTTTCATCCGGAGGATGAGTGCTTGAGGGAGTGGTGGGTTGGCCTTTCTGAGAGCATGGTTTTATTGGCTCTGCTGCAGCCCATTGTAGGGAGCCAGACATGTTTACTCTGCAGATGTCAGGCACCTGCTTGGAGGCATGGCATAATGGTCATGGCATATGGCTTGGGAACCAAGATACCAAGATTTGAGGCCCAATACCACTCCTTATGTGACATTTCAGAATGTGTTACTGTCTCATTTTGTATCTGCCACAGCCTTCATGGACTGACAACACCTCCTTGTGACCTTGTGACCCACCAATGGCTCAGCTGATTGTAGGTCCATACAGTCCCTGTTTATCATTAGACATTACTAACTCATCAGTAAGATGTATTCCGACGTGACTGCACTGATACAGCGATATACTAACAGGCAGTTACATGCATACAGGCTGTAACCTATATGTGGAATGGAGGAGTGGCCTAGTGGTTGGGGGCAAGGTACTTCAGGCCAGAAGGTCAGGGGTTCAAATCCCACTAGAGGACAGCAACCTTGGGCTGAAAGGACTGGGGTTTCTAGTCTCACAGGTGCTCCTTGTGGTCTTGGGCAAGCCACTTAACCCTCCATAGCCCATGTTCCCTGTAAAATAGTTATCTCCAAGTTATAATGCCCTGTTCAATGTAATTTCAGTTTGTTCAATGTAAACCACACTGATGCAGAATAGCGCGGTATATAAGAGAATATAAATAAAATAAAATAAATAAATAAAATGTGAGACATGAGTCATGTATGACTGTGACTGGATAGCTTTTGCTCCATCACATCTCTGCAATACATGCAGATACATCCTACCCCTCATATAGCCACCTGTAGGTAGCACCTCATGTCCGTATGTGCCCCATTTACCCAGTTTGGATGACACCTTTCCAGTTGTTATCTGCACATTTATCTGGGGTATTGTATGGTGGTTGTGTGGCTGGGACAGGTGTGAAACCCACATGTCTGGTATCAGGCCTTCCATGTGGCACTAACACACATTTTCCCACACAGTACAAATATGATGGGGATGGTACCTATGGTATACCGGTGCTGCCAGCCCATACTATCCTTCCTTCAGCCCATCCATCTGCCTGTGTCAGCTTTGTGCAGTCATGTCTTCTCATGTAAGCTGATACACTATGACCTACATAGGTACTCTTTCCCGCATTTTGGCTCTTCACGCATGCCTCTCCTTTGCCTGACCTGCACATCACCACTCCTGCTCTGTCCTCTTTTCGCTGCACACATCCTGCCACTTCTGACTCTGCTGGGGGACACGTCTTCCCCACCCTATTGCACCGTTTTACATTGGCATCCCCCAGTGCATCGGTACAGCTGCCTCCCACATGCTCGTCCAAATTACTGGCTGCCACATAGGGTGCTCACGGATCTTGCAGGTCCATCAGCTCCCACTTGTCCTTCCATCCATCAACTTTACATTGACTTTCCTTGGTGATCCCTTATCCAGCATTAGAATGACAGCCATTTTTGGACGTTAAGGTGCATGCTTGACACCTTAACGCCCGATGTCCTGTTAACGCATGTAAATGACCCATTGTGCCCTTACCGCTGGAATGCCTCCTACCCGCCCAGAGCCTTTTTCAAATGTAAAACCCCTTATCACTGCCGTTAATGCCTGCTACCTTAATGCCCTTTAGTAAACATACCCCTGTGTGTTCCAGACCTGCTGTGATACCATGACCCATGGGATTTGTAGAACTCAGGCATTATGTTTCTCTGGCTGTTTGCCAATGATTTGCAGCATGATTGGTTGAAGTGCCTCATGCTGGTTGCTGATGAGCCCTTCTTTAGCTTCCCCTCCCATATTGGCTTCAGTGTGACTGGCAATGCCTGAATGCTCAATGAATCTGAATGGAGATGAATGGATATTCTGGATAATTTTCCATGCATGCACGGCTGGTTAGTTGGCCCTAGACCCAACTGAAAAGCACGATTTTTGTCGATACTTCCATTCATACTAAAGTTAATGCACATGCCTATTAATTACTTCTTCACTTGCACTATTTGCTTTTGCATGGAATGTATTGCTTCCTGGTGAATCCAGTGGTCTTCCCATCATTAGATGATTCTTGCTATTTTTGCTCTCTGATTCCTGTCATTGCCTGAAAAATATTTCACTCCTTTTCCATTTTGAGGATTTTTATTTCTCTTGAGTACAAAATAGCAATTCATTACAAAGGATTAGATTTACTAATGTGTTATTATGCATTAATGTGATTTAACAGAGGTTATTTAATACAAGACCCATGATGCAGTATCCTTTTGCACTGAAGCCTTGATGTAATAAGCACTGCATTAGAATGCCGTTCTAAGTTTCAGTGCATAGCCATTCTAAAACACAGGCTAAAAAACATTTTTTCTTCTGATGCAGTAAACTAATCATATTCAAACTGTCGCTACAACAAAAAATGTGCACTGTCAGAAAAAAACAACACACACTTCTGCAATAATATGCAGTCATTTAATACATCATGAGTAATATATTCCTTCCTGTCGGTACAAGAACCAAGATTGGCTCATGCACTGACAGCAAGGGTGATATAAAAACAGGCTGGACCCCCCCCCACCCCCCCACCCACGACCCTCTCTGATTCACTCTGCAAAATTTCTCTGGTGGCCCAAAGGGCCCTGGACACCCCCCTCCCCTCCCAAATCCTCCCTGACTCCCTGAACCTCCTGACACTTCTAGTCACCCTGCTATCTGATTCCCCCAACACTTCTGATCCCCCTGTCTTTCCAGACCCCTCTCAGGGCTATCTGGTCCAGGACACCCCAGGCCCTGGCACCAGGCTCAGAGAGCCCCTGGCCTGAACAAGCTAGGTCAGAGCACCCTTGGTCCAGGCACTCCATATCAGGGCACCACTGACTTGAGTACTCTGGTCCAGGTCACTACTCAGCAGGTACCTTGTGTCAAGACACCTTTGGTCTAGGCAGCCCAGGCATCCTGGACTGGAAACCCAAGTGCAGGACACCCCCTAGCTCAGGAACACTTGGCCCTCAACCAGAGAACCTGTAGTGTGATTTAGAGTCTCCAATTTCCACCCATGCACCTCCAAAGATTAGGATAAAAGAGCAACAAACGTTTACTCCTGCCTCAGCATTGACATCTTTTAAAAAACCAGCACCTGACCCTAGTGGTATGTCCTGATGCACCACTAGGGGTTGGTCTACCAAATGAGGCAATTCTTATTTACCTTATTTGTTAGATGGGCCACTGGTACATTGCTAGAAGTTAGGTACCACCATTATGCAAGATGGCAGTGCTGGAGGCATCACTCCTATTTCCCATCTTTTAGAGATGTGCATGGGTCAGGGACTAGAGAGTCTAGAAAGGTGGTCCACTTCATCACCACAGATTGCTTTTGTGGGATATGGGGGAGGGGGTTGGAGGTCAGGGGGCACCTTTGGGCTACTAGAAACTGCTTTTGTGCGGTCAGTGATAGTGGATGAGGGGTCTGGAGATAACCTGTGCCACCAGGGATCTTGGAGAATCTAGGTGAAGAGCCACACTTCACATTGGATTATCCTCTGCTCCCATGCTGTATCTTTAGGCTAGCCTGAGTTGGTTTAAAGATTCAGCACTATTGTTGCAGCGAAGTGCACGCAATGAATAAAACCAGGAGTCAGTTCGAAGATCGAAACCAATTTATTGTGCACAAGTCTCAGGCAATGTCACATTCAAAATGGTCTGAGCAATGGAGTCCAGTAAACAACACCTTTTATACCTTTCTTCTTCAGTTTAATACAGGCAAACTTTCTATTGGTCCTACTGACCCTTGCACCCATCCAATTAGGATCTCTCTGTGGGCCCAGTATTCTGTTCCCTCTGCTCAGAATTCTCTAACAAAGGCACTGTTCTAAGACTTTGATACTTTTCTCCTACAAGGTCACTGCTGGCTTAGAAAATGTGTGAATATAGAGTACTGGGATATGTCTGTCATCAGCATAGAAGGATTCAACAAAGGATTTATACAACCTTATCAAAAAGCAGTTAGAAGCAGTTTAGACCAGTTTCTCTAATTCTTACTGATTTGGGGTTTTCTCAGCATTATTATGCTCAGGTGGGGGCTGGGACCCAGGCCTAGCTTACAGGCCTCTCATACATTTTCAGGCTATTCTAGGCCATAGCCTGCCACATTCCCCCCTTTGATTATTCTCACCCGCAAGTGAGAAAGGGTGAGAATCAAATCATACATTACACTTGGTCCTCAGCATCATCATGTTGGGGTACAAGGGAATATTGCCACATAGCTAAGACCTTTGTAGCTGCTTTACGTTCAACAACACTATCAATAGTTGAGTTCAGCGTGCACAAGCATAAGGGTAGGAAACATGGGAGAAACAAGCAGATAGTCAGTATGAATAGGACAATGAACACAAGTGTTTTCAGGCCGCCCATTCCTGAAAACAGAGAACCAAACCATCCATCGAGTTGCAAGCCATGCCAGGTCTGAACTGGTACATAGGTTTGTTTTCTCATATGATTGGCTATATCTTCTACAACTTGTCCTTCATTATCGATTTGCAAACAACAGTTAGTTAAATTCAGCTTTCCACATACTCCTCCTTCAGCAGCAAGTAAATAATCTAATGCTAAGCGATTCTGATAAATGGTTGTACGCATCTGTGTGGCTTGTTTGGCTAACAAGGTTAGTGCTCTACTAGTTTCATTAGTTATTATTTCTACAACAGCTTGCAAACGTATAATACGATTTAACATGAACACAGGGGTGCGGTAACCCCATGAGCCATCTTGTGCCCAGGTAGCAGGTCCATAATAGGAAACAATTCTCTCCGGTGGCCATTCTTCAGATGTCGCATCCCATTTATCCCATTGGCCTATCTTTAGGACCTCTCGCTTCTGTTGACTCTTATATACAGGAAATCCTAGCTGTTCTCCGTGGGAAACGGGCAAGAGGAAGAAAGAAGGTCTTATGGTCCCCAAAACACACGCACCTCCCCAGTTGGCAGGGAGTCTAGCATATGCTCGAGTTCCGCAGATCCAATATAGTCCAGGTGGAGCTTGCCAGTTATTGTGAGAAGCCAGATTTGTCCATAACCTGGCAAGGTTAGGAAAGATAATCAGAGGATTGGAGGGTTCTGGGGCATTGGCTCCTGACCACTAGGATGTTTTTTTGGTGGTAGCATTATAGTACTTCTGGTTCAAACAAACCAATTGCCCCACTAGTATAGTCAATTGTGGTCCAGCTCGAGCAAAACACAGGTTTCCAACAATGGGGCTAGCTAGGACCCATTCGCTGGTAGCTGGATGCAGATCAGTTTGGTTATATGGTACAGAATAGTTCAATTCTTGCGCCTCCCAAGGCCACTGGTCACCCATCTGAGTTCCCCCACAGAAAAGACAGTCAGAGACATGAAGACTGGATGCTACAGCTCCGGCTAGTTCAATGAACAAATTTCGAGAAGCGTGGGGGACTACAAACTCTGCCTTCATGGCCTCATAGAAGGTATGATGTATTCGGTAAGGTGATGAGACATGAGTTTTCATGTTAAGCTGGATATATACAATAGTCCCAGGGTCAGATCCACTTCCTGCAATACGTAGGCCGAACCGGAATCCTTGCTTCCACTGGCTCGGGTCGAGGATGAGAAGTCGTAGGGGATTGCAGGCACCTTTCTTGCACTTCTTAGGTTCTAGTAGGGGTAATCTTTCCAACTTGGCCTTGCGATTATCTCCAGTCTGTCCAGTAGGACTACCAGACCAGGTAGCATAGTACACACAACCCCATTTTGGACAGAAATAGTCGTCTTTTGATGGTTTACCATAAGTGGTTGGGGAATGTATCCCATTACATATTCCCCATCTGTATGCACCTTCAGGACACATATACTTGTCATCATAGTAGTAAGCTTGTTCCCATGATCCACACCTATAATAGTCATTTCTATTTATCAAATCACAAGCTTCAAAATACAGGGATGCAGGCCGGGTGGGATCAGAAAGTTGAGTGGTAGCATTTATGAGGGCTCCATCTTCATCATTCCATTGTAGCTCCAGGACATAATAAGAAGGATTCTGTCTGGGACTAAAACAAGTACGAGTCTTTCCATTCGTGCAGACATTCAGTTCTGTACCATTATACATGCACTGACTGACTTTACCAGTGCAAGTGTAGTAAGAGTGATAAAGCAAAGTCTGGGTGATTTTCATCCCAGTTCGGTTAGTGGTTATACAAGCTGCACAAGGGGGCAAAGCAAAAGTTGTCCCAAGGGGTCCCAAGGTTACCGCAAAAATGAAACAGTAGTAGGTAATCATCATGATCATAGTCTCTGATGATGGATAAACTGAAATGTTGATAATTCAGAGCTTGAAAACTTCACGAGGATGATTGTTTTCTTCGCAATGTAAGTCACAATGGTGATGCAGGATCCGCCGTCGAAGTCCAAGGACGACCTTCAGGAACTGCTGCTGGTTTCACTCGGCTGTGGTGGATCCAGGAGTCGATTTCTGCCACTTTAACTGCTGTGGGTGTTGACAGCAAAACGACATATGGTCCCTTCCAATGAGGTGCCAACAGTGTCTTCTTCCACTCTTTTACCCACACCGAGGCTCCAGGCTTGAAAGGATGCAGTGGCTCTGTCAGATTGATAGTCAACTGGTCTTGCACCCAGGTATGGAGGTCCTGCAAGACAGAACTTAGAGCCAACAATTCTTGTCTAGTGATTTCTGATCCAATCTGACTCATTTCCCCCCTATCCCCTGAACTATGGGCGGGGGTCTTCCATACAAAACCTCAAATGGGGAAACTCCTAATGACTTAGTGGGGGCTGAACGTACTCTGAGAAGGGCTATGGGGAGAGCTTGGGGCCACTTCAGGTGAGCTTCCTGACAGAGCTTGGATAACTGAGACTTCAGGGTTCGGTTCATTCTCTCTACTTTCCCCGAACTTTGGAGTCTATAAGCTGTATGTAACTTCCACTGTATTTGTAAAGCACGGGCTAGCTGTTGAGTTACTTGTGACACAAAGGAGGGCCCATTGTCTGATCCTATGGTCAAGGGTATTCCAAACCGGGGAATGATTTCATGAAGCAGAGCCTTAGTGACTTCTCTGGCCTTTTCAGTCCTAGTGGGGAAAGTCTCCACTCATCCAGAGAAGGTAAAAACTAGAACCAGTAGGTAATGATATCCATTTGCTCGTGGCATTTCTGCAAAGTCTATTTGGATATTCCCCATGGGGGTAACTCCCACTGATTGAACTCTTGGAGGTAAAACAGGACCCTGTCGGGCATTATTCTTCGCACAGATTACACATTTTCGGGCTATTGAGGCAGTTAAGGGTCCCAATAATGAGATACAGAAATACGGTTTCAGAGCTTTTTCCATTGCAGTTTTTCCATAGTGGGTGGCTTGATGAAAGGCATGGACAAAGGCTGGACCCAGGGCTTCAGGGATCACAGTTATACCAGGGGGTGTGCCTCCCTCGGGCGGTGATAACACTATCCATCTGGTCTCTGATAGCTGCCCTCCTTCATTCTGACAGTAGTAGTCCAGCTCATTCGGGGTATATCGGGGTGTCCAAGCACTGAGAGGTACTGGGAATATGGCTGCTTGAACTGTAATGCTGGGGGTAGAGATGTTTCCATTGATTGCTGCTTCTCGGGCTGAGGCATCGGCAAGTCTGTTTCCTCGGTATACTTCTCCATCTCCAGTCTGGTGACCTCGGCAATGCATTACGGCAACTTGTTTAGGGGCCCATACTGCTTCCAATAAAGTCAATATTTCTGGGCCATACTTGATGGACTTGCCCCCCGAGGTTATCAATCCGCGTTCTTTGTACAAAGCTCCATGGGCATGTAATGTTGTAAAGGCATACTTGGAATCTGTGTATACATTCAGACGAATCCCAGTCCCTATTTTCAGTGCTCGAGTGAGGGCTATTAATTCGGCCTTCTGTGCTGAAGTTCCTGGAGCCAAAGCTGATGATTCTATTACCATGTCCAGGGTCACCACTGCATAACCGGCAAATCGTTGTCCATTAATTACAAGACTACTTCCATCCTCGAAGAAGGTTCTTTCTGGGTTGTTCAAGGGGATATCTGTTAGGTCTGGGCGGCTTGAGTATACAGTGTCCATTACTTCTAGGAAATCATGGTCAGGTGGGCCTGGACTAGTCGGTAGTAGGGTAGCAGAGTTCAAGGTTTGGCTGACACTCAATTTCAGCAGAGGATTTTCACACAGCATACTTTGATATTTCAACATTCGTGCGTTGGTGAACCAGTAGTTCCCTGTGTGTTCCATTAGGGTTAAAACAGAATGTGGTACAATGACTTGAAGATTCTGTCCCAAAGTGAGCTTGTCAGCTTCGCTCACTAAGAGGGCTGTGGCTGCTATGGCTCTTAGGCAAGGTGGCCATCCTTTTGCAACAGGGTCCAATTGTTTCGATAAATAGGCTACAGGTCGTTGCCAGGATCCAAGGGGCTGAGTCAGAACTCCCAGCGCGTTTCCACATGACTCATGAACATAAAGACAAAATGGTTTCTGTACATCTGGTAGGCCCAAGGCTGGTGATGACATTAATGCTGCTTTCAGAGATTTGAACGCTTTATCCTGTTCTGGGCCCCATTCCATGGGTGATCGTTCCACTCCCTTCGTGGCTTGGTACAAGGGTTTTGCCAAGAGTGCAAAATTGGGTATCCATATCCGGCAATAGCCCGCAGCTCCCAAGAAGGCCCGCCCCTGCTTTCTGGTGGTGGGGGTTGGGATGCGGCATACTGCTTCCTTTCGCTCAAGTCCCAATTTCCGGATTCCTTTGGACAGATGGAACCCTAGGTATTTCACTTCTGTTTGGCACAACTGCGCTTTGGCTCTGGAGACCTTGTATCCGGCGTCATTCAGGAGGTGCAAGAGATCACTGGTAGCTTGCATACATTCAGTCTTGGAGTTGGTGGCTATAAGCAGATCATCTACATACTGAAGTAAGATTCTTTTTCCTGGAGTTACTGAGTAGCTTGAAAGATCTTGATTGAGAGCTGCACTGAAGATGGTGGGTGAATTCTTGAATCCTTGAGGCAAGCGAGTCCAAGTGAGTTGACCCCGTCTTCCTGTAGTGGGGTTCTCCCATTCAAACGCGAACAAGAGTTGGCTGGCAGATGCCAGGCGGATACAGAAAAAGGCATATTTTAAATCCAGAACGGTGAAATGAGTAGCTTCTGATGGAATCAGTCCCAGGAGGGTATAGGGATTTGGTACTACTGGATGTATGGTTCAACTGCATTATTCACTCGTCGCAAATCCTGCACTGGGCGGTAGTCACCTGTCCCAGGCTTCTTGACTGGAGGAGGGGGGTGTTCCAGGGCGATTGGCATTCTTTGAGGAGTCCATACTGTAGTAATTTCTTTAGGTGACCATGGATGCCTTCGATTGCTGGTCGTGGGAGAGGATATTGTCGCACATGCACTGGTTCTGCTCCTGGTTTTAGGGTGACAAGCACAGGAGCTATATTCTTTGCTAGGCCAGGAGGATTATCCTCCGCCCACACTCCAGGCGGAGCTAAGATGTTGGTGGGGATACGGGGGCTAGCTGCCTTGGATGAAGGTGGACTATAGAACCGCCATTCTTCTTCTCGGGGGACAGTTAGCACCATCAGGCCAGCAGATTCCGAGTTCACAGTCATCTCCATTTTTCCTCCTTCAACAAAGGATATCTGCGCCTGGAGCTTAGCAAGCATGTCTCGGCCCAAAAGGGGAACTGGGCATTCAGGTATGTACAAGAATTGATGCGTTATTTTCCATCCCCCTAATTCGCAGGCATGGTTTTGCAGGAAAGGTCTTGTGGTTCTAGTTCCAGTGGCGCCAACAATGGTGACAGATTGGGTAGACAAGGGAGCCACTGACTTAGCCACTACTGAATGTTCGGCCCCCGTATCCACCATAAAGTCCATGTACTGGTCCCCAATCTTTAAGTTGACCATAGGCTCCTGGGGACCCAGGGAAAACTTGGAGCCCGGTCTGGCCTAGTCCTCATCCACATAGTCGTCTTTGGTGGTTGCTACTCCTTCTACGGCGGCAGCTTCTTCCTGCTGAAACTGAAACTGTGCACGCTGCATTCCCCCTCGCTGCTGGAATCGCCCCCCTCCCCGCTCTCCTGGTGCTCCCTCCTCCCCTCCAGGGGGTGGAGCCACTATTCGGGCATTCATTCTTCCAATGTCTTTCTTCCTTACAATAGGCGCACTGATTTGCACCTCAAGGGGTCCGAGCGCTCCCTCGGACCCTTCCCCATCCTCGAGTCCTTCTGTTTGGGTATCCTCCACGTCCTTCAACTAGTGCTGCAGCAAGCAGATCGGCTTTCTTCTTCATCTTTCTTTCACTTTCCCTTTTACATTCTTGATCACAATTCACAAATACCTTCTGGGCAACTTCCATTAGCTATGCTGTATTCATGCCCGCAAATCCTTCCAACTTTTGCAGTTTCCGTTTTATGTCTCCCTGGGACTGACTCACAAAAGCAGCGTTCACCATACGCAAATTCTCCTGGGCTGCTGGATCATATGGGGTATAAAGTCTATAAGCTTCAGTTAAGCATTCATAGAAGGCAGCTGGACTTTCATCTGGGCGCTGAAGAACGTCTGCTACCTTCCCAACATTCATGGCTTTCTGGCCTCCCCTCCTCAGGCCTTGCAGCAGGGCCTGGCGGAAACGGGTGAGGGCTCTCTCTCCTTCTGCACTATTTGGATCCCATCTTGGATCTTCATTCGGGAAGTCTACAGCCACTGCCTGTCGGGGATCTAGGTCTCTTCTGTCTACAGGGTTCTCTTCCAGCCATCGGGTAGTTGCTTGCACTATTCGTGCCCGCTCTTCAGTAGTAAAAAGGGTAGACAAGAGCTGGCGGCAGTCAGATCAGGTAGGCTGGTGGGTCTGCATGATACTAGACATTAATTCTGTCAGATCTTGGGGTTATTCAGTATAAGAGGCATAGTGCATTTTCCAGTTTAATAAATCCGTGGTAGAAAAGGCCACATAAATGAGACTAGTTGGCCCGACCACAACCTGACCATCGTCATTGAGAATAGGTAATCCGGGGACTTGGCGTAATGGCATCTGGCGAACTTATTTCTGGCTCGTTTCCCTGCTTCGGAGGACATAACGTATATTTGTGTGCCCAGTGGTGGCTCTTCCGCTGGGGCCTGGACTAGGACTAATGGGTGACCCTGGACTGGCAGCTGATCCCCTGCTGGCAGTCCCTTCAGGAGATGGTAGTCCTGCTGGGGAACCTTGTTCGGGACTGGGACTCCTACTTCGGGAAGGGGGTTGCTCTCCTCCAGGCAATGGAAGTGGCTGATGGGGTGGAGGCACATCCGCTGGGGGAACTCTCTCTTCTCCTGGCTCTACTCGGGGTAATGCTGGAGCTGACAGAACCGGTTTATACAAGAATTGGGGTGGATAATTCGGGATTTCTGCAGGTTCTGGGGCTGAGTAAATGGGAGGCTTTTCACCCTTCATCCCAGGGACCCCCTTCATAGTTGCTAACATTATCCTGCACTGCTCCTCACAGCAACGCTTCATCCAAGAGGGTTGCCTTTCACAAACATCTAACCAGGAGTCTATATAGGGAAACTGGTCAGGGTAATTCCTATGCACTATCCCATGCACTCTGGACACAATTCTAACATCTAAAGTACCATTTGGTGGCCACGCGGTGTCCAGCACCTGCCACTCCTTACCACATAATTTTTCTAATCAGGACGGCGACATTTTTGTCCCTTAATCACCACTAAATCCCCTCTTAAAATTCGTGATCATACAGTTCAGCGGAGTTTGCACAGACCCCACCCCTCTCATTATGACGTACAAGACAACAGACAAAGAGGGCGGGTAGTATGGCTGCAGGTAAGGGGTTCGTACAGCCCACGGAACAGTAAGGGTGACAAACACCAAATGCTTCCTCCTTTTCGCGACCTGGGCGCTGTCGCCCGGCCAGGAACTGCGCTACTCAGGAGTCCGCTCTCGCGTAATCTATGTTTCAAGACCTCTCATTCACTCAAACAGACAGGCATGCCACCGAGTTCCCAAAATTCCATAAAGGCCTACCTTACTTATTCATGAGGGGTGGGGTTTCGTCCTCGCGCATACTCATGCAAGGAGTACTCGACCACACCCTGAGAGGTGATCAGGCTCTCGTTACCTTAAACCGTATTAGTCTCGCGCATGCGGGACTTTCCCATAGCTAACTGACTAAGAACCAGACAAATTGCTACTCACCGGATCCGGCCACTAATGCGCTGCGCAACCAGTCCCTTCTTGGGTTGAATCCTGGACTCCCCTCGGGTTCAGAGGTGTTGGCCGATCGGACCCGGCAGGCCGCCAAGGCAGGGCAGAACCCTCTCCGATACAATAGGACCGGCGGCGCCTGGGTCCTTTCCGCTGTCGGTCAGCCGCAGTCCCGACCGGACCAAACCTGGAGGTGGTAATACGTGGTATATTCACTTGGGCACCATTCACGTACTCCACCTTCCCGGCAAACGCACCAGGAATATGTTGCAGCGAAGTGCACGCAATGAATAAAACCAGGAGTCAGTTCGAAGATCCAAGCCAATTTATTGTGCACAAGTCTCAGGCAATGTCACATTCAAAATGGTCTGAGCAATGGAGTCCAGTAAACAACACCTTTTATACCTTTCTTCTTCAGTTTAATATAGGCAAACTTTCTATTGGTCCTACTGACCCTTGCACCCATCCAATTAGGATCTCTCTGTGGGCCCAGTACTCTGTTCCCCCTGCTCAGAATTCTCTAACAAAGGCACTGTTTTTAAGACTTTGATACTTTTCTCCTACAAGGTTACTGCTAGCTTAGAAAATATGTGAATATAAAGTACTGGGATATGTCTGTCATCAGCATAGAAGGATTCAACAAAGGATCTATACAACCTTATCAAAAAGCAGTTAGAAGCAGTTTAGAGCAGTTTCTCTAATTCTTACTGACTTTGGGTTTTCTCAGCAATATTATGCTCAGGTGGGGGCTGGGACCCAGGCCAAGCTTACAAGCCTCTCATACATTTTCAGGCTATTCTAGGCCATAGCCTGCCACACTATAAGAGGAGTGAAAACTGTGCTAGATTTTAGTGCTGTTTTTTAACATCAGAAGCTACTATTTAGTCAATGATTTGCATACTTTTGCATGCCCACTGCTGCTCTTTAGCGCAGTGGTTTTATGCTGATTTTCCCACATTGATGTTTCTTCCTATATCAGGAGTAATATTAGTGCAGGAAAATAAAAAATAAACCACTGGGCTAAAGGGTAGCACACTTACTTCCATCAGCACCTGAGGATAAGTTTACGGGGGAACATACCAAGGATAAAAGGGTTATGAAGTCTATTGTAGATGGTGATTCAATCATTAGGAATTTTAATAGCTGGGTGGCTGTTGGGTTGGCAAATTGCTTGACAATTTACCTGCCTGGTGGGAAGATAATGGATCTCATGCATCAGCGAGATAATAAGAGAGTGCTAAGGCGGAGCTAGCTGTTTTGGTGCTTAGGAGCCCGATTCTGGGATGCAGGCTGGGTCATGCAACCCATCAAGCCATCTAGGCCCAATTCCCACTCCAGCTCTCCCCGTACATCCTGAGCTTCCTCAAAGGTGGAATAAGCAGAAAAAAACAGTGATCAGGCCCGGGATCCCCCCCCCCCCCGTGGCCGGGGCTGGGTGCAGGGGGGTTCATGCCACCCGATCCAGGCCACAGCAGGCCAGCCATGGGCTGAGCGGTGGGGAAAAGGGGGACCAAGGCCGCAGGAGTTGGGGTGCCTGTGGGGAGGACATCCCTGCAGGCGGCAGGGGCACGCCGGGCCATCCTCGGGCCCAATTCTGGTTACTGCAGGAATGTTTTGGTCCTGCGGTCCAGAATCAGGTCCAAATGGGCCCGTCTTGCTTGGGGCCATCTGGACTGCCTGAACGTGCCCCTACCTGAATCAGACTCCACGTGTACAAATAATACAGAAAGGTGTAGTAGAGAATTTCTGGAAGCCAAATGTGGGTTTTAGGAAGAAAGATGAAATCCAGCATCTCCAGGGTAGCATGCTCAGAAATGTTCTACACTATGGGCCCGCTATTCATGCATTCTATGTCTGCATCTAACTCCCCCGCCGGTTGTACGGAAGATGGGGTGGGGAAAGAGAGGATCAGAGGCGGAGGCAGGACAAGCAGTGGGCAGTCGCCGGCCCTGAACGTACAGAGCCTATTCTAATGTTGGCCCTGTACATCCAGGGACGGCGATTTGTACTGAGAAGTTATTCCACCTCTGAGGTGGAATAACTTCCCCGCATGTAAAGGATCGGTGCCCCAGGCTTAGATTGGGCAGGGGGGCCCGAAGGCATTTCCTGCAGCCTGACCCTGGCCTTAGGAGGCCGGATCGGGGGTCGTGCTGTGGGGAATGAGTCCCTGAAGTCCGGTGGCTGGCAGCGCGGCTCTTCAATGGAGCCGCAGTGCCATAGCAACATGACACCATGGCGTCGCAGCTCATAGAAGAGCCTTGACTGAGTTAGTTGGGGAAAGTCATGTATGTGCAGGCTGGGCTGAATACCAGTCCCGGCCTTTACGCACAGGACTGTTCACGATTCTGATCCCGTGGAGCTAGACGTGCCCTGCAGGATCAGAATTGCAATCCCCTCTGTATGTCCAGCTCAGACCGGACATACAGAGGGGATCTACGTCCAGGACAGAATAAGCCTATATATGCTTAGGACCCAGGGGAAGGCAGAGTTCAAGAGTTTCAATGTGTGAAGGAGGGAATGAAGTAGGGAAAGGGGCTTCACATTTTTTATGAACTAGGTAATATTCTGGGATAGGGAAAGTCTGTTCTGAAAGGATGGGTTTCACCTTAGCCAAAGTGGGACCAGGCTATTGGCACTAATCATTAAAAAAGGAGATAGAAGATTTTTTTCATGTGCCCTTCCCATATTGTGGAACAATTAGAGACACTGCATGTAGAGAAACTATTTTAAATTTAGAAAATGTGTTAAAGCAGTACATTTTGAGCAGGCTTTTGCTGATTTTTTTGTCATTTCTTATAATCTGTTGGATTTCTATGCTTTTTATTGGTTTGTATTATCTGTGTATTTTGTATTTGTCTGTTTTTATTATTTCATGTTATTTTGGATGCCGCTAAGAATATAGGAGCCAATAGTCAAAACGATTTAACCAGTTAGCAGAACTGCTAACTGGTTAAATTGTGGTGAGGGGGATATTCAGTGGTACATAGCTCGTCTGTACTGCTAAATATCCCCCTCTAATGGCGCAAGATGCTAATAGCCAATGGTGATATTCAGGCGCCAGCCAATTAACTTAAACTGGCTAAGGTTAGGCAAAATAAGAGCCATCCTAACCTTAGCCAGATTTGCTAACTGGGCAGCAGCTGAATATCACTGCTGCCCAGTTAGCTAATGTGTAAACCGGGCACAGCACTTATGAACTTGGTATTGAATACGCTCGTATCCGGGTCTAGTTTAAAGTGACAATGGCCAGTTGGCTTTAAATGTGCTAGCTGCCACCACTGAATATCAACTCCATATAGATTAATAGTGTATAAATGTTTTGCAAATACATAAATAAACTAGATCATGGAAGAAAGCCAACCATCACATAGAAGTGCCTGCTTCAGAGTAAGGTATCTCCAAAAGAAACGGAGAAAATTCTGAAGTTAGAGTGTCCTAGTAGAAGAGTTGTGGTGAGAGCTGAAGTAGCCCAGATGCGTTTAAATCAAGAACAGAGATAAATGATTCCAAAATACCCCATAGACTGCAATTCAGGCCGGTAACAAAAATAAGAAACCTACTATAGATTGTTTTTATACAATGCCAGAATTCTAAAAAGTAAGCTGGGAGAGATGGAATGTACGGTGCTAAATGAAGATGTAGACATAATAGGCATCTGAGAGGCCTGGTAGAAGAGAACAACTAATGGGGCAATGTGATACCAGGGTACAAATTATGCTAAAGTAATAGGATTGATCAAATCTGTGGAGGTATGGTGGCATATATTAAGGATAACATCAAGCCAAACAGGATAAAAGTTCTGCAGGAAACAAAATACAATGTTAGAATGTTACAGATAGAAACCTCATGCATGATGGAGAAGAGTAGAGTGGTGGGGGTATCTGCTCTCCACCAAAGGAAGCAAACAGCGACATGCTAACAGAAATGAGGAAGATAATACATTTCGTAAAATGGTAATAATGGGAGATATCAATTACCCCAATATTGACTGGATATATGTCTCATCAGGACATGCTAGAGAGGTATTGTTTTTAGATGTCATCAATGACAGCTTCATGGAGATTTTTGTGCTGGAACCAATGAAAGGAGAAACTACTTTAGATCTAGTCCTTACTGGAACACAGCTCTGTTGTGAGGGGTAAGGGTAGCAGAACCTTTTTTTGTAAATTACATTTGAACTGTTTAAAAAAAAATACATGATTAGGAAATATGAGGAAATACAAACAAGCAAATTCACATAAAAATACAAAAATAAAATCTAGTCCACATCAAGGAAAGACAAATCATTAGCAATCTTCTTTTAAGCAAACATCAAAAATAGTTTTAAATCCCAAATTTTGAAACAAGGTGAGAAACCAAATCAATACCTTGGACCTAACTGTTTAACAAGACCAAAAGAGAGGTATCTACAAAGCAATTAAACCAAAGATTTTTTTCCCCAAAATTTGTCTAATTGTGTGGAGTCATAAAACACATAGGAGGTCGTTCCAGAATATAAATAAGAGGTTTGTTCGTGCGGTGGGGACCTTTATGTGACGAAAATGTCTCTGACCAAATTCTGAAACATGCTGTCATGCATGTCCACGGTGCTAGCACGGGGACCTCAGAACGTGCCCAAAAGGGGTGGAACGGGGTACGGTCAGCCGCAGAGATGTACATAGCGTATTCCGGAAAGGCCCATGTACATTCTGCAATATCCCTGCAGACATCCCCATTAATCCTGCTGAAACGTGCAATAAGGCCAGGATTTAAATATATTCTGCTGTGCTCGGCAGTTCGTTCCATATTGAAGAATGGCTGTGACAAGTATGTCCTGAACTGGTGTGACTGCAGTCTGGAAAAACACAAGATGCAGTTATAAAGAACAGAAAGCAGAGGTGAGGAATGTTGTAAGGTAAAGAAATATTAACACCCTTACAGAAATATTAAGAACAATAGTATTTATTCTGGCTATGCCAAAATGTGTTGTTTAAAACAGCTAATCCAGAGGACTCTAAAAAATCCTGAATTCTGAAAACTGGGAGTGTTGATGTAAGAATAGTATATGAGTGAGTCTGGAAACAAATCTTATTAGAATGCAAAAGGGAGATCAGATGTGTAGTCCTGGGACATCATGTTATTATTTATTTATTTAGATTTGTATACCACTTTTTCCTACAATCAAAGTGGTGGGTTACACAAAATAAATTACATAAAATAAGGAGTGACATAACATTGGATAAGAGGTAACACAACTTATAAAGGGATACTATAAAATAACTTATTATAACAATACTTTATGATTACAATCATGCATTGTTAATGAAGTTCACTGTCTGGTAGATCATAATATTCCATGAATAGGAAGGTTTTAAGTGATTTGCGGAAGTCTTTTAAGTCTTTTGCAGCCCATAAATCATCCGGGAGTGAGTTCCAAAGGGCTGGTGCTGATAAAGATAAAGCTCTGGCAGAGGTAAATTGTTTTGTTTTTTGAAATTCAATTGGTGTACATAATTTATTGTTACTGCTTGATCTCCTGGGGCTGTTGTTTGTGTCTTTAATTAATAAGGGATGGAGAACATCTGCTGTGCATTGGTTAATAATCTTGAATATATTTGTAATAGTTTTAAACCTTGCCCGAACAACTATTGGCAGCTAATGCATTTTTTGTAATATAGGTGTGATATGCTCATCCTTTGCTGTTCCAGTAATAATAGGGGCTGTAGTATTTTGCACTAGATGAAGTGGATAAATAGCCTGTTTAGGTAGTCCTTGATATAATGAATTACCATAGTCCACAATTGGCGTAATGATTGCCTGACAAACTGTTCGAAAATGAACTTGACTAAGTATTGACTTAAGTCTCCTAATAAGCTTTAGTCGTAGGTAAGCTTTTGCAGCAGTTTTATTTATGTGTGCGAGCAGGTTTAAGTTCTTATCTAAGGTTATTCCTAAATATTTCACCTCATCTTTTATTGGAATTGTAGGATTCAGAATGCTGATTAATTATAAGTTCTGTTTGGCAGAATGATGTATTTTATGACTGGAAGTGAGAGTGTGTGGTGTGGCGGTAGCACAGGAGAATCTGGCGTTCTGCTTTACAATTCAGGGAGCCCACGAATGGCTGGCCAGTACCTGGACCATATGGATGACCGGAGTGTTACCAGGTACCAGTTTAATAGGGCAGATATAAATCAGCTGTGTCAGGCACTGGAAGACATGACAGATGTTGTGCCAACATCCCCCAAATTGTGCTATGAGGCCTACATCCTTCCCCAGTCCAGTATCTATGCAAGCTGTGAGAGTGGTGATTTATCTGGAGGCGGTCTACATGGGTATTATGGCACAGGAATCCCCTCTCCCATGCCCACACAAGCCTGACTAGAGGAGCAGTGCCACAAAGCAGACTGTGGGAAGGCAGTCAGGGTTGCCCCACAGACAGGGCCGGATTTACCTTGAGTGAGGCCCCACGCCAACAAAAATTGTGGGCCCCTAGAAAAGATAAAAACGAGCACGCCGGATCAGCTGCGCGCTGTTGGCCCTGACGTCATAATTAAACTGGGAATCCCAAAAGCCAAACTTGGAATGTACAACACTGTAGAAATAAAACTATACATTAATTTGCTCTTGTACTAAACAAAGCACAGACGTTAATGATGCACATTTACCAGAGCTGACATATTCCAATTAATAAATTCAAAATAAAGAGATATTTTTCTACCTTTTGTGCATTTTTTTTCAGCTGCAATTGCTCCAGCCACTTTCTTCTGGTTTCTTCGTGTCTTCTGCTAACTGTCCATCGTCTGCTGTCCATTTGTCCTTTCTTCTAGTTTTTTTTCCATTCTCTCTCTACATCTGCTTTAACACACTAATCTTTCTCCTTTTGCTCTTTCCTCATTCCTATTTCATCCATTCAAATTTTACCCCTCCATCCTCAATCCCCACTTACTCTCCCAATACCCGGACAATTGTAGAGTTTTTATCCCTCCCACACAAAATATTTTTCCCTTCTCCATTTTACTCTTCCAGCCCCATCCCATTCTAATCCTCCCCCAACATCAGCTCCCTTCTAGTTCCAGCCTCACCCAGCATCCATTCCCTTCTAGTCCCTGCATCAGCCCATTTCCAGTCCTAGCCACCCATCAGCCCATTTCCAGTCCTAGCCACCCATCAGCCCATTTCCAGTCCTAGCAACCCCCCAACCCAATACCAGTCCTAGCCCCCCTATCAAACCACTTCCAGTCCTAACCCCCCATCACCCCATTTTCAGTTTAAGCCCCCTCTATAACCCATTACCAGTCCTAACCCCCCATCAGCCCACTTCCAGTCCTAACCCCATCAACCCATTTTCAGTCAGCCCCCCATAGCCCATTGCCAGTCCTATCCCCCCCCATCAGCCCACAGCCCATTACCAGTCCTAACCCCATCAGCCCACCTCAAGTCCTAACCCCTCCCCATCAGCCCATTTCCTGTCCTAGCTCCCCCATAGCCCATTATCATTCCTAACCCCCCCATAGCCCATTACCAGTCCTAACCCCCCATCAGCCCACCTCCAGTGTTAGCCCCCCCCCATCAGCCCATTTCCAGTCCTAGCCCCCCCCATAGCCCACCAGTCCAAACCCCCTCCCAATAGCCCACAGCCCATTACCAGTCCTAACCCCATCAGCCCACCTCCAGTCTTAAACCCCCCAGCCCATTTCCAGTCCTAGCCCCCACATAGCCTATTACCAGACAGCCCCCATCAGCCCACAGCCCATTACCAGTCTTAACCCCCCCCCATAGCCCATTACCAGTTCTAACCCCCCCAGCCCACAGCCCACAGCCCATTACCAGTCCTAACCCCATCAGCCCACCTCCAGTCTTAACCCCCAGCCCATTACCAGTCCTACCCCCATCGGCTCAAGTAAAATTGAATAGTTAAAAAAAAAACGCTGGCTGCTGCCGTCCCGCGGGACCCCCTCTGCCCGGCTGAGCCCCTCCGTGCCGGCTTTGAGAGGCGCAAAGGGAGAGTGTCTCCCTCGCATCTCTGTTAAGCCTGCAGGGGCAGATGGGAAATTCCCATCTGCCCCTGCAGGCTTAACAGAGACGCGAGGGAGACACTCTCCCTTCGCGCCTCTCAAAGCCGGCACGGAGGGATTCAGCCGGGCAGAGGGGGCCCCGCGAGACGGCAGCAGCCAGCGTTTTTTTTTAAACTATTCAAAAGCCGGCACGGAGGGATTCAGCCAGAGGGGGCCCCGTGGGACAGTTCATGCTGCCGCGGTAGCAGCCAGAGTTTTTTTTTAAACTATTCAATTTTTGTGGGCCCTAGCCAGCTGTGGGCCCTACGCAACGGTGTAACTGGCGTATAGGTAAATCCGGCCCTGCCCACAGATAGCCAGATTGACATACGCCATGATGGGACAGGTGTAGCTGCTGTGAGAAATGCCAGTACCCTGATATGTGGGAATCAGATGCCATAGTCAGAAGGTCATACTACTACTACTGCTACTACTACAGATAATTTGTATAGCACTACAAGGAGCATGCAGCACTGCACAGACTCATGTAAAAGATGGTCCTTGCTCGGCAGAGCTTACTATCTAGTCAAGACAAACATCATAGCAGCTATGGACAGGATATATCTAGGGGGAATGGTAAGGAAACACAAGGGAGATTAGGTGGATCAGATCTAAAGATAGCAATGAAGAGGTGAGCGTTCAGCCTGGATTTGAGAAGGGCCAGAGAAGAAGCCTGACATACAGACTTGGGTAGTTTGTTCCAGGCATAAGGCATAGCAAGGAGAAAGGAGTGAAGCCTGGAGTTGACAGTAGAAGAGAAGGGCACAGATAGAAGCAATCTGCCAAAAGAGCAGAGTTCCCGAGGAGGGGTATAGGGAGAGATAAGCGAAGAAAGATAGTGCGGAGCAGCAGAATGAGTGCACTTATAGGCATGAAAAGGGCATATCTTTGTTGCTCAGCAATATTATGCATCCTTTGGGGAACTACAATGTTAGTTTCGGGTTTGGTGCACTTCGTAAGGGTCCATCCTTAGCAGTTTAAAGTGTGTTTGTAGAGATGACTAAGGCAGGAATCACTGGAGCCATTTTATAATGCCAAGTACCATTTGATGCAAGGTATGACCTGACATACAGTATATGTTCACATTTACATTCTCTTATACCATATTAGGGTACACTGGAATTACCTAGCACTATTCAGGACATGAAGAGGTCTAGTATATGGTCTAGACTGCAGCAGTCATTTCTCATAGGTATTTTTGTCTAGTATTCATCAGCAAACTACTGTCAGTGTGAAGGGCAACTTCAGAGATGCGTGTTTTTACCAAGAAGGCGTGACATTTGCGGGTATATTGTGGAGATGTGCAGTATCCGAAACATGCAGTGTTTCAGAATATGGTGGGCGTGGGGATGTCCAAAATGTTTACCTGTGTCCCATGATATCAACAGGGATGTGTTTCTGCATTATATAACATGGCCCGTGCCTACACCCATGCACGGGCTGTGCGCCGAATGCATGCACTGGCCAGCTGAATAGCGCTTTGCCCATGCCACATCAGACACATCTACCTCCCTGATTGCAGACCTGCATGCATGTCTAGATCTGCAGATGCAGAGTTAGGTTGATACGGGGCCCGTTTTCAAGTTAGATGTCTCCGTGGGCCAGATGTGCATGTTATCGAATCTGTCTCATAATGATCATCCCTATAGGAAATCAAACACTTGCATGGAACTTTAAGAGAGAAAGTTGCTGCTAAAGCTGAATCCTGATATTTTAGCTGAAGGAATGCCCTTATATGCACCTGTGTAGGCTTAGAAACATCTGGAAACACACTGGGGTCTTTTACTAACCTACAGTAAGCAATTGCTGCAGGTTTAACATTTGTTATACCCCTGTGTTAACCACTACTGCGGGGCAAGTAGCGACAGTATGGTCAAAAAACTGTACTGTTTGCATTTGCCAAAAGTGGGCAGGATCGGGGTACATAGGGGGCGTGTCAGCCGGTGACAGCTAGCGTGCTCCACAATGCTGAGTGCCAGTTGTCACAACTATTGACAACATGGCTGCAATTGCTGCCACACAAAGAGGTGACGGTAAGTGTAGCCCCTACATGATCACCCCCCCAACGTGCCCCCCCCAAATCCCTGCCATCAGTAGCCCTTACGACTACTAATACTACTTATCCTTCGTATAGTGCTACAAGGCGTACGCAACACTGTACATGTACAAGTAAGAGACAGCCCCTGCTTATCAGAACTTACAATCTAATCAAGACAGGCCACACAACAACTGGGGACTAGAGTAAATCAAGGGGAATGGCAAGATACAGATAGGTGATAAGCAGGAGAACACAGCTGCAAAGAGGTGGGTTTTAGCCTGGATCTGAATAGGGCCAGAGAAGAAGCGTGGCATACTAACTCAGGTAGTTTGTTCCAAGCATTAGGAGCAGCAAGATGGAATGAGCGAATTGTGGATTTGGCAGTGGCAGAGAAGGACACAGATGAAAGATCCCTGAGTATTCTGCAAAGGAGCCCACCAATAGCAGGGACATCAAGCCCCCCTCCCCAAAAACATTCCTACACACTCCCCCCTATGCTAGTCTCATGGCATCACCACTAGGCTAGCATGAAGTGAACCCAGTGCCATTTTGAAGATTGCCGGAGCAGAGGCAGGAGCAAAGGGAGACTGCTCTTGCCCTAATCACCCTAGACCACCAAGGATGACTCAGTTGGACGTCAGGTAAGTGCTGGGGGGGTGAGGTGGGTAGTGTTTTGGGGGAGGGGGCTTGAAGTCTCTGCCATTGATGGGCCCCTTTGCAGGGCCTCCATGGCCAGAAAGCTCTCCAGCCATGGTGGTACTGAAAAGGGATACCAATTGGGGGGGGGGATTGTTTTTGGAGGGGAGAAGTTACCGGGTGGGACACATTGGGGGGATGATCATGGGGGGGGGGGTTCATCATCCAGGGGGGCCGATCAGCAGTGAGAGGGTGCTTGTTCAGTCCAGGGTCTGTGTTCTCTGCAAGGGTGGGGATTGCGGGCCTCTGTGGTATTTGGCAGCTTTGTGCGCTAAATGCAGTGCATACCTTCTGCATTTACCACAAAGACTTTGCACGTACTGTGTGGTTTTTCCTGCGAAACACCCACAGTAGATGGAAAGCCCTAATTACACTTTACCAAAAGACCCTCATTGATTCTTTGTCCACAGAAAAGAGCGTGTTTTTAAAAAGAAAACAATTTCAAAATTGACATTTCTTCCATCTCAGCATAAAATGTAACCAGAAGGGTTGCTGGGGTTGGTATAATATTTTGAGAGGCTTCTAAGAAGGCAGTCAATTCCAAACTATCCATTGAGGATAATTTGTCTATTGAACACTCCTCAACAGATATAATTTTGGAGCCTCTCTGGAGAAGATAAATATTAGCCAAAGCTAAAGAATCTACCTTGACATAAAATTCAAAATTCAGCAGTTTGGATACTCTGTCATGCACACAAATTTGATTACCTCACTTCTCTTTTGTATCAGCAACATTGGCTTCCTGTCCTTTACCAAATTCAGTTTAAAATTCTCACAGTGACTCATAAGGCCCTTTATACACCACTTATTTCATTGCATACTCAAGCCAGAGTTTTAAGAGTCATTCATGGCAGTCATCATAACCTTCTCCTGGTCTCTCCAGCACTCTCCACTCTGATTCTTTCTTAATGTCCCCTGCTCTGGGGAACTATTTGCCCAGGCATCTTTGATCTCAATTGTCAAATGTTTTATATTTTTAATTTATAATGAATTTTAGAGTACAAATCAAGCAAACCACTTGAAAGAATAGAATCAGGAAAGATACTTAACTCCATAAATGGTCCATAAACAGGAACTATAATCAAATAGAGTAAACCCACAAATTAGAAGGGGGGATTGAAATGAAAAAACAAAAGGAGGCAGATATTAACTTTTATATAATCAAAGGAAAAAAGAAATCAATAAAGGCTGCCACCTATACCCTAAATCATTATAGCAATCCCTCAAATACAGAAATTCAATAAATGAAACCAGAATTACCAGAGAGTTAGGATGCCTGCTAGCATTCACGAAACTTCTCAATTGTTTAGGGTCATAAAAACATAACTATTTTCAAATTAAAGCAAACATTTACAAAGAAATCTTAGAGAAAATGAAGCACCAAGGGACTTCACTTTTTATCGCATCAAAAGAAATTGCTGTCTTTTCATTTAAGTTACAAAGGAAACATCTGGAAAAATGCAGACTTTTTGACCAAGAAATAATTTCTCTCTTTTATGAAAAAAAAATCTCAAATTCCAAGCTCTATCAGGCCTTAGAACAAAAGAAACTAACAAAGTTGCTCTCTGTATCAAGTCAGACAATGAGTCTTCCAAAACCTGGGTCAAAATTGACTGTCTTCCAAAACTTCCTCTTGTACCACTTCTACCATGGCATTTCCAGACTATTTTCTACTAGGTACAGTGCATTGAAAAAGTATTCATCCCCTCTTTGTCCTGTTTCATCACATTATAACCTGGAATTAAAATGGAGTTTTGGACGTTAGCACCATGTGATGTATGCAAAATGCCTACAACTTTGAAGGTGAAAAATATCCTTTATTGTGACACAATCATTAGTTAAGACAAAAAAAACCTGAAAGCAGGAGTGTGCATATGTATTCATCCCCCAAAGTCAATACGCTGTAGAGCCACCTTTTGCTGCAATTACAGCTGCAAGTCTCTTGGAGTATATCTGTATTAGCTTACAACATCCAGCCACTGGTATTTTCACCCATTCCTTAAGGCAAAACTGCTCCAACTCCTTTAGATTAGATGGGATGTATTGGTTACAGCAAGTAATGCCACAGATTCTCAATTGGATTGAGGTCTGGGCTTTGACTAGGCCATTCCAAGACATTTAAATGTTTCCCTTTAAACCAACTTTAGCAGTATGTTTAGGGTCATTGTCCTGCTGGAAGGTGAACCTTCGTCCCAGTCTCAAATTTCTGGCAGACTGAAACAGGTTTTCTTCAAGAATTGCCCTGTATTTAGTGCCATCCATCATTCCTTCAATCCTAAACAGTTTTCCTGTCCCTGCTGATGAAAAACATCCTTCCCATGTTCAATTTCCTGTTCTCTGTAAAACTCAATGTTGTTTGTATACATTGTAGTATGCTTGTTTGATGTACACTGCGCTGATTTTAATAGCGCGGTATAGAAGCAAATGTTAAATAAATAAATAAATCCCCACAGCATGATGCTGCCATTACCATGTTTCACTGTGGGAATGGTGATCTCGGGGTGATGGGTTTGCGCCACACATGGCATTTCCCAAAAGTTCAATTTTTGTCTCATCTGACCAGAGAACCTTCTTCCATGTGTTTGGGGGGTCTGCCACATGCGATTGTGCAAACTCCAAACGTGCTTTCTTATTTCTTATTAAACTTCCATTAGATATTTCTTAAATATTTCAAATAGAGAAATAGTAGACAATTTAGGGAAATTGACACATTAGATTTAAATACTTATCAATATTCACAACATTTTCTAGTTTCCCATGGATAGCAGTTATCTCATACAAGAGTCTGCTCAGTTATGTTCATTGTAAACCACTTTGCTGTTTTAAAGACAAATAAACCACAAACCATAACACCATCTTCAAATATTTCTGGAGGAGCTCCAATGGAGAAAATAGGTGAAATTCAAGAACCTTAAATTCCTAGCCCTCATTCTGTTCTGCTTTTGTGCTAGTTTGCTGTATAAAAACATCCTACCCTTAATATGCATAGAACTGACTGCCTTCAAAAACGATATTAAACCTTTCTCTTTCTAAGACCCACAGGCTTCTCCTCCTGTTTTGATAATTGAGATACTATTTCTTTTATAAATTCACACAATTAAGTTAATGTCCCTTTTAAGGAAGCATCCATCCAAGTCAAAGCCATCCAAATATCCTTTAAGGAAACTTCTTCAGCGAATGACACAACAGCAAAGAAATGCTGGCAGCCTCCAAACCAGATGTATAAGGGACCTGACCTACACTTCCCTAAGGGGTAGAAATTGAAGTAGGGCATTGTACATCTTCAAGAGAGGGCAATGTCACTACTTCATCCAATACATAAGGCTGAGGTGGTAGGGTCTGACTTTTTTTTTTTTTAGTGCCATCAAGTCAGTGTTGGCTCATAGCAACTCAGCTACCTCTGGGTTTTCTTGGCAATGTATCACTGGAAGTAGATCCTTGATCTTCTGGGTACTAGGCAGTTGCTCTAATCTCTAGGCTACTCCACCACTCCAGGGTCTGACTACTCAAACTTAAAGAGGCTTCACTGGAGTTAAGATTACTTACACTCTGAGCTGGTAATTCACTTTTACCAACAAGTTTCACATGTTGATCCATTAGGCCTCATTGAACAACTTCCACAACTTTAGTCTTCACACACTTTTTCCCTTTATTCCCCTTCTTCTTCATCTCACTGCATGACAGACTAGCAGAGTTCCCCATGCCTCATTGCTCCCCAGTAGCTCCAAAGGGGCATTTCCCTTTGGGTGTGCCCCTTCAGGCACATACCTGTAGCCGTGTACCACAGTAGGACTGTGCTTTTATAATAGTTCTCATTGACATCTAATGATGTTAGTGGTCAGCTGTCATCCACATTGTGGGATCCTTATTCACAGCACTGACAACTCATGATAAAAATGCCCTACAAAGACATGTTCACTCATAGGTTAGATGACCACCTCCAGTTCCACCATGGTAGGTCTGTGTTTTTATAATAGTCCTCATTGACATTTAATGATGTCACTAGCCAGATGCTTACTAGATTGTGGGATCCTCACTCATAGCATTGGCACGTGACCCCTCTCCTCCATGGCAACAGGGATGCTGCCAGACTGGAGGTGGGACTTCAGAACTATATCCCTGTAGGTCTCGTCTATGTACCTCTCTGTCTTCCTTATGTCCTCCATGTCTGCTACTCTAGCCTCCAGAGATCGGACTCGTTCCCTGAGATCAAAGAGATCCTTGCACCTAGTGCACACGTAAGACCCCTCACCAACTGGGAGAAAATCATACATGTGACACTCAATGCAAAAGACTGGAAAGCCCCCATCTCACTGCTGGACTTCTGTCTGCATTTTAGTTTAGATTGTGTTTAGATATTTAAGTTCTTCACTTACTAAGGGTTTCCGGGGATACTTATGCTAATAAAACTAGACCTAATACATTTAATGTACATTGTTCAGCTGAAGCTTAATTAATCTCAGGTCCTTAATGTACGCCTGATGAGGATAAACAGCTGCACCTGAGAGTGAATATGGTGCCTCCTTTCCTTTAAGAGGTTTAAGCACCTATAAAGCTACAATTATCCCAGGGGTGGGTGGCTGTTGGGGAGGGAGGGAGGGAAAGGAGATCTATGAAAAGCTGGCTGCTATACAGTACCCTGTCCTGTGTTTCTAGGGTAATCTGTGACCAATTTCCAGGGGGAGTCCCACAGCTCTTGCTTGGCTAGAGTCTTGGGTTCTAAAATTAGCCAAAAAGCTCTCTTCTGTGTTTTAAATGTAAACGGACAACTCTGCTGCTACTAGGCCCTGACTGATTTAACAAATATACAGGGTTCACAGATTAATCAGCTCTAATCTAAAGAATTCCTTTTTCCCCAAGATTTAGAAAAAGTCCCAAAAGTAAATACAATTGCAGATCTCTCTCCAAAACTAGCAGACCCCTTTTGTAGTCATTCAAGACTGAAAGCGTGAAAGCAAAAGGGTGAAAATGAAAGTGAAAGTGTGAAAATGAAAGTGAAAGTGAGAAAATGAAATTGAAAACATGACAATAAAACTGAAAGTGAAAGTATGAAAATGAAAGTGAACTCATGAAAGTGAAAGTGTAAAAATGAAAGTGAAAGCTTCAAAGTGAAAATGAAAGTGAAAGTGTGAAATAGAAAGTGAAACTGAATGTGTGAAAGCATGAAAATGAAAGAGAAAGTATGAAAATGAAAGTGAAAGTGTTAAAGTGAAAGCATGAAAGTGAAAGTGAAAGCATGAACATGAAAGTGAAAGCGTGAAAATGAAAGCAAAAGTGAAAGTGTGAAAATGAATGTGAACGTGATAAAATGAAATTGAAAACATGGCAATAAAAGTGAAAGTATGAAAATAAAACAAATCTTGAAAATGAAAGTGAAAGTGAAAGTGTGAAAGTGAAAGTGAAAGCGTCAAAGTGAAAATGAGCGTGTGAAAATGAAATTGAATGTGTGAAAAAGAAAGTGAAACTGAACGGTTGAAAGTGAAAGTGAAAATTAAAGTGAAAGTATGAAAGTGAAAGTGGAAGCATCAAAGTGAAAATGAAAGTGTGAAAAAAGAAAGTGAAACTGAACATCTGAAAGTGAAAGTGTGAAAATGAAAGTGAAATTATGAAAATGAAAGAGAAAGAGAAAGTATGAAAATGAAAGTGAAGTTAAAGTGAAAGCATGAAAGTGAAAGTGAAAGTGTGAAAACGAAAGTGAAAACGTGTAATAAACGTGAAAATGAAAGATTGAAAGTGAAAGAGAAACCGTTAAAAAGAAAGTGAAAGTGTCAAAGTGAAAATGAAAGTGTGAAAATGAAAGTGAAAGTGTGAAAAAGAAAGTGAAACTGAACATATGGAAGTGAAACTGAAAGTGTGAAATGAAAGTGAAAATGAAAGTATGAAAATGAAAGTGAAAGTGTAAGTGTGAAAGTCAAAGTGTAAAAATGAAACTGAAAACATGAAGATGAAAATGAAAGCAGGAAAATAAAAGTTAAAGCATGAAAGTGAAAGTCAAAGCCTGAAAATGAGTTAAAGTGAAAGTGTGAAAACGAAAGTGAAAGTGTGAAAATGAAAGTGAAAGCGTGATAATGAAAGTGAAACTGAAGGTGTGAAAATGAAATCATGAAATTGAAAGTGAAAGTGTGAAAATAAAAGTGAAACTGAACGTATGAAAGTGAAACTGAAAGTGTGAAATAAAAGTGAAAATGAAAGCAGGAAAGTATAAGTGTGAAAGTGAAAGTGTAAAAATGAAAGTGAAAACATGAAAATAAAAGTGAAAGCAGGAAAATAAAAGTTAAAGCAGGAAAGTGAAAGCCTGAAAATGAGTTAAAGTGAAAGTGTGAAAACGAAAGTGAAAGTTTAAAAATAAAAGTGAAAGTATGAAAATGAAAGTGAAAGCGTGAAAATGAAAGTGAAAGTGTGAAAACGAAACTGAAAGTGTGAAAACAAAACTGAAAGTGTGAAAGTGATAGTAAAAAAGTGAAAGTGAGAAAATGAAAGTGAAAGTGTGAAAATGAAAGTGAAATCGTGAAAATGAAAGTGAAAGCATGAAAGTGAAAGTCTGAAAAAGAAAGTGAAACTGAATGCGTGACAGTGAAAGTGAAACTGTGAAAAAGAAAGTGAAAGTGTAAAAATAAATTTGAAAGTGTGAAAAAGAAAGTGAAACTGAATGTGTGAAAATGAAAGTGAAAGCGTGAAAATAAAAGTGAAAGTGTGAAATTGTGAAAGTGTAAGCGTGAAAATGAAAGTGAAAGTATGAAAATGCAAGTGAAAGTGAAAGTGAGTCTGCAATTATGAAAGTGAAAGTAAAATTGTGAAAATGAAAGTAAAAGCATGAAAATGAAAGTGAGAAAATGAAACTGAAAACATGAAAATGAAAGTGAATGTGAGAGCATGAAAGTGAAAGTTTGAAAATGAAAGTGAAAGTATGAAAGTGAAAGCATGAAAATGAAAGTGAAAGTGTGAAAATGAAAGTGAAAGCATGAATATGAAAGTGAAAGTGAAAACTTCAAACTGAAAGTGTGAAAATGAAAGTGAAAGCATGAATATGAAAGTGAAAGTGAAAGTGAAAGCTTCAAATTGAAAGTGTGAAAATGAAAGTGAAAGTGAAACCATGAAAGTGAAAGTGAAAGTGTCAAAGTGAAAGTGTGAAAAAGAAAGTGAAACTGAATGTGTGAAAGTGAAAGTGTGAAATGAAAGTGAAAATGAAAGCATGAAAATGAAAGTGAAAGTGTGAAATTGTGAAAGTGAAAGTGAAAGTGATAGTGTAAGCATGAAAGTGAAAGTGTGAAAATGAAAGTGAAAGTATGAAAGTGAAAACATGAAGATGAAAGTGGAAGTGTGAAAATGAAAGTGAAAGTATGAAAATGAAAGAGTGAAAATGAAAGTGAAAGTGTGAAATTGTGAAAGTGTAAGCATAAAATCGAAAGTGAAAGTATGAAAATGAAAGTTAAAGTGAAGCAGCCTTTGTCCAGCAGCTCCCCAATCGGGGTTGAGCGTCCGAGGGAGAGAGGATCTTGATTCTCCTGCCCAGAGGCTCCTGCCCAATCGGGGCAGTGGTAGGTGCAGCAGAGCCAGCATAAGAAGTCGGCTCCAACAGGAGCAACCCAGACTGAAGCAGCTTTTGTCCAGCAGCTCCCCAATCGGGGTTGAGCGCCTGAGGGAGAGAGGAGCTTGATTCTCCCGCCCGGAGGCTCCTGCCCAATTGGGGCAGTGGGAGGTGCAGCAGAGCCAGCATAAGAAGCCGGCTCCAACAGGAGCAACCCAGACTGAAGCAGCCTTTGTACAGCAGCTCCCCAATCGAGGTTGAGCGCCCGAGGGGGAGAGGAGCTTGATTCTCCCGCCCGGAGGCTCCTGCCCAATTGGGGCAGTGGGAGGTGCAGCAGAGCCAGCATAAGAAGCCGGCTCCAACAGGAGCAACCCAGACCGAAGCAGCCTTTGTCCAGCAGTTCCCCAATTGGGGTTGAGCACCCGAGGGGGAGAGGAGCTTGATTCTCCCGCCCAGAGGCTCCTGACCAATCGGGGCAGTGGGAGGTGCAGCAGAGCCAGCATAAGAAGCCGGCTCCAACAGGAGCAACCCAGACCTAAGCAGGCCTTTGTCCAGCAGCTCCCCAATCAGGGTTGAGCATCCGAGGTGGGAGAGGAGCTTGATTCTCCTGCCCAGAGGCTCCTGCCCAATCGGGACAGTGGGAGGTGCAGCAGAGCCAGCATAAGAAGCAGGCTCCAACAGGAGCAACCCAGACCGAAGCAGCCTTTGTCCAGCAGCTCCCCAATCGGGGTTGAGCGCCCGAGGGGGAGAGGAGCTTGATTCTCCCGCCCAGAGGCTCCTGCCCAATCGGGGCAGTGGGAGGTGCAGCAGAGCCAGCATAAGAAGCCGGCTCCAACAAGCGCACCCACGCTCTGCGGGCCCACGCCTGAGGTCCTCGCTAGAGGGCCCTTTGGCATGGCCCTTAGGCAGTGGCCAAATACCAGCTAAGAACCATCACAATGATGCTGGAATAAGCTGCAATCCTCGACACGAACGCAAGTACTGTAAATCACTACTTATCTCGTTAGTGTCTCCCCACAACGCTGAACATATCTGCCAAGATACCTCATACAAATACACACAAAATGTATGTCATGTAACCCGCGCTGATATAGCTGTATTTAGCTTGCTGCTGTAACCTGCAATGCCAAGAACCACCTATAGAGCAGCTTCTGTTAGAGACCTTACTTACATACCACTTTCCTGTTCATGACTTGCCACTTATACTACGATAAAAAAATATACAATGCAATGTGTGCCTTTGAGTCAGTCCTGACGTCTGGTGACCCAGAAACTCCTGGGTTTTCTTGGCAGTGTCACTGGAAGCAGATTGCCAGGCCTTTCTTCCAAGGCAATGGAGGGTTAAGTGACTTGCCCAAGGCCACAAGGAGTGCTAGTGGGAATTGAACCCTGTGTGCTTGGTTACCAAGCCAGTGTTCTAACCAGTAGGCTACTCCTCCACTCCATACTATATAAGAACATAAGAACATAAGATATGCCATACTGGGTCAGACCAAGGTCCATCAAGCCCAGTATTCTGTTTCCAACAGTGGCCAATCTAGGTCATATGTACCTAGCAGTTTCCCCAAGGGACACAGGTTCCACAATGTTTGTATTGCTTCAAGCATTGATATCCTGGGTCCCTTCTTAATAATGGTTTATGGACCTTTCCTCCAGGAACTTGTCCAAACCTTTTTTAAACCCAGCTACACTAACTGCCTTTACTACATCCTCCGGTAACAAATTCCAGAGTTTGATTACACGTTGAGTGAAAAAATATTTTCTTTTATTAGTCTTAAATAGTTTACCCTGTAGCTTCATTGCATGTCCCCTAGTCTTTCTATATTCTGATAAGGTAAACAATCGATCTACGTTTACCCGTTCCACTCCGTTCATTAATTTATAGACTTCTATCATATCTCCCCTCAGCTGTCTCTTTTCCAGGTTAAAGAGCCCTAACCTTTTTAGCCTTTCTTCATAGGAGTATCCTTCCATCCCCTTTACCATTTTGGTGGCTCTTCTCTGAACCTTTTCTAAAATCGCTATATCCTTTTTAAGATACGGCGACCAGAATTGCACACAATATTCAAGGTGCGGTCTCACCATGGAACGATATAGAGGCATTATAATATCTTTTGTTTTATTTTCCATTCCTTTCCTTATCATACCTAGCATACTATTTGCTCTCTTGGCCGCTGCTGCACACTGGGCCGAGGGTTTTAACATGGTATCCACAATGACGCCTAAATCTTTTTCCTGGGTGGTGGTTCCTAATGTGGAACCTTGCATCGTGTAACCATAGTTTGGGTTGTTCTTCCCTAGGTGCATAACCTTGCACTTGTCCACATTAAATTTCATCTGCCATTTTGATGCCCAGTCTTCCAATTTATCAAGATCCTCTTGCAATTTTCCACAATCCTCTTGGGTTTTAACAACTTTAAATACTTTTGTGTCATCTGCAAATTTGATAACTCGTTATTCCACTTTCCAGGTCATTTATGAATATGTCAAAAAGCAGCGGACCCAGCACAGATCCTTGGGGTACACCACTATTCACCTTTCTCCATTGGGAAAATTGGCCATTTAGCCCTACCCTCTGCTTTCTATCTTTTAACCAGTTCCTGATCCACAATAGTACACTGCCTCCTATCCAATGACTTTTTATTTTTGCCAAACGTCTCTCATGAGGGACCTTGTCAAAGGCTTTCTGATAGTCCAGATACACAATATCAACCGACTCACCTTTGTCCACCTGATTATTCACTCCTTCAAAAAAACATAACAGATTAGTAAGACAAGATCTTCCTTGTCTAAAGCCATGTTGGCTGTCTCCCATTAGGTCATGACTATCTAAATGCTGAGTAATTTTATTCTTTATGATGGTTTCTACCATTTTTCCCAGTACTGATGTCAGGCTCACCGGTCTGTAGTTTCCCGGATCACCCCTGGAACCCTTTTTAAAAATTGGTGTTACATTGGCGATCCTACAATCTTCAGGTATTAGAGATGATTTTAATGATAGTTCACAGATTACTAATAGCAGGTCTGCAATCTCGTATTTCAGTTCTTTCAACACCCTTGGATGTATACCATCCGGCCCAGGTGATTTGCTACTCTTCAGTTTATCTAATAGTTGAAATACATCTTCCCGATGTATCGATATTTCCTTCAATTCTTCCGCACCTTTAAATACCACTTCAGTCATGGGTAACATCCCTACATCTTCCTCAGTAAAGACTGAAGCAAAGAATTCATTCGCCTTGTTGCCTCTTAGTGCTCCTTTAACCCCTTTATCATCTAATGGACCAACTGACTCTCTCACAGGTTTTTGCTACGAATGTACTTGAAAAGGTCTTTACTTTGCGTTTTTGCTTCCGCAGCAAGCTTCTTCTCAAATTCTCCCTTTGCCTGCCTTATCAATGCCTTGCATTTGACTTGCCAATGCTTGTGCTGTTTCCAGGTTTCGTCATTTGGCTATTTTTTCCATTTCCTGAAAGATGCTTTTTTGGCAACAACAGCCTCTCTGACCTCACCTTTAAACCATGCTGGCAGTTTTTTGGACTTCCTTCCACTTTTCTTAAAGCGTGGAATACAGCTGGTCTGGGCTTCCAAGACAGTATTTTTCAACAACAGCCAAGCCTGATGTACGTCTTTAACCTTTGCAACTGCTCCTTTTAGTTTTTTCTTAACTGTTTTCCTCATTTTATCATAGTCTCCCTTTCAAAAGTTAAAAGGTAGTACTGTGGCTTTCCTTACTATCCCTCCTCCACTAATTAAATCAAGGCGATCATGCTATGATCACTATTGCCAAGTGGCCCCAACAACCTTATCTCTTGCACTAGATCTGGTGTTCCACTAAGGATTAGGTCTAATATGGCTTTCCCTCTGGTCGGTTCATGAACCAGCTGCTCCAAGAAGCAGTCATTTATTTCATCTAGGAACTTTATCTCCCTAGCATGTCCTGATGTAACACTGACCCAGTCGATACCGGGGTAGTTGAAATCACCCATTATTATTACTGTGCTGTAACTTTTGTTAGCTTCCTTGATTTCTTTGAGCATTTCATCATCCATTTGGTCATTCTGGCCAGGCGGTCAATAGTACACCCCCACTGCCATTGCCTTCCCCCTTTTACATGGAATTTCAATCCATATAGATTCTACAGCAGATTTTGTTTCCTGCAAAACTTTAATCCTTTCTGACTCAATGCCCTCTCTAACATAGAGAGCAACCCCTCCACCAATTTGATCAGCTCTATCATTACGATATAGCTTGTATCCAGGTATCACAGTGTCCCACTGGTTGTCCTCCTTCCACCATGTCTCTGATATTCCAATCATATCTAACCTTTCATTTAGTGCTATATATTCTAACTCTCCCATCTTATTTTTTAGACTTCTAGCATTTGCATACAAGCATTTTAGAGAATGTATTTTATTCATATTAATTTGGCTATTGTTAGACATGGGTAATTTGGGATCTTTAAGCTCTGTCTGCTCATACTTGAGGGCATTTGGGCTACTTTACTCTTTTGTGGAACCTCTCTGCTTTTGGTAGTATCCTTCAAAGATACATTCTTCTGAACCATCCGCTCTTGGGCAACTGTCGGCTTTCCCCTAATATCTAGTTTAAAAGCTGCTCTATCTCCTTTTTAAAGGTTAATGCCAGCAGCCTGGTTCCATCCCGGTTAAGGTGAAGCCCATCCCTTCGGAAGAGCCCCTCCTTTCCCCAGAATGTTCCCCAGTTCCTAACAAATCCAAAACCCTCATCTCTGCACCATTGTCTCATCCACGCATTGAGACTCCAGAGCTCTGCCTGCCTTTTGGGTCCTGCGCGTGGAACAGGAAGCATTTCGGAGAATGCTACCCTGGAAGTTCTGGATTACAACTTCCTACCTAAAAGCCTAAATTTAGCCTCCATAACTTCCCTACCACATTTTCCTATGTCATTGGTACCGACATGTACCAAGACAGCAGACTCCTCCCCAGCACTATCTAAGACCTTATCTAGGTGGCGCGTGAGGTCCGCTACCGTCGCACCAGGCAGGCATGTTACCAGGCAATCCTCACGTCCACCAGCCACCCAGCTATCTACATGCCTAATGATCGAATCACCAACTATAACGGCTGTCCTAACCCTTCTCTCATGGGCACATGGCCCTGGAGAAACTTCCTCGGTGCGAGAGGGTTTTACATCACCTGGAGGACAGGTCCTAGTTACAGGATCACTTCCTGCCACACCAGGGTGATGCTCTCCTGTCACGTGACCTCTCTCCTCCATGGCAACAGGGATGCTGCCAGACTGGAGGTGGGACTTCAGGACTATATCCCTGTAGGTCTCGTCTATGTACCTCTCTGTCTGTCTTATGCTTTCCAAGTCTGCTACTTTAGCCTCTAGAGAACGGACTCGTTCCCTGAGAGCAAAGAGCTCCTTGCACCTAGTGCACACTTAAGACTTCTCACCAACTGGGAGAAAATCATACATGTGATACTCAATGCAAAAGACTGGAAAGCCCCCATCCCACTGCTGGACTGCTGTCTGCATCTTAGTTTTAAGTTTGTGTTTAGATGTAAGTTCTTTACTTACTAAGGGTTGCTATGGATATTTATACTAATAAAACTGTACCTAATTCGTGTAATATACCTTGTTTACCTGAAGCTTAACTAATCTCAGGTCCTTAGTGTATGACTGATATGGGTAATGAGCTTCACCTGAGAGCACCTCCTGTCTTTTAAGATGTGTAAGTACCTATAAAGCTACGATTATCCCAGGGGTGGGTGGGTGTGGGGAGGGATAGAGGGAAATAACACTTATTAAAAGAGGGCTGCTACACAGTACCCTGTCTTGTGCTGCTGAGGTAAGCTATATTCTGATTTGATTTAAATTATAGCTCTTAGCTGCTGCTAGGCTCTAACGTCTTATGAAATTTAAACTACAAGCTCTCTGCTGGGTTCTAAATTTAACCAGAAAGTTCTCCTCTGTGTTTTAAAACTAAAAATACTTTTCTGATGCTAGGCCCTGAGTGACTATTAAATGTAAACTACAAGCTCTCTGCTGGGTTCCAAATGTAACCAGAAAGCTCTCTTCTGTGTTTTAAATTTAAACTAAAAGTACTTTGCTGCTACTAGGCCCTGAGTGACTATTAAAATTAAACTACAAGCTCTCTGCTGGGTATGAAATGTAACCAGAAAGTTCTCCTCTGTGTTTTAAATTTAAACTTAAACTGCTGCTACTAGGCCCTGACTGATTTAACAAAAATAGTGGGTTCACAGATTAATTAGCTTTAATACAAAGAATTCCTTTTAGAAAATTACCAGAAGTATATACTCACAGTTGCAGATCTCTCTCCAGAAGTAACAGTCCCTTTTTCTAGTCCTTCAAGACAGAGGAATGTTACTGATTGTATTACTACACTGCCTGTATTCATGCTTCACCTATATTTCCGGATAGTGCATGTACTTATGGTATTGTCTATATTATTGCATGTTTTCATGGTACTGTCTGGATTATTGCATGTATTCACGGTATTGTCTATATTTCTGCCTGTACTCCTAGTATATTCTGTACATTGCCACTAATATATTCCATTCTTTCCACTTATATTACGACACTGCTTGTATTACTACACTGCATATATTCATGCTTCACCTATATTCCGGATAGTGCATGTACTCATGGTATGGTCTATATTATTGCTATATATTCATGGTATTGCCTATATTAGTGCCCTACTCCTAGTATATTCCGTACATCACCAGCTACTTTAACACTGCATTGCTGTATCACTGCATCCTATACTGCCAGCCTGGCAATCAACTTACATTACCTAACCCCTAGCCCACAATTAAGCTAACGCAGAAAGGTAGTGACCCTACTAATACATAGCAGTGACACAACATGGCCCTCTCATGCCTTTACATAGTAACACTATACCTCGTAGCCTGCTGGCTGGGTAATACCGAAGGATTTTCCACAAGCCACAACCAAATACCCATCCTCAAAACCACAGGAGGAGGGGGGCAAGCACACCCCACCACTCATCCGATGTGCACCCTCGTCAACCCTACCTACTACATATAGTACTGCAACACAACTAAAAAAGAAATACCCACTCACCCGCAAAATATAAAATGTGCCCTCATAAATGCATGATCTATACGAAAGAAATGGCCAGTCATACATGACATGATTTCCCTCCATCGCCTAGACATACTCTTCATAACCGAAACACGGCTCTCTGATGATGATAAGGTCCTCCTCAATCAGCTACTACCTAACAACTTTTCAATACACACATGCCACAGGAGCGGTAAACGAGGTAGAGGTGCACTCGCTATCACCAAAACTGACCTCCATTTCCACCTGAGCCATGCAACCAACACACCATCCATAGATGCAATCACAATTACCAACAAACACTGCTCCATCAACCTAATATACAGGGCCCCATCTACTGACCCCGACTCCCTTGCAACTACAATTGATCTCGCATCCAACTCGCAACACCCAAACACACCAAGCTGGGTTATAGGAGACTTCAATTTACCATCCTTGCCAGAGGCACAAGCCTCAGCTTTCCTCGATGCCCTTGAGGAATTAGGATACACACGGCTGATCCACGAGCCCACCCATGTGAAAGTTGGTACACTGAACCTTGTCTTTGCCCCACAGAATACAGGCAACACAATAAACACTACTATACTCTCCAACACTGCAGTCCCCTGGTCCGACCACAGATTAATCATTTTTCAAATATTACTGAAAAACAAACCCCAGAACAATGCCGATAAGTCCAACAATACCACAAAAGCAGCACCACGTAAGTTCCATGCCTTTGACAAAGACGCGATCCTCGACCAAACTCGCTCACTCCTCGACTTGGCATCGATCGACCCTGACGAGCTGGTATCTGCCTGGAATGAAAAGTTCACTGCTGTTGCTCTGCGACCACCATCAAACAATCCAACTAAGAAAAGAACCTCTGCAGCCTGATACTCCACTGAACTTAGAGCGTCATTAACCTGCCTAAGAAAAATGGAAAGACGCTGGCGCAGAACCAACTCCACGGATGATCTAAAAGCATACAATGTGCAACTGGAAAAACACCGCCAAGCAATATCCGAGAGTATAAAAAGATTCCACACAGACACACTAAAGCGGTCCATAAACAAACCACACGACCTATTCACCCTGGTAAAGAACCTAACAAAAGAGCCAGCACCTGAGAAACCTAGCCTGATCCATCCTCAAGTCTTCGCTGAACTCTTACAAACGAAGCTGTGCCAGACCAATAAGTTAACTGCTCCCAACACTCCAATCAAACCAGGATCACTAGCACCACTGTCCATTTTTTTCCAAGCCATCTAAAAAACAAATTGAAGATATAATCGCCGGAATCAACATAACCACTGCACAAACCAACCCTTGCCCGGTGTTCTGGATAAAAGAGCTACGATCGACTGTCAGCCCTTTTCTATCCAAGCTAATTGACTGCTCCTTCACAAATGGGACCTTTCCCCAATCCCTCAAACGTACCTCTGTCAGGCCACTACTAAAGAACAGTAAGCTTGACCCTAAGAAGCCAGACTCATATAGGCCAATATCAAGCATCCCACTCTTGGTGAAAATCATCAAAAAAGAAGTTCAAATACAAATCCAAGAACATATTGATGCTTCTGCCCCACTTGATTCATGTCAGCACGGTTTTAGAGCTGCTCACGGCATGGAGACTCTCCTCACCATCCTCTTCAGTACCATAATAACAGGAATTGGAACAGGAACGCCAGGGATATGTGCTCATCTTCTTAGACATCGCAGCCGCATTCGACTCAGTCTGCCATGATCTCCTCCTACACCGCCTCCAGGAGAAGGGGATATGTGACTCTGCACTTAAATGGTGCAAGTCGTATCTCTCCAATAGATGGCAACACGTAAGATCAGGAGAAACAACATCAGAACCTTTCCACCAGAGTCAAGGGGTCCCGCAAGGATCATCGCTCTCTGCACTCATGTTTAATATATATATGCAACCTATCTGTGAGATCATCCAGTCCTTCAAGGTGAGCTGTCTGTTGTACACTGACGATGTTCTCCTATATATGCCATTCACTACTGAGAACCCTGACCTTTCCCCACTGACAGACTGTTTCGATGCAGTATCCAGCTGGCTCCAAATGCAAAATCTTCGGATACAACATAAGAAAACCGAAGTCCTTTTCATCACAAGGAACCCAAATTTCATCACTCCTCCTTACTTGAAGGTCCAAGATGCAGAACGTCTGACCAAACCCTCCATCAGATACCTGGGAGTCACACTTGACCAGCGACTAGACATGAAGACCCATATAAGCAATGTAGCAAGAGCCGTATACCATAAAATCCGATCCCTCAGACACCTACGCTCCCTACTTGAACCAGAGGACTTCCGGACAGTGTATCAAGCTCTGGTCTTACCACATATTGACTATGCCAACGCAATACTCCATGGTCTACCACAATCCACTTTGCTTCCATTACAGCTAGCAATGAACTCAGCAGCACGAGTTCTCCAGGGCGCTGCCATGAGGGAACACATGACACCCATCCTGAAACAATTACACTGGCTCCCTATAAAAAGCAGGATCACATTCAAGACCATACTAATGACCTTCAAGATCATAAACGGACTCGCCCCATCTTCCTTATCCGATCTCATACTGATAACTCCCCCTAATAGATCTAGAAGATCTCATGCCGCCAATAAACTAGTAGTCCCAAAAGAAACGACCAAGTGTTGCCAAAGCACAACGAACAGGGCTTTTAAGCTCGCCACACCTAAATGCTGGAACACCCTTCCACACAGTATCCGTGATATCACCAAACTAACCCAGTTCAGAAAAGCCGTGAAACATTACCTCTTCCTCTTACATTACCCGGATGACAGCACCACTGATCACTCACCATCCAGCTAGGCAAATCTACGCAAATGTCCAATCAATTCGCATTGTACAGATGTAAATAGTTACCCCTGTTTCTTTCCAAGTTCCTATTCCTGTTATTTGTAAACACATATCAAGTCATTTGAAATGTGTATGTAAAGTGTTCCATGTAAACCGCACTGATGGAAAATAGTGCAGTATATAACAAAATGTAAATAAATAAATAAATAAATAAAGTTTGAAAGTGAAAGCTTGAAAATGGAAGTGAAAGTGAAAGTGAGTCTGCAATTATGAAAGTGAAAGTGAAATTGTGAAAATGAAAGTAAAAGCATGACAATGAAAGTGAGAAAATGAAACTGAAACCATGAAAATGAATGTGAAAGCATGAAAATGAAAGTGAAAGTGTCAAAACAAAAGTGAAAGTGAATGTGTGAAAATGAAAGTGAAAGTATGAAAGTGAAAACATGAAAATGAAAGTGAAAGTGAAAGTGTGAAAATGAAAGTGAAAGCATGAATATGAACTTGAGAAAAGGCTTCAAAGTGACACACGGTGTAGACTCAGACTTTGAGAAAGGAGTCTATCCTCCTGGGTCCTGGTCCTCCTGGCATGATTTGCCAGCGAAATCTCCACCGCTCTCCTCCAGCAGCTTAGCAGATTTCTCGTTTCCCTTGTATTTCCCAGCTATGGCAAAACTTTCTGTTGTATTCCTGAAGTTTTTCTTTTCTTTTCCCTCAGTTGGGATGTCCTTTTTGTATTCCAAGCGAAAAAATCCGAACAGACTACGCCACTTGTCACCCTCACGGTGGCCAGCCCAATGCCTAGGGCGCTGAGACTTGGTCTGCCTGTGGTGTTCCTGCCTCAGAGAGCGTGGGCTTGCTTTAACTCTGCAAGGCCTTCTGGGAATGTAAGTCCCTTTACCCTTTGAGCACAGATGAGTTGCAGTCGAGTGGTTTCAGGCAATGACAAGAATTTATTTTCCACTTCCCAGCGGATTAAGTGCAAGTGAATAACTCAGGACAAAACATGCCATACAATTGGCTTGAGGAAATTATACATGAACTCAGGTAAGTTAGCCTTGTCAGCTTCAGGCTTTAAACATGCAGTGCTTGATACAAAACAAATCACAACAGCTTCAATTAGCAAAGAAAATGTTCCCTTTTCTTCTGCTGCTTTTACCGTCTCTCTCAGACACTGTTCAGCATAGGGAATTCACATGGTCAGCCAAAGATAATGTACAGTCCATCCGATCATCCACTATTTCATTATTGATGGAGTTTATCTGCATTTCTTTAGTATCAGGAATAGCAGGGTGTGTCAGTAAACTGCTATCCTGATCTTTGAAACAAACGGTTTCTCTGAGCTCACGTGGTCTCTCTCTATAACACTCTCCTGAGCAGGGTTGTAAACTACCATATATGCTGTAATTTTTGTCCAGGGAGTTTGCTACTTTCTGGTAACTATAGGGAACTGCTTTATAGCTAGGTTCTAACTTGTATGAATTATTAAGCCTACCTTTTGGCTTTGAAAGGGAAGGAACTGGTGTTTGCTTGCCTCTCAGCCTTGTAACTTTCCCCTCAGATGTACCAGTATTCTCCAACCAGCCTGTCTCTCTCCTCAGAGCATGTGAGCTTTGCCAAGCCTGCCTCTCAGGAAGATTCTTCTCTCTCCTGCCTTTACCAGACAACTCCTGTCCTGGGTTGCTTCCTTCTGGCCTCAGGAATATGGCTCCCTTGGTTCTTACTCCTCTTTGACTCCTTCTAGTCAGCGTGCTCCTTTGCTGGCTTCCTTTCTCGTCTTCCCTCTGGTTCTGGCTCGGACTCCAGTTCCCCCTCTGGCTCTGCCTTTGCTTCTCATTCTGCTTGGTCCAAGCTAATGACCACTTTTATCCTTGTAACTCTCAGGGTTTAGCTGTGCCCTGCCCTGAAACAGGTGAAACTCATTACCTCCTGAGCTATGGAATACATCACAGCAGGGGCGTGTCTCTCCTGCTCGTGACTCTGTTTGTTTACTTCTTCTTTGCAAACACTGAGCCATGTGCTCAGACTGCCTGTCAGTTTCTGAAATCCTCATCTTTCCCTATCTATATAGGCTCAGAAGGGACTTCTACATGACTATGCAATTATGAAAGTGAAAGTGAAATTGAGAAAATGAAAGTAAAAGCATGAAAATGAAAGTGAGAAAATAAAACTGAAAACATGAAAATGAAAGTGAAAGTGAAAGCATGAAAGTGAAAGTGTCAAAACGAAAGTGAAGGTGAAAGTATGAAAATGAAAGTGAATGTGTGAAAATGAAAACACGAAAATGAACGTGAAAATGAAAGTGAAAGCATGAATATGAAAGTGAAAGTGAAAGTGAAAGTTTCAAAATGAAAGTGAAAGTAAAAGCTTCAAAATGAAAGTGAAAGTGAAACCATGAAAGAAAGTGAGTGTCAAAGTGAAAATAAAAGTGTGAAAATGAAAGTGAAAGTGTGAAAAAGAAAGTGAAACTGAAAGTGTGAACGTGAAAGTGAAAACGTGAGATGAAAGTGAGTGTGAAAAAGAAAGTGAAACTGAATGTGTGAAAGTGAAAGCATGAAATGAAAGTGAAAATGAAAATGAAAGTGAAAGCGTGAAAATGAAAGTGAAAATGTGAAATTGTGAAAGTGAAAGCGTAAGCATGAAAATGAAAGTAAAGTATGAAAATGAAAGTGAAAGTTTGAAAGTGAAAGCGTGAATGGAAGTGAAAGTGAAAGTGAGTCTGCACTTATGAAAGTTAAAGTGAAATTGTGAAAATGAAACTAAAAGCATCAAAAATGAAAGTGAGAAAATGAAACCGAAACCATGAAAGTGAAAGTGAAAGTGTGAAAATGAAAATGAAAGTGAAAGCATGAAAATGAAAGTGAAAGTGTGAAATTGTGAAAGTGAAAGTGTAAGCGTGAAAGTGAACATGTGAAAATGAAAGTGAAAGTATGAAAATAATAACATGAAAATGAAAGCAAAAGTGAAAGTGCAATAATGAAAGTGAAAATGACAATGAACGTGAACGTGAAAGTGTGAAAATGAAAGTGAAAGTGGGAAATTGTGAAAATGAAAGTGTAAGCATGAAAATACAAGTGAAAGTATGAAAATGAAAGTGAGAAAATGAAACTGAAAACATGGAAATGAAAGTGAAAATGAAAGCATGAAAATGAAAGTGAACATGTCAAAACGAAAGTGAAAATGAAAGTGAAACCATGAAAATGAAAGTGAAAGCATGAATATGAAAGTGAAAGTGAAAGCTTCAAAGTGAAAATGAAAATGAAAGTGGAAGTGAAAATGTCAAAGTGAAAGTGAAAGTGTGAAAATGAAAGTGAAAGTGTGAAAATGAAAGTGAAAGTATGAAAGTGAAAAAATTAAAGTGAAAGTGAAAGTGTGAAAATGGAAGTGAAAGCATGACTATGAAAGTGAAAGAGAAAGCTTCAAAGTGAAAGAGAAAGCTTCAAAGTGAAAGTGAACCCGTGAAAAAGAAAGTGAAAGTGTGAAAATGAAAGTGAAAGCATGAAAATGAAACTGAGTGTGAAAATGAAAGTGAAAGTGTGGAAATGAAAGTGAAAGCATGAAAATGAAAGTGAAAGTGTGAATGTGAAAGTGAAAGCATGAAAATGAAAGTGAAAGTGTAAAAATGAAAGTGAAAATGACAATGAAAGTGAAAGTGTGAAATTGTGAAAGTGAAAGTGTAAGCGTGAAGATGAAAGTGAAAGAATGAAAATGAATATGAAAGTTTGAAAGTGAAAGCGTGAAAATGGAAGTGAAAGTGAAATTGTGAAAATGAAAGTGAAAGCATGAAAATGAAAGTGAAAGTGTCAAAACGAAAGTGAAAGTGACCATGTGAAAATGAAAGTGAAAGTATGAAAGTGAAAACATGGAAATGAAAGTGAAAGTGTGAAAATGAAAGATGAAACCATGAGTGAAAGTGTCAAAGTGAAAATGAAAGTGTGAAAATGACAGTGAAAGTGTGAAAAAGAAAGTGAAACTGAATGTGTGAAATTGAAAGTATGAAATCAAAGTGAAAGTGTGGAAATGAAAGTGAAAGCATGAATATGAAAGTGAAAGTGAAAGCTTCAAAATGAAACTGAAAGTGAAACCATGAAAATGAAAGTGAAAGTGAGTGTCTGCAATTATAAAAAAGAAAGTGAAATTGTGAAAATGAAAATAAAAGCATGAAAATGAAAGTGAGAAAATGAAACTGAAAACATGAAAATGAAACTGAAAGTAAAAGCATGAAAATGAAAGTGAAAGTGTCAAAATGAAAGTGAAAGTGAACATGTGAAAATGAAAGAACTTATGAAAGTGAAAACATGAAAATGAAAGTGAAAGTGTGAAAATGAAAGTGAAAGCATGAATATGAAAGTGAAAGTAAAAGCTTCAAAATGAAAGTGAAAGTGAAACCATGAAAAAGAACATGAAAGTGTCAAGGTGAAAATGAAAGTGTGAAATAGAAAGTGAAACTGAATGTGTGAAAGTGAAAGTGAAAGCATTAAATGAAAGTGAAAATGAAAGTGTGAAAATGAAAGTGAAAGTGTGAAAAAGAAAGTGAAACTGAATGTGTGAAAGTGACAGCGTGAAATGAAAGTGAAAATGAAAGTGTGAAAATGAAAATGAAAGTGAAAGCATGAAAATTAAAATGAAAGTGTGAAATTGTGAAATTGTGAAAGTGAAAGTGTAAGCATGAAAATGAAAGTGAAAGTATGAAAGTGAAAGTGAAAGTTTGAAATTGAGAGCATGAAAATGGAAGTGAAAGTGAAAGAGAGTCTGCAATTATGAAAGTGAAAGTGAAATTGTTAAAATGAAAGTAAAAGCATGAAAATGAAAGTGAGAAAATGAAACTGAAACCATGAAAATGAATGTGAAAGCATGAAAATGAAAGTGAAAGTGTCAAAACGAAAGTGAAAGTGAATGTGTGAAAATAAAAGTGAAAGTTTGAAAGTGAAAACATGAAAATGAAAGTGAAAGTGAGTGTGAAAATGAAAGTGAAAGTGTGAAAAAGAAAGTGAAACTGAATGTGAAATTGAAAGTGTGAAATGAAAGTGAAAATGAAAGTGTAAAAATAAAAATGAAAGTGAAAGCATGAAAATGAAAGTGTCAGAGTGAAAGCATGAAAGTGAAAATGTGGAAATGAAAGTGAAAGCATGAAAATGAAAGTGAAAGTGTGAATGTGAAAGTTAAAGCATGAAAATGAAAGTGAAAGTGTAAAAATGAAAGTGAAAATGACAATGAAGGTGAAAGTTTAAGCATGAAAATGAAAGTGAAAGTGTGAAATTGTGAAAGTGAAAATGTAGGCGTGAAAATGAAAGTGAAAGTGTGAAAATGAAAGTGAAAGTTTTAAAGTGAAAACATGAAAATGGAAGTGAAAGTGAAAGTAAGTATTCAATTGTGAAAGTGAAATTGTGAAAATGAAAGTAAAAGCACGAAAATGAAAGTGAGAAAATGAAAATGAAAACATGAAAATGAAAGTGAAAGTGAAAGCATGAAAATGAAAGTGAAAGTGTCAAAATGAAAGTGAAAGTGAACATGTGAAAATGAAAGAACTTATGAAAGTGAAAACATGAAAATGAAAGTGAAAGTGTGAAAATGAAAGTGAAAGCATGAATATGAAAGTGAAAGTGAAAGCTTCAAAATGAAAGTGAAAGTGAAACCATGAAAAAGAAAGTGAAAGTGTCAAGGTGAAAATGAAAGTGTGAAATAGAAAGTGAAACTGAATGTGTGAAAGTGAAAGCATGAAATGAAAGTGAAAGTGAAAGTGTGAAAATGAAAGTGAAAGTGTGAAAAAGAAAGTGAAACTGAATGTGTGAAAGTGAAAGCGTGAAATGAAAGTGAAAATGAAAGTGTGAAAATGAAAATGAAAGTGAAAGCGTGAAAATTAAAATGAAAGCGTGAAATTGTGAAAGTGAAAGTGTAAGCATGAAAATGAAAGTTAAAGTTTGAAATTGAGAGCGTGAAAATGGAAGTGAAAGTGAAAGTGAGTCTGCAATTATGAAAGTGAAAGTGAAATTGTGAAAATGAAAGTAAAAGTATAAAAATGAAAGTGAGAAAATGAAACTGAAACCATGAAAATGAATGTGAAAACATGAAAATGAAAGTGAAAGTGTCAAAACGAAAGTGAAAGTGAATGTGTGAAAATGAAAGTGAAAGTATGAAAGTGAAAACATGAAAATGAAAGTGAACGTGTGAAAATGAAAGTGAAAGCATGAATATGAACGTGAGAAAAAGCTTCAAAGTGAAAGTGTGAAAATGAAAGTGAAAGTGAAACCGTGAAAGTGAAAGTGTCAAAGTGAAAATGAAAGTGAAGGTGTGAAACTGAATGTGTGAAATTGAAAGTGAAAGCGTGAAATGAAAGTGAAAATGTAAGTGAAAGTGTGAAAAAGAAAGTGAAATTGAATGTGTGAAAGTGAAAGTGAAAGTGTGAAATGAAAGTGAAAATGAAAGTGAAAGCGTGAAAAAGAAAGTGAAATTGAATTGTGAAAGTGAAAGTGTGAAATGAAAGTGAGTGTGAAAATAAAAGTGAAAGCATGAAAATGAAAGTGAAAGTGTGAATGCGAAAGTGAAAGCATGAAAATGAAAGTGTAAAAATGAAAGTGAAAACATGACAATGGACGTGAAAGTGAAAGCGTGAAAATGAAAGTGAAAGTGTGAAGATGAAAGTGAAATCGTGAACATGAAAGTGAAAGTGTGAAAGTGATAGTGTGAAAATGAAAGTGAAAAAAGTGTGTTGTACTGAGCTGATGTGATTGACCATTGCATTCTCCATTTGGTGATCAGCTACAGATTGCTGTTCTGTATGTGCAGTGCATCATGGGCACTGGAGGTGTTAACCTATACTACCACACACAGGAGACAGTTTAGACCAGGGGTCTCAAACTCCAGTCCTGGAGGACCGCAAACCAGTCAGGTTTTCAGGGTATCCCTAATGAATATATATGAGATATATTTGCATACAATGGGGCAGTGCATGTAAATATATCTCATGCATATTCATTAGGGATACCCTGAAAACCTGATTGGTTTGCGGCCCTCCAGGACTGGAGTTTAAGACCCCTGGTTTAGACAGAGACCTGCAGGCTCTTTGACTCCAGACATTGCAGCTCAAAGATGTGTGGAGGTATAGCATACTGGTTAGTGCAACATACCACATAAGCAGGCAACAGAGGTTCAAGTCCCATGTTTCATTTTGTGCCTGTGTGTTACTGATGTCATTTCCCCACCTGTAACAGTCCAGGCACTGCTGTGACTTGCAGACACTCATCTTTCTACTTTGTTATGCATTCTGGCCTTGCTTTGGGTCAGCAAACATGCTATTCCCCATCATGGCTTTCTGAGAACATGGCTTTATTGACTCTGCTGCAGCACATTGTGGGGGGTCAAACAACCTCACCCTGCAGATGTCAGGCCCATGCTTCGAGGAATGACATGATGGTCACGGCAATGGCTTGAGGGCCAAGATACCAGGGTCTGAGGCCCACTACCACTCCTTATGTGACATTTAGGAATGTGTTTCTGTCACATTTTTTGTCTGCCACAACCTTCATGGACTGAAAATATCTCCTTGTGACCTTGAGCTAATCACTTAGCCCACCAGTGGCTCAGCTGACTGAAGATCCATAGAGTCCCTGTTTATCTTCAGACATTATCAATTGACAGTAAGATGTACCCCGGTATGCTGCATTGCTACAGTCTCGTATACTAATAGGCAGTTACATGCATATAGCTGTAACCTACTTGGGCAACATGAGTCATCCAGAACCCATGACCATGACATCCTATTCTATTTAAAAGGAAGTAGGTGAGAAGTCAAACTTCTAAACACATTTTGTAACAAGAAATTCATCCATCTTCAATTACATATTGGGGATTCTGGTATCCCTTTATCTGTACAGCTTTGACTCCATTACATCTCTGCAGTACATACGAACACATCCTACCTTTCAGATAGCCACCTGCAGGTATCAATTCATGTCGGTACATGCCCCATTTACCCAGTTTGGATGATACCTGTATAGTTGTTATCTGCACATTTGTCTGGGGTGTTGTATGGTGGTTGTGTGGCAGGGACAGGTGTGAGTCCCACATGTCTGGTATCAGGCCTTCCAAGTGGCACTAGCACACATTTTCACAAATACATTGGGGGTGCCACCTATGACACATCAGTGCTGCCAGCCCATACCACCCTCTCCTCAGCCGCCATCCTTCCTTCAGCCATCCATCTGCCTCTGTCGGCTGTGTGCAGTCATGTCTTCTTGTGCAAGCTGCACAGGACACAAAGGTTCACCATGGAGGCACAATTTATTTCAACAGAGAGGTGAGCCCAAATCAGTCTTCTGCTTAGATGTACATATCAAGAGGATTATTAGGTCCAGTGAACATTTATTCAATATGGCATTCCAACTACTGATAAAAGTTTTATCATCTAAATACATCCCCAAGGCCTTGTGCATTCTGAGGCCCCTTGGTATCACCTTAGCCCTGCAATAATCAAGGAGAGATGCAGCATGCTTCTCTTCCCCAATGTTTTTTGGGGTGAGGTGAACTACCTCTTCCCAAAGGTCATCCTTGTTAGTGAAGAAAACTCTGTGATCTGACCACAATACCACGGCTCTTTAGGTCTCTGGTCCATCAGTAGTGAGAGACAGGCAGAGAGTAATACAGAACACAATCACACACACACAAAGTGCCATTTTCTTTGAGCTCAGAGGGAAGACGTCAACAGACAGTCTATAGACACGCATAGTTCCACGCCTGCCGAATTCAAATTCCTCTCCTTAAAAGCTCCCTTTTTATTAGAGAAAAAGAGGAAGTAACAGTCATTTATTATAACCATGAAATAACACAAGGTGTCGCCAAAGTTCTTTTTACAGAGTAAGATCTGATTGCAGTATATTAGATGAAATTTATAATTGCAAAAGTTGCAAAAATTATGTTGTGTCAGCAGGGACTTCCAGTTGACTGTACAATGAACTATGGTTGCACAGGTCATAGCCTATGTTCTTTTTGCTTGCGTTAACACTGTTCCATCTATTTTAAAGACGGTTACACAGAACCCATGACCATGACATCCTATTCTATTTAAAAGGAAGTAGGTGAGAAGTCAAACTTCTAAACACATTTTGTAACAAGAAATTCATCCATCTTCAATTACATATTGGGGATTCTGGTATCCCTTTATCTGTCCATCCCTACAGTTAGCAATATCATCTTCTTTTCTATTGCTGCACACATCCTGCCACTTCTGGCTCCGCTAGGAGACATGTCTTCCCCATCCTATGCCACACACTGACATTGCACCATTTTACAATGGCACCCCCCACCCCCATGCATCAGTACAGCTGCCTCCCACATGCTCGTCCACTTTACTGGCTGCCACATAGGGTGCCTACGAGTATGACAGGTCCATTAGCTCCCACCTGTCCTTCCATCCATCATCTTTACATTGACTTTCCTTGGTGCTCCTTTATCCAGCATTAGGGTTACAGCTGTTTTCGGACATTAAGGTGCATGCTTGACACCTTAACACCCGATGTCCTGTTAACATGTGTTAAATGGCCCATAGCGCCCTTTACACTGGAATGCCCACTACCCACCCAGCGCCCTTTATGCATGTAACACCTCTTATCACTGCCGTTAACACCTGTTACCTTAACGCCCTATAGTAAACATACCCCTAATAGTTTAAAACAGCTCAGTACTAAACAGATAAACACAGTCTAGCAGATTAACATGAAACATATCTCCAACAGTATCAGAAGATGCCTTCACCAGCCCTGCTATATACATTCCATGACAACATGGAGGAAAATCTGTTAGCACTGAGCCAGAAGGACATCAGCATCTGCTCATCCCCCCTCTATGAGCACATTGTAAGGTAGAGACAGAAATGGCATGATGTCAGCTGTTCATACTGAAGTTTCATAATGCCTTCTGCCATTTTTGAACAAATTAAACCCAGCAATGGTCATCATTGTATGCCAACACAGCAGGTTCAGCCAACTGGCAACACTATGTACCCTAGTCTCTGAATCTACTCTTATCTCTGCCACAAAAATGTAACTATTTTTTTCCTTATACAGACTAGCGATGATCTGTTTCCCAGCATATGGCAGGTTAGGAAATTCTTACTGAAAAACTGCAGGAGCTACACATATACACAGGCTCTAGTTGTCTCATTGATGAATTGAAGCTACAGAAGGGAAAATGATTAGCAGAACAAAGAAGTTAAGGTAAATTGCCTGTGAGAATTGATTTGGTTTCCTGTTAGCATAGTTTTCATATTTTCCATGAGGATAGTCTTACAGCCATCATTTGGGTACTTAGATGTTCTTGAATAGGCTCTTCTGGTGCTGTGATTGGACTGCTGCTACTTGTATTATTACTGCTATTTCACTTGCACTAAGCACTTTTTCAGCCTGAAAGAAGGTGAGCTCCATTCCTCTGGTTGATATCATCACTAAGGGCTGGCTCACCTCTTGAAAAGCATTGCCTGCAAGGCATGCTGCCAAGGGGCAAGACAAAGGAGTGTGCCCCTTATGTACCCCTTGGTGTGCAACTCCGGTATGCAATGCAACCTTAGAAGTAAGATTGTATTTATCTATTTGGAAATGATAACTCTTGTAGCTAAGGAGCTCAATTTATAAGAAGCTGTGCAAAGAAATGTACCATATAAGCTTATAAGTCACCTATTTGCAAGGACATATGTGCATGAATAGGTACTTATTTGTGTACTTTATGCAGTTGTTATTCTTTAAGTATGTGCGCAAGTCCTATCATGCATACTTCGAATGTCAGCATGCATAAGGGTTTGGTTTAGGCAGAAAATAGGCAGAGTACAAATTTACATGCATAAAATACAAAATACTATAACTTATGGCATATTCCATAACATGCACATCCGGCCCGCGGACATGTCTAAATTAAACACGGGCCCCGTTTGAACCTAGTCCTGCATCTGCGGGTCAAGTCATGCCCACGGGTCCGTAATCGGGGAGGTAGAAGTGCTTGGCATGGCATGGTCAAAGTGCTATTCAGTTGGCTTGTGCACGCATCTGGCATGTGGTCCATGCACAGATGCAGGCACGGGCCTTGCAATATAATTGATGAACCCATCCCCCGTCAATATTATTGGACACAAGTACACATTTTGGACGTCCCCATGCCTGCTGTAATTTGAAAAGTTACATGTTTCAGGCCCTGCCCAGATCTGAGATGTATCCGCGGATGCCATTCCCCTTGGGAAAAACGTGCATTTCCTAAGCTGCTCTTCACACTGACAGTAGTGTGCTGATGCAAACTAGATATAAATACCAATGAGAAATGACTGCTTCTGTAACCTAGACCACATACCAGTCCTCTACAGACCCTGAAAAGTGCTAGGTAATCCCAGTGCACCCTAATATAGTATAAAAGAATCTAAATATGAACATGTATGTCAGGACATGCCTTGCATCAAATGGTATTTGACATTAGGAACCGGCCCCAGTGATTCCTGCTTTGGTCATCTCTACAAACACGCTTTACACTGCTAAGGATGGACCCTTACCATGTGCACAAAACCCGAAACTAACATTGCAGTTCCCCAAAGGATGCATAATATTACTGAACAACAAATGTACGCCCTTTTCGTGCCTATGGCCTATAAGTGCACTCATTCTGCTGCTCTGCACTACCTTTCTCCTCTTATCTCTCCCTACACCACTCCTCAGGAACTCCACTCTTTTGGCAGATCACTTCTATCTGTGCTCTTCTCTTCTACTGCCAACTCCAGACTTTGCTCCTTTCACCTTGCTGCTCCCCATGCCTAGAACAAACTACCTGAGTCTGTGCATCAGGCTTCTTCTCTGGCCCTTTCCAAATCCATTTCTTTGTTGCCGCTTTTGGATCTGATCCACTTGAGCTCCCATGTGTTTCCTTACCATTCCCCCTAGAATGTATCCTGTCCACAGCTGCTGTGTTGTCTGTCTTGGCTAGATTGTAAGCTCTGCTGAGCAGGGACCATCTTGTGCATGTGTCTGTGCTGCACTGCATATGCTTTGTAGCATTATACAAATCAGTCATAGTAGCAGTAGTAGTAGTAGTAGTAGTAGGAGTAGTAGTAGTAAGGCTTTCTGGCTATGGCATCTGATTCCCACATATCTGGGTGCTGACATTTCTCACAGCAGCTACACATGTCCCATCGTAGTGTATGTTAGTCTGTAGAAATCTGCAATCTGTGTGGCAACCCTGTCAGCCTTCCCACAGTCTGCTTTGAGGTACTGTACCCTTGGTCAGGTCTGTGTGGGCAATGGAGGGGGGGATCCCTGTGCCATAATACTCAGGTGACCAGCCTCCAGATATATCACAACTCTCACAACTTGTATAGATCCTGGACTGGTGAAGGATGTAGGCCTCATAGCACAATCTGGGGGATGTTGGCACAACATCAGTCATGTCTCCCAGTGCCGGGCATAGCTGATGTAAGGCTGTCCTATCATATTGGCACCTGGTGGCACTGCAATCATCCATATGATCCAGGTACTGGCCAGCCATTCATGGCCTCCCTGAATTGTAGAACAAAACACCAGATCCTCCCATGCTACCACCACACCACACTCTCACTTGTAGGCACAAAGACATCATCCTGCCAAACCAAACCTATGGCTAACAGCTGCTATGGCATAATGGCATGACATCCCAGGACTATACATATGATCTCCCTATGTCAATGCAACATGATTTGTTTCCATACTCACATACTATTCGTTCATCAGCAGTCCCACTTTTCAGAACACAGGATTTGTTAATGTCTCCTGTATCAGTTTGTTTGGGTTTTTTTAGCACAAATAGCACATTTCAGCTTAGCCTGAATAAACACTACTGCTCTCCTTAACATTTCTGTAAGGGTGTTTATAAATGTTTCTTTTTTTTAATTAATATTTATGATTTTTAACAAAACAAATATCAAGCATACAAGCTTTTTTTAGTAAAGGGGAATACCATCCAGTAAAATATATCATAACAAAGGGAAAAAAAAGAAATACAACACTGGTTCACCTGTAGTCCACAAACAGGAGAGGGAGTAGAGAAAGGATGAGGAACCATCAAAGAACATTATAATTTATCAATAATAAAGAAAAGATGGCCATAGAGCGGGAAGTTAGACATAATATACTACAAGGTAACTTCACCCCTCCAGAGGGGATATGACCAAGGGCAACCTAGAACTGATAAAAGCAGATAAGGCTTCAGGTTGATAAAAAATAAATTTCTGAGAATTAACCACTATTACACATTTACATGAAAAACGTAAATAATAAGTTCCCCCTATCTGCAATACCCCATTTTTTAACAAGAGAAATTGCCTGCGCCATTTCTGAGAATCTCTACTAATATCCAGAAACATTGATGTACTGTCCCCATAGAACAAAGAAAAACATTTTTAAAAGAATAATTTCAGCAGCCACTCTGTCTGAGACTAAGGCAAGAGACACCAACAAAGTTGACACTTTAACAGATCCTACAGTTGGAGAAATTAGTAAATCAGAAATATTCATTACATCTGTAACCCCATCCACACTAGCAGAACCCATCTCTTTTTTTGTTACAGGAAGATAGAAGGCCTTCGAAATTGGTAGTATTAAATCTTGAGGCAGAAGTAATATATCAACCAAGTATTTTTTAAAGAGATCCAGCGGAGCACTCCCTGGAATCATAGGAATGTTCAAAAGTCTCAAGTTAGCAGCCCGAGCAGCGTTCTCCAATCCCTCCATTTTCGCCCGCAGCAAAGTGTTATCTTAATAAGAGTCATAGTAGTTTCAAATGTTTCTTTACCTTACAACATTCCCTTACCTCTGCTTTCTGTTCTGTTCTGTTATAACTGCATCTTGTATTTTCCAGAGTGCAGTCACACCAGTTCAGCACATACTTGTCACAACCATTCTTCTATATGGGTCGAATTGCAGAGCAAAGCAGAATATTTTCTAAGTCCTTGCCTTATTCCACGCTTCAGCAGGAATAACGTGGACGTTTCCGGGAAACACTTAAAATGAACATGGGCCTTTCCAGAATACGCTTTATATATCTCCGCAGCTGACCACACCTGCATTCCATCCCTTCTGAGCATGTTCTGGGATCCCCGTGCTAGCACTGTGTACATGTACGATAGCAGTGTTTCAGAATACGGTCAGGGATGTTTCGGCACATAAACATCCCCACTGCATGCACAGACCCCTTATTCGTGTTCTGGAATGACCCCCATAGGCTAACATGCATTAAAACTCTACAGGACTTTACAAAATGGCCTTCTAAATGTCTAATTATACCATTTAATAATTTGCTTTGGACAATCCTAGAAGAAATGACACAGCTTTTATCTGTGCTTGTGTTTATTTTGTATACCTACCCAGATTCCAGTGATTGTTGGTAATGGCCATTTTGGTCCTTTGGACTCTCATAGGTTGTTTACCAGAAATGTAAGACCTCTTCTGTTTCTTTACTTGGATTTAGAAAAATAAAAAGGATTTAATGTTCCCAGTACGTTACTGAAGTACTGCTATATTAATGTTCACTCAATTAATAACAAATGGCATTTGATTTATAATTTGCTAATAGCTGAACATCCAGATTTTTGTTTTATTACTGAGACTTAGCTTTCAGATCCAGACTCATGCACTATTAGATTTTCTTAAGCCAGCTGAGAAAGATAAATAGTGGAGTGTGCCGGGGATCTGTACCAGGGCTAGTGTTGTTAAGCATATTTATAAATTATACAGAGAAGCGAATAACAAGCAAGATGAGTGAATAATTTTGTGTCATTTGCAAATATAAAATTGTTAAATCATGAGCAGATTGTAAGGAGCTGCAAGAAGACCTGGTGAGACTGGGAGACTGGGCATCTAAGTGGCAGATGGAAATTCATGGAGAGAACTACAAAGGGATGCAGATATGCAAATTATGTAGGAAAGAGTTATTCACCTTGTAACTGGTTACAAAGTTCAGATGGAAGAAAATTTCTATACAGAAAGGCACAACAAGGTGGCACAATACATCCATTGGAAACTTTGTAAACACTATAACATTAATGTATTCGAAAAGCACTGGGATCATGACCTTAAGAGAATAACGGAGAATGCAGAAGTTCTGATAACTTGGGACATTCCCATTCCAATGGATAAGAAACTGGATGTGAGGAAACCCAACATATAAGTAAAGGAGAAAAACATCATAATTTTTATTTATTTATTTAATTCTCTTCTATACCGTGCTATTCAATATCAGTGCGGTGTACATTTAACTGTGACTTATACAATGCAGTCGTGACTGCATTGTATTTACAATAAAACGGGCAATATAACTTGGATATAAACTGGGATAACTGTCACAGACTTATTTACATTATACACATTTATGTACATTAATAGCTGTGCTGTGTACAGTGCTGGTTAATTGAGGTTGCAGCCTTGGGGCAGGCTGCTCCCCGGTGTGCTGGGTGAGCTGGTGTGGGGGTCTTGGTGCTTGGTGGGTATGTTTGCTGGCTGACCTATGGGGCTGTTGTCTGGGTAGTGATGTATGAATATGTGGTGTTTCAGCGCCTTCCTGAATTGGGTTAGGTCAGTGATCATTCGGATGGCCGTAGGGAGAGCATTACAGCATCTAGGTGCGTAGAGCATAAAGGCTCTATTAGATGTTGTGTGGGCGCATTTTGTTGTTTCCTTAGGAATAATCAGTGTGTTAATAGCTGAGGACCTTCTGGACCTGTTAGGGGGTGTAAGATGGATTAACTCGGTGATGGATGTGGAGGATTGATTGTTTATGGTCTTGAAGGCCATTACTAGGATCTTAAAACATATTCTGCCTCAGACTGGTAGCCAATGGAGTTTCTTTAGGATCGGTGTGATGTGGTCCGTTCTTGAGACTCCATATAGAACCCTGGCAGCTGTATTCATTGCCAACTGAAGGGGGTGCAGTGATTTTTGCGGAAGGCCGTATAGAATTGCATTAGCATAATCAAAATGTGGGATAATTAGTGCTTGGTAAATTGTTCGGAAGTCTTCGGGTGCTAGGAAAGGCCGTAGGTGTCGTAGTGTCTGAATTTTGTGGTATATTTTCTTTACTGTGTTTTTATGTGGATTTTCATGTCTAGCCGTTGGTCTAGGCTAGGGTGATACCTAGATATCGGATTGTGGGTTTTGCTATCAGTTCGGTGTTCTGGCATTGAAAGCGATTATTCTGTGAATTGCATGTAGAGGAAGAAGATCCTTAAATACCAAGAAATGCAGTCAGAGATCAACAAAATGTGGCAGAAAGATACAGAAATATTCCCATTGTATTAGGAGCCATGGGCTTGATTAAGAAGAATTTCCAGTCACACCTTGTCAAATTGCTTCTAGATGGAATGGAGTAGTAGCCTAATGATTAAGAACACTGGCTTAGAAATTCAGGGGTCAATTCCCACTAGCATTCCTTGTGGCCTTGGGCAAGTCACTTAACCCTCCATTGCCTCAGAAAAATCCAAGTTTATGTTTCAATGTAAACTGCTTTGATTGAAATGACAAAGCAGTATGTTACATCTTATGAACTCTAGAAGGAAGCCCTCTTCAGTACAATTTAAGTATTACAGTGAGCGTTAACAGGAATTTTGAGAGACTGAGATTGTACTCTACATATCCTGGCTTAGGAATGAGGTTCAAGTGCCATGATATGCACAGAACTAACCCATATGGAGAAATTTCTCTGCTGGAAAATAATCCTAAATATATTTGCATGATGCTGAGTTCCAAATTAGAAGTTACCATCCAGGAAGAAAACTTGGGGTTGCAAAGTGTTATTTTAGAAGCATCTCCGTGTGTAAATCGCATCATTCAGATGTGGAGGAATAGCCTAATAGTTAGAGCAGTGTGCTGCGATTTAAGGGAGCCCAGTTCAAATCCCATTTGTGATCTTGAGCAAGTCACTTAACTCTATTGCTTCAGGTATAAACTTAAATCCCAAGGTAGGAACTTCAGCATCACCCCCCACCCAGCTGCTGCTGATTCTGTCTCGGGAGGGGGAGGCTGGCAGTAGTAGTATTTCCAAAAGCTGCTGCTTTTGGAAATAGTGCTGCTGCCTGCCTCCCCCCCCCCCCCCTCAAATGGAATTGACAGCAGCTTTGGGGCACGGTGCAGTCGCTCAAGTGTGCCGCTGCTGCCGCTACCGCCCACCCATGCCGCCGGCCACCCTAGGCAGCTGTCTAGCTCGCCTAATGGATGGGCTGGCCCTGCTCTAGGGATAGGAAAACTAGCTACTGCATCTGAATGTGACTCACCTTAAACTGTCATGAAAAGGTGTAAACTAAATTAATTTTCCTACATGTATGTATAACAATTTTAGAAAACTGCTGCTTTACATGTGGAGAACTGCACCATGTCCAGATTGCAAGGGGGTTTGGTTTGAGCAGACCGATAATCTAGACGTGTTCCCCATTCTATAAGTGGAATACACATTTAGACCAAAAGGTTTCCATGTCAGTTTTACACCTGCCCTGAGGCACCTACGTTTACCAGCTTGAAGAGACAGATGCAAGGGCTAATGCCACTACCTCTCTACTGCCATCTGAGAACAGCATCAATCCTCCTCACCCTTGTCACCCCTCCACAACACACAACCTAACCTCAAGATTCCTCCCCTATATCTCCCCAACTTCAGTATCCACTGATGGGTCCCGCTGATGGTCCCCCGACCTCAAGGCCTTCCCTGATTTTGATTCCTGACATCAAGAACCTCCCAATACATACCCCTTACATCAAGAACCCCCTAAATGTGCCCCCCAGGAGAGGACTCCCCCCATACTCCTCCCAATCCCAGACTATCTATATACTCCAGGCAGGTTTGCCTATTTACATACTCCTAGCACAACTTTATGGGGGTAATTTATAAGGAGCCATGTAAAGATATGTGCTATCAGCATCCATATTTTCAATGATTTGCTTGCATCAATGGGCCTTTACATGAATACTTTAGCTGGTTGTTATTCTGTAGGTATGTAAATTAGGCTGATGGTGTATTTTCCTTGTAGGCATTCACACAGACAGAGCTTGGGTGGGACATAAGTGGAGCACACATTTATGTGTGTACTTCATAAACTATGGATGTGTATATGTAAGATGCATGTAGTCATTTATTCCAGTGATAGGGCTGGTGTAAGTGATAACACCTAGTGGCATGTCTACTAAACCTGGATGCTAAGGAGGTGCGCTAGCAGCCAAAAGTGCATGGTAAGGGGCAAAACTCCATAGCATCTGCAGGGGGCATTCCCAGGGGAGGTCCTGCAGATATCACAGAGGTTTAGATTTCTCACAGAGACCCCACATTACCTTCCTTGGCAGATCCCATGGGAAAGGTCCTACAGTTTCTGCTGAAGCAGGTACCATGCGACCCTGTCACATGTTCCCTAAATGCCACAATTGGTCCTGCCTCCCCCACAATATTGTTGGTGCTATGGAGCTGCGATCCGTGGCACTGACAATATAGCGTAGTTACTTACCTGTAACAGGTGTTCTCCGGGAACATCAGGAATCAGTCCTCACATGTGGATTACATCAGTGCCGACAGAGCCCACGCAGAGCAAATCCTCAGCTTTCAAAGAAAGCCTTTGGGAGTTGCCTCCATGCATGCATGGCTGGCTTCCTGCCCAAAAGAGCCATTTTGCTCAGTCAAATGACATAGCTAAAGATGGCAAAAGAAAACAAAAAAACACTAAAAATAGGAGGACTGCAACTCCAAGTGGAGGAGGGAGGGTTGTGAGGACTGGTTCCTGCTGTCCCCGGAGAACACCTGTTACAGGTGAGTAACTATGCTTTCTCCGGGAAAAAGCAAGAAGTCAGTCTTCATAAGAACATAAGATATGCCATACTGGGTCAGACCAAGGTCCATCAAGCCCAGTATTCTGTTTCCAACAGTGGCCAATCTAGGTCATATGTACCTAGCAGTTTCCCCAAGAGACACAGGTTCCACAATGCTTGTATTGGTTCAAGCATTGATATCCTGGGTCCCTTCTTAATAATGGTTTATGGACCTTTCCTCCAGGAACTTGTCCAAACCTTTTTTAAACCCAGCTACACTAACAGCCTTTACTACATCCTCCGGTAACAAATTCCAGAGTTTGATTACACGTTGAGTGAAAAAATATTTTCTTTTATTAGTCTTCAATAGTTTACCCTGTAGCTTCATTGCATGTCCCCTAGTCTTTTTATATTCTGATAAGGTAAACAATCGATCTACTTTTACCCGTTCCACTCCATTCATTAATTTATAGTCTTCTATCATATCTCCCCTCAGCCGTCTCTTTTCCAGGTTAAAGAGCCCTAACCTTTTTAGCCTTTCTTCATAGGAGTATCCTTCCATCCCCTTTACCATTTCGGTGGCTCTTCTCTGAACCTTTTCTAAAATCGCTATATCCTTTTTAAGATACGGCGACCAGAATTGCACACAATATTCAAGGTGCGGTCTCACCATGGAACGATATAGAGGCATTATAATATCTTTGTTTTATTTTCCATTCCTTACCTTATGATACCTAGCATTCTATTTGCTCTCTTGGCCGCCGCTGCACATGTGGGTTTCCCAGCTACAGGCTACCAAGAACCCATAGCCAAAAAAAGGGCTCCCTTATCGAGAGCCACGAGCAGCTGCAGTGGAAACTCACAATTGTCAAGAAAAAGACAACACTCCAGTAGCCTGAACAAAGAAGCGTCGGGGGAGGGGGGCAGGAGTTGCCTAGATCTCAAAAAGCTTAAGGAGTACGGCCTGGGCAAAGGCACTATCCTGCTGGGATTCCCTATCCAGGCAGTAGTGAGCTGCCAAGGTATGAACCGAAGACCAGTTGGCGGCCCGGCAGATGTCTGCCAAAGGGACGGAGCACAGATGAGCAACAGAGGTTGCCATGGCTCTGACCTTGTGAGCTGTAACACGGCCTTCCAGGGGGAGTTGTGCTTCCTCATAGGCCCGGGCAATACAGTCCGCCACCCATGTGGACAGCATACCCTTGGTCACCGCCTGCCCCAGCTTTATGGGGTCATAAGAAACAAAAAGCTGAGAAGCTTTTTGATGGTCTTGGGTACGTTGAATGTAGAACAATAAGGCTCTCCTACAGTCTAGGTTATGGAGGACAACTTCAGCGCGACCGGTGTGTGGTTTGGGAAAAAAGATGGGGAGGACCACCTCCTGATTGAGGTGGAACACAACACCACCTTCAGAAGAAATTCAGGGTGTGCGCGAAGCACTACCCTATTCTTGTAGAACCTGGCATAAGGCCTCTCTGCCTCAAGGGCCTGGAGCTTGCTCAACCTTTGGGTGGAAGTGAGTGCTATGAGGAACACCACCTTCTAGGAGAGATAGCAAAGATGACACGTAGCCATTGGTTCGAAAGGCGGCCAAGTGAGCTGCCCCAACACTACATTGAGATCCCATTCAGCCGCCAGAGGGCAGATCAGGTGCTTGGATAGGTGAAGGCCCTTAAGGAACCGGGACACTGTTGGGTGCGCCGAGAGGGGCTTCCCCTCTACTGGGTGGTGGTTGGCCGCGAGGGCACTGAGGTGTACTCTGACAGAGTTAGACTTGAGCCCTGAGTCAGAGAGGTGGAGGAGGTATTGCAACACCATAACTATCAGGCAGGGAAAGGGGATGGCCCCTTGAGCTGCACACCAGCACGCAAACCTGCACCATTTAAAGGCGTAAGCCCGTCTGGTAGATATTCTGCTCGAAGCTAGAAGAACATCCTCCACTTCTCTCGGAAGTAGGAGCAGAGCTAGGGAGATCCTCTCAGCAGCCACGCTGTCAGCAAAAGGGAGCTGGGGTTAGGATGCAGGAGGGAGCCCCCATCCTGCGAGAGAAGCTGTGGGTCTGTCCCCAAGGGAATGGGAGTCTCCACCGCCAACTGAAAGAGGAGTGGGAACCACAGTTGCCGAGGCCACTGTGGGGCTATCAGAATGACTGAGGCTCTGTTGCGAAGAATCTTGAACAGCGTCTTGGAAATCAGCGGTGTCGGGGGAAACACATAAGACCCACTGACCATGAGATTAGGAAGGTTTCAGCAGCCACCCTGGCAGGGTGCAGCTGCCAGAAGCAGAAGTGGGGCAACTGGTGGTTGTCCGGGCTGGTGAACAGGTCCACCATTGGTTCCCCCCAAATCTGGAAGAGCCCACAGGCCACTTTTGGGTCCAGCTGCCACTCATATGGCTGGAGCAATCTACTGAGTCTGTCGGCCAGCCAATTGTCCTGGCCGGGCAGGTACACTGCCCTGAGGAGAATGTCCTGTCAGACTGCTAGTGAGCACAAGTCCATATCCTCCCGACATAGGATTCGGGACCTTGTGCTCCCTTGTTTGTTCACGTAGAACATGATGACCTGGTTGTCCGTCTGGAATAGGATGGATCTGTGACTCAGGGGTCTCTAGAATGCCCTCAGGGCAAGGCAGATCACACGCAATTCCAACATATTGATCTGTTGGGCCCTCTCTTCCGAGGACCAGATGCCCTGGATGCAGTACCCCTGGTAGTGGGCTCCCCACTGAAAAAGGCATCCCCGCTTGCAAGTGGTGGGATGACTGCCACCAGTTCAGGAACTGCGCCAGGTGCGTGGTAACTTTGATTCTGTCCTGGAGATGCCCCGTTGCCTGGGACCACTGGTCCCTGAGGCACCACTGTGCAACTCGCATGTGTAAGCGGGCATCTGGCGTAACATAGACCGTGGAGGCCATGTGTCCAAGGAGGCGCAATAGGTGTCTTGCTGGCACCGAGGGGCAGCGCTGTACATTTTTGGCCAGCGCCTTAAGCCTGTTGACCCTGTCTTCAGGTAGGAAGGCCTTGGCTGCGAGGGTATCGATCCTTGCCCCGATAAATTCCAGCTCTTGCCCTGATAAATACCAGCTGTAGCACCCCTGATGAGGCAGTCATCAAGGTAGGGGAAGACAAAAATCCCCTGAAGCTTGAAAAAGGCGGCGACCACCACTAGGCACTTCGTGAATACCCTGGGGGCCGAGGTAAGGTCAAAGAGCAGCACCCTGTACTGAAAATGGCAGCCCCCTACCACAAAGCGTAGGTATTGCCTGTGGATTGGGTGGATTAGGATGTGTGTATAAGCGTCCTTCAGATCTAAGGAGCATAGCCAGTCCCCCTAGCAAAGGTAGGGCAGCAATGTTCCAAGGGAGAGCATCTTGAACTTCTCCCGCACCAGCAATCTGTTGAGGTTGCGCAGGTCAAGGATGGGCTTTAGGCCCCCTGTCCTCTTTGGCATGAGAAAATACCTGGAGTAGAACCCCTTGCCCTTGAGATGATGGGGTACTGGTTCCACTGCTCGGTCCTCAAGAAGGCCTGTCAACTCCTTCAACAGGAGATTCCGGTGAAGGGGAGGCCAACGTGTCTCTCCAGGGAAAAGATGTGGCGGTACTTCGGCTAGGCAGAGGAGGTAACCCTCCTTGATCACCTGTAGTGCCCAAGAGTCAGTGGTGATAGCTCCTCAGCTGTGGGTGTACAGGGAAACCTGACCTCCTGTGGGCTGCCAAGCCTTGCTTGGAAGAGGGGCTATGCTGTAAGAGTCAAAAACCTCCCCCAGGCTAAGCCAGGTTCGAAGCTGGGGTTTGGGAGCCTTCTGCTTACGTGGGCCATGCCCTTGCCCCTTGGCCTGTTGCCACTGTTGGGGCACCGGAGAGGCCTGATAGGGGGTGTAACTTCGGTAAGCGGTGGACTTCCTCGGGTAGAAAGGCTTTTTCCCCGAACCCTTCTTTCGAGAAGGAGCAGAGGTCTTCTTAGAGAGCCTCATCTTCGTCATGAACTCGATCTCCAGTTCAGCGGCCTTTTCCATCATGGGTTTACCGAATGGATTCTCCCCTCGGCAAAGGATATCGACTAGCTTATCTTGTACTCATTGTTCGAGGTCTGACTACTGTAGCCAGGCATGGCGGCGTGCCCCAATGCCCACCGCAGCTACTCTGGCCGCCGACTCAAAGCCATCATAGGCCACTCGAGATGTAAATTTGGAGCATTCACTGATGACTCTGGATAAGCCCTTGAAGTACTGTAATGGCTCCTCAGAGAGATCAGAAGAGAATCTGGTGATCTCCTTCACCAGGTCTCTCAGATACATGCCGATGTACAGCTGGAAGGCTTGAACCCGTCAGTTCAGCATCACGCCCTGGTAACATTTTCTGCCAAGGGCATCCAAGGTGCAGGCCTCCTTGCCAGGCGGTACTGAGAAATCCATTTTCTGACTTTTTAGTTGATGCATGGCCATTTCCATGACCATGGAATTATACGGCAGCTGTGACTTTTGAAAACAGGGGCTTCGGTGGACCCAGTACATTGAGTCGAGATGCTTGCTGATCACCTGCATTGACGCAGGTGTCTCCCATATGCGGAGCATAAGGCATTCCAGGATAGGTGGAATGGGCACCGTGAGGGTTTCCCAAGGAGGGACCTCATATTGGAGGAACTCGAGTTCATCTGCTCGAGGATTCTCTTTGGACTCCGTTGGGAAAGCTAAGGCTTTGGACATATCTCGACTGAAGTCACGAAAGGCCATGTCTTCTGGAGGAGATCTTCTCTGAGGCTATGATTCAGGGGAATCAGACGGGACATCTCAGTGAAGGTGAGTGTCCGGAGACACCTCGTCATCAGACTCCCAGACGGAGGCCTCCGAGGAAGACAGGTAGCAGTCCTTGGGCCCCGAGGGTCAGGCTGCTCTGGCGCTCGCTGGCTTGCCAGTGACGATCTCCGTTCCAAAGAACGAGAGACCGAGCGGGACCTTGGCCAAAGATCTACTTGGGCTCATAGGGCTTGGAGGATCAGCTCGGCCTCCGGAGTCGACTTTGTCATTGAACCTCAGGTGGTCTGGGCAGAGGAACCAGACTTACCAGATACTAGTGCCCATTGCTGCTTCAGGAAGGCAGTGATCCTGAGTTCCAAGGACACCATCCTGGACATACGTTCAGGAGGTTCGCAGCATCTGGCTCGGGCACGATGTACTTGGGCCCGAAGCCAGTTCTCCCGGGGGGGGGGGGGAGTCCTCGACTAGGGTAGGATGCGCTTGCCAAGGTCAATCCATGGTCGGATCTTTCTGAGAGAGTTTGATCAGGTGCTCCTTCCCCAATGCCTTGGGCTGGCGCTCGAGGCTTCTTGATCGGCCCTGCGAGGGACCTGGCCATTCCGAGTCACCCAAAGACGCAGCCGTCAAGGATTTTCTCCTTCTTTTTGGTTCCCTCAAGGGAGACCCCCTCTCTGAGATCCCCTGACGTTGCTCGGGTTTGGAGCTTTCCTCCCGAGGCATGGAGGTCTCAGAAGAGGCCCTGGCTTTTGGAGGCATGGGGGAATCAGGGAAAAATTTTCCATGCTGCTGCTGGCAGCTTTTCAAGGCCTTCAAGGACATAAGTTTGCAAAGGCCACAAACAGCCGGGTCGTGGTCCGGCCTGAGGCACAGTCATGAGTATTGGTGAGGGACATAATTTTAGCACACCTGTCACACTTTTTGAACCCACTGGTAGCCATAGGGGGAAAAGGGCCCCAGCAAGGTCAAAGATCTTTCGGACTGCCAGATAGGGGAAAACAGAGGCAAAAACGCCTGAAAAGAAAAGTAAAAGAAAAAAGAAAAAGATAGCCAACCTGATACTGGGGTACCAGGGGCGGGACGGAAAGGGTACTGGTGCTAGCCAGAAGAAAAAACTACAGCCAAGAGGCAAGAAGAATCACTTTTTCTTGGACAGAGGACAGACTACATTTGCAGGCCTCTGTGGAAAAAAAAAGACTGAGCAAGATGGTTCCTTTGGGTGGGAAGCGGACCACATGGAGGCAACTCTCAAAGGCTTTCTTTGAAAACTGTGGATTTGCTCTGCATGGGCTCTGATAGCGCCGACGTAACCCACATGTGAGGACTGACTTCCTGCTTGTTCCTGGAGATAAAAAATAAGAATGTGTGTCCCCCTTCAGCACCAATCATTCCTGGATAGCTCCCCGTCCCCATCTGGAGCTGCCCTGGGGGGATCAGTGCAAGCCCCAATGTAAAAACATGAAATTGAAAGTGAAAGTGTGAAAATGAAAGTGAAAATGTGAAAATGAATGTGAAACTGAATGTATGAAAATGAAACTGATAGTGTGACATGAAAGTGAAAATGAAAGCGTGTGTAAAAGTGAAAGTGTAAAAATGAAAGTGAAAACATGAAAATAAAAGTGATTGCAGGAAAATAAAAGTTAAAGCATGAAAGTGAAAGTGAAAGCCTAAAAATGAGTTAAAGTGAAAGTGAGAAAGTGATAGTGAAAAAGTGAAAGCGAGAAAGTGAAAGCATTAAAGTGAAAGTGTGAAAATGAAAGTGAAAGCATGAAAATGAAAGTGAAAGTGTGAAAGTGAAAGTGAGAAAACGAAAGTGAAGAAATGAAAGTGAAATCGTGAAAATGAAAGTGAAAGCATGAAAGTGTCAAAGTGAAAATGTGAAAATGAAAGTGAAATTGTGAAAAAGAAAGTGAAACTGAACGCGTGAAAGTGAAACCATGAAAAAGAAAGTGAAAGCATGAAAATGAAAGTGAAAGTGTGAAATAGAAAGTGAAACCGAATGTGTGAAAATGAAAGTGAAAGCGTGAAAATGAAAGTGAAAGTGTGACATTGTGAAAGTATGAAAGTGAAAGTTTGAAAGTGAAAGCGTTAAAATGGAAGTGAAAGTGAAAGTGAGTCTGCAATCATGTAAGTGAAAGTGAAATTATGAAAATGAAAGTAAAAGCATGAAAACGAAAGTGAGAAAATGAAACTGAAAACATGAAAATGAAAGTGAAAGCATGAAAATGAAAGTGAAAGTGTAAAAACGAAAGTGAAAGTGTGAAAGTGAAAATGAAAATGAAAGTATGAAAGTGAAAGCATGAAAATGAAAGTGAAAGTGAAAGTGTGAAAATGAAAGTGAAAGCATGAATATGAAAGTGAAAGTGAAAGCTTCAAATTGAAAGTGTGAAAATGAAAGTGAAAGTGAAAGTGTCAAAGTGAAAATGAAAGTGAAAGTGTGAAAAAGAAAGTGAAACTGAATGTGTGAAAGTGAAAGTGAAAGCGTTAAATGAAAGGAAAAATGAAAATGTGAAAATGAAAATGAAACTGAAAGCGTGAAAATGAAAGTGAAAGTGTGAAGTTGTGAAAGTGTAAGCATGAAAATGAAAGGGAAAGTGAAAGTGTGAAAATGAAAGTGGAAGTATGAAAGTGAAAACATGAAAATGAAGGTGAAAATGAAAGTGTGAAAATGAAAGTGATAACAGGAATATGAAAGTGAAAGAGAAAGCTTCAAAATGAAAGTGTGAAAATGAAAGTGAAAGTGAAATTGTGAGTGAAAGTGTCAAAGTGAAAATGAAAGTGTGAAAATGAAAGTAAAAGTGTGACAAAGAAAGTGAAACTGAATGTGTGAAAGTAAAAGTGAAAGCGTGAAATGAAAGTGAAAATGAAAGCGTGAAAGTGTGAAAAAGAAAGTGAAACTGAATGTGTGAAAGTGAAAGTGAGAAATGAAAGTGTGAAAATGAAACTGAAAGTGAAAGCATGAAAATGAAAGTGTCAGAGTGAAAGCATGAAAATGTTAGTGAGTGTGAAAACAAAAGTGAATGTGTGGAAATGAAAGTGAAAGCATGAAAATGAAAGTAAAAGTGAAAGCGTGAATGTGAAAGTGAAAGCATGAAAATTAAAATGAAAGTGTAAAAATGAAAGTAAAAATGACAATGAACGTTGTCACCCCCCCCCCCTGGTGGCCGGTGGCTGCAGGGGCAGGTTGTGCATTTAAATCAATTGTAGAAGTAAAAGACCCTTTTGGGCCAGATGCACCTTGGTCCTTGTAGTCCTTTCTCCTTATAGAAATGAATTGTGGATGCCAAGTAGAGGTTAAACAAAAAGCTTTTATTTCCCTTTTAACACTGAGGTTCGCTAAGTAACAAAAGTAAAGTTTCCTTATTTTCAGATTTGTGCCAAAGTGTTATTAAACAAGAAAAACTGTTACAGGCTTCACAGTCCCTTTTAGAATGTAAAGGGTTTTCTCTACTTCAGAGTGAAATAAATAACCCAGCTGTCCTTTAGCTCAATGTAAGCAAAATCATTGTTAGTGCATGCTCTGGTAAACTATAGCTCTGGGAGTGACTCAAGGCTTCCCGCAACACAAATAGAGAAGTCCATTAATTCCTCCTGTGACAATGCTTCTAAATCCCCAGGCTCCACTTGCATGGGTTCCCGTTCATCTGTGCTTGCTCCTGTATTTGAGCTCTCCCTAGCTGCTATAGGGTGCAAATTAGTATTTCCTTCACCTATCCTCCAGCTGGGCTGTTCAAGGTTTTTCAAGTAGGAAGCATGGCTTGTTATTAGGCCTCTATGGCGTGGCTTCCAGAACTCCTGCCTTCTTTCATTCCTCTCAGAATGGTTATCTGATTCAAAAGCCCTTCTAGGAGCTAAGTCTCTTTTTAGAATTAAAGTACCACTGTACCTTGGCTTCCTGAAGTCAGTGCTGCTGGTATTTTCCTTACCAGGTACCCTTCCTTGGATACGGTCTCCTTTACAGACTGTTTCTGTGAGTCTCCTGGGCACTGCTTATTGTCCCTGAAGCTTGGGACGGCCAGGTAACGAATCCAGGCCTCTCTGCTTCTCAGTATGGGGGATTCGACTGTCAGGACCTTTCCTTCCAGTACCTTTAAGTTCCTTTCTCAATCCTTCTGGTGAGCTCAGGCCTCCCTCTAGGCATGGAGTCTCTCCCTTGGATCCTGGCTTCTCCTGGAGTCTCTCTCCCTTAGATCCTGGCTTCTTCTCCTCTTTCTCCCCTCCTTAGTCTGGCTGCAGCTCTCTGCTTATAAAGCCGTTCTCCTCTTGAGTTTCCTGGCCTGCTCTTCAGGTGCATCTGATTAGTCCCTGCATAATCAGTACTTGCATGTGTTTGCTCAGCCTCTGCATGTTCGTGCCTGCTCCCTCTAGCTGTGTTGCTATGCAATTGCAGCTCCTGCAAGTCAGCTGCATTGTGAAAGACAGCATTTTTTTTTAAATCCAGAGCTTCACTAGCTTCAGCCCTATCACAACGTGAAAGTGTAAGCGTGAAAATGAAAGTGAAAGTATGAAAGTGAAAGTTTGAAAGTGAAAGCGTGAAAATGGAATTAAAAGTGAAAATTAATTATGAAAGTTAAAGTGAAATTGTGAAAATTAAAGCATGAAAATGAAAGTGAGAAAATAAAACTGAAAACATGAAAATGAAAGTGAAAGTGAAAGCATGAAAGTGAAAGTATGAAAATGAAAGTGAACGTGTCAAAACGAAAGTGAAAGTGTGAAAATGAAAGTGAAAGCATGAATATGAAAGTGAAAGTGAAAGCTTCAAAGTGAAAGTGTGAATGTGAAAGTGAAACTATGAAAAAGAAAGTGAAAGTAAAAGTGTCAAAGTGAAAATGAAAGTGAAAGAATGAAAAATGAAAGTGAAAGTGTCAAAACGAAAGTGAAAGTGTGAAAATGAAAGTGAAAGCATGAATATGAAAGTGAAAGTGAAAGCTTCAAAGTGAAAGTGAAACCATCTAAAAGAAAGTGAAAGTGTCAAAGTGAAAATGAAAGTGAGTGTGAAAAGAAAGTGAAACTGAATGTGTGAAAGTGAAAGCGTGAGATGAAAGTGAAAATTAAAGTGTGAAAATGAAAGTGAAATTGTGAAAATGAAAGTGAAATTGTGAAAATGAAAGTAAAAGCATGAAAATGAAAGTGAGAAAATAAAACTGAAAACATGAAAATGAAAGTGAAAGTGAAAGCATGAAAATGAAAGTGAAAGTGTGAAAATGAAAGTGAAAGCATGAATATGAAAGTGAAACTGAATGTGTGAAAGTGAAAGCGTGAAATGAAAGTGAAAATTAAAGTTTGAAAATGAAAGTGAAGGTGTGAAAAAGAAAGTGAAACTGAATGTGTGAAAGTGAAAGTGAAATGTGAAATTAAAGTGAAAGTGAAAGCGTGAAAATGAAAGTGAAAATGTGAAATTGTGAAAGTGTAAGCGAGAAAATGAAAATGAAAGTAAAAGTGAAAGTTTGAAAGTGAAAGCATTAAAATGGAAGTGAAAGTGAAAGTGAGTCTGCAATTATGAAAGTGAAAGTGAAATTTTGAAAATGAAAGTAAAAGCATGAAAATGAAAGTGAGAAAATGAAACAGAAAACACGAAAGTGAAAGCATGAAAATGAAAGTGAAAGTGTCAAAACAAAAGTGAAAATGAAAGTGTGAAAATAAAAGTGAAAGTATGAAAGTGAAAACATGAAAATGAAAGTGAAAGCATGAATATGAAAGTGAAAGTGAAAGCTTCAAGTTGAAAGTGTGAAAATGAAAGTGAAAGTGAAACCGTGAGAAAGAAAGTGGAAGTGAAAGTGTCAAAGTGAAAATGAAAGTGAAAATGTGAAAAAGAAAGTGAAACTGAATGTGTGAAAGAGAAAGCATGAAATGAAAATGAAACTGAAAGCGTGAAAATGAAAGTGAAAGTATGAAAGTGAAAACTTGAAAATGAAAGTGAAAGTGAAAGTGTGAAAATGAAAGTGAAAGCATAAATATAAAAGTGAAAGAGAAAGCTTCAAAGTGAAAATTTGAAAATGAAAGTGAAATCGTGAAAAAGAAAGTGAAAGTGAAAGTGTCAAAGTGAAAATGAAAATGAAAGTGAAAGTTTGAAAAAGAAAGTGAAACTGAATGTGTGAAAGTGAAAGCGTGAAATGAAAGTGAAAATGAAAGTGTGAAAATGAAAGTAAATGTGTGAAAAAGAAAGTGAAACTGAATGCGTGAAAGAGAAAGTGTGAAAGTGAAAGTGTGAAACTGAAAGTGAAAGCATGAAAATGAAAGTGTCAGAGTGAAAGCATGAAAATGAAAGTGAGTGTGAAAACGAAAGTGAAAGTGTGGAAATGAAAGTAAAAGTGAAACCGTGAGAAAGAAAGTGAAAGTGAGTGTCAAAGTGAAAGTGTGAAAAAGAAAGTGAAACTGAATGTGTGAAAGTGAAAGCATGAAATGAAAGTGAAAATGAAACTGAAAGCGTGAAAATGAAAGTGAAAGTATAAAAGTGAAAACTTGAAAGTGAAAGTGAAAGTGTGAAAATAAAAGTGAAAGCATGAATATGAAAGTGAGAGAGAAAGATTCAAAGTGAAAGTTTGAAAATGAAAGTGAAAGTGAAATCATGAAAAATTAAGTGAAAGTGAAAGTGTCAAAGTGAAAATGAAAGTGTGAAAACGAAAGTGAGAGTGTGAAAAAGAAAGTGAAACTGAATGTGTGAAAGTGAAAGCGTGAAATGAAAGTGAAAATGAAAGTGTGAAAATGAAAGTAAAAGTGTGAAACAGAAAGTGAAACTGAATGTGTGAAAGTGAAAGTGTGAAATGAAAGTGAAAATGAAAGTGTGAAAATGAAAATGAAAGTGAAATAATAAAAATGAAAGTGAAAGTGAAAATGAAAGTTAAAGTGTGAAACTGAAAGTGAAAGCATGAAAATGAAAGTGTCAGAGTGATGAAAGTGAGTGTGAAAATGAAAGTGAAAGTGTGGAAATGAAAGTTAAAGCATGAAAATTAAAGTGAAACTAAAAGTGTGAATGTGAAAGTGAAAGCATGAAAATGAAAGTGAAAGTGTAAAAATGAAAGCGAAAACGACAATGAACGTGAAATTGAAAGCTTGAAAATGAAAGTGAAAGTGTAAGCGTGAAAATGAAAGTGAAAGTATGAAAATGAAAGTGAAAGTTTCAAAGTGAAAGCGTGAAAATGGAAGTGAAAGTGAAAGTGAGTATGTAATTATGAAGATTCTATTGATGATTATTCAAAAGAGGCTACAACCACACCTGGAACAAGAACTACCTGAAGTGCAAGTAGGGTTCATTAAAGGGCGAGGAACGAGAGACATCATTGCGGATGTGAGATGGATCCTTGAAAAGACTAAAGAATACCAAAAGGATATCTATTTGTGCTTTATCGACTATACCAAGGCTTTTGACTGTGTAAACCATGAGAAACTCTGGGCCACATTAAGAAGCATGGGCCACATTAAGAAGAACACCTGATCGTTCTCTTGCACAATTTGTACATTGATCAAGAAGCAACAGTTCGAACAGAACAAGGAGAAACAGAATGGTTTAAAATAAGCAAAGGTGTAAGACAAGGCTGCATACTTTCCCCCTACCTGTTTAATTTATATGCAGAACAAATCATCAGAGAAGCAGGATTGTATGAAAACAACAGAGGTGTGAAGATTGGTGGAAGACTTATCAACAACCTTCGCTGTGCTGATGATACTACATTACTGGCTGAAAGTGAAGATGATCTGAAACATTTGCTTCTCACATTCAAAGAACATAGTCTCAAAATGGGCCTGCACCTTAATGTAAAGAAGACAAAGATCATGACAACTGGCATAATCAACAGATTCATCATCGAAGGAGAAGAAATTGAACTTGTGAACAAATTTAACCTACTTGGATCAACTATCAATAAAGAAGCAACAAGCAGTCAAGAAATCAAACGACCCATTGCTCTTGGCAGAATAGCTATGAAAGACCTAGATAATATTCTCAAGAGCAGAGATGTCTCTCTCCATACAAAGATTCGACTTGTTCAAGCCATGGTATTTTCAATAACATCATATGGATGTGAAAGCTGGACAGTAAAAAAGACAGACAGGGAAGACCACGTGATGTGGTGAGCTCGAACGCACGTGTCCAGTTTGAGCTCTGGGCCCCCGGCTCCCTAAAACCATGAAAATCCGCCGTGAAAAGCCATCTGCCGCTACCCCGGTGTGAGAGGAGACCTGACTAATCCCAGATACCGTTTATCACCTCCAAATCGCCATGGCTTCCACGGCTAAACTTGAGCGAAGGGAAAAAGACAGAGCCGCCGGGACATCCAAGATGGTGGAATCCCCCCCGAAGCTGACCGGGTCTCCCGCCTCGCCGATTTTGACGGCTGAACTTTCGGCAGCGGTGACCAGTGCGCTGTCGGGGCAATTTGATGCCTTGCACGCTAAAATGGATGCGATCCAAAATTCTCTGGAGGCGCTGGGGTCCCGCATGCACGAGGCCGAGACCCGAATAACTCAGACTGAGGACGGCTTGGCGACGCTTCAGAGGGAGCTTCAGGCGGTGCAAAAGTTGGCCGTGGACCAGGCGCTCAAGCTGGACGATTTAGAGAACAGGTCCAGGTGGAATAATTTAAGATTTCTGGGGGTTGCCGACTCCATTCCCGACAAGGATCTCCGGGGGCTGGTGGAGGCTCTGGCGACAACTTTGCGACCTGATACCGAAACGCTCAGCCCCATTATAGTGGAGCGCGCTCACCGGATCGGGCCCAAGCAATCGGCGAATGATCGCCGACCCCGAGTGGTCTTGGCGAGATTTCTTAGCTTCCCACAGAAAGAGGAGTTGCTTAAAACGGTACGGCAGAAAGGAGCGGTGGAGTGGGAGAACATGCGCATCCGAGTCACACAGGATTATTCAGCCTCGCTAAGTCACCGCCGAAAAGCCTACGCCTCCCTCTGCCAGAAACTTATAGATGCTAATATCCGTTTCCAGGTTCAATACCCAGCGCGATTGGTGATTTGGCACGGAGGGACCCGCCGGAGCTTTGAATCGGCGGGCGAGGCTACTGCCTATGTGGAGAGGCTTACAGCACCTGCGACGAGCCGGAGCACTTCGCCCAGTGAGTGAGAAGGCACCCCTTGAAGTATGAACGACGAGCGGTTCGTTTAGTGCACTGGCCTTTCTAGGAACAGACTGCAAATTGGCCGGCCACTGCCCCTGTTGAAGCTGGGAACTCAAAGTGTGTCCTGTTGCTCTGCGGGACCCTTAGTTATCTGTTTAATTTCTTTTTCCACCGTAATATTTTACTGGAGCTCCTGTAATACCCTGAGGAGGAGACCCTCGGCCGGCGCAGTGCGGGAGTATAGGCCCCTATATGGGCTGATGTGGCTGGTGGAAGGGAGGCCAGCGGTCTTCTTCAGGAATCCTTCGTTCCCTTGGAAAAGACGGCCTGGCACTGAGGGCAGAAGAGGGTTTTTATGTAGCTGACATCAGGCAACTGTGTTACTACGCACTGCTACACTGTTTCTATTTTATGGTCACATTTATTGCAATAACGTAACTGTTTTGCGTTAGACAGGTAGGAGGTTTGTTCAAACCCTTGGATTGCGTGCAACAGCTATTTCCCGGATGACCTTCTTACAGTCTGGGGGGGGCTCCAGAGAGGGTCTATAGGTATGTGCTCTCAGAGAGCAGCTTGAGCACCGAACCCTGCAGCGGCTACTTGCGGCCCTCTGGGATCCTCTTTTTTCCGGGGCATTGGGGGCCCCCCCTCTGCCCCCCGAAGGGAACACCTTACTCCATCTGACCCCAGAGAGTGAACGCCTGCTTTAGCGCCTCATATGTGACCTCCCTTTTTGGACCTGCCAGCGGAGGGATCAGGGCCGGAGACTTCTCGAGGGCTGAGTGGGGGGGGAGCACTCCACACGGCGTTTGTGTGCCCAGGCCGCTGCAGCGCTTGGTCTGCGGCCCCCTAAGGTTGGCCCAGGGGGTTTCTTTTTCTTTTTTCGGTTTGTTTAGCTTGGTTTGGTTGCTGTTTTTGGCACAAACCCCCTTGACGATTAACTACCACTGGTGGAGTGCTGCCCATCCTAGCCTATACTTCCTGGACTGATGTGGTTGTGGTAGCGCTTGGCTATTTGGGGTATTTTACCATTGTTTCCCCCCCCCCCCCCTTTGATGTTTCTTCTTGTGTGCTGTTCTGCTGTGGTATTACTGAGCTACCTGATGGGAATACAATGGGGATGGGGTAGGGAGATTTGCAATGGGGTTGCGATGGGGTGGGTTATGGGCTCTTTGGACAGAGGTGGAAGGCTGACGGGAGTTTGGTTATAGCTGGGGGGGGGGTCCTCCTCACACCCTTTAGGTCTCTAATGAGTAGGGAGAGGAGTTTAACTGGTAGGGGGAGGGGCAAGGTAGGGCGAGGGCATGGTGGGGTGGGGGGAAGTAGCGTGGGGGGGGGTTGGGTAAGGTAGGGGGAGGGAGGAAGGGGGGTGAGCGATTAGGGCTAACCAGGAGCATTTCTTTACCCAGGGGGGGACCTCAGGCTGGGGAGGTTCGCCCACACTATGCTAGCCGGTTCGTCTCATATCTGCGGAGTGTCTACTATCCAACCTGAGGATTATTTCCTGGAATGTCTGCGGGATAGGCAATCCTATTAAGAGATCAAAAGTGTTACAAGTTTTAGCGCGACTCAAATGCGATGTCGCCCTGCTACAGGAGACCCACCAGACGGCCGACGAACATTTAAAATTGCAAAGGACCTGGGTGGGGCAGAGTAGAGGAGCCCCTGCCAAGGGTAGAAAGGGTGGAGTGGTCACACTTGTTAGTAAAAAGACATGCTTCGACCTGATTACAGAGATTGTTGACCAAGAGGGCCGCTACCTTTTGCTATATGGTTACTTAGATGGCAAGCCAATAGTTCTCAGGAACCTGTATAGCCCCAACGCTTTGGATCGTGCATTCTATGCCCGCTTGGCGTCCCAAGTGGAGCAGCTACCGGATGTTCCTCTGATACTGGCCGGAGATCTGAATGGGGTCCTGGATATAGCCATCGACACGGTTGGGATGGGAGGTGGACGAGGGCGGGCCCCTACTACGGCAACGCTTCGGGAGCTGTGTCGGCGTTTGGATGTCGTAGACCCATGGCGTTTACTACACCCCCTCGAGAGAGATTTCACGCACCAATCACGGGCTCACGGGACCAGTGCCCGCATAGATTATATTTTGCTCTCGGAAGGGATTTTTTCACAAGTGGACGATGCGCAGATTGGTCCCACAGAGGTGTCGGACCATGCCCCGGTCTGAGTGGACCTGGCGTGGGGAGTGGTAGCTGATACGACACGCATCTGGCGGTTCCCCACAGGTATTGACCGTGATTTGGATTTTCAGGCCCATCTCAGGTGCTGCTGGGAGGATTTCATGGCCCACCATAAAGTACACGCTGCCGATCCGGAATTGCTTTGGGAGACTGCTAAAGCGGTGCTGAGGGGTAATATCATTGAATATGTAGTGCGGAAACGTCGACATCTGGCGCGGCAAATTGTGCATTTGGAAAAACAGGTGGTCCGGGCGCGTCGTCGCTGTGCCGGAGACCCCTCCGGGGCTAACCGTAAACGTTATTGGGAACTGCAAACATCGCTTAATGAACTTATACATCAGCGGACGAAAAAGTCTCATTTTTATTACCGATATTGTCTATATCAGTTCGGGGACAAGCCCGGCCGGCTTTTAGCTCGCTGCCTACGTGGCAGTCAGGGCATCCGACCGGTAGCCGCCTTACGAGATGAGACCGGTCACTTGCACAAAGATAACAGGGCCATAGTGGGGCATTTCCGTTCTTTTTTCCGACAGCTATATGCACGACGGGAGGGGTCCATGTCCGAGATGCAGGCTTATTTACGAAAACTGACGTTGCCAAAACTGTCCACAGTACAGCGGGCAGCTCTGGACGCCCCGATCACTGTAGAGGAGGTTCGCGGCGTTAATCAGAGAGGACAATGTTGCAAGGTGCCTGGGCCTGACGGTTTTGGGGCCGAGTTCTACAAGGTGCTCGGGGACGCTGTTTCCCCGGTCCTCGTGGACACGTACGCTCAGAGGGCGCGGATTGGGCGATTCACCTGGGGATCGAACCATGCCTATGTTACTTTAATACCCAAACCTGGGAAAGATCCTACTCGGGCGGCTTCATATCGCCCTATTTCGCTGTTGAATTTTGATATGAAGATTCTGGCGAAAATACTGGTGGATAGACTGGCTTCGGTGCTCGATGGTCTGATTCACGAATCGCAAGTGGGTTTCGTGAGAGGGCGTTACGCTGTTCGCAACCTACGGAAGATTTTGGCGTCCTTGGAATGGGTCCGGGAACGGGAAATGCCTTCTTGGCTGATCAGCTTCGACGCTGAGAAAGCCTTTGATCAGGTGCACTGGGATTATTTGAAGGGTTTGTTGCCGTATTATGGATTGGGAGATAAGTTTTGCAGTTTTGTGACACTGTTATATGCCGACCCGACGGCGGGCATCCTTTGTAATGGACTGCTCTCCGATCCCTTCCATCTGGAACGGGGTACACGTCAGGGATGCCCGTTTTCCCCTTTACTTTTTGTTCTATCCTTGGATCCACTGATACGGACCGTGGAGGACTCTACGACCATCTCGGGGGTGCAGATTGGGGCAGTGGGTTTTAAAACGGCCGCCTTTGCGGACGACATATTGGTTCATCTCACATCCCCCCAGCGCTCCCTACCACTTTTGTTGGCGGCCTTTTCCGCTTATGGGAGATTTGCAGGGTTATGCATTAACACAGAGAAGTCGGAGGCCCTAGATGTTGGGGGTTCGTTGCGGGCCCGATGGTTGGGCACCTTTCCCCTTCGTTGGGCTGACGAGGCCTTTGTTTACTTAGGCATAGTGTTGACTAGAGAGCCCGCGTCACTGTATAAGACCAATTTTGATCGGGTGTTTCTCCACCTCCAGGCGCAACTGCGGGCCTGGATGCCGCTGCCTCTCTCTCTGTTGGGCCGGGTGGCGGCCTTACAGATGGTTATACTACCACGTATACTCTATTGGATACAAACCCTCCCAGTGTGGCTGTTGAGGCGCGACGTGATACGTATGGAACGAGAAGTCCGACGTTTCCTATGGAAGGGGGCCCGGGCGCGTATACCGCTCTCTCGGCTGAGGGGTGGCTGGAGGACCGGAGGGGTGGGAGTTCCGGATTTCTGGAAGTATGCCCTAGCTTGCCAAGCACGTCATCTTAGTGATTGGTTGGGGGATACGGCGGTGTACACCCCCGTGAGTTAGAGCGGGCCTTTATGGCGCCGCATGCCCTTGAAGCGGCCTTGCAGCTGCCCGGGGCGCAGCTGCCGGTTCGGCTGACCAATAGTGTTTTATTGCAGGCGATGCGGCGTACTTGGCAGCAACTTAATAAGTACTGGGGCAGCAATCCTGCGGTGTCGTCCTGGTTACCCCTGCGGGGCAATGTCCAGTTTACCCCTGGTTCTGAATCGTCCGCTTTTCTGCACTGGGAAAGAGCCGGTATTGGCCGTTTAGGGACTGTGGTGGATATGGCAGGGAAATGTAAGACGCTGGAGGAGCTTGTTGCGAAATATGGTTTGAATCGGTTCACTTCCAGTTTTGCTTATGCCCAACTCTCCCATTATATTGGCTCGCTGTCCCAGTCGGAGCTCTGTGTGGAGCATTCGACACAGATCTTGGAATTTTTGAGCTTGGGAGCAGAGAGCCCTCCTATTGCCGATCTGAAAAAGCGCTTGGACGGCCTTCAACGCCCCAAGGATTTCTCTGCGGTGGAGCAGGCCTGGGCACAGGACCTGGGCCGGGTGGTCGATCCAGGCTCCGTCTCGGCTGCACTACGTCAGATTCGATGCTTAGCAGAGGGGACCCGATGGCGGGAGGTGCAATATAAATCTATACTTCGTGCACACTTCTCCCCAAGGAGGGCGTTGAGGAGTCATCTTGCCGAATCCGGCGGCTGTCCTAAGTGCTCGTGTTCCTTAGCGGACCTGGGTCATATGTGGTGGCAATGCCCGGTGATACAATCTTACTGGCAGCACATCGGAGATTATCTTGGTGGGCTTTTGCGGCAACGGGTTAATTGGACAGGGTTGCTAGTAGTGTTGGATTGCTTGGGACCACTCCACCCTAAGGGGCGGTGGGAGCGTCTTCTAGTGCGTAAGGCTTGTCTGGTGGGGAAAGGACCTATTCTCCGTAGATGGAGGGAAGCAGCGGCCCCTACATTTTGCGAATGGCGTAACTGTTTCCATCAGCTTATGCTTTTTGAGCGACGCCATACACTGGGATCTCCCAGGCGTTGGGCCCAATTTCTCTTGGTCTGGATGCCCTATATTCAGAATTTGAGTCCTATTGCCCGCAGCGCGGTGCTTCAGGTTGGATAGAGACGCTCCTGGTTTAGTGTCTTGTGGGCTTAAGGGGGGGGGAGGGGGGTCTATTAGGGATAGTTTTTGACCACTTTGCTTTGCCTTGTTCGAGGTTCTTGGCCTCTGGCGTTGGATCAGACACAACCACGCCTGGAGGGGTTCTGTAAAGTACAAAAAATTTCTTGCTGGTGTTTTGTGAACCTGTTGATTGTATTATGCAGTTTGTTTTATTCAATAAACAGATTTAAAAAAAAAAGACAGACAGGAAGAAAATTGATGCCTTTGATTTATGGTGCTGGCGGTGAATACTGTGTATACCATGGACTGCCCGAAGAACAAACCAGTCGGTACTAGAGGAGATCAAACCTAAGCTTTCTTTAGAAGCTCAGATGACAAGACTTCGACTTTCATACTTTGGACACATCATGCGAAGAGAGAGATCATTAGAGAAAGACATCATGCTTGGCAAGATAGAAGGTTAACGCAAAAGAGGAAGGCCAGCAATGAGATGGATCGATACAATAACAGCAGCTAAGGGTACCAGTCTGTCAACAATGAGCTGCCTGACTGAAGACTGAACACAATTTAGGATAGCTATCCAGAGGGTCGCCATGAGTCGACTCCGACTCGACGGCACTTAACAACAACAATTATGAAAGTGAAAGTGAAATTGTGAAAATGAAAGTAAAATCATGAAAATGAAAATGAGAAAATAAAAGTGAAAGTGAAAGTGAAAGTGTGAAAACTAAAGTGAAAACATGAAAGTGAAAGTGTGAAAAAGTAAGTGAAACTGAATGTGTGAAAGTGAAAGTGAAAGCATGAAATGAAAGTGAAAATGAAAGTGTGAAAGTGAAAGTGTGAAAAAGAAAGTGGAACTGAATGTGTGAAAGTGAAAGCGTGAAATGAAAGTGAAAGCGTGAAAATGCAAGTGAAAATGTGAAATTGTGAAAGTGAAAGTGTAAGCGTGAAAATGAAAGTGAAAACATGAAAATGAAAGTGAAAGTGAAAGTTTGAAATTGAAAGTGTTAAAATGGAAGTGAAAGTGAAAGTGAGTCTGCAATTATGAAAGTGAAAGTGAAATTGTGAAAATGAAAGTAAAAGCATGAAAATGAAAGTGAGAAAATGAAACAGAAAACACAAAAATGAAAGTGAACGTGAAAACTTGAAATTGAAAGTGAAAGTGTGAAAATGAAAGTGAAGGCATGAATATGAAAGTGAAAGTGAAAGCTTCAAATTGAAAGTGTGAAAATGAAAGTAAAAGTGAAAGTGTCAACGTAAAAATGAATGTGAAAGTGTGAAAAAGAAAGTGCAACTGAATGTGTGAAAGTGAAAGTGTGAAATGAAAGTGTGAAAATGAAACTGAAAGTGAAAGCATGAAAATGAAAGTGTCAGAGTGAAAGCATGAAAATGTTAGTGAGTGTGAAAACAAAAGTAAAAGTGTGGAAATGAAAGTGAAAGCATGAAAGTGAAAGTGAAAGCATGAAAATGAAAGTGAAAGTGTAAAAATGAAAGTGAAAATGACAATGAACATTGTTACCCCCCCTGGTGGCCGGTGGCTGCAGGGGCAGGTTGTGCATTTAAATCAATTGTAGAAGTAAAAGACCCTTTTGGGCCAGATGCACCTTGGTCCTTGTAGTCCTTTCTCCTTATAGAAATTGTGAGTTGTGGATGCCAAGTAGAGGGTAAACAAAAAGCTTTTATTTCCCTTTTAACACTGAGGTTCGCTAAGTAACAAAAGTAAAGTTTCCTTATTTTCAGGTTTGTGCCAAAGTGTTATTAAACAAGAAAAACTGTTACAGGCTTCACAGTCCCTTGTAGAATATAAAGGGTTATGTTTATTTACATTTTACCTGCTGCAGGTGCTGAGTCAGGCTTTGCGTAAAGGATGTTGTTGCTCCGTCCTGTAGCACTCCACCAAGGCTGATAGCAACAGCTCGGTCCTCCACTCCTTGTTTTTCTTGAAGTTTGGCACTTTTTCCTTTTTTTTTCTTCTGCAATTCTTAGCCAAAAATCCGTAAAACTATGCCATTACTGTCACCCCCCCCCCCCTGGTGGCCGGTGGCTGCAGTGGCAGGTTGTGCATTTAAATCAATTGTATAAGTATAAGACTCTTTTGGGCCAGATGCACCTTGGTCCTTGTAGTCCTTTCTCCTTATAGAAATGAGTTGTGGATGCCAAGTAGAGGGTAAACAAAAAGCTTTTGTTTCCCTTTTAACACTGAGGTTCGCTAAGTAACAAAAGTAAAGTTTCCTTAATTTCAGGTTTGTGCCAAAGTGTTATTAAACAAGAAAAACTATTACAGGCTTCACAGTCCCTGGTAGAATATAAAGGGTTTTCTCAACTTCAGAGTGAAATAAATAACCCAGCTCTCCTTTAGCTCAATATAAGCAAAATCATTGTTAGTGCATGCTCTGGTAAACTATAGCTCTGGGAGTGACTCAAGGCTTCCCGCAACACAAATAGAGCAGTCCATTAATTCCTTCCGTGACAATGCTTCTAAATCCCCAGGCTCCACGTGCATGGGTTCCAGTTCATCTGTGCTTTCTCCTGTATTTGAGCTATCCCTAGCTGCTATAGGGTGCAAATCAGTATTTCCTTCACCTATCCTCCAGCTGGGCTGTTCAAGGTTTTTCAAGTAGGAAGCATGGCTTGTTCTTAGGTCTCTATGACGTGGCTTCCAGAACTCCTGCCTTCTTTCATTCCTCTCAGAATGGTTATCTGATTCAAAAGCCCTTCTAGGAGCTAAGTCTCTTTTTAAAATTAAAATACCACTGTACCTTGGCTTCCTGAAGTCGGTGCTGCTGGTATTTTCCTTACCAGGCACCCTTCCTTGGATACGGTCTCCTTTACAGACTGTTTCTGTGAGTCTCCTGGACACTGCCTGTCATCCCTGAAGCTTGGGACGGCCAGGTAACGAATCCAGGCCTCTCTGCTTCTCAGTATGGGGGATTCCACTGTCAGGACCTTTCCTTCCAGTACTTTTAAGTTCCTTTCTCAATCCTTCTGGTGAGCTCAGGCCTCCCTCTAGGCATTGAGTCTTTCTCCCTTGGATTCTGGCTTTTCCTGGAGACTCTCTCCCTTGGATCCTGGCTTCTTCTCCTCTTTATCCCCTCCTTAGTCTGGCTGCAGCTCTCTGCTTATAAAGCCATTCTCCTCTTGAGTTTCCTGGCCTGCTCTTCAGGTGCATCTGATTAGTCCCTGCATAATCAGTACTTGGCTGTGTTCGCTGAGCCTCTGCATGTTCGTGCCTGCTCCCTCTATCTGTGTTGCTATGCAATTGCAGCTCCTGCAAGTCAGCTGCTTCGTGAAAGAGAGCATTTTTTTTTAATCCAGAGCTTCACTAGCTTCAGCCCTATCACAAAGTGATAGTGAAAGCGTGAAAATGAAAGTGAGAGTAAAATTGTGAAAGTGAAAGTGTAAGCATGAAAATGAAAGTGAAAGTATGAAAATGAAAGTGAAAGTGAAAGTTTGAAAGTGAAAGCGTGAAAATGGAAGTGAAAGTGAAAATTAATTATGAAAGTTAAAGTGAAATTGTGAAAATGAAAGTAAAAGCATGTAAATGAAAGTGAGAAAATAAAACTGAAAAATTGAAAGTGAAAGCATGAAAACGAAAGTGAAAGTGTGAAAATGAAAGTGAAAGTGTGAAAATTAAAGTGAAAGTGTCAAAACGAAAGAAAAGTGTGAAAAAGAAAGTGAAAGCATGAATATGAAAGTGAAAGCTTCAAAGTGAAAATGTGAAAGTGAAAGTGAAAGCATGAAAAAGAAAGTGAAAGTGAAAGTGTCAAAGTGAAAATGAAAGTGAAAGTATGAAAATGAAAGTGAAACTGTGAAAACGAAAGTGAAAGTGTGAAAATGAAAGCATGAATATGAAAGTGAAAGTGAAACAATGAAAAAGAAAGTGAAAGTGTCAAAGTGAAAATGAAAGTGAAAGCGTGAAAAAGAAAGTGAAACTGAATGTGTGAAAGTGAAAGCGTGAGATGAAAGTGAAAGTGAAAGCATGAAAATGAACGTGAAAGTGTGAAAATGAAAGTGAAAGTATGAAAATGAAAGTGAAAGTGTCAAAACGAAAGTGAAAGTGTGAAAATGAACGTGAAAGCATGAATATGAAAGTGAAAGTTAAAGCTTCAAAGTGAAAGTGTGAAAGTGAAACCATGAAAAAAGTGAAAGTGTCAAATTGAAAAAAGTGAAAGTTTGAAAAAGAAAGTGAAACTGAATGTGTGAGAGTGAAAGCGTGAGATGAAAGTGAAATTTAAAGTGTGAAAATCAAAGTGAAGGTGTGAAAAGGAAAGTGAAACTGAATGTGTGAAAGTGAAAATGAAAGTGTGAAAATGAAAATGAAAGTGAAAGCATGAAAATGAAAGTGAAAATGTGAAATTGTGAAAGTGTAAGCGTGAAAATGAAAGTGAAAGTAAAAGTGAAAGTTTGAAAGTGAAAGCGTGAAAATGGAAGTGAAAGTGAAAGTGAGTCTGCAATTATGAAAGTGAAAGTGAAATTGTGAAAATGAAAGTAAAAGCATGAAAATGAAAGTGAGAAAATGAAACAGAAAACACGAAAGTGAGAGCATGAAAATGAAAGAGTGTCAAAACAAAAGTGAAAATGAAAGTGTGAAAATGAAAGTGAAAGTATATAAGTGAAAACATGAAAATGAAAGTGAAAGTGTGAAAATGAAAGTGAAAGCATGAACATGAAAGTGAAAGCTTCAAATTGAAAGTGTGAAAATGAAAGTGAAAGTAAAACCGTGAGAAAGAAAGTGAAAATTAAAGTGTCAAAGTGAAAATGAAAGTGAAAGTGTGAAAAAGAAAGTGAAACTGAATGTGTGAAAGAGAAAGCGTGAAATGAAAGTGAAAATGAAAATGAAACTGAAACTGAAAGCGTGAAAATGAAAGTGAAAGTATGAAAGTGAAAACTTGAAAATGAAAATGAAAGTGTGAAAATGAAAGTGAAAGCATAAATATGAAAGTGAAAGAGAAAGCTTCAAAGTGAAAATTTGAAAATCAAAGTGAAATCATGAAAAAGAAAGTGAAAGAGAAAGCTTCAAAGTGAAAATTTGAAAATCAAAGTGAAATCGTGAAAAAGAAAGTGAAAGTGAAAGTGTCAAAGTGAAAATGAAAATGAAAGTGAAAGTTTGAAAAAGAAAGTGAAACTGAATGTGTGAAAGTGAAAGTGAAAGCGTGAAATGAATGTGAAAATGAAAGTGTGAAAATGAAAGTAAAAGTGTGAAAAAGAAAGTGAAACTGAATGTGTATAAGAGAAAGTGTGAAAGTGAAAGTGTGAAATGAAAGTGAAAATGAAAGTGTGAAAATGAAAATGAAAGTGAAAGCATGAAAATGAAAGTGAAAGTGTGAAAGTGAAAATGAAAGTGAAAGCGTGAAAATGAAAGTGAAAGTATAAAAGTGAAAACTTGAAAATGAAAGCGAAAGTGTGAAAATGAAAGTGAAAGCATGAATATGAAAGTGAAAGAGAAAGCTTCAAAGTAAAAGTTTGAAAATGAAAGTGAAAGTGAAATCATGAAAAAGAAAGTGAAAGTGTCAAAGTGAAAATGAAAGTGTGGAAATGAAAGTGAAAGTGTGAAAAAGAAAGTGAAACTGAATGTGTGAAAGTGAAAGAGTGAAATGAAAGTGAAAATGAAAGTGTGAAAATGAAAATGAAAGTGAAAGTGTGAAAGTGAAATTGAAAGTAAAAGTGTGAAACTGAAAGTGAAAGCATGAAAATGAAAATGTCAGAGTGATGAAAGTGAGTGTGAAAATGAAACTGAAAGTGTGAATGTGAAAGTGAAAGCATGAAAATGAAAGTGAAACGGAAAGTGTGAATGTGAAAGTGAAAGCATGAAAATGAAAGTGAAAGTGTAAAAATGAAAGTGAGAACGACAATGAATGTGAAATTGAAAGCGTGAAAATGAAAGTGAAAGTGTAAGCATGAAAATGAAAGTGAAAGTATGAAAATGAAAGTGAAAGTTTGAAAGTGAAAACGAAAGTTTGAAAGTGAAAGCGTGAAAGCGTTAAAATGGAAGTGAAAGTGAAAGTGAGTATGTAATTATGAAGATTCTACTGAAGATTATTCAAAAGAAGCTACAACCATACCTGGAACAAGAACTACCTGAAGTGCAAGTAGGGTTCAGGAAAGGGCGAGGAACAAGAGACATCATTGCGGATGTGAGATGGATCCTTGAAAAGACTAAAGAATACCAAAAGGATATCTATTTGTGCTTTATCGACTATAGCAAGGCTTTTGACTGTGTAAACCATGAGAAACTCTGGGCCACATTAAGAAGCATGGGTATACCAGAACACCTGATCGTTCTCACAATTTGTACATTGATCAAGAAGCAACAGTTCGAACAGAACAAGGAGAAACAGAATGGTTTAAAATAAGCAAAGGTGTACGACAAGGCTGCATAATTTCCCCCTACCTGTTTAATTTATATGCAGAACAAATCATCAGAGAAGCAGGATTGTATGAAAACAACAGAGGTGTGAAGATTGGTGGAAGACTCATCAACAACCTTCGCTATGCTGATGATACTTGTCAAACACCTTGCTGGCCCACAAGGTGGGAGCCTGGGGCTTCGGTGTTGCTCCTCTTCTAACAGCAAGGACTTTATGTTGCCCTCAGGGATTTTGGGTCCCAATAGCTAATCGAAATAAGGAGGTAGTTGTGGTCGAGTAGCTATGCTTAAAGAGGTTTTATTTCCCATCCCGGGAGAATTCTTGCAACAAATATCAAAAAGCAAATAAACCATACAGCTGGTATAACACAAGTGAGGGACTACAAAGGGGAACAAAAATGCTTATTGTCAGCTTTAACTGAACAAAAGAAGGAAAAACAGGTTTTCAATCACACACTTTTAACTGTGAAATCTGTGCTCTCCCACAGATTTCACTCCAGCAGGCTTTCTTAGGCCACTAACAAAAAGAGGTTATGCTATCAGAGAAAACAAGCGTACAGTCCATTTTGCACATATCAGAATTATCATCACCAAAGTCACAATCCATATCTTCATGTGCTTCTTGATAATTATAACTTGCAGGGCTGTATTGTGGATTAGTGTTTGTTTCTCTCCTCTCGGCTGGGTCAGAGCACCACTCCCCCCTATCACTGCAGAAAGGTTCTTTACCACACACTATGGAATCTTTCCTTAGTGGGCTACATACTTCCTGACCACTGGGGGTAAAACTCAGTGCTCCTCTAGTCCAGATACTTTGGCTTTCAGGCTGAGCTCTGCCTGGCTGGTGTGTAAACGGGAAGTGGAAACTTTTCTTCCCCTCTCTTCCTTTCACAGGACGTCTTTCTAAAGCATGGGAATTATCTCTTGGACAAGTATTCTGGCTCCCCAGGTTCCTGCTATTGTGGTTATCTCTTCTCCCTGCTCCTCGTGGTTTATATCCTGGAGTCTCCCTCTGGCCCCACATGGACCTTGGCTTAGTGCAGCCTAACTTCCCAGCACTAACCTTCGTGAACTCCTCTTAGATAAACCCCTCTGAGGTGCAGATTGATTCCATGTCTGAACCTTCCAGGTATGGCTCCTGGCTTTTCTGAGCGCTGTACTTTCCTTTCCCTCGAGTCCTCTCAATGTCTCCTTCTCTCTCTGCCACAGAGACTGAGTCTGACTCCTGGCTTGCGTCTCTGTGTTTCCTTCCTTCTCCACGTGTGCCTGTACGTGAATCTGCTCATATCCCTGTGCCTGAATCTGCACGTGTCTCTGCTCTGCTCAAGACTGACCTTTTTTTATCTGCGTCATTCCTTGAGACTTGAGTTAGCTCAACTCTCTGCAGCTGTCTCTGCTTTGCTGATGAGCTATGACGTAATGGTATCTCTGGGCGTTTCTCTACAGCCTGTGCTCTTGTTTTGCTTGGTTGCCCCTGACAACCCCTAGCCATGTGCTCTGCACTGCTGATTTTAAAACTGCCCTGAGTGTTTTCCTCTACTTCCATCGGCTCAATCTGCCTTGCGCCATGACATACTACATTACTGGCTGAAAGTGAAGATGATCTGAAACATTTGCTTCTCACATTCAAAGAACATAGTCTCAAAATGGGCCTGCACCTTAATGTAAAGAAGACAAAGGTCATGACAACTGACATAATCAACAGATTCATCGTCGAAGGAGAAGAAATTGAACTTCTGAACAACTTTAACCTACTTGGATCAACTATCAATAAAGAAGCAACAAGCAGTCAAGAAATCAAACGACGCATTCCTCTTGGCAGAATGGCTATGAAAGACCTAGATAATATTCTCAAGAGCAGAGATGTCTCTCTGCATACAAAGATTTGACTTCTTCAAGCCATGGTATTTTCAATAACATCATATGGATGTGAAAGCTGGATGGTGAAAAGGACAGACAGGAAGAAAATTGATGCCTTTGAATTATGGTGCTGGCGGTGAAAGTGAGAAAATGAAACCATAAAAATGAAAGTGAAAGTGTGATAGCATGAAAATGAAAGTGAAAGTTTGAAAGTGAAAGCGTGAAAATGGAAGTGAAAGTGAAAGTGAGTCTGCAATTATGAAAGTGAAATTGTGAAAATGAAAGTAAAAGCATGAAAATGAAAGTGAGAAAATGAAACAGAAAACACGAAAATGAAAGTGAAAGTGAAAGCATGAAAATGAAAGTGAAAGTGTAAAAGTGAAAATGAAAATAAAAGTGTGAAACTGAAAGTGAAAGCATGAAAATGAAAGTGAGTGTGAAAACGAAAGTATAAGTGTGGAAATGAAAGTGAAAGCATGAAAATGAAAGTGAAACTGAAAGTGTGAATGTGAAAGTGAAAGCATGAAAATGAAAGTGAAAGTGTAAAAAGGAAAGTGAAAACGGCAATGTACGTGGAATTGAAAGTGTGAAATTGAAAGTGAAAGTGTGAAATTGTGAAAGTGAAAGTGTAAGCATGAAAATGAAAGTGAAATTATGAAAATGAAAGTGAAAGTTTGAAAGCGAAAGCGTGAAAATGGAAGTGAAAGTGAAAGTGAGTATTGTGATAAGGAAGCTTATCAAAGCTCAGGGAGTAATGACAAAAGAGGAGAATTTACTCTGATTAAGGGACCTGTGCTGGCAGGTTATAGAAATAAGACAGCTTGTTTCCCAAAAAGACTGCATGTTCCAGATTGCACCAGTATGCAGAAAGTCCCTAGGGGAGCTAGAGTGGAAAACCATGAGTCTAATCAGAGAAAGCATTATGTCATTCCTAATCAAACAGCCTCTAGAAGAATGCTTAATCCACAACACCTGAAGAATGCAAGGGTGGTGTTGCAATCTAAGTCCTTTAAAGCTAGAGGGGAATCTTCAGGAAGAAAGAAGGAGAAGGACGAGGAGACAGAGACAAAGTCCAAGAACAGATGGAAGAACAACCGGAACCTGAAGGAACAAGGACAAGGAAGCAGATGGTCCAAGAGAGGAGCTCAGAAAAGTTCCTATGCCTGGAGAGATACCTGGGGGAAAGGTTTAGAGGACTGGAAAAAACCAGAGGTCTGTAGATCCACAGCCAGGGACCCTCAAGCAATACCTAGGAAGAGGTCTGTTGCAGCTAAGGAGGAAAGGAGTCCAAATACCTCTTGGAGGACGTCTGGAGAAAGGATCTTGAGGTCCAGAGATACCAACTGGAGGACAGGACACAGAAGCTCTATTGCATACTGGCCAGAATACCAGAAGAAGCAGCCTGATGCTTGCCTGGATTCAGGTAGGAACTGTGAATGTTTCTCTAGCTTTGAGCAGTGTAAACAACAGGGAAACAGTTTCTCTCCGTGCAGAGGTCAGTTCCTAAAGCCCTCTGAGTCAGATGGAGAAACTGAATCTATGCAATTTCAAGAGTAAGGTTTAATATATGATACAGAGAATAATTATATGGACTGTTCTTTGAGTAGGTTGTTATTTTAGGAAAACCCTACATATGAGAGCAAACATCAAAAGGAAACATTCTAAATATTAGCTTCCCATAAAGTTTTGTTGAATAAAAAAGCTTTTGGGAAGGTTTTGTATGTGTGCTGAAATCAAGCTACTGATTGCAGTTAATTGTCACCTGCTGGTGGAGGACAGCCCAGCACAAGCCGTGCACACGTAGGATTAAAAAGTTATTTTCTGTATGGAGAAAGTGAGCATTGCTTTTGTATAAAGAAGTTTCCCTCTTTGATTTGTTTTTCCCCAGCACTGCTAAGGAGTTTATTAGTAGTGGCTGAAAGAAGCCTTTCTCTTCTATAAAGGACTTTGATTCTTATTTACAAGAGTTTTCATTATTTTAAAAAAGCAAGCTTTGTGTGAATGGGCTTCAATAACCACAATCCTTTGCAAGACAGTTAATTTGCAGACTTGCCAAGATGGTGGTACCTTCATAACAAGCACCCCCTTTTGCAGTATGTAATTATGAAAGTGAAAGAGAAATTGTGAAAATGAAAGTAAAAGCATGAAAATGAAAGTGAGAAAATCAAAACAAAAGTGAAAGTGTGAAAATGAAAGAGAAAACAACAAAATGAAAGTGTGAAAATGAAAGTGAAAGCATGAATATGAAAGTGAAAGCTTCAAAGTGAAAGTGTGAAAATGAAAGTGAAAGTGTGAAAAAGAAAGTGAAACTGAATGTGTGAAAGTGAAAGTGAAAGCGTGAAATGAAAGTGAAAGTGTGAAAAAGAAAGTGAAACTGAATGTGTGAAAGTGAAAGTGAAAGCGTGAAATGAAAGTGAAAGTGTGAGAAAGAACGTAAAACTGCATGTGTGAAAGTGAAAGTGAAAGCGTGAAATAAAAGTGAAAATGAAAATGTGAAAATGAAAGTGAAAATGAAAATGTGAAAATAAAAGTGAAAGTATGAAAATGAAAATGAAAGTGAAAGTTTGAAATTGCGAGCGTTAAAATGGAAGTGAAAGTCTGCAATTATGAAAATGAAAGTGAAATTGTGAAAATGAAAGTAAAAGCATGAAAATGAAAGTGAAAGTGTGAAAGCATGAAAATGAAAGTGAAAGTGTCAAAACGAAAGTGAAAGTGTGAAAATGAAAGTGAAACCATGAAAATGAAACTGAAAGTGAAAGTGTGAAAATGAAAGTGAAAATGTGAAAAAGAAAGTGAAACAGAATGTGTGAAAGTGAAAGTGAAAGTGTGAAATGAAAGTGAAAATGAAAATGTGAAAATGAAAATGAAAGTGAAAGCGTGAATATGAAAATGAAAGTGAAAGTGAAATTGTGAAAATGAAAGCAAAAGCATGAAAATGAAAGTGAGAAAATGAAACCATGAAAATGAAAGTGAAAGTGTGAAAGCATGAAAATGAAAGTGAAAATGTCAAAACATACCCCTAATAGTTTAAAACAGCTCAGTACTAAACAGATAAGCACAGTCTAGCAGATTAACATGAAACATATCTCAAACAGTATCAGAAGATGCCTTCACCAGCCCTGCTATATACATTCCATGACAACATGGAGGAAAATCTGTTAGCACTGAGCCAGAAGGACATCAGCATCTGCTCATCCCCCCTCTATGAGCACATTGTAAGGTAGAGACAGAAATGGCATGATGTCAGCTGTTCATACTGAAGTTTCATAATGCCTTCTGCCATTTTTGAACAAATTAAACCCAGCAATGGTCATCATTGTATGCCAACATAGCAGGTTCAGCCAACTGACACTATGTACCCTAGTCTTTGAATCTACTCTTATCTCTGCCACAAAAATGTAACTATTTTTTTCCTTATACAGACTAGCCATGATCTGTTTCCCAGCATATGGCAGGTTAGGAAATTCTTACTGAAAAACTGCATGAGCTACACATATACACAGGCTCTAGTTGTCTGATTGATGAATTGAAGCTACAGAAGGGAAAATGGTTAGCAGAACAAAGAAGTTAAGGTAAATTGCCTGTGAGAATTGATTTGGTTTCCTGTTAGCATAGTTTTCATATTTTCCATGAGGATAGTCTTACAGCCATCATTTGGGTAATTAGATGTTCTTGAATAGGCTCTTCTGGTGCTGTGATTGGACTGCTGCTACTTGTATTATTGCTGCTATTTCACTTGCACTAAGCGCTTTTTCAGCCTGAAAGAAGGTGAGCTCCATTCCTCTGGTTGATATCATCACTAAGGGCTGGCTCACCTCTTGAAAAGCATTGCCTGCAATGCATGCTGCCAAGGGGCAAGACAAAGGAGTGTGCCCCTTATGTACCTCTTGGTGTGCAACTCTGGCATGCAATGCAACCTTAGAGGTAAGATTTTATTTATCTATTTGGAAATGATAACTCTTGTAGCTAAGGAGCTCAATTTATAAGAAGCTGTGCAAAGAAATGTACCATATAAGCTCATAAGTCACCTATTTGCAAGGACATATGTGCATGAATAGGCACTTATTTATGTACTTTATGCAGTTGTTATTCTTTAAGTATGTGCATAAGTTCTATCATGCATACTTCAAATGTAAGCATGCATAAGGGTGTGGTTTAGGCAGAAAATAGGCAGAGTACAACTTTACATGCATAAAATACAAAATACTACAACTTATGGCATATTCCATAACATGCACATCCAGCCCGCAGACATGTCTAAATTAAACATGGGCCCCATTTGAACCTAGTTCCGCATCTGCAGGTCAAGTCATGCCCAAGGGTCCGTAATCAGGGAGGTAGACGTGTTTGGCATGGCATGGTCAAAGCGCTATTCAGTTGGCTCGTGCACGCATCCGGCATGTGGTCCACGCACAGATGCAGGCACGGGCCTTGCAATCTCCAGAAGATAAAAATGTGCATATACTATTGTTAATAGCCTTATCACTCCTAATTAATCCCCCATTTACTACTGCCAGTAGTTTCCCATATACATACATTTCTGTTAGAATCTAGCTCTGTCCACTTATCTAGCTAACCAATAACAATTCTTATCATACTAAGATTAGTTGCCCATAGCTAGTGAACCATATATAATGTTGCCAGTATTTCTCAACTGTCCCTACCCACCTCCACAATACTGCTACCAGTAACCAATGTTCAATGCATACTGTTGTCAGTATCTACCCAATAACTGTTGTTAGCACTGTTGACAGCACTGATACCGGTGTCAATAATTAATGACCTACAATTACTGTTGCCAATATCCACCTACTTTGAAATATGTAACTACAAAGATTATACTGTTGTCAGTAGATAAGGTATGTAATTACAAAGATTATACTGTTGTCAGTAGCTAAGGTTTTACACATACTGTTGCCAGTAACAAATTAACCTATATACTGCATATATATAGCTTGTACTGTTGTCAAAAACTAGAGATTTGAACACTCAGTTATCTGCATTACACCCCCCCCCCTTTTTCAATTTACAGGGCAAGTCACATGATATTCCGATAACACTATTATAATAGCCAGTGCCTTTACAATTCCTCAGTGCAATTATATCTGCCAGCCTTCAAAATGACATACTCACATACCTTCCACCTAAGAATATTCTGCAGTTGTGCCATAATACTAACAGTAGTTGCGCTCACACACAGTCTAAACACCAAACTCTATAAACCGATCCCAATCATACAAAGTCTTAACCGCCATCATATACCATCAGCGCATACACCTACTTGGCCTAATACAAAAGTAAACCATAACCGCCTTATACATATAAAACCTACTACACTACACCAAGCAAATACCACACCAAACAAAATAGAACCAGTCATATTATCATGTATCCTAACAAATGCTAGATCTATGAAAAATAAACTTCCCATCTTCACTGATCTGCTAAATGACAATAAACCTGACATCCTCTATGTAACAGAAACATGGTTATCTGACACAGACAATTACCATATGCATAGAAACAACAAAAAAGGAGGAGTACTTATAATGACTAAAAAGGCCCTAAATGCAAAACAACAATCCCCAGAAATCATTAACACCGACACCCTCATCATAAAGATCAACCATTTTAGAATATGCTTGATATACAGACCACCTGACCATAAAACAGAAAATATGGATGCCTTAATCGAACTACTCAGCTCATCCACTGACCTAAGTCCAATAATAATGTTAGGAGACTTTAATCTCCCATCTCTACCCTCCACATATTCAATCCTCTTTCTTGAATCTATATCCGACATAGGCTTCCACCAAATCATTAATACAAAAACTCATAACAAAGGAGGAACCTTAGACCTTATTTTTCTCCCAGAAGTATTCCATAAACTTTTCAATCAGGAATCCCTGCAGTGCACGCCGATCCCATGGTCGGACCACTGCCTGATTTTAATCTTATACATAAAACAATCTCAAAAGCAGCTGCATATCATCAACCAAACAAGAAGACCACCCGTCCCAGAAATGGCGATGCCCCTTGGTTCAACAAAACTTTAAAAGTAATGAAAAGAACTCTCAGGAAAATTGAATTAAAGTGGTGCAAAACTAAATCCACATCATACAATGAACTATATCATACCTATCTCAAAAATTACAAAGATGCTACAGACAACGCTAAAAAAAACTTCCACTCAACTGTCCTAACCAAATCTATCAACAGACCAAGGGAACTATTCTCCATTGTCCAAAACCTAACTAAGAACACATACAACTCCAGTCATGAAGCCAACGATATATCTCCTCAAACCTTATCAAACCACTACATAAATAAATCAAAAATAAATAATGTTCTACCAATTGTACAAGCCATATCTTACCAACCTCTACCAGATTCTTGGAATGAATTCTACCCCATAACTAAAGAAACCCCTTAAGAATATAATGTCAAACTTAAATACTACAACTTCTCACCTAGATCCCTGCCCCATAACATGAATAAAGAACACCCTTCCAACATTATCCCCTTTCATTCTACCACTAATTAATCTCTCACTAAACCAAGGCTACCTCCCACCCATACTAAAGCATGCACAAATCTGACCCATATTAAAAAACAATACTCTGGACAAAACGTCACCGAACTCATATAGACCCATCTCTAGTATACCTTTTATGGCCAAACTCATAGAAAAAGTAGTTCAAACCCAAACACAGGAATACATTGACACATCAGCTCCCCTTGATGATCAACAATATGGCTTGCGCCCTGGTCATGGGGTAGACACACTTTTAACTGTACTCCTAGACACACTAGTAAGAGGAATAGACAGCCCTAAAAATGCATTCCTACTACTTTTTCTAGACATATCTGCAGCATTTGACAGTGTTCACCATACACTAATGCTCAATAGGCTCAGACAAATAGGTGCCAACTCAATAGTTCATAAATGGTTCACATTGTATCTATCCAACAGAACTCAAACTGTCAGGAACTACACACAAACCTCTAACACATACAAACAGGAAATAGGCCTCCCCCAAGGATCTGCTCTCTCTGCACTCCTTTTTAATATATATATACAACCAATTTGCAACATCTTTAAAAAATTCAAAATCCTTTATCACATATACGCGGATGACATCATGTTGTACATTCCTTTCACAATCCCTATGCTTCCACTTCAACTATTAACAGATTGTTTCAAGGAACTAGCAACTTGGCTAGAGGCCCACAACCTCTATATTAACCATGCCAAAACTGACATACTGATTGTGACAAAAAACAAATCTTACACCCCCCTACCCACATTACACTTCAGAAACATGACATCCACATAAAAAATGAAATAAAATACCTAGGGGTTATACTAGATACACACCTTAGTATGAATACCCACATAAGAAATACAACGAAGAAAATATACTTTAAACTGAAAGTTCTAAAACAATTACGCCCACTAGTCCACTTGCATGACTTCCTGAGCATCATTCAAGCCATTATCACACCACATTTTGACTTCGCCAACCTCTCTCTACTAGGCACAACTAACCAAAACATCAAAAGGCTCCAATTGGCCCAAAATGCTGCAGCCAGAAAGATAATGAAGATACACCCTTTCGAGCACATATCACCCTATCTAGCCAAACTACACTGGCTCCCTATTCAATGTAGAATAAACTATAAGTTAATAATAACCACCTTTAAAGCATTAAATAACACTGCCCCAGCTAACCTAAATAAACTACTTACTAAAGACACTCCCAAACCCACACATAGAAGAGGCAATGCCAATAAAATAAGGATTCCAAAAGAATTCACAAAGACCAAAAAAACAACCAATAAAAAAGCATTCTCCCATGCAGCCCCTATACTCTGGAACTCACTACCTGATGAAATCAGAGCCTTAACCGACCTTAAAGACCTACGCAAAACCTTAAAAACTTACCTCTTTATCTCCCACTACAGTCCACTGGCAAATTCCCAACACCAAAATGAAAAGGGATAACTATATAACACATTGAACCTAACACCACAATGTCTCATGATATTATGACCATTACACTGTCTACGATGCTTATACATATCTACCTTTACTGTTGAACTCACTTTTCTAACTGTACATAGTTAATTGTACATAGTTCTCCAAAGTTTAAAAGTTAAATTGTTAATGTACATAATTTATCCAATGTTCAATTTGAAAACAGAAATGTTATCCTGTTTCCTTGACTGTTATATGTAAACCGCATCTGATCACTGGAAGGTTGCGGTATATAAAAGCTTGTTAAATAAAATAAATAATGAAATAATGAAATAGGCAAAGGGGAGTACTGAAAGCAGTCTTAGGGCGTGCCTCCCTCGTCAGGAGTATCTGCCATTACCCTTTGGTCATATCAAGGGTAGTGAGGAATTTTGCTTGTCCTAATCTATCTAGAAGTTCTTCTATGCGAGGCATTGGATACGCATCGAAGGCATTGACCTGGTATTGACCTGGCGAAAATCGATGCAAAATCTCATGGTGCCATCAGGTTTGCGTACCAAGACAATTGGACTGCACCAGGGACTGAGCGATTCCTCGATAACGCCCATTGTTAGCATTTCCTGAACCTGGGCTATCACCTCCTGTCTTTTCGCCTCCGGTAAACGATAGGGCCTCTGTCTGATGTCCTTTCCGGGTGCCGTAATTATGTCATGGGCGACTAAGCCTGTTTCTCCGGGAATAGGTGTCAGTATGTCCTTAAACCTTTCTAACACTCTGGTCAACTCTTGCCTCTGTGTTATGGAGAGTTCGTCACTGACTCGGGGCTTGGGTCTAGTTTTGCAGACATCGAGGAGGGGGCCCAGATCTTCGTCCATTTGTTCCTTACACATCGCGGTTAAACCCTTCACATCGGTTTACCCGGTGGAACCGAATCCTCTGGATCCTCGGACCATAGGGGTTACCATGGGTACTTCCTCCAGGGTTGGAAAACCAACTCGCTCACATATTAGCTGTGCAATGCGGTCCCCTATTTTGACGTCAAAGTCTTCTCCTGCGAAATTAAATAGCAGGACTTTAAGGGCGCCTCTGTAATCGGGGTCTATTACTCCAGCGCCTACATCTATGAAATATTTTGAGGCGAGGCCAGACCGTGGCGCGATGCGACCGTAGCATCCTTGAGGTAATTCTGTCTGGATACCCGTGTCTATTAAGGCTCTTCCATGTTTGGGGATGAGATGATTTACTGCACTATACAAATCATACCCCACGGCCTGAGCCAACGCTCAACGGGGACTTTGAGCTTGCTTAGAAGTTTTGCAAAATTTCAATATGAATTTTGTTTTTCTTACGGGCTCTTCTTGTACCTGCTGTGCGGATTTCAAAGTCTCTCCCAAGAGGGGACTGGGAACCGCTGGAATTTTGGAATGGGTGCATGTAGAAACAAAAACCACCTGGGGTGCTAGGCCCTTTTCCAAACCTCTCCTAAATTGGGGCCAGTCTCTGCCTAGCACCAAATCCTGGGGTAATTTGGGGACCACTGCAATTAGCATCTCTTTCTCGATCCCTAAACCTCTTACCACTAGGTTGTATACAGGATAAAATGAAGAGGTGCCATGAATACATTTTATCTTTACTTTCCCTTCCGCTCGGCTCAGTGCGGATTCAGCTTGCTCCTCAATCATAAACCAGAGCTTCCGCGAGATCATGCTCTGATCCGCACCCGAGTCGAGAAGAGCCTTTGTGGTTACCCCTTGCACTGTTACCTCTAACAGAAACCCTTCACGTAACACTTTGGTGTTTTCACTTATCAGTGCTGTCCGTGATTGACATTCACTCTGTACATGTCCTATTTTCCTGCACATAAAACATCTCTTAGAGTGATTTCTTGATACAGGTATAGCGTTTTTCAAACCCTTGGGTTTATATCGTGAGAGACTTCCTGATGACTGCATCATTGCCCCAGCTGCCGTCTTTGAAGTTTCACTAATTTGTTGAGTGGCCAATTCTGCCTCCAAATATCTCGCGGTTAATACAATAGCTTCTTCAGTGATCCGGCAGTTCTGCAGTATAAGGAAACTCTGCACATGAATTGTTCTAACACGACAACATCTACTATTGTGTCCACAGTTTTTTCCTCAGGCCTTAACCATTTTAATGCTAACCTTTTAAGCCTATGACCTAAAGCTTTTGGCATCTCGCCAGCTTTAAGATGACTAGCTCGTAGCATGCGATTATACACAAAAGGGGTCAGGCCTAGGCGATCCCTTATGGCCTTGGTCACCTCTGTGTAATCGTTTGCTAGTGCCGTGGGCATAACCCTATATCAAAGGACGCACTAAAGAACATCATTTCTAACCTAAACACAACAACTTCCTTTCTGGATCCATGCCCAGTAATATGGATAAAAAGTACACTCCCAATACTACTATCATATATCCTCCCTATAGTCAACCTCTCATTACTTCAAGGATACCTCCCATCTATGCTCAAACATGCACAAATCCGTCCAATTCTCAAAAACAATACGCTTGACAAAACATCACCAAAATCATACAGACCCATCTCAAGTATCCCTTTTTTGGCTAAAATAATAGAAAAAGTGATACAAATCCAAACACAGGAATACCTAGATTCATCCTACCCACTTGATGAGCACCAATATGGATTTAGGCCCCAACATGGAGTTGAAACTCTCTTAACAGTCTTAACCGATGTACTACTTAAAGGAATTGATAATCATAAACAAGCATTTATACTCTTATTTATTGATATTTCCGCAGCATTTGATAGTGTTCACCACACTATAATGCTTAATAACCTGAAACAATTAGGAATAAATGCCACTGTACACAAATGGTTTACCTCTTACTTAAATAATCGAACACAAAATGTAAGAATTGGTAACCAAACATCAACCATATATAAACAGGAAATTGGACTCCCACAAGGCTCCGCACTATCAGCCCTCCTGTTTAATATTTATATAAAACCAGTCTGTGATATCTTTAAAAAATTCGGAGTATACTATCATCTATATGCAGATGATATTATGATGTACATCCCATTCACAATCCCTAATTTGCCAATAAAACTACTATCGGATTGTTTCAATGAAATCACAACATGGCTAAAAGCTCAAAACCTCCACATTAATCATTCAAAAACAGAAGTCCTAATTGTAACTAAAAACCAATCATATACCCCCCCAACCCACATAACATTACAAAATCATGACATTAAAATAAAAAATGAAATAAGATACCTAGGTGTTATCCTGGATACACATCTGACGATGAATACTCACATCAGAAACACCATTAAGAAAATATATTTTAAACTCAAAATCCTTAAACAATTACGCCCTTTAGTACACCAACCAGACTTCATTAATATAATCCAGGCCACAATAACCCCACACTTTGATTTTGCCAACCTAATTCTATTAGGAATAACGAAACAAAACATAAAAAGAATCCAATTAGCACAAAACGCAGCAGCTAGAATTATAATGAAAGCACACTCATTCCAGCACATAACACCATTACTAGCTTCCCTACACTGGTTGCCAATTCAAAGCAGGATAATATATAAAACCACAATAACAACATATAAAGCTTTAAATAACATGGCTCCAATACCACTAAGCAAACTAATCAGCATGGAATCCCAAAAAGCTACGCACAGAAAAGGATACTCAAATAAACTAAACACTCCTAATGATTTCATAAAAGCAAATAAATTAACTAACAACAGAGCTTTTTCTCACGCAGCCCCATCTATTTGGAACTCCCTCCCGGAGGACCTACGAACTATAACCGAAATTATAGAACTCCGTAAAAAACTAAAAACCTATCTATTCTCCATGCACTATGGCAACACAGATAACCCCTTGATACACTCAGATAAAGGCTAAAGAATCCTGATAAAGGCTAAAAATCCTGACTGTGTAATACTATTTCTAATAATTTAACAGATAACACACTATCCTAAAAACACTATGATTCAACCCTAAAGTACCCACAACTTGTATTTGTATATAGTTATTGTACATAGTTTACAAGCTAGCCTTGTGCTGTTATGCATTAGTTCATGCTGTTATCCATTATTCTTTATTGTTACAAAATGTTCCATGTAAAACTAAGTTCAATGTAAAAGTAGTTCGATGTAAAACTAAGCTTTTGCTTTGTTGGATTGTTTTATTGTGAACCGCAACTGAACTCTGGAAGATGCGGGTTATAAATGATTGCTAAATAAATAAAATAAATAAAATATGCTGACAGCGGCTCGCCTGTGAGTGAAGCTGCCAGGCGTATGGCCCACTGTTCTTTTGGCCAGCCTACTGACTGGGCTATTTTATCAAATGAGTCCAGGAAGTCATCTATATCATCAGTGGCTGCCAACTTTCCCACAGTTAAGGTCTCATATGACCATTGTCCTACCGCACCGCTACCGAGTCCAGGATTCTGTCCTTGAGGTGTAGAAGCCGCTTCTTGTGGCGTCTTTTGTTGGGCTAACCAAGCCTCCATCATTTTCAGTATGGGTTTTTGCTGTTCTTGCATTGCCAGTACTGCCTGTTGCTGCGTTTGGCAGGCCATTTCCTGCTGTTTTTCAAACTGCATGGCCTTCCATGGAAGGTTCTCCTTCGGGTTCATGGTGATGGTGTACCTAGAAAAAAAAATTAGAGAGAGAAAACCAAGTGCGGTACTGATAACAAATCAGCCCCCCTTTCTCCTCCTCTCCTTTTTTTTTTTAACCTCACATCCACATCCAGCACAGGTTATGTTTATTTACATTTTACCTGCTGCAGGTGTTGAGTCAGACTTTGCGTAAAGGATGTTGTTGCTCCATCCTGTAGCACTCCACCATGGCTGATAGCAACAGCTCGGTCCTCCACTCCTTGTTTTTCTTGAAGTTTGGCAATTTTTTTCTTTTTTTTTCTTCTGCAATTCTTAGCCAAAAATCCATAAAACTATGCCATTAATGTCACATCCTCCCCCCCCCCCCCCCAGTGGCCGGTGGTTGCAGGGGCAGGTTGTGCATTTAAATCAATTGTAGAAGTAAAAGACTCTTTTGGGTCATATGCACCTTGGTCCTTGTAGTCCTTTCTCCTTATAGAAATGAGTTGTGGATGCCAAGTAGAGGGTAAACAAAAAGCTTTTGTTTCCCTTTTAACACTGAGGTTCGCTAAGTAACAAAAGTAAAGTTTCCTTATTTTCAGGTTTGTGCCAAAATGTTATTAAACAAGAAAAACTATTACAGGCTTCACAGTCCCTGGTAGAATATAAAGGGTTTTCTCAACTTCAGAGTGAAATAAATAACCCAGCTCTCCTTTAGCTCAATGTAAGCAAAATCATTGTTAGTGCATGTTCTGGTAAACTATAGCTCTGGGAGTGACTCAAGGCTTCCCGCAACACAAATAGAGCAGTCCATTAATTCCTCCTGTGACAATGCTTCTAAATCCCCAGGCTCCACGTGCATGGGTTCCAGTTCATCTGTGCTTTCTCCTGTATTTGAGCTCTCCCTAGCTGCTATAGGGTGCAAATTAGTATTTCCTTCAGCTATCCTCCAGCTGGGCTGTTCAAGGTTTTTCAAGTAGGAAGCATGGCTTGTTCTTAGTCCTCTATGGCGTGGCTTCCAGAACTCCTGCCTTCTTTCATTCCTCTCAGAATGGTTATCTGATTTAAAAGCCCTTCTAGGAGCTAAGTCTCTTTTTAGAATTAAAGTACCACTGTACCTTGGCTTCCTGAAGTCGGTGCTGCTGGTATTTTCCTTACCAGGTACCCTTCCTTGGATACGGTCTCCTTTACAGACTGTTTCTGTGAGTCTCCTGGGCACTGCTTGTCGTCCCTGAAGCTTGGGACGGCCAGGTAACGAATCCAGGCCTCTCTGCTTCTCAGTATGGGGGATTCCACTGTCAGGACCTTTCCTTCCAGTACTTTTAAGTTCCTTTCTCAATCCTTCTGGTGAGCTCAGGCCTCCCCCTAGGCATTGAGTCTTTCTCCCTTGGATCCTGGCTTTTCCTGGAGTCTCTCCCCCTTGGATCCTGGCTTCTTCTCCTCTTTCTCCCCTCCTTAGTCTGGCTGCAGCTCTCTGCTTATAAAGCCATTCTCCTCTTGAGTTTCCTGGCCTGCTCTTCAGGTGCATCTGATTAGTCCCTGCATAATCAGTACTTGCGTGTGTTCACTCAGCCTCTGCATGTTCATGCCTGCTCCCTCTAGCTGTGTTGCTATGCAATTGCAGCTCCTGCAAGTCAGCTGCTTTGTGAAAGACAGCATTTTTTTAAAATCCAGAGCTTCACTAGCTTCAGCCCTATCACAACATGAAAGTGAAAGCGTGAAAATGAAAGTGAAAGTGTAAAATTGTGAAAGTGTAAGCGTGAAAATGACAATGAAAGTATGAAAGTGAAAGTTTGAAAGTGAAAGCGTGAAAATGGAAGTAAAAGTGAAAATTAATTATGAAAGTTAAAGTGAAATTGTGAAAATGAAAGTAAAAGCATGAAAATGAAAGTGAGAAAATAAAACCGAAAACATGGAAATGAAAGTGAAAGTGAAAGCATGAAAGTGAAAGTATGAAAATGAAAGGGAAAGTGTCAAAACGAAAGTGAAAGTGTGAAAATGAAAGTGAAAGCATGAATATGAAAGTGAAAATGAAAGCTTCAAAGTGAAAGTGAAACCATGAAAAAGAAATGAAAGTGAAAGTGTCAAAGTGAAAATGAAAGTGAAAGTGTGAAAAAGAAAGTGAAACTGAATGTGTGAAAGTGAAAGCGTGAGATGAAAGTGAAAATTAAAGTGTGAAAATGAAAGTGAAATTGTGAAAATGAAAGTAAAAGCATGAAAATGAAAGTGAGAAAATAAAACTGAAAAGATGAAAATGAAAGTGAAAGTGAAAGTGTGAAAATGAAAGTGAAAGTGTGAAAATGAAAGTGAAAACATGGATATGAAAGTGAAAGTGAAAGCTTCAAAGTGAAAGTGTGAAAGTGAAACGATGAAAAATAAAGTGAAAGTGTCAAATTGAAAATAAAAATGAAAGTGTGAAAAAGAAAGTGAAACTGAATGTGTGAAAGTGAAAGCGTGAGATGAAAGTGAAAATTAAAGTGTGAAAATGAAAGTGAAATTGTGAAAATGAAAGTAAAAGCATGAAAATGAAAGTGAAAGTGAAAGCTTCAAAGTGAAAGTGTGAAAGTGAAACCATGAAAAAGAAAGAGAAAGTGTCAAATTGAAAATAAAAGTGAAAGTGTGAAAAAGAAAGTGAAACTGAATGTGTGAAAGTGAAAGTGTGAGATGAAAATGAAAATGAAAGTGTGAAAATGAAAGTAAGTGTGAAAAAGAAAGTGAAACGGAATGTGTGAAAGTGTGAAATGAAAGTGAAAATGAAAGTGTGAAAATGAAAATGAAAGTGAAAGCATGAAAATGAAAGTGAAAGTGTGAAAGTGAAAATGAAGGTGAACATGTGAAAATGAAAGTGAAAGCATGAAAATGAAAGTGAAACTGAAAGTGTGAATGTGAATGTGAAAGCATGAAAATGAAGGTGAAAGTGTAAAAATGAAAGTGAAAATGACAATGAACGTGAAATTGAAAGCGTGAAAGTGTAAGCGTGAAAATGAAAGTGAAAGTATGAAAATGAAAGTGAAAGTTTGAAAGTGAAGGCGTGAAAATGGAAGTGAAAGTGAAAGTGAGTATGTAATTATGAAGATTCTACTGAAGATTATTCAAAAGAGGCTACAACCATACCTGGAACAAGAACTACCTGAAGTGCAAGTAGGGTTCAGGAAAGTGCGAGTAACACGAGTCATCATTGCGGATGTGAGATGCATCCTTGAAAAGACTAAAGAATACCAAAAGGATATCTATTTGTGCTTTATAGACTATAGCAAGGCTTTTGACTGTGTAAACCATGAGAAACTCTGGGCCACATTAAGAAGCATGGGTATACCAGAACACCTGATCATTCTCTTGCACAATTTGTACATTGATCAAGAAGCAACAGTTCGAACAGAACAAGGAGAAACAGAATGGTTTAAAATAAGCAAAGGTGTAAGACAAGGCTGCATACTTTCCCCCTACCTGTTTAATTTATATGCAGAACAAATCATCAGAGAAGCAGGATTGTATGAAAACAACAGAGGTGTGAAGATTGGTGGAAGACTCATCAACAACCTTCGCTATGCTGATGATACTACATTACTGGCTGAAAGTTAAGATGATCTGAAACATTTGCTTCTCACATTCAAAGAACATAGTCTCAAAATGGGCCTGCACCTTAATGTAAAGAAGACAAAGATCATGACAACTGGCATAATCAACAGGTTCATCGTCGAAGGAGAAGAAATTGAACTTGTGAACAACTTTAACCTACTTGGATCAACTATCAATAAAGAAGCAACAAGCAGTCAAGAAATCAAACGACGCATTCCTCTTGGCAGAATGGCTATGAAAGACCTAGAAAAGATTCTCAAGAGCAGAGATGTCTCTCTCCATACAAAGATTCGACTTGTTCAAGCCATGGTATTTTCAATAACATCATATGGATGTGAAAGCTGGACGGTGAAAAAGACAGACAGGAAGAAAATTGATGCCTTTGAATTATGGTGCTGGCGGTGAAAGTGAGAAAATGAAACCATGAAAATGAAAGTCAAAGTGTGATAGCATGAAAATGAAAGTGAAAGTATGAAAATGAAAGTGAACGTTTGAAAGTGAAAGCGTGAAAATGGAAGTGAAAGTGAAAGTGAGTCTGCAATTATGAAAGTGAAAGTGAAATTGTGAAAACGAAAGTAAAAGCACGAAAATGAAAGTGAGAAAATGAAACAGAAAACACGAAAATGAAAGTGAAAGTGAAAGCATGAAAATGAAAGTGAAAGTGTCAAAACAAAAGTGAAAGCAAAAGTGTGAAAGTGAAAGTGAAAACATGAATATGAAAGTGAAAGTGAAAGCTTCAAATTGAAAATGTGAAAATGAAAGTAAAAGTGAAAGTGTCAACGTGAAAATGAAAGTGAAAGTGTGAATAAGAAAGTGAAAATGAAAATGAACCTGAAAGCGTGAAAATGAAAGTGAAAGTGTGAAAGTATTAAAGTGAGTGATAGAGAAAGCTTCAAAGTGAAAGTTTGAAAATGAAAGTGAAATCTTGAAAAAGAAAGTGAAAGTGAAAGTGTTAAAGTGAAAATGAGTGTGAAAATGAAAGTGAAAGTGTGAAAAAGAAAGTGAAACTGAATGTGTGAAAGTGAAAGCTTGAAATGAAAGTGAAAATGAAAGTGTGAAAATGAAAGTAAAAGTGTGAAAAAGAAAGTAAAACTGAATGTGTGAAAGTGAAAGTGTGAAATGAAAGTGTGAAAATGAAAATGAAAGGGAAAGCATGAAAATGAAAGTGAAAGTGTGAAAGTGAAAATGAAAATAAAAGTGTGAAACTGAAAGTGAAAGCATGAAAATGAAAGTGAGTGTGAAAACGAAAGTATAAATGTGGAAATGAAAGTGAAAGCATGAAACTTAAAGTGAAACTGAAAGTGAGAATGTGAAAGTGAAAGCATGAAAGTGAAAGTGTAAAAATGAAAGTGAAAACGATAATGAACGTGAAATTGAAAGCGTGAAAATGAAAGTGAAAGTGTGAAATTGTGAAAGTGAAAGTGTAAGCGTGAAAATGAAAGTGAAAGTGTGAAATTGTGAAAGTGAAAGTGTAAGCGTGAAAATGAAAGTGAAAGTATGAAAATGAAAGTGAAAGTTTGAAAGCGAAAGCGTGAAAATGGAAGTGAAAGTGAAAGTGAGTATTGTGATAAGGAAGCTTATCAAACCTCAGGGAGTAATGACAAAAGAGGAGAATTTACTCTGATTAAGGGAACTGTGCTGGCAGGTTATAGAAATAAGACAGCTTGTTTCCCAAAAAGACTGCATGTTCCAGAATGCACCAGTATGCAGAAAGTCCCTAGGGGAGCTAGAGTGGAAAAGCATGAGTCTAATCAGAGAAAGCATTATGTCATCCCTAATCAAACAGCCTCTAGAAGAATGCTTAATCCACAACACCTGAAGAATGCAAGGGTGGAGTTGCAATCTAAGTCCTTTAAAGCTAAAGGGGAATCTTCAGGAAGAAAGAAGGAGAAGGACGAGGAGACGGAGACAAAGTCCGAGAACAGAAGGAAGAACAACCGGAACCTGAAGGAACAAGGACAAGGAAGCAGACGGTCCAAGAGAGGAGCTCAGAAAAGTTCCTATGCCTGGAGAGATACCTGGGGGAAAGGTTTAGAGGACTGGAAAAAGCCAGAGGTCTGTAGATCCACAGCCAGGGACCCTCAAGCAATACCTAGGAAGAGGTCTGTTGCAGCTAAGGAGGAAAGGAGTCCAAATACCTCTTGGAGGACGTCTGGAGAAAGGATCTTGAGGTCCAGAGATACCAACTGGAGGACAGGACACAGAAGCTCTATTGCATACTGGCCAGAATACCAGAAGAAGCAGCCTGATGCTTCCCTGGATTCAGGTAGGAACTGTGAACGTTTCTCTGTAGCAGCAAAGCGCAGACAAACCAATAATACCAGGAGTCTGTTCAGAAGGTCCAAATCATTTATTTGTGCACAAGTCTCAAGCAAAGTCAATTTCAAAATGGCTGAGCAAAGTTTTCTAGCAATACAACAACTTTTATAGACTTCTGTTCCCTTCTAGGTATAGAAAAACACTTCATTGGTCCCGGTACTCTCCCGTACCTCCCGTACCCCTTCCATTGGTCCCGGTACTGATAAGATTATCCAATTATGTTCCTTCAGTGGGCTCAGCACCTGCTTACCCCCCTTCCAGTCCCAATTACAATGGCCAGTTCATCAACTTGTTACTTTCATACTCTCAAGGCCATAGAGCCAATTTGTGCATGCAGGGGAGCAGGGCTCTGCAACTCATCTGTCAGCAATCCCAATTAAATCCCTTGCAAATGTGTTTTCTTATCAGTAACTTTTAAACATATTTTTCTGTATTTTTCCATCTTCCAGTTCTGCTTATCTAAGTTAGTTTAGTACTTTTGCTGAGTTCTATCCTACAATAGCAGCATGTTGGGGAATGTGTAATTCCTATGAGCCTCTTCACAGGCTTCATTTACAGGTCAAGCTAGTTAGGCCTGCCTGCTTATGTCAGACACTGTGGATCACAGGCCTACACCTGCCACATTCCCCCCTTTGATTAATCTCACCCTATTACTTAATAAGGTGTGAGAATTAAATCACTTTGAAATAGTTACATCATAATCGACGGATTTCGACTAGGACTGGCTTTATATAGGGCCATTATTTTAGTTGCGGTCTTCCGCTCTACTGTATTATCAATAGCATTATGAATAGAACGCATACAACATGGGATTAAACATGGTAATAAGAAAATAACAACAACAAGAATTAGTACCAATATAATGAAAGTTTTAAATCCTCCCAGCCATGAGAAAAGGTTAGCAAACCAGTTAGGGAATTTCAATGAGTGCCAAGTTTGTACTGGCACATAAGCATGTCTTTGCATATCTTTAGCAATTTCTTCAACTACTTGACCCTTATCATCTATTTTTAGACAGCAATTAGTTAAATTCAGTTTACCACATACTCCTCCTTCAGCTGCTAACAAATAATCAAGTGCTAAGCGGTTCTGATATATAGCAGTGCGCATCTGAGTACTTTGTCTAGCTAAAAGTGTAAGAGCATGACTAGTTTCATTGGTTATTATTTCAACTACTGCTTGTAAGCGAATAATACGATTAATCATATAGACTGGGGTCCGATAACCCCACATACCATCATCATTCCAAGTGGCAGGCCCATAATACTCAATGATTCTTTCTGGTGGCCAATCATCACCTTGCCACTTCTCCCACTTGCCTACCTGGAGGGGTGATCTCTTCTGTCTCAATGCTCTTTTGTGTCGGTGGGTAGTATATACAGGGTATCCTAATTGTTCTCCATGTTCAGTGTTTAAAAGAAAGAAAGAAGGTCTGATGGTTCCTAAGACACATGTTCCTCCCCATTGTGGCGGGAGTTGTGCATACGCTCGGTTTCCACAGATCCAATATAGGCCAGATGGGGCTTGCCAGGCATGGGCTTTGGCAAGATTAGTCCATAAATCAGCAAGTTCAGGAAATCTGGCTAATGGGTTAGGAGGTTCAGGGTGTTTGATTCCTGACCACCATGACGTCTTTTTGGTCGTGGCATTATAGAATTTCTGGCTAAGACAGACCAGCTGTCCTACCTGTTGGGTGAACTGGGGTCCAGTTCTGGCATAGCAAAGACGTCCAACGATTGAGTGCGCTAACAACCATTCACTAGTAGTCTTGTGTAATTCCGTCTGATTGTAAATCAAAGAATAATTCAATTCTTGGGCTTCCCATGGCCACTGGTCTCCCATTTGAGTTCCGCCACAGAAATAGCAATCTGAGATTTTAAGACTAGATACTACTACTCCAGCTAATTCTAAGAATAAATTCTGAGAAGGATGAGGGATTTCAAACTTATTTACATGCATAGCCTCATAGAAGGTATTATGGATATGATATTTAGATGACTTGTGGGCTTGGGTATTCAATCTGATATATACAATGGTTCCTGGATCTATTGCCCCTCCAGCAATACGTAAGCCAAACTTGTATCCTTGTTTCCACGCATAGGGATTGTGTATGCGTAAGTGTAAGGGGTTACAAGCATCTTTCTGACATTTATCATTTGTTGTTGACTTGGTTAAAGTGGCCATTCGCTTATCTATCTTTTCGTCAACTATACCATTGTTCCAGGTAGCATAAAAAACACATTCCCAATCCGGGCAATAGTAATCTGCTGCTGGGGCAGTACTATAGCCTGATTTCTTTTTACCTGTACACTTCCTCCATCCTGTGGCACCTTCTGGACACATGTACTTATGGTCATTTTGATACGCTTTCTCCCAAGTACCACAGGTGGAATAACTATGAGGAGGAGGGAGGAGTAGCCTAGTGGTTGGGGCAAGGTACTTCAGGCCGGAAGGTCGGGGGTTCAAATCCCACTAGAGGACAGCAACCTTGGGCCGGAAGGACTGGGGTTTCTAGTCCCACAGGTGCTCCTTGTGGTCTTGGGCAAGCCACTTAACCCTCCATTGCCCATGTTCCCTGTAAGTATTAGTGTGTGTCTCATATCCCTACGTGTTAAATGTATCCCCCACTTGTGTTGTGACCGCTTTGATTGAAGGATAAGGCGGTATACAAAACTGTCTAAATAAATAAATAAATAAATAAACTATCTCTGTTAATGACATTACATGCATCAAAATTCAAAACAGCAGGTCTAGTAATGTCCTTAAGTGGTGGCGTAGCAGCTATTATAGGTCCATCTGCATCCTTCCATCGTATTTCCAAAGTGTAATAGGATGGATTCTGATGCGGATTATAGCATACTCTAGATTTACCATTTGTGCAAACATTTAGTTCAGTGGTGTTATAAATACACCGAGTCACTTTTCCCTTGCAGGTATAGTAAGAATGATAAATCAAAGTCTGAGTTACTTTTAGTCCAGTTCGAGTAGAAGTAATGCAGGCAGTGCATGGAGGTAAAGCATAAGTCAGTTCAAAACCTCCAAAGTAGGCAACCAGGGCAAAGCAAAAGTAAAGATGCATGTTGATGTTGATTGGAGTTCTTCTGAATCCTCAGCTTGCTGATCTTGATCACGACGTTCTTTTTCTTCGTCCCGTTTGGTAATGAAGCAATTTAACGGGTGCTGAGTGTTGATTGAAGATCCTCAAGTTGTCCAGTACACATTAACCAACTTATTAGCAATTTCAGTTGGCTTGTGAAGTCTGGCTAATCAATGTAGTATCAAAGTAGTGTGCAGAATCACACACAGATTGAGTTCGTTGAAGCAAAACTGTTGCTGCATGGAAAACAGCAATCCTCTTCGAAAGACTTGGCTACTGCAAGGCACTGTGACAAAGTGTCTAAGTTGCTGGTTGCCGTCTCAGAGTAACTCGCAAGGGTGCATCAAGATGCTGTTCTGCTGTCCACTGCTCAGGTTCAGGATCAGCGGCGGGCTTGACTCTGCTGTGGTGGATCCAGGCGTCGATCTCTGCTACCTTTACTGCAGTTGGGGTAGACAGGATGACGGTGTACGGTCCCTTCCAATGGGGTTCCAACGGTGTCTTCTTCCAATCTTTGATCCACACCGAGGTACCAGGCTGATAGGGATGCAGAGGTTCCGTCAAGTTGATAGGCAACTGGTCTTGGATCCACGTATGGAGAGTCTGCAGAACAAAACTAAGAGCTAGGAGTTCTTGCCTGGTTATTTCTGAACCAATTTGGGCTAGACTTCCTTTAATTCCCTGCACTATTGGTGGGGGTTTACCATACAACACTTCAAAAGGGGAAAAACCTGTTGATTTCACAGGAGCTGAGCGTATTCTGAGTAAAGCTATTGGGAGCACTTGGGGCCACTTCAAGTGTGTCTCCTGACAAAGCTTAGACATTTGGGCTTTTAAGGTACGATTCATCCGCTCAACTTTCCCTGAACTCTGGGGTCTGTATGCAGTGTGGAGTTTCCATTGTATCTGCAAAGCTTTTGCTAACTGTTGAGTAACCTGGGAGACAAATGAGGGTCCATTGTCTGACCCTATTACTGCTGGAATTCCAAACCTAGGGACAATCTCTCTCATTAAAACTTTGGTAACTTCTCGGGCTTTCTCAGTTCTGGTTGGGAAGGCTTCTACCCACCCAGAGAAAGTACAGACTAATACTAATAGGTAATGGTATCCATTGGCTCTTGGCATTTCGGTAAAATCAATTTGGAGGTTGTGCATGGGGGTTACACCTCCTGACTGAACTCGGGGTGCCGTTATAAGGCCTTGCTTGGCATTATTTTTGGCACAAGTTAGACATTGACGTGCTACTGAAGCTGATATGGTTGTCAATAGAGGGATGTAAAAATGTGGTCTGAGTGCTTTTTCCATAGCACTTTTCCCATAGTGGGTGGCTTCGTGGAAAGCTTTGATAAAAGATGGTCCTAACAGTTCAGGAATTACTATTCGTCCAGGGGGTTGACTGCCCTCTGCTGGTGGCAGCTCAATCCATCCATCTTTCAGTACTCCATCTTCTTTATTACAATAGTAATCTAATTCTTGGGTGGTATATCGTGGTGTCCATAAATTCAGAGGTACTGGAAACAATGCTGCTTGCATTGGCATAGCTTGTGGTGTAATCTGTCCCGTCATAGCTGCTTGTCGTGCTGAGGCATCTGCAAACCTATTTCCTTGGGCAACTTCTCCTTTTCCTGCTTGATGTCCTCTGCAATGCATGACAGCTACACGTGTTGGAGCCCAAACTGCATCAAGTAACATCAGTATCTCGGGACCATACTTGACCGATTTTCCTCCGGATGTGATGAGTCCTCTTTCTTTATAGAGAGCTCCATGGGCATGTAAGGTGGTGAAGGCATATTTGGAATCTGTATATACATTTAACACAAGTTTCGCTCCTAATAACAATGCTCTGGTGAGTGCTATCAATTCGGCTTTCTGGGCTGATGTGCCTGAGGCTAGAGCTGATGATTCAACTACTTCGTGTTGAGTGATGACTGCATATCCAGCGCAGCGTCGTCCATCAAGGATGAGACTGCTCCCATCAACATAATAGATTTGGTCAGGATTGTCTATGGGCACATCTGTCAAGTCAGGTCGACTGGAGAACACAGTTTCCATGACTTCGATACAGTCATGTTCTGGGCATTCTTCACTAATGGGTATCAAAGTGGCTGGATTCAAGGCATGACTCACTTCTAGTTGTATCTGCGGGTTCTCACATAACATGCTCTGGTACTTCAACATTCGGGAATTGGTGAGCCAATAATTTGCTTTTTGTTCCATGAGGGCAAGGACTGCATGTGGCACAGTGACTCGTATGTTCTGTCCTAATGTGAGCTTGTCTGCTTCACTCACTAATAGTGCTGTAGCTGCGACTGCTCTCAGGCAAGGTGGCCATCCTTTGGCCACAGTGTCCAACTGTTTCGATAGGTATGCTACAGGTCGCTCCCAATTTCCCAGTTTCTGAGTCAACATGCCTAAGGCATTTCCCTGTGCTTCATGTACAAACAAGTGGAAAGGCTTGTGGACATCTGGTAGTCCAAGTGCTGGTGATGACATCAATTCTTCCTTTAACTTCTTGAAGGCTGTATCCTGCTCAAGTCCCCACTCCAGTGGCGACTTCTCTTCTCCTTTTGTGGTTTCATACAGTGGCTTGGCAATTTGGGCAAAGTTGGGTATCCAGATTCGGCAATATCCTGCCGCTCCCAGAAAGGCTCTGACTTGCTTTCTGGTTGTTGGGGTTGGAATTCTACATACTGCTTCTTTTCTCTCTACCTAGTCTTCGGCGTCCTTGGGTTATACGAAAACCCAAGTATTTCACTTCTTTTTGGCATAGCTGTGCTTTTGCTCTGGAAACTTTGTATCCAGCTTCATCTAGTAACTGCAAGAGATCTTTGGTGGCTTGTATACATTCACTTTCTGAAACTGCTGCTATCAGCAGGTCGTCCACGTATTGGAGAAGCACTCTCTTCCCCAGGGCCACTGGATAACTTGAAAGGTCTTGATTCAGTGCAGCGCTAAAAATGGTAGGCGAATTCTTGAATCCTTGGGGTAATCGTGTCCAGGTGAGTTGGCCCCCTCTTCCAGAGATGGGGTCCTGCCATTCAAATGCAAACAATATTTGACTTACAGGGGCTAATCTTATGCAAAAGAATGCATCTTTTAGATCTAGTACAGTGAAATGGGTAGCTTCAGCAGGTATCAGTCCTAGAAGAGTGTAAGGATTGGGTACAACTGGATGTATAGTTTCAACTGCATCATTTACTCTCCTTAAGTCTTGTACTGGGCGGTAATCATCCGTCCCAGGTTTCTTTACTGGCAAAAGTGGAGTGTTCCATGGGGATTGACATACTTTTAGTAGGCCATATTCGAGCAATCTTTGCAAGTGACGATGAATGCCTTCAATTGCGGCTCTTGGGAGAGGGTACTGTTTGACGTGCACTGGTGTAGCACTAGGCTTGAGGGTTACAATTACTGGAGCTATATGTTTGGCTAGGCCTGGGGGACTGCCTTCTGCCCATACTCCAGGTGGTGCATGAATGTTCTTTAAAGTTTGTTCGAAATAGGTGTCTTGGATAGAGTCATCAATGTAATACCTCCATTCTTCTTCTCGGGGAACTGTCAGCAGCATTATTCCTGCTGGTTTGGCTTGGGGATTTACTGTCATTTGCATTTCTCCTTTTTCAGAGAAAGATATTTGTGCTTGAAGCTTGGCTAACATATCTCGTCCCAGTAGTGGCACTGGACATTCGGGCATGTAAAGGAATTGATGAGTTATTTGCTGTCCTCCTAGACTGCATATACGATTCTGAAGAAAAGATTTTGTAGCTTTGGCACCAGTTGCTCCTATAATGGTGACTGCTTTTGTAGAAAATGGGGCTATCTTTTTGTCTATTACTGAATGTTGTGCTCCAGTATCAACCATAAAGTCCATAACTTGGTCTCCTATTTGTATTCCGACCATAGGCTCCTGGAGACCTAAAGCAAACTTGGAGCCCGGTCTGTCCTAATCCACGTCATTTTCATCATGGATCGTTGTGGCCAATGCTTGAATGGCTCCTCCTCTTTCTCGCTGGAATTGTTCTCGAATGGCTCCTCCGCGGTTTTGGGGACGGCCTCGTCTTTCTCCTCGCCATTGATGATTATTGTCGTCATCTTGCTGGGCGTCTTCGAGTTGCGGGCAAGCATCTCTCCAATGTCCTTCTTCTCTGCAATAGGCGCATTGGTTCACGCCTAGCTGCTGGGACCGGCCTCCACCTCGGCCCCGCCCTCTTCCTCTGCTCCGTCGACTAGGGATACCTCCCCTTTTCTGTTCAACTATGGCCCGCAGCCAAAAAAATCAGCTTTCTTCTTCATCTTTCTATCACATTCTCTCTGCCTTTCATTATCACGATTCACATACACTTTATGAGCGACTTCCAGTAACTGCGTTGCATTCATGCCCGCAAACCCTTCTAATTTCTGTAATTTACGTCTGATGTCTGGTTGAGACTGGTTTACAAAAGCAGAATTCACCATACATAAACTTCCTGGTGCCTCGGGATCATAGGGAGTATACATTCTGTATGCTTCACTTAATCTTTCATGAAATTCTGCTTGGCTCTCATCTACACCTTGGATAACTCCTGCAACTTTGGAAAGGTTCATAGCTTTCTGGCCCCCCCTTTTCAGACCTTGTAAAAAGCCTTGGCGAAAACGGGCTAGGGCTGTGGATCCTATCTCTGTATTGGGATCCCAATGGGGGTCTTCATTCGGGAATTCTCTCTGGGCCGCTTCCTGATGGTCTATTCTGTCCTGCCCCGGTCCCGGAGCTACAGGGTTATCTGCCATCCACTCAATAGCTGCTTTTCTAATTCGTGCTCGCTCCTCTGTCGTGAATAGGGTGGTCAGGAGCTGGCGGCAATCTGCCCAGGTGGGTTGATGGGTTTCCATTAGAGTAGTTACTAATTCTGTAAGTTCCTGGGGCTTACTAGTATAGGAGGCATAATGCGACCTCCAATTTAACAAATCCATTGTAGAGAAAGGGATGTACACGTAACTTAGGGGTCCCGCTACCACCTCATCATTTTCGTTCTTTATAGGCACCCCCGGGACTTGCCGTAAAGGCATCATTTTGGCAGTAGATGTCTTGTGGGATCTAAGGGTTGTTTTCGTAACTGTCTTTCCAGAGGTCACTTTCTTTTTCTCGACAGGTTTCACTTTGGATGTACATTTTGCTGGCAAGCTAGTGCTGGCAACCACTTGTACACTGTCATCATCGCTTAGGGCATTTTCAATTTCTTCCTCCTCTATCTCTGTATCTGACTCGCCTTTTTCTGTTCCTGTAATATCACCTTCTTCAACTAAGGGAAGTTCCTCTCCCTGCCCTCCGGGAGGTGGGTCAGGGGTTGGGTCCCGCACCGGCTGTCTCTGGGGTTCTGGGGCAGGACGCCGGGCTACTCTTACCGGACCTGGGGTTCGAGGCTGTCGGGGAATTATTTCTGGGGAATCGGGATCTACCAGGATGGGCTTCTTCCTGGACTTCTTATCCTGCTCTTTCATTCTAGGCTGTAATGTTTTCTGTCTAGAATCTGTTTTAGCTAACATTATTCTGCACTGTTCCTCATAACAGCGCTGCGCCCAGAGGGGCGGATCTTCACAAATACTTAACCAGGAATCTATATAGGGGTACTGATCGGGGTGCGCTATCCGCACTCTACGGTGTACTAACTGGATAATTTCCACATTAAACGTTCCCTCTCGGGGCCAGGTGGGGTCTATATTGGGCCACTCCCTAGTACACAAAATCTGCAAACGGGCTGCTGTCATTTTAATACCATAATCTCCAGAATATCCCTCTTTAAAATGTGCGATCATACATTCTAATGGAGTGTTCCTAGTAGACCCCGCCCCTCCCATTTCGATGTGTGCGCGCAACAACAGACAAAAGGGAAAAGGATGGCGGACTGTGGGTAAGGGGTCCTCACGGCCCTGGAAACGTATAAGGAGAACAAATAACAAGACAAGACGACAATCGCTTCCCCCTTTTCGCGACCTGAACGCGGTCGCCCGGTCAGGAAATGCGCTACTCAGGGGTCCGCCTTCACTTGGTCCGTGCTGCCAGACCTCTCATTCACACTTCGTTCACACAATCATGCTAGCAACGTATCCCAGAATGCATTCGTTTCTATCTATTCTGACTAGTCTTACCAATTTCCCAATTACAAAAAGATGGGGGTTTCACCCTGCGAATACTCATGCGGGGTTACTCGGCCCTTCTTTGAGAGGTGATCAGGCTCTCTTACCAATTTCCAATTTCTCGAGATTACAAATTCCAAGTTCCAATGGCAGCACTGCTCTTTCTATATCTGTCTAGACAACAAATCAAAACTATACTCACTGGATCCGGTCCTCAAACTTCTCAAGCAGGCGCATGAGTTGGACCTCGGACTCCCCTCACTCGGGTTCGAGGCATTGGCTCCAGCCGGGCCCGGCACCCGCCGAGGTCCGAACAGCTCCCTCCGATACAAGGGACCGGCGGCGCCAGGGAGCAGCCCTCGTTGGAAGGGCGCGTTCCCGGCAGGACCAAGCCTATAGAGGCGGAAAGTCGTGGTATATTGCCCTATATACACTTTGATTCCACAACTTCCCGGCCAACGCACCAAGAATATGTAGCAGCAAAGCGCAGACAAACCAATAATACCAGGAGTCTGTTCAGAAGGTCCAAATCATTTATTTGTGCACAAGTCTCAAGCAAAGTCAATTTCAAAATGGCTGAGCAAAGTTTTCTAGCAATACAACAACTTTTATAGACTTCTGTTCCCTTCTAGGTATAGAAAAACACTTCATTGGTCCCGGTACTCTCCCGTACCTCCCGTACCCCTTCCATTGGTCCCGGTACTGATAAGATTATCCAATTATGTTCCTTCAGTGGGCTCAGCACCTGCTTACCCCCCTTCCAGTCCCAATTACAATGACCAGTTCATCAACTTGTTACTTTCATACTCTCAAGGCCATAGAGCCAATTTGTGCATGCAGGGGAGCAGGGCTCTGCAACTCATCTGTCAGCAATCCCAATTAAATCCCTTGCAAATGTATTTTCTTATCAGTAACTTTTAAACATATTTTTCTGTATTTTTCCATCTTCCAGTTCTGCTTATCTAAGTTAGTTTAGTACTCTTGCTGAGTTCTATCCTACAATAGCAGCATGTTGGGGAATGTGTAATTCCTATGAGCCTCTTCACAGGCTTCATTTACAGGTCAAGCTAGTTAGGCCTGCCTGCTTATGTCAGACACTGTGGATCACAGGCCTACACCTGCCACACTCTAGCTTTGAGCAGTGCAAACAACAGGGAAACAGTTTCTCTCCGTGCAGAGGTCAGTTCCTAAAGCCCTCTGAGTCAGATGGAGAAACAGAAAATATGCAATTTCAAGAGCAAGGTTTAATATATGATACAGAGAATAATTATATGGACTGTTCTTTGAGTAGGTTGTTATTTTAGGAAAACCCTACATATGAGAGCAAACATCAAAAGGAAACATTCTAAATATTAGCTTCCCATAAAGTTTTGTTGAATGAAAAAGCTTTTGGGAAGGTTTTGTATGTGTGCTGAAATCAAGCTACTGATTGCAGTTAATTGTCACCTGCTGGTGGAAGACAGCCCAGCACAAGCCGTGCACACGTAGGATTAAAAAGTTCTTTTCTGTATGGAGAAAGTGAACATTGCTTTTGTATAAAGAAGTTTCCCTCTTTGATTTGTTTTTCCCCAGCACTGCTAAGGAGTTTATTAGTAGTGGCTGAAAGAAACCTTTCTGTTCTATAAAGGACTTTGATTCTTATTTACAAGAGTTTTCATTATTTTAAAAAGGCAAGATTTGTGTGAATGGGTTAATTTGCATACTTGCCAAGATGGTGGTACCTTCATAACAAGCACCCCCTTTTGCAGTATGTAATTATGAAAGTGAAAGTGAAATTGTGAAAATGAAAGTAAAAGCATGAAAATGAAAGTGAGAAAATCAAAACGAAAGTGAAAGTGTGGAAATGAAAGTGAAAACAAGAAAGTGAAAGTGTGAAAATGAAAGTGAAAGCATGAATATGAAAGTGAAAGCTTCAAAGTGAAAGTGTGAAAATGAAAGTGAAAGTGAAACAGTGAAAGTGTCAAAGTGAAAATGAAAGTGTGAAAATGAAAGTGAAAGTGTGAAAAAGAAAGTGAAACAATGTGTGAAAGTGAAAGCGTGAAATGAAAGTGAGTGTGAAAAAGAAAGTAAAACTGAATCTGTGAAAGTGAAAGCGTGAAATGAAAGTGAAAATGAAAATGAAAGTGAAAGCGTGAAAATGAAAGTGAAAGTTTGAAATTGAGAGCGTTAAAATGGAAGTGAAAGTCTGCAATTATGAAAGTGAAAGTGAAATTGTGAAAATGAAAGTAAAAGCATGAAAATGAAAGTGAGAAAATGAAACCATGAAAATGAAAGTGAAAGTGTGAAAGCATGAAAATGAAAGTGAAAGTGTCAAAACGAAAGTGAAAGTGTGAAAATGAAAGTGAAAACATGAAAATGAAACTGAAAGTGAAAGTGTGACAATGAAAGTGAAAATGTGAAAAAGAAAGTGAAACAGAATGTGTGAAAGTGAAAGTGAAAGCGTGAAATGAAAGTGAAAATGAAAAAGTGCTAATGAAAATGAAAGTGAAAGCGTGAATGTGAAAATGAAAGTGAAAGTATGAAAATGAAAGTGAAAGTGAAATTGTGAAAATAAAAGTAAAAGCATGAAAATGAAAGTGAAAGTGAGAAAATGAAACCATGAAAATGAAAGTGAAAGTGTGAAAGCATGAAAATGAAAGTGAAAGTGTCAAAACATACCCCTAATAGTTTAAAACAGCTCAGTACTAAACAGATAAGCACAGTCTAGCAGATTAACATGAAACATATCTCCAACAGTATCAGAAGATGCCTTCACCAGCCCTGCTATATACATTCCATGACAACATGGAGGAAAATCTGTTAGCACTGAGCCAGAAGGACATCAGCATCTGCTCATCCCCCCTCTATGAGCACATTGTAAGGTAGAGACAGAAATGGCATGATGTCAGCTGTTCATACTGAAGTTTCATAATGCCTTCTGCCATTTTTGAACAAATTAAACCAAGCAATGGTCATCATTGTATGCCAACATAGCAGGTTCAGCCAACTGACAACACTATGTACCCTAGTCTCTGAATCTACTCTTATCTCTGCCACAAAAATGTAACTATTTATTTCCTTATACAGACTAGCCATGATCTGTTTCCCAGCATATGGCAGCTTAGGAAATTCTTACTGAAAAACTGCATGAGCTACACATATACACAGGCTCCAGTTGTCTCATTGATGAATTGAAGCTACAGAAGGGAAAATGGTTAGCAGAACAAAGAAGTTAAGGTAAATTGCCTGTGAGAATTGATTTGGTTTCCTGTTAGCATAGTTTTCCTATTTTCCATGAGGATAGTCTTACAGCCATCATTTGGGTAATTAGATGTTCTTGAATAGGCTCTTCTGGTGCTGTGATTGGACTGCTGCTACTTGCATTATTGCTGCTATTTCACTTGCACTAAGCACTTTTTCAGCCTGAAAGAAGGTGAGCTCCATTCCTCTGGTTGATATCATCACTAAGGGCTGGCTCACCTCTTGAAAAGCATTGCCTGCAAGGCATGCTGCCAAGGGGCAAGACAAAGGAGTGTGCCCCTTATGTACCTCTTGGTGTGCAACTCTGGCATGCAATGCAACCTTAGAAGTACGATTTTATTTATCTATTTGGAAATGATAACTCTTGTAGCTAAGGAGCTCAATTTATAAGAAGCTGTGCAAAGAAATGTACTATATAAGCTTATAAGTCACCTATTTGCAAGGACATATGTGCATGAATAGGCACTTATTTATGTACTTTATGCAGTTGTTATTCTTTAAATATGTGCATAAGTCCTATAATGCATACTTCGAATGTAAGCATGCATAAGGGTGTGGTTTAGGCAGAAAATAGGCAGAGTACAACTTTACATGCATAAAATACAAAATACTACAACTTATGGCATATTCCATAACATGCACATCCAGCCCGCAGACATGTCTAAATTAAACATGGGCCCCATTCAAACCTAGTTCCGCATCTGCGGGTCAAGTCATGCCCACGGGTCCGTAATCGGGGAGGTAGACATGTTTGGCATGGCATGGTCAAAGCGCTATTCAGTTGGCTCGTGCACGCATCCGGCATGTGGTCCACGCACAGATGCAGGCACAGGCCTTGCAATCTCCAGCAGCTAAAAATGTGCATATACTATTGTTAATAGCCTTATCACTCCTAATTAATCCCCCATTTACTACTGCCAGTAGTTTCCCATATACATACATTTCTGTTAGAATCTAGCTCTGTCCACTTATCTAGCTAACCAATAACAATTCTTATCATACTAAGATTAGTTGCCCATAGCTGGTGAACCATATATGCTGTTGCCAGTATTTCTCAACTGTCCCTACCCACCTCCACAATATTGCTACCAGTAACCAATGTTCAATGCATACTGTTGTCAGTATCTACCCAATAACTGTTGTTAGCACTGATACCGGTGTCAATAATTAATGACCTACAATTACTGTTGCCAATATCCACCTGCTTTGAAATATGTAACTACAAAGATTATACTGTTGTCAGTAGCTAAGGTATGTAATTACAAAGATTATACTGTTGTCAGTAGCTAAGGTTTTACACATACTGTTGCCAGTAACAAATTAACCTAAATACTGCATATATATAGCTTGTACTGTTGTCAAAAACTAGAGATTTGAACACTCAGTTATCTGCATTACACCCACCCCCCCTTTTTCAATTTACAGGGCAAGTCACATGATATTCAGATAACACTATTATAATTGCCAGTGCCTTTACAATTCCTCAGTGCATTTATACCTGCCAGCCTTCAAAATGACATACTCACATACCTTCCACCTAAGAATATTCTGCAGTTGTGCCATAATACTAACAGTAGTTGCGCTCACACACAGTCTAAACACCAAACTCTATAAACCGATCCCAATCATACAAAGTCTTAACCGCCATCATATACCATCAGCGCATACACCTACTTGGCCTAATACAAAGGTAAACCATAACCGCCTTATACATATAAAACCTACTACACTACACCAAGCAAATACCACACCAAACAAAAAAGAACCAGTCATATTATCATGTATCCTAACAAATGCTAGATCTATGAAAAATAAACTTCCCATCTTCACTGATCTGCTAAATGACAGTATACCTGACATCCTCTGTGTAACAGAAACATGGTTATCTGACACAGATGTGGTCTACCTAAACCAATTAAATAAGAATGACTACGACATTTACCATGTGCATAGAAACAACAAAAAAGGAGGAGTACTTATAATGACTAAAAAGGCCCTAAATGCAAAACAACAATCCCCAGAAATCATTAACAACACCGACACCCTCATCATAAAGATCGACCATTTTAGAATATGCTTGATATACAGACCACCTGACCATAAAACAGAAAATATGGATGCCTTAATCGAACTACTCAGCTCATCCACTGACCTAAGTCCAATAATAATGTTAGGAGACTTTAATCTCCCATCTCTACCCTCCATATATTCAACCCTCTTTCTTGAATCTATATCCGACATAGGCTTCCAGCAAATCATTAATACAAAAACTCATAACAAAGGAGGAACCTTAGACCTTATTTTTCTCCCAGAAGTATTCCATAAACTTTTCAATCAGGAATCCCTGCAGTGCATGCCGATCCCATGGTCGGACCACTACCTGATTAAGTTTAATCATATACACACAGACCTAAATAACAAAAACAGCCAGCAAAAACCCCTACCCCCCAGATTTAAAAATTTTAATGCAGAAGATTTCCTAGATCTAACAATCCCTTACCTCGCCTCATCACCTTCCAACCTTGATGAGGCTATTACAACTTGGCATAAAACAATCTCAAAAGCAGCTGCAAATCATCAACCAAACAAGAAGACCACCCGTCCCAGAAATGGCGATGCCCCTTGGTTCAACAAAACTTTAAAAGTAATGAAAAGAACTCTCAGGAAAATTGAATTAAAGTGGCGCAAAACTAAATCCACATCATACAATGAACTATATCATACCTACTCTCAAAAATTACAAAGATGCTACAGACAACGCTAAAAAAAACTTCCACTCAACTGTCCTAACCAAATCTATCAACAGACCAAGGGAACTATTCTCCATTGTTCAAAACCTAACTAAGAACACATACAACTCCAGTCATGAAGCCAACGATATATCTCCTCAAACCTTAGCAAACCACTACATAAATAAATCAAAAATAAATAATGTTCTACGAATTGTACAAGCCATATCTTACCAACCTCTACCAGATTCTTGGAATGAATTCTACCCCATAACTAAAGAAACCCTTAAGAATATAATGTCGAACTTAAATACTACAACTTCTCACCTAGATCCCTGCCCCATAACATGAATAAAGAACACCCTTCCAACATTATCCCCTTTCATTCTACCACTAATTAATCTCTCACTAAACCAAGGCTACCTCCCGCCCATACTAAAGCATGCACAAATCCGACCCATATTAAAAAACAATACTCTGGACAAAACGTCACCGAACTCATATAGACCCATCTCTAGTATACCTTTTATGGCCAAACTCATAGAAAAAGTAGTTGAAACCCAAACACAGGAATACATTGACACATCAGCTCCCCTTGATGATCAACAATATGGCTTTCGCCCTGGTCATGGGGTAGACACACTTTTAACTGTACTCCTAGACACACTAGTAAGAGGAATAGACAACCCTAAAAATGTATTCCTACTACTTTTTCTAGACATATCTGCAGCATTTGATAGTGTGCACCATACACTAATGCTCAATAGGCTCAGACAAATAGGTGCCAACTCAATAGTTCATAAATGGTTCACATTGTATCTATCCAACAGAACTCAAACTGTCAGGATCAACACACAAACCTCTAACACATACAAACAGGAAATAGGCCTCCCCCAAGGATCTGCTCTCTCTGCACTCCTTTTTAATATATATACAACCACATATACGCGGATGACATCATGTTGTACATTCCTTTCACAATCCCTATGCTTCCACTTCAACTATTAACAGATTGTTTCAAGGAACTAGCAACTTGGCTAGAGGCCCACAACCTCTATATTAACCATGCCAAAACTGACATACTGATTGTGACAAAAAAAAAATCTTACACCCCCCCCCTACCCACATTACACTTCAGAAACATGATATCCACATAAAAAATGAAATAAATACCTAGGGGTTATACTAGATACACACCTTATTATGAATACCCACATAAGAAATACAACGAAGAAAATATACTTTAAACTCAAAGTTTTAAAACAATTACGCCCACTAGTCCACCTGCATGACTTCCTGAGCATCATTCAAGCCATTATCACACCACATTTTGACTTTGCCAACCTCTCTCTACTAGGCACAACTAACCAAAACATCAAAAGGCTCCAATAGGCCCAAAATGCTGCAGCCAGAAAGATAATGAAGATACACCCTTTCGAGCACATATCACCCTATCTAGCCAAACTACACTGGCTCCCTATTCAATGTAGAATAAAGTATAAGTTAATAATAACCACCTTTAAAGCATTAAATAACACTGCCCCAGCTACCCTAAATAAACTACTTACTAAAGAGACTCCCCAACCCACACATAGAAGAGGCAATGCCAATAAAATAAGGATTCCAAAAGAATTCACAAAACCAAAAAAACAACCAATAAAAAAGCATTCTCCCATGCAGCCCCTATACTCTGGAACTCACTACCTGATGAAATCAGAGCCTTAACCGACCTTAAAGACCTACGCAAAACCTTAAAAACTTACCTCTTTATCTCCCACTACAGTCCACTGGCAAAATTCCCAACACCAAAATGAAAAGGGATAACTATATAACACATTGAACCTAACACCACAATGTCTCATGATATTATGACCATTACACTGTCTACGATGCTTATACATATCTACCTTTACTCTTGAACTCACTTTTCTAACTGCACATAGTTAATTGTACATAGTTCTCCAAAGTTTAAAAGTTCAATTATTAATGTACATAATTTATCCAATGTTCAATGTAAAAACAGAAATGTTATCCTGTTTCCTTGACTGTTATATGTAAACAGCACCTGATCACTGGAAGGTTGCGGTATATAAAAGCTTGTTAAATAAAATAAATAATGAAATAATGAAATAGGCCAAGGGGAGTACTGAAAGCAGTCTTAGGGCGTGCCTCCCTCGTCAGGAGTATCTGCCATTACCCTTTGGTCATATCAAGGGTAGTGAGGAATTTTGCTTGTCCTAATCTATCTAGAAGTTCTTCTATGCGAGGCATTGGATACACATTGAAGGTATTGACCTGGTATTGACCTGGCGAAAATCGATGCAAAATCTCATGGTGCCATCAGGTTTGGGTACCAAGACAATTGGACTGCACCAGGGGTGCTAGGCCCTTTTCCAAACCTCTCCTAAATTGGGGCCAGTCTCTGCCTAGCACCAAATCCTGGGGTAATTTGGGGACCACTGTAATTAGCATCTCTTTCTCGATCCCTAAACCTCTTACCACTAGGTTGTATACAGGATAAAATGAAGAGGTGCCATGAATACATTTTATCTTTACTTTCCCTTCCGCTCGGCTCAGTGCGGATTCAGCTTGCTCCTCAATCATAGACCAGAGCTTCCGCGAGATCATGCTCTGATCTGCACCCGAGTCGAGAAGAGCCTATGTGGTTACCCCTTGCACTGTTACCTCCAACAGAAACCCTTCACGTAACACTTTGTTGTTTTCACTTATCAGAGATGTCCGTGATTGACATTCACTCTGTACATGTCCTATTTTTCTGCACATAAAACATCTCTTAGAGTGATTTCTTGATACAGGTATAGCGTTTTTCAAACCCTTGGGTTTATATCGTGTGAGACTTCCTGATGACTGCATCATTGCCCCAGCTGCCGTCTTTGAAGTTTCACTAATTTGTTGAGTGGCCAATTCTGCCTCCAAATATCTCTCGGTTAATACAATAGCTTCTTCAATGGTCCGGCAGTTCTGCAGTATAAGGAAACTCTGCACATTTTTAGGCACTGCAGACATGAATTGTTCTAACACGACAACATCTACTATTGTGTCCACAGTTTTTTCCTCAGGCCTTAACCATTTTAATGCTAACCTTTTAAGCCTATGACCTAAAGCTTTTGGCGTCTCGCCAGCTTTAAGATGACTAGCTTGTAGCATGCGATTATACACAAAAGGGGTCAGGCCTAGGCAATCCCTTATGGCCTTGGTCACCTCTGTGTAATCGTTTGCTAGTGCCGTGGGCATAGCCCTATATGCTGACAGCGGCTCGCCTGTGAGTGAAGCTGCCAGGCGTATGGCCCACTGTTCTTTTGGCCAGCCTACTGACTGGGCTATTCTATCAAATGAGTCCAGGAAGTCATCTATATCATCAGTGGCTGCCAACTTTACCACAGTTAAGGTTTCATATGACCATTGTCCTACCGTACCGCTACCGAGTCCAGGATTCTGTCCTTGAGGTGTAGAAGCCGCTTCTTGTGGCGTCTTTTGCTGGGCTAACCAAGCCTCCATCATTTGCAGTATGGGTTTTTGCTGTTCTTGCATTGCCAGTACTGCCTGTTGCTGCGTTTGGCAGGCCATTTCCTGCTGTTTTTCAAACTGCATGTCCATCCATGGAAGTATCTCCTTTGGGTCCATGGTGATGGTGTACCTAGAAAAAAAAATTAGAGAGAGAAAACCAAGTGTGGTACTGATAACAAATCAGCCCCCCTTTCTCCTCCTCTCCTTTTTTTTTTTAACCTCACATCCACATCCAGCACAGGTTATGTTTATTTACATTTTACCTGCTGCAGGTGTTGAGTCAGACTTTGCGTAAAGGATGTTGTTGCTCCGTCCTGTAGCACTCCACCACGGCGGATAGCAACAGCTCGGTCCTCCACTCCTTGTTTTTCTTGAAGTTTGGCACTTTTTTTCTTTTTTTTTCTTCTGCAATTCTTAGCCAAAAATCCGTAAAACTATGCCATTAATGTCACCTCCCCCCCCCTCCCCCCCGGTGGCCAGTGGCTGCAGGGGCAGGTTGTGCATTTAAATCAATTGTAGAAGTAAAAGACTCTTTTGGGCCAGATGCAACTTGGTCCTTGTAGTCCTTTCTCCTTATAGAAATGAGTTGTGGATGCCAAGTAGAGGGTAAACAAAAAGCTTTTGTTTCCCTTTTAACACTGAGGTTCGCTAAGTAACAAAAGTAAAGTTTCCTTATTTTCAGGTTTGTGCCAAAGTGTTATTAAACAAGAAAAACTATTACAGGCTTCACAGTCCCTGGTAGAATATAAAGGGTTTTCTCAACTTCAGAGTGAAATAAATAACCCAGCTCTCCTTTAGCTCAATGTAAGCAAAATCATTGTTAGTGCATGCTCTGGTAAAATATAGCTCTGGGAGTGACTCAAGGCTTCCCGCAACACAAATAGAGCAGTCCATTAATTCCTCCTGTGACAATGCTTCTAAATCCCCAGGCTCCACGTGCATGGGTTCCAGTTCATCTGTGCTTTCTCCTGTATTTGAGCTCTCCCTAGCTGCTATAGGATGCAAATTAGTATTTCCTTCAGCTATCCTCCAGCTGGGCTGTTCAAGGTTTTTCAAGTAGGAAGCATGGCTTGTTCTTAGGCCTCTATGGCGTGGCTTCCAGAACTCCTGCCTTCTTTCATTCCTCTCAGAATGGTTATCTGATTCAAAAGCCCTTCTAGGAGCTAATTCTCTTTTTAGAATTAAAGTACCACTGTACCTTGGCTTCCTGAAGTCGGTGCTGCTGGTATTTCCCTTACCAGGTACCCTTCCTTGGATACGGTCTCCTTTACAGACTGTTTCTGTGAGTCTCCTGGGCACTGCTTGTCATCCCTGAAGCTTGGGACGGCCAGGTAACGAATCCAGGCCTCTCTGCTTCTCAGTATGGGGGATTCCACTGTCAGGACCTTTCCTTCCAGTACTTTTAAGTTCCTTTCTCAATCCTTCTGGTGAGCTCAGGCCTCCCTCTAGGCATTGAGTCTTTCTCCCTTGGATCCTGGCTTTTCCTGGAGTCTCTCTCCCTTGGATCCTGGCTTCTTCTCCTCTTTCCCCCCTCCTTAGTCTTGCTGCAGCTCTCTGCTTATAAAGCCATTCTCCTCTTGAGTTTCCTGGCCTGCTCTTCAGGTGCATCTGAATAGTCCCTGCACAATCAGTACTTGCGTGTGTTCGCTCAGCCTCTGCATGTTCGTGCCTGCTCCCTCTAGCTGTGTTGCTATGCAATTGCAGCTCCTGCAAGTCAGCTGCTTTGTGAAAGACAGCATTTTTTTAAAATCCAGAGCTTCACTAGCTTCAGCCCTATCACAACGTGAAAGTGTAAGCGTGAAAATGAAAGTGAAAGTATGAAAGTGAAAGTTTGAAAGTGAAAGCGTGAAAATGGAAGTAAAAGTGAAAATTAATTATGAAAGTTAGTGAAATTGTGAAAATGAAAGTAAGAGCATGAAAATGAAAGTGAGAAAATAAAACTGAAAACATGGAAATGAAAGTGAAAGTGTCAAAACGAAAGTGAAAGTGTGAAAATGAAAGTGAAAGCATGAATATGAAAGTGAAAGTGAAAGTGTCAAAACGAAAGTGAAAGTGTGAAAGTGAAACCATGAAAAAGAAAGTGAAAGTGAAAGTGTCAAAACGAAAGTGAAAGTGTGAAAATAAAAGTGAAAGCATGAATATGAAAGTGAAAGTGAAAGTGAAAGTGAAACCATGAAAAAGAAAGTGAAAGTGACAGTGTCAAAGTGAAAATGAATGTGAAAGTATGAAAAATGAAAGTGAAAGTGTAAAAAAGAAAGTGAAAGTGTGAAAATGAAAGTGAAAGCATGAATATGAAAGTGAGAGTGAAAGCTTCAAAGTGAAAGTGAAACCATGAAAAAGAAAGTGAAAGTGAAGGTGTCAAAGTGAAAATGAAAGTGAAAGTGTGAAAAAGAAAGTGAAACTGAATGTGTGAAAGTGAAAGCGTGAGATGAAAGTGAAAATGAAAGTGTGAAAATGAAAGTGAAATTGTGAAAAAGAAAGTAGAAGCATGAAAATGAAAGTGAGAAAATAAAACTGAAAACATGAAAATGAAAGTGAAAGTGAAAGCATGAAAATGAAAGTGAAAGCATGAATATGAAAGTGAGAGTGAAAGCTTCAAAGTGAAAGTGAAACCATGAAAAAGAAAGTGAAAGTGAAGGTGTCAAAGTGAAAATAAAAGTGAAAGTGTGAAAAAGAAAGTGAAACTGAATGTGTGAAAGTGAAAGCGTGAGATGAAAGTGAAAATGAAAGTGTGAAAATGAAAGTGAAATTGTGAAAAAGAAAGTAAAAGCATGAAAATGAAAGTGAGAAAATAAAACTGAAAACATGGAAATGAAAGTGAAAGTATGAAAGTTGTCGCAGGCCTTCAGGTGCACCTACCGGTGAGCACTAGGTATTGCACTAGGCCTCCGTGTGACTGGCCTCCTGGTAGTTGCTGCTGCCAGTCCACACACAAAATAGTTGTGACAACCGAATATAAGGTACAATAGGGCTTTATTTCCCTGCCCAATCAGGAATGTTCAAATATATACAGGAATACAAAACAAAACTCTTCTTGGATAGAACAGAAAGCAAAATGAACTCAAAACAGCTTTCTTTCAGCAAACCAAAAGGAATATCTTTTAACATGGGCTTGTAGCCCCAGTGAATATACTTTGCTATGCCTTAATAGGCTCCTTATTCTTTTTACCGTAGAGATGTGATATTATCTGCCACTGAAATGCTACAGTCCATTTCTTGCGTATCTTCCGCTACTGGCTGTATATCCTGCTCAAGTTCTTCTACACCTTGCTTTCATGTAGGTATAGAGAATAGCCTGTCCTGGCTATGACGACGTTCTCTTTGATTAACTGAGAACGTTTGGAAATTACCACAGTCTCCCTGACTGTGGTAATAGGGACCTCCTGTTGGCTGACCTTTATGCCACTGCTTAAGGAACTGTCTTGCCCTGCTATTAGGGGAAACTGGCCTTGCTAGGAGCTCTGCCTTAGACAGGAAGGGATAATAGGCTGGGAGTCCTGGAAACAGCTTCTGAGAATCTTTAGGTCTCACATACCTTGTATAAGATCTCTCTTGCCCAGGTAAGGAACTTTTACTTCCCTTGGCTGTGTCACGTTGGCTACCTTTCTTAAACAAACACTCTTCAGACTCACACACGGGTCTCCCCAGGCTTCTATGGAGGTACTCTGCCACACCCTCCTCACAGCTCACTTCGTCCGGTAAACAGTTCTCTCCTTGTGTTTCTCTCCAATCCCAGTCCTGCCTCCTTGCCTTGCTCTGAGCTTTGCTCATGTACTGCTTCTGCACGGGCACAGTCCTTCTCTGGAATTTGGTCCCTTTCTCCTTCTGCTTCTCCCTCCAAGCAAAGGAATCTTTCACTGCTTTCCCCGAAGCTGACGGAACCCAAACTGTTTGTGAGCTAGGCTCATTTAGATGATTCCTAGCTGCACCACTCCCTAACTGATTGCAGTCAGGTGAAAATCCCCTGGCTTCCCTATTTGCTGAGGGATTCCTCCAGGTCTGTGACCTCATCTGTTTACATTGCCCCCGGCAACTTCCTTCCATGTGCTCTCTCAGCACGTCATTCATCTCTTGCACTGCACTATTTCCTACTTCCATAGGGGTCACTACTGAGTCAGCCCTGTGACAAAGTGAAAGTATGAAAATGAAAGTGAAAGTGTCAAAACGAAAGTGAAAGTGTGAAAATGAAAGTGAAAGCATGAATATGAAAGTGAAAGTGAAAGATTCAAAGTGAAAGTGAAACCATGAAAAAAAAGTGAAAGTGAAAGTGTCAAAGTGAAAATGAAAGCGAAAGTGTGAAAAAGAAAGTGAAACTGAATGTGTGAAAGCGAAAGCGTGAGATGAAAGTGAAAATTAAAGTGTGAAAATGAAAGTGAAATTGTGAAAATGAAAGGAAAAGCATGAAAATGAAAGTGAAAGTGTGAAAATGAAAGTGAAAGTATGAAAATGAAAGTGAAAGTGTCAAAACGAAAGTGAAAGTGTGAAAATGAAAGTGAAAGCATGAATATGAAAGTCACAGTGAAAGCTTCAAAGTGAAAGTGTGAAAGTGAAACCATGAAAAAGAAAGTGAAAGTGTAAAATTGAAAATAAAAGTGAAAGTGTGAAAAAGAAAGTGAAACTGAATGTGTGAAAGTGAAAGCGTGAGATGAAAGTGAAAATGAAAGTGTGAAAATGAAAGTAAAAGTGTGAAAAATGAAAGTGAAACTGAATGTGTGAAAGTGAAAGTGTGAAATGAAAGTAAAAATGAAAGTGTGAAAATGAAAATTAAAGTGAAATAATGAAAATGAAAGTGAAAGTGTGAAAGTGAAAATGAAAGTGAAAGTGTGAAACTGAAAGTGAAAGCATGAAAATGAAAGTGTCAGAGTGATGAAAGTGAGTGTGAAAATGAAAGTGAAAGTGAAAGCATGAAAATGTAAGTGAAACTGAAAGTGTGAATGTGAAAGTGAAAGCATGAAAATGAAAGTGAAAGTGTAAAAATGAAATTGAAAATGACAATGAACATGAAATTGAAAGCGTGAAAATGAAAGTGAAAGTGTAAGCGTGAAAATGAAAGTGAAAATATGAAAATGAAATTGAAAGTTTGAAAGTGAAAGCCTGAAAATGGAAGTGAAAGTGAAAGTGAGTATGTAATTATGAAGATTCTACTGAAGATTATTCAAAAGAGGCTACAACCATACCTGGAACAAGAACTACCTGAAGTGCAAGTAGGGTTCAGGAAAGGGCGAGGAACATGAGACATCATTGCGGATATGAGATGGATCCTTGAAAAGACTAAAGAATACCAAAAGGATATCTATTTGTGCTTTATCGACTATAGCAAGGCTTTTGACTGTGTAAACCATGAGAAACTCTGGGCCACATTAAGAAGCATGGGTATACCAGAACACCTGATCGTTCTCTTGCACAATTTGTACATTGATCAAGAAGCAACAGTTCGAACAGAACAAGGAGAAACAGAATGGTTTAAAATAAGCAAAGGTGTAAGACAAGGCTGCATACTTTCCTCCTACCTGTTTAATTTATATGCAGAACAAATCATCAGGGAAGCAGGATTGTATGAAAACAACAGAGGTGTGAAGATTGGTGGAAGACTCATCAACAACCTTCGCTATGCTGATGATACTACATTACTGGCTGAAAGTGAAGATGATCTGAAACATTTGCTTCTCACATTCAAAGAACATAGTCTCAAAATGGGCCTGCACCTTAATGTAAAGAAGACAAAGATCATGACAACTGGCAAAATCAACAGGTTTATCATCGAAGGAGAAGAAATTGAAATTGTGAACAACTTTAACCTACTTGGATCAACTATCAATAAAGAAGCAACAAGCAGTCAAGAAATCAAACGACGCATTCCTCTTGGCAGAATGGCTATGAAAGACATAGAGAAGATTCTCAAGAGCAGAGATGTCTCTCTCCATACAAAGATTCGACTTGTTCAAGGCATGGTATTTTCAATAACATCATATGGATGTGAAAGCTGGACAGTGAAAAAGACAGACAGGAAGAAAATTGATGCCTTTGAATTATGGTGCTGGCGGTGAAAGTGAGAAAATGAAACCATGAAAATGAAAGTGAAAGTGTGATAGCATGAAAATGAAAGTGAAAGTATGAAAATGGAAGTGAAAGTGAGTCTGCAATTATGAAAGTGAAAGTGAAATTGTGAAAATGAAAGTAAAAGCATGAAAATGAAAGTGAGAAAATGAAACAGAAAACATGAAAATGAAAGTGAAAGTGAAAGTGTCAAAACAAAAGTAAAAGCGAAAGTGTGAAAGTGAAAGTGAAGACATGAATATGAAAGTGAAAGTGAAAGCTTCAAATTGAAAGTGTGAAAATGAAAGTAAAAGTGAAAGTGTCAACGTGAAAATGAAAGTGAAAGTGTGAAAAAGAAAGTGAAACTGAATATGTGAAAGTGAATGCGTGAAATGAAAGTGAAAATGAAAATGAACCTGAAAGCGTGAAAATGAAAGTGAAAGTGTGAAAGTATTAAAGTGAAAGTGACAGAGAAAGTTTCAAAGTGAAAGTTTGAAAATGAAAGTGAAATCGTGAAAAAGAAAGTGAAAGTGTCAAAGTGAAAATGAAAGTGAAAGTTTGAAAAAGAAAGTGAAACTGAATGTGTGAAAGTGAAAGTGTGAAATGAAAGTGTGAAAATGAAAATGAAAGTGAAAGTATGAAAATGAAAGTGAAAGTGTGAAAGTGAAAATGAAAATAAAAGTGTGAAACTGAAAGTGAAAGCATGAAAATGAAAGTGAAAACGACAAATGAATGTGAAATTGAAAGCATGAAAATGAAAGTGAAAGTGTGAAATTGTGAATGTGAAAGTGTAAGCGTGAAAATGAAAGTGAAAGTATGAAAATGAAAGTGAAAGTTTGAAAGCGAAAGCGTGAAAATGGAAGTGAAAGTGAAAGTGAGTATTGTGATAAGGAAGCTTATCAAAGCTCAGGGAGTAATGACAAAAGAGGAGAATTTACTCTGATTAAGGGACCTGTGCTGGCAGGTTATAGAAATAAGACAGCTTGTTTCCCAAAAAGACTGCATGTTCCAGAATGCACCAGTTTGCAGAAAGTTCCTAGGGGAGCTAGAGTGGAAAAGCATGAGTCTAATCAGAGAAAGCATTATGTCATCCCTAATCAAACATCCTCTAGAAGAATACTTAATCCACAACACCTGAAGAATGCAAGGGTGGAGTTGCAATCTAAGTCCTTTAAAGCTAGAGGGGAATCTTCAGGAAGAAAGAAGGAGAAGGATGAGGAGACGGATACAAAGTCCGAGAACAGAAGGAAGAACAAACGGAACCTGAAGGAACAAGGACAAGGAAGCAGATGGTCCAAGAGAGGAGCTCAGAAAAGTTCCTATGCCTGGAGAGATACCTGGGGGAAAGGTTTAGAGGACTGGAAAAAGCCAGAGGTCTGTAGATCCACAGCCAGGGACCCTCAAGCAATACCTAGGAAGAGGTCTGTTGCAGCTAAGGAGGAAAGGAGTCCAAATACCTCTTGGAGGAGGTCTGGAGAAAGGATCTTGAGATCCAGAGGTACCAACTGTAGGACAGGACACAGAAGCTCTATTGCATACTGGCCAGAATACCAGAAGAAGTAGCCTGATGCTTGCCTGGATTCAGGTAGGAACTGTGAACGTTTCTCTAGCTTTGAGCAGTGCAAACAACAGGGAAACAGTTTCTCTCTGTGCAGAGGTCAGTTCCTAAAGCCCTCTGAGTCAGACGGAGAAACAGAATCTATGCAATTTCAAGAGCAAGGTTTAATATATGATACAGAGAATAATTATATGGACTGTTCTTTGAGTAGGTTGTTATTTTAGGAAAACCCTACATATGAGAGCAAACATCAAAAGGAAACATTCTAAATATTAGCTTCCCATAAAGTTTTGCTGAATGAAAAAGCTTTTGGGAAGGTTTTGTATGTGTGCTGAAATCAAGCTACTGATTGCAGTTAATTGTCACCTGCTGGTGGAGGACAGCCCAGCACAAGCCGTGCACACGTAGGATTAAAAAGTTCTTTTCTGTATGGAGAAAGTGAGCATTGCTTTTGTATAAAGAAGTTTCCCTCTTTGATTTGTTTTCCCCAGCACTGCTAAGGAGTTTATTAGTAGTGGCTTAAAGAAGCCTTTCTGTTCTATAAAGGACTTTGATTCTAATTTACAAGAGTTTTCATTATTTTAAAAAGGCAAGCTTTGTGTGAATGGGTTTCAATAACCACAATCCTTTGCAAGACAGTTAATTTGCATACTTGCCAAGATGGTGGTACCTTCATAAAAAGCACCCCCTTTTGCAGTATATAATTATGAAAGTGAAAGTGAAATTGTGAAAATGAAAGTAAAAGCATGAAAATGAAAGTGAGAAAATCAAAACGAAAGTGAAAGTGTGGAAATGAAAGTGAAAACAAGAAAGTGAAAGTGTGAAAATTAAAGTGAAAGCTTGAATATGAAAGTGAAATGAAAGCTTCAAAGTGAAAGTGTGAAAATGAAAGTGAAACCGTGAAAATGAAAGTGTCAACGTGAAAATGAAAGTGTGAAAATGAAAGTGAAAGTGTGAAAAAGAAAGTGAAACTGAATGTGTGAAAGTGAAAGCATGAAATGAAAGTGAAAGTGTGAAAAAGAAAGTAAAACTGAATGTGTGAAAGTGAAAGTGAAAGCGTGAAATGAAAGTGAAAATGAAAATGTGAAAATGAAAATGAAAGTGAAAGCGTGAAAATGAAAGTGAAAGTATGAAAATGAAAGTGAAAGTTTGAAATTGAGAGTGTTAAAATGGAAGTGAAAATCTGCAATTATGAAAGTGAAAGTGAAATTGTGAAAATGAAAGTAAAAGCATCAAAATGAAAGTGAGAAAATGAAACCATGAAAATGAAAGTGAAAGTGTGAAAGCATGAAAATGAAAGTGAAAGTGTCAAAACGAAAGTGAAAGTGTGAAAATGAAAGTGAAAACATGAAAATGAAACTGAAAGTGAAAGTGTGAAAATGAAAGTGAAAATGTGAAAGACAGTGAAACAGAATGTGTGAAAGTGAAAGTGAAAGCGTGAAATGAAAGTGAATGTGAAAATGAAAGTGAAAGTATGAAAATGAAAGTGAAAGTGAAATTGTGAAAATGAAAGTAAAAGCATGAAAATGAAAGTGAGAAAATGAAACCATGAAAATTAAAGTGAAAGTGTCAAAACATACCCCTAATAGTTTAAAACAGCTCAGTACTAAACAGATAAGCACAGTCTAGCAGATTAACATGAAACATATCTCCAACAGTATCAGAAGATGCCTTCACCAGCCCTGCTATATACATTCCATGACAACATGGAGGAAAATCTGTTAGCACTAAGCCAGAAGGACATCAGCATCTGCTCATCCCCCCTCTATGAGCACATTGTAAGGTAGAGACAGAAATGGCATGATATCAGCTGTTCATACTGAAGTTTCATAATGCCTTCTGCCATTTTTGAACAAATTAAACCCAGCAATGGTCATCATTGTATGCCAACATAGCAGGTACAGCCAACTGACAACACTATGTACCCTAGTCTCTGAATCTACTCTTATCTCTGCCACAAAAATGTAACTATTTTTTTCCTTATACAGACTAGCCATGATCTGTTTCCCAGCATATGGCAGGTTAGGAAATTCTTACTGAAAAACTGCATGAGCTACACATATACACAGGCTCTAGTTGTCTCATTGATGAATTGAAGCTACAGAAGGGAAAATGGTTAGCAGAACAAAGAAGTTAAGGTAAATTGCCTGTGAGAATTGATTTGGTTTCCTGTTAGCATAGTTTTCCTATTTTCCATGAGGATAGTCTTACAGCCATCATTTGGGTAATTAGATGTTCTTGAATAGGCTCTTCTGGTGCTGTGATTGGACTGCTGCTACTTCTATTATTGCTGCTATTTCACTTGCACTAAGCACTTTTTCAGCCTGAAAGAAGGTGAGCTCCATTCCTCTGGTTGATATCATCACTAAGGGCTGGCTCACCTCTTGAAAAGCATTGCCTGCAAGGCATGCTGCCAAGGGGCAAGACAAAGGAGTGTGCCCCTTATGTACCTCTTGGTGTGCAACTCTGGCATGCAATGCAACCTTAGAAGTAAGATTTTATTTATCTATTTGGAAATGATAACTCTTATAGCTAAGGAGCTCAATTTATAAGAAGCTGTGCAAAGAAATGTACTATATAAGCTTATAAGTCACCTATTTGCAAGGACATATGTGCATGAATAGGCACTTATTTATGTACTTTATGCAGTTGTTATTCTTTAAGTATGTGCATAAGTCCTATCATGCATACTTCGAATGTAAGCATGCATAAGGGTGTGGTTTAGGCAGAAAATAGGCAGAGTACAACTTTACATGCATAAAATACAAAATACTACAACTTATGGCATATTCCATAACATGCACATCCAGCCCGCAGACATGTCTAAATTAAACATGGGCCCCATTCAAACCTAGTTCCGCATCTGCGGGTCAAGTCATGCCCACGGGTCCGTAATCGGGGAGGTAGACATGTTTGGCATGGCATGGTCAAAGCGCTATTCAGTTGGCTCGTGCACGCATCCGGCATGTGGTCCACGCACAGATGCAGGCACAGGCCTTGCAATCTCCAGCAGCTAAAAATGTGCATATACTATTGTTAATAGCCTTATCACTCCTAATTAATCCCCCATTTACTACTGCCAGTAGTTTCCCATATACATACATTTCTGTTAGAATCTAGCTCTGTCCACTTATCTAGCTAACCAATAACAATTCTTATCATACTAAGATTAGTTGCCCATAGCTGGTGAACCATATATGCTGTTGCCAGTATTTCTCAACTGTCCCTACCCACCTCCACAATATTGCTACCAGTAACCAATGTTCAATGCATACTGTTGTCAGTATCTACCCAATAACTGTTGTTAGCACTGATACCGGTGTCAATAATTAATGACCTACAATTACTGTTGCCAATATCCACCTGCTTTGAAATATGTAACTACAAAGATTATACTGTTGTCAGTAGCTAAGGTATGTAATTACAAAGATTATACTGTTGTCAGTAGCTAAGGTTTTACACATACTGTTGCCAGTAACAAATTAACCTAAATACTGCATATATATAGCTTGTACTGTTGTCAAAAACTAGAGATTTGAACACTCAGTTATCTGCATTACACCCACCCCCCCTTTTTCAATTTACAGGGCAAGTCACATGATATTCAGATAACACTATTATAATTGCCAGTGCCTTTACAATTCCTCAGTGCATTTATACCTGCCAGCCTTCAAAATGACATACTCACATACCTTCCACCTAAGAATATTCTGCAGTTGTGCCATAATACTAACAGTAGTTGCGCTCACACACAGTCTAAACACCAAACTCTATAAACCGATCCCAATCATACAAAGTCTTAACCGCCATCATATACCATCAGCGCATACACCTACTTGGCCTAATACAAAGGTAAACCATAACCGCCTTATACATATAAAACCTACTACACTACACCAAGCAAATACCACACCAAACAAAAAAGAACCAGTCATATTATCATGTATCCTAACAAATGCTAGATCTATGAAAAATAAACTTCCCATCTTCACTGATCTGCTAAATGACAGTATACCTGACATCCTCTGTGTAACAGAAACATGGTTATCTGACACAGATGTGGTCTACCTAAACCAATTAAATAAGAATGACTACGACATTTACCATGTGCATAGAAACAACAAAAAAGGAGGAGTACTTATAATGACTAAAAAGGCCCTAAATGCAAAACAACAATCCCCAGAAATCATTAACAACACCGACACCCTCATCATAAAGATCGACCATTTTAGAATATGCTTGATATACAGACCACCTGACCATAAAACAGAAAATATGGATGCCTTAATCGAACTACTCAGCTCATCCACTGACCTAAGTCCAATAATAATGTTAGGAGACTTTAATCTCCCATCTCTACCCTCCATATATTCAACCCTCTTTCTTGAATCTATATCCGACATAGGCTTCCAGCAAATCATTAATACAAAAACTCATAACAAAGGAGGAACCTTAGACCTTATTTTTCTCCCAGAAGTATTCCATAAACTTTTCAATCAGGAATCCCTGCAGTGCATGCCGATCCCATGGTCGGACCACTACCTGATTAAGTTTAATCATATACACACAGACCTAAATAACAAAAACAGCCAGCAAAAACCCCTACCCCCCAGATTTAAAAATTTTAATGCAGAAGATTTCCTAGATCTAACAATCCCTTACCTCGCCTCATCACCTTCCAACCTTGATGAGGCTATTACAACTTGGCATAAAACAATCTCAAAAGCAGCTGCAAATCATCAACCAAACAAGAAGACCACCCGTCCCAGAAATGGCGATGCCCCTTGGTTCAACAAAACTTTAAAAGTAATGAAAAGAACTCTCAGGAAAATTGAATTAAAGTGGCGCAAAACTAAATCCACATCATACAATGAACTATATCATACCTACTCTCAAAAATTACAAAGATGCTACAGACAACGCTAAAAAAAACTTCCACTCAACTGTCCTAACCAAATCTATCAACAGACCAAGGGAACTATTCTCCATTGTTCAAAACCTAACTAAGAACACATACAACTCCAGTCATGAAGCCAACGATATATCTCCTCAAACCTTAGCAAACCACTACATAAATAAATCAAAAATAAATAATGTTCTACGAATTGTACAAGCCATATCTTACCAACCTCTACCAGATTCTTGGAATGAATTCTACCCCATAACTAAAGAAACCCTTAAGAATATAATGTCGAACTTAAATACTACAACTTCTCACCTAGATCCCTGCCCCATAACATGAATAAAGAACACCCTTCCAACATTATCCCCTTTCATTCTACCACTAATTAATCTCTCACTAAACCAAGGCTACCTCCCGCCCATACTAAAGCATGCACAAATCCGACCCATATTAAAAAACAATACTCTGGACAAAACGTCACCGAACTCATATAGACCCATCTCTAGTATACCTTTTATGGCCAAACTCATAGAAAAAGTAGTTGAAACCCAAACACAGGAATACATTGACACATCAGCTCCCCTTGATGATCAACAATATGGCTTTCGCCCTGGTCATGGGGTAGACACACTTTTAACTGTACTCCTAGACACACTAGTAAGAGGAATAGACAACCCTAAAAATGTATTCCTACTACTTTTTCTAGACATATCTGCAGCATTTGATAGTGTGCACCATACACTAATGCTCAATAGGCTCAGACAAATAGGTGCCAACTCAATAGTTCATAAATGGTTCACATTGTATCTATCCAACAGAACTCAAACTGTCAGGATCAACACACAAACCTCTAACACATACAAACAGGAAATAGGCCTCCCCCAAGGATCTGCTCTCTCTGCACTCCTTTTTAATATATATATACAACCACATATACGCGGATGACATCATGTTGTACATTCCTTTCACAATCCCTATGCTTCCACTTCAACTATTAACAGATTGTTTCAAGGAACTAGCAACTTGGCTAGAGGCCCACAACCTCTATATTAACCATGCCAAAACTGACATACTGATTGTGACAAAAAAAAAATCTTACACCCCCCCCCTACCCACATTACACTTCAGAAACATGATATCCACATAAAAAATGAAATAAAATACCTAGGGGTTATACTAGATACACACCTTATTATGAATACCCACATAAGAAATACAACGAAGAAAATATACTTTAAACTCAAAGTTTTAAAACAATTACGCCCACTAGTCCACCTGCATGACTTCCTGAGCATCATTCAAGCCATTATCACACCACATTTTGACTTTGCCAACCTCTCTCTACTAGGCACAACTAACCAAAACATCAAAAGGCTCCAATAGGCCCAAAATGCTGCAGCCAGAAAGATAATGAAGATACACCCTTTCGAGCACATATCACCCTATCTAGCCAAACTACACTGGCTCCCTATTCAATGTAGAATAAAGTATAAGTTAATAATAACCACCTTTAAAGCATTAAATAACACTGCCCCAGCTACCCTAAATAAACTACTTACTAAAGAGACTCCCCAACCCACACATAGAAGAGGCAATGCCAATAAAATAAGGATTCCAAAAGAATTCACAAAACCAAAAAAACAACCAATAAAAAAGCATTCTCCCATGCAGCCCCTATACTCTGGAACTCACTACCTGATGAAATCAGAGCCTTAACCGACCTTAAAGACCTACGCAAAACCTTAAAAACTTACCTCTTTATCTCCCACTACAGTCCACTGGCAAAATTCCCAACACCAAAATGAAAAGGGATAACTATATAACACATTGAACCTAACACCACAATGTCTCATGATATTATGACCATTACACTGTCTACGATGCTTATACATATCTACCTTTACTCTTGAACTCACTTTTCTAACTGCACATAGTTAATTGTACATAGTTCTCCAAAGTTTAAAAGTTCAATTATTAATGTACATAATTTATCCAATGTTCAATGTAAAAACAGAAATGTTATCCTGTTTCCTTGACTGTTATATGTAAACAGCACCTGATCACTGGAAGGTTGCGGTATATAAAAGCTTGTTAAATAAAATAAATAATGAAATAATGAAATAGGCCAAGGGGAGTACTGAAAGCAGTCTTAGGGCGTGCCTCCCTCGTCAGGAGTATCTGCCATTACCCTTTGGTCATATCAAGGGTAGTGAGGAATTTTGCTTGTCCTAATCTATCTAGAAGTTCTTCTATGCGAGGCATTGGATACACATTGAAGGTATTGACCTGGTATTGACCTGGCGAAAATCGATGCAAAATCTCATGGTGCCATCAGGTTTGGGTACCAAGACAATTGGACTGCACCAGGGGTGCTAGGCCCTTTTCCAAACCTCTCCTAAATTGGGGCCAGTCTCTGCCTAGCACCAAATCCTGGGGTAATTTGGGGACCACTGTAATTAGCATCTCTTTCTCGATCCCTAAACCTCTTACCACTAGGTTGTATACAGGATAAAATGAAGAGGTGCCATGAATACATTTTATCTTTACTTTCCCTTCCGCTCGGCTCAGTGCGGATTCAGCTTGCTCCTCAATCATAGACCAGAGCTTCCGCGAGATCATGCTCTGATCTGCACCCGAGTCGAGAAGAGCCTATGTGGTTACCCCTTGCACTGTTACCTCCAACAGAAACCCTTCACGTAACACTTTGTTGTTTTCACTTATCAGAGATGTCCGTGATTGACATTCACTCTGTACATGTCCTATTTTTCTGCACATAAAACATCTCTTAGAGTGATTTCTTGATACAGGTATAGCGTTTTTCAAACCCTTGGGTTTATATCGTGTGAGACTTCCTGATGACTGCATCATTGCCCCAGCTGCCGTCTTTGAAGTTTCACTAATTTGTTGAGTGGCCAATTCTGCCTCCAAATATCTCTCGGTTAATACAATAGCTTCTTCAATGGTCCGGCAGTTCTGCAGTATAAGGAAACTCTGCACATTTTTAGGCACTGCAGACATGAATTGTTCTAACACGACAACATCTACTATTGTGTCCACAGTTTTTTCCTCAGGCCTTAACCATTTTAATGCTAACCTTTTAAGCCTATGACCTAAAGCTTTTGGCGTCTCGCCAGCTTTAAGATGACTAGCTTGTAGCATGCGATTATACACAAAAGGGGTCAGGCCTAGGCAATCCCTTATGGCCTTGGTCACCTCTGTGTAATCGTTTGCTAGTGCCGTGGGCATAGCCCTATATGCTGACAGCGGCTCGCCTGTGAGTGAAGCTGCCAGGCGTATGGCCCACTGTTCTTTTGGCCAGCCTACTGACTGGGCTATTCTATCAAATGAGTCCAGGAAGTCATCTATATCATCAGTGGCTGCCAACTTTACCACAGTTAAGGTTTCATATGACCATTGTCCTACCGTACCGCTACCGAGTCCAGGATTCTGTCCTTGAGGTGTAGAAGCCGCTTCTTGTGGCGTCTTTTGCTGGGCTAACCAAGCCTCCATCATTTGCAGTATGGGTTTTTGCTGTTCTTGCATTGCCAGTACTGCCTGTTGCTGCGTTTGGCAGGCCATTTCCTGCTGTTTTTCAAACTGCATGTCCATCCATGGAAGTATCTCCTTTGGGTCCATGGTGATGGTGTACCTAGAAAAAAAAATTAGAGAGAGAAAACCAAGTGTGGTACTGATAACAAATCAGCCCCCCTTTCTCCTCCTCTCCTTTTTTTTTTAACCTCACATCCACATCCAGCACAGGTTATGTTTATTTACATTTTACCTGCTGCAGGTGTTGAGTCAGACTTTGCGTAAAGGATGTTGTTGCTCCGTCCTGTAGCACTCCACCACGGCGGATAGCAACAGCTCGGTCCTCCACTCCTTGTTTTTCTTGAAGTTTGGCACTTTTTTTCTTTTTTTTTCTTCTGCAATTCTTAGCCAAAAATCCGTAAAACTATGCCATTAATGTCACCTCCCCCCCCCTCCCCCCGGGGGCCCGTGGCTGCAGGGGCAGGTTGTGCATTTAAATCAATTGTAGAAGTAAAAGACTCTTTTGGGCCAGATGCAACTTGGTCCTTGTAGTCCTTTCTCCTTATAGAAATGAGTTGTGGATGCCAAGTAGAGGGTAAACAAAAAGCTTTTGTTTCCCTTTTAACACTGAGGTTCGCTAAGTAACAAAAGTAAAGTTTCCTTATTTTCAGGTTTGTGCCAAAGTGTTATTAAACAAGAAAAACTATTACAGGCTTCACAGTCCCTGGTAGAATATAAAGGGTTTTCTCAACTTCAGAGTGAAATAAATAACCCAGCTCTCCTTTAGCTCAATGTAAGCAAAATCATTGTTAGTGCATGCTCTGGTAAAATATAGCTCTGGGAGTGACTCAAGGCTTCCCGCAACACAAATAGAGCAGTCCATTAATTCCTCCTGTGACAATGCTTCTAAATCCCCAGGCTCCACGTGCATGGGTTCCAGTTCATCTGTGCTTTCTCCTGTATTTGAGCTCTCCCTAGCTGCTATAGGATGCAAATTAGTATTTCCTTCAGCTATCCTCCAGCTGGGCTGTTCAAGGTTTTTCAAGTAGGAAGCATGGCTTGTTCTTAGGCCTCTATGGCGTGGCTTCCAGAACTCCTGCCTTCTTTCATTCCTCTCAGAATGGTTATCTGATTCAAAAGCCCTTCTAGGAGCTAATTCTCTTTTTAGAATTAAAGTACCACTGTACCTTGGCTTCCTGAAGTCGGTGCTGCTGGTATTTCCCTTACCAGGTACCCTTCCTTGGATACGGTCTCCTTTACAGACTGTTTCTGTGAGTCTCCTGGGCACTGCTTGTCATCCCTGAAGCTTGGGACGGCCAGGTAACGAATCCAGGCCTCTCTGCTTCTCAGTATGGGGGATTCCACTGTCAGGACCTTTCCTTCCAGTACTTTTAAGTTCCTTTCTCAATCCTTCTGGTGAGCTCAGGCCTCCCTCTAGGCATTGAGTCTTTCTCCCTTGGATCCTGGCTTTTCCTGGAGTCTCTCTCCCTTGGATCCTGGCTTCTTCTCCTCTTTCCCCCCTCCTTAGTCTTGCTGCAGCTCTCTGCTTATAAAGCCATTCTCCTCTTGAGTTTCCTGGCCTGCTCTTCAGGTGCATCTGAATAGTCCCTGCACAATCAGTACTTGCGTGTGTTCGCTCAGCCTCTGCATGTTCGTGCCTGCTCCCTCTAGCTGTGTTGCTATGCAATTGCAGCTCCTGCAAGTCAGCTGCTTTGTGAAAGACAGCATTTTTTTAAAATCCAGAGCTTCACTAGCTTCAGCCCTATCACAACGTGAAAGTGTAAGCGTGAAAATGAAAGTGAAAGTATGAAAGTGAAAGTTTGAAAGTGAAAGCGTGAAAATGGAAGTAAAAGTGAAAATTAATTATGAAAGTTAGTGAAATTGTGAAAATGAAAGTAAGAGCATGAAAATGAAAGTGAGAAAATAAAACTGAAAACATGGAAATGAAAGTGAAAGTGTCAAAACGAAAGTGAAAGTGTGAAAATGAAAGTGAAAGCATGAATATGAAAGTGAAAGTGAAAGTGTCAAAACGAAAGTGAAAGTGTGAAAGTGTGAAAGTGAAACCATGAAAAAGAAAGTGAAAGTGAAAGTGTCAAAACGAAAGTGAAAGTGTGAAAATAAAAGTGAAAGCATGAATATGAAAGTGAAAGTGAAAGTGAAAGTGAAACCATGAAAAAGAAAGTGAAAGTGACAGTGTCAAAGTGAAAATGAATGTGAAAGTATGAAAAATAAAGGGCAAAGGGTACAAAAGAATGTGAATGTTGGAAAATGAAAGTGAAAGCATGAATATGAAAGTGAGAGTGAAAGCTTCAAAGTGAAAGTGAAACCATGAAAAAGAAAGTGAAAGTGAAGGTGTCAAAGTGAAAATGAAAGTGAAAGTGTGAAAAAGAAAGTGAAACTGAATGTGTGAAAGTGAAAGCGTGAGATGAAAGTGAAAATGAAAGTGTGAAAATGAAAGTGAAATTGTGAAAAAGAAAGTAAAAGCATGAAAATGAAAGTGAGAAAATAAAACTGAAAACATGGAAATGAAAGTGAAAGTATGAAAGTTGTCGCAGGCCTTCAGGTGCACCTACCGGTGAGCACTAGGTATTGCACTAGGCCTCCGTGTGACTGGCCTCCTGGTAGTTGCTGCTGCCAGTCCACACACAAAATAGTTGTGACAACCGAATATAAGGTACAATAGGGCTTTATTTCCCTGCCCAATCAGGAATGTTCAAATATATACAGGAATACAAAACAAAACTCTTCTTGGATAGAACAGAAAGCAAAATGAACTCAAAACAGCTTTCTTTCAGCAAACCAAAAGGAATATCTTTTAACATGGGCTTGTAGCCCCAGTGAATATACTTTGCTATGCCTTAATAGGCTCCTTATTCTTTTTACCGTAGAGATGTGATATTATCTGCCACTGAAATGCTACAGTCCATTTCTTGCGTATCTTCCGCTACTGGCTGTATATCCTGCTCAAGTTCTTCTACACCTTGCTTTCATGTAGGTATAGAGAATAGCCTGTCCTGGCTATGACGACGTTCTCTTTGATTAACTGAGAACGTTTGGAAATTACCACAGTCTCCCTGACTGTGGTAATAGGGACCTCCTGTTGGCTGACCTTTATGCCACTGCTTAAGGAACTGTCTTGCCCTGCTATTAGGGGAAACTGGCCTTGCTAGGAGCTCTGCCTTAGACAGGAAGGGATAATAGGCTGGGAGTCCTGGAAACAGCTTCTGAGAATCTTTAGGTCTCACATACCTTGTATAAGATCTCTCTTGCCCAGGTAAGGAACTTTTACTTCCCTTGGCTGTGTCACGTTGGCTACCTTTCTTAAACAAACACTCTTCAGACTCACACACGGGTCTCCCCAGGCTTCTATGGAGGTACTCTGCCACACCCTCCTCACAGCTCACTTCGTCCGGTAAACAGTTCTCTCCTTGTGTTTCTCTCCAATCCCAGTCCTGCCTCCTTGCCTTGCTCTGAGCTTTGCTCATGTACTGCTTCTGCACGGGCACAGTCCTTCTCTGGAATTTGGTCCCTTTCTCCTTCTGCTTCTCCCTCCAAGCAAAGGAATCTTTCACTGCTTTCCCCGAAGCTGACGGAACCCAAACTGTTTGTGAGCTAGGCTCATTTAGATGATTCCTAGCTGCACCACTCCCTAACTGATTGCAGTCAGGTGAAAATCCCCTGGCTTCCCTATTTGCTGAGGGATTCCTCCAGGTCTGTGACCTCATCTGTTTACATTGCCCCCGGCAACTTCCTTCCATGTGCTCTCTCAGCACGTCATTCATCTCTTGCACTGCACTATTTCCTACTTCCATAGGGGTCACTACTGAGTCAGCCCTGTGACAAAGTGAAAGTATGAAAATGAAAGTGAAAGTGTCAAAACGAAAGTGAAAGTGTGAAAATGAAAGTGAAAGCATGAATATGAAAGTGAAAGTGAAAGATTCAAAGTGAAAGTGAAACCATGAAAAAAAAGTGAAAGTGAAAGTGTCAAAGTGAAAATGAAAGCGAAAGTGTGAAAAAGAAAGTGAAACTGAATGTGTGAAAGCGAAAGCGTGAGATGAAAGTGAAAATTAAAGTGTGAAAATGAAAGTGAAATTGTGAAAATGAAAGGAAAAGCATGAAAATGAAAGTGAAAGTGTGAAAATGAAAGTGAAAGTATGAAAATGAAAGTGAAAGTGTCAAAACGAAAGTGAAAGTGTGAAAATGAAAGTGAAAGCATGAATATGAAAGTCACAGTGAAAGCTTCAAAGTGAAAGTGTGAAAGTGAAACCATGAAAAAGAAAGTGAAAGTGTAAAATTGAAAATAAAAGTGAAAGTGTGAAAAAGAAAGTGAAACTGAATGTGTGAAAGTGAAAGCGTGAGATGAAAGTGAAAATGAAAGTGTGAAAATGAAAGTAAAAGTGTGAAAAATGAAAGTGAAACTGAATGTGTGAAAGTGAAAGTGTGAAATGAAAGTAAAAATGAAAGTGTGAAAATGAAAATTAAAGTGAAATAATGAAAATGAAAGTGAAAGTGTGAAAGTGAAAATGAAAGTGAAAGTGTGAAACTGAAAGTGAAAGCATGAAAATGAAAGTGTCAGAGTGATGAAAGTGAGTGTGAAAATGAAAGTGAAAGTGAAAGCATGAAAATGTAAGTGAAACTGAAAGTGTGAATGTGAAAGTGAAAGCATGAAAATGAAAGTGAAAGTGTAAAAATGAAATTGAAAATGACAATGAACATGAAATTGAAAGCGTGAAAATGAAAGTGAAAGTGTAAGCGTGAAAATGAAAGTGAAAATATGAAAATGAAATTGAAAGTTTGAAAGTGAAAGCCTGAAAATGGAAGTGAAAGTGAAAGTGAGTATGTAATTATGAAGATTCTACTGAAGATTATTCAAAAGAGGCTACAACCATACCTGGAACAAGAACTACCTGAAGTGCAAGTAGGGTTCAGGAAAGGGCGAGGAACATGAGACATCATTGCGGATATGAGATGGATCCTTGAAAAGACTAAAGAATACCAAAAGGATATCTATTTGTGCTTTATCGACTATAGCAAGGCTTTTGACTGTGTAAACCATGAGAAACTCTGGGCCACATTAAGAAGCATGGGTATACCAGAACACCTGATCGTTCTCTTGCACAATTTGTACATTGATCAAGAAGCAACAGTTCGAACAGAACAAGGAGAAACAGAATGGTTTAAAATAAGCAAAGGTGTAAGACAAGGCTGCATACTTTCCTCCTACCTGTTTAATTTATATGCAGAACAAATCATCAGGGAAGCAGGATTGTATGAAAACAACAGAGGTGTGAAGATTGGTGGAAGACTCATCAACAACCTTCGCTATGCTGATGATACTACATTACTGGCTGAAAGTGAAGATGATCTGAAACATTTGCTTCTCACATTCAAAGAACATAGTCTCAAAATGGGCCTGCACCTTAATGTAAAGAAGACAAAGATCATGACAACTGGCAAAATCAACAGGTTTATCATCGAAGGAGAAGAAATTGAAATTGTGAACAACTTTAACCTACTTGGATCAACTATCAATAAAGAAGCAACAAGCAGTCAAGAAATCAAACGACGCATTCCTCTTGGCAGAATGGCTATGAAAGACATAGAGAAGATTCTCAAGAGCAGAGATGTCTCTCTCCATACAAAGATTCGACTTGTTCAAGGCATGGTATTTTCAATAACATCATATGGATGTGAAAGCTGGACAGTGAAAAAGACAGACAGGAAGAAAATTGATGCCTTTGAATTATGGTGCTGGCGGTGAAAGTGAGAAAATGAAACCATGAAAATGAAAGTGAAAGTGTGATAGCATGAAAATGAAAGTGAAAGTATGAAAATGGAAGTGAAAGTGAGTCTGCAATTATGAAAGTGAAAGTGAAATTGTGAAAATGAAAGTAAAAGCATGAAAATGAAAGTGAGAAAATGAAACAGAAAACATGAAAATGAAAGTGAAAGTGAAAGTGTCAAAACAAAAGTAAAAGCGAAAGTGTGAAAGTGAAAGTGAAGACATGAATATGAAAGTGAAAGTGAAAGTGAAAGCTTCAAATTGAAAGTGTGAAAATGAAAGTAAAAGTGAAAGTGTCAACGTGAAAATGAAAGTGAAAGTGTGAAAAAGAAAGTGAAACTGAATATGTGAAAGTGAATGCGTGAAATGAAAGTGAAAATGAAAATGAACCTGAAAGCGTGAAAATGAAAGTGAAAGTGTGAAAGTATTAAAGTGAAAGTGACAGAGAAAGTTTCAAAGTGAAAGTTTGAAAATGAAAGTGAAATCGTGAAAAAGAAAGTGAAAGTGTCAAAGTGAAAATGAAAGTGAAAGTTTGAAAAAGAAAGTGAAACTGAATGTGTGAAAGTGAAAGTGTGAAATGAAAGTGTGAAAATGAAAATGAAAGTGAAAGTATGAAAATGAAAGTGAAAGTGTGAAAGTGAAAATGAAAATAAAAGTGTGAAACTGAAAGTGAAAGCATGAAAATGAAAGTGAAAACGACAAATGAATGTGAAATTGAAAGCATGAAAATGAAAGTGAAAGTGTGAAATTGTGAATGTGAAAGTGTAAGCGTGAAAATGAAAGTGAAAGTATGAAAATGAAAGTGAAAGTTTGAAAGCGAAAGCGTGAAAATGGAAGTGAAAGTGAAAGTGAGTATTGTGATAAGGAAGCTTATCAAAGCTCAGGGAGTAATGACAAAAGAGGAGAATTTACTCTGATTAAGGGACCTGTGCTGGCAGGTTATAGAAATAAGACAGCTTGTTTCCCAAAAAGACTGCATGTTCCAGAATGCACCAGTTTGCAGAAAGTTCCTAGGGGAGCTAGAGTGGAAAAGCATGAGTCTAATCAGAGAAAGCATTATGTCATCCCTAATCAAACATCCTCTAGAAGAATACTTAATCCACAACACCTGAAGAATGCAAGGGTGGAGTTGCAATCTAAGTCCTTTAAAGCTAGAGGGGAATCTTCAGGAAGAAAGAAGGAGAAGGATGAGGAGACGGATACAAAGTCCGAGAACAGAAGGAAGAACAAACGGAACCTGAAGGAACAAGGACAAGGAAGCAGATGGTCCAAGAGAGGAGCTCAGAAAAGTTCCTATGCCTGGAGAGATACCTGGGGGAAAGGTTTAGAGGACTGGAAAAAGCCAGAGGTCTGTAGATCCACAGCCAGGGACCCTCAAGCAATACCTAGGAAGAGGTCTGTTGCAGCTAAGGAGGAAAGGAGTCCAAATACCTCTTGGAGGAGGTCTGGAGAAAGGATCTTGAGATCCAGAGGTACCAACTGTAGGACAGGACACAGAAGCTCTATTGCATACTGGCCAGAATACCAGAAGAAGTAGCCTGATGCTTGCCTGGATTCAGGTAGGAACTGTGAACGTTTCTCTAGCTTTGAGCAGTGCAAACAACAGGGAAACAGTTTCTCTCTGTGCAGAGGTCAGTTCCTAAAGCCCTCTGAGTCAGACGGGGAGAAACAGAATCTATGCAATTTCAAGAGCAAGGTTTAATATATGATACAGAGAATAATTATATGGACTGTTCTTTGAGTAGGTTGTTATTTTAGGAAAACCCTACATATGAGAGCAAACATCAAAAGGAAACATTCTAAATATTAGCTTCCCATAAAGTTTTGCTGAATGAAAAAGCTTTTGGGAAGGTTTTGTATGTGTGCTGAAATCAAGCTACTGATTGCAGTTAATTGTCACCTGCTGGTGGAGGACAGCCCAGCACAAGCCGTGCACACGTAGGATTAAAAAGTTCTTTTCTGTATGGAGAAAGTGAGCATTGCTTTTGTATAAAGAAGTTTCCCTCTTTGATTTGTTTTCCCCAGCACTGCTAAGGAGTTTATTAGTAGTGGCTTAAAGAAGCCTTTCTGTTCTATAAAGGACTTTGATTCTAATTTACAAGAGTTTTCATTATTTTAAAAAGGCAAGCTTTGTGTGAATGGGTTTCAATAACCACAATCCTTTGCAAGACAGTTAATTTGCATACTTGCCAAGATGGTGGTACCTTCATAAAAAGCACCCCCTTTTGCAGTATATAATTATGAAAGTGAAAGTGAAATTGTGAAAATGAAAGTAAAAGCATGAAAATGAAAGTGAGAAAATCAAAACGAAAGTGAAAGTGTGGAAATGAAAGTGAAAACAAGAAAGTGAAAGTGTGAAAATTAAAGTGAAAGCTTGAATATGAAAGTGAAATGAAAGCTTCAAAGTGAAAGTGTGAAAATGAAAGTGAAACCGTGAAAATGAAAGTGTCAACGTGAAAATGAAAGTGTGAAAATGAAAGTGAAAGTGTGAAAAAGAAAGTGAAACTGAATGTGTGAAAGTGAAAGCATGAAATGAAAGTGAAAGTGTGAAAAAGAAAGTAAAACTGAATGTGTGAAAGTGAAAGTGAAAGCGTGAAATGAAAGTGAAAATGAAAATGTGAAAATGAAAATGAAAGTGAAAGCGTGAAAATGAAAGTGAAAGTATGAAAATGAAAGTGAAAGTTTGAAATTGAGAGTGTTAAAATGGAAGTGAAAATCTGCAATTATGAAAGTGAAAGTGAAATTGTGAAAATGAAAGTAAAAGCATCAAAATGAAAGTGAGAAAATGAAACCATGAAAATGAAAGTGAAAGTGTGAAAGCATGAAAATGAAAGTGAAAGTGTCAAAACGAAAGTGAAAGTGTGAAAATGAAAGTGAAAACATGAAAATGAAACTGAAAGTGAAAGTGTGAAAATGAAAGTGAAAATGTGAAAGACAGTGAAACAGAATGTGTGAAAGTGAAAGTGAAAGCGTGAAATGAAAGTGAATGTGAAAATGAAAGTGAAAGTATGAAAATGAAAGTGAAAGTGAAATTGTGAAAATGAAAGTAAAAGCATGAAAATGAAAGTGAGAAAATGAAACCATGAAAATTAAAGTGAAAGTGTCAAAACATACCCCTAATAGTTTAAAACAGCTCAGTACTAAACAGATAAGCACAGTCTAGCAGATTAACATGAAACATATCTCCAACAGTATCAGAAGATGCCTTCACCAGCCCTGCTATATACATTCCATGACAACATGGAGGAAAATCTGTTAGCACTAAGCCAGAAGGACATCAGCATCTGCTCATCCCCCCTCTATGAGCACATTGTAAGGTAGAGACAGAAATGGCATGATATCAGCTGTTCATACTGAAGTTTCATAATGCCTTCTGCCATTTTTGAACAAATTAAACCCAGCAATGGTCATCATTGTATGCCAACATAGCAGGTACAGCCAACTGACAACACTATGTACCCTAGTCTCTGAATCTACTCTTATCTCTGCCACAAAAATGTAACTATTTTTTCCTTATACAGACTAGCCATGATCTGTTTCCCAGCATATGGCAGGTTAGGAAATTCTTACTGAAAAACTGCATGAGCTACACATATACACAGGCTCTAGTTGTCTCATTGATGAATTGAAGCTACAGAAGGGAAAATGGTTAGCAGAACAAAGAAGTTAAGGTAAATTGCCTGTGAGAATTGATTTGGTTTCCTGTTAGCATAGTTTTCCTATTTTCCATGAGGATAGTCTTACAGCCATCATTTGGGTAATTAGATGTTCTTGAATAGGCTCTTCTGGTGCTGTGATTGGACTGCTGCTACTTCTATTATTGCTGCTATTTCACTTGCACTAAGCACTTTTTCAGCCTGAAAGAAGGTGAGCTCCATTCCTCTGGTTGATATCATCACTAAGGGCTGGCTCACCTCTTGAAAAGCATTGCCTGCAAGGCATGCTGCCAAGGGGCAAGACAAAGGAGTGTGCCCCTTATGTACCTCTTGGTGTGCAACTCTGGCATGCAATGCAACCTTAGAAGTAAGATTTTATTTATCTATTTGGAAATGATAACTCTTATAGCTAAGGAGCTCAATTTATAAGAAGCTGTGCAAAGAAATGTACTATATAAGCTTATAAGTCACCTATTTGCAAGGACATATGTGCATGAATAGGCACTTATTTATGTACTTTATGCAGTTGTTATTCTTTAAGTATGTGCATAAGTCCTATCATGCATACTTCGAATGTAAGCATGCATAAGGGTGTGGTTTAGGCAGAAAATAGGCAGAGTACAACTTTACATGCATAAAATACAAAATACTACAACTTATGGCATATTCCATAACATGCACATCCAGCCCGCAGACATGACTAAATTAAACATGGGCCCCATTTGAACCTAGTTCCGCATATGCGGGTCAAGTCATGCTCACGGGTCCGTAATCGAGGAGGTAGACGTGTTTGGCATGGCATGGTCAAAGCGCTATTCAGTTGGCTCGTGCACGCATCTGGCTTGTGGTCCACGCACAGATGCAGGCACGGGTCTCGCAATCTCCAGCAGCTAAAAATGTGCATATACTATTGTTAGTAGCCTTATCACTCCTAATTAATCCCCCATTTACTACTGCCAGTAGTTTCCCATATACATACATTTCTGTTAGAATCTAGCTCTGTCCACTTATCTAGCTAACCAATAACAATTCTTAACATACTAAGATTAGTTGCCCATAGCTAGTGAACCATATATGCTGTTGCCAGTATTTCTCAACTGTCCCTACCCACCTCCACAATACTGCTACCAGTAACCAATGTTCAATGCATTCTGTTGTCAGTATCTACCCAATAACTGTTGTTAGCACTGTTGACAGCACTGATACCGGTGTCAATAAATGACCTACAATTACTGTTGCCAATATCCACCTACTATCTATCTAACAGAACTCAAACTGTCAGGATCAACACACAAACCTCTAACACATACAAACGGGAAATAGGCCTCCCCCAAGGATCTGCTCTCTCTGCACTCCTTTTTAATATATATATACAACCAATTTGCAACATCTTTAAAAAATTCAAAATCCTTTATCACATATATGCGGATGACATCATGTTGTACATTCCTTTCACAATCCATATGCTTCCACTTCAACTATTAACAGATTGTTTCAAGGAACTAGCAACTTGGCTAGAGGCCCACAACCTCTATATTAACTATGCCAAAACTGACATACTGATTGTGACAAAAAACAAATCTTACACCCCCCCTACCCACATTACACTTCAGAAACATGACATCCACATAAAAAACGAAATAAAATGCCTAGGGGTTATACTAGATACATACCTTAGTATGAATACCCACATAAGAAATGCAACGAAGAAAATATACTTTAAACTCAAAGTTTTAAAACAATTACGCCCACTAGTCCACCTGCATGACTTCCTGAGCATCATTCAAGCCATTATCACACCACATTTTGACTTCGCCAACCTCTCTCTACTAGGCACAACTAACCAAAACATCAAAAGGCTCCAATTGGCCCAAAATGCTGCAGCCAGAAAGATAATGAAGATACACCCTTTCGAGCACATATCACCCTATCTAGCCAAACTACACTGGCTCCCTATTCAATGTAGAATAAACTATAAGTTAATAATAACCACCTTTAAAGCATTAAATAACACTGCCCCAGCTAACTTAAATAAACTACTTACTAAAGACACTCCCCAACCCACACATAGAAGAGGCAATGCCAATAAAATAAGGATTCCAAAAGAATTCACAAAGACCAAAAAAACAACCAATAAAAAAGCATTCTCCAATGCAATCCCTATACTCTGGAACTCAATACCTGATGAAATCAGAGCCTTAAACGACCTTAAAGACCTACGCAAAACCTTAAAAACTTACCTCTTTATCTCCCACTACAGTCCACTGGCAAATTCCCAACACCAAAATGAAAAGGGCTAACTATATAACACATTGAACCTAACACCGCAATGTCTCATGATATTATGACCATTACACTGTCTACGATGCTTATACATATTGTGATAAGGAAGCTTATCATAGCTCAGGAAGGAGCTATAGTAAAGGTGAAGTGACTCTGAACAAGCAATCTGTCAGTTCTGGTAGAAATAAGAAAACAGAATTTTCCCATAAAAGACTACCAGTCCCAGAATGCACCAGGTTTCCAACAGCCATTAGAGGAGCTGAAGTGGGGAAACGTGTGTTCAATCAAGAGGGCTATGAGGTAATCCCTAAGCACTCATCTCAAAGGGCAGGGCCTGATTCAGCACAGCTGCGCTGTGCTAGGGTGGAACACTCATCTAGGCAGAATAAAGGTAGAGTTTATTCTACAGAGAATTATCCTCAGAATCCTCATCCTCAGAATTATCATCATCTTCATGATCAACTTGGATATCCTCAGTTTCATCTGGAGGATCATCAGAAGCAGAAGCCAGAGCGGACGGACAGAGAGGGCAAGAAACCCTTTGGAAGAAAGAAGAGAAAAGCCTTTGAGAGGTCTAGAAGAGTCCGGAGCAGTACGTATACTGGGAAGCATTCCAAGGGCCAGCATACACCATTGGACTGGGGAAAGCCAGAGGAATGGTGCTGCAGAGCTAGGAATCTCCAGACGGTACCTGTGAGGGAGACGGCTGCACGTGGAAGGGACCCTAAAACCCGTGCCAGAAGGTATGTGAAGAGAGACCCAGTGTCCAGGGATCTGGATTGGAAGGCAGGACATAAGAACTGGACTACATACTGGCCAGGCTATATAGAGAGGAACTCTAACAGCAATGGAAGCTCAGGTATGAACACTGATCTATGCCCTAGCTATAACCTTGAAAGACAGCAGGGAAACAAGTATTCTCCTGAAAGTGCTCCATTGAGAAATTCCTCTGTGCCAATCCTTGATATTGAACCCATGATTGTTGAAGAAGGGGGAGCGGTTGCAGATGAAGGCTGTATTTACATGGATTGCTCTCTGTCTAAACTCCTTTGGTGATTTTCTGTTATAAAATACAACAACCATCACAAAGAAATACAAACTTGTTCTTTAATCTATTCAGAAAAGCTCCTGAATAGGATTTTGAGCTACCTCAGTAGAAAGCAAGCCAGCTAAGGGGTTTCAGCTGGATAACTGCTAGCAATTGAGCCTTACCTAATTGCTTGTGAGCTCTGAGGGAATCACTTCTGAATCTATGTGGGAAGATATAAGAAGTTAACCTGAAAAGAACAGTTTTTTTCCTTCTTTGTGGATTTTGTTTGTTGTTTGATACACTGCTAAGAAAATATTAGCTAAAGCCTACAGAAAAGACCAGTTTGTTACCAACCAGGTCTTATTTCTTTTGCTTTGATTGCCTGACAAGTTCAAATGTTGTTTTCCTGATTTTGTTTTTCCAAGTTTAACACTAAAAGCAAGTATCCTATTTTATGTGCTACCAAACATATCTGTGTTGGGAGAAATAACCCCATAAATAAATATCTTATTGGCTTTACCCTCAAGCACAACTAATTATTGTGAGCAGCTGTGTCTGGTGTGAATGGACTGCATTGCCCACAATCCCTTGCAAATCATATTGATATATGCACTTGCCAAGACTGTGAACATTCTCACCCAGGCAGCCGTCTGACAATATCTACCTTTACTGTTGAACTCACTTTTCTAACTGTACATAGTTAATTGTACATAGTTCTCCAAAGTTTAAAAGTTCAATTGTTAATGTACATAATTTATCCAATGTTCAATGTAAAAACAGAAATGTTATCCTGTTTCCTTGACTGTTATATGTAAACCGCACCTGATCACTGGAAGGTTGCGGTATATAAAAGCTTGTTAAATAAAATAAATAATGAAATAATGAAATAGGCCAAGGGGAGTACTGAAAGCAGTCTTAGGGCGTGCCTCCCTCATCAGGAGTATCTGCCATTACCCTTTGGTCATATCAAGGGTAGTGAGGAATTTTGCTTGTCCTAATCTATCTAGAAGTTCTTCTATGCGAGGCATTGGATACGCATCGAAGGTGGATACCTCATTGACCTGGCGAAAATCGATGCAAAATCTCATGGTGCCATCAGGTTTGAGTACCAAGACAATTGGACTGCACCAGGGACTGCATGATTTCTTGATAACGCCATTGTTAGCATTTCCTGAACCTGGGTTATCACCTCCTGTCTTTTCTCCTCCGGTAAACGACAGGGCCTCTGTCTGATGTCCTTTCCGGGTAGCGTAATTATCTCATGGGCGACTAAGCCTGTTTCTCATGGAATAGGTGTCAGTATGTCCTTAAACCTTTCTAACACTCTGGTCAACTCTTGCCTCTGTGTTATGGAGAGTTCGTCACTGACTCGGGGCTTGGGCCTAGTTTTGCAGACGTCCAGGAGGGGGCCCAGATCTTCGTCCACTTGTTCCTTACACATCGCGGTTAAACCCTTCACATCGGTTTGCCCGGTGGAACCGAATCCTCTGGATCCTCGGACTGTAGGGGTTACCATGGGTACTTCCTCCAGGGTTGGAAAACCAACTCGCTCACATATTAGCTGTACAATGCGGTCCCCTATTTTGACGTCAAAGTCTTCTCCTGCGAAATTAAATAGCAGGACTTTAAGGGCACCTCTGTAATTGGGGTCTATTACTCCAGCGCCTACATCTATGAAATATTTTGAGGCGAGGCCAGACCGTGCCGCGATGCGACCGTAACATCCTTGAGGTAATTCTATCTGGATACCCGTGTCTATTAAGGCTCTTCCATGTTTGGGGATGACTTGATTTACTGCACTATACAAATCATACCCCACGTCCTGAGCCGACGCTCAACGGGGACTTTGGGCTTGCTTAGAAGTTTTGCAAAATTTCAATATGAATTTTGTTTTTCTTACGGGCTCTTCTTGTACCAGCTGTGCGGATTTCAAAGTCTTTCCCAAGAGGGGACTGGGAACCGCAGGAATTTTGGAGTGGGTGCATGTAGAAACAAAAACCTCCTGGGGTGCTAGGCCCTTTTCCAAACCTCTCCTAAATTGGGGCGTGTCTCTGCCTAGCACCAAATCCTGGGGTAATTTGGGGACCACTGCAATTAGCATCTCTTTCTCGATCCCTAAACCTCTTACCACTAGGTTGTATACAGGATAAAATGAAGAGGCGCCATGAATACATTTTATCTTTACTTTCCCTTCCGCTCGGCTCAGTGCGGAGTCAGCTTGCTCCTCAATCATAGACCAGAGCTTCCGTGAGATCATGCTCTGATCCGCACCCGAGTCGAGAAGAGCCTTTTTGGTTACCCCTTGCACTGTTACCTCCAACAGAAACCTTCACGTAACACTTTGGTGTTTTCACTCTGTGCATGTCCTATTTTCCCACACATAAAACATCTCTTAGAGTGATTTCTTGATACAGGTATAGCGTTTTTCAAACCCTTGGGTTTATATCGTGAGAGACTTCCTGATGACTGCATCATTGCCCCAGCTGCCGTCTTTGAAGTTTCACTAATTTGTTGAGTGGCCAATTCTGCCTCCAAATATCTCTCTGTTAATACAATAGCTTCTTCAGTGGTCCGGCAGTTCTGCAGTATAAGGAAACTCTGCACATTTTTAGGCACTGCAGACATGAATTGTTCTAACACGACAACATCTACTATTGTGTCCACAGTTTTTTCCTCAGGCCTTAACCATTTTAATGCTAACCTTTTAAGCCTATGACCTAAAACCTTTGGCGTCTCGCCAGCTTTAAGATGACTAGCTCATAGCATGCGATTATACACTAAAGGGGTCAGGCCTAGGCGATCCCTTATGGCTTTGGTCACCTCTGTGTAATCGTTTGCTAGTGCCGTGGGCATAGCCCTATATGCTGACAGCGGCTCGCCTGTGAGTGAAGCTGCCAGGCGCATGGCCCACTGTTCTTTTGGCCAGCCTACTGACTGGGCTATTCTATCAAATGAGTCCAGAAAGTCATCTATATCATCAGTGGCTGCCAACTTTCCCACAGTTAAGGTCTCATATGACCATTGTCCTACCACACCGCTACCGAGTCCAGGATTCTGTCCTTGAGGTGTAGAAGCCGCTTCTTGTGGCGTCTTTTGTTGGGCTAACCAAGCCTCCATCATTTGCAGTATGGGTTTTTGCTGTTCTTGCATTGCCAGTACTGCCTGTTGCTGCGTTTGGCAGGCCATTTCCTGCTGTTTTTCAAACTGCATGGCCATCCATGGAAGTATCTCCTTCGGGTCCATGGTGATGGTGTACCTAGAAAAAAAAAATTAGAGAGAGAAAACCAAGTGCGGTACTGATAACAAATCAGCCCCCCTTTCTCCTCCTCTCCTTTTTTTTTTAACCTCACATCCACATCCAGCACAGGTTATGTTTATTTACATTTTACCTGCTGCATGTGTTGAGTCAGACTTTGCGTAAAGGATGTTGTTGCTCCGTCCTGTAGCACTCCGCCACGGCTGATAGCAACAGCTCAGTCCTCCACTCCTTGTTTTTCTTGAAGTTTGGCACTTTTTTTCTTTTTTTTTCTTCTGCATTTTTAGCCAAAAATCCATAAAACTATGCCATTAATGTCACCTCCCCCCCCCCCCCGGTGGCCGGTGGTTGCAGGGGCAGGTTGTGCATTTAAATCAATTGTAGAAGTAAAAGACTCTTGTGCCAGATGCACCTTGGTCCTTGTAGTCCTTTCTCCTTATAGAAATGAGTTGTGGATGCCAAGTAGAGGGTAAACAAAAAGCTTTTGTTTCCCTTTTAACACTGAGATTCGCTAAGTAACAAAAGTAAAGTTTCCTTATTTTCAGGTTTGTGCTAAAGTGTTATTAAACAAGAAAAACTATTACAGGCTTCACAGTCCCTGGTAGAATATAAAGGGTTTTCTCAACTTCAGAGTGAAATAAATAACCCAGCTCTCCTTTAGCTCAATGTAAGCAAAATCATTGTTAGTGCATGCTCTGGTAAACTATAGCTCTGGGAGTGACTCAAGGCTTCCCGCAACACAAATAGAGCAGTCCATTAATTCCTCCTGTGACAATGCTTCTAAATCCCCAGGCTCCACGTGCATGAGTTCCAGTTATCTGTGCTTTCTCCTGTATTTGAGCTCTACCTAGCTGCTATAGGGTGCAAATTAGTATTTCCTTCAGCTATCCTCCAGCTGGGCTGTTCAAGGTTTTTCAAGTAGGAAGCATGGCTTGTTCTTAGGCCTCTATGGCATGGCTTCAAGAACTCCTGCCTTCTTTCATTCCTCTCAGAATGGTTATCTGATTCAAAAGCCCTTCTAGGAGCTAAGTCTCTTTTTAGAATTAAAGTACCACTGTACCTTGGCTTCCTGAATTCGGTGCTGCTGGTATTTTCCTTACCAGGTACCCTTCCTTGGATACGGTCTCCTTTACAGACTGTTTCTGTGAGTCTCCTGGGCACTGCTTGTTGTCCCTGAAGCTTGGGATGGCCAGGTAACGAATCCAGGCCTCTCTGCTTCTCAGTATGGGGGATTCCACTGTCAGGACCTTTCCTTCCAGTACTTTTAAGTTCCTTTCTCAATCCTGGTGAGCTCAGGCCTCCCTCTAGGCATTGAGTCTTTCTCCCTTGGATCCTGGCTTTTCCTGGAGTCTCTCTCCCTTGGATCCTGGCTTCTTCTCCTCTTTCTCCCCTCCTTAGTCTGGCTGCAGCTCTCTGCTTATAAAGCCATTCTCCTCTTGAGTTTCCTGGCCTGCTCTTCAGGTGCATCTGATTAGTCCCTGCATAATCAGTACTTGCATGTGTTCGCTCAGCCTCTGCATGTTCGTGCCTGCTCCCTCTAGCTGTGTTGCTATGCAATTGCAGCTCCTGCAAGTCAGCTGCTTTGTGAAAGACAGCATTTTTTTAAAATACAGAGCTTCACTAGCTTCAGCCCTATCACAACGTGAAAGTGAAAGCGTGAAAATGAAAGTGAAAGTGTAAAATTGTGAAAGTGAAAGTATAAGCGTGAAAATGAAAGTGAAAGTATGAAAGTGAAAGTTTGAGAGTGAAAGCGTGAAAATGGAAGTAAAAGTGAAAATTAATTATGAAAGTTAAAGTGAAATTGTGAAAATGAAAGTAAAAGCATGAAAATGAAAGTGAGAAAATAAAACTGAAAACATGGAAATGAAAGTGAAAGTGAAAGTATGAAAATGAAAGTGAAAGTGTCAAAACGAAAGTGAAAGTGTGAAAATGAAAGTGAAAGCATGAATATGAAAGTGAAAGCTTCAAAGTGAAAGTGTGAAAGTGAAAGTGAAACCATGAAAAAGAAAGTGAAAGTGAAAGTGTCAAAGTGAAAATGAACGTGAAAGTATGAAAAATGAAAGTGAAAGTGTCAAAACGAAAGTGAAAGTGTGAAAATGAAAGTGAAAGCATGAATATGAAAGTGAAAGCTTCAAAGTGAAAGTGAAACCATGAAAAAGAAAGTGAAAGTGAAAGTGTCAAAGTGAAAGTGTGAAAATGAAAGGAAAAGCATGAAAATGAAAGGGAGAAAATAAAACTGAAAACATGAAAATGAAAGTGAAAGCATGAAAATGAAAGTGAAAGTGTGAAAATGAAAGTGAAAGTATAAAAATGAAAGTGAAAGTGTCAAAACGAAAGTGAAAGTGTGAAAATGAAAGTGAAAGCATGAATATGAAAGTGAAAGTGAAAGCTTCAAAGTGAAAGTGTGAAAGTGAAACCATGAAAAAGAAAGTGAAAATGTCAAATTGAAAATAAAAGTGAAAGTGTGAAAAAAAAAGTGAAACTGAATGTGTGAAAGTGAAAGCGTGAGATGAAAGTGAAAATGAAAGTGAAAGTGTGAAGTGAAAGTGAAAATGAAAGTGTGAAAATGAAAATGAAAGTGAAAGCATGAAAATGAAAGTGAAAGTATGAAAATGAACGTGAAAGTGAAATTGTGAAAATGAAAGTAAAAGCATGAAAATGAAAGTGAGAAAATGAAACCATGAAAATGAAAGTGAAAGTGTGAAAGCATGAAAATGAAAGTGAAAGTATCAAAACATACCCCTAATAGTTTAAAACAGCTCAGTACTAAACAGATAAGCACAGTCTAGCAGATTAACATGATACATATCTCCAACAGTATCAGAAGATGCCTTCACCAGCCCTGCTATATACATTCCATGACAACATGGAGGAAAATCTGTTAGCACTGAGCCAGAAGGACATCAGCATCTGCTCATCCCCCCTCTATGAGCACATTGTAAGGTAGAGACAGAAATGGCATGATGTCAGCTGTTCATACTGAAGTTTCATAATGCCTTCTGCCATTTTTGAACAAATTAAACCCAGCAATGGTCATCATTGTATGCCAACATAGCAGGTACAGCCAACTGACAACACTATGTACCCTAGTCTCTGAATCTACTCTTATCTCTGCCACAAAAATGTAACTATTTTTTTCCTTATACAGACTAGCCATGATCTGTTTCCCAGCATATGGCAGGTTAGGAAATTCTTACTGAAAAACTGCATGAGCTACACATATACACAGGCTCTAGTTGTCTCATTGATGAATTGAAGCTACAGAAGGGAAAATGGTTAGCAGAACAAAGAAGTTAAGGTAAATTGCCTGTGAGAATTGATTTGGTTTCCTGTTAGCATAGTTTTCCTATTTTCCATGAGGATAGTCTTACAGCCATCATTTGGGTAATTAGATGCTCTTGAATAGGCTCTTCTGGTGCTGTAATTGGACTGCTGCTACTTGCATTATTGCTGCTATTTCACTTGCACTAAGCACTTTTTCAGCCTGAAAGAAGGTGAGCTCCATTCCTCTGGTTGATATCATCACTAAGGGCTGGCTCACCTCTTGAAAAGCATTGCCTGCAAGGCATGCTGCCAAGGGGCAAGACAAAGGAGTGTGCCCCTTATGTACCTCTTGGTGTGCAACTCTGGCATGCAATGCAACCTTAGAAGTACGGTTTTATTTATCTATTTGGAAATGATAACTCTTGTAGCTAAGGAGCTCAATTTATAAGAAGCTGTGCAAAGAAATGTACCATATAAGCTTATGTCACCTATTTGCAAGGACATATATGCATGAATAGGCACTTATTTATGTACTTTATGCAGTTGTTATTCTTTAAGTATGTGCATAAGTCCTATCATGCATAATTCGAATGTAAGCATGCATAAGGGTTTGGTTTAGGCAGAAAATAGGCAGAGTACAACTTTACATGCATAAGATACAAAATACTACAACTTATGGCATATTCCATAACATGCACATCCAGCCCGCAGACATGTCTAAATTAAACATGGGCCCCATTTGAACCTAGTTCCGCATCTGCGGGTCAAGTCATGCCCACGGGTCCGTAATCAGGGAGGTAGACGTGTTTGGCATGGCATGGTCAAAGCGCTATTCAGTTGGCTCGTGCATGCATCCGGCATGTGGTCCTCGCACAGATGCAGGCACGGGCCTTGCAATCTCCAGCAGCTAAAAATGTGCATATACTATTGTTAGTAGCCTTATCACTCCTAAATAATCCCCCATTTACTACTGCCAGTAGTTTCCCATATACATATATTTCTGTTAGAATCTAGCTCTGTCCACTTATCTAGCTAACCAATAACAATTCTTATCATACTAAGATTAGTTGCCCATAGCTAGTGAACCATATATGCTGTTGCCAGTATTTCTCAACTGTCCCTACCCACCTCCACAATACTGCTACCAGTAACCAATGTTCAATGCATACTGTTGTCAGTATCTACCCAATAACTGTTGTTAGCACTGTTGACAGCACTGATACCGGTGTCAATGATTAATGACCTACAGTTACTGTTGCCAATATCCACCTACTTTGAAATATGTAACTACAAAGATTATACTGTTGTCAGTAGCTAAGGTATGTAATTACAAAGATTATACTGTTGTCAGTAGCTAAGGTTTTACACATACTGTTGCCAGTAACAAATTAACCTATATACTGCATATATATAGCTTGTACTGTTGTCAAAAACTAGAGATTTGAACACTCAGTTATCTGCATTACACCCACCCCCCCTTTTTCAATTTACAGGGCAAGTCACATGATATTCAGATAACACTATTATAATTGCCAGTGCCTTTACAATTCCTCAGTGCATTTATACCTGCCAGCCTTCAAAATGACATACTCACATACCTTCCACCTAAGAATATTCTGCAGTTGTGCCATAATACTAACAGTAGTTGCGCTCACACACAGTCTAAACACCAAACTCTATAAACCGATCCCAATCATACAAAGTCTTAACCGCCATCATATACCATCAGCGCATACACCTACTTGGCCTAATACAAAGGTAAACCATAACCGCCTTATACATATAAAACCTACTACACTACACTAAGCAAATACCATCAACCAAACAAGAAGACCAACCCGTCCCAGAAATGGTGATGCCCCTTGGTTCAACAAAACTTTAAAAGTAATGAAAAGAACTCTCACGAAAATTGAATTAAAGTGGCGCAAAACTAAATCCACATCATACAATGAACTATATCATACCTATCTCAAAAATTACAAAGATGCTACAGACAACGCTAAAAAAAACTTCCACTCAACTGTCCTAACCAAATCTATCAACAGACCAAGGGAACTATTCTCCATTGTCCAAAACCTAACTAAGAACACATACAACTCCAGTCATGAAGCCAACGATATATCTCCTCAAACCTTATCAAACCACTACATAAATAAATCAAAAATAAATAATGTTCTACCAATTGTACAAGCCATATCTTACCAACCTCTACCAGATTCTTGGAATGAATTCTACCCCATAACTAAAGAAACCCTTAAGAATATAATGTCGAACTTAAATACTACAACTTCTCACCTAGATCCCTGCCCCATAACATGAATAAAGAACACCCTTCCAACATTATCCCCTTTCATTCTACCACTAATTAATCTCTCACTAAACCAAGGCTACCTCCCGCCCATACTAAAGCATGCACAAATCCGACCCATATTAAAAAACAATACTCTGGAAAAACGTCACCGAACTCATATAGACCCATCTCGAGTATATCTTTTATGGCCAAACTCATAGAAAAAGTAGTTCAAACCCAAACACGGGAATACATTGACACATCAGCTCCCCTTGATGATCAACAATATGGCTTTCGCCCTGGTCATGGGGTAGACACACTTTTAACTGTACTCCTAGACACACTAGTAAGAGGAATAGACAGCCCTAAAAATGCATTCCTACTACTTTTTCTAGACATATCTGCAGCATTTGACAGTGTTCACCATACACTAATGCTCAATAGGCTCAGACAAATAGCTGCCAACTCAATAGTTCATAAATGGTTCACATTGTATCTATCCAACAGAACTCAAACTGTCAGAATCAACACACAAACCTCTAACACATACAAACAGGAAATAGGCCTCCCCCAAGGATCTGCTCTCTCTGCACTCCTTTTTAATATATATATACAACAAATTTGCAACATCTTTAAAAAATTCAAAATCCTTTATCACATATACGCGGATGACATGTTGTACATTCCTTTCACAATCCCTATGCTTCCACTTCAACTATTAACAGATTGTTTCAAGGAACTAGCATCTTGGCTAGAGGCCCACAACCTCTATATTAACTATGCCAAAACTGACATACTGATTGTGACAAAAAACAAATCTTACAACCCCCCTTACCCACATTACACTTCAGAAACATGTTATGCACATAAAAAACGAAATAAAATGCCTAGGGGTTATACTAGATACACACCTTAGTATGAATACCCACATAAGAAATACAACGAAGAAAATATACTTTAAACTCAAAGTTTTAAAACAATTACGCCCACTAGTCCACCTGCATGACTTCCTGAGCATCATTCAAGCCATTATCACACCACCTTTTTACTTCGCCAACCTCTCTCTACTAGGCACAACTAACCAAAACATCAAAAGGCTCCAATTGGCCCAAAATGCTGCAGCCAGAAAGATAATGAAGATACACCCTTTCGAGCACATATCACCCTATCTAGCCAAACTACAATGGCTCCCTATTCAATGTAGAATAAACTATAAGTTAATAATAACCACCTTTAAAGCATTAAATAACACTGCCCCAGCTACCCTAAATAAACTACTTACTAAAGACACTCCCCAACCCACACATAGAAGAGCCAATGCCAATAAAATAAGGATTCCAAAAGAATTCAGAAAGACCAAAAAAATAACCAATAAAAAAGCATTCTCCCATGCAGCCCCTATACTCTGCAACTCACTACCTGATGAAATCAGAGCCTTAACTGACCTTAAAGACCTACGCAAAACCTTAAAAACTTACCTCTTTATCTCCCACTACAGTCCACTGGCAAATTCCCAACACCAAAATGAAAAGTGATAACTATATAACACATTGAACCTAACACCGCAATGTCTCATGATATTATGACCATTACACTGTCTACGATGCTTATACATATCTACCTTTACTGTTGAACTCACTTTTCTAACTGTACATAGTTAATTGTACATAGTTCTCCAAAGTTTAAAAGTTTAAAAGTTCAATTGTTAATGTACATAATTTATCCAATGTTCAATGTAAAAACAGAAATGTTATCCTGTTTCCTTGACTATTATATGTAAACCGCACCTGATCACTGGAAGGTTGCGGTATATAAAAGCTTGTTAAATAAAATAAATAATGAAATAATGAAATAGGTCAAGGGGAGTACTGAAAGCAGTCTTAGGGCGTGCCTCCCTCGTTAGGAGTATCTGCCATTACCCTTTGGTCATATCAAAGGTAGTGAGGAATTTTGCTTGTCCTAATCTATCTAGAAGTTCTTCTATGCAAGGCATTGGATACGCATCGAAGGTGGATACCTCATTGACCTGGCGAAAATCGATGCAAAATCTCATGGTGCCATCAGGTTTGGGTACCAAGACAATTGGACTGCACCAGGGACTGCGTGATTTCTTGATAACGCCCATTGTTAGCATTTCCTGAACCTGGGCTATCACCTCCTGTCTTTTCGCCTCCGGTAAACGATAGGGCCTCTGTCTGATGTCCTTTCCGGGTGGCGTAATTATCTCATGGGCGACTAAGCCTGTTTCTCCGGGAATAGGTGTCAGTATGTCCTTAAACCTTTCTAACACTCTGGTCAACTCTTGCCTCTGTGTTATGGAGAGTTCGTCACTGACTCGGGGCTTGGGCCTAGTTTTGCAGACGTCCAGGAGGGGGCCCAGATCTTCGTCCACTTGTTCCTTACACATCGCGGTTAAACCCTTCACATCGGTTTGCCCGGTGGAACCGAATCCTCTGGATCCTCGGACTGTAGGGGTTACCATGGGTACTTCCTCCAGGGTTGGAAAACCAACTCGCTCACATATTAGCTGTGCAATGCGGTCCCCTATTTTGACGTCAAAGTCTTCTCCTGCGAAATTAAATAGCAGGACTTTAAGGGCGCCTCTGTAATCGGGGTCTATTGCTCCAGCGCCTACATCTATGAAATATTTTGAGGCGAGGCCAGACCGTGCCGCGATGCGACCGTAACATCCTTGAGGTAATTCTATCTGGATACCCGTGTCTATTAAGGCCTCTTCCATGTTTGGGGATGACTTGATTTACTGCACTATACAAATCATACCCCACGGCCTGAGCCGACGCTCAACGGGGACTTTGGGCTTGCTTAGAAGTTTTGCAAAATTTCAATATGAATTTTGTTTTTCTTACGGGCTCTTCTTGTACCAGCTGTGCGGATTTCAAAGTCTTTCCCAAGAGGGGACTGGGAACCGCAGGAATTTTGGAGTGGGTGCATGTAGAAACAAAAACCTCCTGGGGTGCTAGGCCCTTTTCCAAACCTCTCCTAAATTGGGGCGTGTCTCTGCCTAGCACCAAATCCTGGGGTAATTTGGGGACCACTGCAATTAGCATCTCTTTCTCGATCCCTAAACCTCTTACCACTAGGTTGTATACAGGATAAAATGAAGAGGCGCCATGAATACATTTTATCTTTACTTTCCCTTCCGCTCGGCTCAGTGCGGATTCAGCTTGCTCCTCAATCATAGACCAGAGCTTCCGTGAGATCATGCTCTGATCCGCACCCGAGTCGAGAAGAGCCTTTGTGGTTACCCCTTGCACTGTTACCTCCAACAGAAACCCTTCACGTAACACTTTGGTGTTTTCACTTATCAGTGCTGTCCGTGATTGACATTCACTCTGTACATGTCCTATTTTCCCACACATAAAACATCTCTTAGAGTGATTTCTTGATACAGGTATAGCGTTTTTCAAACCCTTGGGTTTATATCGTGAGAGACTTCCTGATGACTGCATCATTGCCCCAGCTGCCGTCTTTGAAGTTTCACTAATTTGTTGAGTGGCCAATTCTGCCTCCAAATATCTCTCTGTTAATACAATAGCTTCTTCAGTGGTCCGGCAGTTCTGCAGTATAAGGAAACTCTGCACATTTTTAGGCACTGCAGACATGAATTGTTCTAACACGACAACATCTACTATTGTGTCCACAGTTTTTTCCTCAGGCCTTAACCATTTTAATGCTAACCTTTTAAGCCTATGACCTAAAACTTTTGGCGTCTCGCCAGCTTTAAGATGACTAGCTCGTAGCATGCGATTATACACAAAAGGGGTCAGGCCTAGGCGATCCCTTATGGCTTTGGTCACCTCTGTGTAATCATTTGCTAGTGCCGTGGGCATAGCCCTATATGCTGACAGCGGCTCGCCTGTGAGTGAAGCTTCCAGGCGTATGGCCCACTGTTCTTTTTGCCAGCCTACTGACTGGGCTATTCTATCAAATGAGTCCAGGAAGTCATCTATATCATCAGTGGCTGCCAACTTTCCCACAGTTAAGGTCTCATATGACCATTGTCCTACCGCACCGCTACCGAGTCCAGGATTCTGTCCTTGAGGTGTAGAAGCCGCTTCTTGTGGCGTCTTTTGTTGGGCTAACCAAGCCTCCATCATTTGCAGTATGCGTTTTTGCTGTTCTTGCATTGCCAGTACTGCCTGTTGCTGCGTTTGGCAGGCCATTTCCTGCTGTTTTTCAAACTGCATGGCCATCCATGGAAGTATCTCCTTCGGGTCCATGGTGATGGTGTACCTAGAAAAAAAAATTAGAGAGAGAAAACCAAGTGCGGTACTGATAACAAATCAGCCCCCCTTTCTCCTCCTCTCCTTTTTTTTTTAACCTCACATCCACATCCAGCACAGGTTATGTTTATTTACATTTTACCTGCTGCATGTGTTGAGTCAGACTTTGCGTAAAGGATGTTGTTGCTCCGTCCTGTAGCACTCCACCATGGCTGATAGCAACAGCTCAGTCCTCCACTCCTTGTTTTTCTTGAAGTTTGGCACTTTTTTTCTTTTTTTTTCTTCTGCATTTTTAGCCAAAAATCCATAAAACTATGCCATTAATGTCACCTCCCCCCCCCCACCCCCCGGTGGCCGGTGGTTGCAGGGGCAGGTTGTGCATTTAAATCAATTGTAGAAGTAAAAGACTCTTTTGTGCCAGATGCACCTTGGTCCTTGTAGTCCTTTCTCCTTATAGAAATGAGTTGTGGATGCCAAGTAGAGGGTAAACAAAAAGCTTTTGTTTCCCTTTTAACACTGAGGTTCGCTAAGTAACAAAAGTAAAGTTTCCTTATTTTCAGGTTTGTGCCAAAGTGTTATTAAACAAGAAAAACTATTACAGGCTTCACAGTCCATGGTAGAATATAAAGGGTTTTCTCAACTTCAGAGTGAAATAAATAACCCAGCTCTCCTTTAGCTCAATGTAAGCAAAATCATTGTTAGTGCATGCTCTGGTAAACTATAGCTCTGGGAGTGACTCAAGGCTTCCCGCAACACAAATAGAGCAGTCCATTAATTCCTCCTGTGACAATGCTTCTAAATCCCCAGGCTCCACGTGCATGAGTTCCAGTTTATCTGTGCTTTCTCCTGTATTTGAGCTCTACCTAGCTGCTATAGGGTGCAAATTAGTATTTCCTTCAGCTATCCTCCAGCTGGGCTGTTCAAGGTTTTTCAAGTAGGAAGCATGGCTTGTTCTTAGGCCTCTATGGCGTGGCTTCAAGAACTCCTGCCTTCTTTCATTCCTCTCAGAATGGTTATCTGATTCAAAAGCCCTTCTAGGAGCTAAGTCTCTTTTTAGAATTAAAGTACCACTGTACCTTGGCTTCCTGAAGTCGCTGCTGCTGGTATTTTCCTTACCAGGTACCCTTCCTTGGATACGGTCTCCTTTACAGACTGTTTCTGTGAGTCTCCTGGGCACTGCTTGTCATCCCTGAAGCTTGGGACGGCCAGGTAACGAATCCAGGCCTCTCTGCTTCTCAGTATGGGGGATTCCACTGTCAGGACCTTTCCTTCCAGTACTTTTAAGTTCCTTTCTCAAACCTTCTGGTGAGCTCAGGCCTCCCTCTAGGCATTGAGTCTTTCTCCCTTGGATCCTGGCTTTTCCTGGAGTCTCTCTCCCTTGGATCCTGGCTTCTTCTCCTCTTTCTCCCCTCCTTAGTCTGGCTGCAGCTCTCTGCTTATAAAGCCATTCTCCTCTTGAGTTTCCTGGCCTGCTCTTCAGGTGCATCTGATTAGTCCCTGCATAATCAGTACTTGCATGTGTTCGCTCAGCCTCTGCATGTTCGTGCCTGCTCCCTCTAGCTGTGTTGCTATGCAATTGCAGCTCCTGCAAGTCAGCTGCTTTGTGAAAGACAGCATTTTTTTAAAATCCAGAGCTTCACTAGCTTCAGCCCTATCACAACGTGAAAGTGAAAGCGTGAAAATGAAAGTGAAAGTGTAAAATTGTGAAAGTGAAAGTATAAGCGTGAAAATGAAATTGAAAGTATGAAAGTGAAAGTTTGAGAGTGAAAGCCTGAAAATGGAAGTAAAAGTGAAAATTAATTATGAAAGTTAAAGTGAAATTGTGAAAATGAAAGTAAAAGCATGAAAATGAAAGTGAGAAAATAAAACTGAAAACATGGAAATGAAAGTGAAAGTGAAAGCATGAAAATGAAAGTGAAAGTGTCAAAACAAAAGTGAAAGTGTGAAAATGAAAGTGAAAGCATGAATATGAAAGTGAAAGCTTCAAAGTGAAAGCGTGAAAGTGAAAGTGAAACCATGAAAAAGAAAGTGAAAGTGAAAATGTCAAAGTGAAAATGAAAGTGAAAGTATGAAAAATGAAAGTGAAAGTGTCAAAACGAAAGTGAAAGTGTGAAAATGAAAGTGAAAGCATGAATATGAAAGTGAAAGCTTCAAAGTGAAAGTGAAACCATGAAAAATAAAGTGAAAGTGAAAGTGTCAAAGTGAAAATAAAAGTGAAAGTGTGAAAAAGAAAGTGAAACTGAATGTGTGAAAGTGAAAGCGTGAGATGAAAGTGAAAATTAAAGTGTGAAAATGAAAGTGAAATTGTGAAAATGAAAGGAAAAGCATGAAAATGAAAGTGAGGAAATAAAACTGAAAACATGAAAATGAAAGTGAAAGCATGAAAATGAAAGTGAAAGTGTGAAAATGAAAGTGAAAGTATGAAAGTGAAAGTGAAAGTGTCAAAACGAAAGTGAAAGTGTGAAAATGAAAGTGAAAGCATGAATATGAAAGTGAAAGTGAAAGCTTCAAAGTGAAAGTGAAACCATGAAAAAGAAAGTGAAAATATCAAATTGAAAATAAAAGTGAAAGTGTGAAAAGGAAAGTGAAACTGAATGTGTGAAAGTGAAAGCGTGAGATGAAAGTGAAAATGAAAGTAAAAGTGTGAAATGAAAGTGAAAATGAAAGTGTGAAAATGAAAATGAAAGTGTGAAAATGAAAATGAAAGTGAAAGCATGAAAATGAAAATGAAAGTGAAAATGAAAGTGAAAGCGTGAAAATGAAAGTGAAACTGAAAGTGTGAATGTGAAAGTGAAAGCATGAAAATGAAAGTGAAAGTGTAAAAATGAAAGTGAAAACGACAATGAACGTGAAATTGAAAGCTTGAAAATGAAAGTGAAAGTGTAAGCATGAAAATGAAAGTGAAATTATGAAAATGAAAGTGAAAGTTTGAAAGTGAAAGCGTGAAAATGGAAGTGAAAGTGAGTATGTAATTATGAAGATTCTACTGAAGATTATTCAAAAGAGGCTACAACCATACCTGGAAGAAGAACTACCTGAAGTGCAAGTAGGGTTCAGGAAAGGGCGAGGAACAAGAGACATCATTGCGGATGTGAGATGGATCCTTGAAAAGACTAAAGAATACCAAAAGGATATCTATTTGTGCTTTATCGACTATAACAATGCTTTTGACTGTGTAAACCATGAGAAACTCTGGGCCACATTAAGAAGCATGGGTATACCAGAACACATGATCGTTCTCTTGCACAATTTGTACATTGATCAAGAAGCAACAGTTCGAACAGAACAAGGAGAAACAGAATGGTTTAAAATAAGCAAAGGTGTAAGACAAGGCTGCATACTTTCCCCCTACCTGTTTAATTTATATGCAGAACAAATCATCAGAGAAGCAGGATTGTATGAAAACAACAGAGGTGTCAAGATTGGTGGAAGACTCATCAACAACCTTCGCTATGCTGATGATACTACATTACTGGCTGAAAGTGAAGATGATCTGAAACACTTGCTTCTCACATTCAAAGAACATAGTCTCAAAATGGGCCTGCACCTTAATGTAAAGAAGACAAAGATCATGACAACTGGCATAATCAACAGGTTCATCATCGAAGGAGAAGAAATTGAAATTGTGAACAACTTTAACCTACTTGGATCAACTATCAATAAAGAAGCAACAAGCAGTCAAGAAATCAAACGACGCATTCCTCTTGGCAGAATGGCTATGAAAGACCTAGAGAAGATTCTCAAGAGCAGAGATGTCTCTCTCCATACAAAGATTCGACTTGTTCAAGCCATGGCATTTTCAATAACATCATATGGATGTGAAAGCTGGACAGTGAAAAAGACAGACAGGAAGAAAATTGATGCCTTTGAATTATGGTGCTGGCAGTGAAAGTGAGAAAATGAAACCATGAAAATGAAAGTCAAAGTGTGATAGCTTGAAAATGAAAGTGAAAGTATGAAAATGAAAGTGAAAGTTTCAAAGTGAAAGCATGAAAATGGAAGTGAAAGTGAAAGTGAGTCTGCAATTATGAAAGTGAAATTGTGAAAATGAAAGTAAAAGCATGAAAATGAAAGTGAGAAAATGAAACAGAAAACACGAAAATGAAAGTGAAAGTGAAAGTGTCAAAACAAAAGTGAAAGCGAAAGTGTGAAAGTGAAAGTGAAGACATGAATATGAAAGTGAAAGTTTCAAATTGAAAGTGTGAAAATGAAAGTAAAAGTGAAAGTGTCAATGTGAAAATGAAAGTGAAAGTGTGAAAAAGAAAGTGAAACTGAATGTGTGAAAGTGAAAGCGTGAAATGAAAGTGAAAATGAAAATGAACCTGAAAGCGTGAAAATGAAAGTGAAAGTGTGAAAGTATTAAAGTGAAAGTGACAGAGAAAGCTTCAGTGAAAGTTTGAAAATGAAAGTGAAATCGTGAAAAAGAAAGTGAAAGTGAAAGTGTCAAAGTGAAAATGAAAGTGTGAAAATGAAAGTGATAGTGTGAAAAGTTCCTATGCCTGGAGAGATACCTGGGGGAAAGGTTTAGAGGACTGGAAAAAGCCAGAGGTCTGTAGATCCACAGCCAGGGACCCTCAAGCAATACCTAGGAAGAGGTCTGTTGCAGCTAAGGAGGAAAGGAGTCCAAATACCTCTTGGAGGACGTCTGGAGAAAGGATCTTGAGATCCAAAGATACCAACTGGAGGACAGGACACAGAAGCTCTATTGCATACTGGCCAGAATACCAGAAGAAGCAGCCTGATGCTTGCCTGGATTCAGGTAGGAACTGTGAACGTTTCTCTAGCTTTGAGCAGTGCAAACAACAGGGAAACAGTTTCTCTCTGTGCAGAGGTCAGTTCCTAAAGCCCTCTGAGTCAGACGGAGAAACAGAATCTATGCAATTTCAAGAGCAAGGTTTAATATATGATACAGAGAATAATTATATGGACTGTTCTTTGAGTAGGTTGTTATTTTAGGAAAACCCTACATAAGAGAGCAAACATCAAAAGGAAACATTCTAAATATTAGCTTCCCATAAAGTTTTGTTGAATGAAAAAGCTTTTGGGAAGGTTTTGTATGTGTGCTGAAATCAAGCTACTGATTGCAGTTAATTGTCACCTGCTGGTGGAGGACAGCCCAGCACAAGCCGTGCACACGTAGGATTAAAAAGTTATTTTCTGTATGGAGAAAGTGAGCATTGCTTTTGTATAAAGAAGTTTCCCTCTTTGATTTGTTTTTCCCCAGCACTGCTAAGGAGTTTATTAGTAGTGGCTGAAAGAAGCCTTTCTGTTCTATATAGGACTTTGATTCTTATTTACAAGAGTTTTCATTATTTTAAAAAGGCAAGCTTTGTGTGAATGGGCTTCAATAACCACAATCCTTTGCAAGACAGTTAATTTGCATACTTGCCAAGATGGTGGTACCTTCATAACAAGCACCCCCTTTTGCAGTATGTAATTATGAAAGTGAAAGTGAAATTATGAAAATGAAAGTAAAAGCATGAAAATGAAAGTGAGAAAATCAAAACGAAAGTGAAAGCGTGAAATGAAAGTGAAAGTGTGAAAAATAGTGAAACTGAATGTGTGAAAGTGAAAGCGTGAAATGAAAGTGAAAGTGTGAAAAAGAAAGTAAAACGGAATGTGTGAAAGTGAAAGTGAAAGCGTGAAATGAAAATGAAAATGTGAAAATGAAAATGAAAGAGAAAGCGTGAAAATGAAAGTGAAAGTATGAAAATGAAAGTGAAAGTATGAAATTGAGAGCGTTAAAATGGAAGTGAAAGTCTGCAATTATGAAAGTGAAAGTGAAATTGTGAAAATGAAAGTAAAAGCATGAAAATGAAAGTGAGAAAATGAAACCATGAAAATGAAAGAGAAAGTGTGAAAGCATGAAAATGAAAGTGAAAGTGTCAAAACATACCCCTAATAGTTTAACACAGCTCAGTACTAAACAGATAAGCACAGTCTAGCAGATTAACATGAAACATATCTCCAACAGTATCAGAAGATGCCTTCGCCAGCCCTGCTATATACATTTCATGACAACATGGAGGAAAATCTGTTAGCACTGAGCCAGAAGGACATCAGCATCTGCTCATCCCCCCTCTATGAGCACATTGTAAGGTAGAGACAGAAATGGCATGATGTCAGCTGTTCATACTGAAGTTTCATAATGCCTTCTGCCATTTTTGAACAAATTAAACCCAGCAATGGTCATCATTGTATGCCAATACAGCAGGTTCAACCAACTGACAACACTATGTACCCTAGTCTCTGAATCTACTCTTATCTCTGCCACAAAAATGTAACTATTTTTTTCCTTATACAGACTAGCCATGATCTGTTTCCCAGCATATGGCAGGTTAGGAAATTCTTACTGAAAAACTGCATGAGCTACACATATACACAGGCTCTAGTTGTCTCATTGATGAATTGAAGCTACAGAAGGGAAAATGGTTAGCAGAACAAAGAAGTTAAGGTAAATTGCCTGTGAGAATTGATTTGGTTTCCTGTTAGCATAGTTTTCCTATTTTCCATGAGGATAGTCTTACAGCCATCATTTGGGTAATTAGATGTTCTTGAATAGGCTCTTCTGGTGCTGTGATTGGACTGCTGCTACTTGTATTATTGCTGCTATTTCACTTGCACTAAGCACTTTTTCAGCCTGAAAGAAGGTGAGCTCCATTCCTCTGGTTGATATCATCACTAAGGGCTGGCTCACCTCTTGAAAAGCATTGCCTGCAAGGCATGCTGCCAAGGGGCAAGACAAAGGAGTGTGCCCCTTATGTACCTCTTGGTGTGCAACTCTGGCATGCAATGCAATCTTAGAAGTAAGATTTTATTTATCTATTTGGAAATGATAACTCTTGTAGCTAAGGAGCTCAATTTATAAGAAGCTGTGCAAAGAAATGTACCATATAAGCTTATAAGTCACCTATTTGCAAGGACATATGTGCATGAATAGGCACTTATTTATGTACTTTATGCAGTTGTTATTCTTTATGTGCATAAGTCCTATCATGCATACTTCGAATGTAAGCATGCATAAGGGTGTGGTTTAGGCAGAAAATAGGCAGAGTACAACTTTACATGCATAAAATACAAAATACTACAACTTATGGCATATTCCATAACATGCACATCCAGCCCGCAGACATGTCTAAATTAAACATGGGCCCCATTTGAACCTAGTTCCGCATCTGCGGGTCAAGTCATGCCCACGGGTCCGTAATCGGGGAGGTAGACGTGTTTGGCATGGCATGGTCAAAGCGCTATTCAGTTGGCTCGTGCACACATCCGGCATGTGGTCCACGCACAGATGCAGGCACGGGCCTTGCAATATAATGGATGAACCCATCCCCCGTCAATATTATCGGACACAAGTACACATTTTGGACATCCCCATGCCTGCTGTGATTTGAAAAGGTACATGTTTCAGGCCATACCCAGATCTGCGATGTATCCGCAGATGCCATTCCCCTTGGGAAAAACGTGCATTTCCTAAGCTGCTCTTCACACTGACAGTAGTGTGCTGATGCAAACTAGATATAAATACCAATGAGAAATGACTGCTTCTGTAACCTAGACCACATACCAGTCCTCTACAGGCCCTGAAAAGTGCTAGGTAATCCCAGTGCACCCTAATATAGTATAAAAGAATCTAAATATGAACATGTATGTCGAGGACATACCTTGCATCAAATGGTATTTGACATTAGGAACCGGCCCCAGTGATTCCTGCTTTGGTCATCTCTACAAACACACTTTACACTGCTAAGGATGGACCCTTACCAAGTGCACAAAACCCAAATCTAACATTGCAGTTCCCCAAAGGATGCATAATATTACTGAACAACAAATGTACGCCCTTTTCGTGCCTATGGCCTATAAGTGCACTCATTCTGCTGCTCTGCACTACCTTTCTCCTCTTATCTCTCCCTACACCACTCCTCAGGAACTCCACTCTTTTGACAGATCACTTCTATCTGTGCTCTTCTCTTCTACAGCCAACTCCAGACTTTGCTCCTTTCACCTTGCTGCTCCCCATGCCTAGAACAAACTACCTGAGTCTGTGCATCAGGCTTCTTCTCTGGCCCTTTCCAAATCTATTTCTTTGTTGCCGCTTTTGGATCTGATCCACCTAAGCTCCGATGTGTTTCCTTACCATTCCCCCTAGAATGTATCCTGTCCACAGCTGCTGTGTTGTCTCTCTTGGCTAGATTGTAAGATCTGCTGAGCAGGGACCATCTTGTGCATGTGTCTGTACTGCACTGCATATGCTTTGTAGCATTATACAAATCAGTCATAGTAGCAGTAGTAGTAGTAGTAGTAGTAAGGCTTTCTGGCTATGGCATCTGATTCCCACATATCTGGGTGCTGACATTTCTCACAGCAGCTTGTCACCAGGTGCCCCTAGTGGTTGGTTGGAGTAAGGGCATCTGGCGCATTTAATTAATTTTTAAGGAGTGATTGACCTGAAGGGCCCAGAGGATTCTGGTCCTTGTAGTGCAGAACTCCTTATGAAGAACGAATCAAGCCTGAGTGTAGAGCAACAAGGCTTTATTTCCCCGGTCAACGCTAAGGTCCAGTAAGACACAAAGAAAGTAAATACAGTCCTTCTCTTTAACAAAAAGGTTCCACCAATATTTCAAACAATCAACTGTTGTAGGTTTCACAGTTAAGTGTAAGTCTGGGCTAAGGCTTCTTTTAAATCAAAACAAATTAATAAAACAGCAGAGAAATGGTTACAAGCTTCACCATTAGCAGAGTTCTTCTCTCTCTACAAATCTTGCAGGGAATTCATGCTAGTTGCTGAACAAAGATTACATTCCATCAGCTCCTCCTGAGGAATGGGAATACTGTTTTCATATTCAAAGTCCATTGACTCAGGGTCACTGCCCTCCTCAGATGAATGACAATTTTCACTCCCTGTTAACTCCTCACAGGGATTCTTTTGCTTCCCATAAAACTCTCTTACTAAACTATGGGGAAGTGCTCTTAAAAGGTCAGTTTTACTTCTTCTCCCCCTATAAAACTTCTCTCTTTGAACAGGGTTTTCATCAGTAAAACTTTCTCTTAGAATTAAGGATTTTGCATACCTTGGCTCCTCTAAGTTGCCACACCCAGAGTTCTCCTTGTAACGTGCTTTCTCAGGCAGATGAGCTGTTCTATGCAGTGCTCTGCTTTCAGGGCTATCAGGCAAACCCTGTATGGATTTCCACCCTCTGTGGTTCTTAGCAAAGGTATCTTTGTGGTAGGAACTTCCCTTCCTTGTTCCTTGCTGGTTTGATACAATAAACTTACTTGGGCTAGGAGAATTGCTTTTGTCAGGCAAACTGCTTCTTCTGTTTGCTTTGCTATGGACTCCGTCCCAATATGTTTGGCCTTTATGGACTCTATCCCTTTGAGTGAAACTCCTTTGGATTCTGTCTCTTTGAGTTGGCTGCACTTGGAAGCTGTCCTGTTCCAGGTTCCTTTTCCCACAGCTATCCAAACTGCTGCTCCAGGCTGTGCTCCATCCTGAGCCTCTTGCAGTGTTACTTGCTGTGCTTCCGGCTATGTTTCTGGTTAGGCTGCCCTCGCTCTTACCGCTGCCCTGGCTATTACCGCTGCTCTCTCTCCTACTGCTGCTCTCTCTCCAATTGCTGCTCTTCCCTTCTACCATCTGGTTTCCTTTATAAAGGGATTTTTGGTTTGAACATTTTGGGCTTGACCTCAGGTGAAACTGCTTGCTACTAATGCAATCAGTGTCAGAGCACGTTGCTTCTGGCTCTGAGGAATCGCTCATATGCCCTCTGGCTGTACTGCGCTGGAACTGCGCTCTCTGCATCTTCTCAGTCCCATGTAAAACGGGGTTTTTTTCTAAAGCTATTTCTTCCATAGCTTCCACGTTATGACAAGCTACACATGTCCCATCGTAGTGTATGTCAGTCTGTAGAAATCTGCAATCTGTGGGGCAACCCTGTCAGCCTTCCCACAGTCTGCTTTGAGGTACTGTACCCTTGGTCAGGTCTGTGTGGGCAATGGAGGGGGGATCCCTGTGCCATAATACTCACGTGACCAGCCTCCAGATATATCACAACTCTCACAACTTGTATAGATCCTGTACTGGTGAAGGATGTAGGTCTCATAGCACAATCTGGGGGATGTTGGCACAACATCAGTCATGTCTCCCAGTGCCAGGCATAGTTGATGTAAGGCTGTCCTATCACATTGGCACCTGGTGGCACTGCAATCATCCATATGATCCAGGTACTGGCCAGCCATTCATGGCCTCCCTGAATTGTAGAACAGAACACCAGATCCTCCCATGCTACCACCACACCACACTCTCACTTGTAGGCACAAAGACATCATCCTGCCAAACCAAACCTATGGCTAACAGCTGCTATGGCATAATGGCATGACATCCCAGGACTATACCTATGATCTCCCTATGTCAATGCAACTTGATTTGTTTCCATACTCACTCACATACTATTTGTTCATCAACAGTCCCACTTTTCAGAACACAGTATTTGTTAATGTCTTCTGTATCAGCTTTTTTTTTTTTTTAGCACAAATAGCACATTTCAGCTTAGCCTGAATAAACACTACTGCTCTTCTTAACATTTCTGTAAGGGTGTTTATAAATGTTTCTTTTTTTAAATGTTTTATTTATGATTTTTAACAAAACAAATATCAAGCAAACAAACGTTTTTAGTAAAGGGGAATACCATCCAGTAATATATATCATAACAAAGGGAAAAAAAAGAAATACAACACTGGTTCACCTATAGCCAACAAACAGGAAAGGGAGTAGAGAAAGGGTGAGGAAACATCAAAGAACATTATAATTTATCAATAATAAAGAAAAGATGGCCATAGAGCGGGAAGTTAGACATAATAAACTACAAGGTAACTTCACCCCTCCAGAGGTGACCGAGGGCACCTCGAACTGATAAAAACGGATAAGGCTTCAGGTTGATAAAAAATAAATTTCTGAGAATTAACCACTATTACACATTTACATGGAAAACGTAAATGATAAGTTCCCCCTATCTGCAATACCCCATTTTTTAACAAGAGAAATTTCCTGCGCCGTTTCTGAGAATCTCTACTAATATCCAGAAACATTGATGTCCTGTCCCCATAGAACAAAGAAAAACGTTTTTTAAAGAATAATTTCAGCAGCAACTCTGTCTGAGACTAAGGCAAGAGACACCAACAAAGTTGACACTTTAACAGATCCTACAGTTGGAGATTAGTAAATCAGAAATATTCATTACATCTGTAACCCCATCCACACTAGCAGAACCCGTCTCTTTTTTTGTTACAGGAAGATAGAAGGCCTTCAAAATTGGTGGTATTAAATCTTGAGGCAGAAGTAATACATCAACCAAGTATTTTTTAAAGAGATCCAGCGGAGCACTCCCTGGAATCATAGGAAAGTTCAAAAGTCTTAAGTTAGCAGCCCGAGAAGCGTTCTCCAATCCCTCCATTTTCGCCCGCAGCAAAGTGTTATCTTTAATAAGAGTCATAGTAGTTTCAAATGTTTCTTTACCTTACAACAACATTCCCTTACCTATGCTTTCTGTTCATTATAACTGTATCTTGTATTTTCCAGAGTGCAGTCACACCAATTCAGCACATACTTGTCACAACCATTCTTCTATATGGGTCGAATTGCAGAGCAGAGCAGAATATTTTCTAAGTCCTTGCCTTGCAGGAATAACGTGGACGTTTCCGGGAAACACTTAAAATGAACATGGGCCTTTCCAGAATACGCTTTATATATCTCCGCAGCTGAACACACCCACATTCCACCCCTTCTGAGCATGTTCTGGGATCCCCGTGCTAGCACTGTGTATATGTACGATAGCAGTGTTTCAGAATACGGTCAGGGATGTTTTCGGCACATAAACGTCCCCACTGCATGCACAGACCCCTTATTCGTGTTCTGGAATGACCCCCATAGGCTAACATGCATTAACTCTACAGGACTTTACAAAATGACCTTCTAAATGTCTAATTATACCATTTAATAATTTGCTTTGAACAATCCTAGAAGAAATGACGCAGCTTTTATCTGTGCTTGTGTTTATTTTGTATACCTACCCAGATTCCAGTGATTGTTGGTAATGGCTATTATGGTCCTTTGGACTCTCATAGGTTGTTTACCAGAAATGTAAGACCTCTTCTGTTTCTTTACTTGGATTTAGAAAAATAAAAAGGATTTAATGTTCCCAGTACGTTACTGCAGTACTGCTATATTAATGTTCACTCAATTAATAACAAATGGCATTTGATTTATAATTTGCTAATGGCTGAACATCCAGATTTTTGTTTTATTACTGAGACTTAGGGGTATGTTTACTAAACGGCGCACAAGTGCACGGCGCACAATAGCGTGCACTAAGGTACCTTAGTGCACGCTAATGATGCGTTTTTGTGCCCCGCACACGTGCGCGCCGCACTAATGGGCCCGCTCATGTGAGCGGCGCGCTACTGTGTGATAGAGGTGTGGAAATGCTCCCGGAGGGCAGAGGAAGGCTCCCCAGGGGCAGAGAGATGGGGTCAATGGGTGGAGAGTGGGAGGGGAGAGGCTCCCCGCACAGGAGCGGGGCTGAAATTCGAGTAAGAAAATACCGCTAGTGAAAACCTCACGGTAGAGCCGATTTAAAGGGAAGAGAAACCATTTCTGTCGGCAATGTACAGCAAAACCAGGGAAACCTACAGAACAGTGATAAGTGTGATACATGTGCACGGAACAAAAGGGCAAATAAACATTAAAAATGACCCCAACAAAATATAATAAAATTATAATCAAGCTGGGTAATAGTGATAGTAATGGGAAACATCAAAAAACACTCCCAAAAAAGCCCCAAAAAATAAATATGAATTTTAGAAGGGTCTATGCTTCGTCCCCATACAAGGTGAATGATCCCACAGTGAAATAGCACTGATCAGGGTTTCCCTCTCCATTGGACAGGTTACCTATGGCATGCACAGTTCCACAACAGCAGGGCGGGCAGGTCAGAATGGGCAATTGGACAGATGCTGGGAAAGGGGATACAGAGGGCTGCAGGCAGCACATGCTGTGGTGCAGCTGGGGCACAGTGCGGACTAGGCAGATGCCTAGATGGCACCTAGGAATGCTGAAACTGAACAGCAGCCAGACAGCAACTGATGAGGGCCCAACATGGGCACGAGAGTGTTTATCACAGTGTCACAGGGGATAGTACCCAGCAGCTACCCCCAAGGGCACGGAACATTGGCAGGCGGTGATTGGGGGACGTGCGGACAGATATGCAGGCACCCCTACCCCAGAACCTGCACCATAGGCAGCCGCCTACCCGCACACAGGATGGCCTGAGACTGCGTACCACCAGCACCATCAGCAGAAGGGCATGTCAGCATGGTGGCACAGGGGTACTGGAGGTGGAGGGGGGCAGTGGCAGCTGCCCAGAGCAGACCATGGCCTAGCCCTGTGTAGGTGGGTGCAATGCACTGCAACAGACAGGCCCTGCCGGACAAACAGTCATGGTATCATCAGGGAATGCACTGTCTCTGTGGCAACACGGTGGTGCAGTGCACACAACCAGTGTGTTTGGAGACAGAAGGTCACAGGTTCAAGTCCCAGCTGGGGCTCCTGCCAATCCAGTCCCCATATTTTACCCACAACTATATCGTGATAGTAAAGACGAACCTTTATTGCAGAGAACATCAGCATGGCTCAAACACCTCTATTTTACCCTACAGAGCACAGACACCAGAAACATGCACATTACCTAGAGCAGATTACCCCAAATGCAGTCCTGGAGGGCCACAAATCCTTCAGGGTTTATGCTGTCTCCAATCTAAGGATGGAGTGGTACTGGGGGTGGAGGTGGCAGCAGCTGGTGGCCACAGCAGACCATGGCCTAGCCCTGTCCAGGTGGGTGTCGTGCACTGCAACAAACAGGCCCTGTCGGATGTACAGTCATGGACTCCCCAGGGAATGCAGCATATCTGTGGCAACATGGTGGTGCAGTGCACACAGACAGTGTGTGCAAGAACAGAAGGTCGCAGGTTCAAAGCCCAGCTGGGGCTACTGCCAATCCAGTCCACATATTTTTCCCACAACTAAACAGTGATAGTAAGGACAAACTTTTATTGCTGAGAACATACGCATGGTTAATACGCCTATATTTTAACCCACCGAGAACAGACACCATAAACAGGCGCATTACCTAGAGCAGAGTCTCCCAAATGCAGTCCTGGAGGGCCCCACACCGTTCAGGTTCCATGCTGCCTCTAATAAAGATACCTGTGCTGCATATCTATGCACCACCCCCATGGTATGCAGATGTAGCTCATGCATATTCATGAGGGACAGCATGAAAACCCGAACAGTGTTTGGCACACTAGGACTGGAGTTGGGAACCTCTGCCGTAAAGCAGCAGCCAACAGGGGCAGACACACCCACACCCACACCCACAGGCTCCATTGGCCAATGCCTCCTGGAGAGGCAAGACATTGGGCCCTGCGTGCATCTCCCAATACTAGCACTTGCATACCTTAGCAATGCCACCCTACACCTGGGTATACGGTACACAGCTATCAAACGTTTCCTATGATTACTGGCAGATAGCAAGTCCTACGTTAAGCACAGTTTGCTCATTGAGCTCCATCATAACAATCTTTCTGATGTCTGCGGTGTGTGCTTCAGGTCTGGTCTCTGACAGTGTTTACCACCCTGGGGAGTGACCCCCAACAGTATTGCGTACCATATCCATGCCTGTACTGTGCCCAGGACTGGTGTGGTGGGCAGGGCTGCTAAACTCCTCTATAGTAGCACAATGCTGGCATAGGTGTGGGAGTGTGTGTCTGTCTATACCAGGGGTCTCAAACTCAAATTGCTTTGAGGGCCAAATGAGGACTTGTAGAGTAACCCGGGGGCCGCACAAGACGCAGGCCTCATTTGCATAAGGGCATCATTTGCATAAGGGCATCATTTGCATAAATATTTGCATAATGTTACCATACACTAACTTTTAGTAAACATGCCTCTTAATGAGTGTATGGATAAAGAAAGACTAAAAGATTTCTACATTACTATAAACCAGTGCCAACCGCCAGGCACATTAGGAACTACTAGAAACACTGCCCATTTAGAACCCATAGCAAACCTGCCGTGTCCTAACAGCACTACCAGGACTCACAAAGCACCATACCCTAACTATCAAAAGGCAACACTGCAAATATTAAATCAACACATTTCAGAGAATAACAATACATGACCTACTCGGGAAAGAGAACAAGTGGCAATGTCAAATAGGAATTAAATAAACAGAATACCTCAGCTCAGTTACACATGCAGAACATACACCATCACCAAACAAGGAATCACAATTTAGAAACAGGAAGACAATTAAACTGGGAACCCCAAAAGCCAAACTTAGAATGTACAACACTGTAGAAATAAAACTATACATTGATTTCCTCTTGTATTAAATAAAGTGCAGACGTTAAAGATGCACATTTCCAAGAGCTGACATATTTCAGTTAATAAATTCAAAATAAAGAGATATTTTTCTACCTTTTGTGCATTTTTTTTTCAGTTGCAATTGTTCCAGTCACTTTCTTCTGGTTTCTTTGTGTCTTCTGCTAACTCTCCATCGTCTACTGTCCATTTCTCCTTTCTTCTTTCCTAGTTTTTTTCCATTCTCTCTACATCTGCTTTAACATACTAATCATTCTCCTTTTGCTCTTTCCTCATTCCTATTTCATCCACTCAAATTTTACCCCTCCATCCTCAATCCACACTTACTCTCCCAATACCCGGCCAATTGTAGATTTTTCTTCCCTCCCACACAAAATATATTTCCCCTCTCCATTTCACTCTCCCAGCCCCATCCCATTCTAATCGTCCCCCAACATCAACTCCCTTCTAGCTCCTGCCCAACCCAGCATCCGCTCCCTTCTAGTCCCCGCATCATCAGCCCATTTCCAGTCCTAGCTCCCTCCCCTCACAGCCCATTTCCTTTCCAAGCCCCCCTCCCCATCAGCCCATTTCCATTCCAAGCCTCCTTCCACTCAGCCCATTACCATTCCAAGACCCTGTCCCCATCAGCTATTTGCAGTTCAAGCTCCCCCTTCTACTCGGCCCATTTCCAGTCATAGCACCCCCCCCCAGTCCATTACCAGTTCTAGCCCCCCCCCAGCCCATTATCGGTCCTAAGCCCCCCAACAGCCCACTTCCAGGCCTAACCCTTCCATCGCCCCATCTTCATTCTTAGCCCCCCCATAACCCCATTTTCAGTCTTAGGCCCCCAGTCAGACCACCTCCAGTCCTAACCCCCATCTGTCCATTACCAGTCCTAACCCCCATCACCCCATTTTCAGTACTACCCCCCCCCAGCCCACATCAAGTCCTGCTCCCCCCCTACATCAAGTCCTGCTCCCCCCCCCACATCAAGTCCTGCTCCCCCCCATCAAGTCCTGCTCCCCCCACATCAAGTCCTGCTCCCCCCCCAGCCACACATCAAGTCCTGCTCCCCCCCCCCATCAAGTCCTGCTCCCCCCCCATCAAGTCCTGCTCCCTCCCCCCCCCCCTGGGAAAATTAAACTTAAAAAAAAAACCCGGCTTCTGCTGCTGCTGCCGCCGCTGCCGTGGCCGGCAATAGCAGCAATATCGCAAGTCCCGCGGGCTCCCCCCCACCCGGCAGATCCCTTCCTGCTTGCCTGCCAGTTCTCCGCTTCGGCTTTCAGAGCCGCGAAGGGAGAGCTTCTCCCTCGTGACTCTGTTAAGCCCGCTGGGGCAGATGGGAAATTTCCCATCTGCCCCGGCGAGCTTAACAGAGTCGCGAGGGAGAAGTTCTCCCTTCGCGGCTCTGAAAGCCGAAGCGGAGAACTGGCAGCATTGGCAGGCAAGCAGGAAGGGATCTGCCGGGTGGGGGGGAGCCCGCGGGACTTGCGATATTGCTGCTATTGCCGGCCACGGCAGCGGCGGCAGCAGCAGCAGAAGCCGGGTTTTTTTTTTCCCCCCAATGCTTCGCGGGCCGCACAAGGGTCTCTCGCGGGCCGCATGTTTGAGACCCCTGGTCTATACAGTGTGTGGTGGCTGCAAACACCTTCCACAGCCCACACTGCCAGCACTGTTGCCAGTATTGGTCTGCCAATGTGCATAATGAGGAGCAAGGTACAATGGGTATAGCCCAGACAGGGTGGCCTGGCCAGGATGCATCTGCACAGGGCATAGGGCACTGGCTGGGACATTTTAGAGCCCGGCCACCACCTACACAGACAGGGTGAACTCAGTATGTCCTGCTGGGAGATCACTCTCACCCTGACTGTGCAGTGACGACAGCATGGCTAGGCACCCCCACAGTGGTATATATTATTTCTGTCAGGTGATATTCATGGGTTTCCTTTTGGGGCCCAGTCACTGATTTATCTGCTTGTTGTGTATGCTGACATCCCAGTTCTGGGGGCATGCATTTCCACCAGGAACATGCACTATAGACTAGCTAGCAGACTGTGTGCAGCTGGTATGTGTCTTGATGGAGCGCCTTGCAGGGTGTAGCGGCTGAAGGCTTGCTGCAGGAGAATATCAGATAGTGGTGGGGTGCAGCTTAGCATATCCAGGCCTAATGTCTGTCTGCTATTGCGTTATGGATGTGTACAGACCTGCATTGACTGCCCTGTAGGGTGTCTGTTCCCCAGCAGGACCGGGGTTGATGGTCCCCTCTACTGCCACCATTGCAGGGAGGTAGAATGTGGATCTGTTGATGGGAGACCCTGTTTACCACCCTCAGCCCTGGAGGAGGAGGGTGGTGGTACGTAATCCTCCTAGGGGTCCATAGGGATTACACCAGACTGAGACAGACAGATATATCCAAGGTGTTTCTGCAGAAACTACCTATCTCACACGTTAACACTGCTTTGGACCTCCAGCGTGACCTATTTCTGCCATCGAAGGTGCTGTGGACCTGGTGCTGGGCGCCTCACTGCACCCTCAGGGTGAGCACAGTACCCGCACAATGTGACGGTGTGTAGTTACTCTGTGCCAGTAAAACACACGGTCAGTACCCCCTACCAGGCCGAGGTGCTGTGGGGTTGCACATGGTCAGTTCCCCCTACCAGGCCGAGGTGCTGTGGGGGTGCATACCCCATCTTGTGTTTATCTGTGGACAGCTGATTTGCATGTGCAGTGCATCATGGGTACGGGTGTGCTAACCCTATCCTGGTGACCACGGCAGACTGTCTGTGTGGTGACATGCACTCCCTCTGCAGCCAGCTAGGGGCTTGCTAGCAGCTATAGAGCTGTAGCACAATGGTTACTTCACTGCCTGTGGAGCCAGAGATCGTGGGTTTAAACCCACAGTGGGGTTATTTGATAGGGATACCCAAAGCATTATCTATTTTTAATGTACATTATTGCTGCCGGCAAAAACACCCTCATCGTACTGTACCCATAAGGTGCCTCAGAGGGCGCTTTATAGGGCACCTTATGGTTACCGTCCATATAAGGTGCACTATACATTATCCTGTGAAGCAACTTATAGGGTGCCCTATAGGGGACATTTTAGGGTGCCGTGGCAGACAGTGCACTTTATAATGTGCCCTATGGAGTGCCTTATAAGGTGCCTTATGCGGCACCTTCAATTACGGCACGTGAGGGCGTGTTTGCTGACAGCAATTAATAAAATACAAATAAAGTGCTGCAGGAAACAATACATACATTGTAAAGCTGATGCCTCAGCCAGTCTTACGTATTAGGCACACTGGGGAGCAAACTCATGACCACTGTATCAGCAGTCAGTGCCTTAACCATTGTGCTACACTGCTGCTCCTCCTTGCATGTCAGCGCACCTACTTAAGATTTCCATGCGTTTAAATGCACAGTGCTGCCATCAAACACAGTGCTATGACCTTGCTGTGCCTCATAGGGCACCCTATATGGTGCCCTATAGGCCGCCCTTTCAGCAACATTGTAGGGTGCCGTGGCGGACAGTGCACTTTAAAATGTGCCCTCTGGGGTACCCTATGAGGCGCCTTATGCAGCACCTTATGTTACAATACTTTGAGGGTGTGTTTGCTGCCAGCACTAATTAAAATAAAAATAAAATGCCCCCTATAGCAATATTACCTATAACAGGTAATGCCTCAGCCAGCCTTCTTCATTAGGCACAGTGGGGGATTGAATCCATGACCCCAGCATCATTGGTCAGTGTCTTAACCATTGTGCTTCACTGCTGCTCCTCCTTGCATGTCAGCGCACCTACTTATGATTTTCATTCCTTAAACTGCACAGTGCTGCCATCAAAAACAGTGCTGTGACCTTGCAGTAACTCATACGGCACCCTATAAAGTGCCCTATAAGCAACATTCTAGGGTGCCTTGGTGGACAGTGCACTTTAAAATGTGCCTTATAGGGCGCCTTATGTTAACACGCTTTGAGAGTGTGTTTGCTAGTAGTGATAATTAAAATAAAAATAAAATGCTTCCTAAAGCAATCTTCCCCATAATAGGTAATGCCTCAGCCAGCCTTCTTCATTGGGCACAGTGGGGGATTGAACCCCTGATCCCTGCATCATAGGTCATTGTCTTAACCATTGTACTGTGGCTCTGTTCCTGTGCTTGCACATCAGCGCGCCACTTATGCTTCCCGCGCAGCTTTCTCATGCGCTAATGTGCGGGGCGCACATGAGCACAGCCCACATTAGCGCACGATTAATCCCAGTTTTGCTTTTTTCTAACTGAAACGCCCACTCCTTATATGGCATCCACACACTAGCGCGCCGCGCACATTACCGGGGTTTTAGTAAACATACCCCTTAGCTTTCAGATCCAGACTCATGCACTATTAGATTTGCTTAAGCCATTTGAGAAAGATAAATAGTGGAGTGTGCTGGGGATTTGTACTGGGGCTAGTGTTTTTAAGCATATTTATAAATTATACAGAGAAGGGTACATCAAGCAAGGTGAGTGAATAATTTTGTGTCATTTGCAAATATAAAATTGTTAAATCATGAGCAGATTGTAAGGAGCTGCAAGAAGACCTGGTGAGACTGGGCATCTAAGGGGTATGTTTACTAAACCATCTAAATGTGCGCTTTGTAACGTTAGCACACGCTAAGGTACCTTAGCGTGTGCTAATGTCGCGTCTGCCGGCGCACAGGTACCTTCTCGCGCGATAATGCGCGCCGCGGCGAAAACGAGCGATGAAGGCGGGCAAAGGCTCCCGGAGGGCGGAGGAAGGCTCCCCAGGGATGGAGAGAAGGGGTCAATGGGTGGAGAGTGGGAGGGGAGAGGCTCCCCACACACTAACGCTGTGAAATCTGAGGCAAAAAAATAACGCCAGTGAAACCCTCGCGTTAGAGTCGATTTAAAGGGAAAAGAAACCATTTCCATCAGCAATGTACAGCAAAGCCAGGGAAACCTACAAAAAGTGATAAGGGTGATGATACATGTACACGGAACAAAAGGGCAAATAAACAGTGAAAATGACCTCAATAAAATATTTAAAAAAACATAACCAAGCTGGGCAATAGTGATCTTAATGGGAAACATCAAAACATACTCCCCAGAAAGTTCCAAAAAAAAAATATGAATCATGGAAGGGTCGACGCTCCATCCCCATACAAGGTGAATGATCCCACAGTGAAATAGCGCTGATCAGGGTTTCCCTCTCCATTGGACAGGTTTCCTATGGCATGTACATGTTCCACAACAGCAGGGCAGGCATGTCGGAATGGGCAACTGGACAGATGCTGAGAAAGGGGACACAGAGGGCTGCAGACGGCACATGCTGTACTGCAGCTGGGCAACAGTGCGGACTAGGGTGATGCCTAGGTGGTCCATAGGAATGCTGAAACTGTACAACAGCCAGACAGCAACTGATGAGGGCTCAACATGGGCACAAGTGTGTTTCCCACAGTGTCACTGGGGATAGTACCCAGCAGGTACGCCCAAGGGCACGGAACATTGGCAGACGATGCTGGGGAGATGCGTGGACAGCTATGCAGGCACCCCCGCCCCTGAATCCGCACCATAGGCAGCCGCCTACCCGCACACTGGATGGCCTGAGATGTCGCAGCACCAACTCCACCAGCAGAAGGGCATGTCAGCATGGTGGTGGAGCGGTACTGGTGGTGGAGGGGGCAGTGGCTGCTGGCCACAGCAGACAGTGGCCTAGCCCTGTCCAGGTGGATGCCGTGCACTGCAACAGACAGGCCCTGTAGGATGTACAGTCATGGACACCCCAGGGAATGCACTATATCTGTGGCAACAAGGTGGTGCAGTGCACACAGACAGTGTGTCAAAAAGCAGAAGGTCACAGGTTCAAATCCCAGTTGTGGCTCCTGCCAACCCTGTCCCAATGATTTTCCCACTAAGAAAACATGGTAGTAAAGACTCAACCTTTATTGTTGAGAACATAAGCATGGGTCAAACGCTTATATTTTAGCCTACACAGCAAACACACCATAAACATGCGCATTACCTACAGCAGAGTCCCCCAAATGCAGTCCTGGAGGGCCACAAATCCATCAGGTTTTATGCTGTCTCCAATATAAGGAGATGTCAGCATGGTGGTGGAGCGGTACTGGTGGTGGAGGGGGCAGTGGCTGCTGGCCACAGCAGACAGTGGCCTAGCCCTGTCCAGGTGGGTGCCGTGCACTGCAACAGACAGGCCCTGTCGGATGTACAGTCATGGACACCCCAGGGAATGTACCATACCTGTGGCAACATGGTGGCACAGTGCACACAGACAGTGTGTCTAAGAGCAGAAGGTCACAGGTTCAAGTCCCAGCTGTGGCTCCTGCCAACCCAGTCCCCATAATTTTCCCACTAAGAAAAAGTTGTAGTAAAGACTCAACCTTTATTGCTGAGAACAGAAGCATGGGTCAAACGCTTATATTTTAGCCTACACAGCACACACACCATAAACATGCGCATTACCTACAGCAGAGTCCCACAAATGCAGTCCTGGAGGGCCACAAATCCTTCAGGTCATCTGCTGTTTCTAAAAAATATGTGTGTGCTGCATTTCCATGCGCCGCCAACATGATATGCAGATGTATTCATGCATATTCATCAGGGACAGCATGAAAACATGAACAGTGTTTGGCCAACCAGGACTGGGTTTGGGAACCTCTGCCCTAGAGCAGCGGCCAACAGGAGCAGAAACAACCGCACCCACAGGCTCCATTATCCAAAGCCTCATTGAGAGGCAGGATATCCGGCCCTGTGTGCATCCCCCAATACTAGTACATGCATACCTTAGCAATGCCATCCTAAACCTGGGACCACGGTACACATATATCAAAAGTTTGCTATGATTACAGGCAGTTAGCAATCCGTACATTAAGCACAATATGCTCATAGAGCTGTATCATACCAATGTCTCTGATGTCTGTGGAGTGTGTTTCAGGTCTGGTGTCTGACAGTGTACACTACCCTGGGGAGTGACTTCAACAGTATTGCATACCATAGCCATGCCTACGCTGTGCCCAGGACTGGTGAGGTGGCCAGGGCTGCCAAAAGTCTCTATATTTTCACAATGCTGGCATAGGTGTGGGAGTGTGTGTCCGTCCATCCAGTGTGTGGTGGTTGCCAACACCTTACGCAGCCCACACTGTTTCCACTGTGAGCTTGCCAATGTGCATAATGAGGAGCAAGGTACTGTGGGTACAGCTCGGACAGGGTGGCCTGGGCAGGATGCATGAGCTCAGGCCATAGGGCGGTGGCTGGCCACCACCTGCATGGACAGGGTGGCCACAGCATGTCATGCTGGGAGGTCACTCTCACCCTGACTGTGCAGTGACCATGGCATGGCTAGGTCCCCCATAGTGCTATATAGTCCTTCTTTCAAGTGATGTATATGGGTTCCCTTTTCTGGGGCCCAATCACTGACCTATCTGCTTGGTGGGTGTGCTCACATCCCAATTATGGGTGCACACATTTCCTCCAGTGATGTGCACTATGGACTAGCTAGCAGACTGTAGTTAGTATGTGTATGGCTGTTACACCTTGCAGGATGCAGCGGCTGCAGATCAACTGTGCTTGTTGCTGTAGAATGTCAGATAGTGGTGAGGGGTAGCTAAGCATTTCCAGGCCGCCTGACTGTTCATATTACCTTATGGATGTGTACAGAACTGCATGGACTGCCCTCGATGTTGTCTGTCCCCCCAGCTGGACTGAGGTTGATGGTGTCTGCCCCCGCCACCATTGCAGTGATGTAGAATGTGGTTCTGTTGGTGGGAGATCCTGAGCTCCAGAGGGCCGTTTGGGTGGTACTGCATCACCTGCTTATGGGTCCAAACAGGGCCTCCCTGCCCCGCCCCCCCGCCCACCCACCCCCCCAATGCCCACCACAGCTACTCTGGCTGCCGACTCGAAGCCGTCATAGGCCACTCGAGATGTAAATTTGGAGCATTCACTGATGGCTCTGGATAAGCCCTTGAAGCACTGTAATGGCTCCTCGGAGAGATCAGAAGAGAATCTGGTGATCTCCTTTACCAGGTCTCTCAGATACATGCCGATGTACAACTGGTAGGCTTGAACCCATCAGTTCAGCATCACGCCCTGGTAACATTTTCTGCCGAGGGAATCCAAGGTGCAGGCCTCCTTGCCAGGCGGTACCGAGGAATGCGTTTTCTGACTTTTTAGTTGATGCATGGCCATTTCCATGATCATGGAATTATACGGCAGCTGTGACTTTTGAAAACAGGGGCTTCGGCGGACCTGGTACATCGAGTCGAGACGCTTGCTGATCACCTGCATCGACGTCGGTGTCTCCCACATGCGGAGCATAAGGCATTCCAGGATAGGTGGAATGGGCACCGTGAGGGTTTCCCGAGGAGGGGCCTCATATTGGAAGATCTCGAGTTCATCTGATCGAGGATCCTCCTTGGACTCCGTTGGGAAAGCTAAGGCTTTGGACATATCTCAAACGAAGTCCCGAAAGGCCATGTCTTCCAGAGATCTTTTCTGAGGCTCTGATTCAAGGGAATCAGATGGGACATCTCGGTGAAGGTGAGTGTTCGGAAACACCTCATCATCAGATTCCCAGACGGAGGCCTCCGAGGAAGACAGGTAGCAGTCCTTGGGCCCCGAGGAGTCAGGCTGCTTTGGCGCTCGCTGGCTTGCCGGTGACGATCTCCGTTCCGAAGAACGAGAGACTGAGCGGGACTTCGGCCAAAGATCTACTTGGGCCCATAGGGCTTCGAGGATCGGCTCGGCCTCCGGGGTCAACTTCATCGTCGAACCTCCGGTGGTCTGGGCAGAGGAACCAGACTTACCGGATACTACTGCCCGTTGCTGCTTCAGGAAGGCAGTGGTCCTGCTTTCCAAGGACACCATCCTGGACATAAGTTTAGGAGGTTTGCAGCATCCTGCTCGGGCACTGATGTACTCGGGCCCGAAGCCGGTTCTCCCGGGAGGGGGGGAAGTCTTCGACTAGGATAGGATGTGCTTGCCAAGGTCAATCCGTGGTCAGATCTTTCTGAGAGAGTTTGATCGGGTGCTCCTTCCCCGATGCCTTGGGCTGGCGCTCGGGGCTCTGTGATCGGCCCCGCGAGGGACCTGGCCATTCCGAGTCATCCAGAGATGCAGCCATCAAGGATTTTCTCCTTCTTTTTGGTTCCCTCGAGGGAGACCCCCTCTCTGAGATCCCCCGACGTTGCTTGGGTTTGGAGCTTTCCTCCCGAGGCATAGAGGTCTCAGGCGAGGCCCTGGCTTTTGGAGGCATGGGGGAATCAGGGAAAAATTTTCCATGCTGCTGCTGGCAGCTTTTCAAGGCCTTCAAGGACATAAGTTTGCAAAGGCCACAAACAGCCGGGTTGTGGTCCGGCCTGAGGCACAGTCGTGCGTATCTGTAAGGGACATAATTTTACCACACCTGTCATACTTTTTGAACCCACTGGTAGCCATGGGGAAAAAAGGGCCCCAGCAATGTCAAAGATCTTTCGGGCTGCCAGCTAGGGGAAAACAGAGGCGAAAACGCCCAAAAAGAAAAGAAAAAGAAAAAAGAAAAAGATAGCCAACCTGATACCGGGGTACCAGGGGCGGGACGGAAAGGGTACTGGTGCTAGCCAGAAGAAAAAACAATAGCCAAGAGGCGAGAAGAATCACTTTTTCCGGGACAGAGGACAGACTACATCTGCAGGGCTCCGTGGAAAAAAAGACTGAGCAAGATGGCTCCTTTGGGTGGGAAGCGGACCACGCATGCATGGAGGCAACTCCCAAAGGCTTTCTTTGAAAGCTGTGGATTTGCTCCACTTGGGCTCTGTCAGCACCGACGTAACCCACATGTGAGGACTGACTTCCTGCTTGTTCCCAGAGAAAAAAAATAAGAATGTGTGTCCTTCAGCACCAATCCTTCCTGTACAGCTCCCAGTCCCCATCAGGAGCTGCCCTGGGGGGATCAGTGCAACCCCCAATGTAAAAACATGTCCTGGCTAGCAAGTCGAACTAGGCCCCTTCCCTCCCCCGACACAAAATCATAAGGAAGGGGGTTCCCCATGGCCACTCAACCTCCCCCTCCTACCTTCCCTTACAAAGAAGAGAATCTGAATGGACAGGAGCAATCGTATACGCTCCTGCCCCATGTAGTGGCCCAATAAAATGGCTCTGACTAGGGGGCAGTACTGCAAGATTGCAGCCATCTTTCTTTGAGCCTATGAAAAGGGCAGAAGAGCTCCTGCCTTTCTCATAGCCCAAACAAAGATGGCTGTGATTTTGCGCCCCCCCCCCCCCCTCTTTGCTGGCTAGCTTGCCTGGATTCTCTTTTGTAAGGGGATGTGGGAGGGGGAGAGTGGGGGGCCACGAGGCCCCCACCCTTGTGACTGTATATCAGGGGGGAGGGAGTGGGGCCTAGCTTGACTGACTAGCTGGGACATTTTTTACATCAGGGATTGCACTGATCTCTCCAGGGAACTGTCCAGGGGTGATCAAAGCTGCAGAGGGAGGGGCCACAACAGTTATTTTTAATATCGTCAGTGCTGTGGATCACAGCATCGTGGCACTGACAATATTGTGGAGGGGGGAGACCTGATCACCTGCAAGGAGGAGCCCATATTATCGGTCCTCTTGGCAGATAATGCCACCTCGTGAGATGGCGTTATCTGCCTCCGTGATTGGGCCCGATTTTGGCAGCGACTGCAGGAAATCTTTTTTGCATAGTGGTTGCCAACCATGGCCACCCCAACTGCCCACCCAGATCTTCTCCAATCCCGCCCTAAAGGAGCTGTACCATGTGAAAATCAGATACCGTATTAATCTTGTATTATCCTCATGATAGCAGCTAATGCACTTTAGTAGACATATCCCCTAGATTCAACATGTGTTTCCCACTATTCACACCCCTATTTTATAAAGTACGCACATATAAAATTAGCACAACTAATGAGTGTAAAACAAGCATTAACCTAGGTATGTCTTCTAAAATTAGCCTCTATAAGTCCTTATGAGATAAATATTTTATATGAATAGCGCATAAATAAATCTGTATTTATAGTTCATTTGTCATCTACTCCAGATGTTTCAAGTCATGAAACTCCCCCAGTCTTTCACTTGCAAATGTCGATGTCTGAAGCAGAGTAAACATAATTACCATTGTCTTTTTTAAGTGTTCTCTTGCCAAACCTTTATGAACATTAAAAAGATCATATTCAAATATTCCCTAATTTAATTTTATTTAACAAATTACTGGTAAAATATTTGTTTAATTATAATTGATCAAGGACGATTGTGGCTTTAGATGAAAAACAGCCCTAACCAAATCCTCTTAATAAAAACATATGAAAAAGATGCAATCCTCTCTTCTGGTTCCTGAAAGAAATTAGTACCTAAAAGCTGGCTTTGGAAGGCTCTGACAGGTGCAAGTGGGGGTCAAGATATAGAGAATGGGAAAATAGGATTTAAAAATGTGGAGGGGGGGTGCAAAATCATGGATGGGGTATAATTTAAAAAAAAAAACCTAGGTGTCAGAATGGAGGGGACTGATTGTGGCTAGAAGCAGTTTTATTTTTTATTTTCTTTTATTTTTTTACAGGAAGGAGGGAAACAACAATGGTTGGGCAATATAGAATATAGACTCTCTTTGAGGGGCATGTTTACCAGACTGCTGTAAGAATCGTCATCTTAGCATGCATTTAGTACCAAAACTTAGTGCAGGAAGCATGCTAACTTTTGGGGGCATTCCCAGCAAGTCCCCATGCAGTTAGCGCTGTGGGAAGTACCTCACCACACTAAGGGGGTCATTTTAGAAGCTTCATTCATGATTTGCACATCTGAAAACTGCCAATCACTTCCATGGCTCAAAAGCCATTTTAGAAAGCTTAAATTTACATGTGTCCTGTACGATCATGTCTACATCACAGAGGAGTGTGGCAGAGGTATGTCCAGGGTGGTCTGTAAAAGATCCACATATACATCCTATGTTAGAACAGTGTCACACGGGACAGTGGGAGAGGCAGAAAAGCCGGCATCCTGGAAGAGCAGAGCAGAGCAGAGGGACCCACCAGACTGCCGCCATCACACACCACCCGCCGGTGAGAGCTCCCCTGTCGGGTTGAGCGCCTGAACGGGAATTCCTCCCGCTCAGAGGCTCCTGCCCAATCAGGGCAGTGGGAGAGGCAGAAAAGCTGGCATCCCGGAAGAGCAGAGCAAAGGGACCCACCAGACCGCCGCCATCACACATCACCCGCCGGTGAGAGCTCCCCTGTCGGGTTGAGCGCCTGAGCGGGAATTCCTCCCGCTCAGAGGCTCCTGCCCAATTGAGGTAATGGGAGAGGCAGAAAAGCCGGTGTCCCGGAAGAGCAGAGCAGAGGGACCCACCAGACCGCTGCCATCACACACCACCCGTCGGTGAGAGCTCCCCCGTCGGGTTGAGCGCCTGAGCGGGTTCAATTCCCGCATGGGGACAAGCAACTTCAGGCCGGAGGGACTGGGGTCTCTAGTCCCATGGCCACTCCTTGTGGCCTTGGGCAAACCACTTAACCTTCCATTGCCTCAGGTACACTTAGATTGTGAGCCCTTCGGGGACAAGGGAATAAAAAGTACCTGTTAGTATACATGTAAATCGCATGGATTCTAAATAGAGTGGTATAATAAATAAATAAATAAAAAGCTGGCATCCCGGAGGGCACACCAGTGCCTGGTGGGCCCACGCCTGAGGGCCTCGCCAGAGGGCCCTTTGGTATGGCCCTTAGGTGGGGCACTACAAAGAAACAGCCACACACAGCAGGCAGCCCATGGATTCAAGCAACAGCAGCCATCATCCACCAGCTCACACAACCAGACTCAAGCACCTAAAGAAGAGAAACCATCACCAACACAGAAACCTCTGCCCACCTGAGACAGTGAGAAAAAGGAAAAGAGCACCCAACGCCCTAAGGAAAAACCAACGCAGCAGCCCAACACAGCCCCAGGACTCACAGGTGCACCTATAAACAATGCCACCCTTCCTAGCCCCAATTTACCTCCTAGCACCATTCCTAACCCTTTATCTCTCCACTACCGAAACGCTCCCCAACCACCCCACACAAGATGCCACAACCATCCAAACTACAAACACCAACAAACCCCCCCTACATGGGGCAGCACCCACACACCACCCACACCAATCCACACCTCCAATCCCCCAAACAGCAACCCTCACTCCATCACACTAATAAATGCTCGTTCAGTCAGAAACAAACACCACAAGCGCCAAGACCTGATCATAACCCAAAGATTGACATCCTATGCATAACCAAAATATGGCTAACAGACACCGACACTGTGCTCATGAACCAACTAACACCAAATGGATACAGTCTTCATCACTGCTCTCGAGCCCACACCAGAGAAGGAGGAGTAGCCATCATTGTGAAAGCCAACCTCCACCTCAGAAACCATGCCTCAGAAACAACCAATGAAGCAAACATACTCACCCTCACCAACAAGCACCTCTCCATATGCCTAATCTACTGAGCACCCACCCCAAGCACCGACCTATCAGGCATATTACAACACATATCAGAGAGCGCCATCTCCACAAAAGAACAACTAATCCTCGGAGACTTCAAACTCCCATCACTCCAAGACAAATATGCCGAAGCCTTCATCAATGCTATGGAAGCAAATTATTAAGAAGGGACCCAGGATATCAATGCTTGAACCAATACAAGCATTGTGGAACCTGTGTCCCTTGGGGAAACTGCTAGGTACGTATGACCTAGATTGGCCACTGTTGGAAACAGAATACTGGGCTTGATGGACCTTGGTCTGACCCAGTATGGCATATCTTATGTTTTTATGTTCTTATGAAGCAATGAACTTGACCCAGATCATACACGAACCAACACACGAAAAAGGGAACACACTTGACCTCATATTCCTGAACTCCCAAAACGCCACCTCATACAAAAACCCAGAGATCACATGTGTACCATGGTCAGACCACTATCTCATCAACATCTCCCACATCTACCAGCACACCAGCATCAAAAAGAACAAACAACATACAAGAAGATTTAAACCATTCATCAAAGATGATTTCCTGGTGCAAATACTACCTAAACTCCAAACAAGCTCCACCAATATTGATGACCTAATCTACAACTGGAATACTACGATCTCCTCTGCATCTCGTACAACAGCAAACAGCACCAAAACCAGACTGGCCTCAACAAGAGCCCGATGATTCACCCCCATCCTACGGAGACTAAAGACCCAACTCAGAAGAGCGGAGAGAAAATGGAGAAAGACCAAAAAAGAGGATGATAAAGCAAAATACATGAGTGAACTAGACGCTTACCACACAGAGACCGATAAAGCAAAAAGGACCTACCACTCGAAGATCATAAACACCTCAATAAACAAACCATGTGAGCTCTTCAAGATTGTCAAGAAGCTAACAAAAGCACCCAAGCACTCCAACCAGCTACTGAACATCCCACAAGAACTACTAGCATGCCAATAAAAACAGCTTCAATAACCACACAACCCACAACTAAATGCAGAGATAACAACCCACCCTACTACCATAGACACAGACTGGAGCACATTCAAAATAGTCACCAAAGAAAAAATAGAATCCACCATCTCCTGCCTAAACACTACCACCTCTCCACTAGATCCCTGCCCTGAAGAATGGATAAAGAATTCCAAAGAGGACATAAGCACATCACTAACCCACGTTGTTAATGAATCCCTCAGGCAAGGACACATGCCAGACATCCTCAAAACCTCCATCATCTGCCCAAATCTAAAAAAACACAACTTGGACCCCCTTGACCCCGCCTCCTTCAGGACTATAGCAAGTCTTCCATTCACCGCCAAAATCATTGAGAAGATAGTTCAACAACAACTTCAAGACCACCTAGATACCAACAACATACTGGACCCTCAACAACATGGTTTCCATCCATTCCACGGAGTCAAGACCCTCATGACATCACCAATGAACACCCTCATCAAGGGCACACAGACCAAGCACTCTGGATATGCTATGCTCTTCCTGGACATATCCGCAGTCTTTGACACCATCTCCCACAACATCCTCCTACACAGACTCCAAGAAATTGGCATCAAAAACATCGTACTTCAATGGTTCCACTCCTACCTGACCAATAGACAACAACTGATCCACAAAAGCATAGCAACCCCCCCCCTTTCAACAACACCAAGGAGTACCCCAAGGATCCACACTATCCTCCATGCTCTTCAACATCTACCTGCAACCACTCTGCTCAATCATATGTGCACATTACATCAACTACCACATCTACGCAGATGACATAATGCTCTATGAACCGATCACAACCACCAACCTAACAAACAATCACCTATCAGACTGCTTCATAGAAGTCTCCAGCTGGCTACAAAAGAACAACCTATCCATCAACATAAAAAAAACAGAAGCCCTCATAGTAACAAAGGACCCAAACTTCACACTACCACCACACCTTAACTTAGGAACCACACAAATACAAATTCAACCATACATAAAATACTTGGGAATCATCATAAACCAAGCGTTCACACTCAAGCAACAAATCAAAAAGACTACTGGAATAATATTCCACAAGGCAAAAACAGTACAACACCTCAGGCCTCTCATTGATCCACAGGACTTCAGGACAGTCATGCAAGCTATGACGCTCCCTCACCTGGACTACTGCAACATAATCTATCACGGACTACCCGCCACCCACACCAACCCACTATGAACTGCCTTAAATACCACAGCAAGAATTATCCAGAAAGCAAAAAAACAAGATCACATCACACCAGTCCTGAGAGAACTGCACATACTCCCCTTCGAAGCTAGAATCAAATACAAATCTGCCCTACGTTTTTGATGCCAATTTCTTGGAGTCTGTGTAGGAGGATGTTGTGGGAGATGGTGTCAAAGGCTGCGGATATGTCCAGGAAGAGCATAGCATATCCAGAGTGCTTGGTCTGTGTGCCCGTAGCATGGGAAATAAGATCCCTGAAGTTGAAGCTTTGGTGGGAGTGGCTGACTTGGATTTAGTGGCAGTTACAGAAACGTGGTTCACAGAAAACCATGACTGGGATGTAACTATACCTGGCTATACTTTATTCAGAAAGGACAGGGTAGGAAGAAGGGGAGGAGGAGTGGCACTATATGTAAAAACTACTATTAAAGCTTTGGAATTACAGAGCTTAAAAGGGAGAGAGGAGGCATTGTGGGTTAAACTAGAAAGAGGGAAAGAGAAATCTATTTGCATTGGAGTGATATACAGACCTCCCTCACAAGAGGAAGAGGTGGACAGAGAGTTAATTGAAGACATACGCAGCATTGCTAGGAAAGGGGAAGTACTACTGATAGGAGATTTCAATATGCCAGATGTTGATTGGCACATTCCTGCTGCAGTATCATCTAGAAGTAAGGAGATCCTGGATTCTCTACAGGGAGAACTATTCAGGCAATTGGTAACAGACCCCATACGTGAAGGGGCCATACTGGACTTGGTGCTTACCAATGGTGAAAGTGTTTCTGATGTTGTAGTGGGAGATCATTTTGCATCCAGTGATCACCAGATGGTGTGGTTCAGTATTAGGACTAGGGCTGTTAGAATCCATTCCAAGGTGAGGATCTTAGACTTTAGGAAGACTAACTTTGCGAAGATGGGCCAATACCTCAGGGAGTCGTTAGTGGGATGGGAACAGCTGGGAGATGTAGAAAACCAGTGGGCAAAACTGAAAGGGGGTATTTTAAAGGCAACCAACCTTTTTGTTAAAATGGTAAATAAAGGCAAAAGGAACAGGAGACCGCTATGGTTTTTGAAAGACGTAGCTGAAAAAGTGAAGAAAAAGAGGGAGGCCTTCATGAAATACAAGAGATCACAGAGAGAGGAAGACAGGCATCTGTATTTGGAAAAACTTAGAGAAACTAGCAAAGTAGTCAAGAAGGCAAAGATTCAAAAGGAGGAGGAAATAGCCAATGCAATAAAATGGGGGGATAAGACATTTTTCAGATATATTAGTGAGAAGAGGAAGGGCAAAAGTGGTATTGTCAGACTCAAGGGTGCAGGGGGGGAATATATAGAAGCTGATAAGGATAAAGCGGAATTGCTTAACAAATATTTTTGTTCTGTGTTCACAGATGAAGAACCAGGAGCAGGACCTCAGAAAACACCCACAAATAAGAACAGAAGCGAGGGACATCTTGAACTATTTTCAGAAGACTGTGTTCGTGAGAAACTAGCTCAACTTAAAGTAGACAAAGTGATGGGACCGGATGGGATACACCCTAGAATACTGAGGGAACTTGGGGACGTTCTAGCAACTCCACTGACTAACCTTTTCAATGCCTCATTGGAGTCTGGAGTGGTGCCAAAGGACTGGAGAGAGGCTCATGTGGTGCCTTTACACAAAAGCGGAAGTAAGGATGTGGTTGAAAACTACAGGCCGGTTAGTTTAACTTCGGTGGTGAGTAAATTATTGGAAACGCTGCTGAAAGAGAAAATAGTGAGGTTTCTAGAGTCCAGCGGATTACAGGATCCGAGGCAGCATGGATTCACCAGAGGCAGGTCTTGTCAGGCAAATCTGATTGATTTCTTTGACTGGGTGACCAGGGAGTTGGACCGAGGAAGAGCTCTAGATGTGGTGTATTTAGATTTCCGTAAAGCCTCTGACACTGTTCCTCACAGGCGACTTATAAACAAACTGAGCACCCTAGGTATGCACCCTAAAGTTACTGCTTGGGTTAAAAATTGGTTGGGTGGGAGGCGACAAAGAGTACAAGTAAATGGAGCACACTCTGAGGAGAAGGATGTTACCAGTGGTGTGCCCCAGGGATCTGTCCTTGGTCCAATTCTTTTTAACATCTTTGTTAGTGATATAGCGGAAGGGCTGTCGGGTAAGGTTTGCCTCTTTGCGGATGATACCAAAATCTGCAATAGAGTAGACACCCAGGAAGGGGTAGATAACATGAGGAGGGATCTAGCTAAGCTTGAAGAATGGTCTAGAATTTGGCAGCTGGGATTTAATGTTAAAAAATGTAAGGTCATGCATTTGGGCTGCAGCAATCCAAGGGTGCAATACAGTATAGGAGGTGAAGTACTTTTGTCCACTAAAGAAGAGCGGGACCTAGGCGTGGTTGTGTCTGATGATCTTAAAGTAGCTAAGCAGGTAGAAAAGGCAACAGCAAAAGCTAGAAGGATGCTTGGGTGCATACAGAGAGGAATGGCTAGCAGAAAAAAGGAGGTGATAATGCCTCTGTATAAGTCTTTGGTGCGACCTCATTTGGAGTATGGTGTGCAATTCTGGAGACCGCACCTTCAAAAGGATGTGAACAGGATGGAGTCGGTGCAGAGGGTTGCTACTAAAATGATTAATGGGCTTCGTTATAAAGCATATGAGGACAGACTTAAGGATCTTAATATGTACACCTTAGAGGAAAGGCGGGATAGAGGTGATATGATTGAGATGTTTAAATACCTCCGTGGCATAAATGTTCAGGGAGAGAGCCTCTTTCAATTGAAAGCAAGTTCTGCTACGAGGGGACATGGGATGAGGGTGAAGGGAGATAGATTCAGGAGTGATATGCGGAAATATTTCTTTACGGAAAGAGTAGTGGATCCATGGAAGAGTCTCCCAGTGGAGGTGGTAGAGATGAGGACAGTAACTGAATTCAAAAAAGCATGGGACCAACACAGAGGATCTCTAAAGGTAAAAAGTGGACTGTTGTAGTTGTTGTTATGGAAGGACAGACTAGATAGGCCATCTGGTCTTTTTCTGTCATCATGATTCTATGTTCTATGTTTCTACTTATCCACAAAGCTCTCTAGCAAACACAGACTTCCCAGCTCCGCACTCTACTGCCCCAACCCACCTACAACAGAACAACCAGACAAACCACCAACACCCTCACAATCCCCCACGAACGAACTAAATACAATCAACGGACCTGCAACAGAGCCTTCGAACTATATGTACCATCCCTCTGGAACTCCCTACCAAGTCAAATCAGAAACAACGGAGATCCTTCAACATTCAGGAAATAACTAAAAAACATCCTGTTCCAGGAATACCTCGGACCAGAAACAAACATCCATCACTGACTACCCCTCCAGACCTTCTAACATACCCACAGGTCTACCTACTAAGAGACCTATGTCCATTGTCTAAGTCCTTACTGTCTGTTCGGATCATTAATGTTGGCCTCCCCAGTGACTGCCCCTCCACCCTAAGAACTGATTACTGCCCCCCCCCCTTTGTTGTTAAACCACTTTGACCCGGTGAAAAGCAGGATATAAATACAGTTAAATTAAAAATATATATATATATGATTGCTAGCAGGCACATCTATGTCTACACCCGCTCCCAGGCATGAGTGGGCATTTAAAAAGGGCTTGTCTCGGCCAGCAAACAAAAGTAGGGAGAACAGAATGTCCACTGATTCCCCAAAGAATTTTTGCTCTCTTATACAAGTAAATGCAGAGGCTTTTTTTTTGAGCTGCTCCACTGCCGCAAGTCTCTGCTTGCAAAATGGCAGACCAGCATGAGGCATGGGTATGTGGGGACAGATGCACATGCGCATTCTTAAATGTCATCACAGACACATCTATATTGCTGGTTTTGCAGAAGTGTATATTTCACATGTGCATGTTTCTAAAATTGCCCATTTCCCTTCATGTTTCTGAGGGTTGGTGCTGAACATCCCTGTTTCCCTATGTTCATCTTTTGATGCAGAACTAGGTCAATTTTAGAAGGCATTTAGACATGCCCATCTTCTCAGCTGCCCCTTCCATAGAATTTGTGAAATCTCGACTTGGACATCCCAGCTGGCACCTAAATCAGCTTTGGTACCTAAGGATTTGTAATAACAATTTTTAATAGTTCAAGAGGTGAGCCAAAAACCTCAACACCAGTGACATCAGTGTTGGGTAAGATGGTATACAATATAATAAAAAACAAGATTATTTATCATATGAAAAGACATGGCTTAATGGAGCAGAGCCAAGATGGACCTATTGTAGCAAAAGGAAATCTTCTCTTATCAATCAGTTAGATTTTTTTGAAAATGTTAATAAGGAAATGGATAAGAACAAGCCCGTTGATGTGAAAGCCAATTTTAGATATGGTGTAGAGACAGGACTGGTGTGATCTTTTTTGCTTCCCTGTGCAAATGATTATCGTGCTGCCTCCCACCTGTCCCTGCCATCACTTTGTCCCCAACTCACCGATTCCAATAGAGCCCTTCACAAACCTCTCTTTTGTAATAACAATGAAAATTCAGAAAGAGTAGCTGTGTTAGTTTGGAGTAGCAAAAATGATAGAGGCAGGTTACACTAACCAGTTTACTAAAGTACGAATATCTGAGATTGAGAGCCCACCTAGGAGGGGAGGAGTAGCCTAGTGTTTAAGGCAGCAGCCTTGGACCAAAAAGACCAAGGTTCAAATCCCACTGGCACTCCTTGTGGCCTTGGGCAAGTCACTTAACCCTCTATTGCCTCAGATACAAACTTAGATTGTAAGCTGACAGGGAAATACCTACAGTACCTGACTGTAAACCACCTTGAGTTACTGCTGGAAAAGTGTGAGCTAAATACTAATAATAATACATCAAAGTGTTATGAATTTGAAAAAAAAGGGAAAGCAGCAAGGAGTTTGGAGCCCGTGGATGTACTGCATGTCTGATGCATCCCAGGCTCCTCTGATGCAACTTACAGTTACTGAGGAGCAAGGGACACATCAAACATGCTGCAAGCACATGAGCTCCAAAGCCCCCAAGTTGCTTTTTGTTCTGCATATCCACTGTCCATGCTTGATGCCATTGATCCTACAGCTTGGCCCGGCTGGCTCACTGTTCTGACCGTACTGCCCTCCTGTGACTGCTGTCCTGTGCGAGCATAGTTTGCATAGTGGGTCACACTGGCTCTGCGTAGAGAGGGAAATTAAGATGTCTAGGTCAGGACTTGCAGGACTGGTGCAAGGATATCGGGTGCCTTAGGTGAACCTTCAGCCTTATGCCAGCCAACCCCCAAGACTTTGATAATTAATTAAACTCAGCAAACATGATCATCCCAACACTACCACGCCCACAACAATCCTGTAAAAATGCATAATTGGACTACATACTTTTAAACGTTAAGGGGTATGTTTACTAAATTGTGCTAATTGTTAATGTACATTTATTGTACACTAACTCTTAGCGGGGGCCTGTGCTAATGCTTACCATGTGCTAAAAACAGCAAGCCTAGTAAAATCCTTCATTAACTGCACATTGCGATTAGCACTCAATACTTAACATGCATTGTTAATTTTTCAAGTAACGCAGATGCACTTAACGCTTCCTTCAGAGGAAGCGTTAGGTGCCCCTATGTTAATTACGAGTGAAATTAGTGAAGTTAACATGCATTAAGGAACTTTTCATTGGGGTAAATGTAGGGGAGATTCTGGCTATGCCCTCTACAATTAGCACACAGCCTTTTACACTTGCCATGCATTCGTTTTTATTTCTAATGTATGGTAAATGCAAAAGTGTATCACATTTTTGTTAAGATGTCCCTAAATTTGCTTTGTATGTATGTGTGGACCCTACAGATAAAAGTATGTGTTGTGGTTCTTTAAGTTAGTGGGGCCTTCAGGATCCATTGGTTGATTTGCTGCTGCTGGTCTTTGCTGCCTCTTTGAAGCTGCTGCCCTATGCCTAGTTTAGCCTAATGGACATGGAAAATTCCCATCATATTTTACAAAGGCTCTGCCAAACAGAGAGCCTCTTTTAAAATATGTGTAAAGATATGCAGGACTGCATATTCATGTCTCCACATGTGCAGCAGGAACATAAATTTTATAAAGCTGCAAATGTATGTGGAAGCAACTTTTTGAATCACTGTTCCCTACATCCATACACACACAGATCAGCTCCTACCACTAGCACATCCCCCCCCCCACTCCTGATCAGCCTCCCAACATAAACTGTGCACTTAACGCCACCCTGACATTCAGTCCCCTTGTGACACCCACAGCATCCAATCACCCATTCCGATGACCTCTCTGATATCAATTATCCATACCTAAGCCCTCACAGGCCTCCATTATAGCCCCCCCAAAAGTCAAGAGTCCCCTAGCCCTCATCCCTGATCCCAGACCCGGATCTTACTAAGATTCCCAGTATCTTGTGAGAATAAGAGTGTTCTCCAGTCACTCCTGCTCAGAGCAGCCCCAGTTCCAAAATAGCACCAGATCCCTAGCTAAAGTACTGCAAGATAAACACTAGAGGCTATGGGCACCATTTTGGAATCCGAGACTGCTGTGAGCAGGAGTAAGTGGGGATCACTCCTATTTCCACTGTATACTAGGAACCCTGGTAAGAGCTGGGGATGGCATTGGGGTGGGGTGGGGTGGGGATCTGCTGGCACGAAGGTCACCTTGAGGGTCTCAATTTTTGGTGGCATTATGGGGGGGATCAGATTTTGGGGGGATGCCATGTGGGGGATCAATATTGGAGGGAATATTGGGAGGTGACTGACCTTGGCCTTTACACCTGCCCCTTCAACCAGGCACTTATTCATGCTTCAGGGCAGCTGTAAATGCCAACATGTATTCCTCTTGTAAAATGGGGAATACACATTGATATTATAGACCAACCCAACACATTCCTTCTCCATGCTCTAACCATGCTTCCTTATAATCTAGACAGGTGCAGTTCTCCACATGTAAATAGCGACTTTCTAAAATTACATTTACATGTATATATCCAATCTACATGTGCAAATGCCTCTATTTACATCCCTATGGTGTATGTGGATTTTCTGAAGTTATGTGACAGTCCTTCTGGAGAGATAGATACCTCAGTAAATTAAAAAGTCAAGGAATAGGAAGCAATGCTCTATTGTTGGATGTAGGTCGGTTACAAGATAATAAATCAAGAAAAGCACTAAAGGGCCGGTTTTCAAAATGGCCGATATTCAAATGCTATGGCGGACAGCTGTGGCACTTGAATATCGGTGGGATAGTCAACGGCAGTATCTAGATAGGAGCTGCCGCTGAATATTCAGGCTGAGCAGTGTTAACCAGAGAAGTGGTGACTTTATCTCATTAGCGCTGATATTCAGCCAATACTATCTACTGTATCTGTCTTGCAACTCAGGCCTACCTTTCAAACGGTCCAAGTTCAGCAGATTAATGCCGGCTAAATATCAGGCTAACCAGATAAAGTCACCATTTATCTGGTTAGTGCCGATGCCACCCTTGCCCCACCGATGGACTGCTCCTACACTCACCAGATAGTGCCGGCACGGTCTGTGGAGATATTTAGTGGCACTATCTGGATAGTACTGCTTAACTTGCTGTAAATGCCCTTAGCTGTTGGCCTTCTGTTGGATGGCCGGGTAAGTGCTTTGAATATTGACCCCTAATTTGTCAGTTTTCTCAGTGCAGAGAGGCAAATAATGTTTCTGGAGTCTATACTGTGACTGATGCTTTTTAACATATTTATAAATATTTTGAAATAAGGAATAATAAATGAAGCAATTAAGGTTACAGGTGACACAAAATTATTGAAAGTTTTTAAATCATGAATAAACTTTGAGGAACTGCAGGATGATCTGATGAAATTAGGAGACTAGGTGATGCTGAATTCCATATTAGGAATCACTACACAGGAAAAGGACTTTAGAGTCACTGAGCATAATGCATTGAAATCCTGAGGTCGGTGTGTGGTGGTCAAAAAACAAATAGAATGTTAACAATTAATTATTTGGAAAGGAATGGTGGATAAAACTGGAAATATTATAATGCCTTTGTAGCGATCCACAATGTGACCACATCTTGAGTACTACACATAGTTCTGGTCACCCAGTCTCAAAATTAAAATAGCAGAACGTGGACAAGTATAGCGAAGGGTGACCAAAATGATATAGGGGATGTAACGAATAATTTATGAAGAAAGGCTAAACAGGTTAGGTCTCTTTAGCTTGGAGAAGATACAGCTAAAAGTAGATATGGACGGAAGTCTATAAAATCATGAGTGGGGTAGAAGTGGTAAATAAAGAACAGTTGTTCACCTTTTCAAGTAGAACTATGGCTATGGAGTGCTTGTGAAATGAATAGGCAGCACATTTACAACAAAATGGAGAAAGTATTTTTTCAGCCAATGTACATTGCAGCTCTGGAATTTGTTGCCAGAAGATAAGGGCCGGTGCTATCATTTGGAGCACTAGGAATTCACCTAGAGTGCCAATGGCCTATTGCTACCGCTGCCACCCCTCTCCACGACATGCAACGGCAGCAATACTTTAAAAATGCCACTGCAGCGCTTCCTTCACCTCTGGCAAGATGGTGCTTTTCCTGCTTCCTCCGATTCTACTTCCTGTTTGCATGGGGACAGAAGGAGGAACAGTACTGTAATGCTGGAGGTGAAGGTAAGTGCTGCAGTGCCATTTTAAAAGTAGTGCTGAAGCTGCAAGTCCTGGAGAGGTTCAGCATCAGTGGCATTGGGGGTGGGGGGATGGAGCAGGAGGCTCTAGGAATGAGGTTCGCCTAAAGTGCCTTATATCCTAGCACTGGCCCTGCAGACAAAATGGTCAAGGCAGTTATCATAGCTGGGTTTAAAACGTTTTGGCAAGTTTATGGAGGAAAAGTCATCATTACGCATGTGGACTTGGGAAAGCCATTACTTACGTCTGGGTGTAAGCAAGAAGAAACGGCTACTCTTTGAGATCCAGCCAGTTACTTGTGATATGAACTGGCCACAGGGTTCTGGGCTTGATGGACCATTACTTTGACTCATTGAGACATACTTTACTTTTTTACAATTCTGAGAAGCCAGTTTTCGAGTTATTATGCAAGAAGTGTCTCTAACAATCTTAAAGATCACCTTTCTTATTGACAAACTACAAGCTGTGCCCTTGAAAACAAAATCCCTTGAGCTTTCTCCACAGAAAATTAAACAGTACTTTGCATTAGATGGTACACCATCTGACTCTACTTCTAAATTCTGCCAGTCTGCTGCAAGATTTTTTTTAAACTATTAGGCTTTTGAAGCTGAACCATGTCAATCTAGTCTCAGACACGATTACTCATTTTTTAGCTTCCTGATCTGAATATTCAGATGATGAGATGCTGGCATAAGAGAAATAGAAGGATAGTCAGTTGTGATTTTAGGAATGCCATAGAATATTGATTCACAGACTTTAGTCTTTAGTGAAGGATCCTTTCCCTCGCTTAGAGAAACACAGTGCTTTCTGAAACATTTTGGTGTATGGAACTGCGTGCTCTTAGACGAGGCAAGACACAAGCTAAGCCTACAAAAAGGCCTGAATAAGCAAAAACTTAGATAAACAGATAAAGTGAATAGCCTTTGTCTCTACAGAATAGGCTGTATATACTTAATTTGAATATAGACTCAGGTTTTTATGAATTGATATTCAGTATGAACCACAAAACTAATAAAGCAAACATGCCCTTTTCCTTTGTCAAAATTCCAGAAGTGAAGCCGAAAATTAACGTCCTGACTACTGCTTACTTTTTCTTAGCTCTATAAATCCAGTCCCTGCGTCATAAGGTATCCATACATAGCTTATATTATCTGAAATTATACAGAATGTGGATTTAAGAAACATATAGTAGTTTTTTCTGTTGCAGTGTTTTCTTATCTAAGTAAATTCCATGGACGGCTGTAAAGAAAATAAAGTCTGGAGGGCACAATGTGCATTGCTCATTGTGCCCTCCATAGCCATAGCCAGGATCATAGTTCAAATGCCATTAATTTGTTGACATTTTTCATATATTGCAATTACAAGAGCTTAGTTTTCATAAGAATATCCAGCTTTCATACAGAGAGAAACATGAATTAAAAATCATCAGCCCTCCCCCAATATGTACAAGAAGAATATAATTGGATCCATAGGAACCCCTGTCTATATAGGTGTGTGTTTATATCTATATAAGGGGCATGTTTACTAAAGAAATTATTGTAATTAAGTTAATGTGCATTAAGTGCCCAGAACCATTTTATTTCTATGGGTGCAGTGGCACTTAATGATAGAACCTTTAATAAACATGGTCCTAAGTTTCTCAATGTCACAAATAAGCAAAGCATCACCATGTTCTGCTTTGATAAGGCAGCCATCCCCCATCTTGACTAGCAAGAAACAAGGATTTAAAATGTAATATTGATTGGAATATTTTTGGTAGGCGCTGCAATAAATAAGTTTGACTAACTAACTATATATACATGTGTGTGTATTTATATATATATACTGTATATATATATATATATATATATATATATATATATATATGGTGGCCCAAAAAAAGTGAGAACATCTCATAGCATATAAGTTATTTAAAAATTCAAAAAGACAGATGTAAACGATTGACAAATTAAAAAAAACAAAGATGGCGACCAGAAATTGTCGAAATAAAGACGTTATATAGCTAAAAAAGTAAACTATTTAAGCTTTTAATTTATGAGATGGTCTCACTTTTTTTGGGCTATGCTATATATATATATATATTGTAACGAGGAAGATCTGTCCCTTGCCTCAAAAGCACAGAAATCTGTTAGCTTCAGCTTAGATTCTGACAGGCAGGCAAGCCACATGATTCCCAGTTACCATAGGCAACGTAAACAGACTCAGACACGAGGTCTGAAGCCCCGCCCAGCTGGAAAGCATTCACCAGCTCTTGACTCAAATGGCTTTCACCTGTGTAAAGGAACGCCCAGGAAACAGTATAAAAAATGCTTAGAGCAGTCAGAGTTAGACTCACGTGGCTCAGGGGGAGAGGAAGGAGATTGCAGAGATTCCCGAAATTCTGGAGACTCAGGAGACTCCAGAGATTCAGAGGAGACAGACACCGATGCAGAGCTGCAGGAAAGTTTATGCAGGAAGCTGCAGAGAAGTTCACACAGAGAACTACGGAGGAATTCACACAGAGAGGTCAGCTGTAAGGATTTGTTACCTGTGACGCAGTTTGTTTTGCCAAAGCACCGGGCTGTGCAGAGTGAATGGACAACAGTGAAAGGAAAACCGTATGTATCTGAAAAGTGTGGCAGTTTAAAGCAAGTACAAGCCCTAGAAAGGGAGAAAGAAGCAGTTGAAGATATCTGTATGTCTGAGGGTGAAGAGTTCTTACCAGTTAAACCCCGAAGGAAACTTCCTAGAGAGAAATCCTCCCACGGTAGAAAGAGAACAGGTCTTTGATTCCCAGTCCAACTTGGAAGGTAGGACACGCAGAAGCTTTAAGGGAAAAGCCTATCATAAGAAGTGTGTCTCTTCTCCCTGCTATTATGAGTCATACGATAGCTATTTACCCTGCTTTAGAGGAGGCTGTCTAGATGAGCCTGCCGAAGAGACGGGACTGAGAAATGTACAAACTTCATGTTTTAAAGAAGATGTTTGTAATGAAAGAGCACAGCAAGAACCTATGATACTAGATGCTTGTGTTGAATCTCCTATTGAGGAAGCCATGGATTGTACGCTAATTTTGTCTGATAAGATTTCTTCTCTATGCTAAAGCCAAAGTTTGAGCATTGCTTGAGAGCGCTGTGGAAAGCAGAGGAGAGACTGCTGAATATCAGATGAACTGTATGCTGTATAAAATAGTACCACTGATTATTAGTTCCTTTAAGAAGCAGAATGCTATATTTGAGTTTCTTCAGTTCCTTACAAGAGTATATGGTTTTGTCCTAAGTTTGTTTGTATATTATACCTTTGAGAATCCAACCCCGGGAGGGGAATAAATCCTTTTTGAAAACCTGACCACTTGACTCACAACTACTACTTTCTACAAAGAGGGTCAGTCCCAGCAGTCTGGCTGTTAGCCTTAGCCACAGTCCAGCCCCTGCTGGTCACAATATATATATATATATATATATATATAAATAAGGAGGCATGGGAACCCTCAACTATAGAGCTTAGTTGAATTCATGCCGGGTCGCTCTATCAATCAATCTCTGCAGCAGGATACTGCCTTAAAAGGCAGCCCATGGCTCTACATGATTATATTGTTGAAGTAGAATTTTATACTTCATTTCCTAGGAGAGTAGATAAAAATTCCATATCCATATTCATGTTGGATGTATTGGACAGCATCAAAGTATATTTTCCATTGGGTTGCCCTGTTTCTGACGGTCCTGGTACCTTTCTATTTGACTATCCTATTTTTTACCAATGCGTATTTTTACTAGTGTAATTTACTTGCAATGTTTGGTTAATAAATATGAACTTGGTTTGCCAAATAGTTCTGGTAAGTGCATAAATGTGCAAATGCACAAAAAACTGTGGGACTGATAAGTGATTAATGCAGTTAGCAGAGCAAATTGCGGTGAATTGGCTCTACACGCCCTGACGCTAACCACTTAGCATTGGGGCATGTTGGGGAAATTTCAGGGCAGAGTGGAGGCAGCACCGATCGCTAACCAGGTAGCAATGATATTGAGCTGCTGCCCAGTTAGCAATATGTGGTGAAAGCCAGGCTCAGGTAACCATGGCCTAACTTTCAATGCATATTGCTAACCGGCCAGCTGCTCAACTAGAGGTCAGCACCTACTTGGTTACATGAAGGAGAATTTTAGAAAGGACATCCCAGTGCAATCTGGGACATCTAAGCAGAACACTTGTAAATAAAGCAAGCATTTCCAGGTGCAGACAGGATTCACAAACATGGACATGCCCAATATGGATGTCTTTGGGGGCATCTGCATATACATCTCCAGAATAGCATTCTGAACCTGGATGTCTAGTAGTCTAATGGTTAGAGTAGGATACTAGGAATGGGAAAGCCTATGTTCAGATCTCATTGCTGCTATCATTGAAATTGTGCTGAGTGCTGAGGATGATAAAGTGCTTTCTCCTCTATACCCTCTGTAGGTTTTTCAGCCAAAACAAGCAACTTTTCAGATGCTTGTTCATGCCTGGAGCACATCTAAACTTAGATGTGATGCTGAATGTCCAGGACATTTCTGAGATCAAGCAGGAATATTTGGCTTCTTTTGAATGCTCCACCATGCCCCTGTTCAGACTTGGAGGTCATAGAAACATGATGGCAGAAAAAGATAACATGGCCTACCAACTCTGCCCTTCCATATCAACCACTACAATAGTCCCCATTTTTCCTTTAGAGATCCTTTGTACTTTGTCCCATGCTTTTTGAACTCAGATACTGTCCTCATCTCTACCACCTCCACTGGGAGACTACTCCATGCATCTATTACTCTTTCCATAAAGAAATATTTCCACATATTACTCCTGAAGCTATCCCCTTTCACCTTCATCCCATGTCCCCTCGTAGCAGAACGCTTTCAATTGAAAGAGGCTCTCCTCATGTGCATTTATGCCATGGAGATATTTATTTAGACAGATTTGTATGCCACCTTTTCCTTCAATCAAGGTGGTCACGTCACATTACAATTGGAGGGTTACATTTAACATTAGGGTACATGTAAACATTTAGACAGTACAGTTACCTCATTTGTACTGCCTAAATACTAAGTAACATTTAACAGTATTTAGACAGTACAATTGAGGTAACATTTAACATAATGGTATTTAGTAACGTGGTATGACATATTTGTGTGTGTGGATAGGATGGGTGTGTGTTTAGTTGGCGGAGGTAGTAGTGTTACTGTTTGGGTAGGGAATGTTGCCTGAATGCTCATATGTTTCTATAAATAGCCATGTTTTGAGGTCTTTGCGGATATTTAACGTCTCAATCATATCACCTCTATCGCACCTTTCTTCTAAAGTATACATATTAAAATCCTTAAGTCTGTCCTCATATGCTTTATAACAAAGACCACTAACCATTTTAGTAGCCACCCTCTGTACCTTCTCCAACCTATTTATATCCTTTTGAAGGTGTGGTCTCCAGAATTGCACACAATACTGAGGTCGCACCAAAGATTTATACAGAGGCACTATCACCTCCTTTCTTCTGTTGGCCATTCCTCTCTCAATGCACCCAAGCATCCTTCTAACTTTCGCCATTGCCAATTTTACCTGTTTAGCTACTTTAAAAACATCAGACACAATCAAGTCTAGGTCCCGCTCTTCTTTTGTGGACAGAAGTACTTCACCCCCTATTCCCTTGGATTGCTGCAGCCCAAATGCATGATCTTGCATTTTTTAACATTAAATCTTAGCTGCCAAATTCTAGACCATTCTTCAAGCTTAGCTAGATCCCTCCTCATATTATCTACACCTTCCTGGGTGTCTACTCTTTTGCAGATTTTGGTACCATCCACAAAGAGACAAATCTTGCCCGCCAGCCCTTCCCCAATATCACTAACAAAGATGTTAAAAAGAATCGGACCAAGGATAGACCCCTGGGGCACACCACTGGTAACCTCCTTCTCCGCAGAGTGAGCTCCATTTTACCTGTACTCTTTGTCGCCTCCCACTCAACCAATTTCTAACCCAAGCAGTAACTTTAGGGTCCATCTCTAGGGTGCTCAGTTTGTTTATAAGTTGCCTGTCTGGAACGGTGTCTAAGGCTTTACTGAAACCTAAATACACCAAATCTGGGCTCTCCCTCAGTCCAACTCCCTGGGTCACCCAGTCAAAGAAACTAAGAGTTGTCTGACAAGACCTGCCTCTGGTGAATCCATGCTGCCTCAGATCCGGTAATCCATTGGACTCCAAAAATCTCACTATTTTCTCTTTCAGCAGCACTTCCAATAATTTTCTCACCACCGAGGTTAAACCAATCGGCCTGTGGTTTTCAACCACATCCTTACTTCCGCTTTTGTGTAAATGGACCACATGTGCCTCTCTCCAGTGTTTTAGTACCACTCCCGACTTCAATGAGGCATTGAAAAGGTCAGTCAGTGGAGCTGCTAGAACATCCCCCAAGTTCCCTCAGTATTCTAGGGTGTATCCCATCCAGTCCCATTGCTTTGTCTACTTTATGTTTAGCTAGTTTCTCACGAACACAGTCTTCTGAAAATTGTTCAAGATGCCCATCACTTCTGTTCCTGTTTGTGGGTGTTTTCTGAGGTCCTGCTCCTGGTTCTTCATCTGTAAACACAGAACAGAAATATTTGTTAAGCAATTCCGCTTTATCCTCATCAGCTTCTACATATTCCTCCCCTTCACCCTTGAGTCTGACAATATCACTTTTGCCCTTCCTCTTCTCACTAACATATCTGAAAAATATCCTATCCCCCCATTTTATTGCATTGGCTATTTCCTCCTCTTTTTGAATCTTTGCTTCCCTGACTACTTTCCTAGCTTCTCTAAGTTTTTCCAAATATAGATGCCTGTCTTCCTCTCTCTGTGATATCTTGTATTTCATGAAGGCCTCCCTCTTTTTCTTCACTTTTTCAGCTTCTTCTTTCGAAAACACAAGCGGTTTCCTTTTCCTTTTATTTACCATTTTAACAAAAAGGTTGGTTGCCCTTAAAGTATCCCCTTTCAGTTTTGTCCACCATTTTTCTACATCCTCCAGCTGTTCCCATGTGGCTCGGTGGTTGGGACAGGTTACCTCAGGCCAGAAGTTCAATTCCTGCATGGGGACAAGCAACCTCAGGCCAGAGGGACTGGGGTCTCTAGTCCCATGGCCACTCCTTGTGGCCTTGGGCAAGCCACTTAACCCTCTGTTGCCTCAGGTACACTTAGATTGTGAACATAAGAACATAACATAAGATATGCCATACTGGGTCAGACCAAGGTCCATCAAGCCCAGTATTCTGTTTCCAACAGTGGCCAATCTAGGTCATATGTACCTAGCAGTTTCCCCAAGAGACACAAGTTCCACAATGCTTGTACTGGGTCAAGCATTGATATCTTCGGTCACTTCTTAATAATGGTTTATGGACCTTTCCTCCAGGAACTTGTCCAAACCTTTTTTAAACCCAGCTACACTAACAGCCTTTACTACATCCTCCGGTAACAAATTCCAGAGTTTGATTACACGTTGAGTGAAAAAATATTTTCTTTTATTAGTCTTAAATAGTTTACCCTGTAGCTTCATTGCATGTCCCCTAGTCTTTCTATATTCTGATAAGGTAAACAATCGATCTACGTTTACCCGTTCCACTCCGTTCATTCATTTATAGACTTCTATCATATCTCCCCTCAGCCGTCTCTTTTCCAGGTTAAAGAGCCCTAACCTTTTTAGCCTTTCTTCATAGGAGTATCCTTCCATCCCCTTTACCATTTTGGTGGCTCTTCTCTGTACCTTTTCTAAAATCACTATATCCTTTTTAAGATACGGTGACCAGAATTGCACACAATATTCAAGGTGCGGTCTCACCATGGAACGATATAGAGGCATTATAATCTCTTTTGTTTTATTTTCCATTCCTTTCCTTATCATACCTAGCATTCTATTTGCTCTCTTGGCCGCCGCTGCACATTGTGAGCCCTTTGGGGACAAGGGAATAAAAAGTACCTGTTAGTATACATGTAAACTGCACTGATTCTAAAGAGTGCAGTATAAAAAAAAATAATAATAATAATGACTCCCTGAGGTATTGGCCCATCTTAGCAAAGTTAGTTTTCCTAAAGTCTAAGACCCTCATTTTTTAATGGATTTTAGCAGCCCTAGTCCTAATACTGAACCACATCATCTGGTGATCACTGGATGTGAAATGATCTCCCACTATAACATCAGAAACATTTTCACCATTGATAAGCACCAAGTCCAGTATGGCCCCTTCATGTGTGGGTTCTGCTTCCAGTTGCCTGAATAGTTCTCCCTGTAGAGAATCCAGGATCTCCTCACTTCTAGATGATACTGCAGCAGGGATGTGCCAATCAAGATCAGGCATATTGAAATCCCCTGTCAGTAGCACTTCCCCTTTCCTGGCAATGCTGTGTATGTCTTCAATTAACTCTCCGTCCACCTCTTCTCCCTGTGAGGCAGGACTGTATATCATGCCAATGCAAATAGATTTCTATTTACCTCTATTTAACCCACAGTGCCTCCTCTCTCCCTTTTAAGCCCTGTATTTCGCTAGCTTTAATATTATTATTTACATATAGTGCCACTCCTTCTCCCCTTCTTCCTACCCTGTCCTTTCTGAATAAAGTATAGCCTGGTATAGTTACATCCCAGCCATGATTCTTTGTGAACCATGTCTCTGTTACTGCCACTAAATCCAAGTCAGCCTCTTACATTAAAGTCTCAACATCTGGGATCTTAACTCCCATGATGCAGGCATTTATACACACCGCTTTCCGTATGTTGCTCCTTTTACCCATTTCCATAAAGGTATTTAAGGTTTCACTTACCTGGGAGCTTTCACTTACTTGAGGACTTTCTTCACCCATCCCCAATGGGACGTCCACAGCAGTGTGTTTGTGCAGATAGCATGCACTTACTCCACCCTGTGCTCCATCTCTGCCTTAATGCTGCCTATTCCTGTGCTGCTTGGCTAGCAGTGGATTTTTAGCATGGTCGGCTTTGGGATGCACACTCTTTGCTACTGCATGGGCCAAATGTGTGCTAAACTCCATGCTACTGACTAACACATTTTATTAAACATGCCCCTAAGGTAGCAAAAAATAACTTCAATCTGAGGGAAAATATATTACAGAAAAATGTACTGCAAATTTACCCAACAAATATGTAAGAAAAATGCTGTTGCAGCGCATTAATTTGTATTTAAATACCTCTGTGGCATAAATGCACAGGAGAGCCTCTTTCAATTGAAAGAAAGCTCTGCAATGAAGGGGCATAGGATGAAGGTGAAAAGGGATAGACTCAGGAGTAATATGTGGAAATATTTCTTTATGGAAATAGTGGTAGATTCATGAAATTGTCTCCCAGTGGAGGTAGTAGAAACCAGGACAGTATCTGAATTCAAGAAAGCATGGGACCAGCACAGAAGATCTCTAAAGGAAAAAAAGGGACTATAGTAGTTGTTATGGAAGGGCAGACTCGATAGGCCATAAGGTCTTTTTCTGCCATCATGTTCCTATGTTTGAGATAAAACTATAGAAGAAATGTTAATGACTGTATTCTGATGTATCCACAGTTGTGTCCAAGGCTGGTTGGGCTGAATATCCGAATGCATGGGCTGACCCTGGTCCTGACCATAACCTGTTTTCTAAAAACATTTCATCATAATCTTCCTACAGAAATTCTTCACTAGAAGATTTATCTGATGTAACAGCAAAGGAGACTTATTTCTTGAGCTCCTTATTCCCACTTTTAAAATCCAAGGTTAAACCATGCCCTTCACATAATCAATTTCACTTTGGAGGATCTTTTTATATTTTAATTGTTTAATTTTCTCAAGAAAACTGGCCATCTCTTCTATAAATTGCTGCTGTTTTAATTCAAATTCTTTAATAGCAACTAAATAATTCAATGTGCTCAGATCTGTATCTAATTTTTCTTGAAATTTGGCAACTTGTAATTTAACTTGTTCTATAATGAGTATCATCAAATCTATGGAATACTTCTTTAAAATTAAATTCTACCAAGACACAAAACCAGGGTCATCCTGAAACATGTGAGGTTCCTTATAAATACACAAGCCACAAGAGATGCTTGTAATCAGCAATATTTGATCAATGTTCAGAAATAGAGCTCTGCATGAATTATTCCCTTATTCAAATTAGGAATGTCCTCCCATCGTGGGGAATTTGAGCTGCCTGATGGGGAGGTTCAGGTGAACAAAGGTGTAGACATCAGTAAGGAATCCATCATCACAAAATACTTGCATGAATGCACAAAAAATGTGATCTCACCGCAGTATAGCACAAAATACAAAACAAAACATAGCCAGAGCAAGACTTTAAAAAAGAAATCTATTTGAAACCTCAAGGAAACATCAACAAGGGGTCAGCACATACTTAGGGGTATGTTTCTAAAGGACGTTAAGGGAGCAAGTGTGCTGCTAATGCCTGTTATTGGTGCCTGTGAGCATTTAATTCCAAGGAGGATGCTGATAATGCTGCGATAATGAACATTAGAGGATCCCACAGCATTAAGGGAAAAGGAGGTGGACAGTGGGCATTAATGGGGCAGAGAGTGGGCATTGACAGTGGGTGCTCCCTTACCGCCAGGTTGTGCAATCATGCGTTAGAGGCTGCAGCGCTGGGAACCCTAACACCAAGTAAAACCTCACAGAAAGTTGTGGTATTGATGAGAGAGAGTCTATTTCAATGTCACCAATGTGCTCCACACACAGGGGATCCCAAGAACATGATAGTAGCGCTCCATGAGCAGCAACGGTATAGTGCCCTACAGCATTAGTTGTGTGTTTGTTCATTGTAGGATTGGAATTACATTCTTCTGAAGCAGCTGATGTGAAATGTGGAAGGGACGTTCCAGCGGGCATCGGGATCCAATCTGTCTTTTGGATACTGATGGATATCGGGATCCAATCTGTCTTTTGGATACTGATGGATATCATGAGTCATGAGTTTTGATGATTTAATATTGAAATGTATAGTGGGGAAATGTTGTGACACAAGTGAATATGAATTTCTAGATAATTTGTAGCTACACTTCTCCATTTCATGTATATATGACCAATGGTATTTCAAGTATGTGAATAAGCAAACCGTTGATGTGTATAACCTCGTTTTAGGTACCGGAGCTTACCATAAAAGGTGGACTGTGGGAGGTGCTTGAGGTTTCTGAGGCTTGCTGTTTCACTAGCTTCTATGCTGAGTATACGTATAACTACGGAATGGTTAATGAGTAGAGCTGTTTTAGTTCATTGTATGAGATATCATAATTAAGCTCTGTGGATGACCTTATTGAGTATTGTTTGACTACTATGATGGGGCACTATGTTGATGGTGCAAATGTGCCAAAGGAGGTGTCACATGGGTGATGAGGTGGGGCTGGCAGATCCACCAGACTGACAAAGCTGCCACCTAGGGAGAACATCTGCATTGGCTGGTATGACTCTGCTTTCAGGGGCAGCACACATACATGCTGCCACAGTCCAAAGGAAGTGCTGCCACCCCAACTGTCACCATGCTGCCATATCAGCGTTGTGCAAGTGTGGGGGTGGCGGTGCAGCAGCTGCAGCTGGAGAAAGAAGTTACCCAGCACTGTGTGTCAGGTGCAGCGCTGCATTTGCCACTGACAGTCACATGACAAGCATGTCAGCAGCAGGTACAGTGAAGCACAGCCGACTCCCACCCTTCCGAGGTCTAAGGCTGCAGCACCTGTGCCCACATCCCTCTGTGGACAGGGGCAGGAGCGACATGGTGTGACTAGCTGTATGTGTGCTACTTAAATAAGACAACCGGCAGCACTGAGGAAGCGGCTGGGGCACATTTGCAGAGAGGAAGTGACTGGTCCCGCATGATGCCTACCAACAGCAGTGCACCCTGGGACATGGCTACTGTGCCTACTGGATGGTCTGGCCCTGGGTTCAGAATGCCCCCCACTTGCGCAGAGTGTGTGGCCCTATGTAAGTGGTGTATAAAGATTTCACTGAGCCAGGAATAGTATGCAATATGAGAACAGGCCATGTCAGAGGAAAAAATGAGCACCCCCTGCTCCCTTGCCTACCAAATGATGACCAGAATCTGTGTGTGCTCTGGTGACCCCTCCATAACTCAGTATCCAATTGGTCAGAACCATCTGAGCCACATATGAATCTAGATGACCTCCTTTGGTCTGCAACATATGACCATAGCCCCTGACTTGCCCACAAGCACACACCATGCAATAGGTACATTGGTTACTCTGCTAGGAGACCCAAGGGCTAGAATGTGGATGTTCAAGTATCATGCCTTACCCTTTTGACTGGACAGATACCATATGTATGACATGCATGTCAGTTGCACCAGCAGCATAGCAAAGCTGTGCAAAATCACAAGAAGTCTGTCTCACACACCTGCATACCAGATTCTGTCAGACAAGTATGGCACAGAACCTGCAGACAGCTAAGCAGACATAGGCACACCCCAAGTCATGCCCTCATGCACTGAGAGAATGACCACTTATATACCCATGGACTGATGAAGGCACACAGCTGCTCTTTAGCTACAAACACATGGCCAGTGTCTATATGAGTGAGGGATCAAGGGTTCAAGGCCAGCCTGTGGCTCAGGAGTGGTATGCCCAGGTATGTTACTGTAATGTTATCATACCCTCCTGGTACAGAAGCATCATGTGCAACCCCCCCACATTCCATCTAACCTGATTCTTCACACTCAACTGAGAAACTGCACAATGTAAGGCTGGATGGCAGAGCACATTAACAGTACTGGTACACAGAGTGGGCATTGATAGTGCCTATATTTTGCAGAGCATGCTAATAATGCCTGCACATTGAGCAGGTTTTAACAATGGATGAGCAGCACAGGAGACCTAAGGAGCAGGTACCACTGACAACCTGCAATACGTATGGACAGCGGGGTCATATGAACTGCAGCAATGCAGTAGGGATGCATGTGATATTCAGGCCTTGTGTCTGTGCATACAATATGCTACAGGTCAGCAATTCTACATACAGTACATACATACATACAATTGGTTGAAATTGGTTGACTGACAGATGACAGAAGGTGATGGTACGTGGAACTCACTCGGATGAAAGGAAGGTGATTAGCGGGGTGCCCCAGGGTTCGGTCCTGGGCCCGGCACTGTTCAATGTATTTGTGAGTGATATTGCTGAAGGACTGAATGGAAAAGTCTGTCTTTTTGCAGATGACACAAAAATTTGCAACAGGGTGGACTCCCTCAAGGGAGTGGATAACATGAGGAAAGATCTACAAAAGCTGGAAGAATGGTCTAATGCTTGGCAATTATGATTTAATGTGAAAAAGTGCAGTGTCATGCACTTAGGTAGTAGAAATCCAAGGGAAATGTATGCAATAGGGGGTGAGAGGTTGGTGTGCATGGTTCAGGAGAAAGACCTTGGTGTGAATTATCTCTGATGATCTCAAGGTGGCAAAACAGTGCGACAAGGCGGTGGCAAAAGCCAGGAGGATGTTGAGCTGCATACAAAGAGGGATTACCAGCAGAAAGGAAGAGGTACTTATGCCACTGTACAAGTCGCTGGTGAGGCCTCACTTGGAATAATGTGTTCAGTTTTGGAGACCATATCTTGCAAAAGATGTAAAAAGACTGGAAATTGTTCAGAGAAAGGTGACCAAAATGATTTGGAGCCTGTGTAAGAAACCTTATGAGAAGAGACCTGAAGACCTAAATATGTACACTTTGGAGGAGAGGAGGGATAGGGGAGATATGATTCAGACATTTAAATACTTATCAATGCACGCTCTGTTAGAAATAAGTACCACATGCTCCAAGACCTAATCACAAATGAACGGATAGACCTCCTATGTATCACAGAAACCTGGCTGACTGATACCGACACAGTAATAATGAACCAGCTAACCCCAGAAGGATATACCCTCCACCACTGCTCCCGAGCACACACCAAAGGAGGAGGTGTCGCTATCATCGCAAAAACCGACCTTCACTTCAGGACCCTATCGTCAGAAACCACTAATGAAGCTGACCTCCTCACCATCACCAACAAACACCTCTCAGTATGTTTAATCTACTATTCACCCACCACATCCACTAACCTACTGAAGATACTTCAATTCATATCAGAAACCACAAGCTCAACAAAGGAACAAATCATCTTAGGAGACCTCAACCTCCCGTCGCTGCAAGAAGATCAGGCGACAACATTCCACACCGCTATGTCAGCAATGGATCTGATGCAGATCATACAAGAACCTACTCATGACAAAGGCAATACTCTAGACTTCATATTCCTAAACTCCATAACCACCACCTCAGGAAAAAACCCACAAATTACGCCAGTACCCTGGTCCGACCACTACCTCATCACCATTTCCTACACTTACCAACATAAGACCAACAAAGAAGAGGGACACCACATAAGACGATTTAAAACCTTCAACAAGGAGGAATTCCTAGCCCAAACTCTACCCCATCTCCAAGCAAATTCCAGCAACATCAATGACCTGATACAGAACTGGAACACCACGATCTCTACAGCATCCGAAGCACCAACGAACAAAGCCGTCACCAGACCTCCTTCCACAAAGGCCAGATGGTATACTCCCAACCTCCGGAAACTAAAAACAAAACTTAGAAGAACTGAAAGGAAATGGAGAAAAACCAAAGATGAAGATGACAAAACAAAATACCTACATGAACTCAAAGCATATCACCACGAAACAGACAATGCAAAGGAAATCTACCACATAAAAATCATAAATACCTCCATAAACAAGCCTTGTGAACTCTTTCAGATTGTCAAAAAACTGACAAAGACACCCCAGAACTCTGACCAACTTCTAAAAATCCCACCAGAACTATGAGCCCGTCAATACAAACAACTACAATGACCGCAGAACTCACAGCTAAACGCAGAGGCCACCATAACAGACCTCCACCCTAACCTACACAGCGATTGGACCACATTCAAAGAAACCTCACCAGAAGAAACAGCAACCACCATCTCCTGCCTCAACACCACCACCTCCCCGCTAGACCCCTGCCCCACAGACTGGATAAAGAAATCCAAAAATGAACTGAGCACACCACTAGCCCATATCATCAATGAATCCTTCTCCCAAGGACACATGCCAGATACCCTCAAAACTTCAATCATCCGACCATCCTTAAAAAAACAAAACCTGGACCCCCTTGATCCAGCATCTTACAGACCCATCGCAAGCTTACCTTTCACCGCCAAGATAATCGAGAAGATCGTCCAACAGCAACTACAAGAACACCTGGATACCAACAACATACTGGATCCACAACATCATGGCTTCCGCCCACTTCATGGGGTTGAGACCCTCATGACCACACTGATGAACACTCTTCTCCTGGGAACACAAGAAAAACACTCTGGATATGCTATGATCTTCCTCGATATATCTGCAGCTTTTGACACCATCTCACACAACGTACTCCTACACAGATTATGCACTATTGGGATCAAAGACACCGTACTAAAATGGTTTCAGTCCTACCTTACTAACAGGAAACAACTAATCCGTACCAGCACCATGACATCTCCCCCATTCCAGCAACACCAAGGGGTGCCCCAAGGATCTACACTATCAGCCATGCTCTTCAACATTTACCTTCAACCACTCTGCTCAGTCATACGCACCCACAACATCAGCTTCCACATATATGCTGATGATATCATGCTGTACGCCCCCATTACAACCACGGACCCAACAAACACCCAACTATCAACATGCTTCGCCAAGGTGTCCGACTGGTTACGAGCAAACAACCTATCCATCAACATGAAGAAAACAGAAGCCCTCATAGTCACTAGAGACCCGGATTTCACCCCACCTACACACCTCACCATAGGTCCCACAAGCATTCAAATACAACCACAAATACGATACCTGGGCATAATTATAGACCAAGCCCTCACCTTAAAGCAGCAAATCACCAAAACCTCCAGAATTATATTCCACAAAGCAAGAATGGTGCAACGTCTTAGACACCTGCTCGACCATCAACATTTCCGAACTGTAATGCAAGCCATGACGCTTCCACATCTGGACTACTGCAACATAATCTACCATGGCCTTCCAGCCACACAGACAAACCCCCTCCGAACAGCACTAAACACCACGGCAAGAATCATCCAGACTGCAAAGAAAACTGACCACATCACCCCAATTCTGAGAGACCTACACATACTTCCCTTCGAAGCAAGGTCTAAATACAAAGCCATCAAGCACAGAACTCCCAGCTTCACACCCTACTGTCTCGTCCAGCCCACGGCAGAACTACCAGACAAACCTCCAACAATTCCCTCACCATCCCCCACAAAAGAACTAAATGCTTGCAACGGACCTGCAACCAAGCCTTTGAACTTTATGCTCCATCCCTATGGAACTCTTTACCGAGTTATCTCAGAAACACCACCAATCTACCATCTTTCAGGAAACAGCTGAAAACCATCCTGTTCCAGGAATACCTCGACACAACCCCCACCAAAAAGCGAACTAACCTCTGATCTCGTCCACCAAGAACCTCTGATTCAAACTACAGTAACCTGCCCATGTCCAATGTCTGTCCCATGTCCAAAGTCTGTACCATGTCAAAATCATTAATGTTGCCTCCCTGGTGATGGCCCCGCCCTACCAACTTAATTCCCCACCCTTCTATGTAACACCGCTTTGACCCGGTGAAAAGCGGGATATAAATACAGCTAAATAAATAAATAAGAGGAACAATGAACAAACCAACCTCTTCTAAAGACAGGGAAGCTGAAAAACTAGAGGGCATAACATGAAGCTGCAAGGTGGAAAATTGAAAGGCAATGTCAGGAAATATTTTTTCACTGAAAGGGTGGTGAATGCTTGGAATGCTCTCCCGATGGAAGTGGTGGGGGTAAACATGGTGACGAAATTCAGAACAGCATGGGACAAGCACAGTGGATCCCTTTACAGCAACAGGATAAAAACAAAATAAACTGAACCATCTAACTTCTTAACAAATAGGGGTGTCCTACATGGAGTGGTGGGTCCACCCCTAAACAAAGACATGGGGAGGGGTGGCCTGCACAGAGTGACAGGTGCACCTACTCTTACCGTATTGCTGGGCAGACTGGATGGACCATGCTGGTCTTTATCTGCCATCATTTACTATGTTACTAAGTATGAGACCACATGCACAAGCTGCCATGTTTAGATGGGATCTTTGGGGTGGTGTCCACTGTGTTTGCAGTGTGGGTGAGTGCATGTGCTGCACTGGCCAGTTCGCCAGGGTCCATGGCAAGTGATACACATAATGTGATTGTAGAAGCATGGCACCATGTGCCATGCTTACTGGCACAAGCTGTGTAGGGGGACACATTGGGGGTGTTTCTGATGTAATCCGCAGTAGGCCAACATGCACCCATAATTCCCAGTGCACCTAGCATTGCATTCATTCGACACAAGTCCAAAGTCAAAGGGTACACAAATGAGGGGAAGAGGATTCTGGGTATTGTTTGAAATGGAGCCGTTTGCACAGAATGTACTATATATGAGTCAGAGCTCAGGGAACTGGCAGAGTCTGCCTAACATGAGTCTTGAACACCTATGGTCATGGTGCACATAGCAGTTCATGCAGAGAGGCCACACTCACTCTGACTGAGCTGTGACCATGTCACGGCTATGTATCCACATTGTGCTAGACAGTGTCAAGCTGCAGTGATGTGGGTGCCAAACATCCCTTGGCAGTCCAGTCACTGCACCAGCTGCTGTCTGTCCATGCTGTTTGTACCAAGACAGGGTGTACATGGTCACTCTGTGTGATGACTAGCAGAATGGGTACAGTTGGGATAAGCATGACTGTCACAGCCCTGTGGTGGCCAACACATGGAGACTGACTGTACCTACTGTAGTGCATTGAAGGCCCTACAAGGTAAGGCTAGCAGTTGTTCTTGGGCTGGTAACTGTGGGCTGCATGGAATAATCCCTGGCCCCATCAGGGCCTTCCAAAAAACCCCAAAAACATCTAAGAAAGTTATTCCACCTCAGAGGTGGAATATCTTCCCCAGACATTTCACCAGCCCCAGACGTATAGGGCCGACATTAGAATCGGCCCTGTATGTCCAGGGCTGGTGATCGCCCACTCCCCACCCCCATCTAACCTCCCTGCACAACTGGCAAGGAAGTAATTCGGGGGCAGGATAAACCATGAATAATGGGGATGGATATCCCATCCCCTGCTATTTATGGCTCAGAATAACCCCCCATGTCTCTTTATATGTATTTCATTATCTCTTTACCACTAACCAATACTTTGTCACATTACTTTGCCATCTGGAGACAGGGCTGTTGGAACAGTATCAGGCATCCTAAATGAAACTTCAAGCTTGTGCCCCCTTCTTTCCCTCCATTTATCCATAAGAACATAAGATATGCCATACTGGGTCAGACCAAGGTCCATCAAGCCCAGTATCCTGTTCCAACAGTGGCCAATCTAGGTCACAGTACCTAGCAGTTTCCCCAAAAGACACAGGTTCCACAATGCTTGTATTGAGGCAAGCAGTGGATATCCCGGGTCCCCTTTAATAATGGTTTGTGGACCTTTCCTCAAAGAACTTGTCCAAACCTTTTTTAAACCCTACTATACTAACCCCACTCAACTAACTTGCAGTATCTTCTCCCTCACCAACAGCTATTCACCATTCCCCCCCCCCCCCGGTTCTTTCAATTCCAGAGTCTCTAGTGTAACTTTCCCCCTACAATGTTTCATAGCTGCTCTTCCTTCCATATCTACTAGTCCTCCCCTCCCTCTCACCTCCTTGGCTAGCAGATATCTGTCACTAGTGCCTCTCATCTCCCTCTTGTGCTGTTCTGATCACCTGTTTAAACTACAGGGAAAGGAAAGGGGAGACAGTGGAAGACAATGGCAGTAGTCCCACCGTAAGTGCAAATTAGAAGCAATGCACCTGTTCTCCTGCTGTCTGCTGCCTGATGGGGGGAGGGGGAGGAGGGAGAGGAGAAGAGGAAGCCATGGTGCCACCCATGGCAGTGGAGGGGGAGAGGGACTGGTGCAATGATATTGATGATTATGATAACATTAGTTCTGTTCCTGTCCCACCCCATATAGCCTTAGGCCTTATGGAGAGGTGGAGCAGGGTCTTCAGTCAAGCTATGTTCTTCAGCTCTGGATTGGAACTAAGGAGAGATAGAGAATGATGGTGTCTCTGGACCAGTTATTCTTGGCTTAAGCTGAGAGTAAGATAGGATGGAACATGAAGCAACACAGCCCCAACCTCTTTTCTTCAGGCTGCAGAGGCCCTATTAGGAGGGACAGCATAAGGACATGAGGAGTGTGTTTTCCTCTTTGCCTTGAGTCTATTGTGTGTTACAGGCGCAGTGCTGCTCCACAGAGGTTGATGCTCTAGGTATCTACCTAATTCATCTAACGGTAGCCAGGGGCGGCCCAAGGGGGGTGCGGGGCCATGTGCGGAGACTCGGTGCGGGGCCTCATTTGCATAAGGGGCCTCATTTGCATAAATATTTGCATAATGTTACCATACACTAACTTTTAGTAAACATGCCTCTTCATGAGTGTATGGATAAAAAAAGACAAAGATTTCTACATTACTATAATCCAGTGCCAACCGCCAGGCACATTAGGAACTACTACAAACACTGCCCATTTAGAACCCATAGCAAACCCACCGTATCCCAACAGCACTACCAGGACTCATAAAGCACCATACACTACCTATCAAAAGGCAACACTGCAAATATTAAACCAATACATTTCAGAGAATAACAATACATGACCTACTGGGGAAAGAGAACAAGTGACAATGTCAAATAGGAATTACATAAACAGAATACCTCAGCTCAGTTACACATGCAGAACATAGACTATCACCAAACAAGGAATCACAATTTAAAAACAGGAAGACAATAATTAAACTGGGAACCCTAAAAGCCAAACTTGGAATGTACAACAACAATGTAGAAATAAAACTATAAATTAATTTCCTCTTGTACTACACAAAGCACAGACATTAATGATGCACATTTCCCAGAGCTGACATATTCCAGTTAATAAATTCAAAATAAAGAGATATCTTTGTACCTTTTGTGCAGTTTTTTTTCAGTTGCAATTGTTCCAGCCACTTTCTTCTGGTTTATTTGTGTCTTCTGCTATCTCTCCATCGTCTGCTGTCCATTTGTCCTTTCTTCTCTTCTAGTTTTTTCCATTCTCTCTCTACATCTGCTTTAACATAATAATCTTTCTCCTTTTGCTCTTTCCTCATTCCTATTTCATCCACTCAAATTTTACCCCTCCATCCTCAATCCCCACTTAGTCTCCCAATACCCGGCCAATTGTACATTTTTATTCCCTCCCACACAAAATATTTTTCCCCTCTCCATTTCATTCTCCCAGCCCCATCCCCTTCTAATCTCCCCCAACATCAGCTCCCTTTTAGTTCCAGCCCCACCCAGTATCCGCTCCCTTCTAGTCCCCACATCAGCCCATTTCCAGTCCTAGCTCCCCCATCCATTTCCAGTCCTATCCGAGTCCCTTCATCAGCTCATTTCCAATACCAGCCTCCCATCAGCCCATTTCTAGTCCTTTCCTAGCCCCACCATCAGCCCATGTTAAATCCTAGCTCCCCTCCACTCAGCCCATTTCTAAACCAAGCCCCCATGAGCCTACTTCCAGTTCTAGCCCCTCCATGAGTCCATTTCAATCCAAGCCCCCACCAAAGCCCATTTCCAATCTTAGCTCCCCCCAACACCCAATTCTCAGTTCTATCCTAGCCCATCCATCAGCCCAGTTCCTGTCCTAGCTCCCTCCCCTAAGAGCCCATTCCAAGCCCCCCTTCCCATCAGCTATTTGCAGTTCAAGCCCCCTTCCACTCAGCCCATTTCCATTCCAAGTCCCCCTCCCCATCAGCTATTTGCAGTTCAAGCCCCCCACTTCCCCTCAGCCCATTTCCATTCCAAGCCCCGTCCCCATCAGCTATTTGCAGTTCAAGCCCCCCACTTCCCCTCAGCCCATTTCCATTCCAAGCCCCATCCCCAACAGCTATTTGCAGTTCAAGCACCCTTCCACTCAGCCCATTTCCAGTCCTAGCAACCCCCCCAACCCATTACCAGTCCTAGCCCCCCCCATAGCCCACTCCCAGTCCTAATCCCACCAGCCCATTTCCAGTCCTAATCCCCCATCACCCAATTTTCAGTTTAAGCCCCCCCATAGCCCATTACCAGTCCTAACCTCCCCATCAGCCCACTCCCAGTCCTAATCCCCCATCACTCAATTTTTAGTTTAAGCCCTCCCATAGCCCATTACCAGTCCTAACCCCCAGCAACCCACTTCCAGTCCTAATCCCACCAGCCCATTTCCAGTCCTAATCCCCCATCACCCAATTTTTAGTTTTATGCCCCCCCTGCGCCAATCACCAATCCTAACCCCTCCCCTGCGCCATCACAACTCCTAACCCCCCCAGCGCCCATCACCACTCCTAACCCCCCCAGCCCAGCACCCATCACCACTCCTAACCCCCCCAGCCAGCCCAGTGCCCATCACCACTCCTACCCCCCCAGCCAGCCCAGTGCCCATCACCACTCCTAACCCCCCCCAACCAGCCCAGTGTCCATCACCACTCCTAACCCCCCCCAGCCAGCCCAGCCCATCCCATCACTACTCCTAACACCTCCCCCCCCAGCCCATAACAACTCCTAACCCCCCCCCAGCCCAGCCCATCACTACTCCTAACACCCCCCCCCGCCCAGCCCAGCCCAGCCCAGCCCATCACTACTCCTAACACCCCCCCCCCCAGCCCAGCCCAGCCCATCACTACTCCTAACACCCCCCCCCGCCCAGCCCAGCCCTTCACCTCAACCACCACCCCCCCCCAGCCCAGCCCAGCCCAGCACCACTTCTAACCCCCAGCCCAGCCCAGCCCAGCACCACTCCTAACGCCCAGCCCAGCCCAGGGAAATTTTTTAAAAAAAAGAAACCTGTCTCCTGCCGCTGTCGGGGCCGCCGCGGCAGAATCGAGCGTGCCGCGGGGCCCCCCTGTACCCGGCACAGCCTCTCCTCCCTGTAGCAGCTCTCTCGTTGGAGCTGAAGTCAGACGCGCCGGCTTGCAGAGCGCGAGGGAAGAGTTTTTCCCTCGCTGCTCTGTTAAGCCCGCGGGGGCTGATGGGAAGTTCCCATCAGCCCCCGCGGGCCTAACAGAGTCGCGAAAGGGAAACTCTTCCCTTCGCGCTCTGCAAGCCGGCGCGTCTGACTGCAGCTCAGAAGAGAGAGTTGCTACAGGGAGGAGAGGCTGTGCCGGGTACAGGGGGGCCCCGCGGCACGCTCGATTCTGCCGCGGCGGCCCCGACAGCGGCAGGAGACAGGTTTTCTTTTTTTTTTCAATTTTACTTTTACAAAAGAATGTTTTTTGCGCGGGGCCCCCTGAAACGCGGGGCCCTGTGCAAAAAACATTCTCGCTCAATGGACGGGCCGGCCCTGACGGTAGCAGAGGACAAGTTTAGAAATCATCACACACTGTCACCTCAGGGTCCCATTCTTGGATGGTGCACAGCAGCTTCTCACCCCTCACTGCATATCTTCTTTGGATTTCTACACCCTAAAACATGACTGTACTTTTCTGCATTGAATTGCCAAGCATTTGACAGCATTTTTAGATCTATGATAAAATGGGGAAATTAGGCCCAAAAAACCCTCAAACTTAAGAGTCTATTTTGAGTTAGCTGCCAAATACGTACATAAAGTTCTACAGACAATTCATCAGTACAAAGTTGTACCAGAATTTTCAGCATTCACAACTAAAAATCCAGATAAACCAACAGCTACCACTAATGACAGCCACCATTTTGGATCCCCCACTAACTAGGGCAGGAGCGAAGGGGGATTTCTTATGATCTGAAAACCATGGAGACCAGAGATATCTTGGGTAAGACCTGGGAAAGATGGGATGGGGGGCAAGGACTAATTAGGGCACTGTGGATGTGTGTGTGTGAGGTGAGGGGGGGGGGTCTGGGGAGTTCTGAGGAGGACTTTGACTTTATATTGACTTTGTTTTATGAAGGAGAGTCTGGAAGGGGCAACTCAGGAGGGGGGTTGTGTCAGTTGAGGGTTTCCAATCATGGGGGCTGAGTGATGGGAGGACGTTGCTCAGAGAGGGGTTATGTGATCAAGAGAGATTGTGCTAAGAGTGGTTGGAGCAGATGGAGTCTGTTCTGGGGAGTTGTGATTAGGAGTTGATTGTGCCCTGGGGGAGGGGGCACTACATGGCCACCACAGCTTTTTCATTCCTATGATGGCCAGCAGCTATATTACCGAACCAACAAAGGGTTCCTGAAGTAACAGTTTGTTTTTCCCACTGTATATCTTCATTTGCCACTTGTTTTTCCTCATTTGCTGATCTAATTCTTTAAACAGTTGTTTCTCTTGCTTTGCAAATTCTGTTGCTTCGTTTCCTGTGTGTGCTTCGTTTCCTGTGTGTGCTTCTCACTCTTTCCTTCTAGTCATCCAAGTTTGACAATGGAGACAGATTCTAGATTTTTACTTTGATATTTCAGCACTTTTTGTGCATTTGGATCCAGAGATGCTGTTAAATAGGCATGGAGGCCTATGATAATAGCTCTGTATGTATAATCAATCTCTATGAGGCCTAGTCCTCCTTCAGCTCAAGGAATGTACAATTTTGGCATACTCTGATTCTTTTAAATTACTTTATCTCATGGGCATGGAGGAGTTTTCTTGTTCACACATCCTGTTTCTCAAGATCTTTAAGAGACCAGTCTACAATCTCAAAGCAGGATGAGAGTACAGAAATTGCAAGCTGATTGATGGCTTGTATTTTATTCCGTGATGTTAAGGCACTTTTCAATAATGATTTTAACCTTCTAGAGTATTCTTCATTGATCTTTTCTCTCAGTAATTTTTGCTTTAGTGTCATTCCTTCCTCTACTTTGAGATATTTATATATGCCTTCCTGTTCATGTTCTTATTTTTATTTATTTATCTATTTCTTCTATACCGCCCCTTCCAGAGATCAGGGGCGGTTTACATGGAACAAGTAAACAAATTTGTATACTAATGTATACATTACATGAAACAGAGATTTTTTAACTTTATACAGATAATAGTTAGTATATTACACGGAACTTTGGTGTTATAGCCCTCACTCAGGGAGATGTTTTCCGTTTTCTCAATTTTCCTCTAAAAGGTTGCCTCAGGTTTTCAGGATATCCACAATGAATATGCATGAGAGAGATTTGCATGCCTTCTACTTCCCTTTCATGCATATTCATTGTGGATATCCAGAAAACCCGACTGGCTGGTGGGCCCCCAGGACTGGGTTTGAGAACCACTGGTCTAGGACAAAAGCCATCCTGATGTCATCAGAAAAGCTTTTCACTACATGGAGTTGTTCTGTTAATTACTGATCATTGAAACTGTAGAGCATCAGGTCATCTACAAATAGTAAATGGGATGTGTGGTGGCGCAGCCGAGAGAGAGCATACAAAAAGAGGGAAAAATCAGTCATTTTCCCCAGAGAAAGGAACCAAATCCAGGAGTTTAGGGGTTAAAACTCCTGGTTCAGGAAAAAACTCCCTGCAGAAAGTTTGTAGTCAAGAGACACGCCCTAGCTCCATAGTTACCAGCCCTGCTCATGAGGGACAGCTGGGGGAGGGGCTAGGAGGCAGAAAGGGAAATCACAGATATAAACGGCAGGAACTTGGAGAAAAGAGGAGCCTAGGAAAGGAGAACCTGGGGAAAGAGTGCCTGGGGAGGAAGTGCATTGGAAGGAAGTGCACAGAGAGGAGGTGCCTTGGAAGACTGACTTCCAGAGAAGGTGAAACTTCTATTAAGAGAGGAAGGACAAGGAGGAGTCCTAGTTCTGATTCTGGTGCCAGATGGAATGGACCAGAAGCTCCCAGAAGGGGAGGAGGCCCTAGGAGCTTCAGAGAACTAACCAAGGAAGGAACACGGAGAGTAAGGGGAACTTCACCAGAAACCTCTTGGAGGAAGGCAAGGCCAGCCAGAGGTATTGAAGTTAGCCCCGTGACCTGTAAGAGAGACAGGAGAACTCCGTTTAGAAGGAAAGCTTACCCAGGGGAAATTGCAAGCCATGTGAGTAGCAGAAACCATTCTCCTGAAATTTATATGGAAACCGAGCCTTCAGCAGTAAAGCCTGCCAGAAGCTTACTTCCACAAAGTAAGGTGAGCAGTTTTAAATCTGATACGAATCTCCTGAACATTAAGAAACCTCCTAAATGTAATAGCACTCCTCAGAAGAGAGAAGAGTCTGCATTAAGCAGAGTGTTACAAATCCTAGAGAGGTTAAAGCAGGATAATTCTGAGATTGAATCCAATGCTTCTCAAATAGAGTCAGATGTGGAAAGCATGGAATTAGAAGCCCCTATGATAAAGGACGTGAGCTCAGACCTGGAAATGGATTGCTCTCTAGTTTATACAAAATAAGTGAAAGCTAGAAGGTTTCTAGAGATTCTAAAAACCTGGCAGTTGCTTTCAGAAAGAGCACGGCTGAGCAGAATATGCAAATGAGGTTGCTGAGATTCTAAGCTCTGACTGTGTGTTTAAAGGACTGTTGGCTAATAAGTATAAAACTTGCAATACAGCAGATAGAGAAACCCAATGATTGTGAGAAGAAGGAAACAGTCTGCATTAAAAGTTTGTGTATTATTGGAGAGTTGCACTGTTCCTGTTTTAAAAGCCACGTTGGAAGCTGGTTTTTTTGTCTGCACAAGAGTTTCACTGCTGTTCTTGTATGAAGAAATACTTTCTGTTGATTTGATTGGCAAGCTGAATGTAGAAGCACTTTACTTTATTGGTTACTCTGGGAAAAACACCCGCAACTTATGTTTTGAAATTTTGAACTATAAATAAGAAGTTCATTTGGCTGAAAAGAAAAAATAATAAATAAAAATCCTGCGAGCCTATAATCCTTCTCGGCTGAATCATTTCAACCACACAACTACACAGTTATAGGCAATTATCAAGGGAAAACATATTAAAGTTCGCGTCTCCAGCACCTAGGCGACAGCCTGGCTGCCAGGGGGCGTGACAGATGTTACTTCTGGGTTGTTACCTTCTTTAGGATTCAGGCTAAATTCATATTCCAGAGTTGATGAGAGTACTCATTGGATTAAGAGCAAAACAAAAGTGACGACAGGTAATCTCCCTGAAAAATTCCTTGCTGGATCTTGATGTTAGAATGATGTACTACTAACTGTCTTCATACTTCAAAAAATAGGGTGGTTTGCCACATTGTCATGGTGAATTTAATGTACTCTATCAAACCAGGATTTATCTTATACATCTCAAGACAATTTATTATCCAAGAGCATAGGACACTGTCAAAAGCTTTCTTATAATCAATCCATGCTATACTGAGATTTCTGCTCTCCTTAGCACTGGCTATGATGGTCTTATTTAACATTAACTAGTCTTTTTTTTCCATATGCTCCCTCTTATTTCCCTTTTGCTCTATTGCCATGATGTTATTGGATTTGATATGATCATATATTCTGTCTTCATCTATTGCAATGAACAGCTTATAGATTGTAGGTAGACAAGTTATTGGTCTATAATTTTTGGGAATGTTACTTGGGCCCCCTTTGAAAGGAGAAATGTTCTTCCTGTTATAAGCTATTGTGGTGGTAAGTTCAGCTTCTTGATCGATTGTTTTTTTCAGTTTGCCAGGTATTGCTGGTGTGATGTTAACTGTTTGAGCAAAACGCTGGTCATTTCATCTGGGCCACAACTCTTCTCATGCATATTCATTGTGGTTATACTGAAAATCTGACTCGCTAGGTGTGTCCCGAGGGCTGGGCTGAGAAGTCCTGGACTAGAATATGAGTATGTGTGCTCATGGTCTTCCAGGCATTTCTATGTCCCTTGCCTTTTCTCAGTATAGCTTATTGTTCAATAATTTGAATTTAATTTAATTTCAGAATTATACACCTTTGTAGAATATTTAAACCCAGTCAACCTGAATCATATCAATAGAAAATAAATAGGCCATCCCTGTGGTTTACCAATAGTTTTGTGAGGTGTCATCCTCATTGTTTTCTTTACTAACCTCATTGGCTTATTGCTAATGGCAACCCACTTTGATCAGATTCTGTCCATCACACCTCATATAATCATGACTCTTCTCTGAGAAGGATGCAGGCTGTCTCTATACATTTTTACAGCATAGTCTTATTATTCCATGTGTCATCCCAACTCCTAATGTAAAGGATTCTGGATTCTTTTATTAAGGTCTATTGTCACCACCCCCAAACCCCAATGGAGCACATGCAGTGTTTGTCAATATAGTAAGTGGAATGAAACCTCTAACAATGGTAAATTCAAGGTGTTGGTCAATGCAGACTTACAATATTATAATCAGAGGGCTTTGGAGATGAAAAAGAGGAGGTCAGTCTACTGTTCCAGACAGTTGATGTTTGTGAAGACAGAGGCATTAGCTTGCTGTTCTGCTCCAGGTTTTCATTAGATAAACAGGGCGCCTGAAAAGGATGAAACCTACCTCCTGTCTCTATGTTCCAGCTAAAATCCTACCTCTTTAAGACTGCTTTTAGACCCTAGTCCCCAGTTGTGTTATCTGTCTTGATTAGATTGCAAGCTCTGATGAGCAGGGACTTTTTCTTACATGTGTCTGTACAGTGCTACATACACCTTGTCGAATTTTACAAATGATAAGTAATAGTATTGACTTAGGGGCATGTTTACTAAGATGCGGTGTTTGCACCTACCACCCAATATGTGCAAAAATGGCCATATGGTAGGTGCAGACCCTGTGCAGTAAATGCAGGGAGCTGCCCAGCAACTGTCCTGCATTTAATACACAAGGCAGCCACTTACTGTATCATAGGAGCCCACATTCCCTGTCTCAGGTGTTAAGTGCATCCACTTCTGCCCCAGTCCCACCCTGTGGTGCGCTAAGTAGATACTGCAGAAACAGCCTCACACTGTCTGTTTAGTACAGGTCAGCACATGCTAGATAGTTTGCTCTAGAGCCATGCTAACATTTACCACAGCTTAGTAAACACACCCCTTAGAGAATTAAATTCAACCATCATGATCATCCCAACACCCACCCTCCCAGAAAAATCATGTAAAAAAGATATAACTGGTCCTCATACTTTGTTTTGTATATAGCGATATAAGATACAAAACTTTGCTTTGTATATCTATATAGATATAATTATAGATGTAATTGGGGGTATTTCTAAAAGTCATTTACCCAGGTAAATGGGCTATTGAAAAAAATGCTTATCCCCCTTGCAGGTGAAAGTATGCACTGATGGTTCTTTGGGTTTGTGAGATGGTCAGGACCTGTTGTTTTGCTTTGACTACAGCTGCTCTTTGCTACCCCCTCCCGCTCCCTCTGAGGTTGCTGCCTTGGGCAACCACCTAGTATTGCCATTAGTTAAGCCTGCCCTGTAAGTGGGCTGTTTCTGAAAGATTCATTACTGCAGTGGTGAGTATCCCACTATGAGGGAGTAAACCACTCGTCCTGGGTATGTCATTTACAGGGAAAGGTGACTCTCATCTGAGTTTTAGTTGTGAACAAACAGTATAAGTAAAAGGTGTGTGCTGAAAGCGTGAAGAGGAGAAATGGGCAAAGAAGGCAGCTTCTCAAGCAGTGCTTTTTTTTTTAAAGGCATTTATATTCGCAAATCAAATGGAGTACAACAAACATAAGAAATAATAAACAAGAAACATAAAACAAACATTATACCAAAAAGACAAATGATGAAAACAAAACTGTCATACAAAAAACAAATCATTAAGACAATAAAGAAAATATAAAATAAAATAGCTGAAAATCCCTAAAAGCAGCTTCAAAATATGCAGTCTTCACATAGTTTCTAAATGTTAAGAATTCAGACTCTAATGCACCTCCACAGGCAAAGTATTCTAGAGTGCTGCCATTACACAAGAAAAGGTTCTAGAACTCAACCTTATGTAAGGACTTCACAGATGGCACCTCAAGCAAATTTCAGCCATCAGATCTCAGCAAACACAATGGTGTGGCAGGTGCAGGCCTGTGACCCACGGTGTCTGACATAGGCAGGCCAGCATGGCTAGCTTGACCTGTAAATGAGGCCTGTGGAGAGGCATATAGGATTGCACATCCCCCAATATGCTGCTATTGTAAGAAAGAACTCAGTAGAAATATTGAATTAGCTTAGGTAAGCAGAACTGCAGAATTAAGAAATGGAAAAATACAGAAAAGACATGTTTAAAAGTTACTGATAAGAAAAGTACATTTGCAGAGAAATAATGAGGAGTGCTGACAGATGAGTTACAGAACCTTGCTCTTCTGCACGCACAAATTGGTCCCATAACCTTGAAAGTGTGAAAGTAACAAGTTGATGAACTGACCATTGTAATTGGGACTAGAAGGGGGGCAGGCAGGTGTCATGCCCACAGAAGCCCACAGAAGGAACATAATTGGAGAAACTTATCAGTACCGGGACCAATAGAAGGGCTACGGGAGGTACGGGAGAGTACCGGGACCAATGAAATGTTTTTCTATACCTAGAATGGAACAGAAGTCTATAAAAGTTGTTGTAATGCTTGAAAACTTTGCTCAGCCATTTTGAAATTGCCTTGCTTGAGACTTGTGCACAAATAAATGATTTGGACCTTCTGAACAGACTCCTGGTATCATTGGTTTGTCTGCGCTTTGCTGCTACATATTCCTTGGTGCGTTGGCCGGGAAGTTGTGGAATCAAAGTGTATATAGGGCAATATACCACGACTTTCCGCCTCTATAGGCTTGGTCCTGCCGGGATCGCGCCCTTCCGACGAGGGCCGCTCCCTGGCGCCACCGGTCCCTTGTATCGGAGGGAGCTGGTCGGACCTCGGCGGGTGCCGGGCCCGGTTGGAGCCAACGCCTCGAACCCGAGTGAGGGGAGTCCGAGGTCCAACTCATGCGCCTGCTTGGGAAGTTTTGAGGACCGGATCCGGTGAGTATAGTTTTGATTTTGGGTCTAGACAGAAATAGAAAGAGCAGTACTGCCATTGGAATTTGGAATTTGTAATCTCGAGATATTGGGAATTGGTAAGAGAGCATGATCAACTCTCAAGGAAGAGCCGAGTAGCCTGGCATGGGAATTCGCTAGGTGAAACCCTCATCCTTTTTGTAATTGGGAAAAGACTAGTCAGAACAGATAGAAACGAATGCATTCTGAGATACGTTGCTAGCATGATTGTGTGAACGAAGTGTGAATGAGAGGTCTGGCAGCACGGACCAAGTGAAGGCGGACCCCTGATTAGCGCATTTCCTGACCGGGCGACCGCGTTCAGGTCGCGAAAAGGGGGAAGCGATTGTCGTCTTGTCTTGTTATTTGTATTCCCTATACGTTTCCAGGGCCGTGAGGACCCCTTACCCACGGTCCGCACTCCTTTTCCCTTCTGTCTGTTGTTGCACGCACACATCGAAATGGGAGGGGCGGGGTCTACTAGAAACACTCCATTAGAATGTATGATCGCACATTTTAAAGAGGGATATTCAGGAGATTATGGTATTAAAATGACAGCAGCCCGTTTGCAGATTTTGTGTACTAGGGAGTGGCCCGATCTAGACCCCATCTGGCCCCGAGAGGGAACGTTCACTGTAGAGATTATCCAGTCAATACATCGTAGAGTGCGGGTAGCGCACCCAGATCAGTACCCCTATATAGATTCTTGGTTAAGTATTTGTGAAGATCCGCCCTCCTGGGCGCAGCGCTGTTATGAGGAGCAGTGCAGAATAATGTTAGCTAAAACAGATTCTAGACAGAAAACGGAACAGCCTAGAATGAAAGAGCAGGATAAGAAAGCCACGAAGAAACCCATCCTGGCAGATCCTGATTCCCCAGAAGTAGTCCTCAGGCAGCCCCGAACCCCAGGTCCAGTAAGAATAGCCCGGCGACGTCCTGCCCCAGAACCCCAGAGACGGCCAGAGCCGAGGCGGGACCCAACCCCCGGTCCCCCTCCTAGAGAAGAGAAAGAGGGAGAATTAGTGGAAAGAGAAGTGGAGGACGTAAAAAGTGAGTCAGAAGCGGAGATAGAAGGAGGAGAAGAAGGAAATTCCCCAGAAGAGGAGGAGGACAGTGTACAAATAATTGAGAAAGCCAGCGCTAGCACTAGCACGCCAGCGAAAGAAAAACCCAAAGCAAAACCAGTTGAGAAAAAGAAAGCGACTCCTGCAAAGGCAACGACAATAACCCTTAGATCCCAAACAACGCCTGGGACAGCCAAACTGTTTCCCTTAAGGCAAGTCCCGGGAGTACCCGTAAAGAATGATAATGATGAAGTGGTAGCGGGACCCCTAACTTATGTGTATATTCCTTTCTCTACAACTGATTTATTAAATTGGAGGTCGCATTATGCCTCCTATACTAGCAAGCCCCAGGAGCTGACAGAATTAGTAACTAGTATTATGGAAACTCACCAACCCACCTGGCCAGATTGCCGTCAGCTCCTGACCACCCTATTCACTACAGAAGAACGAGCGAGAATTAGAAAAGCAGCTATTGAATGGATGGCAGAAAACCCTGCAGCTCCGGCACAGGGACAGAATATAATAGATCGTAGAGAAGCAGCTCAGAGAGAATTCCCAAATGAAGACCCCCAATGGGATCCAAATACAGATGAAGGATCCACAGCCCTAGCCCGCTTTCGCCAAGGCTTTTTACAAGGCCTGAAAAGGGGGGGCCAAAAAGCTATGAACCTTTCCAAAGTCGCAGGAGTTATCCAAGGAATAGATGAGAGCCCAGCAGATTATTATGAAAGATTAACTGAAGCATACAGAATGTATACTCCCTATGATCCCGAGGCACCAGGAAGTTTATGCATGGTGAATTCTGCTTTTGTAAACCAGTCTCAACCAGACATTAGACGTAAATTACAGAAATTAGAAGGGTTTGCGGGCATGAATGCAACACAGTTATTGGAAGTCGCTCATAAAGTGTATGTGAATCGTGATACTGAAAGACAGAGAGAATGTGATAGAAAGATGAAGAAGAAAGCTGATTTTTTGGCTGCGGCCATAGTTGAAAAGAAAAGGGGAGGTGTCCCTAGTCGAAGGAGCAGAGGAAGAGGGCGGGTCAAGGCGGAGGCCGGACCCAGAGACTAGGCGTGAACCAATGCGCCTATTGCAGAGAGGAAGGACATTGGAGAGATACGTGCCCGCAACTCGAAGACGCCCAGCAAGATGACGACAACGATCATCAGTGGCGAGAAGAAAGACGAGGCCGTCCCCGAGGCCGAGGAGGAGCCAATCGAGAACAATTCCAGAGAGAGAGGGGAGGAGGAGCCATTCAAGCATTGGCCACACAAGCCCATGATGAGGATGACGTGGATTAGGACAGACCGGGCTCCAAGTTTGCTTTAGGTCTCCAGGAGCCTATGGTCGGAATACAAATAGGAGACCAAATTATGAACTTTATGGTTGATACTGGAGCAGAGCATTCAGTAATAGACAAAAAGATAGCCCCATTCACTAAAAAAGCAGTCACCATTATAGGAGCAACTGGTGCCAAAGCCACAAAGTCTTTTCTTCAAAACTGAATATGCAGTCTAGGAGGACAGCAAGTAACTCATCAATTCCTTTATATGCCCGAATGTCCAGTACCACTACTGGGACGAGACATGTTAGCCAAACTTCAAGCACAAATATCTTTCTCTGAACAAGGAGAAATGCAAATGACAGTAAATTCCCAAGCCAAGCCAGCAGGAGTAATGCTGCTGACAGTTCCCCGAGAAGAAGAATGGAGATACTACATTGATGATTCGATTCAAGATACCTATTTTGAACAAACCTTGAAGAACATTCATGCACCACCTGGAGTATGGGCAGAAGGCAGTCCTCCAGGCCTAGCCAAGCATATAGCTCCAGTGATTGTAACCCTCAAGCCTAGTGCTACCCCAGTGCACGTCAAACAGTACCCTCTCCCAAGAGCCGCAATTGAAGGCATCCATCGCCACCTACAGAGATTGCTCGAATATGGCCTACTAAAAGTATGTCAATCCCCATGGAACACCCCACTTTTGCCAGTAAAGAAACCTGGGACAGATGATTATCGCCCAGTGCAAGATTTGAGAAGAGTAAATGATGCAGTTGAAACTATACATCCAGTTGTACCCAATCCTTACACTCTTCTAGGACTGATACCTGCTGAGGCTACCCATTTCACTGTACTGGATTTGAAAGACGCATTCTTTTGCATAAGATTAGCCCCTGTAAGCCAAATATTGTTTGCATTTGAATGGCAGGACCCCATCTCTGGAAGAGGGGGCCAACTCACCTGGACAAGATTACCCCAAGGATTCAAGAATTCACCTACCATCTTTAGTGCTGCACTGAATCAAGACCTTTCAAGCTATCCAGTAGCCCCGGGGAAGAGAGTGCTTCTCCAGTATGTGGATGATCTGTTGATAGCTGCCGTATCAGAAAGTGAATGTATACTAGCCACCAAAGATCTCTTGCAGTTACTAGATGAAGCTGGATACAAAGTTTCCAGAGCCAAAGCACAGCTATGTCAAAAAGAAGTGAAATACTTGGGTTTTCGTATTACCCAAGGAAGCAGAAGATTAGGCAGAGAAAGAAAAGAAGCAGTATGCAGAATTCCAACTCCAACAACCAGAAAGCAAGTCAGAGCCTTTCTGGGAGCAGCGGGATATTGCCGAATCTGGATACCCAACTTTGCCCAAATTGCCAAACCACTGTATGAAGCCACAAAAGGAGAAGAGAAGTCACCACTGGAGTGGGGACTTGAGCAGGATACAGCCTTCCAGAAGTTAAAAGAAGAATTGATGTCATCACCAGCACTTGGACTACCAGATGTCCACAAACCTTTCCACTTGTTTGTACATGAAGCACAGGGAAATGCCCTAGGCATGTTGACTCAGAAATTAGGAAATTGGGAGCGGCCTGTAGCCTACCTATCAAAACAATTGGACCCTGTGGCCAAGGGATGGCCACCTTGCTTGAGAGCAGTTGCAGCTACAGCGCTACTAGTGAGTAAAGCAGACAAACTCACACTAGGACAGAACATACGAGTCACTGTGCCACATGCAGTCCTTGCCCTTATGGAACAAAAAGCAAATTATTGGCTCACCAATTCCCGAATGTTGAAGTACCAGAGCATGTTATGTGAAAACCCACAAATACAACTTGAAGTGAGCCATGCCTTGAATCCAGCTACCTTGATACCCATCAGTGAAGAACTCCCAGAACATGACTGTATCGAAGTCATGGAAACTGTGTTCTCTAGTCGACCTGACTTAACAGATGTGCCCATAGACAATCCCGACCAGATCTATTATGTTGATGGGAGCAGTCTCATCCTTGATGGACGACGCTGTGCCGGATATGCAGTCGTCACTCAACATGAAGTAGTTAAATCATCAGCTCTAGCCCTCAGGCACATCAGCCCAGAAAGCCGAATTGATAGCACTCACCAGAGCTTTGTTGTTAGGAGAAAAACTTATACTGAATGTATATACAGATTCCAAATATGCCTTCACTACCTTGCATGCCCATGGAGCTCTCTATAAAGAAAGAGGACTCATCACATCCGGAGGAAAATCAGTCAAATATGGTCCCGAGATATTGATGTTACTTGATGCAGTCTGGGCACCAACACGTGTAGCTGTCATGCATTGCAGAGGACATCAAGCAGGAAAAGGAGAAGTTGCCCGAGGAAATAGATTTGCAGATGCCTCAGCATGACAAGCCGCTATGACAGGACAGATTGCCCCACAAGCTATGCCAATGCAAGCAGCATTGTTTCCAGTACCTTTGAATCTATGGACTCCACGATATACCACCAAAGAATTAGATTACTATTGTGACAAAGAAAATGGAGTATTGAAAGATGGATGGATTGAGCTGCCACCAGAAGAGGGCAGTCAACCTCCAGGACGAATAGTAATTCCAGAACTGTTAGGACCATCCTTTGTCAAAGCTTTCCACGAAGCCACCCACTATGGGAAGAGTGCGATGGAGAAAGCACTCAGACCACATTTCTACATCCCTCTGATGACAACCATATCAGCCTCAGTAGCACGTCAATGTGTAACTTGTGCTAAAAATAATGCCAAGCAAGGCCTTATTACAGCACCCCGAGTTCAGTCAGGAGGTGTCACCCCCATGCACAACCTCCAAGTTGATTTCACCGAAATGCCAAAAGTCAATGGATACCATTACCTACTAGTATTAGTTTGTACTTTCTCTGGGTGGGTAGAAGCATTCCCAACCAGAACTGAGAAAGCCCGAGAAGTTACCAAAGCCTTAATGAGAGAGATTGTCCCCAGATTTGGAATCCCAGCAGTAATAGGGTCAGACAATGGACCCTCATTTGTCTCCCAAGTTACTCAGCAGTTAGCAAAAGCTTTGCAGATACAGTGGAAGCTCCACACTGCATACAGACCCCAGAGTTCAGGGAAAGTTGAGCGAATGAATCGTACCTTGAAAGCCCAAATGTCCAAGCTTTGTCAGGAGACACACTTGAAATGGCCTCAAGTGCTCCCCATAGCTTTACTCAGAATACGCTCAGCCCCTGTAAAGTCAACAGGATTTTCCCCTTTTGAAGTTTTGTATGGTAAACCCCCACCAATAGTGCAGGGAGTCAAAGGAAGTTTAGCCCAGATTGGTTCAGAAGTAACCAGACAAGAACTCCTAGCTCTTAGTTTTGTTCTGCAGACTCTCCATACGTGGATCCAAGACCAGTTGCCTATCAACTTGACGGAACCCTTGCATCCCTATCAGCCTGGAACTTCGGTGTGGATCAAAGATTGGAAGAAGATACCGTTGGAACCCCATTGGAAGGGACCGTACACCGTCATCCTGTCTACCCCAACTGCAGTAAAGGTAGCCGAGATCGACGCCTGGATCCACCACAGCAGAGTCAAGCCCGCCGCCAATCCTGAACCAGAGCGGTGGACAGCAGAGCAGCACCCTGATGTACCCTTGCGAGTTACTCTGAGACGGCAACCAGCAGCATAGACACATCATCACAAGTGCTTTGCAGTAGCCAAGTCTTTCGAAGAGGATTGCTGTTTTCCATGCAGCAACAATTTTGTTTCAACGAACCCAATTTGTGTGTGATTTGACACACTACTTTGAGACTACATTAACTAAGCCAGACTTCACAAGCCAACTGAATTGCTAAGTTGGTTAATGTGTGCTGGACAACCTGAGGATCTTCAATCAACACTCAGCACCCGTTAAATTGCTTCATTAGCAAACGGGACGAAGAATAATAGACCGTCGTGATCAAGATCAGCAAGCTGAGGATTCAGAAGAACTCCAATCAACATCAACATGTATCTTTGCTTCTGCTTTGCCTTGGTTGCCTTCTTTGGAGGTTTTGAACAGACTTATGCTCTACCTCCATGCACCGCTTGCATTACTTCTACTAGAACTGGACTGAAAGTAACTCAGACTTGGAAATTGGTGGAAGTGTACAGGTAAAACAGGATCAGGGTATAGTACTGCTACAGCGGCAGATTACTATTGCCCATATTGGGAATGTGTTTTCTATGCTACCTGGAACACTGGTATAACTGATGAGAAAATAGATAAACGGATGGCTACTCTAACCAAGCCAACCACAAATGATAAATGTCAGAAAGATGCTTGCAACCCCTTACACTTGCGTGTACATAATCCCCATGCATGGAAACAAGGATATAAGTTTGGTTTGCGTATTGCTGGAGGAGGAACAGATCCAGGGACCATTGTGTATATTAGATTGAATACTCAAGCCCACAAGTCATCTAAATATCATATTCATAATACCTTTTATGAAGCTATGCATGTAAATAAGTTTGAGATCCCTCACCCTTCACAGAATTTGTTTCTAGAATTAGCCGGAGCAGTAGTCTCTAGTCTTAAGATCACAGATTGTTATTTCTGTGGCGGAACCCAAATGGGAGATCAATGGCCCTGGGAAGCCCAAGAATTGAATTATTCCATGATTTATAACCAGACTGAATTACACAAGACTACCAGTGAATGGGTGTTAGCGCACTCAATCGCTGGTCGTCTTTGCTTTGCCAGAACTGGACCCCAGTTCACCCAAAAGGTAGGACAGCTGGTTTGTCTTAGCCAGAAATACTATAATGCCACGACCAAAAAGACAGCATGGTGGTCAGGAATCAGACATCCTGAACCTCCTAACCCATTAGCTAGATTTCCTGAACTTGCAGGTCTATGGACTAACCTTGCGAAAGTCCAAGCCTGGCAAGCCCCACCTGGCCTATATTGGATCTGTGGAAACCGAGCATATGCGCAACTCCCGCCACAATGGGGAGGAGCATGTGTCTTAGGAACCATCAGACCTTCTTTCTTCCTGTTAAACACTGAACATGGAGAACAATTAGGATACCCTGTATACACAACCCACAAACACAAAGGAGCATCAAGACAGAAAAGAGAAGCCTTACAGATAGGCAAGTGGGAGAAGTGGCGAGGTGATGATTGGCCACCAGAAAGAATTATTGAGTATTATGGACCTGCCACTTGGAATGATGATGGTATGTATGGTTATCGTACCCCAATTTATATGATCAATCGTATTATTCGCTTACAAGCAGTAGTTGAAATAATAACCAATGAAACTAGTCATGCTCTCACGCTCTTAGCTAGACAAAGTACTCAGATGCGCACTGCCATATACCAGAATCGCTTAGCACTTGATTATTTGCTAGCAGCTGAAGGAGGAGTATGTGGTAAACTGAATTTAACTAATTGCTGTTTGAAAATAGATGATAAGGGTCAAGTAGTTGAAGAAATTGCTAAAGATATGCAAAGACATGCTTATGTGCCAGTACAGACTTGGCACGCATTGAAATTTCCTAACTGGTTTGCTAACCTTTTCTCTTGGCTGGGAGGATTTAAGACTTTCATTATCTTAGTACTAATCCTTGTTGCTGTTATCCTCTGCTTACCATGTTTAATCCCATGTTGTATGCGTTCCATTCATAGTGCTATTGATAGTACAGTAGAGCGGAAGACCGCAACTAAAATAATGGCTTTATACAAAGCTAGCCCTAGTGGAACTAGTAAGAATCCTTTAATCAGGATGTGATTCTTCTAAAAAAGTGATTTAATTCTCACACCTTATTAAGTAATAGGGTGAGATTAATCAAAGGGGGGAATGTGGCAGGTGCAGGCCTGTGACCCACGGTGTCTGACATAGGCAGGCCAGCATGGCTAGCTTGACCTGTAAATGAGACCTGTGGAGAGGCATATAGGATTGCACATCCCCCAATATGCTGCTATTGTAAGAAAGAACTCAGTAGAAATATTGAATTAGCTTAGGTAAGCAGAACTGCAGAATTAAGAAATGGAAAAATACAGAAAAGACATGTTAAAAGTTACTGATAAGAAAAAGTACATTTGCAGAGAAATAATGAGGAGTGCTGACAGATGAGTTACAGAACCTTGCTCTTCTGCACGCACAAATTGGTCCCATAACCTTGAAAGTGTGAAAGTAACAAGTTGATGAACTGACCATTGTAATTGGGACTAGAAGGGGGGCAGGCAGGTGTCATGCCCACAGAAGGAACATAATTGGAGAAACTTATCAGTACCGGGACCAATAGAAGGGCTACGGGAGGTACGGGAGAGTACCGGGACCAATGAAATGTTTTTCTATACCTAGAATGGAACAGAAGTCTATAAAAGTTGTTGTAATGCTTGAAAACTTTGCTCAGCCATTTTGAAATTGCCTTGCTTGAGACTTGTGCACAAATAAATGATTTGGACCTTCTGAACAGACTCCTGGTATCATTGGTTTGTCTGCGCTTTGCTGCTACAATGGCTGATGTTTAAACAGGAGTTCAAAAGAACATAAGAACATAAGATCATATGCCATACTGGGTCAGACCAAGGTCCATCAAGCCCAGTATCCTGTTTCCAACAGTGGCCAATCTAGGTTATACGTACCTAGCAGTTTCCCCAAAAGACACAGGTTCCACAATGTTTGTACTGGGTCAAGAATTGATATCCTGGGTCCCTTCTTAATAATGGTTTATGGACCTTTCCTCCAGGAACTTATCCAAACCTTTTTTTAAAACCAACTACACTAACAGCCTTTACTACATCCTCCAGTAAAAAATTCCAGAGTTTGATTACACGTTGAGTGAAAAAATATTTTCTTTTATTGCTCTTAAATAGTTTACCCTGTAGCTTCATTGCATGTCCCCTAGTCTTTCTATATTCTGATAACGTAAACAATCGATCTACGTTTACCCGTTCCACTCCGTTCATTAATTTATAGACTTCTATCATATCTCCCCTCAGCCGTCTCTTTTCCAGGTTAAAGAGCCCTAACCTTTTTAGCCTTTCTTCATAGGAGTATCCTTCCATGTAAATGTAATGTGTGCCTTCGAGTCAGTCCTGACTCCTGGTGACCCAGAAGCTCCTGGGTTTTCTTGGCAGTGTCACCGGAAGTAGATTGCCAGGCCTTTCTTCCGAGGCAATGGAGGGTTAAGTGACTTGCCCAAGGCCACAAGGAGTGCTAGTGGGAATTGAACCCTGGTTGCTTGGTTACCAAGCCAGTGTTCTAACCACTAGGCTACTCCTCCACACCCTTTACAATTTTGGTGGCTCTTCTCTGAACCTTTTCTAATAACGCTATATCCTTTTTAAGATACGGCGACCAGAATTGCACACAATATTCAAGGTGCGGTCTCACCATGGAACGATATAGAGGCATTATAATATCTTTTGTTTTATTTTCCATTCCTTTCCTTATGATACCTAGCATTCTATTTGCTCTCTTGGCTGCCGCTGCAAGAATGTAAAGGAATAATGGTGACAAGAAATGAAGAAAGATTCAGGCAATTTGTAAAAAAGAAACACACATCCTTGGGAAGTGAGGGAGCCCCGCATCAGTCCAAAAGAAGTCTAAAATCCCAGACAGGGAAGAAGGGCATCCCAGAAGAGCTTGCAGCTAATGATTAGAAAGCTTGTTCTGCTTTGTGAAGCTAAAATTAAACTTAGCATTGTATTACAATTACATGGTTTTACTTTGAAAACAATGTTTCCAGTAGAAACTTTAATATTGAAACATCTACTGTATACTGTGTCAGTAGTGTTTTTTTGAAGTGTTTAGCTATAAACATTGGGTCCTGAAAATAGAATTCCTTTCCCCCACTGGAGAATCCATGCCAAGATTAGCAGAAAGTCTGGAGGACTTAGCCCTAGTATTGCGTAAGCCTGCTGTCACTGTCTTATAGGTGTACCTGGGAATGAGGCTCAGAAATATATCCAAATTTTTGTTCTTTACAGCAGTTCAGTTCTTCAGCCATACATTGAAGATAACAATTTGTTTTCCCTCTCACAAAACATCAGCAATACCTTGGAAAATTCTACTGCCATTTGCTTAAGACCATCTTCTTTCCTAACTCTTTGCATTAGAATAGTATCTGTCGTTTTTGAAGTGGGTTCTTACAGTTGTCTTTCTTAAGAAGAAAGAAATCTCAGCTAATACTGTCATACTACTAACCCTAACAAAATATTAGAAACAAAATATTTGTAGCACCAAGTAAAACTATCCATTTTATAATAAAAGTATTTTAGAAATCACAGATTTTAAAAAGCAATATCTAATACAGTATATGTTTAGGCCTAGATAAGTTTATGTAAAGGATTTGAACCATTAGTCTTGAAAAAATAAGACTGAGAGATGACTTCATTGCAGTCTTAAAATAAATACGGGAAGGTTAGACTGAGAAAAGCAATTTGCTGTTCTGTCTCCATCGGAGAAAAGGCAAGAAGTAATAGCATTAAATCTCAACAGAGGACATTTAGGTTACATTTTAAGAAATTTTTTTTCACTGTAAGGCAGAGGTACACAACTCTGGTCTTCGAAGAACATGTGTTCTGGGTAATCAAACTGTGCAAATTAACTTTGATCTCAGCTCAGCTATATGCTTGATATTTATTGCTGATATCTTTTTAAACCTTTATAATTAATCTGTTTGCTGTCGTCAAGGAACAGGTTTGTGCAACTTCGCTATAAGGTGGGCAAAGCACTGAATAATATATTGAGGAAGATGCTGAAAGTTATTAAATAGCAAAAAGCAAAAGTCACCATATATAGAATATAAGTTGCCCCTTCAAAAGCTTTTTTCAATTCTTTTGTCGGACAAAACCGATAGAAGGGAGCATGAGTCTCACCCTCATAAAACGGTTATGTCCATTTTAATCAAAATAAGTGCTGTGATTCCTGCCATTCACTGAAAAAGCTTAGAGATCAGCCAATCATTTGACAGTTGGCCCTTTAAAATCCAACGTTTCACGTTTTGGCGTTTCCATGGCAATCTAATTTCAATGAATGGCAGGAATCACAACACTTGGGACAGGGTTGTTGTATGACCCGAAACGTGCACGTCGTGTATTTTCCTGATTACATTCTACAATCTTCAGTTCTGCTGCTATAAAGATAAGGGTTTTTCAGCATGTTTTAGTATTTCTAAGAACTTATATTGATTAAAATGGACATAACCGTTTTATGAGGGTGAGACTCATGCTCTCTTCTATTGGTTTTGTCCAACAAAAGAATTGAAAAAAAAAAAAGCTTTTGAAGGGGCAACTTATGTTCTATATATGGTGACTTTTGTTTTTTGGTCTTTATTTGTCACTATTTGGGGTTTCTTTTGGAAAGTTTTTAAATAGCAGGTTAGACAAATTATTATCTAGGATTATAGAATAGTGGATCCTGCTTGGAGTCAGGAGGATGAATAAGACAACCTCTTTAAGATACTGTAAACCTTATTTTCATAATTTTTATTACAATATCATCTGAGGCTGGAACCTGACAGAGGCACATTTGTACCTTGCTATAACTAATCTTCTTAGGTAGTCCTTCAAAGGATCCCTAATTGTGTAATATTGAAACTACTAGCCTTATGTTGTGTCTCTTTTGATAAAACAAACAAAAAAACTCCTGTAGTTTAAAGTCTATGCTATGGATGCTTCTAAAAAGATATCGTCTATGCAGGTAAATGTATTTACAGTATATTCTGGGCCAGTGCTATCTTTTTTGCTGCTTTGTGCGAGCAATTACTGGGTTGCCCCCTCTCCCCTCCTCCACTGATTCCAAAGCCTCAGTTTTGTCCCAAGAATGACTCAGGGTATGTTTACCAAATATTAGCATACTTTAAGTGCCACTGCACCCATAGAAATAAATGGGTGATGCTACACTTAACACACATTAACATTTGTTAATATGCTTTAATCTTTAGTAAACATACATTTCTACATTACTATCCTCCAGTGCCAACTGCCAGGCCTGGTAACCATATAAATTCTGCTGAGAGGGATATTTAGTGGCACTAATGAACCAACACTGCTGAATATCCCCGATAAATAGCATGGCACTGTATGGATAGCTGTGTCAGTCAGCACAGCACAGATATTCAGCACCAGAGAATATCCAATTCTGGCACTGAATATCTAGTTTCATTTTAACCCATGGCAGTTAAGCACTTTAAAAACACTGTTCGCAGCAGGTTGACTTTCAGGCCTGTGTAGTCCAAAGACAGACATATTCCAATCATTAAATTGAAAATAAATGTAATTATCTACCTTTTTCTGTCTGGCCATTTAATTCTCTAATTGTGTTGATCCCAGTCTCTGGTCTCTGCTTTTCTTGTCTTCTCTTAACTCACCCTCTGGGGTCTGGAGTCCATCTGCCACTTCTCTCCCCTCCTGTCTTCTTCGCTTCCTTCCATCTCTGATGCTGATCCTTTCCTTTCAGCTTTCTTCCATTTATTTTCTGAATCAACTCAGATTTTATTTCTCCTTCTTAACATCCAGTTCTTAATCTCCATCTTTTTTAATGTGTCCACCTACCACTTTTCAACATTTAGCACAGCCCTCTCACTCCCTATCTCTCTATCCTTCCACAGCCACTTATTTCTTAGTCTTTAACTAAGTCTTTCTCTCTTCCACCCTTCTTGTGTCCATTATCTCTCTTCATCATTCTTGTGGTCTTTTCATCTAGCACCTCTCCCCTTTTTTTCATCCTATCACCCCATGTCCAACAACCCCCCTCTCTCCCCACCATGTCCAGCATCTCTTACTGTATCTCTCTCACCCCATGTCCAGCATCTTCTCTTCACCCTCCCCATTTTGTATCTACCATCTACCCTTCACCTCTACTGTGCACAATCTTTACCCTATATCCCCCTATACTCCCACCCCATGTCTAGCATCTTCCTTTTATCCTATGATCCCTACCCTGTGTTCAGCATCTACAGTATCATTCATCCCCAATCTCATATCCAACATGTGCCCTCCACTCTCCTATGGCCTCTACCCAACATACAGCAATTGCTCTCCATCCATTTTGACCCCCTACCCTGTGGCCAGCATCTGCCATCCACCCCTCCACTCGCCAACTCCATATCCACTACCTGCTCTCCATCCCCTTATACCCCCATCCCATGTCCAGTCTCTGCTCCCCACCCCATGTCCAGCATTTGCCTATTATCCCTCTATACCCCTAACCCTTGTCCAACAACTACCCCTCTTTCCACATCTATCATCTGGCCTCTATCCCTTATAAGAAGATAAGAACATAAGATATGCCATACTGGGTCAGACCAAGGTCCATCAAGCCCAGTATCCTGTTTCCAACAGTGGCCAATCTAGGTCATACGTACCTAGCAGTATCCGCAAGAGACACAGGTTCCACAATGCTTGTATTGGGTCAAGCATTGATATCCTGGGTCCCTTTTTAATAATGTTTTATGGACCTTTCCTCCAGGAACTTGTCCAAACCTTTTTTAAACCCAGCTACACTAACAACCTTTATTACATCCTCCGGTAACAAATTCCAGAGTTTGATTACACGTTGAGTGAAAAAATATTTTTTCTTATTTGTCTTAAATAGTTTACCCTGTAGCTTCATTATACATCCCCTAGTTTTTCTATATTCTGATAGCGTAAACAATCAATCTACGTTTACCCGTTCCACTCCATTCATTAATTTATAGACCTCTATCATATCTCCCCTCAGCCGTCTGTTTTCCAGGTTGAAGAGCCCTAACCTTTGTAGCCTCTCTTTCATAGGAGTAGCCTTCCATCCCCTTTACCATTTTGGTGGCTCTTCTCTGAACCTTTTCTAATAACGCTATATCCTTTTTAAGATACGGCGACCAGAATTGTACACAATATTCAAGGTGCGGTCGTACCATGGAACGATACAGAGGCGTTATAATATCCTTTGCTTTATTTTCCATTCCTTTCCTTATGATACCTAGCATTCTATTTGCTTTCTTGGCCACCGCTGCACACTGGGCGGAGGGTTTTAACATTTTATCCACGATGACTCCTAAATCTTTTTCCTGGGTGGTGGCTCCCAATGTGGAACTTTGCATTGTGTAACCATAGTGTGGGTTGTTCTTTCCTACGTGCATAACTTTGCACTTGTCCACATTAAATTTCATCTGCCATTTGGATGCCCAGTCTTCCAATTTATCCAGATCCTCCTGCAGTTTTCCACAATCCTCTTGGGTTTTAACAACTTTAAACAGTTTTGAGTCATCTGCAAATTTTTTTTTTTTTAATATGTTTATTTAAATTTTCAACTCCATCCACAATACAACAGCACACTAATATAACAACCCCACACTCTAATCTCTAATCCCCTCCCCCCCTTCTCCTACCCCTCCTGCCCCCACTACCCACCTCCCCCCTCCCCCAGCCAACCTCCACTCCCACTCCCATCCCCCCCGTCTCCCCATGGGTAGGAGGAAGCAGACTCAGAGCAGCTCTAGGCCCCAATACAGCAAAGGTGCGCAGCTGGACCCATCCACCACTCCCTTCATCAAACTCTCGCCAGGGCTGCGAACTCGTCCAGGCATCTCCACTTATTGACCCGCTCACTCCTTTTCCCGCATGCCACAGCCAGAGTCATGCCCATCCTTGACTTCGCCCTCCGCCTGATCCTTGCCTCCTGTCCCTTCTCATAACCCGCATATAAGCAGACCATATTCCACCACTGTATCTCCCCCAATTGAGATGAGTCCTTCCAGTAGGTCAAAATCAACTTGATAGCGACAGCCATCATAAACAGAAAGGACTTATCTCGAGGGACCTGTAGGGACTGGTCTTGGGACCGTAGAAAGACAGTCTGCCAGGATATCCGCCCTTGAATGTCTAGCACTTTCAGCATCTTGATCTGCAAATCTGATAACCGCACTAGTTATTCCCTTTTCCAGGTCATTTATGAATATGTCAAAAAGTAGCAGACCCAGTACAGATCCCTGGGGTACTCCACTATTCACCTTTTTCCATTGGGAAAATTGGCCATTTAGCCCTACCCTCTGCTTTCTATCTTTTAACCAGTTCCTGATCCACAATAGTACACTGCCTCCTATCCCATGACTTTTTAGTTTTGCCAAAAGTCTCTGATGAGGGACCTTGTCAAAGGCTTTCTGAAAGTCCGGACACACTGTATCAACTGACTCACCTTTGTCTACTTGCTTATTCACACCTTCAAAAAAACATATCAGATTAGTAAGACAAGATCTTCCTTGTCTAAAGCCATGTTGGCTGTCTCCCATTAGGCCATGACTATATACATGCTGTGTAATTTTGTTCTTTATGATGGTTTCTACCATTTTCCCCGGTACTGACGTCAGGCTCACCGTTCTGTAGTTTCCCGGATCACCCCTGGAACACTTTTTAAAAACTGGCGTTACATTGGCGATCCTCCAATCTTCAGGTATTACAATGATTTTAATGAAAGTTCACAGATTACTAATAGCAGGTCTGCAATTTCATATTTCAGTTCTTTCAACACTCTTGGATGTATACCATCCGGCCCAGGTGATTTGCTACTATTCAGTTTATCAAATAGTTGTAATACATCTTCCCGGTGTAGCGATATTTCTCTCAATCCCTCTGCAGTATCACCTTTAAATACCACTTCAGTCTTTGGTAACATCCCTACATCTTCCTCAGTAAAGACAGAAGCAAAGAATTCATTCAGTTTCTCCGCTATAGACTTGTCTCCTCTTACTGCACCTTTTACCCCTCTATCATCTAACAGTCCCAATTGACTCTCTCACAGGCCTTTTGCTACAAATGTACTTGAAAAAGTATTTATTTCATGTTTTTGCTTCCGTAGCAAGTTCCTTCTCAAATTCTCACTTTGCCTGCCGTATCAATGCTTTGCATTTAACTTGCCAGTGCTTGTGCTGTTTCCAGTTTTCGTCGTTTGGCTCTTTTTTCCATTTCCTGAAAGATTCCTTTTTGGCAGCAACAGTCTCTCTGACCTCACCTTTAAACCATGCTGGCAATTTTTTGGACTTTCTTCCACTTTTCTTAATGCATGGAATACAGCTGGTCTGGGCTTCCAGGATAGTGTTTTTAAACAACACCCAAGCTTGATGTAAGTCTTTAACCTTTGCAACCGCTCCTTTTAGTTTTTTTCTTAACTATATTCCTCATTTTATCATAGTCTCCCTTTCGAAAGTTAAAAGGCAGTACTGTGGATTTCTTTACTATCTCTCCTCCAATAATTAAAACAAACACAATCATGCTATGATCACTATTGCCAAGTGGCTCCAACACCCTTATTTCTTGCACCAGATCTGGTGTTCCACTAAGGACTAGGTCCAGTATGGCTTCCCCTCTGGTCGGTTCATGAACCAGCTTCTCCAAGAAGCAGTCATTTATTTCATCTAGAACTTTATCTCCCTAGAATGTCCTGCCGTGACACTGACCCAGTCGATACCAGGGTAATTGAAATCACCGATTATTATTACTGTGCTATGACTTTTGTTAGCTTCCTTGATTTCTTTGAGCATTTCATCATCCATTTGTTCATTCTGGCCAGGCGGTCGATAGTACACCCCCACTGCCATCACCTTCCACTTCATACATGGAATTTCAATCCATAGAGATTCTACAGCAAATTTTGTTTCCTGCAAAACTTTAATCCTTTCTGACTCAATGTCCTCTCTAACATAGAGCGCAACCCCTCCACCAATTTGATCAGTTCTATCATTACTATATAATTTGTATCCAGGTATCACAGTGTCCCACTGGTTATCCTCCTTCCACCACGTCTCTGAGATTGCAATCATATCTAACCTCTCATATAGTGCTATATATTCTAACTCTCCCATCTTATTGTTTAGACTTGTAGCATTTGCATACAAGCATTTTAAAGACTGTATTTTATTAATATTAATCTGGCTATTGGTAGGCATGGGTAATTTGGAATCTTTACACTCTGTCTGCACCATATTCAAGGGCATTTGGGCTACTTTACTCTTTTTTGGAACCTCACTGCTTTTGGTAGTATCCTTCAAGGATACCTTCTTCCGAACCATGCGCTCTTGGGCGACTGTCGGCTTTCCCCTATTTTCTAGTTTAAAAGCTTCTCTATCTCCTTTTTAAAGGTTAATGTCAGCATTCTGGTTCCATCCTGGTTAAGGTGAAGCCCATCTCAGTTTCTAACAAATCCAAAGCCTTCATCCTTGCACCATTGTCTCATCCACGAATTGAGACTCCGGAGCTCTGCCTGCCTTTTCGGTCCTGCACGTGGAACGGGAAGCATTTTGGAGAACGCTACCCTGGAAGTTCTGGATTTCAACTTCCTACCTAAAAGCTTAAATTTAGCCTCCAGAACCTCCCTACCACATTTTCCTTTGTCATTGGTACCGACATGTACCAAGACAGCAGACTCCTTCCCAGCACTATCTAAGATCTTATCTAGGCGGTGCGTGAGGTACGCTACCTTCGCACCAGGCAGGCATGTTACCAGGCGATCCTCACGTCCACCAGCCACCCAGCTATCTACATGCCTAATGATTGAATCACCAACTATAACAGCTGTCCTATCCCTTCCCTCATGGGCACATGGCCCTGGAGAAACGTCCTCAGTGCGAGAGGGTTTTACATCATCTGGAGGACAGGTCCTAGTTACAGGATCACGTCCTGCCACACCAGGATGATGCTCTCCTGTCACGTGATCTCTCTCCTCCATGGCAACATGGATGCTACCAGACTGGAGGTGGGACTTCAGGACTATATCCCTGTAGGTCTCATCCATGTACTTCTCTGTCTTTCTTATGTCTTCCAGGTCTGCTACTCTAGCCTCTAAAGAACGGACTTGTTCCTTGAGAGCAAAGAGCTCCTTGCACTTAGTGCATACGTAAGACCTCTCACCAACTGGGAGAAAATCATACATGTGACACTCAATGCAAAAGACTGGAAAGCCCCCATCTCGCTGCTGGACTGTTGTCTGCATATTAGTTTAAAGCTTGTGTTTAGGTCTTTAAATTCTGTACTTACTAAGGGTTGGTGTAGATGCTTATACTAATAAAAAAGTGTCATCTAATACCTCTAATATACCTTGTTCACCTGAAGCTTAGTTAATCTCGGTCCTCAATGTATGACTGGTTTGGATAAAGAGCTGCACCTGGAGAGCAGCCCCTTTCCTCTAAGACGTGTAAGTACATATAAAGCTACAATTACCCCAGGGGTGGGTGGGTGTCGGGGAGGGAGGGAGGGAAATAAGACCTGTTAAAAGAGGGCTGTTACAAGATACCCTGTCCTGTACCTTCAGCGGAGGGGGGGGGGGCTTAGTCCCTCAGGAAGGCTAGAACAGGAAAAAAAAGTTTAAAACGCCGCACGTTCTGGAGACAGAGCAGGGAGAGATATTTAATTTAAAGTAACAGTTAACCTTGCTACCACACTAAGGCCAGTTAGTTGAGAGAGGCAGGGTAAGTTATACAGCTGAGAAAGCTGAAGTGCAAAACTAAAGGGAACAGGGAGGTGAAGTAGCACACCAATAAAGACAACAAATAAATAAATAAATAGACAGCTAGAACTCACAGAAAAGTCGTCACAGGAGTTAAATATCCACCTCTCTAGCAGAGCACTGTGAGGGCACTGCTCTTCCCAGAGCAGAGAGAGGCAAACAGAACAGACTATGCACACGTGGGAGGAGGATACAGGAAGAAGGGCTATACAATACCTCAGCAGGGGGGGGGGGGGGTAGTCCTTCAGGTAGGCTAGAGCAGGAAAAAAAGTTTAAAATGCAGCAGGTTCTGGGGACAGAGCAGGGAAAGAGATTTAATTTAAAGTAACAGTTAACCTGGCTACCACACAAAGGCCAGTTAGTTAAGAGAGGCAGGGTAAGTTATACAGCTGAGAAAGCTGAAGTGCAAAACTAAAGGGAACAGGAAGGTGAAGTAGCACACCAATAAAGACAACAAATAAATAAATAAATAGACAGCTAAAACTCACAGCAAAGTCGTCACAGGAGTTAAATATCCACCTCTCTAGCAGAGCACTGTGAGGGCACTGCTCTTCCCAGAGCAGAGAGAGGCACGTTATGTCGACTTTGTACCCCTCCACCCATATAAATATCCAGCATCTACCTTCCACCCCTTCCACTTTGTGTCCAGCATCTGCCCTCCACCCCCTCATTTGTGTCTGGAATATGATTGTTGTCCTATTCATTCCCCTCCCTTATGTCTCTCCATTTATATTTCTTACCTTTTAGTCATTTTATTCTTTTTATTATTGATGTTCATTTCATGTAATTTTTATATCTGTAATTTTACCTGTAAGATGCCAATTCCATTTGTCGAAATAGTGGTATAACAAATGTTCATAAATACAAATAAATGAATAAAGATGGACATTTATTATACTGTATAAGGTATATGGACATGGAAGACAGGTGTAAAGAGAAGTAGTGACAAGAGTAAGGGGTATGTTTACTAAACCATCCTAATGCTCCTGGCGCTAGTTGCAGCGATAATGTGAAGGATGCCATATAAGTAGTGGGCGTTCCGGTCTTAAGGTAGCAATCGTGGGTTATCATGTGATAAAGTGCGCCGTGTCCGTTATCGCGCAATAGAGGGAGCTGTGCACGTTACCGCACATTAACCTTAACTTTGCGTGCTGACCTGCAAGCACAGCAACAGAGGTGTAGCACACTGGTTAATACAATGACTGCTGAAACAGCGGTCATGAGTTTGATCCCCCAGTGGGCTTAATGAATAAGGTTGGCCAAGGTAATTCCTTTTCCTGCTTGAAACAGTCCAACAATCTGTGCTGCCAGCTAAAAATACTTGCACCCCAGTGCCATAAACTAATGCACCTTTTAGGGCACACCAGAAGGCACATCCTAAACCACCACATCAGCCAAGGCAGGTTATAATGTGCCCCAGAGGCCATGTCGAAAGGTTGTCAACTCCCAAGGCACCATAGTAGGCACCCCATAAGCTGGCTGATTCTAAGGTGTGGCTTAAGATGCCCCAAGGATGTATAGGTGACTCAAAAAATGTTGGGCAAGGGCAGTAAGGTCCCCCAAGTTGAAAAGCAAGAAAGGTATGGGCCGAACACAAATGTAACCCTAACACTGCACAGAGCAACAAGGAAAAACAATGCACAAGTAATGGAAGGAAGTAGATATGAGCTGATGGACCAGACAAATCTGCATCCAGCCCATGTGGCAGCTGGAAAAATGGACAAACATATTGGGGGCAGCTGTAGCGATGCACAGGGTGATGGTAATGTATCATGCAACAATGACAGTGTGTGGCAGAGGATGGGAAGACGTGTCCAGCAGAGGAGGTAGAGGTGGCAGGATAGGTGTAATGACAGGAGGACAGAGGAGTGGCAGTGCCATGCAGAGCACACACAGGAGAGGCAATCAGGAAGAGCTGCAATGCAGAAACGTGTATCAGTGCAGGACATGGGGTAGCAGCATGCAAATCAGGGTAGGACGGCACACAGCTGGCAGACACACATAGATAGGCAGAAGGATGGTTGGCAACTGTGATAAGGGTACAATGTGCTAACAGCACAGATCTGCACAGATATGACTGTCACAGGAATGAAAAGTAGCTGTGCAGGACAGGCATACAAATGAAAGAGAACAGAGAAGAATCAAACCTATGACAATTAGCACAAATGTTGATGCACAAACTGGTAGGCCACACCACCAACGTGAGATCATTAGCAAAGGCTGCATACAAGAATACTGCAGGGCATCACACAAGAAGCCTGCTGTCTGCCAGGATAGAAAAAACTCCAACAGTAACCATGATGGAATGCACATGCAGATCTGGTGTGTACAGATCAGATCAGTCTGCAATTGGGACCAGAGCCACATATAACTACATGCACACACACAATGAAATGTTATGCAGTGGATACAGCATGCAAAAGAGAAATAACCTAAACCCAAAGGGCGGCAGGGGATGCTCTGTGGAGCAGGGCCAAATATGGAACAGAACAGGAGAGAATTGAACCTGCAAACAGGTGTGCCACAGACCAGCTGAACCACAGCAATGCCAATCCCCCAAGCAGACTGCCATATAAATGCTATAAAGAAAGAGACATATGTAACAGCTAATATGTGATGGATAGGCAGCACAGAGGGCACACTTTGGTGTATAGTGAAGAGATGGAAGGGTATGTGCATAGGTGATGAACCTGCAGGTACCTAATGGTCAGGTTAGCACAACAGAAAAAAATAAGTAAACCCCATGTGGGGATCAAACCTGCAACCTATGGTGCTACAACACATGTCTGCAACCACTATCCCAAACAACCACAACAAGCACAATGCAAAAATATTACCTCAAAGGGAAGGTGTGTATGGGAACCTGTAACACCCAGTGATATGGCAAATGGCTGGCAGATAGACAGCTGGCACCATACAAGGATGTGAGCACAGGTGGGCTATGTACATGACCAGGAAATCACTAAATACAAGTGTCAGTGTGATCAAGAAGCAGCAGAGACAAATGTACGTCAAACACATATTTTTATTTTGGTGAATCATCACAGATAGTGTAGATACCGCCTATCAATAAACAGACACAATAAACTGTATATAGAGATGGAAAGAAAGGTCAAACATGTTACAGTAACCCACACAGAAGCAATATTGCAACATGCTGTGTTGCACCAACATAGTCAGTCACATGCACATGCACCGTGTACGTTGAAACATGATACAGTGATACCACACATGCACTGTAATACCCTTGGTGATTGCAAACATCAATCCAAGATGTTGGTGTGCAGTAAAGTGGTGTCGTGGCAAATACTGTGTCATGTCCAAGTGGAGGCTAGGTGGACATGGACAAGAGGACCTCTCCATTGCTCCCCCTGTGCCACACACATGGCTGTATGCTCGCGTTGAAACAGATTTGCATATCCTGTGTTCCATGTCACATACATGGGCAAAACACAACACAATGTCAGAAGGATGTACAACATACAGCGACAATGTCAGTCCCTGCTGCACACGTGGGGACCAGTACACACTGTCCAAAGTGCAAAGGGTGTCTGCAATCCAACAAGTCATGTTACGACTGTCCTTGAAACCCTGGGCATGCATAGTCAAATGTGACATCCCAATATGCCACAGTGCTGGAAAGATCATGTGTGTCTCCTACGATGAACACGACACCCAGCCAGAGCACAACAGCAACAGTGTGTTGGACAGGCCTGTCATGCCAAAAGTAGCAGTCCAACAGTAATACTGTCCATCCTAGGCATGTGTCCCACTCGCAGAGGTCAAACATCCTATGGCACCATTTCCCAGGGATAGTTCCATGGTGTTGTTGTGTTCTCCAACAGGTGGTTGATGGTGACGCTGGATGCACTGTAGTAGATGTGCTGCCCTGTGTCAGGAGAGGATAAACAATGTATTGGTATGCTGCTTGCAACATCAGCCCAAATTGCAGAGAGTCAAACATCAATATGTACATAAGGAACCATCACACAGGCAAACATAACATGATCACAACACAGAACACACTGCATGTTGGGGACATTTTGAATTGGAACCGCAGATGAGGATGTCACATGGATATGGCCATGTCCATGCCCATGTTACACAGGTGTTTCACAGCTCCACCCCATATGCATCAGCGTTCGTGTACAGAAACCCAACAGGAAATGTCTGTGAGACAAACAGTAACTCATTAACATGTAAAGGCTGATGTCATTCACAAAAGACCAAAGGTGCAACCTACCGTGTGTTTGCAGCAAGTGCATATTTGGGATCCCCTGAGGCTCTCAAAGGCCACAATACATCACAGTGAAGGGAGAAGATGTCATCAAAATGTGTAGAGTCACCATGTCCCCATGTCCAGCCACTGTTGATGCATGTCCACATTATGGCGATATCTGTGATACAAAAATGCTGTTGCGCAGTGGTCTGTCAGCACACAAGAGATAGGTCAGCTCACAACACATGTCCACAAGGTAAACAGCAGTAAGGTAGAGATAGCACAGTCACCACCGCTCCCCAGGTGTACAGACCCCTCACACCACATGATAATGCAAAATGCCTGCACGCTGTATCATCACACAGCCAACCCAAAACCACACACCCACACAGTATGCTAAGGTGAGCGTGCCAGCAGTAGCATATGGCCTGTATGTGTACAATTGGAGATTAGTGGAGATAAAGGCCTGTTAAATGCAATGATACCCTGCTGTTGGCTGATGATACAATGTCAGGGAAGGGTGTACGTGCATTCCACCACTCAAACACCTAGGACCTGCACACACATGCAGCTCTGTTGGATGTGTCCCAGAGACAGTGTTGGAGAAGACAAACTGGCCAGGAACACGTGGATATGTGTGCCAACAGCAACATATGGGGTATGGGGGTGCAGGGAAAAGAGGTGAACAGCAACATATGTACAATGGAGAAATTTCACTTACCGTTAATTTCCTTTCCTGGAATACTGCTAGACCAGTCCAGACAAACGGGTTATGCACCCCTGCCAGCAGATCTTGGAGACAGAGAATTCTACCAGAGCTCTGATAGGCTGGAGCCTGGTGATATAATCCTACCCCTAGGGGTCTCCCTCAGTTACGTCCACAAGCTAATGCAACATGAACTGTAACATCACCCCAGAGGGTCTCAAGTGAACTATATACAAGGGAGCCGAAGAACTCCCTAGAGCTGAAAACAGTATCCACCTATGAACCCATGGACTGCCCATGGCGAGACATACCGGCAAAGAGAAGAACCGCGGTCGGCGGCTGCACCGCACCAGCGGCACTCCAACCAACAGCAGGGCAGGTCCTGGACTGGTCTAGCAGTATTCCAGGAAAGGAAATTAACGGTAAGTGAAATTTCTCCTTCCAGTTCATACTGCTAGACCAGTCCAGACAAACGGGCAATACCTAAGCTACCTGCATTCAAGGGGGTGCAAGGCCGCCGACAGCTCAGCAACTCCAAAACGGACCTCCTGATGGGCATGAACGTCCAACCTATAATGACCGACAAAGGTGGACAGCGACGACCAAGCCGCCGCCCGGCGAATATCGAGAGGAACTACATGAGACCTCCCGGCCTACAAAGTTGCTTGCGCCCGAGAGGAGTGAGCACGGAGTCCCGGTGGAGCTGGCTCTCCCAGAAGAAGGTACGCCGCCTCAATGGCCACCGTAACCCATCTAGAAATGGTAGATTCGGAGGCTGCGGACCCCCGACGAGAACCCGCGAACAAGACAAAAGAGCAACAGTCACATGGAAGGGTTCCGCGACCCCCAGATACCAAAAAAGAAACTTCTTAAGGTCCACCGCCCGCAACGGAGACCGACCACTGTCACAGTGCGCCTTTGTTAAAGACGGAAAGAAAAGAGGCTGGTCAACAGTGAACGGCGTCAGCACTTTGGGCAACAAAGGAAGGGACAGTTCTCAGAGAAACGCCTTCGGAGGAAAACGAGAGATAGGGATGTCGACACGAGAGAGCCTGGAGCTCAGAAAGACGGCGTGCCGAAGTTATGGCCACCAAGAAGACTGCCTTCAGAGTCAAATCTAGAAGAGAACATGCCCTCAGAGGCTCAAAGGGAGGAGCAACGAGGGCACAGAGGACAAGCACGAGAGCTCACGCCTGTACAGGTGAACGCAGAGGAGGCCGGAAGGCCTAACTCCGCGGAGGAACCGAGACACGTCCAAATGCGAAGCTATCGATCGCCCCGCTATAGGACTCCGAAAACAAGTTGAGGCGACCACTTGTACTCGCAAGGAATCGAGCGCTAATCCCTTATCCACTCCGGCCCGTAAAAAGGACAGGATATCCGGAACACCGCAACGCCAGGGTGAGAGGTTATTTCGCGAACACCAACCATCAAGAGACGCCAAACCCGAGCGTAAGTCAGCGTCGTGGTAGATCGCCGCGCCGTGAGAAGCGTCACGACCACGCTAAGCGAATAGCCATAGCGAGCAAACCGGCGGCGTGGAATTGCCAGGCCGTAAGCGAGTAAGGAGCCGGGTCTTCCATCTCCACCAGTCCCTGAATCAGAAGGCCGAGAAACGCCTCGAGGCGGAGCATCGACGCCCCAGACAGACGGAAGAGATCCGCATACCATGGTCCGCGAGCCCAATTCGGAGCCAGCAGGAGTACAGGGTCGTGACGGTCTCGGAGCCGCTGGAGAACCATGCATATCACGGATCAGGGAGGGAAAACACACAGGAGAAGAGGAATCGGCCACGGTTGAGAGAGAGCATCTATGCCGTGCGTTTCCTCGTCCCTCCAATGGCCGAAGTACAGCGAAGCCGTGGCAGTCTGCGTCGTAGCCATTAGATCCATGGTCAGTAGTCCCCACAGGTGAACAATGGACCAGAACGCATCCGGCTGCAGAGCCCAGCCCCTGGGCTCCAGAGAGTGCCGGGTGAGAAAATCGGCCTACACATTGTTCACGCCTGCGATGTGCTGTGCCGACAGCACGAAGATGTTCCTCCGCCCACGGGAGGAGCAAACGCCTCTCCTGTGAGACATCCGGACATTGCGTGCCGCCTAGGCGGCTTAGGTAAGCAACCGTCGTGGCGTCTGACAGGATCCGAACCGCACACCGCCGCATTAGAGGCTGAAACTGAAGAAGGGCGACGCGCACTTTCCGCGTCTCGAGAGGATTGAAAGACCCTTGGGCTTCGCGAGGTGACCAACTCCCCTGCGCCGAGGCTAAGCCGCAAGGCACTCCCCAACCGGAGAGGTCGGCGATTGGCGTCATCAAGATCCAGCGCAGAGACTCCAGAGGGACTGCCCGTAGAAGATTGTGTGCCTGAAGCCACCAGCGGAGGCTGCGGCACACCAGCAGAAGCAAAGGCAACCGGATTCGATAACTCTCCGATACCGGCGACCAACGAGATAGAAGCGCCGTCGGCAAGCAGCGCAAGAGCGCTCTTGCCCACGGAACGAGGGCTATCGTTGCTGCCATGGACCTCAAGAGTTGAAGGTAGCCCCAAGGCCGAGGCGCCGCTTGATCCAAGCAGCGGCGGAGCTGAAGAGAGATCTTCTGAAAACGTTCCTGAGGTAGAAACACCTGTCCCCTACGAGTGTCGCACCCAGCCCCGAGAAAATCCAGGACCTGAAGCATTCCAAAATAGACAGAGTAACGGCCCAGTCCTCCTTCCAACGGTGGACCAGGACGAATGGCATCTAACAGCTGGAGCCTTTAAATGAAGCAACATCCGCTGCCCATTGACGCAGGCTGAGGCATCTCCAAGCTACCGTCACCGGTGCTAGGAAGCGAGCTGACAGCTGCAAGAGATCACAGAATGCCTCTGCCCGGAATGCAGCGATGGATTCGAAATGAACCAACTCGGGAACACCTGGAAGCTGCGGAATCCATCGAAGGGAGGCCCGAGCTGCCAGACCTCCGCACACCTGCAAGAAGGAAATAGCGGGTGAAGGAAAACCGGACTGTAGCAGTCTCCCAACTCTTCAGGTCTAGCTGGTCACGGAGCGCCTCTCCGCCCTCAACCGGAAGTGTGGTATGCCTGATGACCCTGGTCAGAATGCATCAACCGTCGGGTATGTCAGCCTACGGTCCAAGTGAAAGGGAGACCAAGGGTATAACCGACCAATACCGTGTGCCGTACGAATGCTCTGGAAAATGGGATCCGGCTGCAACCGGAGTTGAGAATCCGGAGGAGCAGGCATGTCGGCTAGGGGGAGCGACTCCATCACCTGTGTGATTAGAGCCGGCAACTCCTCTTACCGAAAAAGGCTGAGAACCGTCAGCGAAGAAAACAGATGGAGAATATTCCCTATCTCCGTACTCCAACGAGTCAGGGCTGACCTCCGAAGATTTAAAGTCTTCTTGAATATCCATAGTACCCCGCAAGGCACATGCTACGCCCCAAGGAGGACGTACTGCTCTAAGGTCTGAGGACTTATGGGACCACTTGCGAGACCACGCCATATGCTCGCCTGCTACTGGGCAGGTGTAGGAGATAATCCAAAAGACTCCAAAAGTCACAGGTGTCATGCCAGATGGAAGAGTGTGAGGAAAGCACTGTCAGTCAAGGCTGCTGTGGCCTCCAGCGGCTGTGGAAGCGACATGGGAGCTGACTGAATCTTCTCCTGCAGGAAGATCCTGCAGCAGGGGCTCTGAGGAGGGGGGAGATAAGGTGCTGATGAACCCAGCTAGCAGCGCAGTGGGAATGGGGAAAGTCTCCGGGATGCAGCGTGCAGGTGGAACACAAGCAAGCTATTAATGCCCCCTTTGGCTGATTACATATCTCATATAAGACAGCCAGAGAAAGAAGCATTGTAGAGACTTAAACCACCTTCCCTCTTCTTGTGTTTTTTTTTTTTTTTTTTTTTTTTTTTTTTTTAGCATTTAAAACAAAAAGCAAGGTAGGCTCAGGGAAACCCAGGACTCTTCAAGAAAAGGATCTTGAAACTCCACATGCCTCCACAGCATGTTGAAATGTGTGGAAACTGCTGTCTAGAGCTGTTTCCTCCAAAAAGAAACACTGAAGAGAAAAACAAAATGGCCGCTGGCACAGAAAAACTGTCAGGTATTCACTGAGCTGAGAAGGGAACTGTCAGTCATTCACTGTGCTGGCACAGAGAAACTTTCAAAGTCAGGGTAAGGCAATTACAGTGACTGAAAGTAGGGAAATTAGAGTGTGATCCCTCCGCAGCCATTCAGACCTCCATGGTAGGGGCTGAAAGGTGTTTCTGGGGAGGGATGTAGAAGCTCAAATCCAGCTGTAAGAAGATTACAGTGAGCATGCTTAATTAGGCCGAGCCCAAAACAGTCAGGATCCAAAACACTGACTTAAAATTCCAATCAAATGGTATATTGAATAAGACAGGTACAATATTCAGTAAGACGTACAAAGTAACCCGGCTGCAGTTTGTGGATTAAAAATTTAAAGCAGGAACTTCAAAACTCAGAGGCAGCCGGTCCGGATGCAGTTGAAATCATCCCAGAGCAGCTGGGGCAAGTAAGAAAAAAACAGGCTACTCACAGTTTTTCTTTCAGAAAATGATACCTGAACTTCCTGGAGGCGTCCAAACTCTGGTGGGAAAGACTCAGCGCAGCGTAAAGCCAATGGAGAGCTCCACTGAAGCCAAGCTCAGGAGTACCCAAGTTCATCTGGGGAAGCAAGATGCTGGGGGAAGAGCAGAGCTGATTCATGAGGTCCCTGTGTTTCTTCTGACAGCCTATGCAGCGTAAACCTGAATAAGGCATAGTGAGAACTAAAAACAAATAACTGCGTCCCGCAGGAACAGGCATTTAACAATATCCCCCATAATAGGTAATGCCTCAGCCAGCCTTCTTTATTGGGCACAGTGGGGGATGGAACCCATGAGCCCTGCACCATTCGTCAGTGACTTAGCATTGTACTGTGGCTCTGAATTGCATCCTGTTCTCTATTCATGCCTTCCGTACTTTTTATTCATTATGTTAATACATAGGCAGAGAAAAAGGAACCCCTTCACAACTCACAGCTAGCAAGTGTTGTGGAAAAAAAAACTTAAACAGCATAGCTGTTAGAAGCCAGCAGAGAAGGAATCTGGCTTCCCGCCAAAAACCGGGGCTCATTAGCTATTCAAAATGGCCGCCGGCAAAAATAAACCTCAAAAGAGTGAATTAAAACCCCCAAAAGCTAAGGAATTAACTTAAAAAGTCAAAGGAGAAGGTGGGAGGGTTGCAGGCATGAGAGAAATGCCTAAAATCGCTGAAAAATCAAGAAAAATAAATCGAGTTACCACAGAGTTGCAGACAGCAGTGGGAGAAAGACAGTTTCTGTACTTACAGTACCGAAAGTGCAGAGAAGCCACGGACCGCTGCTCAAACCACTGCAGCTGCCTCACCACTAAAATCAGCCCCAGGGACTGGATTTTAGGAGGCGTACCATCCAGCTAAATAGCCCTCATGACTAGTGCTGGGGAGTCTGCACATCAGCGATCTCTACTGTGACAGAGGACACAGGAGCTTCAGCTGGAATCATCCTGGTGCTCAGATAAGTACACTGGCAACTCAGGGCATAATCTCTCCAAGAGAAATAAAGCATTTTAAATTTTGTTTGAAGGAGCAATAAAAAAAAGCATCCAGATCTGCTGGAGACAGAGAAAAACTGAGGGAGACCCCTAGGGGTAGGATTATATCACCAGGCTCCAGCCTATCAGAGCTCTGGTAGAATTCTCTGTCTCCAAGATCTGCTGGCAGGGGTGCATAACCCGTTTGTCTGGACTGGTCTAGCAGTATGAACTGGAAATGACAGATCACTGCAGACATGTGCTCCCCCTGACTGTCGTCACAGACAAAGTAGCTGTAGGTCCACCTACCCCAGACTACTGCATGTTGGATGATGTACAGTCACCTGCCAATGCACCACAGCACCAGGAGGGTCACCAAGTATGTCCTGTGGATTGAGAAACACAAGAGAAACATACATATGTCATGTTGGGGCTGTGCAACACACACTGCACCTTCACGTCCTCAGCTCGCAGAGCCCCCAAGATCCTTAACAGACTGACTGTTCCCCATCACACTGTACAGATTTGTTTCATGTTAAAGTTATCACTGAAGTATATGTGGCAAACAACAAGGGTCCGTACTCTGTCTGTCCCCTTCCTCACCTCTCTGTTGCTGTAAAAAATGTGAAACAGAACTATCTCCTCACTACCGTGTCCCTGCTTGGCTCTAAGCCCGTAGTACTATCCTCTGTCCCCCATATCGCTCCCAATGCCCCTTCAGTGTGTGCTCTGGTGTCTCAATGTCGTCTGCTACACCGCTGTCAGTTCCTGTAACACAGGGAAATATGCAGGGGCTCCATCCTTATCCTCTGTCGATAAGGAGATAGCGGAGAGACTGAATGAATTCTTTGCTTCGGTCTTTACTGAGGAAGATGTAGGGATGTTACCCATGACTGAAGTGGTATTTAAAGGTGCGGAAGAATTGAAGGAAATATCGATACATCGGGAAGATGTCTTACAACTATTAGATAAACTGAAGAGTAGCAAATCACCTGGGCCGGATGGTATACATCCAAGGGTGTTGAAAGAACTGAAATATGAGATTGCAGAACTGCTATCAGTAATCTGTGAACTATCATTAAAATCATCTCTAATACCTGAAGATTGGAGGATCGCCAATGTAACACCAATTTTTAAAAAGGGCTCCAGGGGTGATCCGGGAAACTACAGACCGGTGAGCCTAACGTCAGTACCGGGAAAAATGGTAGAAACCATCATAAAGAATAAAATTACTCAGCATGTAGATAGTCACAACCTAATGGGAGACAGCCAACATGGCTTTAGACAAGGAAGATCTTGTCTTACTAATCTGTTATGTTTTTTTGAAGGAGTGAATAAACAGGTGGACAAAGGTGAGTCGGTTGATATTGTGTATCTGGACTTTCAGAAAGCCTTTGACAAGGTCCCTCATCAGAGACTTTGGGCGAAACTAAAGAGTCATGGGATAGGAGGCAGTGTACTATTGTGGATCAGGAACTGGTTAAAAGATAGAAAGCAGAGGGTAGGGCTAAATGGCCAATTTTCCCAATGGAGAAAGGTAAATAGTGGTGTACCCCAGGGATCTGTGCTGGGTCCGCTGCTTTTTGACATATTCATAAATGACCTGGAAAGTGGAATAACGAGTGAGGTTATCAAATTTGCAGATGACACAAAACTATTTAAAGTTGTTAAAACCCAAGAGGATTGTGAAAAATTGCAAGAGGATCTTGATAAATTGGAAGACTGGGCATCAAAATGGCAGATAAAATTTAATGTGGACAAGTGCAAGGTTATGCACCTAGGGAAGAACAACCCAAACTATGGTTACACGATGCAAGGTTCCACATTAGGAACCACCACCCAGGAAAAAGATTTATGCGTCATTGTGGATACCATGTTAAAACCCTCGGCCCAGTGTGCAGCGGCAGCCAAGAGAGCAAATAGAATGCTAGGTATGATAAGGAAAGGAATGGAAAATAAAACAAAAGATATTATAATGCCTCTATATCGTTCCATGGTGAGACCGCACCTTGAATATTGTGTGCAATTCTGGTCGCCGTATCTTAAAAAGGATATAGCAATTTTAGAAAAGGTACAGAGAAGAGCCACCAAAATGGTAAAGGGGATGGAAGGATACTCCTATGAAGAAAGGCTAAAAAGGTTAGGGCTCTTTAACCTGGAAAAGAGACGGCTGAGGGGAGATATGATAGAAGTCTATAAATTAATGAACGGAGTGGAACGGGTAAACGTAGATCGATTGTTTACCTTATCAGAATATAGAAAGACTAGGGGACATGCAATAAAGCTACAGGGTAAGCTATTTAAGACTAATAAAAGAAAATATTTTTTCACTCAACGTGTAATCAAGCTCTGGAATTTGTTACCGGAGGATGTAGTAAAGGCTGTTAGAGTAGCTGGGTTTAAAAAAGGTTTGGACAAGTTCCTGGAGGAAAGGTCCATAAACCATTATTAAGAATTGACCGAAGATATCAATGCTTGACCCAATACAAGCATTGTGGAACTTTTTTCTCTTGGGGAAACTGCTAGGTACATATGACCTAGATTGGCCACTGTTGGCAACAGAATACTGGGCTTGATGGACCTTGGTCTGACCCAGTATGGCATATCTTATGTCCATATACATTTCCTTGGTGTGTATATCTCATACCTTGACTTACATTAACAGCTGTGTGCTGATGAGTTGCAAATATATCTCTCCATGCCTGAGTTATGTCTGCCAAACCACACCCTGATGTCTGGTTGCCACCTGGCATAGATGGCTGCATGTCATCCCACTGTGTGAAATTGATAATGGCAAAGCATGGATATCCTATATGCGCACCTAAACCCTCCCCTCCCATCAGAGTGCCTTTGTGTGTGTGGCCAAAACTTCCTTTCTCTAGGATCCGCAATGTAGGTGTTGTCTTGGACTGCACTCTCCTCCTCTACACACATACCCAGCTTGTAGTTGAGACTTATGGTTTATGTCTAGTTGTCATCAGCTATATCTCCCCAGTCCTCCCTGAAAACACAACTAAAACCCAAATCCCTCCCCTCCCCCCCCCCCCCCAATCAGCTCCTGGCTTGCCTACTGTAACCTACACCTTGATGATCTGGCCTTGAATCATCTCTGTCTGCCTGAAAATATGCAACACTGCATTGCATGGCTATTCTACAGCCACACACATAATGGCACTAATACTCCCCCTGTCAGGACACCTCACAGGTTTCCTATCCGTTTCCGCATCCATGTCAAGGCTACGTGCTGACCTATACATACAGGCACACTGTGGTGTTGCAGTAACTTCCCTTACTGATCTCATATACCAGTAATCCAACTACTACTCAGCATGTATATAGTGCTACGTATCACATGTAGCGCTATACAGAAACAACTAACACACAGTCCCTGCTCATCAGAACATACCAACCAATCAGTTCAAATCAAAAAATGTGAAACACACACATCTAGGCCACTGGTCCCATCTATGATCTGCTCTCCTACTGTTTACCCCATACTACATGCCTTTCACCTTGCTGCACCCAAAGCCTCAAACTACCTGTGGCTGTACAGCATCCCCTATCCCAATCAGCCACAAATCAGGTATGACAGCTTAACACCTCCCACAAGCCTACTACTCTCGACACACATAATCCACCACCACCCGCTGTTGTGCCCTGCTCACATCTTCTGCATTTCAGTCATGACTAGATTGTAAGGTGGGATGGCCAGGCAGTGTCTGTTACATGTGAGTGCAGTGTTGCATCTTACTGCTATTGGGATACAAATGTTCACTAGTAGTAGTAGTACACACATATCTAAACAAATGTATGTGGCAAAATATGCAGTACTTACATGAGAAGAGCACCTCAATCACCTGCCGCCTGACTGCTGTTCCCTCACGTGTATCACCGTGGGCACATACAGAAGGGCACGTAGGATCATCCTCCAGATCCTCATTAATTTGGACAGGGATATGGTGCCTGAGAGCAATGTTGTGCAGGATGCAACAGGCTATAATTATCTCTGCCACAGTCTGTGGTTTGTATTGTAAGGCCCCGCCTGTCCTATCCAGACACCTGAAGCAACTCTTTAAAATGCCAAAGGTGCGCTCCATGATGGAGCGGCTGGAGGCATGGGCCTCATTGTAACTCCACTCTGCACTGGTCCGTGGTTGACGCACAGGGGTCAGCAACCAGGGGTGACACCCATATCCTGCTTCACCTGCAGAAAGAAATGTGGAACGTTAAAGCAGGAGCTGATGTCCACCCAAACGGACACAAGTATGTACGTGCAAACCAAATGCACAAAACATCCTGACAGAAAGATATGACAGCACATGATGGGACACCACAACTATGCATCAGCGTGTGAAGTTATGACACACAAAACAAGGGATAGGTGTACGGATTGCAATCAACATAATCTGTAACCACAACACAAATGCTAGCGTCCATGCTACCATCATCACACAACACCGTAGCAAGGTAGAGCTGGAGGGCACCACCCCCCACCCCTATGTTAGATCACACACAGACAGATGAGACACACACACAACTAGGGATACACCTCAAAGACAGACATGTGCACATATGGTTAGTCACAGGATCACCATGTGCATGTCAGAGATGAGAAATACACACCCAGCAGTATACAGTCCTCATACTTGAAAGTAAGCTTGTTTTGTACAGGGCGGTGTACACTATCAGATTGACTAAACCTGACGTGTAATAATAAAGTGAAATTATGCTGTATCATCCAAAAGAGCCTTATAAATAAAGTAAACCATGGCTGATAGTTAAACAAAGAGAACTCGTTTCTATTTGTTTCTCTCCACAAAGCTTTGGTGTATCTATATAGAAGCGTGTGGTATTTTATTGCTGTCTTTGAATTCCTTTCATATTGCTTTGAATGTAGTTTTCTGTAACTCCAAGAGCCCTGCAGGTTGCTGGTGAGGGGGGGGGGGGGGGGGGCAAAGAAAGCCCACAGTTGGTGCCATTACTCGGTCTGCAGATTTCTCCATTCCTGGCAAGGGCGGAAGGTGTTTGTGAGTATTGTGTGGTGGCAGCAATGGGTAATCTGTTAGGTAAACGTGAGTTATCTCAGTTGCGTGAATGGCATGACAAAGCTAAGGTTTTAGCTGTTCAGAAAGGTAGCCCTTCTTATTGTATGCGTGAGAAATATGGGGATCTGGCTACTGATTATATTGTACACTGGCATGCAGTGACTAATGATAATGTGCTTTTACAGTTTCCTTTGGAGGGAACTTTTTCTATAGATAGACTTCGTTATCTGAAATGTGCTTTGCAGGCTAAACATACCTTGTACCTTACCAGAACATTACTTTATTATCAACCCTGAACAATTTTGTTAGAAGAAAAAGGGATGTTTCTTCACAGGATAAGGCCATAGAGGCTGCTCAACACCTGGTAGACACTACAAAGCCTTTGACTAAATCTCAAATAGATGCATTCACAGGTACGGTGTGGCTTTCAACACTTGGAGCTATAGCACCCACTAGAGAATATGGTACCCAGATTATGCGATTACAGGCAGTGGTTGAACTCACAGCCCTAGACCTCACTGAGGCAATTAGTGTTTTGCAAGGTGCTGTAAACAAAGTGTCAGCTTATGCAGCCCAGAACCGAATGGCTTTAGACTATCTCCTAGCAAAGGAAAATGGTGTGTGTGGAGTAATAGTTGGTTTTTGTTGTAGTATGCTTGATAATAATGGGAAAATAGTAAAAGGCCTATTGGATAAAGTCAGAAACCGTACTTTTGTCTCAAGTGATAGTTATGTAAGTTCTTTTTCAGCTCTATTTGATTCTGTTTCTTCATTTTGGAATTCATTATCCAGGCCTTTGCAAGGCTTATTAGCATCATTGCTTGGCATTTTGGGGATTCTCATTTTAGGAGCATTAATTCTCTGTGTACTATCAGCTTGCTGTAAGAAATCAGTGGAATCACTGACCCCTGCAATGATGTTACAGTTTGACCCAGACTGTCAAATTCTGAGGACAGGATATATTCTGGATACAATTATTCAAAGCCCACTGAGTCATGACCATTTCATTAAGCCCTCCAGACAAATTCTGTTTCCAGGGATGATAATACCCTAATAAAGGGAAACTCCAGTTAGGTATGCCTAGGTCTGAACTAGAGGCATTCAAAGGGTAGCCAGAACTGTTACATTGTAGTAATTCATAATCATGCACCTGGTTCCCTTGAACTGACATTAATCGTACCACTGAAACATAAGAGTTTCCTACAAGAGATTTTTTATACCAGATAGAAGAATTATGCAGCATTACTATTCTACAAACATTCCATGGAGTATCCCCTACCTTTTTTCCCTTACCCTGAGCCATAAAACATATCGGAGGATGTTGCAGAGGCATAGGACTAACTAGTCTAGGCTCTGGGCCTGTATGAGACCATTGTACAGAAGTTAGATTAAAGGCTATGTCACGAAACTCCTCAAAGGTCTTAGGCCTAACCCTAGGTAGAAATCCATGCTGAGTAGCTGTCACAGATGGAAGACACACTGCACAATCTGATAAATTGAAATGTTTTGCCACTGAGTGTACCTGTGACTCAAAAATGTTTGAATATTCATCATAACATTCCCAAGGTTCTAACTGCAGCACCTCTTTACTACTACTAATATACCCCAGCACAACTAAGATCAGATATAAAAACATTTCTAGCAAAACTTTTAAATCTCTAAAACTATAATTACTTCAAAATATACTAAATCAAAACTGAAAGTATACCCAGAAACTAGTTTTAATTCCACTTCAATGGCAATGTCTGAGTTTCCTTACTTTGAGAATGATTCTTTACAGAATCAGAGGAGGGACTGAAAGTAAGCTTGTTTTGTACAGGGCGGTGTACACTATCAGACTGACTAAACCTGAGAAAGAGTTAATTCTGTTCAGAACTTTGCTTTGAAATAAACTTCATATATTTGCTTACTAAGTAGGTGAAGAGGCACAAGTCCTGTAAATAAGAAAGGGCAGGTTGTCCTCTAGCCGTTCAGCCTCAGGGTTGATAGATAACAAGCAGTCAGCAGTAAACAGTTATGTCTTGGAATACATGTATGTCTCCTCATACTGACCTATGCTGATTAGAAGTTGACCTATGATGTGATAAATACGTAATACCTGACGTGTAATAATAAAGTGAAATTATGCTGTATCATCCAAAAGAGCCTTATAAATAAAGTAAACCATGGCTGATAGAGTAAACAAAGAGAACTCGTTTCTATTTGTTTCTCTCCACAAAGCTTTGGTGTATCTATATAGAAGTGTGTGGTACTTTATTGCTGTCTTTGAATTCCTTTCGTATTGCTTTGAATGTGGTTTTCTGTAACTTCAAGAGCCCTGCAGGTTGCTGGTGAGGGGGGGGGGGGGGCAAAGAAAGTCCACAATACTATCCTGCCTCAAATTGTCTGAATAGTGCTGAGTGATGCAGGATATAGGAGTCATGGGTGGACCCTGAAAACCTAGGGACCACATTCAGAATATGCATATTTGCATCACATTGTGATACAGTGGAGCCAATGGAGGTTAGTGAAAGTACAGTACTCACCTCAAAATGGGCTAGGCAGAGAGATCCAGCATGGCTGAAAAGGGCTGAGCACCCGGTGCCATCAGCACAGGTAGGAAAGAAAGGGTTAGAACGGAACTTTCCTGTCTGCAACAGTGACGCAGTTAGAATCCAGGATTCTAATTACCAGCACCTGCCCCCAGGAGCAGACGTTACGTGCAGAGAGGGGAGGTACAAAGGGACCTGGTTAGAACCAGGAAGTCAGAACAGCCCTGAGAACAGCTCAGAGACCAACTCTAAGAACAGCGCTGAGAACAACTTCGGGAATAAGGCTGAGAGCAACTACGAGAGAAAGTCTGGGAGACAGAACAAATACCTGAGAGCAAGTAAGCAGGACTCTGCAGGGGAAGGTGACACTCCGATGCAGCTAGAGTTTCAGCAGCAATCAGGCAAGTCACGGAAGCAGAGAGGGTTCCAAAGCTCCAGGAGAAGTTTTAATCCCAGGGAAAGCATTGAAGGTCTGGGAGGTCCAAAAGCTCTCAGAGAAAGCTCCAGGCAATTACCAAGGAGCGTTAGAGAAGTGTACCACTGGCAAGACAGCCCCCAGGAGGATTTCCTGGAAGGCAGGAAGTGGAACACTAGCCCCGAGAGTTTTTACAAACCTCGGAGGAACTTGCTACACGAGGCTAGAACTTTGCCACGAGAGAAAAACCCCACAGCTGATGCCTGCAACCTAGATAAGGTAAAGAAGATAAAACCTTACATTGGGGAAGGAAGTGAAACTGGGTGTTTTTATAGTCCTTATTGGCAGCAAGCTTTTAACCTGAGAAAGGGTTCCAACTTCCAAGTGAGAGAGCCAAGAGAGACTGGCTATAAGAGAACTGATTACAGAAGAGGTTTTTACAATCCCGAGTTAGAGCAGTGCCTGGGAGAGGGGAAAGTTTACCCTCCCCCGACCAGTGAAGCTAGCACTTGTTATATGAGTGAGCCTGGCTGCGTCAGCTACCAGCCAAGTATAAACCAAGATACAAGCAGTAATAATTACATTGACCAGGAGCCAATGGATTGTACAATTTGTCTGAATGATGAAATAACCTCTTTGCGTTAGACCTCTCTGTGCAAGGAACAAGAGAGAAGAAATATGCTCAAGCTGTGTTTTGTTTAAGTTCTGCTTTTTGTATTCCAAGCATTGATATTCGCCGTGGAACGGGAATAAACCCCACTTTACTTTATCACCTTGACTGTCTGACTCTCTGTCTTAAAAAGAAGTAGCAACAAGGTGACTCAAAACACCTTAGGCGACTGCCTAGGGCACTCACTGAGTCTCTCCCTACGAGGCTTGGTGACAGGAATGGCGTAGTTGGGGCGGATTTTTCAATCTGGAACAAGCCACCAGGACGTGTACAAGGCCCAGCTGAGGAGCAGAAGTTGCCACGCCCGGAAGGAAATCCAGAGGGAACCGGAGTGGACTACGGCGCACAAGTACCTTCTCAAAGCGAGACCCTCCACCTAGTCCAGGTAAAAGGTATATGGGCATAGGCTGGGGAGGATCCGGAGTGAGAAGGGGTGCTCTTTGAAAAAAAAAAAGAGAATAATAAAAGTGAAAAGGGCAGAAAAAGTCCTTTGCCCAGGGATACCGCACTTGGTGTTTCTTGTGTTTGTGTTTTGCAGCAACAGCTAAGCGATGGATGCCCAGGAGGTGCTACGCTGGATGAGCGCCCAATTCAAAAAACAGAGGGAGCTGGCTCAGCTGAGCCAAGAACAGGCCCTGGCTGCTCTCCAGGCACAGCAAAAGCCCCTGGCAGACCTCGTGAAAACGCTACTAGAAGAACAACAAGAAAAGAAGACACCAGAAGGCTTCAGTGGGGTAGGCCCACCCCAGTGTGGGATATGGACATTTGGACATATGTCAGATGGAGACAATTTTGATGATTTTGTAGAATCATTCGAAAGAGTAGCTCTGCATGCACATTGGCCTAAGGAGCAGTGGGCGGTTAGACTCGCCGCCTCCCTAAAGGGAGAAGCTCAGGCAGCGTATCAAGCGATGCCTGCCGCATTGGCAACAGAGTACCTAGAAATTAAAAAAGCGGTACGGGATAGGCTAGGCTTAACACCAGCTGTGTACCGTAGAATGCTTAGATCCACAAGGTTACAAGTAGGCGAAACGCCAAAAGCACTGTGCCATAGGGTGCGCAGTTTAGCCCTAAAATGGCTAGAGCCTGAGGGTAAAACCGTGGATAGCTTAATTGATCAAATTGTATTGGAGCAATATTGTGAGGCAGTGCCCTCAGATGTCAAAGCCTTTTTAACACTGCAAGACTGCACAACCTCCATACAAGCGGCGCAGCTTACTGAGCGGTTTTTAGAAGCCGAGCTGAATAAAAGAATGCCAAAAAGCGCTGACTGGAAGTTGGGCTGTACCAGTCCTGCAAGGTTAAAGGAGGGTTTGCCATTTGACACATATTGTACAAAGAAATGTTTGCTTAAAAGAAGTAATTCTAATGATGGTATAACATGCTTTAAATGTGGTAAAGTAGGGCATGTAAAAAGGTTTTGCCCAAATCGCATAGCCTTGATAGCAGAGGGTAATGAGCGGGTACCACAGGGATTCCGCCTGGATGTGGAGGTGGAAGGGGTACCGGCCAAAGCCTTGCTAGACTCGGGGGCCGATCAAAGTATGGTCTCCCGGCAGTTTTGGGACGTCATACAGGCCAAAAATGATTTTCCCCCGAGTCAGCAAGATGAGCAAGCCAGCATAAAATGCGTACACGGCGCAACCACCCAGTATCCTCTATACAAGACACACATTAAGGCTTTAGGTACCCAGAAAGAGATCCGGATAGTTGTAGTCCCTAACCTACCATATGATATTGTGCTAGGTAGGGACTGGCCACTCTTTTACCAAGGTATGGGGGAGGAAATACCCATAAAGGGAGGTATGGTGTCCACCCGCTCTCAAGCAAAGGCTGAGGAGGTGCAGGGTAAATCACCCATAGATAAATCTGATCCCACAGGTACAGAACGTGAACCTTCCGGAGGAGAGGATGAGGTTCTAGAGGAGGGCCTAAGCGAGCTTCCCCATCATGAGGAATTAATGGGCACCCCCTCTAAGGAGAATAAGAAAAGTAAAGGCGATAAACGCCAAGAAAGACACCACCGGGCTCAGGTGAGGGCTGGAGGAACAGATAGGCAAGGTTTACCTTGGGTACCCAGTGACCTAGTGAGGAAGTTTCCATCATTTCCAGGAGAACAGAGGTCAGACCCAGTGCTTAAACACGCTTTTGAGTTTGCCCAGAAAGGTAGGGATGTGCTCCCAAGGTTCTTGTTAGACGAGAACATTCTATATAGGGAAAGCACTAACCCGCACACCGGGGCAATTAGAAAACAACTAGTGGTTCCCACTACCTTTAAGGCCGTAGTGTTACGACTAGCCCATGATCACCCAGTTGGTGGGCATAAGGGGATTCAAGGCACTCTAGACCAGATCCTAGAGCGGTTCTACTGGCCGGGGGTCTTCAGAGAGACAAAGCGCTTTTGTGAAGCGTGCCCCTCTTGTCAGCGGGTAAGTGCTGTCAGGCCAGCAGGAGTTCCCCTAGTACAGACCCCGATGATAACCGAGCCCATTCATCGTATGGCAATGGACATAGTAGGTCCATTGGTGAAAACCCCCAGAGGGTATCAATATATCCTCGTGATAATGGACTGTGCTACAAAATTCCCATGGGCGGTACCTCTAAGGAACATATCGGCCAGATTTATAGCCGCAGAATTGATTAAATTGTTCTGCGAGGTAGGGTTCCCCAGGGAGATGCTGACAGATAGGGGGAGCAATTTTGTTTCCAAACATCTAGCGCAGGTATGGGATGCGTTTGGCATCCTTCATATAAAAACCTCGGCTTACCATCCGCAGACCAATGGTCTGGTCGAGCGTTTTAACCAGACTCTTAAGCAGCTCTTAAGAAGGGCACTGGACGGGCAGATGGCTGACTGGGATATTTTACTTCCCTTTACCCTATATGCCAGTAGGGAGCGTATCCAGGCTTCATTAGGAACATCTCCGTACGAGTTGATGTTCGGGCGGGCGCCACGGGGGGTCCTTGATATCCTAAGAGACCAGTGGGTTGAGCCCGAGGCAGGGGAAATAGGGGTTCCCCAGTTTTCTGCGAAAACTCCGAAGCCGCCTGCAAAGGGTTTCGCGAGTTGCAGAAGAACATGGGCAGGGTAGTCAACGCAGCCAAAAGAAGCACTATGATAAGGGCAAAAAGATGAGACACTTGTCCATAGGTGACAAAGTGGTAGTAATGGTTTGCCGACCCTGGGCCCAAGTTCGAGGCCCAGTGGAAGGGCCCATACACAGTAGTGCAGCAAAAAGGTCCAGTGACATACGTGGTAGAGAACGATAACGGTCGTCTCCAAACCTATCACGTCAACATATTAAAGCCTTGGCAGGAGAGAACGGCCGCAGTTAGCAACTCTTGGAGAAGTGGCAAGCGTTGGGAAATAGAAGCGGACCGGGAGAACTCCTGGCACCACAATTCAGTGCTCAACAGCAGGTCAGGCAGGGAGAGTGAGATTCCTGTGAGGATTCCGGGCTGTGAGTACAAATGTCCCCCATCCCGGAATGTCTTAAGAGGGGGGATATGTGATACAGTGGAGCCAATGGAGGTTAGTGAAAGTACAGTACTCACCTCAAAATGGGCTAGGCAGAGAGATCCAGCATGGCTGAAAAGGGCTGAGCACCCGGTGCCATCAGCACAGGTAGGAAAGAAAGGGTTAGAACGGAACTTTCCTGTCTGCAACAGTGACGCAGTTAGAATCCAGGATTCTAATTACCAGCACCTGCCCCCAGGAGCAGACGTTACGTGCAGAGAGGGGAGGTACAAAGGGACCTGGTTAGAACCAGGAAGTCAGAACAGCCCTGAGAACAGCTCAGAGACCAACTCTAAGAACAGCGCTGAGAACAACTTCGGGAATAAGGCTGAGAGCAACTACGAGAGAAAGTCTGGGAGACAGAATACCTGAGAGCAAGTAAGCAGGACTCTGCAGGGGAAGGTGACACTCCGATGCAGCTAGAGTTTCAGCAGCAATCAGGCAAGTCACGGAAGCAGAGAGGGTTCCAAAGCTCCAGGAGAAGTTTTAATCCCAGGGAAAGCATTGAAGGTCTGGGAGGTCCAAAAGCTCTCAGAGAAAGCTCCAGGCAATTACCAAGGAGCGTTAGAGAAGCGTACCACTGGCAAGACAGCCCCCAGGAGGATTTCCTGGAAGGCAGGAAGTGGAACACTAGCCCCGAGAGTTTTTACAAACCTCGGAGGAACTTGCTACATGAGGCTAGAACTTTGCCACGAGAGAAAAACCCCACAGCTGATGCCTGCAACCTAGATAAGGTAAAGAAGATAAAACCTTACATTGGGGAAGGAAGTGAAACTGGGTGTTTTTATAGTCCTTATTGGCAGCAAGCTTTTAACCTGAGAAAGGGTTCCAACTTCCAAGTGAGAGAGCCAAGAGAGACTGGCTATAAGAGAACTGATTACAGAAGAGGTTTTTACAATCCCGAGTTAGAGCAGTGCCTGGGAGAGGGGAAAGTTTACCCTCCCCCGACCAGTGAAGCTAGCACTTGTTATATGAGTGAGCCTGGCTGCGTCAGCTACCAGCCAAGTATAAACCAAGATACAAGCAGTAATAATTACATTGACCAGGAGCCAATGGATTGTACAATTTGTCTGAATGATGAAATAACCTCTTTGCGTTAGACCTCTCTGTGCAAGGAACAAGAGAGAAGAAATATGCTCAAGCTGTGTTTTGTTTAAGTTCTGCTTTTTGTATTCCAAGCATTGATATTCGCCGGGGAACGGGAATAAACCCCACTTTACTTTATCACCTTGACTGTCTGACTCTCTGTCTTAAAAAGAAGTAGCAACAAGGTGACTCAAAACACCTTAGGCGACTGCCTAGGGCACTCACTGATTCTCTCCCTACGAGGCTTGGTGACAACATACAACCTGAACATTCAGGGAATGGTAGTGTTTGCGGATGCGGAACACTACCTCCCAGTCTCTGGGCGGGACCAGGGCAACATGTGTGCAATCAACAGCTCCCATCACGTGTGGTATCCCAGCAAATGCCTTAAAGGCCTGGTTCAGGGTCCCCCACTGTTGCCTAGTGTTGGGAATGGCAATGTAATTCCCCACCCGGCTGATCATGGCACGCAGTACCTGGTGGAGACAGCGTGAGAAGGTTGGGTGGCTCATGCCACCCACTGTGGCCACAGAAGACTGGAAACAGCCAGAGGCAAAGAAATGTAGGGCACCAAAGAGCTTGAACAAACCTGGTATGGCATGTGACCGACCAGTCAGGGGCTCGAGGTCAGGTCTTAGATCCTCACAGAGCTCCCTAATAGCCCCCATGCTCAGGCAGTAAAGGGAGATGACCTGGTCCTCATTCATGCCCTGGAGCTGGGCCCTGGGCCTGTAGAGGTGAGGCTGGCAAGCCTGCAACTCTGCATGCCTCCTGCGCTGTGCCGGCACAGCCCCTGCCTGGCCTGCCCCCACAGCTGCAGGTCTGTGTTGCAGTGGGACTAAACCCATGCCCTGTGCCTGAGCCCCATGGACACCATCTCCCCCATCAGGCAGCTGCAGCCCCTGATCACCTCCCACTGCACATGCAGCAACCACAAAGCCCGCCATAAACTCCACCACCCTCAACTCCTCAAACTCACTCAAACTCAGACACTGACCTCACCCACCAGTCACCAACCCAGCCACACAACTCCACTAGCACTCACCAACCCAGCCATTCTCCACACCAAACCTGCCTCTGACACTTCCCTTGCTTCACCAACAACTGACACTGCACGCCTCGTCTTCCTCGCCTACACAAACTCCTCAGCATGTACCACGTGTGCATGTGTATTTGTGTTTTTTTATGTGTGCGCATCCTTGCGCTTGTTGCTCATGTGCAGCGGCGTGAACGTGGAGGCTGCGCGCATTGCACACACGAAGGGGTGATGCAGAAGGTGCGTGCACAGGGACACCACGTTGCACAGGTGCTCTGTGTTTGAGCATGAGAAGTGCGCATGTACTGCATGCCATTACATGCATGCAGCCGGCCTTACATCACATGCATGGACCGGCACTCGTCACATGGGTCCTGGGCACACACCTTCCGCATCACCCCTGCACATGTCCAATGCGCGCAGCCTCCACGCTTGTGCCGCTGCACATGCGCAATGCATGCAAGGATGCGCACAAGTAAAAAAACACAAATACACATGCACACGTGGTACACGCTGAGGGACTTGTGTAGGCGACGGAGAAAGAAGGCAAGTTGTAGAGCAGGCGAGTGTGAGATCAGGATTATAGCAGGTGAGGGAAGGTGTGTTGCAGAGCAGGCGAGAGAGAGTGAGAGGAGGGGAGGCTAGGAGCAGGAGAGACAGGAAGTAATCTGAGGAGCAGATGCAAGGGAGAGGAGTGGAGGTGAGGTGAGGTGCAGGCGTGAGGTTGGAGCAGAGGAGCCGAGGGGCAGGGGAGGGGGGAGTAGGCAAAGAACAGGAGGGGTGAAGATGTGTGACAGGGAGGGAGAGGGCACAGAGGGCAGTGAGATGGAGTGGCAGGACATGGCGGGGGGAGGAGGGTGAGACATGTTCAGCGGAACCCAGAGCCACCAGGGAGAGGTGGGCCTGTAGTGGTGGCTGCAGGCCCAGCATTTGTGTCGCAGCCCATCCAGGGGCCACCCAGCACCAAACGTAGGCGTATACCGGTGCCAGCCGAGGACCGGAGGAGGGTTGTTAGATTCAGCCAGCAGGAAAACAACATCCTTCTGGCCAGTGTTTTGGCACGGTATGAGGTGCTCTATGGCTGGCTGAGCACAAGCACCACTGTGGGCACACAGATACACATGTGGGAGGAGATCCAGGAGGCCGTAGCTCAGGCAGGGGAGCCAACCAGGTACCTGGATAGCCTTAGGAAAAGGTTTAATGATATTAAGCGTGGTGTCCATGCACACATGGTGGTGGAGAGGCGACATGCCATGGGCACCAGAGGAGTTAGTCCCTTTCCCCCAACTCTGACACCCCTGGAGCAGGAACTCGCAGACCGTCTTGGACCCATCTACCTGCATGGACTGCCTGAAGTGCTGGACACCGCCCATCCACAGGCAGGTAGGGTCAGAGATATGTTACACATGTACAACTCATGGCCCAGTACAAGCCAGCCATGGACAGGAAGGTGGGGGCCTATGTCCTGAGAACACGTGTGCCCTAACACAGGCAACTTGGGTCCACATATCCAGAAAAACATGGCTGTGTAGGTACAGGATGGGTGTGACAGGTACCTGGGGCTGCTTGCACAACAGCCACAGTCCTGGACGTTGTAAAGCAATACACAGGTGTACAGAACCGGGGGGGGGGGGGGGAGGCAGTCCTCCAGCCAGACGGAGTGCTACCCCCCTTTACTATGCATGAGTGGGCCGGATGACTGTACATACAGGGGGACAACACCACCCTCCACCCCATGAACCCAGCACATGTAGCAGCTATTCATACATGGCATATAGGTCACAAAGAACAGCATACATCTGCAGCCAGGCACACACCACTATATGACAGGGGGACACAGACAGGAGGGACATACAACTAGGCCAGAAAACATTGACCTGGGGGGACCCACACACCACCTATAACAGCTATGACGTGTGTATGAGATTACCTGTCCAAAGACATATCCCAGACCAGTGACAGAGGAAGGGCTATCACACTGTGCTGGCAAGGTAGACGCAAACAAACCCCAATGACCACATCACACAGATGTCCAACACATCACACTCTGTCATTGTCCAACATATAGTGTGGATCCCCACCCACCCTCACAAGACATTAGGGTACACATTGCCACAGCCATACCAACTGCACCTAGCTAAGACCCCACACCACCTGGGGCCATCATCTATACAGGTACTGCAGTGCCACAAACACATTCCCATGACCCCCACCCATGGTACAACCACATGCCCAGCATCACTCCACCCATCCCCTGAAATAACCCACCACACACCCCGAGTATGTGATAGCTGTCCACACACACCGCACAGTGGCTACCAAAGCGGCAGATCCCACACACGTCTGACTTACCTGGACAAATGCTGCAACACCTGCCATCCATACCACTCAGGCCAATGCATACACATCGCTCACACACACTATGATAGGCCACAATCCCACTCAGGGCTCACACACACACCCTGGCCACATGTAACACTGAGCCCGCATCCAAGGTCACACGCACAGTGCATACCTAGTGCTGCATATAGTGGGGCCACCAGTCTCAGCCCCATTCCCCCCAACAGAAAAGCAAATGTGACACAGCTCCACCAGTGTGAGAGGCCGCCCCCCCCCCCCCCAGTCAGGTACAGCAAACTGTACGCACATGTGCCATCCCCATTGTAGGTGCAGGAACAGCAAGTACAGGCATACACCACATTGCTTTTGGCGGGGATGTACTACACAGGTGTAGATATCTGACCTGCACTAACTCATCCTTGCTCTGTACCCTGTTCTAACACCCAGGTGACATCCAGGCCATGGAGGCATATGAGGAGGGGGATGTGCCGGCGCCAGAGGATGCCGAGGGGCCAGAGGCCGGTGAGTCCATGGACGCAGACAGCACTGGTGGGGAGACCCCAGGAAACGTTGTGCTGCCTGAGGCAGAGGACAGGGCAGCGGATGACGATGCACAAGTGGGGGCCGGTAGCAGCAGCACATGGGCTGTGGAGGATGCAGAGTCAGAGGGGAGTCACCACACAATGCAGGCACCGGGGACATCACGCACCCAACACACCAGCATGGATATCATCCTTGCAGAGCTGCAGGCTCATACTGCCTCAGAAAAGCATGATTTATTTATTTATTTATTTATTTAACATCTCTTATATACCGCACTATTGTCATCAGCGCGGTTTACATAGAACAAATATATACATACAGAGAAACTGTAATGCATTTTACAAGTAACAGGGGTTTTTGAACTTGGGATTAAAAGTAAACTATATTGACTAAATAACTATTTACAAAAATTTATATACATTAGTCACATTTGGTTATCGTTTGGGATTGTCTTGGTCAGAAAATGTGTTGGTAGTATTTTCCATGTGCAAAGATTAGATTGGGAAATAGCTTAAGAAGAGGTGGTGTTTGAGGCTTTTTCTGAATTGTGTAGGCTGGCTATAGCTCTCAATTCTGGTGGGAGGGCATTCCAGGCTATTGGGGCATGGATACTGAAGGCTCTTTTAGTTGTTTCTTTAGTGTATCTGACTGTTTGTTTCGGGATTGTTAATGTATTTATAGCAGTTGATCTTCTGGATCTGTTGGGGGTCTGTAAAAGTACAAGGTTGGTGATGGTTGATGGTGCTTGGTTGTTTAGGGCTTTGAATGTAGTGATCAGGATCTTGTAGTGAATTCTTGCGTTGGTTGGTAGCCAGTGGAGTCTTTTTAGGACTGGAGTTATGTGATCTGTCTTTGATATTCCTTCAAGTACTCTGGCAGCAGTGTTCATCGCCAGTTGGAGAGGATTTAATGTTGCTTGAGGGAGCCCGTATAGAATTGCATTTGCAAAGTCGATGTGAGGCATTACCAAGGCTTGGTAGACAGTTCTAAAGTCTGAGGGTTCCAGTAAGGGTCGAAGGTGGCGTAGTGTACGTATCTTGTTATATATTAGTTTTGTTATGTTTTTTATGTGAGCTTTCATACTGAGGCGCTGGTCGAGGGTGATACCTAGGTATCGTATTGTAGGTTTTACTGTTAATTCCTTGTCCTTTATCTTTAAGGAGGTAGGAGGTGTGAAGTTTTGGTTCTTTGTTATAAACATCACATCAGTCTTACTGTGGTTGATTCTTAGGTTTTGTGAGATGACCCAATCTTCTACTTATTCGAACATGTTGTCATGGTGTATAATCAGGGTGGTTGATGGAGAATGGCATGTATAGTAGAATGTCGTCTGCATATGCTAGACAGGTGACATTAAAGGAACGAATGAGGTCGCAGATAGGTTGCATGTATATATTAAACATCAACGCTGACAGAGAGGATCCTTGCGGTACCCCTTGATCTTGAAGAAATGGTTCAGATGCTGTTTCACCAATTCGTACTTGTTGCCAATGGTTAGTTAGATAGGATAGACACCAGTCAAGTGCGACACCAAGGATTCCTTTTTCCTTAAGGCGATCGATAAGTATTTGGTGGCTTACTGAGTCGAACGCAGCTGAGATGTCCATGAATATAAGGATGAATCCTTGGTGAATGTTATCTATTCCTGTGATTAATGTGTTGAATAAAGTGATGAGGAGGGTCTCAACTCCATGAGCTTCTCTAAAGCCGTGTTGTGCAGGGTCAAGTGGAGCTTCAGTGTCTATGTGCTGTTGTATTTGACGTTGGACCACTTTCTCAATATTTTTCGCTAGGAGTGGGATGCTGGATATTGGTCTGTAGGATTCTACTTTTAGGGAGTCTAATTTGCTGTTTTTTAATAATGGTCTAATTGAGGTTTGCTTGAGGATTTGAGGAAAGGTTCCAGTTGAAAAGGATTGTTCAAGGATATTCTGTATGAAGAAGCTTACTTCATGTCTAAGGTCTTTTATCCAGGCTGCTGGACATGGATCACTTGCAGCGGTGGTAGCATTTATTGATGCGATAGTGTTTTCAATTTCTTTGATTGATAATGTATTAAACTTGGTTAATGTGGTTGACTGTGAAGACATGTCAATCTTTGTTGGTCCAGTGGTGCAAATGTTGGATGTTTTTGTCATCTTTGACTTTAGGTAGTTAGCATAGTCTTGCGGGTGTATTGTTTGTGTATGTTGGAGTGTTGGTTCCTTTGCCATTGTTCTTACAATGTTGAAGAGATCATGATGTTTATTTAAAGATTGCTTTAGAAGATTAGTATGGAATTGTTTCCTTCGATCTGCTATTTCCTGGCGATGCTTTTCTAGGTGTTTGCAATAGGCTGAGTAGGCTTCAGTAGAACGAGATCTTCTCCAGTGTTTTTCAAGTCTCCGAAGATGGAGGAGGGATGTTCTTAGCTCGTTGGAATACCAAGCTACATGTGTGCGGTGGTTGTTCTTTCTTGCCATGTTTGATGGTTGAGAATTGACTCTGAGAGTGTGGTCCCATGTGTTGATTAGACTGTCCAAGTCAGGTTCAGAGGAGTGTAGTGTTGGGAGAAGATTATTGAGTACTTCCTCTTTGACAAAGGGGCGGAACCTCCTAGCTGTTGGTTTAGCATGAGTGGGTTTGGAGTTAGTGGGATTGGAGGAGTTGGGAATTTGGAATAAAATGAGACTGTGGTCAGACCATGGTACTGGTATTATGATGTGGAAGGTGGGTAACAGAATACACAACAAGCCCCCTGGAAGTTGAGGTAATATCCACAATGACATTCCATGTGCCCCTTAATATTATGACACCATAGCATAGTTCTGTATTTGTAGTGGGGGGGGGGGGTCATGTGCACTCCCCCCTTGTAGCATGTGCCATCTGGTGTCATCAAGCTAATGAGCTCATACATCCGCCTACTATTCACCACAAAATACCCCATGGAGACATACAGTGGTACACACCTACCCCAGATCACCTATAGAGTTTAGCTGCCGGACCCTTCTCCCTGGATAGTGGTATGTAGCAAAGATAGTCAGGGTACTCAGTACTGTGTGTCAGGTTTAGAGTGAACAGCACCCCCCAGATATCTATCTGTGTGCCATGAATCCCATTATCCAACCTATCCCATACGACCAGTGCACAGATACAGCAGTGACACACAGAAGTGCAACACAGTACCATGTGTCATATCTGTGATCTCCACAACCCCCAGCAGGATCATTTCCTGGCCTGTGGATGGATCATGGGACACACAGATGTAAACATGGTACTGCATTGCTAGCCGTCGCATACATGATTGGTCTGCAGACTGGTCTGTTGGGATATGCCGGACATGTGCATGAGTCACGGTGGTGGGGGGGGGGGGGGTGCAACACATGTCTCACACATCACCTTGTGTCTCACCCACAGCCACTCATCAGGTTCTGATGGGCATTCAGGAGGAGATGAGCCAGATGCGTGCCACAGCTGAGGTGATGGCAGCGGTGCTACTGCAGATGCTCAAGAGGCCATGGCTGGGCATTCCCATCAGCCAGCCCCAGCCCCAGCGGAACCAGAACAACGGCATTGCTTGGACCGTGGTCGCCGTGGATGTGGGTGGCCACGCAGGTCTTGATTGCGGGGAATAGGTCACTGTGTGCCAATAAAGATGACTAAACATGATTATACCTATGTGCCTATTTCCAGTGTTTGCCACTGTACTCCCCTGAGTACCCTGTCCCCCATATTGTCACCATGGTCACATGTGTCTCCCTATTTCCCTTAGGGGTGTGGTGTATGCACTACCACCAATCAACGCACAGACCATATACCATGCCCTGTGTGCCCTGAACCATGCCATGTGTGCATCCTTCTACCTATGCGTGGGGGTATACCTTACCTCTCCAGTTAAGCAGTAATATGTTTATGGTGGTACATCTATGTTTTATGGATTGGTCACTCTCTCACACCCCATATCCTCTCCATTGCTCCACCCACATGTATGCCATTCCCTCTGACCCACACCAGGGTCTACGTGGCTGTTTAGCTGTAGATGTTTGTGTAAGACACAGGCAGACATAGGTAACTAGCTACAGTCAGTTGTTCACTCTCCCCCTGTGCCTATAGTGAACCGCTGCTCCCCCTCCAGACCAACATCCACCTGTCTTGGTCTCACCAGCTAGCCCTCTGGGCATCTCCTGGGTCCAGCAGACCATCTTATCCTTTCTGCCACATACCTGCTGCTGGCCATCCCCTCTATTCCCCTACGAGCATGGTGCATCAGATATGCTGCCTACACATGACAGGCAGCAAGCATGTGTCCATAGCTGGTGGTACACACAGCAGTGCAGTACATCACAGGGGCACCAGGGGGCACTGACGGCTACGCAAATGGTCAGACCCCACACATGAGTGTGGAGATGGTCCATGTATGTTACCGATGTATAATGCACATACACATAGGGATGAACACACATGTCCCATGCTCACTTCAACAGTCTGTCTATAAGGAAAACACGTGACCAGTGTGATATATAACAAAACCTGTGTAATTACATATATGGCTATTTACAGGTAGACACATGCTGTGGCCCGAGTGACATGGCACCACAGGGCACGTGTGTGGCCGCCAGTCTGCCCCTCAGACACTCTGGGGCTGCCCATCAGGGGATGGCTGCCGAGATGCACCCTCCATACCAGCTGCGTGCTGCATGTGCATCTCGGCAGCCAGCCACTGAATAGCACCTGCAAGCCACCGCATGGTGCGGTCCTGTGCCTGCTGCCATTGCAGCACACCAAGCACTGCCACAGACAGGTCCCAGATACACCTGCCACCACATCCACCCCAGGTGCCCGGAGTCTGTGTGGTGGCATGTGTGTGGGCCCTGCCTGTGGCACGTGGTGGTGTCACTGCATCCACAGGGCCACCCTCTCCCCCCTCTCCTCACCCTCCCCCCCTCCACACTCTCCTCCTCCTCCTGCACATCATCCTCCCACCCACCCACCGGTGCACCGGAGTGACCCTCACCTTCCCCTCCCTCCCGCCCCACACCAGCCTCCGCCCACTCCATTTCCACAGAGTCATCCTCCGGCTCTGCCCCCTCCTCCTCCATTGGCTGGGCTGGAGCTGTGGGCCCTGTTGTGTGTGTCCCGGATGTGGATGCCCGTTCCCTGGCAGCAACGGCCTCTGTTGGGGAAGACAGTCATTAGGACACCATCATGCCATTCCCATAACACATAAACATTGTGTGGCCACACACAGGCTGTTGGCCCACTGTGACATGCTGACACCCCTGCAGTGGCCGTAACACTCACCGTCATGTTCCTGTTGTGCCTTCCTTTGTAGGTGTTCCAGGACATCCGGGCAGTGCAGCCGCAACTCCCTTCCTTTCTTCCGAAGGTCCTCCACCTGGGAGGGAATACAATGGGTGGGAACATCAGGGGGAGGATATCTCTGGTGGGTGGCCATTGCATATCACACATCACTGCAGGCAGCTGAGTGTTGCTGCTGCTCTGGCCAGTGCATCCTCTATGACCTGTTGGCAACGCCGCATGCATGTGTGGCTGTGGGTCTGCTCATGTGTGGGGTTACAGCTATGTGCACTGTGTGCTACCCCCTGACCCCCTTACCCTGTTCCCACACCCTCCTTGCATGACATGGGTGCACCATGCCATGTGTGTGGTGGTCACGTTGGTCTCCAAAAGTGGGATTTCCAAACTCCCTATATGCTGCGGCAGACACCTGTGTATTTGGCTCACCCACATACATCAGCCGACACACCCACTGTGGCACCATGAGCTCTCTAAGAAACATGTGCGATGTGTTCTGACCTCGCCTGGTGTTTGAGTGGGCCAGGCACATCAGCAGGGGCCACTACCATGACATCAGACCTACAACTCTACCTCTGTGGTCAGGAATTAGGCCTCCTGTGAATATGGCAGTTGTGGCTGAATGCAGCTGGAGCATGCACAGAGCCACCTAGCTGAGCTATAGACCTATGTTATCCAGTCTAGGCCCTCCTGGGGGCCGGGCAGAGCAGTGACACCTCAACAGCTGCAGGTATGCTGACACCAGCAGCTTTAACAGACCTCTGTGATCAGGTGTTGGTCTCCTGGTGTTTGGGCTCAGCAGTGCAACAACAACAGATGCAGGTACCCTGACACTAGGATGTCAAACAGACCACAGCAATCAAGTCTGGTTCTCCTGGGGGTAGGGTGGATGTAAACACATGAACTGTAGCACTTACCGTACCAAAAGGATGTATAACTGACCTCTGTAGTCAGGTGATGGCCTCCTGTGGGTAGGGTGGATATAAACACATGAACAGCAGCAAGTACCGTACCAACAGGATGTATAACTGACCTCTGTAGCCAGGTCTTGGCCTCCTGGGGGTAGGGTGGATATAAACACATCAACAGCAGCAACTTCCATACCTGCAGGATTTAAGCCTGACCTCTGTACTCAGATCAAGGCCTCCTGGGGGTAGGGAGGATTGGAACACATGAACAGCAGCAACTTCCATACCTGCAGGATTTAAGCCTGACCTCTGTGAGCAGGTCATGGCCTCATGGGGATAAGGCATACTTGCACACAGCAGCATCCACACCTACTTTCAGCACAGCTTGCACTTACCTCACGTGGGTGGTCAGCAATCCGATTAAAGCACCATGCATGCACACCGCGCATGCGCGATGCCGCTCACGGTGCAAACGCTGCACATGCGTGGTGGTGCACTAACATGCGTTAACACTAAGTTCATGCCAGCGCAGTGTTAGAATGAATAAAGATGTAGCCCACTGGTTACTGCAATGACTGTGGAGGCAGAGGTCATGGGTTCAATTCCTCAGTGGTGTTATGTAATAAGGCTGTCTGAGGCATTACCCTTTAATTAAAATCAGTGCAGTCTGAGGCATTTCATTTTTTAATTTAAATTAGTGCTGCCAGCAAAAACACCCACAGTGCCGTAACCTAAGGTGCTTCATAAGGCGCACTATAAGGCACTCCATAGGGCACATCATAAAGAACACTGTTTGCCAAGGCACCTTATAATGTGCCCTATAGAGCGCTTTATAGGGCACATTATATAACACCTCCCTGACTGGCTACAGAAAGTCTGCAGGTCACCACACAAACTGTCTGCTGTGGTTACCAAGATAGGGTAAATGCACCCATATCCATGATGCACTGCACATGCAGATCAGCAGTCTACAGCTGATCACAAGATGGGGCATGCACCCCCACAGCACCTCGGCCTGGTAGGGGGAACTGACAGAGTAGCTACAGACCGTGACATTGTGCGGGTCCTTTGCTCAACCTGAGGGTGAGGTGGGGCGCCCAGCACCAGGTCCGCAGCACCTGGCTTGGCTGAGATAGGCTATATGCTGCAGGTCCCCATCAGTGCCGTGTGTGATAGGTAGTCCTTGCAGACACACCTAGGATACACCTGTGTCCATCTCTATTTCCCAGTCACGTCTAGCCCTTGTGGACTATGATGCACCCAGAATAGTGCATATCCTGTGTGGGTGTCATGGTCACATGTTATAAGTGAAGGGGGGTGTTTGGACCCAAAAGCGGATTATGTAGTGCCCGCCAACCAGCCCTCTGTGGCTCATGGTGGAGGAACAGAATCTCCCACCAACAAATCCACATTCTACATCTCTGCAATGGTGGCAGTAGAGGGGACCATCAACCCCCAACCTGCTGGGGAACAGGCACCCTACAGGGCAGTCAATGCAGATCTGTACGCATCAATACAGCAATGGCAGGCAGGCAGGCAGACAGAATGCTGGAAAATCTCAGCTACCCCCCACCACTATCTGACATTCACCAGCAAAGAGCACAGTCAGTCTCCACCCGCTGCACCCTGCAAGGTGTTCCGGCCATACACATACTAACTGCAGACAGTCTGCTAGCTAGTACATAGTGCATGTTCCTGGAGGAACTGTGTGCACCCAAAAATGGGATATGAGCACACACACCAAGCAGGTATGTCAATGATTGGGCCCCAGAAAAGGAAACCCATAAATATCATCTGAGAGAAATACTGTACAGCACTATGGGGGAACCTAGCCATGCCATGGTCACTGCTCAGTCAGGGTGAGAGTGACCTCCCAGCATGACATGCTGTGGCCACCCTGTCTGTGCAGATGGTGGTCAGCCACTATAATGTCCCAGCCATTGCCCTATGCAGATGCACCCTGCCCAGGCCACCCTGTCCGGCCCATACCCACAGTACCTTGCTCCTCATTATGCACATTGGCAGGCTAACACTGGAAACAGTGCAAGCAGTGTGGGCTCAGTAAGGTGTAGGCAGCCACAACACACTGGATAGACAGACACACAGTCCCACACCTATGCCAGCATTGTGCAAATATAGAGGGTTTTGGCAGCCCAGGCCACCACACCAGTCCTGGGCACAGTGCAGGCATGGTGGAGGAGGAGGAATCAAGCGGCTCCGGTCGGGTAGGCACCGATGCCATCCACCCCAACGCCAAGGGTACCGGCGTCGATGACCTCGGTCCCGAATGGGAGGCCGAGGGAGACCTTGGCCGAGGATCAACTCAAGCGTGCATGGACTCGAGGATCGGCTCGGTCTCCGGGGTCGACTTGGACGTTGATGTCCCGGTGGTCGGGGCAGATGCACCGGTGAGACCGGCGATCAGTGCCTGCTGCTGATCCATGAAGGCAGGCAAGCTGCTCTCCAAGGCCGTCAACCTGAGTCCGAGCTCAGGAGATTCAGCAGCCCCCGACTCAAGCCCCGGCGGCATCGGGCCCAACGTCGACTCCCCTGGAGGAGAGTCCACGAGGACTACAGTACTCACGTGACTCGGGGACTCCATCTCCACACGAGGTTGTTTTGCAGGCCTCTCCAACTCCGAAGACCCGGGATGGCACTCGGGGCTATGCGACTTGGCCCTCGAGGAGCCAAGTGCGTCCACCGATGCTGCCCTCGTGGGTTTTTTCTTCTTGCGATGCTCCCGCGAGGGAGACCCCCTTTCAGAGGAGCCTTGACGCTGCTCGGGGCCGGAGTCCCGAGATGTCGAGGCCTCTGACGAGGTCCGGGCCCAACCGGACGTGGAGTCAGAGAAGATTCTTTCCTTTTGGTGCTGCCGACTCCTCAACGCCTTAGAGGACATTTTCCCACACAGACCACAGATCATCGGTCATGATTGGGTCCGAGGCACCGGAGGCAGCAGTCATGTGTGTCGGTGAGAGACATCAGTTTCTTACACCGATCACACTTTTTAAACCCGCTGGCAGCCATCAGGGGAAAAAGGGCCCCTGCAAAGTCAAAAGACAGGGCTGCCAATGAAAACAGAAAAAATGGCGCGTACGCTAGTCACTAAGGACAAAAACCAAAAAAAGAAGGAAACAATGTCAAATAACACACAGAGGCTATTCCCTTTATAACAAATGGGAGAGTTTTGTTTTAATGTCGAGTCATCAGAGCAGAAAAAACAAAACTGAAGTACTGAGACCACTGTGCACGGGAAGGGCTGCAGATACTCAGAACTTTATACTTCATTCTGAGTGCTGGGGAGAGCTGTTCTGCCCTAGCGCTGTGTGGTGACATCAGCCACTTGTATGCCTGACTCAATCCTGCTTGTTGATAAAAAAGAAATAGATTATATAATATACTGCAGCTATGGACTACCACCAAATATTTCTTCCCTTTCCTCTTGGTTTTTATTTCCTCTGTTAGCACACATGATACATGCAAAAGTGCACTGACTGATGTTGAATTTGCAGGAAAATAGTGGAAACAACAGTACAGTTCTTATTTATCTTTTCTGAAACAAATGGAGGTCCTGATTTACTAAGGCTTTTCCCCATTATTCTCAATGCAATGTATGCTGTCAAGTCAGTACTGACTCCTGGCAGGCCAACAGCTCCTGGGTTTTCTTGGCAAGGTATGATGACTGGAATGCCAAACCTTTCTTCCAAGGCAATGAAGGGTAAAAGTGACTTGCTCAAGGCCACAAGGAGTGCCAGTAGGGATTGAACCTTTGTCTCTTGGGCACTAGACTACTCCTCCACACCCCAATTATTTTACAACTATAGAAAGAAAATAGTAAATTAGGTACTAGTTTGAAATTAAATACATTTGAGTAAATGCATTCAAAATGGATTCCATCTGTGGTAAAGCTAAAAATAAAGACTACACTTTAAGCAGACCTTTTATGGGGGGGGGGGGGGGGTACATAGTGGTACGGAGCACTGACACCTTTTTCATCGCCTGCTAAAATTGACCCATGGTCATCATATATTAAAGAAAGAGCCAGGGACATTACTACCTGCATTGTCTTGCTGTGGAGAATGCATAGGTAATTTGAGCAGGCAGCCAGCTGGAGCTCCTTTCTGCCGCCCAGACCAACTAGCCAGTGATTGGCCTCCATGAGAGCAAGAGGCCTTTAAATATAGCCACATCCCATGGAACACGGCCATAGGCATGATCTAAGGAGCATGACCAAGGTGCATAGGGAGCTGGGCCCATAGATATGGGCAAATGAAAAAGAAGATTTTTGCAATGAATATTGTTAATCCGTAAGTCAATCAAGTTTACTGGTCCTATGGACAGACACGTTTTGGTAGCTGGTAAAGAAATGGATGATCTGTTCTTGCTCTCTTCTGGTGGTCCTGATTCTCTTAATGCTTTTTCTTCTGCAAGATGGGTTAACCCACCCTTGCAGGTTAACGTAACTACTGTGGGTTCTGCAACGTCCTCGCCTGTTGATGAAGGTTAGAAGTGCCCCTTAGAGGAACTGTCTTTGATGGGGCCTTCTGGTGGTTTGCCTGCCCTTGGGTTAGTTCCATTGCCTCAGGTGGTGCAGGTCCCAGATGCCTCCACTAGTTTGCAAGTTCTTTCTGGTCCTTCAGTGTCTGGTGATAACACTCCTGATATTTCATTAGTAGACATATGGAAGGCTCTTTTTCAAATTGAAGTTTCATTAGATGCTACTATTTCACAGTTTTCAGAGTTCAGAAAAGAAACGGTGGCCAAGTTAGCCCAGCAGGAATCTCAGTTTGTTTCTACTCAAGCTCATCTTCAGACGCTGGAGACTCAATATCCTATTTTGCAGAGTACTTCTTGTGAAGGATAGCCTTACTCTACACTGACAACATGAATCTGTGGAGAATGCCTTAAGGGCTAAGAATTTGAGGTGTCTCAATTTTCCTATGACACATTATTTGTCGCCTTCAATTTTGTTTTCAAAGTATTTGACTGAAGTTTTACAAATTTCTGATGTGGATAAGCCATCTATTGATAATCTATATTATTTGACCTGGGCAGCCAAGGCTTTGAATAAGGAGGGTAAGGGTTATGATGTTCTTTCTTTAGTACATAATTTGAATCTCTCTGAATGTATTGAGTCATTTAATGATGATATACCTACTATAGCCACTTTACTTGTTGCTTTTAATTCTGTTTTGGATAGAAATAAGGTTCTTTGGTTATTTTTTCAGAAAAAGAATGTTTCCTTTTGTGGACGTCTCCAGGAAGACTCAGGCTCATCGTAAGGCTTTTCTAGACCTTAAGTCATGTGTGTTGGCCTTGGGCGCTACATTTCCCTGTAAATGCCTGGTGACTTTGGGAGGGACTAATTATATGTTTTTCAAAGTACCACAGCTTGAGAACCTTCTTAAAGAATCATCTGTTAAGTGAGTGCTGTCACTTGGGACACTGAGAGACTGATAGTAAGACTCAAAATAACCCTACAATTAATTTGTATGTTTCTTTTGTTTGTATGAAAATATGGGTTTGGGTTAGATAGGTTCACAACAGGAAGCATTTTGTTTTCTTTTAGTTTTTCTTATTACTTCTTGGTTAAGGTATTAGAGTCCTCTGGATATGGGCTTTTGAGGTGTACATACCCTTTTCTTAATTTGCTGTATTTCTTTATATTTATGTATTTGTTCAATTACTTGTGTATTATATGTGATGTAAACAATGGAAGGATTAAAAATAAAATTAAAAAAGTACCCTGCATCCGAGTGCCAACACCTTTTTTTCTAAGAAAAATGCATTGGCTTTACCATGACTATGACACCATGGCCATAGACGAATCAGATCTTGCTTGAAAAATGACCAGGGAGAGTATTCAAAGATGAAAGGTGATTATTGGCATCATTCTTGAAAGACCTGTCAGAAAACTCATTTTGTCATTACATTTCTCAAACCTTAGCAATAATGCTATAATGTATAACATTTGTGTATAAAAGCATACATAATGCTAAAAGACATCCAAGATGAGTGGACATCACATCTGTAATATATAATGATGTCTCTATACCCTAAATCCACATATATTTCCCTAAAAAAAATCAAATTCATAGTAGTTCTAGGGTGGGGAATCAGAGTAGGGGAGGAAAGATCATTATATTCCTGTCATTTTAAAGCTTCCTATATACATTTTAAAAGTGCATAAATGGAGTAATTTCTGGTTGAATAGACCCTTGTTGCTCCCATGTCCATTAAGCTGTACGTCAAGACCCACTTAGTACAGGCAAGGTTCTTAGACTGCTTTCACTATAAAAAAAAATAAGCCTCAGTTGTAACCCTGAGAAGGATGACAGATTGTTTATCTGTAATGCAATAAACTCTACTCAAGACTAACCTCTAGCTAAGATTTATGTTCCCTGCGAGTATGACCAGACACTTTCCTCTTGGAGTGTTTCAGCTTTATGGGTTCTCATGAAGAGTAAGTATAAAAAAACAGGTAAATGCAAAATTACCTGTCAGCATCAATATTCCAAGGAATGTTTACTCTCTGGCCTAATCCAGTCACTCCATCCTCTTAAATGGACACACATAACAGAAATTAGGATGAGTGATAAGTTGGAACTTCATTCTTTCTACTTTAGATACCCACAGTCAGATCCAAATCAGTTTGAGACTCAACTGAAAAACATCCTCAGTATGTATTTAAGACATTAAGATATGCTTAGGCAGATATAGAAAGAAATGGAAAGAGTAAAATTGAGAGGCTGGATAAAACATGCAGGGAAAGAAGAGAGCTGGTGTTGACTTAAATATGCGGATGTACATACTCATATACCCAGAGTAGTAACGAACCAAAGAGAGAGTCAAATGAGCACAAAGAAAGGATCAATTGATCTCTATCTGCCATCTGCTACTATGCTCTGATGAAATAAAACTTAGTTAAAAATCTGCACTAAATTTTTAGAGCTGATTTAATTGCTGTATTAAATATTTTTCTCTATTGCTGATGCAATAAGACAATAGATGCAGATTGCAAAACAGTATGATTTTATTGCTATTGTGTTACATTTTATTAATTTGTTTGATATTTTTGGAAGTTGGCATAGCTAATGCTAATAAATTCATTTCTAATTTTAGCAGAAATTTTAACAACAAAATGCCAGAACAGTGTTAAATTTAAAATATGCATTTAGCTTTATTGCCATTTTAATTCCAATAGTTGAAATAAGAATTTAAGCAACTTACACTTCTAACTATTGGAAAAAAGGCAGGTTTTAGTTCTATCATAAATGGATTTATTTTTATTGTCTGTTATTGTTATTTTAATGAATTGTGTATGTTCTTTGTCCTCCTGGGGCTTTGTGATTACGCAGTACATAAAACCTTCTAAATAAATAAATAAAGACTGTAGTCTCAAATACTCTGCCCTGGGGCCCACAAGCCAGAGAGTCTCACCCAGCCACATCCAACAACCTTCCAACCAAGGAGCAGACACAGATTAAGCCTTCTCATGGACCAGCTACTCAGGACCTCCACTCAAGTATCCCCTTCTCTAGCCTCTCATCCTATAAACTCACCAATGCACTAAAAGCATCCCTTACTCTAGTTCCTCACCCACTATCCAGACCCCATTCACCTAATACAGCACACCTACTGTAGCCCTCTCTCTCTACACAATGACTCTTCACTCTCCTAAATCCATCACTCTACCAAAACTCTTCCCTACCACCACCTCCTCCTCCTGATTTGAAATAGAGTAGTTACTCACCTGTAACAGGTGTTCTCCAGGAGCAGCAGGAATCAGTCCTCACATATGGGTGACGTCAGCGTCGACGGAGCCCCCATGTGGAGCATTTCCCCAGCTTTCAAAGAAAGCCTTTGGGAATGCAGGCACGCAAGCGCGGTCCCCTTCCCGCCCAAAGGTGCCATCTTGCTCAGTCTGATGACATAGCTAAAAGACAGCACAAAAAGAAAATGAACTATATACAACTGCAACTCCAAGGGGAGGAGGGAGGGTTGTGAAGACTGATTCCTGCTGCTCCTGGAGAACACCTGTTATAGGTAACTACTCTTTCTCCAGGACCAAGCAGGAAGTCAGTCCTCACATATGGGTGACTCCCTAGCTCTGGGCTACCCGGAACCCAGGCTCAAAAATAGAGCTCCCTCTAGAGCCTCAGCAACAGTGAGAGAATCTTCTCTGAGACCACACCTGAACGGTAGCCCAACACCAGGGCCGGAGGGCAGGAGTTGCCTAAACCTCAAAGGGATTACGGAGTACCGCTTGCCCAAAAGCACTGTCCCTACAGGACTCCCTCTCGAGGCAGTAGTGATCCGCAAAGGTCTGGCTTGAAGACCAAGTAGCGGCCCGGCAGATGTCTGCCAACAGAACAGAACGGAAGTGAGCTTCTGATGCGGCCTTCGCCCTGACCCGGTGGGCCGTGACTCGACCCTCCAGGGAGAGGCCGGCTGCCCTGTACACCCAGGTGATACAGTCTGCCACCCAGATGGACAACGTACGCTTAGTGACAGGCAATCCCAATTTATTAGGGTCAAAGGAAATGAAGAGCTGAGAAGCCCTTCTATGCCCCTGCGTACGTTCAAGGTAAAAGGACAGCGCCCTTCTACAATCCAGGGTATGCAAGACAGTCTCTGACTTACTGGCGTGCGGCCTGGGGAAGAACGGCAGAAGTACCACCTCCTGGTTGAGGTTGAAGGAGGACACTACCTTGGGAAGGAACTTAGGATGAGTCCTCAAGACTATCCTGTTCTTATAGAATCTGGTATACGGCCTATCCGAGACCAGGATCTGAAGCTCACTCACCCACCTAGCCAAGGTGAGTGCCACAAGGAACAACACCTTCCAGGAGAGGAAATGTAAATGGCAGGTTGCCATTGGCTCAAAAGGTGGGCGAGTCAGCTGCTGCAAGACCACATTGAGATCCCACTCAGTGGCTGGTGGACGAATAGGAGGCTTAAGCAAAAGCAGGCTTCTGAGAAAGCGAGACACCAGAGGGTGGCCTGAGAGTATTTGCCCATCCACCGGCGAGTGGTGAGCTGAGAGGGCACTGAGGTGAACCCGGACAGAGTTGGACTGAAGTCCTAGGTTAGAAAGATGGAGCAGGTATTGTAGCACCACCTGGACCGAGCAGGAGAAGGGGTCCTCTTGCTGTTGAGAACACCAAGTAGAGAACCTACACCATTTCAGAGCACAGGCCTTCCTAGTGGAATGCTTCCTGGAGGCCAACACTAGCTCTTCAACCTCCTTTGGTAGGAGCAAGGGAGCAAGGACTACCCTTTCAGCAGCCAGGCCATCAAATTGAGGGATTTGAGGTTGGGATGCAAGAGGGACCCCTGATCCTGAGTCAGAAGGTCAGGTTGCAGCCCCAGAGGAAGTGGAGTATCCACCGCCAACTGCAGAAGAAGAGGGAGCCACGGCTGCCTGGGCCACCTGGGCGCTATCAGGATCATCGTGGCCTGGTCCTGCTGGATTTTGAAGAGAGTCCGGGCCACCAGAGGTGTAGGAGGAAAAGCATACAGCAGGCCTTCTGACCAGGGGATCAGGAATGCATCTGCAGCCGTCCGCAGAGGGTGCGGTTGTCTGGAATAGAACTTGGGTAGTTGCCTGTTCAGCGGACTGGCAAAAAGATCCATGGTCGGAAGTCCCCACTTCATAAAGATATGCTGAACTACCAGAGGATCCAACTGCCACTCGTGAGGTTGCAGGAGTCTGCTTAGCCTGTCTGCCAGGTAGTTTTCCTGGCCTGGGAGGCAGACTGCCCTGAGGGTCATGTCCTGCTTGATAGCCCAGGAGCAGAGAGCTTGTGCTTCCAGGCACAGGAGTCTGGATCCTGTGCCTCCCTGCTTGTTGACGTAGAACATAGCCACCTGGTTGTCCGTCTGAACTAGGACAGACTGGTGAGACAGGATCTGAGAGAAAGTCCGTAAGGCTAGTCGAATGGCTCTCAATTCCAACAGGTTGATCTGCTGGGCGGCCTCCCATGGAGACCATAGGCCTTGGGTGCAGGCCCCCTGGCAGTGTGCCCCCCAGCCCTGCAGGGAAGCATCAGTTGTCAGTACCTGAGTGTGTGGGGAGGCCTGAAAAGGAACACCCCTGACCAGATTTGGGAGATGCCTCCACCAGCGTAAGGAGTCCACCAAGAGTTTGGACACCTTTATTTTGTCTGACAATTTCCCAGTGGCCTGTAGCCACTGTGCCCTGAGGTACCACTGAGCCAGCCTCATGTGCAGACGGGCATTTGGGGTGACATGCACTGTGGAAGCCATGTGGCATAAGAGCCGGAGGAAGTGTCTGGCGGAGACCAGAGAGTTCACCCGAAACTGGCCGGCCAACTTTATCAGCCTGTGAGCTCTGTCCACAGGCAAATAGGCCTTTGCATGGATGGTATCCAATCTTGCCCCTATGAACTCCACGTCCTGCGAGGGGACTAAAGTGGACTTGGGGAGGTTTATCACTAACCCCATGTGCTGACGCAGGGATATGGTTCTGAAGGTGGCCTGCCTGGCCTCTTGTGGAGACTGGCCCCTAATAAGCCAGTCATCCAGGTAAGGGAACACAAAGATCCCCTGGTTCCTGAGGTAGGCCGCAACCACCGCGAGGCATTTTGTAAAAACCCTGGGGGCGGAGGTGAGGCCAAAAGGAAGCACTCTGTACTGGAAGTGTCTTCCTCCCACCACAAATCTGAGGAATTGTCTGTGACTTGGATGGATGAGGATGTGAGTATAAGCATCCTTCAGGTCTAAGGAGCATAGCCAATCTCCCTGCTGGGGGTAGGGCAGTAAGATTCCAAGAGTAAGCATCTTGAACTTTTCCCTCTCCAGAAACGTCTTCAGATTTCTCAGGTCCAGGATGGGTCTGAGGCCTCCTGTTCTTTTTGGTACCAGGAAGTATCTCGAGTAGAAGCCTTGCCCTTCCAGGTGGTGAGGCACTGGTTCCACCACCTGGTCCCTTAGCAGACCTTCCAACTTTTGAAGGAGTAAGTTTCTGTGCAGAGGGGGTCTTGGAGGCTCCCCTGGAAGTAGAAGGGGGGTATCTGGGTGAATTGGAGCAGATAGCCCCTTTCGATGATGCTTAACACCCAAGTATCCCCTGTCATGGCTGGCCACCTGTCTGCATACAGGGTCAGACGGCCTCCTGTGCCCTGGAGAGGAGGAGAGGCTATGCTGGCCGTCAAAAACTCCCTCCCTGCTGAGCAGGAGCCGGAGTAGGAGGCTTGGGAGCCTTCTGCCTACGGGGCCCATGACCCTGCCCCTTGGCCTGCTGGCCCTGTTGGGGAGCTGCAGAGGCCTGGTAGTGAGGGTAGGTTTTGTAGGCAGCGGTCTTCCTCTGGTAAAAGGCCTTTTTCCCCTAGCCCTTCTTCTTCTGAGAAGGGGCAGAGGTTATCCTGGACAGCTTTGTCCGGGTAAGAGTCTTGGTCTCGAGTTCTGCAGCCTTTTCGGCCATGGGCTTGCCAAAGAGGTTTTCACCTCGGCAAGGAACATCGACCAACTTGTTCTGTATCCATGGCTCGAGGTCAGAGGATTGTAGCTAGGCCTGGTGGCATGCACCGATGCCGGCCCCTGCTACCCGGGCCGAAGCCTCAAATCCATCATAGGCTGCTCGAGATATAAACGTCGAGCACTCTCGAATACCAGAAGACAAGGCCTTGAACCTCTGCAAAGGTTCCTCGGACAAACCAGCAGAGAACCCGGCAATCTCCTTTGCTAGGTCTCGAAGGTACATGCCCATGTACAGCTGGTAGGTCTGGACACGGCAAGCAAGCATAGAGCCCTGGAAGCACTTTCTACCGAGGGCATCCAGGTTCTGGGCTTCCCTGCCGGGAGGCACCGAGGAGTGCATCTTCTGACTCTTCAGGCGATGCATGGCTGATTCCACAACCATGGAGTGGTGCGGTAGCTGTGCCTTTTGAAACCCAGGGCTCTTGCAGACTCGATAGATGGAATCAACCCGCTTGCTTAGAACCGGCATCGAGGCCGGTGCCTCCCACATGCGGAAGAGCAACCGCTCCAGCATCGGAGGAACCGGGATAGTAAAGGCCTCCTTGGGAGGAGAGTCATAGTGCAGAGCCTCGAGCTCCTCGGCTCGAGGCTCCTCCTCGGGGTCCGCAGGGAATGCCAGTGCTTTGGCCATGTCCCTTACGAAATCCGAGAACCTGGTATCCTCCTGGGGGGACCTTGTCCGAGGCTTGGATCCCGTGAGTCCGAAGGGATGCACCGAGTCTGGAAGGTGTCAGGGGACTCCTCCTCCTCTGTTTCCCACGCCAATTCCTCCGAGGAGGAATCGAGCGGCTCCGAGTGGGCAGGCACCGATGCCATCCGCCCTAACGCCGAGGGAACCGGCGTCGACAACCTCGGTCCTGAACGGGAGGCCGAGGGTGACCTCAGCCGAGGATCGACTCAAGTTCGCATGGTCTCGAGGATCGGCTTGGCCTCCGGGGTCGACTTGGACGTCAATGTCCCAGAGGTAGGGGCAGATGTGCCGGTGAGACCGGTGATCAGCACCCGCTGCTGCTCCATGAAGGCAGACAATCTGCTCTCCAAGGCCGTTAACCTGAGTCCGAGCTCAGGAGATTCAGCAGCCTCCGACTCGGGCCCCAACGTCGGCTCCCCCGAAGGAGAGTCCACGAGGACTATAGTACTCATGTGACTCGGGGCCTCCAACGCCACACAAGGATGCTTTGCAGGCCTCTCCGAATCCGAAGACCCGGGACGGTGATCAGGGCTATGCGACCTGGCCCTCGAGGAGCCAAGAGCATCCACCGATCCGCCCTCGCGGATTTCTTCTTCCTTTGATGCTCCCTCGAGGGGGACTCCCTTTCAGAGGAGCCCCAACGATGCTTGAGGTCAGACTCCCGAGACGTCGAGGCCTCTGACGAAGTCCGGACCCGTCCAGAGGCAGATTCGGAGAAGATTCTCTCACGCTGGTGCTGACGGCTCTGTAATGCCTTAGAAGACATTTTGCCACAGGGACTACAGACCGTAGAATCATGGTCTGGCCCTAGGCACCGGAGGCAGCAGTCGTGTGTGTCAGTGAGAGACATCAGTTTCTTGCACCGATCACACTTCTTAAAGCCACTGGCAGCCATCGGGGGAAAAAGGGCCCCTGCAAGATCAAAAAATTGGGCTGCCAGGGAAAAGAAAGAGGCGCGAACGCAGTCTCTAAGGACAAAAAATGAAAAAAGAGATCCGGGCTCGGCACCGGTGTACCGAGTCCAGGCGGGAAAAGAACCGACGTCGAACCGAAGAAAAAACTCAACCCAACGCAGAAAAATCAACTTTTTTCACGGGTGACAAGGACAGGCGTCTGAAGGGCTCCGCGGAAAAAAGAAGACTGAGCAAGATGGCACCTTTGGGCGGGAAGGGGACCACGCATGTGTGCCTGCATTCCCAAAGGCTTTCTTTGAAAGCTGGGGAAATGCTCCGCATGGGGGCTCCATCGACGCCGACATCATCCATATGCGAGGACTGACTTCCTGCTTGGTCCTGGAGAAAGCACTGGTTTACTTGCATCAATGACATTAATTGAACTGGTGTCTTACTGAAAACCAAGTGAAATACATCCAGTGCTCTCCCTTGGTCCAACTCTCTGGTCATCTAGTTAATCAGATTCATCCGATAGGAACTTCCTTTTATAAAACCATGCCTCCTCAGAATTATATTCCAGAAACAGCACCATCCTGTTTTTAACAGTAATTCCATTAATCTACTCACCACCAAGGTCAGATTAATAGGATGGTAGTTCTGAGTCTCCTCTTTACTTCCTCTTTTGTAACACATCTGTCCATCTCTAGCCCTCAGGGACCATTCCGACTCTAAAGAAGCATGGAAAAGGTAAGAAAGCAGAGATGCCAGAATTTCCCTAAGTGTCCTAATACCCTTGCATATAATCCTTTCAGCCCCACTGCTTTGTCTTCTTTTAGTTTAGCTAATTTGGAAAGTACTGCACATAAGCCATTACTAAAGTGGAATTTGTCTACCTTTTGGGATACCACCAGATAGTTGTGACCTGGATTGATCACTGTTGCAAACAGGATACTGAGCTTACCTGTCCATTAGTCTGTCCAGTATTCAGGGCTGGCCCAACTAGGTGGTTGCCTAGGGCGGCAATTTCTGAGGGGTTGCAAAGAGCAGGGCATTCAAAGCTAGATGCGAATAGCTGGGGGGGGGGGGGGGTGTATGTAAAACCTAACGTCTGTCTAGGGTGCTAACACCTTGAACCAACTCTGGGGCTGGCCCTACCACTACTCTATATCTTATGCTCTTATGTGTGGTAACTACCTCAACATTAACTGTAAGGCGAACACCTCAGCCATTCTTTGCCCTATTTCTACAGAAATTACCCCATGTTAATTATTAGTGCATGTTAATTGCCATACTAATAGCTAACACAGCTTAGTGAATAGGCCCCAAAATATTTTGGGCTTTATTAACAACGGGGCCCAATATTCAACTTATGGCAGTCAGTGTTATTTTTAAAACATCAGCCACCATATGGATATAAAATTTGGAAATTCAGGACAAGTATTCATATACTGGCGGGCGCTAAATAGCCAGATTTAGTGGCCAGTGCTGGCACTATTTAGACAGATTGCCTGTCTGGATAATGGCTAACACTTTAAGACAGCTTTTTTTTTGCTGTCTTAAGTTATGCGATTTGTTATTTTGACATCTGTAATAAAAATCACCTTTATCCAGATAAATGTGGCTCTGTCTCATGGACCATCCAAATACTACCCAGACAGGTTCACTAAGTATTTCCTCTGACCACCTCAACATTATCTGGATAAGTCCTTTTGAATATTGACCTCAACTTTTTTTTTATTTTTAAATGTGGTGAGGGATCAACTGGGTGTCCAAATTTCTGCACTTGCTGTGTTCAAATTTGTAATTTACAATCTGTTAAAACCATCAATAAAAATTAATTAGACATTAACATTTTGTTACACGCTTACCTCATAGGAACTTGGGCCTTAAATAAGTGAATCAGGGTCTCTTCCTGCTATTATTCTATTACCTGTCTCTGCTCTATGAGGCAACCATTGTATGCAAATCTCTCATAGGCATATTTATTGTGGTTATCCTGAAAACTTGACTGGTTAGGTGTGTCCCAAGGCCTAGGATGAGAACTCTTGCTTTACACTTAAGTATACCTGAAAATCCCAATATTCACATTCCTCCTATAGTGGAAGATTCAGCGGCTGGTTCTCCTTTGGTATGTGACCTCTTCTAACCTTCTGATCTTGAACCTTTGCTGTCTGCACTGAATTGGCCTTAGTACAGGAGGGCTCAACTCAAATGTTCCCCAAAAGGGGTCTCCGTTGTAACATGATCTGAGCAAACAAGCAGGACATCCAGGGTTTTTCAAGATTATACAACTGCTATGTTGCTTTGTTTGGTTACTCGGCCTGCTAAAAAACATACCAAAAATTATATTTTATCCTGTGCAAGGTACAGCCAAGCAAAGCAAAGCAACTCACTCCCAATGGGTTACTTCATCCTCTACCTATATATTCTACCATTGCTATGGATTTTACTGTGGATCTCACTCAGTCCAAGGGTAATGCTGTTATTTGGGTAATGGTGCACAAATTTAGTAAGATGGACTACTTTGTTTTGCTTAGCTACCTACATCTTCTCAGTTAGCTGTCCTTCCAACACGTTTTCCAATTTATACAGCAATTTGACAGGGCAAATGTGACTGCAGAAGTGGCAGAGTATTTGTGATGGCAATGCTGGCTTGTGGAATGCATTTTATCTTGATTTGCATCAGGAAGAGGATGGGGTAGTGTTTCAATGGAAATTAAAAACTTTTTTATTCCCTAGATAAGGGTGGAGTGGGAGATGGGGGTGGCATAGTGCTTTTACATTTTATAGTAATATTTTCAAGGGGGGGGGGGTAGGGACTGATCTTTGCTGTTATAAATTACTTTGAAGTATCATAATTTAGTTTAAAAACATTTATACACTGCTATTAATTCATTTCCAAACTTTGGAAAGTTTGCTGGAGGCAAACAGGGCAAAAGATGACATTTTACTTACTCGCTAATGTTCTTTTCTTAAGTCCTGCTAGATCAGTCCAGACAGCAGGATTATGTTTCCCTATCAGTAGATGTGGAATCAGAGAAACATTCCAGAGGCTTCTTGTGATATCATCATGCCATTAATAACCAGTACCCCTAGGGTCACACTCCAATATTCGTAACCAACCACATGGTCAAGCTAACTGCATACAACCTCAGTGAAGAAAACAAGGCTCAATAGAACTAGAACCATAACTATGCACAGGATCAGCTTCAGACAGAAGGCTTGTGAAGAGTGGCTGTGCAGGCTCATAATCACAGAACAGCAGACCAAAAACAGTTTCCAGGAACAGATCCTGGACTGGTCTAAGACTCAAGAAAATGACATGATCTGGTAATTAAAATATTATCTTTCATAGCATCCTGCTAGACCAGTTCAGATTAGTGGAATGTACCAAAGCTACAACTCCACTGGGCAGGAAGATGACACGGCAGCTTTCAAGACTTCTGAGCCAAAGGCCGTGTCTGTCCTATGGTAGACATCCAAATGATAATGACAAAACTGCCCGACAAATGTCTGAAGAGCAACCACACAATCCTCCACCCATGAGGATGCTTGTGCTCGAGTGGAATGCGTATGCAAACCTCCAGAAGCAGCTGGTTCCACAACAGATATACTGAGGCAATGGCCTCTTTGATCCAGCAGCCCAGAGTAGACTTGGCAACCACATTACCTTTATCTGGTCCATCAAACAGCACAAATAAGTGGTCTGACTTATGAAAGAAATTAGTAACCTTCAGATACTGGAGAAACACCTTGTGGATATGCACCAGGCAAAGGTCATTGTCCTTTCCATGGTACTCGTCCCTGGTAAAAGGAGGGCAGACAGGCAACTTGAACTACGTGGAAGGAAGATACCACATTGCGTAAGAAGGAGGGGATGGGCCGAATATACATGGCCTCCTCTGACAATGACAGGTCCCTACAGGATAACATCTGCATCTCAAAGATACACTTTGCTGAGTAGATTGCAACCAAAGAGAAAGTCTTAAGGGTCAGATCTTTAAGTGTGGCCCTACTTCAAGAGCTCAAAGGGCTTCAGTATCATGGCTTGGAGTACCAGGCTGAGATCCCATGAGGGAATGACTGAATCCAGGGGAGTATGCACGTACTACACCCCCTGAAGGAAACAAGACACATCCGGATGCAAGGCTATGGGCCACCCCGCCACCGATCCCCTGAAGCAGGATTAGGCTGCCACCTTGAACCCTCAGGGAACTAAAGGAAAAGGTATTTCTGTTCAGGCTGTCCTGAAGAAAGGCAAGCAAGGACAGCAAGTCAGCCATATTAGGGCTAACCTGACGCTCAAAGTACCAATGCTCAAAAAGGTAACAGATGTACACATAGGCAAGGAGGACAAGCTCTTCTTGCCTTGAGGAGTGTGGACACCACTGTACAGGAATAGCCCTTGGGCACTAATCAACGCCTCTCAAGAGCCAAGCTGTAAACAAGAAGGGAGCTGGGTCATCCAGAAAGATTGCCCCTTGATGTAGCAGCACCCAGGCTGGGGGAAGTCACAGAGGAGGTTCCTGCTGAACCCACATCAGGACCCCGAACCATGGCCTCCGGAACCAATCCAGCATCACCAGGACAGCTCAGCCTGGATGTCGCTCTATGCAGTGAAGCACTTACTGTGCGAGCAATCAGAGGAAACATACACAGCAGACACTGCTTTGGCCAGGACTGAACTAGAGTACTGATGTCTCCCTCTGGCAACTGAAGAATCATCAGATCCATCTCGGGACAACCCCCAGAGGCACAGAATCTGCTGAAATGCCGGTGGACTCAAATCCCACACCCAGGGATCGAGAGTGTGGAGATTAAGGAAGTCCACTTCCACATTGTTGACTCTCACAGTGTGTTATGCTGAAAGAGGCAGGAGGTTCTTTCTGCCCAGGAGTACAGAGGATCAGCTCCATGGCCACTCCAGCATTCTTTCTGCCCCCTTGCTGGTTGACATATGCCACCACCATGGTCTTGTCTGAGAACACCCAGACCACTCTGCCCTGGACTAGGAAGTATAAAAGGGCCAACCCAATGGCCCTTGCTTCAAGGTGGCTGACAAGTCATGCTTACTCCCGATTGCTCCAATGATCCCGAGCTGTTCGGTTTTCACAGTGGGGTCCCCACGCCAAATAGGCTGACATCCGTGGATAGGAGGAGCTAGGACTAATCATCTAAATGCATGACCTTCCTCGGGTGCTGGGCTGGATGCCACCACTAGCAGGAGAGGAAGTCTCGTCTCAAAGTCCTGAGGGCTCAGAGACCATAGAGACAGCAAGGACCTCTGCAGTTATTTCATACGAGCCCATGCTTAAGACACCATTTCGATAAACATTGCCATCAAGCCAAGAAGCTGGAGTCCCAAACTCAGGGATCCCCCTGTGCTTGGAAGGCCGTCAAGATAACAACTTATTCACCCTCTTTCAGGTTGAAGACCCTACCTATCAAAGTGTCAAACTGCACTCCCAGGTATTCTAGAGATTGGGTGACACATTTGGCTGCTGAAATGCATGGGAAGATGATGAAGGCATCGGGATAGGCTCCCTGCATTCCAGAATATAGCCATCTGACTGGTGTCTATCCATGGTGACCCAGGCCTACCCTGGTAGAAAAGGTGCATCCTGACGCCCATTCAAAGGCATCCCAGAATGGGTCCCATCCCTCATTGCACCAGATGGGAGGTGGCACTTCTGGAGGCAGTAGATTCCCAGTCCAGGAGCTCCACGAAAGGACTGGATCCAGGACTAAAATTCAGAAGAGAAAGAAAAGGTGAGATTTCCAGGCAATACCTGCAACAGTCCCAGGAATTCCAGGGTTTCAGGTATCAAGAACGAGTGAGGTTATCAAATTTGCAGATGACACAAAACTATTTTAAGTTATTAAAACCAAAGAGGACTGTGGAAAATTGCAAGACGATCTAGATAAATTGGAAGACTGGGCATCCAAAAGGCAGATGAAATTTAATGTGGACAAGTGCAAAGTTATGCACCTAGGAAAGAACAACTCAAACTATGGTCACACAATGCAAGGTTCCACATTGGGAACCACCATCCAGGAAAAAGATTTAGGCGTCATCGTGGATAGCACATTAAAACCCTCTGCTCAGTGTGCAGCGGCAGCCAAGAGAGCAAATAGAATGCTTGGTATCATAAGGAAAGGAATGGAAAATAAAACAAAGGATATTATAATGCCTCTGAATCGTTCAATGGTGCGACCGCACCTTGAATATTGTGTGCAATTCTGGTCGCTGTATCTTTAAAAAGATATAGCGTTATTAGAAAAGGTACAGAGAAGAGCCACCAAAATGGTAAAGAGGATGGAAGGATACTCCTATGAAGAGAGGCTAAAAAGGTTAGAGCTCTTCAACCTGGAAAAGAGATGGCTGAGGGGAGATATAATAGAGGTCTATAAATTAATGAATGGAGTGGAATGGGTAAACATAGATCGATTGTTTACGTCATCAGAATATAAAAAGACTAGGGGACATGCAATGAAGCTACAGGACAACCTATTTAAGGCTAATAAGAGAAAATATTTTTTCACTCAACATGTAATCAAACTCTGGAATTTGTTGCCGGAGGATGTAGTAAAAGCTGTTAGTGTAGCTGAGTTTAAAAAAGGTTTGGACAAGTTCCTGGAGGAAAGGTCCATAAAGCACAGTTACTCACCTGTAACAGGTGATCTCCGGGAACAGCAGGAACTTAGTCTTCACATATGGGTATCGTCGGTACCGACGGAGCCTGCGCAGGAACACTCCCCAGCGTCCAATTAGAAAGCTTTTGGGAGCATCCCACAGCACCTGCGTGCTGCCTTCCTGCCTTTCCCAACTGCCTCTCTCCAGTTGAGTTTTAAAGCTGAGACAAAGAGAGAGAGAGAGAGGGAAAGAAAAGAAAAGAGATACAACTCCTTGGGGAGGTGGGTGGGTTGTGAAGACTAAATTCCTGCTGTTCCCGGAGATCACCTGTTACAGGTGAGTAACTATGCTATCTCCAGGAACCAGCAGGAATGTAGTCTTCACATATGGAGACTCGCTAGCTACAGATGCCAGGGAGAGACCCCAGAAGTTGTGTGCCCCTATGAAAGGGCTCCACTTCCCCCCATGGATCTCTGGCATCCTACCGGGAATGGTGGGTAGGAGTTGATTAAGTATGGAACAGGTGTTGTAGAACAGCCTGACCAAACAAGGCATCCCGATGGGAGTCCTTGTCTAAGCATTAATGGGCTGTGAAGGTATGAACCGAGGCCCAAGTATCTGCTCGACAGATGTCGTCAATAGGCACAGAGTGTAGATGAGCCATTGAGGCTGCCATGGCTCTCACATTGTGAGCTGTGACATGGCCTTCCAGAGAAAGGTTTTTACTCTGACAGGTAAAAGAAATACACTGTGCAATCCAATTGGACAATATTCTCTTTGAGATTGGAAGTCCCAAATGAGAAGGATCAAAAGCAACCAAGAGTTGAGAGGACTTTCTATGCTGTTGTGTCCTTTGTAAGTAGAAAGCAAGTGCTCTTTTACAGTCCAAAGTATGAAGATTCCTTTCTGCATTTGAAGCATGAGGCCTTGGAAAAAATACAGGCAGGTAAACTGCTTGGTTTAAATGAAAAGCTGAGACCACCTTTGGCATAAATTGTGGATGAGTCCTAAGGACTACCTTATCATGATAGAACCTCGTATAAGGAGGATCAGCAACTAATGCTTGCAGTTCACTGATGCGACGTGCTGATGTGATTGCAATGAGAAAGATAACTTTCCAGGAAAGGAATTTCAAGGAGGTAGTAGCTAAAGGTTCAAAAGGCGGCTTCATGAGCTGCCCAAGAACCAGATTCAGGTCCCATGCCACTGGTGGTGGCCTAATGGGAGGCTTAGTTAGAAGAAGGCCCCTCATAAATCTCGCTATGAAAGGATGAGAGAAAATAGGCTGCCCATCTAAAGGCTTTAAAGACGCTGAAATAGCACTTAAATGGACTCTTACTGAGTTAGTTTTAAGTCCTGCATTAGATAAATGAAGGAGATACTCCAGTAATGATTCAAGAGGTATTGCAAGGTGGTCAAGACCCTTCTGCAAACTCCATATGGAAAACCTTTTCCACTTGAAAGCATAAGAGCGTCTTGTGGAAGGTTTCCTGGAAGCATAAAGGACATCCTTTACTTGTTGAGAAAGGTTAAAACCATGAAGGTCTAGGCTCTCAGCAACCAGGCCCCGAGATGAAGAGAGTGGGGATTGGGATGCCACAACATCCCGTCCTCCTGAGACATGAGATCTGGAGCAGATCCGAGATCCAGAGATGGAGCTTGAAAGAGATGTAGAAGCAGAGGGTACAACACCTGCCATGGCCAATGTGGAGCTATGAGAATCATATGGCCTCTGTCTTTCTGAAGCTTGAATAGGGTTTTGGAAATTAGGGGAATGGGTGGAAAGGCATATAGGAAGTCCTGACCCCAATGGAGGAGGAAAGCATCCCTGGCCTGAGAACCCTGAGCCGGAATTCTGGAACAGAACCGGGGAAGTTTGGCATTCAGCGGACTTGCAAAGAGGTCTATGTCTGGGGTTCCCCAAATTTGAAAATTTTTGCTACCTGGTCTGCATGGAGAGACCATTCGTGTGGGAGCAGAACTCGACTGAGTCTGTCTGCCCAAGAGTTTTGAAAGCCTGGCAGATACACCGCAAGGAGATGAACCTGATGCTTTCTGGCGAGGACCCATAGTCGCAAAGCTTTGTTGCAAAGCGAGAGAGAGCCTGTTCCTCCCTGCTTGTTCAGATAAAACACAGCTACTTGATTGTCCATCTGAATTAGGACTGTCTTGTAGCTTAGCTGGGTGTGGAACACTCGAAGAGCAAGGAAGATTGCTCTGAGTTCTAGGAGATTGATAAGTAAGTGGGTCTCCTGTGGAGTCCAGGTGCCTTGGGTAGAGATCTTGCAGGTGAGCTCCCCAACCCACCTGTGAGGCATCTGTTGTTAGAGTGACCTGGAGTAGGGGCTGCTGGAAAGGGGACCCCACCAACAGGTTTTGGGTTGATTGCCACCATTGTAGGGACAAAATAAGGCAACTTGTGTTTGCTATTTTGTCTGACAGGCAGCCTGATGACTGAGTCCACCGAGTGGACAGAGTCCATTGGGCTACTCTCATATGGAGGCGAGCATAAGGAACGACATGCACGGTAGATGCCATGTGGCCTAGTAATTGTAACATTTCCCGAGCAGTGAGATGAGTTTTTAACACTGCTTGGGAGGCTAACTGCACAATGCGAAGGCAGCGGGGCTGTGGAAGATAGGCCCTTGCCTTTCTGGTATCCAGCAAAGCTCCTATAAACTCTAGAGACTGACGCATTGTGCAAGATAGAGAAACTCTGGCCTCTGACTCTAATGGAGCTCGAATAAGCCAGTCGTCTAAGTAGGGGAAGACGAATATTCCTAGAGTGCGAAGAAATGCTGCTACCACAGCCATGCATTTCGTAAACACCCTTGGTGCTGAGGCCAGGCCAAAAGGAAGCACCCTGTATTGGTAGTGCTTTCCTTGAAAAAGGAGCCGAAGGAATCTTCGGTAAGTTGGATGGATGAGAACATGGGTGTACGCATCCTTGATATCTAGAGAACAAAGCCAATCCTGACTCTGAAGGTATGGCAGCAGAGTTCCCAGTTCATCTTGAATTTCTCTTTGAACAGGAATTTGTTCAATTCTCTGAGGTCTAAAATGGGTCTGTGTCCCCCTGTTTTCTTTGGAATAAGGAAATAGGGGGAGAACAACCCTGTACCCTGTTGGGAAATGGGTACGTCTACTATTGCCCCATGGGCAAGAAGTAACTGATCTCTTGACCCAACTGAGTGCTGCGTGAAGTCTGAGAATTGAACTGTGCTATCACAGTAGGAGGGGGCATGTTGAAGAAATGAAGCTTGTACCCCTCTCTTACAATGGAATGAGTCCATTTTTCTGCTAAAATCTGCCCCCATCTGGGGGCAAAATGACACAACCTTCCTGAGATGGTAGAAGGCTCTGGCCCATTGAGGGCCAGGAAGGCCAAGTTCTCTAGATGGGAGTCAAAGCCCCTGTGGAGGCTGAGCCTGCTGGGCAGGTTGAGGCTTAGCAGCCTTTGTTTTCCTTTGCTTTGGGGTCTGCTGTCCCTTTCGGGCTGACTGACCTGCAGAATGCACCTGCTGGGAATAGGAGGGGTAAAACCTCTTCTTTTTAGAGAAGAATGGTTTCTTGTAGGATTTTCTCCTTGCAGGATGAGCTGTAGCCTTGGATAGTCTATCCAAAGTGGAGTTATCAGCTTCTAGCTCATTAGCTTTCTCTTGCCAATTTTTGCCAAAGAGATTTTCACCTGTGCAAGGGATATACCCCAGTTTGTCCTGTACCCAGAGTTCTCAGTCAGATGCCTGGAGCCAGGCAATCCTACGAGCACCTATGACAATGGCAGAGGTTCTGCTTATGCACTCAAAACAGTCAAAAGCTGCACGAATAACAAACTTGGAAACATCCTGGGCATGTTTGACAAGTGTAAGATAATCCTGCCTCTTATCATCAGGAAGGAGAGGGCTCATAAGCTCTAGATCTCCTGTAACCTTCTTAAGGAAAATTCCCATGTATAAGATGTAGGAACTAATCCTGGCAGAAAGCATAGAGGCCTGGAAGGTTTGATGCCCAAAGGCATCAAGAGTCCTACATTCACGTCCTGGAGGATTAGATGCATGTCTTTTTGCACTCTTGATCTTTCTCATAGCTGACTCCACCACTATGGAGTGGTGTGGTAACTGAGTTTTTTGAAATCCAGGACAAGGAGGTACTCGATAAATGGTATCCAGCCTACGGGAATGAGGAGAGGTGGTAAGAGGTGTCTCCTACATTCTTAACATGAGATCATGCAAGATCTCATAAACAGGAAAAGTAGCTGCCTCCTTAGGAGCTTTAGGATATTGTAAAATTTCCAACTCCTTTGCTCTGGGCTCTGTTTCAGGAGCTACTGTGATGGAAAGACCTCTAGTCACCTCCCGGATGAAATCCTGAAAGGATATATCCTCTGGTGGAGACATCCTACGTTTAGGAGAGGAAGGCTCCTCAGAGAGAAGTACTCTGGTACCGATAGAGCTGTCAGAATCCTCAGACTCACCGGAGGATTCAAAATATCTCCTGTCCGGGTGCTCTTGCAAAGCACGATACCGGTACCGATCGAAGTCGGTACCGGAGGGGTCCGGTACTGGCCTGTTGATACCGGAGGAGATAGCATGACTTGGTGTCGGTAACACAGTCGCCGAAGTCGATGTTGTTGGTACCGGTACCGATATCGGTGCCGGAACCGGTGTCGATACCGGTTGAACTGTCTGAAGCGGTCCCGAAAGCACTGAAGCCGCAAGGAGAGCCGCCAGACTGCGTTCAATAGCCAAGAACCTCTGGTCTATTGACGCTGCCAATGCCTGGGTATCGGTACCGGACGAAGCGGACGGTACCCCAGAGCATGGCACAAGTAGTTCTGCTGAGGTTGAGGCCTCAAGAACATCCTGGAGCCTCGATAGTGCTTTGGAAGCCGAAGCCTCCCTCCAGGGCAATTTTGCCGGTACAAGTCCCTCAAGGGCAACGCCAGAGGCATCTTGATGCTTGGAAGGAGATTTACCCTTTGAGGACTGGCCAGATTTATGTTTGGTTACCTGAGATCCATGGGAGGAAGAAGCAGCCCTGGAAGACGTCGATGCCACGGATGCTGCATCGGAGGAAAAAAGGGTGCTACGCTTAGCAGCTCGGTTTTGCCGACACCTCTTCGACATCATCCCACAGGCAACACACTCCAAGATGGAGTGGTCAGGACATAAACATTTGAGGCACCACTCGTGAGTGTCAGTGACGGAGATGGTACCGCCACACTTGGAACACTTTTTAAAACCCGAAGCGGGTTTTTCCATGTTGAGGAAAAATTGGGCCTAGTGCCCAAAATGGCGCGTGGCACCTGAGAGAAAAAAAAAGGCTGGAAAATCCAGAAAAAGAAAGGGAATTTTTTTTTTTTTTAACAAAAGAAATAACCGGCGGTACTGGTATAGCGTCAAGGAAGGCAGACGCTACCACAAAAGAAGAATGAAAAATACAGGATAATTTCTGCGGTGATAGGAAAATGACCTGCTGGCTCCGCGGAAAACGAAGAACTGGAGAGAGGCAGTTGGGAAAAGCAGCACGCAGGCGCTGTGGGATGCTCCCAAAAGCTTTCTAATTGGACGCTGGGGAGCGTTCCCGTGCAGACTCCGTCGGTACTGACGATACCCATATGTGAAGACTACATTCCTGTTTGTTCCTGGAGATATCATTATTAAAAGGGACACGGGATATCACTGCTTGACCCAATACAATCATTGAGGAACCTGTGTCTTTTGGGGAAACTGCTAGGTACTTATGACCTAGTTTGACCACTGTTGGAAACAAGATACTGGTCTTGATGGACCTTGGTCTGACCCAGTATTGGCATATCTTATGTTCTAAGAACAAGGAAATTGGGCAGACTCTGAAGAGGAAGACATGCTCATACACTTCCCAGACACCTCTGTTCTATCCTCTGGGAGGTGATGAGATTTGGACTCATCCAAATTCTTAATCAAATTCTACAAGTCCTTTCCAAATAAGGAGGTTTACCTTGAGATCAAGCCGGGACAACCAGGACTTGGAGGTCAGGTCTGCCACTCAATATTGAAACTACAGCCAGCATTGCATCATCATCAAAAGAGCAATATCTTTAGCCACAAAGTATATGAGATCATACCTATCATCCAACAGAAAGGCCGTTACTATCTCTACGAGAACGGCAGTATCCTCCAGAGCAAGTGACTAAATCCACTGAAGAAGTGCTTGAGTTGTCAAATCAGCACACACCACCAACAGGAAAATAACAGAGGCAACCAAGAACTGACACTTCAGAAGAACTTCCATCTTACAATTCAGTTGATCTTTTAGAGCTGTTCCACCCTCCATTGGGATGGTGGTTTGCTTAGTAACTGCTGTAACCTGTGCATCCACCCAAGGCATGCTGAATAACATGGTGTAGTCTTCCTACAGAAGGGCATAAATCTTCTTAAGCACCCTCATCCCTTTCACTGGAGAGTCAAGTAAGTCCCACTCAGATTGAACCATGCTTTTGATAACCTACCAGCTCTTCCTTTCTGAACAGGTGAATAATGGCAGACTCATCGTGATCCTCTGAAGACATTTCATCCTCAAGGTCGTAATCTTCACCTGAAACGTTAGAATGGAACTCTGACCCCCGGCCAAGGGAAGGCCAATCTGAATCTCCAGACTCCAACTGCTGCCAAAATTGCTTAGAAGAATACACTTAGGCTGACCTTCGACTTGCTACTGATCCCTTTTCCAAGTGCACAGAGAGCGAGAAGATCCAGAGGCCTGAGTCTGAGTTGCCATGCCAGAAGGACCAAGATTGCTGCAGAAATTACAAGAAACCCAGGGAGGACAAATCGGCAACCGAGAGCTTCCTGGCTGGACTTGGACCCCCAATAACAGGGGAAGGATCTGCCATCAGACCCTTAAGAAAAGATGAGCAGATAGATGGTCGTGTGCTCAAGTTCATGGTCTAGGGTCATCCTTTCTCAATGCTGTCTCTGCTGCAGCGAGTACGACAAGGCTGGAGAATCAGTGTCCCGTTGCTGCAAGAGGGGAAATGAGCTCTCCAATGGCTCATCCAAAGCTTCCATGCAAGAACCACAGGATTCAGAATCCAGCGATGAAGGTCTCCATTTTCTGCAGACCAGGCAGCACTTCTTAGTGGGCATGTGGTTGTCCCAACGTGAGGTTGGGATGCCATAGTCTGTACAGGCTTAGACAGCACTGAAACATGTGCTTTGGACTCATGAGCACTATCACCACCTGTTACAGCCACGCGGGCACTAACACCATGCACACAAATTAAGAATGTGTACTTAATGCATAGTGCAGTAAGGCATGTACAAAAGCATATATAGCACATTTACTGCATACAGGCAGCTCAACAAGACAGGAAAACAGCAGGAAAGAAGGTGCCACACCAACGGATGCCCCAGACAGCCCAAACCTGACAGATGCCCCAATGGATAAAGTCAGGTGGCCCGCACAAAATAAGTCAAGCCAAAAACAGAGACTTAGTTTGGTACTCATTCCCGGGAAGCCCAAGACAGGAAAATCATGCTATGCTGCGCTCTACTCCCCTGCTACCAGGTCCTGCAGGCACATACCTCTGAACAGCCTTCTTCTAATCTTCGTTGGAGAACCGGGAGAAAGGAGGGGCACTAAGGTTGTGTGTGGTTCTTGAAGAATCCTTTTAAAAATCCTTTCCAAACTTCTGGCTGCTCAACTGGCTCCTTAGCAATATAAGGACGAAGAGCTGAACCAATTCCCTCCTCTATATGTCAATACCCAAAAGAGAAAGTCCAGCAAAGGAGCGGAGAATGGTCATAGCCACACCAGTAGTATTGTCACAAAAATACTTTAATAAAAGGGGCCAGGTTGCAGCATCAAAGCCTGCGTCAGGGGTCTAAAGCATAAAAACATATACGAGGGTTGCTCAGAAAGTAATGTCCCACATGCTTTTTCTCAGTTCAAAATGAAGATAGAGGTGTGAAATTGAAAGGGTAGTAACTTGGAACTTCAAAGGACACGTGTGTAATTTTACAGTCGTCCGACAAATAGTGAGGTGGTAGTGATCCTTCAAATGGCGTCTGTGAGTGACACACGGTACAAACAACGAGCTGTAATTGAATTCTTGGTGGAGGAGAAAGTGTGAGAAACATTCACAAACGGTTGTGTGCTGTGTATGGAAGTTCTGCAGTAGATAGGAGCACCATTGGACGATAGGTGAAGAGAGTAAAGGCTTCAGGACGTAGTAAAATGGAACTGGAAGATCGGCCGCGGTCTGGGAGTCCTGCCTCAGCCACCAGTCTAGACAAGTTGCAGCACCCTGCGATAGCTGCCAGTGGGCATTAAAATACTGTAAGCTGTTGCGGTGTGCCTTGCAGACACCTTTGAATATCCCAAAGAGTCAATAATTGCCATTGAACTACCTTTACTGACGGAAAGCTGTACGGACAATTCCCAACTCGTGATGCGCCGATCCGCATGAATAATGTCATCAGCGCGCTGCAACTTGTCTGGATTGGTGGCTGAGGCAGGACACCCAGAAAGTGGCTGATCTTCCAGTTACGTTTTACCACTTCCTGAAGCCTTTACTCTCTTCACCCATCGTCCAACGGTGCTCCTATCTACCGCAGAACTTCCATACACAGCACACAACCATTTGTGAATGTTTCTCACACTTTCTTTCTCCTCCAAGAATTCAATTACAGCTCATTGTTTGTACTGTGTGTCACTCACAGACGCCATTTGAAGGATCACTACCGCCTTGCTATTTGTCGGATGACTGTAAAATTACACACGTGTCCTTTGAAGTTCCAAGTTACTACCCTTTCAATTTCACACCTCTATCTTCATTCTGGACTGAGGAAAAACATGTGGGGCATTACTTTCTGAGCAACTCTTGTAAATACATCAAAACACAATAAAAATATAGTAAAAATATTTGAAACAAAAATCATATCATCAAAAGGCAATACTTGTTAGAATAAAATATATCATAAAACAAAGGATAAAAAACAAATGTATAAAATGACAGATGTATAAAAACAAAACAGAACAGACAACATAAACAACAGTAATATACATAAACAATGGAAATGTAAAAATGTATATAAGAACATATAAAAAAGAAAGGTTACCAATCAAACCACTGGTCAGTTCCAACTTGATGACAATACGAGCTATGTAGTAGGACAAATACGGACCTAAAATACAACAGACACTGTTACTCAAAGTGTAATGTAGAGTTAACAAGACAATGCTAAAAATAAAACACGTGACCCATAATAAAAAGCATGCAATAAAAAAATAAGTTAAATAACATGGAGTACAATAAGAAAGCAGATGTCACTATAAACGTTTAATAAAAATATAAAACATAACCATAATGATATCACAGATATGCAAATATCCTATCAGAACAAAGGCTGGTCAAAAATACAGTAGTGCCTACTAAGGGAAATAAAAATGATTCAGCAAACTGGAGATCATGTATATCAAAGATTATAAAAATATGGAGAAAGAAATCATGTATATTTCCATAAAAAAAATCTTAAAAAAGCAACCACACTAAAAAAAAGAAACATACAAAAATGGCATCTGAAAGCCATAAAACCACAAGGGAAAGAAAAGCACTCCAAAAATGTGAAAAACAAAAAGGAGCATAAAAATAGGAATGTAAAATAAATTTCAAAAAGCATATATGTAAAAATAATGTAAAGGATAATGCAGAAACTAAGAGTCATGCAGCAAAAAGAAAACAGAAATAGTCTGAAAACCAGAGATGCCTGGGAGGTGAGGGGGGGGGGGGGAGTGGGCAGGAAGAATAAAGGGAAGAAAGAGGGGAAGGAGAGGGGGGAAGGAGGAGGGTGCACAGGAAAAGAAAGACAGGAGGAAGGAGAGGATCCATCAGAATATGGAGCATATGTAAAAGTAACAAATATTATTTAAAAGATTTTTGAGAGTGGTGGCTCAGGACCCTGCAAACTCAATTAGATATAGAAACATGACGACAGAAAAAGACCACATGTCCTATTCTAGTCTGTCCTTCCATATCAACCACTACAACAGATCCCTTTTTCCCTTTAGAGATTCTCTGTGTTGTCCCATGCTTCTTTGAATTCAGATACTGTCCTCATCTCTCCCACCTCCACTGGGAGACAATGCCACGGATCCACCACTCATTCCATAAAGAAAGAGTAGTTACTCACCTGTAACAGGTGTTCTCCAGGAGCAGCAGGAATCAGTCCTCACATATGGGTAACATCGACGTCAATGGAGCCCCTGCGGAGCATTTCCCCAGCTTTCTATGAAAGCCTTTGGGAATACTGCACGCATGCGAGTTCCCCTTCCCGCCTAAAGGTGCCATCTTGCTCAGTCAAATGACATAGCTAAAAACAGCACACAAAAATATTAAATAAACTATGTACAACTGCAACTCCCAGGGGAGGAGGGAGGGTTGTGAGGAATGATTCCTGCTGCTCCTGGAGAACACCTGTTACAGGTGAGTAACTACTCTTTCTCCAGGACCAAGCAGGAAGTCAGTCCTCACATATGGGTGACTCCCAAGCTCTGGGCTACCAAGGAACCCAGGCTGAACAAGAGAACTCTCTCTAGTCCCAGCATCAAAGAAAGGCTTTTCACTGAAAGAACCTCCACCGGTAGCCCAACGGAGGGCTGGAGTTGCCTAAACCTCAAAGAGATTCCAGAGTAGTGCCTGGCCAAAAGCACTGTCCCTATGGGACTCCCTCTCCAGGCAGTAATGAGCTGCAAAAGCCTGGCTTGAGGACCAAGTTGCAGCCCTGCAGATGCTTGCCAATGGTACAGAGCGGAGATAAGCTACTGAGGCAGCCATTGCCCTGACACGATGGGCCGTGACCTGACCCTGCAAGGGAAGGTCAGCCGCCATGTAAGCCCAGGTGATACAGTCAGCCACCCATATGGACAAGGTACGCTTGGACACAGCTAACCCCAAATTATTGGGGTCAAAAGAGATGAAGAGCTGAGAAGCCCTTCTATGTCCTTGCGTATGGTCAAGGTAGACGGATAAGGCCCTCCTACAGTCCAGGGTATGCAGGACCGCTTCAGCCTGGCTTGCATGAGGCCTAGGGAAGAATGTTGGAAGAACCATCTCCTGGTTGAGGTGGAAAGAGGAGACAACTTTAGGGAGGAATTTTGGATGAGTCCTAAGGACTACCCTGTTCCTACAGAAGCGGGTGTAAGGCCTATCACAGACTAGGGACTGAAGTTCACTCACCCGTCTGGCCAAGGTTAAGGCTACTAGGAAGAGTGTCTTCCAGGAAAGGAAGCGGAGAGGACAAGTAGCCATCGGCTCAAAGGGTGGGCGATTCAGCTGCTGCAAGACCACATTCAACTCCCACTCAGGGGCTGGAGGACGGACAGGAGGTTTGAGCAAGAGCAAACCTCTGAGGAACCGGGACACCAAGGGGTGGACCAATAGAGAGTGTCCTTCCACCAGTGAGTGGTGAGCTGCTAGAGCTGAGAGGTGGACCCGAACAGAATTGGACTTAAGGCCTTGATTGGATAGATGCAGGAGGTACTGAAGCACCAATGGTACAGCACAGGAGAAAGGATCCTCTCTACGCAGCTGACACCACACAGAAAACCTCTTCCACTTCAGGGCATAGGTTTTTCTAGTGGACTTCTTTCTAGAGGCCAGGACGACCTCTTCAACTTCAGGAGGTAGGCCCCAAGGAGCCAAAACTACCCTTGCAGCTCCCAGGCCATCAAATTGAGAGATTTGAGATTGGGGTGCAGAAGAGACCCCTGGTCTTGAGACAGAAGGTCGGGTTGCAACCCTAGAGGTAGTGGAGTGTCCACTGCTAGCTGAAGCAGAAGTGGGAACCAAGGTTGTCTCGGCCACCTGGGGGCTACCAGAAGGACAGAGACTTGGTCCTTCAGAACTTTGAACAGAGTTCGGGCCACCAGAGGCGTGGGAGGAAATGCATATAGGAGGCCTTGGGACCAGGAAATCAGAAAAGCATCTGCTGCTATTCTCAGAGGATGCGGTTGCCTGGAGCAGAACTGGGGCAGCTGTCTGTTCAGGGGACTGGCAAAGAGATCTATGGATGGAAGTCCCCATCTCAGAAAGATCTTCTGAACTACCAAGGGATGGAAATTTTGTTTATTAACACATGCAACAGAAAAACAAACAAAAAGCAAATACAATCACCCCAACCAAGTCCCACACCCCCCCAAAACCCCCACCCCCCCCGACATAGCACAAAACAGGTATCACAAAACCCCCCGTGACCCACCTCCCCAAACCCACCACCAACCCCAGCAATCAACACACGTGCCCTCCTCCCAACAACAACCCCCAAAAAGTCCTTGACAATGTCCATGTCCCCTCCCCCCCCTCAGTCCAATGTCCATACCCGACCCAACCTCCCCCTGCAAGAACACCCCAGCGTAGTCCACACATTGTTCGTCTTGCAATCCCTGAACCCCTGCCCCGCACAACACCCCCCACCAGTCCAAATGTCCATTCTGTCTGACTCTCAGACTCCCTCCCCCCAACCATCCAGAAACAGAGCCCCCTATCCCCATCCCTCCCCCTTCAGATCCATCCCATCAAAACAAACACCTCAAAAACAAACCTCCCCACCCCCTCCCCCCAAACCAAATGAAAACATAAGGGCCCCTTTAGCCCATCCCCAACACAGTCCCACCAAAACAAATCATAACTAATCATACAAATCAAAAGCTAAATACAAAAGAAAAACATAACCCTTGTGCTGCCCTGCACTCCAGACAACGGAGCGGGATGCCCAGAACACAAAAACAAAAACAAACATAAACACTAATAACAAAAAATTGGGACGGCCACCCCTCTAAGGAGAAAGGGAAAGCGGACAACCGGTCAAACCCCTCATGGAGCACCAGCTCACCCCCCCCTCCCCTCCCGGGAGAAAAACACCCCAAAATCATACCGAGAAGTAAACCCCAGGGAAGGGAAACCAACCCCTCCTATCACACCCCTCCCCCCAGGAAAAACAAAACAAACCTCAAAGTCCTACAGGGATGAGAACCCCAGGGAACCCCTCCCCCTCACGGGGGGCGAAGGGTGAGGTGACGCCACAGACGCTCCCAACGATGAGCCTCCACCACCCGCCTTTCACGTTGCGCCATGCTGGACACTTCCTCCAGAATGTCCCGCACCACCTCGTCGAGGGGCAGGACCAACCCCCGGGTCGAGACATGACAGCGCGCTTGCCACAGGTGGTAGCGTACTACGGCCGTGACGAGGTAGAGGGTCCCGGAGTCCTGCCTTAGAGGAAAGGACCAGGCCCCGTACACCCACTCCGCATACGTGAGGAGGGAAAGGTCGCGCAGGTGAAGAGCAGCGGACACCAACCGGCAGGCCTCCACGTTGAAGGGGCACTGCCGGAGGAAATGGTCCATGGTCTCCGTCTGCCCTTCACAACCGGCCCTCGGACAGACCCGCTCGGCCTGTGACCTGTACTTGAGGTTGTCCCTCACGTACAAACGCCCGTGGAAAGACAACCAGGCCACATCCCGAACCTTCTTCGGTAGCCGAGGGGAGTTCAACAGCCGAAGGCCCCGCTGCATCACATCCGCTGGACAGTCCCGCAGGGCCCACCGTGGTTGAAAGTGGGAGGCGAGTACCATCCGGTACAATCCTTTCCGCCCCAAGGACTGGGCGAGCGGGTCGGTCACCCCCCACCGCCGAATGAGCCCCACCATCGCAAATACGTATGATGGGGCCTGTTCCCCGCTCCGGCGCACACGTGGGACCGAGGACGCCCCCTCCCACTGCTCCCAGAAGCGGGAGAACCATTCCCGATAGGAGGCCACCCACCAGACCCCACCCCCTTCCCGCATCCTACCCAAGTGGAACGCCATAGACAAGACTGACAGGAAAACAAGGTGGTGCAACATACCCAAACCGCCCTCTGCCCGATCCAGGCAAACGATGTTGCGCTGGACGGGGTTCAAGCGGTTACCCCACAGGAAACAGAAAAAGATGGCACAGACAGACGCCTGACGGGACGACGGAAGAACGAAGACCGTGGCCACGTGCAGAAAGAGAGGAAGCAGAAACGTCCCGAGGAGTTTGATCTTCTCCTCGTACGTACACCTCCACCCCCTCCACCGCAGCACCCTACACCGTGCAGTCTCGAGACAACGATCCCAATTAGACTCCGCACAGTCCTCCGACCCGAAGACGAGGCCCAAGACGCGGACTTCCCCCACGGGAGGAGGAAAGGGGCGCAGGAAGGCGGGGAGGCCTCCGAGGGGCCCAACCACAGCGTCTGGCACTTGCTGTGGTTGACAACAGAGTGGGCTACCTCCGAGTACTCCTCCACGGCCTCCCGCAGGGCCTCTACCCCTTCAGTGCCGTCCACGTAAACTGAGATGTCATCAGCGTAGGCAACGACGGACACCGGGGGCGCACCAGGCGCCTCCAGGCCCCGCAACCCACCTGAGGACAACCTCCGGAGGAAGGGGTCGAGGGAGAAGACATACAGCAAGGGGCTCAAAGGGCACCCCTGCCGCACCCCCGAGGCGACACCAAACGGCCGTCCGAGCCACCCGTTAATAAACAGGAAGCTCACCCCCCCTCGGTACAGCGCCTGCACGACGAAGAGGAAACCTGCAGGGAGGCCGAAGTGTTGGAGCACCACCCACAGGTACCGGTGACTGACTCGATCGAAGGCTTTGGACTGATCCAAGGAGACCAACCAGTGGTCCCGTTGGAGCGACCGGCCTCTCTCCACCACCTCCCGGACTGTGGCGACAGTGTCCAGAACCCCTCTCCCCCGAACGGAACAATACTGGGAAGGGGACAGCAAAACGCCCGACACCTCCACCAGTCGGTTGGCCAAACACTTGGCCAGGATCTTCCGGTCCGCGTTCAGAAGAGAGAGCGGCTGCCAAAAGTCCAAGGAGCTATCGTCCTTCCCCTTGGAGAGCAGCAGCAGGACAGACTCGCGAAATGACCGCGGGAGAAACCCCGTGTCCATGATCTCCTGAAACAGAGAGGTCAGGAAGGGGGCCAGCTGGGCGATGAAAGTGCGATAGAACTCCACAGGGAGCCCATCGCGCCCAGGCACCTTCCCCAACGGCATGGCACGAATCGCCCTCTCCACCTCCACCTGCTGAATCGGAGCAGCGAGTGCAGCAACCTGTGCCTGAACCACAGCCGAATACACCGGGGGAAGGCCCAAGTACTCTCGGATATGGGTGAGGTCCACGGGGCGATCCCTAAACAGGTCCGAGAAGTATTCCCCCACCATCCGCAAAAGGTCCTCCTGGGAGGTATGAATGGTACCGTCCTCGCCCCGCAGGGCCATGACCTCCCGACGCCGAACCCTCTCCTTGCAAGTCAAGAAAGGGTCTGGAGTACCGACCCCACCGGCCGCCCCCTCAAAGCAGAGGGAGGCATGGCGATCATAAAGCAGGCCACGGAGCTGGACGCGTACCTCTTCCACCTCCTCCCGCGCTGCCCCTCGGGATACCAAACGATCCAGCGACCTCCGGAGGACAGTGTAGGTGAGGTAGCGGGATCGAGCCATGGAGGTACCCCGGGAAAGAAGAGTTGGCGGGCACGCGTCTTCACCTCGTCCCACCAGGCGCCACGGGAAGGAAAAACACCCAGCAGGGTTTCCTGGTCTGCGAGAAAGGCCAAGAACTCCTGGACCACCTCTGATGTTGCCAACAACTGCACATTCAATCTCCACAGGCCAGGACCCCTGCTGAGCTCCTCGTGGTTAGCCAGGAAGGACACGGAGAGGACGCAGTGGTCCGAAAAGTCAACCGCCTGCAACTGCGGAGGGGAACACTCTACCCGGGCACTCACATATATCCGATCGATACGACTCCTACAGGTCCCATGGTAGTAGGTGAACCCCGGCGACCGTGGAAAGGCCCGGTGGAAAACATCCACCAGGTCAGCCGTCCGGGTCATCTCGGCCAAAAAGAGGCCCTCGTAACTGGGTGGGCAACGATCCCCCCCTCGGTCCTGCAAAAAGGTGGTGGTGTTGAAATCCCCAGCGAGGACCACCAAACGGGAGGTGTGTAAGTAGGGGCGGATGACCCCAAAAAGGGTCTTCCGCGCCAACTTAGACTGGGGGCCGTAGACCACCACGAAACGAAACCGATGAGGCCCGCAGTAGCCGTCTAAGAGCAAACACCGGCCCTGCTCCAGTTCCCACACGTACTGCACCTGAAATCGGTTAGACGTGAACAAAACCGCCACTCCTGCGTAGGGCTGTGCCGCAAGTGACCAGTACGAAGGGCCCCACCTCCACTCTCGCTTCGCCCGATGAAGGCTAGCGAGCGAGGTGAGCCTGGTCTCCTGCAAGAAGATGACATCCAGCCCACTCGTAGAAAGAAAATCATAGGCCGTAGCCCGCGCCTGGTCTGAGAAAATGCTGGCCACGTTGAGGGTGGCGCACGAGAACGCAGGAGTGCACGCCATTCCTAGTTCGTGTGTAGTGACCCTTTCCTCCTCTTCTCACCATAGCCGGGATCCCCGGAATCCCGCTTGCAGGACAAGCCCGTGAGCTGGAGCAACTCCTCACGGTCCACGTCGACCACCTCGAGGATCTCTTCCCCCTCCTGCTCGACCCTGTCACCCCACGAGGTGCTGGTGCCCCTGAGACCACCAGGCAAAGCTGTCGCAGGGGCTAACCCAGTTCCCATGGGGCGAGGGGGCACGGACAGGTCAGGGGTCGGAGGAATGATCTCCTCCGTGGGGTCCACCACCGGTGCCTCCCCCCCCTCCCTGGACAAAGACTGAGACAACGTACCAGTGCCCACCCCCGCGGGGGAGGCCGGGACGGCCGGGTCAGCAGGGGGCTCCTGCGAAGGCCCATCACCCAACTGCGGGGGCAAAGACCCATCCTCCCTCACCCGTTGGGCGCCAGTATCCCCCTTGTTTGGAGGACCCTGACCGCGGCGCGCCTTCGTTACTTTGGAAGGCCGCCGCTGAGGAAGAGGGGCCGCCCCCGCCGCTAACCGCTCCGAGCGCTGCACAGGAAGCCCTGCCTCCACAGGCAAGCCCTCATCCGCCTCAGCCGCATCAGCAGCCAAAAAGATGAAACGGTTGATGTCCAACACGGGCTCTGCATCCGGCAACGGGGATGTCTCCCGTTTCTTCCTTTTGGACTTGCCACCCTTGGAAGGGACCGTAGTCCATTCCTCAGGTGGCACCACCCGCAACCTACTATCCTGTCGTGAGACATTAACCTCCACCACATCAACCCTCTCCTCCTTCCTACCCGAATCCCCTCCCCCTGGTGGCTCCCTCGGCTCGATGGACTCCTCCACCCTAGGGCCCTCGGACTCCTCCTGAGGGAGAGGGGCTTCCATGACCTCCTCCCGCACAGGAGCCCGAGGTGGAGTGACGGCATCCCCCCCCGGTCCATTGTGTGACGCGGAGGGGCAGCGGGCGAAGGGGTGGCCCAACTCCCCGCAAAGGTTACACCGAATTAGCAGACACCCGGCCGAGGCGTGACCCCGTCCACCACAACGAGTGCAGACCTGCTCGGGACAGTTCATGCTCAAATGGCGAAATGAGCCACAGCGGTGACACTCGCGGGGTTGCCCGGGGTAATAGCACAAGATGCGATCCCGACCGAGGAGGAAAACCGGCCGAGGGCACGTGCTGCACCACGTTTCCCACCTCACGCAAACGGATCCTGCCCTTCCACGACCCGTCCCACACCCCTAGGGGCCCAGCGCCCTTAACCAGGGGTGCGAGGAGCACCGCATGGCGCGACAACCAAAACTGGATGTCCTGCCCTGGGAGCGACTCATTCCGAGATAGGATGGTCACAGGTACCGTCCCCTGGCGAGAGATAGGCACAACACGAAAGTCAGCCCACCCTCCCTGCCCCCTCTGCTGCTGGTATCGGTCCCAAAAAATCTCCAGCCCCCGTCTCAGCATGAAACTGACATCATATTCAATGGTGTTGTTCATGTGGATGAAGGCATAGAGATCTCCCGGGAGAAACCCCAGCCCAAGGACCATCCTCAAGACCTGTTCCCTGGCTGGAGGGGGCCCCTCCCCAGCCCACCGGATCTGCGCCACGTTGCGCCGTCTGACCTCACCCCCTACCCCTCGGAAACCTCCCCCACCTCCTCCCCCTCCTACGGGATCATTCCCCTGGGAACCCCCCCTCCCCCCAGCCCCACCCGATGTCCCAGGAGTGGTGCCCGACCCCCTTAGAGCCTCCGCAAAGGTACGGGGGGGGGGGAGCCGACCGCCCAGCTCCCAACCCCTGTCCTCCTTGATCTTCCCCTGCTGCCACCTGCGGGGGATCCTGCTGCTGGTCTGCAGGATCCACAACCTCCGCACATGGGGTGACCTGAGGACTGGGCAAAGTCAGCTCTGCCAACACTGAATCAGGGATGCTCTCCCTTCCGGATCCCTGGGTGCCACCGAGAACCCCCGGATTAGCCCCTGCGTCCACCTCAAGCTGCCGAAAGGCAGTAAAGGCCCCAGGAAGGCCTGTCGGAGTCTCCAAAGCTAACTTAAGGGCATCACGGACCTGGTTCTCGGTAACACCCAAGCGACCAGAAAGCCCCCCCACACCTCCGTCCCTTGTTTCCGACCCAGCGCAAGGCTCCTGGGTCTCGGCCACCACTACCGGGGATGGACCCCGCTCCCCTCCACTCCCGGGATCCAGGGGGACCACCGCCACCCCTGACCCTACTGAGGACAAACCCTTCCCCCATTCCGAGTCAGCCACTACCTCCTTCCCCATGATATGACCAGTCGGCCGCTCCCCCCTTCCCTCCGTCAGACCTTCCCCTGACCCACCGTCCGCTACCCCCGTTACGGCTACCGACAACAAGGCAGGACCTACCCGAGACAGCAGGGCAGATCCCCCACCCAGAGCATCCCCCAAACCTCCACCCCCCTGCCCCCTGTCCCTCCCAGGTCCTACCTGGTTGTCAGTGCCAGACGTGGCACAGGGGTCCGGAACCACACGGCCGGTAGCCAAGGCTCCAGCAGGAAGGGCGGACGCCCCCCTGCGAGCCAGGCCCACCTCGGCCATACTGGCTGAAAATGCAGGCATCTGCTCATCCCGCTCCGTTGACACATATGATAGGGAAATAGGAAAAGGAAAAACATTCTTTCCCTTCTCTGGACTCCCCCCAGGGGCTGCAGGAAAAGCACAGCAGCCCCTACCCTGCTCCTTCCCCTTCCCAGCGCCCTGCCGGCACCAGACAGCCACCCCAGGAAACTGCGGTCGGCCAGTCTGTAGCCGTTGAGGGCCCTGGAAAGAGGAAGCAGACTCCCCTGTCCCAGTCCCCTTCACCAGCTCAGAGAACTCAGCACCAGTAGGAACGGGATTTCCAGGCATCCGGGACTCCGCGGCAGCATCCGCAGACCCCCGACGGTGCAAACCGGCCTCTTGAATTGCACCGTGGTTTGCAGGCACCCCTCCGATAGAGGGGCAACAAGGACGATCCCATACCGTCCCCAGCGATCTTCTACGGTGCTCCGTTTGCCGTGCAGAGGAGAGAATGCAGCCATCTTCACACTTCCGGGTTTTCCCAGAAGTGACCTCACCGGACTCACGGCAGCCATCTTTGGAGCTGAGACTGGTAGAGGGAAGCCCTGCAGCGTCATCCCTCAGCGGGGCAACCCTCTCCGGATCCCGGACTGCGGCGGTCAGTATACCACGGCGATCAGGACGGAGGCGGCTTTCTTCAGGCGGTGGCAGCAAAGAATGAGCAGGACAACCATCCGAAAATACCCGCAGATGATGGGGCTGGAGTTCTGCAATCTCCTCGGGCAGGGCTGGATCGGCAGTGCTTGAGGCAGGGAGCAGATGCTGATCTGTTAGCTCAGAATTCCTCCAACGCTGACGGGCCCCTTCTTCTCCAGCAATCATCCAAACAGGGGGAACAGCATCCAACGGACAGGGGATCACCGGCCCAGCCTCCGATACTGGGACAGCCACCTCTCCAGCACCACCTTGTTTCTTCAGGTAAGGGTCTCCGGACCTCTGTGGCACACCCGGGCCTTGTAACACATGGGTTAGATATTGGGAGGGCACTGTACAGGATTGGGGGTAGCCACCAGTTCTACCCACCCCCGGGGGTCTCCCCTGGACTGCAGATACACCATGCCATTTATCATAGTTATGGTACATTTCGGACAGGGACCCACAACCCTGGCTCTTCAAATAGATGATCTGCTGGTACTTGGCCTTCAAGGCCCGCTTTACCCCCTTCCTATAGCTGTTATAGGCCACCCACTCCTCACCGGGAATGGTGGCCTGCAGGCTCTCCAGGTGGGAGAGCTGGGCTTGCAGCTGGGCCGCCTCCTCCTGGAGACCCCGGAGCCGCCGTACCGCCGCCACGATCTCGTCGGGGGCCCTAGCTGGCTGCTGGAAGGACGGCAGGCCCGACCCTCCATCCTCATCCTCACTGGAGGAGGTAGAGGCCTCCTCCAGGACCCGAGGTGGAGGGGGAAACCCGCCTCCTCCAGCACCGTACAAGGCAGGCCTCCAAGGCCTCCCTAGGGCCTCTCCCTGCCTCCACACCCTGCCTGGGAAGGAGAGAGAAACCTCCTCCCTGGGGTAGCGGGCCCAAGCCTCCGGGCAAGTGGGTCCCTGTTCCCTGAGCAGTTGCAGTCCTACCTGGGAGTCCCCCACCCGGGGCGCCGTCTGTTCCAGACGTCCAGTCCCTCCATCTGGTATCAAAGAAGGAGGCCCACCAGGCTGGGTAGGCCTCTGGGCCTGGGCCTCTCCTGCTGGAGGTGGCCCAGGGCCCGACATCCAGACACAGGTAGTGAGCAGGAAATCCTCCCTAGCAGGAGCTCTCCAGAACAGGTCCTCTCACCACGACAGCTGAACAGGAAGTGGGCGGAGCTGCCACTCGTGTGGCTGCAGAATCCTGCTCAACCTGTCTGCCAGGTAATTTTCCTGGCCAGGGAGATAAACCGCCTTGAGCAACATGTTGTGCCTGAGCGCAAACAAGCAAAGGTCCTGCGCCTCCTGACAAAGGAGCCTGGACCCAGTGCCTCCCTGTTTGTTCACATAAAACATGGCTACCTGATTGTCTGTCTGCACTAACACAGATTGGTGGGCCAGGGTTTGAGAGAAAGTCTTGAGGGCTAAGCGAATAGCCCGAAGCTCCAGTAGATTGATCTGCTGCTGGGCCTCCCAGGGAGACCACAGGCCCTGAGTGCACTTGCCCAGTGTGCTCCCCAGCCCTGTAGAGAGGCATCGGTGGTCACTACCACTGTGAACCCAGGTGGCTGAAAAGGCACCCCTTCCAGTAAGTTGGGGGGATGCAGCCACCAATGTAGAGAGTGCAGGAATGGTCTGGACACCCTTACTCTGTCTCTGAGGTTCCCTGTGGCCTGCGACCACTGAGTTCTGAGGCACCATTGCGCAGGCCTCATATGAAGCCTGGCATGGGGTGTGACATGTACTGTCGAAGCCATGTGGCCCAGAAGCCTCAGGCAGAGCCTGGCGGAGACCAGTGACCTGCTGAGAAACTGGTTTGCCAAGGTCATCAGTCTTTGGGCTCTGTCTTCTGGCAAGAAAGCTCTCGCTTGCAGAGTCTAGTCTTGCCCCTATGAACTCTAAGTTTTGGGAGAGGAGCAAAGTGGACTTTGCGAAGTTTATGACAAACCCCAGATGCTGCAGCAGAGAAATCGTTCAGAGGGTGGCTTGCCTGGCCTCCTGGCACCTCTGACCCCTGATGAGCCAGTCGTCCAGATAGGGGAAGACAAAGATACCCTGATTTCTCAAGTAGGCTGCCACCACTGCCAGGCATTTAGTAAAGACTCTGGGGGCGGAGGTGAGGCCATATGGCAGCACCCTGTACTGATAATGGTTTCCTCCCACCATGAACCTGAGGTACTTTCTGTGGTCTGGATGAATAAGGATGTGAGTGTACGCATCCTTTAGATCTAAAGAGCATAGCCAATCTCCCTGCTGGAGGTAGGGCAGAAGTGTTCCAAGAGTAAGCATCTTGAACCTTTCCTTCTGCAAGAACTTGTTGAGATATCCGAGGTCGAGAATAGGCCTGAGATCCCCTGTTCTCTTTGGTACTAGGAAGTACCTGGAGTAAAACCCGTGACCTTGGAGGTGGGGAGGCACAGGCTCCACCGCCTGGTCTCGTAACAGACCTTGACGTTCCTGCAGGAGGAGGGCTGTATGGAGAAGAGGCCTTGGAGGCTCCCCTGGAAAATAGGGAGGAGGCAACTGATGAAAATGAAGCAGGCAGTCCTTTTGGACTATGCTTAAGACCCAGTTGTCCCCTGTAATGGGTGGCCACCGGTGGGCAAACAGGGCTAGGCGACCTCCTGTACAGGGATGGGACAGCAGAGATGGAGAGGCTATGCCTTGGGAGTCAAAAACCCCCACCCTGCTGAGTAGGAGCAGGAGCCGGAGGCTTGGGGGCTTTCTGCCTACGGGGCCCATGTCCCTGCCCCTTGGCCTGCTGATCCTGTGGGAGAGCGGGGGAGGCCTGGTAAGTTGGGAACTGTTTGTAGGCAGTCGCCTTCCTCGGGTAAAAGGGCTTTTTACCCGAGCCCTTCTTTTTGTGTGAAAGGGCAGAGGTCTTTCGAGACAGCCTTGTCCTCGTGAGGTGCTCAGTCTCGAGCTCAGCAGCCTTCTCGGCCATGGGCTTGCCAAAAAGGTTTTCACCTCGGCAACATTGACCAACTTGTCTTGAACCCATGGCTCGAGGTCCGATGACTGCAGCCATGCCTGGCGTCGAGCCGCGATGCCGGCAGCCGCAACCCGGGCCGAGGCCTCAAAGCCATCGTAGGCCGCTCGGGACATGAACTTAGAGCATTCCCAGATCCCCGAAGACAAGGACTTGAACCTCTGCAAAGGTTCCCCGGAGAGACCAGCAGAGAACCCGGCAAGCTCCTTTGCCAGGTCCCGCAAGTACATGCCCATGTACAGCTGGTAAGACTGGACACGGCAAGCAAGCATCGAGCCCTGGAAGCACTTTCTACCGAACGCATCCAGGTTCCGGGCCTCCCTGCCAGGGGGCACCACGGAGTGCATCTTCTGACTTTTCAGACGATGCATGGCCGATTCCACCACCATGGAATGGTGCGGTAGCTGCGCCTTCTGAAAACCAGGGCTCTTACGGAGTCTATAAATGGAATTGACCCGCTTGCTCAGAACCGGTGCTGAGGCCGGTGCCTCCCACATCCGGAAGAGGAGCCGTTCCAGCATCGGAGGAACCGGCACAGTAAAGGCCTCCTTCAGAGGAGAGTCATACTGGAGGGCCTCGAGCTCTTCGGCTCCTCCTCGGGATCCGCCGGGATCGCCAAAGCAGTGGCCATATCCCGCACCTAACTGCGGGGCTCAGACTGCGGTGAGTCCGACGGGACGCACCGAGTCTTGAAGGTATCGGGGGACTCCTCATCCTCCGTCTCACAGGCGGACTCGTCCGAGGAGGAGTCGGGCTCCGACCGCGCGGGGCCCGGTAGTACCCACCCCTACGCCGAAGGCACTGGTGTCGACGCCCTCGGTCCCAATCGGGAGGTCGAGGGTGACAGCGACCGAGGACGACCTCGAGCCTTCATGGTCGGGGCAGATGCGCCAGCGAGGCTGGCCATCAGCACCCGCTGCTAATCCATGAAGGCAGACAGTCTTCACTCCAAGGCTGTCAGCCTGAGACCCAGCTCAGGCGACTCAACAGCTACCGACTCGGGCCCCGGCGGTGCCGGGCCCGATGTCGGCTCCCTGGGAGGAGAGTCCTCGAGGACAACAGGACTTACGTGTCCAGCAGACTCCGGCTCCACCCGAGATACTTTTGACAGCTTCTCCTGTTCCAGGGGCCCGGGACGGCGGTCGGGGTTCCGAGACCTAGCTCTCGAGGAGCCAGGGACCTCCTCCGACGCTGCCCTCGCGAGCCACTTCTTCCTCTTTCACTCCCACTCAGGGGACCCCCTTTCCGAGGAACCCCGACGATGCTCGGGGTCAGACTCCCGAGACGTCGAGGCCTCAGACGAGGTCCAGGCCCGGCCGGAGGCCGAGTCGGAGAAAAGCCTTTCCTTCTGGTGCTGACGACTTCGCAGTGCCTTTGTGGACATTTTCCCACACGGTCCACAGATCTTAGGATCATGATCAGGACCGAAGGCAGCAGTCGTGTGTGTCAGTGAGAGACATAAGTTTCTTGCACCGATCACACTTTTTAAAACCACTGGAAGCCATCGGGGAAGAAAGAGTCCCCGTGAGGTCAAAGGACCGGCCTTCCAGGGAAAAGGAAAAAAAGGGCACGAACACCAGCCACGAAGGGCAAAAACCGAAAAAATAAGATCGCGCTCGATACCGGTGTACCGAACCCGGCGAGAAGGGGAACCGGCATCGAACCGGACAAAAGGCCGCGAAGAAATCGCAAGGAATTGACGAAAAAATCTAACTATTTTCCGGGTGAACGAGGACATATGTCCGAAGGGCTCCACGGAAAAAGAGAGACTGAGCAAGATGGCACCTTTAGGAGGGAAGGGGACAGCACATGCGTGCAGTATTCCCAAAGGCTTTCATAGAAAGCTGGGGAAATGCTCCGCAGGGGCTCCATCGACGTCGATGTTACCCATATGTGAGGACTGACTTCCTGCTTGGTCCTGGAGAAATATTTGCGCCTATCACTCCTGAATCTATCCCCTTTCACCCTCATCCCATGTCCTTTCACAGCAGAGTTTGCTTTCAATCAAAAGAGGCTCTCCTCCTGTGCATTTATGCCACGGAAGTATTTAAATGTCTCAGTCATATCATCTCTATCCCACCTTTCCTCTAAGGTGTACATATTAAGATCCTTAAGTCTGCTTCATATGCTTTATAATGAAGACCACTAACCATTTTAGTAGCCACCCTCTGTTCCGACTCCAGCTTGTTTCTATCCTTTTGAAGGTGTAGTCTCCAGAATTGCACACAATACTCCAAATGAGGTTGCACCAAATACTTATACAGAGACACTATCACCTCCTTTCTTCTGCTGGCCATTCCTCTCCCTATGCACCCAAGCATCCTTCTAGCTTTTGCCGTCACCTTTTCTGTTTAGCTACTTTAAGATCATCAGACACAATCAGGCCTAGGTTCCGCTCTTCTTTAGTGGACAAAAGTACTTCACTCCTTATACTGTATGGCTGCAGCCCAAATGCATGATGAGTAAATTAGATTTACCTGCTAATTGTTGTTCCTTACGGAACTCCAGTCTAGTCCCAACTTCTGGGTTCCGCACCTCTCACAGCACCTTGGAGACTGAGACACATAATCCTTTTGTGATGAGTGGTATATCTTCCCAGGATCCGCCTCCTCAACTCAGTAACCTATTGACAAAGCAGACTCCTCAGAGCAACAATTAAGTAGCCACTCACTTATCTTGGAACTTATCGTAACTAAACTGAGAACCAATCAGAAAAGGAAAAATATATACGTGAGGTCTATCCTCACCCCCTCCACTTTTTTTTTTTCTTTAAAAGATATATAGGAAGGCAAAAGGAAGACAATACTCCTCATACTCCTATGCCTAAAAACTCTTACCTGTCATTCCACTGTGTAGCATGCTCGCCACATCCGCTAATTTGGGAGGGATATGGGACTAGACTGGAGTTCCGTAAGGAACAACAATTAGCAGGTAAGTCTAATTTACTCTTCCTTGACGTCTCTCCAGTCTAGTCCCAACTTCTGGGTAAGTAACAGAGCAGTGAAGACAATTCATGGGGAGGGTCCCGCCAGGCCAGCTTGAAGCGCCGCTGAACCGAAACAGGTATCTCTTCCCGCTTGAACATCCAACCGGTAATGCTTGACAAAGGTATTTAAAGACGACCAAGTGACCGCCATACAAATCTCCACCGCTGGAACCAAGCGGACCTCTGCCCAAGATGCCACTTGCGCCCTTGTTGAATGAGCTTTCAATCCTTCTGGTACTTCCCTGCCTTTTACAATATATGCGGTCACGATAGCCTCCTTAAGCCACCTGGCTTTAGAAGCCTTCGAGGCTGCGAGCCCCTTCCTAGGACCGCCAAAGAGGATGATAAGCCTATCAGACCTACGAAAATCCGCCGCCCTCCTGAGGTACATCTTCAACGCCCGCCGAACATCCAGCCGGTGCAAATTCGCCTCTGGAGAATGCGCAGAATCCTCCCGAAACACTGGCAATGTGACCTCCTGGTTGAGGTGGAATGCTGACGCCACCTTCGGTAAAAAGGAAGGAACTGTTCTCAAAACCACTTTGAAGGAGATAAAAGGCTTCCGACAAGATAAAGCCTGCAGTTCGGAGATTCTGCGAGCCGAACATATAGCTATCAGGAACACCACCTTAAGGGTAAGATCTTTTAAGGATGCTTCTCCCAACGGTTCAAACAGCTTCCCTCCGAGTGCCTCCAACACTAAAGGAAGACTCCATTTGGGGACCACCTGCCGACACGGTGGTCGAATGAGAGAAACCGCTCGCAGAAAGCGCCTGATATCCGGGTGACTGCCTATCGTCGCACTTCCTATCTTTCCCCTATAGCAGGACAATGCTGCAACTTGCACCCGTAAGGATGCCGCTGCTAAACCCATCTCCAGGCCATCCTGTAAGAATGCTAAAACTTGCGGAACTGACACCCGTAACGGTTCCATACGATGTTCCTCACACAAAGCTTCAAATACTCGCCAAATCTGAACATACGCCAAGGAAGTAGCCCTTTTCTTTGATTTCAACAAAGTAGCTATGACAGGAGAAGAGTAACCTTTCGCTCTTAACTGTGCCCTTTCAAGAGCCAAGCCGTAAGCGACAACCGATCCACCTGCAGCATGTGCAGAGGCCCTTGGGAAAGAAGATCTGCTCGCCAAGGCAGACACCAGGGCCGTGCCACTACGAGTCTCATTAGATCTGCATACCAAGGTCTTCTTGGCCAATCCGGAGCTACCAAGATTACCTGCCCTCTGTGTTGTTTGATGCGCTGTAGCACTCTTCCGATTAGCACCCAAGAAGGAAACACATATAGTAGCTGCTCCGTTGGCCACTCCTGCAGTAGCGCATCCAGCCCTTCCGACATCCTCTCTCTTCTTCTGCTGAAGAAGCGCTCAACTTTCGCCGACTGGAACGTTGCCATGAGATCCATCACCGGAGTCCCCCAACGGTCCACCAATAGGCCGAAGACGTCTGGATGAAGGGCCCACTCCCCCGGGTCTACTTTCACTCGACTGAGAAAGTCGGTTTCCACATTGTCCACCCCGCCACATGTGCCGCTGACAGGGCCTGAAGATTCACCTCGGCCCACTCTAACAACTGTTCCGCTTCTGCCTCCATGGGAATACTGCTGGTACCACCTTGCCGACTGATATATGCCACGGCGGTGCCGTTGTCGGACAATACTCGGACGGCTCCCTTGCCGAGATAAGGATGAAAAGCCATCAATGCAAGCCTCACCGCTCTCAGCTCTAACCTGTTGATGGACCAGGTCTTCTCCTGAGCAGTCCACTGTCCCTGGGCGAACCTCCCCTGAAAGTGGGCTCCCCATCCGAAGAGGCTGGCGTCCGTCATTAAGGGAATCCAGGCCAGCGCCTCCAAAGGCATCCCCATGCTGATGAAGCCCGACATCAACCACAAATGAATGGCTTGCCACGTCCCCGACAGCCAAGGTAACCTTTGGGACAAGGAATCGTTCTGGTGCGACCATCGCCTGAGCAACGCTCTTTGTAAGGGACACATGTGCGCTCTCGCCCACGGGGCCAGCTCGATCGTCGCTGCCATGGTGCCAAGCACCTGCAGATAATGCCATGCCGTGGGCCTTGGCTTGCCGAGAAACTGTTGCAGGAGAGTCTTCAATCCGTCCACCCGATGGTCCGGTAGAAAAACCTTCCCCGCCGCCGTATCAAAGCGAGCTCCCAAGTACTCCAGGCTTTGAGACGGGACCAGATTGCTTTTCGCCATATTGATGACCCAACCAAGACTTTGCAGAAAGATCACCACTCTTGTTGTAGCGAACTCGCTTTCGCTCCTGGACTTCGCTCGAATCAACCAATCGTCGAGATAGGGATGCACGAGGACTCCTTCCTTTCGCAAGGCCGCCGCTACCACTACCATTATCTTGGTAAAGGCCCTGGGAGCTGTAGCCAACCCGAATGGCAATGCTCGGAACTGGAAATGCCCCATGGGCACTGCAAACCTGAGGAATCTTTGATGTGCCTGTCGAATTGGAATATGCAGATACGTCTCCGACAGATCTAGGGAAGTAAGAAATTCTCCCTTTCTTACCGCTACAATCACTGACCTGAGCGTTTCCATCCGAAAGTGAGTTACCTTCAGAGACCGATTTACCCCTCTGAGGTCCAAAATGGGACTCAGGGAGCCCTCCTTTTTTGGAACTACGAAGTAAATCGAGTACCGACCGGTACCACATTCGTCCGGGGGGGCCGGCACTATCGCCCTGAGGGTGAGAAGTCTCTCGATTGTCTCTCGGACCGCGCTGCGCTTGAGTAGGGACTTGCACGGGGATCTCACAAAAAATTCCCTTACTGGGCGCTGAAACTCCAAAGCATATCCGTCTTGAATGACTTCCAGCAACCATTGGTCAGACGTTATCTTGGCCCAGGCAGGGTAAAAGTCTCGCAGCCGACCCCCTATGGGACTGAGGTCTGCCTGGGCCCTCCTAATCTCGTTGTTGCTTCCGAAAGTTCGTGGATGAGGAAGAGGCTCCAAACCCTCTTCCCGCTCCTCGAAAGCCCCGAAACCCCTGGTTTCGGGCGGGAAACCTCCCTCGTTTCGCTTGGCCAAACCTTGGAAATCGGAATAGCCTAAACTCCTTCTGCTGCCCCCTGAAGCTGCTAGCAGAGCGTCCCGGCTTCTGTTTGTCCTCCGGCAGCCGGCCCCCTTTTGACTCCCCAAAGTCTTTAACTAGTTTTTCCAATTCTTCCCCAAAGAGCAACTTTCCCCTAAAAGGAAGCTTGCTCAGTCTGGATTTAGAGGACCCATTTGCCGCCCAGTTGCGGAGCCAGAGATAACGACGTGCCGCAACCACTGATGCCATGCTTTTCGACAAACCGCGAATGAGATCATAATGGACATCCACCAAGTAAGCTGCACCAGACTCCAGCCTGGCTGCTTCCGCCTCCATGTCTGTCCCCGGTCCCCCTTGCACCATCTGGGACCACCGCAGACAGGCTTGAACTATTCAAGCTCCACAAATGGCTGCTTGGATGGACAAAGCGTTGACATCAAAAACCTGACGCAGCAAGGTATCGAGCTTCCTGTCCTGAGTATCCTTGAGCTCAGTACTACCCTCGACAGGAATGGTAGTCTTCTTCGTCACTGTAGAGACAGCCGCATCCACCTTTGGAGGCTTAAAGAACTCGCGATCCTGTTCCACTAGGGGGTATAGCCTACTCATGACCCTGGCTCCTTTTAGGGCTGCCTCCGGCATGTCCCATTCTTCCTGAATCATCTCCCTGACAACCCTATGAATCGAGAAGGCTCTCTGCGTCTTCCTAAAAACCTGCAACAAAGGATCCTCTAAAGAAGCATCCTCTGCTGGTCCTGGCGACGGCATGTTGAGCGCCTTAAGAGACTCTGAAATGAGCGCAGGTAGCTCGTCTCTCTGAAACACTCTAACAACTCTTGCTTGATCCTCTCTGTCCGTGATTCACCTTCTTCCAATTCTTCATCCAATTCCAACTCCAGGTCTCCCTCATCCGACTGAAAACCCTCGGAGTCCACCAACTGCTCCTTTTCCAATCGAGCTTTCTTCGAAGGCTGTGCCGACTTCCCCGTCTGTAAAGGGGTTCTGGGCCTCTTTTCCCTATGGGGCATACTCATAGAACCTGCCTCTTGCTCTGGTCTGACGTGTCCCAAGGCTTGCTGCAGCAGCGTTACAAAATCTGGGGAAAAAATGGCTGCCAGACCCCCTGGCAGTGCCATTTGAGAAGAAAGGTCCGGGGCTGAAGAGGGACCGGCTACGAGCTTGTCAACTGGAATGGACAAGGCAGTGGGATCCTGTGGCTTTATAGGATCCCTCTGGCCCTCCGGTGCCCCCTCTAAGCTGTGCTCCATGGCAGCCGCCTCCTGTGTGCACCGCTTGCAAACCCCGTTTCAGTTACAACACCTCTCTTAGAACCGCAGACTAAACAATGCGGTCTAGATGACATTCCCCCTTATAGAGGCTGTGGAGCTCTTTATCCCGTGCAGGAAGCCTCATTTTCTTTTTTTTTTTTAAATAAAAAGACCTAACCTGAAAAGAACTAAAATGGCAAGTGTGCAGTGAAAAAATAGGCTTCCCGCGCAAATGAGGAACAGCTACCGGGCCTATTGAGCCGTTAGCGTTTCCCGCTCTAACACCACGCGATAAGGCCGCTGCTGCTACTTTGCTGGGAACCGGAGAATGAGGGCACCAAGAAGCGCTTTCTACCCCGGAGCTTCCTTGAATGTGCTACACCGCTGAAGCCCCGAGGCGTGAGAATATCCCCAGGAGCGGGTGCCGCTGAGCTAGCAGAATGAAATCAATGCCGGTTTTCGTTCCGCCTGCGGTCGTCGCTCTTAGCACCCGAACGAACTGCTGACAGCGTCGGGGCCGAGGAACAGCACCACTAACTCAGACTGCTGCTGCTGCTGGCAGATCTTCACAGCGCAAACAGGCAAGTCTTCTGTAGGCACTGACTGACTGATTTGAGAGATTCCCACCGTTTTAGGTGCCCTAAGCCCTGTACACTGAAACAGCTATCCCAGCAATCTTTTCCCTTCAGTAACCAAACTGAGGGGGGGGGGGGGGGAGGAGAGTAATTACACTTAAAGGAGGAGGAAAGACCTCAACACTCGTCCTCCCCCGACCCAGAAAATTATCCTTTTTATGTCCTAAAATCCTAACAACTAACTCTCCTTAATTGTCTCTCTGTGGAGCCCTCCTGGCTCTGCTAATCTCCAGCTGCTTGGAGACTGATTTACTGAGTTGAGGAGGCAGATCCTGGGAAGATATACCACTCTCATCACAAAAGGATGATGTGTCTCAGTCTCCAAGCTGCTGTGAGAGGTGCGGAACCCAGAAGTTGGGACTAGACTGGAGAGACATCAAGGAACTTGCATTTTTTATTTTTTTTTTACTGAAATTTTTATAAACTTACAAAGCAAGCATAAGGAAACAAAGATGATCCATTAAGCAAAAAATACATAACCAAAAATATACAAAATAGGAATACATCTACCTAGCCCACAATATAGGGAGAATAAAATAACAATAATAACAATCAAAAGAAAAAACCAAGAGTCATAACTCCTGAAGGTCTAGACGGCAAAATTAACAAAACCTCCTACCCCAGCCCCTTCGTGCCAAGCCCCTCTTTATCACAAAGAAATGATTCAAGTTGAGTAGCATCAAGGAAAACATACCTAGATCCCTGAAAAGTTAACAAGCACTTACACGGGTAACGAAGAATGAAAGTGGCCGGCAGGGCAATCACTCTAGGTTTAAGGGCCAAAAAACCCTGTCTCCTAGTTTGAGTTGCCCTGCAGACATCCGGAAATATTTGCACTTTCGCACCACAAAAAGGTACAGACATATTCTTGAAATAACTACGAAATACAAGAGTTCTATCCAGATCTGAAAGAAATGAGACCACCAAAGTGGCTCTAGAAGAGATATTATCTTGGGAATCCTCTAGGAATTTGGTGAGATCAAGGTCAGTCCCACCTTGAACCACATCAAACCCCCCTGGGGAACCACAAAACAGAGCTCTACCAGTCAAATAATAAAATTTAGAAAGACAAATGGAATCAGCCAAAGCCAATCCCAAAACCTCTCTAAAATATTTTCGCAGTAATATTTCAGCTGACAGCAACCGACAATAAGGAAAATTCAACAACCTAACATTCTTTGCACGAAACAAATTATCATACTGTTCCATTTTGTGGTGTAAGACTAAACTATCTTTAATATGAGAAGCATTCACAGCTTTAAGAGCTTGACATTGATTTTCACAATTAGTAATCTGCTTAGAAACACTCTCCACCTTATTATCCACTTCAGACAACTTAGCAGTAATCTCCGAAGAGAAAGTGCAAAGTTGCACAACAATAGGCACTAAAGAACTTTCAATATGGGTAACCACCTTCCAAATGTCAGCCAGAGTGACCTGCTCATCAGGCACTAGACTGGCTTCCTTTGGAACTGGTACCCATACCACCGGCCTCAGTTTTTCCCCCGTTGCCACTGGGGTACTCTGCTGAAACCGCATACCCTCTGAAATGGACAAAGGAGGAGATGCATAGACTGGGGGAGAAGATGGTGTCCGGTCTGGAGAGCTCAAGGACACCGGAGAGGGCCGGAGCACAAGAAAGTCAGGGTCAAGCGTAGCATCCACACCAGATAGTACCTTAACATGCTTGTCCATGGGGCCCACTGCAGGCTCAGCTGCCACAGCTGGTTCAATCTTCTTCTTCCGTTTTCCCATCAGGATCTCCACAACCAGAGGACGACCCAGGCTCTTTGCTCCCTCGTTGCTCCAAGGGGCCTAAAAATGCCCCTTGTATCTAGACCCTTCTATCGCTGCCCTGACTAGCGCCTCCGGCTGCGCCAGCCCAGGGAACCTTTAAAGAGGTCCCCGATGACGTCGGGACCGCCGGAGCAGGTGCCTGCCTCACCGGACCTCTGCGCCGCCTCTTTGCTCTCTCCTGGGCGAACTCACCACTGCTCCGGTTTTTCAAGAGGTCCCCGATGACGTCGGGACCGCCGGAGCAGGTGCCTGCCTCACCGGACCTCTGCGCCGCCTCTCTGCTCTCTCCCGGGCGAACTCACCACTGCTCCGGTTTTTCAAGAGGTCCTCGATGACGTCGGGACCGCCGGAGCAGGTGCCTGCCTCACCGGACCTCTGCGCCGCCTCTCTGCTCTCTCCCGCTAGGAACTTGCATTTTTTAACATTAAATCTCAGCTGCAAAATTCTAGACCATTCTTCAAGCTTAGTTATAAGATCATAAGATATGCCATACTGGGTCAGACCAAGGTCCATCAAGCCCAGTATTCTGTTTCCAACAGTGGCCAATCTAGGTCATATGTACCTAGCAGTTTCCCCAAGAGACACAAGTTCCACAATGCTTGTACTGGGTCAAGCATTGATATCTTCAGTCACTTCTTAATAATGGTTTATGGACCTTTCCTCCAGGAACTTGTCCAAACCTTTTTTAAACCCAGCTACACTAACAGCCTTTACTACATCCTCCGGTAACAAATTCCAGAGTTTGATTACACGTTGAGTGAAAAAATATTTTCTTTTATTAGTCTTAGTTTACCCTGTAGCTTCATTGCATGTCCCCTAGTCTTTCTATATTCTGATAACGTAAACAATCGATCTACGTTTACCCGTTCCACTCCGTTCATTAATTTATAGACTTCTATCATATCTCCCCTCAGCTGTCTCTTTTCCAGGTTAAAGAGCCCTAACCTTTTTAGCCTTTCTTCATAGGAGTATCCTTCCATCCCCTTTACCATTTTGGTGGCTCTTCTCTGAACCTTTTATAAAATCGCTATATCCTTTTTAAGATACGGCGACCAGAATTGCACACAATATTCAAGGTGCGGTCTCACCATGGAACGATATAGAGGCATTATAATATCTTTTGTTTTATTTTCCATTCCTTTCCTTATCATACCCAGCATTCTATTTGCTCTCTTGGCCGCCGCTGCACACTGGGCCAAGGGCTTTAACATGGTATCCACAATGACGCCTAAATCTTTTTCCTGCGTGGTGGTTCCTAATGTGGAACCTTGCATCGTGTAACCATAGTTTGGGTTGTTCTTCCCTAGGTGCATAACCTTGCACTTGTCCACATTAAATTTCATCTGCCATTTTGATGCCCAGTCTTCCAATTTATCACGATCCTCTTGCAATTTTTCACAATCCTCTTGGGTTTTAACAACTTTAAATAGTTTTGTGTCATCTGCAAATTTGATAACCTCACTCGTTATTCCACTTTTCAGGTCATTTATGAATATGTCAAAAAGCAGCGGACCCAGCAAAGATCCCTGGGGTACACCACTATTCACCTTTCTCCATTGGGAAAATTGGCCATTTAGCCCTACCCTCTGCTTTCTATCTTTTAAGCTCTTCCTGATCCACAATAGTACACTGCCTCCTATCCCATGATTCTTTAGTTTTGCCAAAAGTCTCTCATGAGGGACCTTGTCAAAGGCTTTCTGAAAGTTCAGATACACAATATCAACCGACTCACCTTTGTCCACCTGTTTATTCACTCCTTCAAAAAAACATAACAGATTAGTAAGACAAGATCTTCCTTGTCTAAAGCCATGTTGGCTGTCTCCCATTAGGTCGTGACTATCTACATGCTGAGTAATTTTATTCTTTATGATGGTTTCTACCATTTCTCCCGGTACTGACGTCAGGCTCACCGGTCTGTAGTTTCCCGGATCACCCCTGGAACCCTTTTTAAAAATTGGTGTTACATTGGCGATCCTCCAATCTTCAGTTATTAGAGATGATTTTAATGATAGTTCACAGATTACTGATAGCAGGTCTGCAATCTCATATTTCAGTTCTTTCAACACCCTTGGATGTATACCATCCGGCCCAGGTGATTTGCTACTCTTCAGTTTATCTAATAGTTGTAAGACATCTTCCAGATGTATCAATATTTCCTTCAATTCTTCTGCACCTTTAAATACCACCTCAGTCATGGGTAACATCCCTACATCTTCCTCAGTAAAGACCAAAGCAAAGAATTCATTCAGTCTCTCCGCTATCGCCTTGTCGCCTCTTAGTGCTCCTTTAAAGAGGCGACAAGGACCAACTGACTCTCTCACCATCTAATGGACTCTCTCACCATCTAATGGACCAACTGACTCTCTCACAGGTTTTTTGCTATGAACGTACTTGAAAAGGTCTTTATTTCGCGTTTTTGCTTCCGCAGCAAGCTTCTTCTCAAATTCTCTCTTTGCCTGCCTTATCAATGCCTTGCATTTGACTTGCCAGTGCTTGTGCTGTTTCCAGGTTTTGTCGTTTGGCTCTTTTTTCCATTTCCTGAAAGATGCTTTTTTGGCAACAACAGCCTCTCTGACCTCACCTTTAAACCATGCTGGCAGTTTTTTGGACTTCCTTCCACTTTTCTTAAAGCGTGGAATACAGCTGGTCTGGGCTTCCAAGATAGTATTTTTCAACAACACCCAAGCTTGATGTACGTCTTTAACCTTTGCAACTGCTCCTTTTAGTTTTTTCTTAACTGTTTTCCTCATTTTATCATAGTCTCCCTTTCGAAAGTTAAAAGGTAGTACTGTGGATTTCCTTACTATCCCTCCTCCACTAATTAAATCAAAGGCAATCATGCTATGATCACTATTGCCAAGTGGCCCCAACACCCTTATCTCTTGCACTAGATCTGGTGTTCCACTAAGGACTAGGTCTAATATGGCTTCCCCTCTGGTCGGTTCATGAACCAGCTGCTCCAAGAAGCAGTCATTTATTTCATCTAGGAACTTTATCTCCCTAGCATGTCCTGACGTGACACTGACCCAGTCGATACCAGGGTAATTGAAATCACCCATTATTATTACTGCGCTGTAACTTTTGTTAACTTCCTTGATTTCTTTGAGCATTTCATCATCCATTTGGTCATTCTGGCCAGGTGCTCGATAGTACACCCTCACTGCCATTGCCTTTCCCCTTTTATATGGAATTTCAATCCATATAGATTCTACAGCAGATTTTGTTTCCTGCAAAACTTTAATCCTTTCTGAGTCAATGCCCTCTCTAACATAGAGCACAACCCCTCCACCAATTTGATCAGCTCTATCATTATGATATAGTTTGTACCCAGGTATCACAGTGTCCCACTGGTTGTCCTCCTTCCACCATGTCTCTGATATTCCAATCATATCTAACCTTTCATTTGGTGCTATATATTCTAACTCTCCCATCTTATTCTTTAGACTTCTAGCATTTGCATACAAGTATTTTAGAGAATGTATTTTATTCATGTTAATTTGGCTATTGTTAGACCTGGGTAAATTGGGATCTTTAAGCTCTGTCTGCTCCATATTTGAGGGCATTTGGGCTACTTTACTCTTTTGTGGAACCTCTCTGCTTTTGGTAGTATCCTTCAAGGATACATTCTTCCGAACCATCCGCTCTTGGGCGACTGTCGGCTTTCCCCTAATATCTAGTTTAAAAGCTGCTCTATCTCCTTTTTAAAGGTTAATGCCAGCAGCCTGGTTCCATTCCGGTTAAGGTGAAGCCCATCCCTTCGGAAGAGCCCCTCCTTTCCCCAGAATGTTCCCCAGTTCCTAACAAATCCAAAACCCTCATCTCTGCACCATTGTCTCATCCATGCATTGAGACTCCGGAGCTCTGCCTGCCTTTTGGGTCCTGCGTGTGGAACAGGAAGCATTTCGGAGAATGCTACCCTGGAAGTTCTGGATTTCAACTTTCTACCTAAAAGCCTAAATTTTGCCTCCAGAACCTCCGTACCACATTTTCCTATGTCATTGGTACCGACATGTACCAAGACAGCAGACTCCTCCCCAGCACTATCTAAGACCTTATCTAGGTGGCGCGTGAGTTCCGCTACCTTCGCACCCGGCAGGCATGTTACCAGGCGATCCTCACGTCCACCAGCCACCCAGCTATCTACATGCCTAATGATCGAATCACCAACTATAACGGCTGTCCTAACCCTTCCCTCATGGGCACATGGCCCTGGAGAAACTTCCTCGGTGCGAGAGGGCTTTACATCACCTGGAGGACAGGTCCTAGTTACAGGATCACTTCCTGCCACATGTTATCCCCCCTCATGTTATATACACCTTCCTGGGTGTCTATTCTGTTGCAGATTTTGGCATCATCCCCAAAGAGGCAAACCTTACCCGACAGCCCTTCTGCTATATCACTAACAAAGATGTTAAAAAGAATCGGACCAAGGACAGATCCCTGGGGTACACCACTGATAACCTCCTCCTCAGAGTGAGCTCCATTTACCTGTACCCTTTGTCGCCTCCCACTCAACCAATTTCTAACCCAAGCAGTAACTTTAGGGTCCATGCCTAGGGTGCTCAGTTTGTTTATAAGTCGGCTGTGAGGAACGGTGTCAAAGGCTTTACTGAAATCTAAATACACCACATCTAGGGCTCTCCCTCGGTCCAACTCCCTGGTCACCCAGTCAAAGAAATCAATCAGATTTGTCTGACAAAACTTGTCTCTGGTGAATCCATGATGCCTCGGATTCTGTAATCCACTGGACTCCAGAAACCTCACTATTTTCTCTTTCAGCAGCGTTTCCAATAATTTACTCATCACCGAAGTTAAACTAATCGGCCTGTAGTTTTCAACCACATCCTTACTTCCACTTTTGTGTAAAGGGACCACATGTGCCTCTCTCCAGTCCTTTGGCACCATTCCCAACTCCAATGAAGCATTGGTCAGTCAGTGGAGCTGCTAGAACATCCCTATGTTCCCTCAGTATTCTAGGGTGTATCCCATCCAGTCCCATCATTTTGTCTACTTTAAGTTTAGCTAGTTTCTCACGAACACAGTCTTCTGAAAATTGTTCAAGATGCCCCTCGCTTCTGTTCCTGTTTGTGGGTGTTTTCTGAGGTCCTGCTTCTGGTTCATCATCTGTGAATACAGAAAATATTTGTTATGCAATTCCACTTTATCCTCACCAATTTCTACATATTCCTCCCCTTCACCCTTGAGTTTGACAATATCACTTTGCCCTTCCTCTTCCCAATAACATATCTGAAAAATGTCTTATCCCTCCATTTTACTGCATTGGCTATTTCCTCCTCTTTTTGAATCTTTGCTTTCCTGACTACTTTGCTAGCTTCTCTATGTTTTTTCAAATGTAGATGCCTGTCTTCCTCTTTCTGTGACCTCTTGTATTTCATGAAGGACTCCCTCTTTTCCATCACTTTTTCAGCTACTTCTTTCGAAAACCACAGCTGCCTCCTTTTCCTTTACCATTTTAACAAAAAGGTTGGTTGCCCTTAAAATATTCCCTTTCAGTTTTGCCCACTGTTTTTCTACATTCCCCAGCTGTTCCCATCCCATTAACGACTCCCTGAGGTATTTGCCCATCTTGGCAAAGTTAGTTTTCCTAAAGTCTAAGACCCTCACTTTTGAATGGATTTTAACAGTCCTAGTCCTAACACTGAACCACACCAACTGGTGATCACTGGATGCAAAATGATCTCCCCCTATAACATCAGAAACACTTTCACCATTGGTAAGCACCAAGTCCAGTATGGCCCCTTTATGTGTGGGTTCTGTTACCAGTTGCCTGAATAATTCTCCCCGTAGAGAATCCAGGATCTCCTTACTTCTAGATGATACTGCAGCAAGAATGTGTCAATCAACATCTGGCATATTGAAATCCCCTATCAGTAGCACTTCTCCTTTCCTAGTAATGAAAACATTAACATTAAGAAAACATTTGAAAACATTAATAAAGGATGTGATCCAAGACTCAAAACAGAATGTTGAGACACAGTATAGAAAAAAACAGCGAAAAGATACAGTTAAACAAAAAAGCTGATAGCTGTCCACCCACATCAGTAACCGCTAGTATGTAAATATCAGTACAACAATGAGAAAGCCTGAGCATCATATAAGGATGGCATGGAAATGATAATTACACTTATCTGGTAATTGTAGTTCCTTGAGTGACGACAGTTCAGTCTTCTACCTCTGGGTTGTCAATCTTCTCCTGCAGCTTGGAGACTGGTATGTCAGGATCATGACATCACTGGATATAGCCTGCTGCACTCTCACTTCCATTCCAGTGTGAACTACTAACAAAGCAGACTCAAAGGAGCAACAATAAGTAGCTAACAAGAAATAATATAAAAAATCTAAAATGAGCATATAAACACGTACCCCCTACGGCAAGGCTTTCCTACCCCCTGCCCTGTCATAATGAAAGAGAGGGCGAACAAAGAAACCAAACCTACCTGTAACACTCTTGCTGGTGTTTTTTTTTTTTTGTTAGCAGTAGCCATCCTGGATCCTACTTGAAGAACTGGGCAAGAAGGAGGACTGAACTGTCGTCACTCAAGGAACTACAATTACCAGGTAAGTGTAATTATCATTTCCTTATCGTTCCTTCAGTTCAGTCCTCTACCTCTGGGATGTAACAGAGCAGTAATCATTGGGAGGGACCCTTCCAGCCAGCAGACAGCACCACCGACCCAAAACGTGCATCAGCGGCCGCCGCAACGTCCAGCCGATAATGTTTGCTAAACGTATGCAGCGACGCCCAAGTCGCCGCTCTACAAATGTCCCCCGGCGGAACCAAACAGTGCTCCGCCCATGAACACGCTTGCGCCCTGGTAGAATGCGCCCTCAATCCCTCTGGCACCGTACAACCTTGAAGCAAGTAAGCGGAAGCAATCGCCTCTTGAATCCACCATGCAATGGAAGCCTTAGCTGCTGCTTCCCCTTTGCGCGCACCTCCAAACAACACGAACAACCGATCCGAGTTCCGAAAGGACTCCGTTATCTGAAGATACCGCCGCAATACTCTCTTCACATCTAAACAACGGAGGTTGCGATAGGAATCGCCGCCCTCCAAAGCCCCCAGTACAGGCAAAGAAACCGCCTGATTCACATGAAAGGGGGACACCACTTTAGGCAAAAAGGAGGGTACTGTACGTAAAACCACCTTCTCTTTGGAAAAGGATAAAAATGGTTCGCGACACGACAAGGCTTGCAATTCTGAAATGCGCCTCGCTGAACAAATGGCTACCAGGAACACCATCTTCAACGTCAAATCCTTCAGCGAAGCCTGCCGTAACGGCTCGAAGGGAGGTTTGGACAATGCCACCAAAATGAGGTTGAGATCCCACGGCGGAACCCTCTTTCGATGCGTAGGCCGCAATTTGGAGACCGCCTTTAGAAAACGACCCACATCAGGATGAGTCCCTAGAGACACACCATTGATCTTACCACAATAACAGGAAAGCACCGCCAGCTGAACGCGCAAGGAACTAGCTGCAAGACCCTTCACAAAGCCGTCCTGCAAAAACTCCAAAACCAAAGGGACATTCGCTGTGGCCGCTCGAACCTGACGCCGCGAACACCAATCCTCAAATATCCGCCAGACACGCACATACGCCAACGAAGTCGACTGCTTCCTAGCCTTAAGCAATGTCACCACGACCGCCGAAGAATAACCTTTCTTCTTCAGCTTAGCCCTCTCAAGGGCCAGAACTTAAGCGAGAATCGATCCACCTGAGGCATGAAAAGAGGCCCCTGAAGCAACAGATCCGACTGTTCCGGAAGCCGCCAGGGCTGCCCGTCCAGAAGACGCACCAGGTCCACATACCAGGGACGTCTCGGCCAGTCGGGCACCACCAAAAGCACTTTCCCCGGGTGAGCCCCTATCTTTTGAACCACCCGGCCTATCAACGCCCACGGAGGAAAGACAGAGAGAAGACCGTCGGCTGGCCAGCGACACAATAGCGCATCTATGCCCTCCGACATCCTTTCCTGTCTTCTGCTGAAGAAGCGGTCGACCTTTGCGGACTGGAAGGTCGCCATCAGATCCATTATGGGAGTCCCCCAGCGCGTTATTATCTTTATTTATTTATTTGGTATAAATTTGTATGCCGCCACTTCCAGCAATCAGCAGCGGACTAATGGTGTAAAATACAAGGGAGTAAAGTATAAAATCAGATTGAAAATACAGTAAGATTTGAGGGAGGGGTGCACCACAATCACATAGAAATTACAAATATACATTACATTTTGATCACCCAGGTTTGAGCAACAAATGAAATAATAAATATACATTTGATTGATCAGATTATAAATATACATTTGATTGACCAGATAAGTTAGTTTTATCACCCAGTTTGAGCAACCAGATAAATTACATGTTTATCAAGAACATAGATTACAGTTGTATAATACATTGGCAGATATGCAATCTTATTAACATTGACATCGGATCTATTTTTCTACCTCTTGTGCTTCGGGGGGTTAGGCAACTTGGGTAAGGAGGGAGTGTTGAATCTGCCTAGGTGATACCGTAATGTGTTTGGAACAGGTGGGTTTTAAGCTTCTTTCTGAAGTCCTGTATATTGTTGATCAGTCGTATCTCATGAGGTAGTTTGTTCCAAAGCATGGGTGCAGTGTACGTGTATGCCCGGTTGCTCGTTCCCTCTTTGACATCTCTTATACTGCTGGGAACGCAGAGTGTGTTCAGGTTAGTAGTCCTTCGGCATCTGTTGGGGAGCTGTGTGGTTATGAGGTTATCGAGGAATGATGGGGATATCCTGTGAATGATTTTGAAAGTTGTTACCAGTATTTTGTATACTGCACGTGCAGAGATTGGGAGCCAGTGAAGCTCAATCAGTACTGGTGTAATGTGATCCCTCAGTTTCTTATTCAAGATGATCCTGGCTGATACATTTTGCGCCAATTGTAAGATGTTTATGATTTTTTGGGGAGACCTTGCAAGATGGCATTACAGTAGTCAAAGTGAGGAATGATGAGCGCTTGAGCTACTGTTCTGAAGTCTGTTTGTTCGATTATGTTGCGTAGGGGTTGAAGGACTCTCAGCTTGTGAAATATTGCTCTGTTGGTTAACCGGAGATGTTTGTCCATTTTTAGGTTAGCATCAATGAGAACTCCTAGATATTTGATCTCATTTTTAGATTGATAGGTGTTGTTGTTAATTGTGATTGAAGCAGGCGGTTTGAAGTCTTGTTTACTTGATACGAACGTCACATCAGTTTTTTTGTGGTTTATCGACATGTTATCTTGGAGCCAATTTTGCATTTCGCCTAGGCATTCTTCTATTTGATTGAAATTAGGATTGTCTATATCAAGTTGAGTGTACAACATGATATCATCTGCATATAAGTGGTATCTGATGTTATGCTTTTGGAAAATCATACAGACTGGCTGGATGTAAATGTTGAATAGCAGGGAGGAAATAGCTGAGCCCTGAGGTATTCCTTGGGTTTGGGGGAAAGGCTTTGCCTGCTCGTTATTGAAGCGTACCTGTTGCATTCTATTTGTGAGGTATGACTCGAACCATTTTAACGGTGTTCCTACTATACCTATGGACGCAAGTCTTTGCAAGAGTGTTAGATGATGTACTGTGTCGAATGCTGCTGATATATCAATAAATATGAGTAAGAACATCTTACTTTTGTTTTCCAGACCCTTGATGAGGTTGTCTAGGAGCGCAATGAGTAGGGTTTCAACTCCATGGTGCGGTCTGAAACCATATTGATGGTGGTCAAGGATTTTGTTTTCATCTAGGTGGTCCTGCAATTGCAGTTGGGTTACCTTCTCGATAATCTTCGCAAGGAAAGATATGCTTGATATCGGCCTGTATGAGGTTGGGTCTTCTTTGTTGAGCACTTTATTCTTTAAAATAGGTCTTATTAGGGATCTTTTAAGTTAGGTGGGCATGATACCCTGCTGAAGAGATTGATTTACTGTGCGTTATCAGATGGGCAATTTCCTGCTTAGTAGATTTGATCCATTCTGCTGGACAGGGATCTAGAAGCGAGGTTGTTGTATTAAGGTTAGAGATGGTATTTATGATGATCCTTTCGTCGATTATCTGGAAAGTAGACCATCCTTCTTTCTGTTTACAGCTTGAGTTCATGCTGTTCGGCTGCTTGGGGCATGTAGCGATCACATTCTGCGATTGGATAGTCAGGCTTTGTGGATTTAGCTTGATAGCATAGTGATCTGCTCAAATACGTCGGGATGTAACTCCCACTCTCCTGCATCCACCTGAACTCTGCTTAGGAAATCCGCTGCTACATTGTTCTTTCCCACAATGTGCACCGCCGAGATCGCGCTCAACCGACTTTCCACCCAAGCGAACAACGCGTCTGCCTCCTCCTCCATTGCAGCACTTCCCGTGCTGCCCTGACGGTTGATGTGCGCGACCGTCGCTGAATTGTCGGAGAGAACCCGCACGGGCCGACCCTGAACCAAATTCTCGAACGCCTGAAGAGCCCAGAATACAGCTCGGAGTTCCAAACGGTTTATTGACCAGGAGGCCTCCTGGTGCGACCAAAGGCCCTGCGTAAACCGGATTTCGCAGTGAGCTCCCCAGCCCGGCGTCCGTCAACAGCGGAATCCACTCTGGCTGCTCCAGCGGCATGCCGGCTGCCAGCGACGACCGGAGCAGCCACCAGCGAAGAGACTGCTTGACGCTGAACGGGCAAGGGAGACGCTTGCTCAGAGAGTCAGACTGATGTGACAATCGGCGAAGCAGCGCTCTTTGCAGAGGGCGCATATGCACCTTGGCCCAAGGTACCGCTTCCAACGTTGCCGCCATTGTGCCCAGTACCCGAAGGTAATCCCAGGCCGACGGCGCTGGCATTGATCTGAACCTCCATATTAAAGACCGCAAGGTCTCGGCCCGTTTGAGTGGAAGAAATACCTGACCTGTCCTTGTGTCGAACCTAACCCCGAGATAGTCGAGGACCTGGGTGGGTACCAAATGACTCTTCGTCGGGTTCACCACCCACCCCAGACTCTGCAAAAACGTCACCACCCTGTCCGTCACCCACACACTTCTCAGCCTCAGACTTGGCGCGAATCAACCAATTGTCTAGATATGGATGAACCAGAATTCCTTCTTTGCGCAATGCCACCGCCACCACCACGATTTTGGTGAAGGTCCGCAGCGCCGTCACCAGACCAAAGGGCAAAGCCTGGAACTGATAGTGCCCCCAAGGAAGAGTGAACCTCAGCAACTTCTGATGAGCCTCCCGGATGGGTACGTGCAAATACGCCTCTGAAAGATCTAGACGTCAAAAACTCTCCGCGACGCACAGCCACTATGACCGATCTCAACGTCTCCATCCGGAAATGGGGCACCCGTAAGCAACGGTTTACGGCTTTTAAGTCCAAGATGGGCCGCAATGAATCGCCCTTTTTGGGGACCACGAAATAGATCGAGTACCGACCCATGCCGCATTCGCCTTTGGGTAACTCTACCACTGCCCCCAAGCAAAGCAGCCGGTCTAAAGTGATGCAAAGCGCCGCCTCTTTCTTGGGCCCTCTGCAAGGGGACAGCACAAAGGAGTCCCTCACAGGACAAGCCAGTTCCAAAGCATAGCCGTGCTGAATTATCTCTAAAACCCACTGGTCTGAGGTGATTTGGGTCCAAGCGGAAAGAAATCCCCGAAGTCGCCCGCCTATGGGAGGCCCCTCCGCTGGGACCCGTCTCGCCTCATTGTGGCTTACGCAACGCTGACGCCGAGTTTGAGGAGAACCCCCTAGACGACCCTCGAAACCCCAGAAATCCCTGAGCTCGAGCCGGATAGCGGCCCCTCTGTAAACCACTGAAGCGCGCCGACCGAAATCGGCGGAAATCGCGAAACTGACCCCGAAAAGCCAGGTTGGACTTTCCTGGTTTCGGCTTGTCCTCCGGGAGCCTACCCGCCTTGGACTCACCAAGGTCCTTCACCAACTTATGCAAATCTTCCCCAAACAGCAAACCACCCTTAAAGGGAAGCTTACCCAGACGGGATTTAGAGGAACCGTCCGCCGCCCAATTCCGTAACCACACTGACCGACAGGCGGCCACCACCAACGCCGTACTATTGGCCAACGCCCTTATCAAGTCGTAATGCATATCCGCTAAGTAAGCTGCTTCGGACTCCAGACAATCCAGCTCCTTCAACTCCTCGCTATCCAGGTGCGAAGACAGTCGAAGTCGTTGAACCCAATGCAGACACGCCCTGGCCACCCAAGCTCCACAGATGGAGGCCTGAAGCGAAAGAGAATCCACCTCGAAGGTCTGCTTCAGCAAACCGTCAACTTTATGATCCTGGGCGTCCTTTAAGGCTGCACTACCCTCCACCGGAATGGTAGTCTTTTTGGAACCGCCGACACCACCGCATCCACCCGCGGTGCCTGGAATCTGTCTTTATCCTTATCGGCAAGAGGATACAGCCTATTGAGCGTCCGAACCCCCCAGAGACCTGCTACAGGCTTATCCCACTCCTCCTGAATCTTCTGGTCTACCACTCTGTGCACCGGAAACACCACCTGAGACCGTCGCACCGCCTGAATGATGGGATCTTCGACTTCATCCTCCACCGGTACTTGCATAGTAAGGTTCTACATTTGTAACGTCTCGGTGATTAAGGCCGGTAGTTTCTCTCTGCAGAAGACCCTAATTATCTCAGCCTGATCCTCTGGCTCAAGGATCTCACCTTCTTCCAGGTCTTGCGCACTCAGTTCCTGATCCCAATCCGGATCCTGTACGTCCGACCACTCACCCTCCGTCGACGCCGGATCCCTCCTCCGGGCTCGCTTAGGCACCAGCGCTTCCTCACTTGATGCAGCCACCGCGTCCCGCTGCAGAGGTGGAGATGTCAGCGCTCCGGCATACGCCCCTTTGCCCAAACGCCGCAGACAAAAGGCCTGATGCATGAGCAAAACAAACTTAGGACTGAACTCTTTGAGATCCAGTGGCTGGGCCGCCAGTGCGGCTCCAGAGGGCCCCGCCATCTCCTCTAACACTGGTCCGAGAGTCTGAGACTGCGGAGAGGCCGCCCCCCCTTGCGGGCGGCCCCAGCAGCTCTGGAGATTCCGTAGGCTCCCTCTGCAGCTCCACCGCAGATGAAAGAGTGGCACAGGCCCAGCACACTCCGGTCTCCGCTACAGTGCCCCTCCTATTACCACAAACACACTGAGCTCTGGCAGCCATAAGGCAGCCTTTTTTTCCCCTGTTATTTGTACTGCACTCTATTAGCCTAAATAAATGGAGTTTCCCACCCCTCTACTTGCAGGAAACTAATTCTCTACAGCACCCCCCCCCCCCCCCGTCCCAGAGGAGCGGCTGCAAAGACCCAACAAGAAACGAAAACAAACAAATGAAACAAAAGAAAGAATTTAGAGAAACTAAACGAATTAACCAAAGAAAAGAAACTCCTTTCCTGCGTTTAGGTACGGGCTGCACGCCCGTGGCTTCAAAATGGCCACCGCGAAGCTAATCGGGACACCCAAAAAGGGCACTAAACCAAAGTGTGGCCTACCTGGCCTGGCAATGGCAGGATCGCCGTTAGTTCAAACAGCCCCAAACCCGGTGAAGGCTGCTGCTCCGGGGTCTGATCGATAGCGCTGCTACACTGAACGCCGGCCCTTCGAGCCCCGCTGTAACAACGCTCTGCCGCCTCTGAATCTGAGATGCAGACACAGTCAGCAACCAGCTCGGTGTGAAAGAGAAGGGCTCTCCCCCGAAACGTCCGGGGGGAGAGAACTTCTTGGTCCGAGCAGACAACCAGACGAGCTCCCCTAAAAACGGTCCCCTCCTGTACCCTCAGAGAAAAGAGCAGGGACAGGAAGTAAGAAGGCCCGGCCGAATAGCACTTAACCCGTCTTTTTGGGCTTTTTTTTTTTTTTTTTTAAAGAGCCAGACCCCCCCATTAAGGAAAATTTAATCTAGACAAGCCAATTAACTATCCTAACTAACCCCTAGCTCCTTATTAGTTCCTCCAGCGAGCCCCTATCTAAGGCTCGCCAAGTCCTCCTGCTACATGGAGACTGGTCACACTGGGATGGAAGTGAGAGTGCAGCAGGCTATATCCAGTGATGTCATGATCCTGACATACCAGTCTCCAAGCTGCAGGAGGAGATTGACAACCCAGAGGTAGAGGACTGAACTGGAGGAACGATAAGGAAACATAATTAAGTTCACATATATGACAGATGTATGAGATGTAATTTAAAAACATCACGACTTGTGTAGCTACATAATAATACTTTGCATCATGATGCTATTAAACATGCAGTGATCTAGTTATGTGCTCTGCATGTATAGAGTGTGGCGCTGCTGCAGCACACTTGTACTTTTTTTTTAATTATATGTTTGGTATCGTATAAAATAGTTTGTCAGATTTACGAGTGAAAAAATTGAACAGCAGATTTGCATTAAATTCTGACAAAGTTTGAGATTTGTGCAAAGAGACGTATGACATGTTACAGCAAGTGTATGGCGATGAATGCATGAATCGTGCTCAAGTTTATGACTGGTACAAATGTTTCAAAGAGGGCTGCCAAAGTGTTGACAGCGACAAATGTTCTGGAAGGCCATCCATGGGCAGGAATGAAGACAAAGTTGAAGCAGTGTGTTCCTCAGTATGTCCAAATCATCAATTACCTATCAGGGAGCTTGTAGGACATGAACATCAGTTTTGTCAGTACAATCCATTCTTACTGTCGATTTGGGAATGAGACGTGTCTGCAAAATTTGTGCCAAAACTCCTGTCCCCTGACTAAAAAGAAGGTAGACTGCCTGCAGCCAGAGAGGAGTTTGAATGTGCTGAAAATGACTCAGATTTCATTAAAAAAAACCAAAAACTATTACTGGTGATGAATTATGAGTTTATGGTTATGACCCAGAAACAGGCTCAATCCTCACAATAGAAGACTCCAAACTCTCCCAGACCCAAGAAAGCCCATCAAGTGAGGAGCAATGTCAAGGTCATGCTCACAATTTTTTTTTGATTGCCAAGGTATTGCACATCATAAATATGCTCCAAAAGACTAAACCATCAATAAGGAGTACTATGTCAAAGTTCTGATTTGTTTGTGAGATGCAGTTTGTTGTAAGAGGCCAGAGTTGCACAGGGATGGTGAATGGTTGCTTCATCACAGTAATGCCCCAGCTCACGCATCACATCTTGTTCAGTAATTCTTGGCCAAACACCAATTCGAGCAAGTTCATCAGCCTTTGTACTCATCTGACTTCACACTCTGTGACTTTTTTTTTGTTTCCAAAACTGAGATTACCACTTAAAGGAAGGAGATCCGATGACTTGGAGACCAATAAGCAAAATTCAACACAGCAGCTTCACAGCATAATGAAAAAGGCATTTCAAAATTGTTTTCAGCAGTGGCAGGCATGTTGGAGGAAGTGTGTTTTATCGGAAGAGGATTTCTTTGAAGGAGACTGAGTGCACTGTCAGTGTTATACTTCTTATGTTATTGTACCAGTCTCAATACTTTTTGATTGCACCTCAAAACTAGAGGCACAGTGTTGAAATCAGAAAAGATTTGTAAATAGTGGAAAGCTGATTAAGGATGAAGAGCTGAACCAATTTCCTTCTTTATATGGCAATACACAAAAGAGCACCAGTTTAAGTGGAGCTTCTAACATTGTGCTCAAGTAATAGTCACCCAGAGGGTTATTAAACACGAGCAAAATCAATCTTTCTTGGATCCTTTTTGAGATTTTACTAAAGCTGTAAAAACATGCATCCACCATCTGCTGGAGACAGAGAAATACTGGAGTGTGCCCCTTGGGGTACTGGATATTAATGGCATGATGATGTCATAAGAAGCCTCTGGAATGTTTCTCTATCTGTAAATCTGCTGGTAAGGGAACACAACCACTTGTCTGGACTCGTCTAGCAGGACAACATGGAATTATCATTTTCTTTAGCATATTACTCACAGTCCAAAGGTCAGACTGAGAAGACTAACCAAATTTTGGAACAATTACTGTGTCATTATATTTCTGATCACCAAGAAAACTGAACCAACCTCTTAACCTGGGTGGAAATTACTTATAACAATGCTTCCCCTGGTTGTAGTCCTGTTTTCTGTGATTATGAGAGACACTCCAGGGCTTTTACACAATACCCATGCCACAACTTAGCATGTAAGAAATATTTGGCAGTCTGCTCAATCTGCACGGCATATGGCCACACAGAAACTATAAGCAGAGTAGCATCACCATGCTGGACATCAATATAAGGTAGGAGACAATTTGTGGCTGTTCACCAGGCATATATGCCTCAACTTATTTTCTACTAAATTGGGTCCTAAATACATTGGTCAATATAAGATGCAAGAAGTGCTGGGGCCTATTTCTATATACTTGAAATCACCAACCTCCCTGCATATCATCCTTGTCGTTCATGTATCCTTGATTAAAGCCAACACATAACCAAGGGGGAACCCTGAATTTGAAAGTCAAGGCAGACTACAATATTTAGTATATTGAAAGAACTACAGACCAGAAGATCAATCATGGGTTGACACCTCTGTCAGGTAAGTTGGCTGGCATTAATGACAATTTCAGAAACTTTCTCCTAATAGGCCTGGCCCTAGGGGAAGAGGGTACTGTTATGCATTTACCTCACAAGAACCAGGTCCTAAATAAAAAGTGAACCAGGGCCTCTTCTTGTTTTTTATCCTGCTGCTTGTCTCTGCCCTTTGAAGTGGTGCCAGCCAATTGCTTCCTCCTAAAATCCCATGGAGTAATTGGTTCATTACACATATTTATTTATTTAGCTAGGTTTATAAGCTGTTTTTCTACAAGTCAAAGCGGTGTACATTCAGGTACTATATATATATATATTTCTCTTGTCCCCAAAGGGCTCACATCTATGCTTTTTTGTACTAGAGGCAAAGGAGGGTTAAGTGACTTGCCCAAGGCCACAAGGAACACTTGTAGGACTAGAAACCCCAGGCCTTCCGGCCCAAAGTTGCTGCCCTCTAGCAGGATTTGAACCCCTAGTTCTCCGGCCTGAAGTAATTAGAACTCTGTCCTCCGATAGGGCGCTCATGGGAGCTGCAAGTACTTTGTTCTCTGATTCATATCTGACTTTTGCTAGCTTTCTGATAGTGAACCTCTGCCTACCATTTGAATTTCATTCTATATCTGGTTGTGCTGAGACTTCTGCTTGTTCCTCAGTTCTGCCTTTGCCTGCTGTTTGGATAAAGCGTTACATCTGGTTCTTCTCCTGCCTCCTCTTCTGCCTGATATTTTTTTAAAATGCTATTGCCCCTTTACATTTTTGATGCCTCACTTCCCCACTCCCATCTAACCTTTTATTTTCCTCCAGGGCCTCAATCAGCTGTCTTCTGCTTCCAAGCTGCCTTCCACTCCTATTTTGCCCATGGGTATCCTAGCCCCTGCAGGCAGACAAAATTGCATGGGGGCAGCAAGAAAATCTCAGGCACCAAGTGAAAATCTCTGGTCACCATGGAAACCTGGATTTGTCAGCCCTGGCCTATGATATTGCTGAGTTACTGCATTTTGGTTTGGCCTCTTGATATAATCATCTGTATGTATTGCATTTTTTGTTTTCTTTTGCAAAGAAATGACTGCCATATGAGCTCACTTCAATATTATAGAAATAAGGTTTACCAACAAGTTGTAGGCGATACTTTTTGTATTCTTTTGTAATGGGGTTCATTATTTTCTAGTGTTGTTCTATCATGTTTTAAACATCAGATTACAAGTATGTAATCAAACTATTATTTTTACTCACGTTTAAAGAAACTAACTGTACAAAAGGATATCACTAATGTTTAGCAACCTGCCATCCACAGAAATAATGGAATGATGAACTGTAAACACTAGCAGTACAGACTAACATTATTTTGAAAAATTCAAAAGATATATGACTAGAAGTCAGTCTTCACATAGCCTTTGAGGACCAGAATTGCTTTAGTAGGGCACTAAAGGACTTCTAACTAAATGGTTCCAGATATATTTCTAGTTATGTGGCTCATATATTTTATAAGCATGAAACATCATTTTTATATCATTTAAATGTAGTGAAAAAATTGAGCCTAATTTTATGTAAATTGTTCCATATCAATTGTTTTTGATTCACAACATAAATACATTCTATATTGATCACAGTATAATATTTTAGAGGATTATCACCAATATTGTAATGTGTTGGCTTTATTTTCTGAAGTTAGCATGGCAAATATGTAAACATTTTTATTCCGACCACTTGCATAGAACAAATTTAAATACATTTTACAGTGTACATCTAAGAAACCCCAAAACATTAAATAAAAATTTGATGATTCAAAAAGTAATAGGTTTGGCAGGGCAATGTCAAAATGAAACACATTTCAACTAAAGACATTTCTAACTATACTTGGAAGTCCACATGACAGTACAACCGCTAAAGTTTATTATTTAAAGCAACACAATGCAGAAAACAAAACATTTAGGTAAACTTATATTTTGTAGTAGATTAGGGCAAAAAATTACCACCATTAATAATTGCTTTATAACAAGTAAGCAAAAAAATACCTTGCTTTACAATAATAAAAAAAATTTCTATGAATTCACAATTTTTTCTCCAGTGGTTCAGAATTACTTTACAGAATATTGCTAAATATACAAGATTAATTGGTAGTATTTTTTTTAATAACCATAACAAATCCATGGTAGACATAAATACCCCCCCACCCTCAACAATTGTTATTAGCTTCTTATTCCTCATTCATAAGCTGCACCTGTTGTTCCGATATGAAATTCTTCCATTAAAAGCACAGGCTCATCTGAAATGGACAAAAACAATTATGTACATATTTTCTATACAGTTTTACATGCACAAATCATAATGCCAATTATACAATAAAGTTGTTTGTTTTTACTGTTTATACTACAGAAACCCAACATGGTTATATATCTATATCTATCTATCTATCTATCTCTATCTATATCTATCTATATATATCTATATCAATACACACACACAAAATCATGTTACATAGACTTCAAGGAAGTAGTGTCCCACTTGTCTAACATAAAGGCACCAATAACAGAGTAAAATTCCTATATTCTTTAATGTCAAAGTGTAATGTATATTGTGTAGATCAGTGACACAAACTCCTAATATATTCTGAATTATAATTTTCAGATAGCAGATTGTGAAAAATGTAGGATGACATGAAAACTACTGCAAGGTTCTATATCAAAATTGCTAGTTACAGCAACTATGGAAAAGTTAGATCAGGCTATGACAGGGAAAAAGCCAGGGATTAAGATTTAAAGACATTCTCCAAAAGATAGACAAACTGAATACGGTTAAAGGGGAATATATAATACCAGCTGAAAGATTGGTCCAGGTATATAGTGTAGCATGGTGTGAAATTAAGTAAGACATTAGTAATGGAAGAGGGCACATACAAAAGCAGTTTGGACTATGAAAGGTCATGAGGAAAGATGGGATGGGGAGCTCATAGAGAGTTAATGAAGAAGTGTGCAGATTTATGTTGCAGTTCTGCTTACTTTGTAGGTTTGAGAACTTTTATTGGACCAAAATAAGACCGATCCAAAAATATTCTTGTACATGGTCCTTCAAGACCATGTCTCTTCTTCAGAGGTTAAATATCAAAGTTACTCACAAAGAGGGCCCTTTTACTAAAGTGCACTAGGGTGTTGCACCGAATGTGCCAACAGTACTGAAACTCTGGTGCATTAGCTAATGCAATGGTGTTGCACCTATCGGGAGTGTGACAAGCATTTCCCCTGCAGTTAATGCAGAACCCTATCCCTCAGCACATGGCACATTAGCGCCACCTATTGAGGTGGCATTAGGTGACCCCGCGCTAACTGCATAGAGCACACTATGCCCACTCTCCACCCCTACCCCATCCACTCACTATCCTAACTTGAGATAGATAGCTAGTGTGGGAATCCACTATCATGGCTCTGTTCTAGCTGGCAACATGTATCATGACCCTGTAGGTATGTCTCGTTGGAGTAATTATGTATTCTGATTAAGCGTAGTTACTCACCTGTAACAGGTGTTCTCCAGGGACAGCAGGAATCAGTCCTCACTTATGGGTGACTTCGGCACCGACTGAGCCCATGCAGAGTAATTCCCCAGCTTTCAAAGAAAGCCTTTGGGATTGCTGCCATGCATGCGTGGTCCTCTTCCTGCCTAAGGGTGCTATTTTGCTCAGTCAGGTCCCATAGCTAGAGCCCTACTAAGCAGATGGCAAGGGAAGGATACGAATAGCAACTCTTAAGGGTAGGTGGGAGTAGCGAGGACTGATTCCTGCTGATCCTGGAGAACACCTGTTACAGGTGAGTAATTACACTTTCTCCAGGAACAAGCAGGAAGTCATGGGACTCCCCAGCTACAGGCTACTGAAAACTGTAAGCAAAAACGCCTTGGCGAGGCCGTGAGCAGAAGCAGATGGTCCAAAGGGAGCCCAAGTCCTCTTGGGGCCAAGCTCCCAGTAGCCACAGAAGAAGGGTTGGAGGCCAGGAGTTGCTTATACCCCGAAAAGATTATGGAGTACAGCCTGGCCGAAGGCGCTGTCCTGGCGGGACTCCCTCTCCAGGTAGTAATGTGAAGCAAAGGTATTCGCTGAAGACCAGGTCGCAGCCCGGCAAATGTCTGTCAGAGGCACTGAGCGCAGCGAAGCTTCTGCCGCCGCCTTGGCACGGACGCAGTGAGTGGTGACCCGCTGATCCAGTGGGGCCCCGGTCTTCGCCTCAGCGAAGGTGATGCAGTCCGCCACCCAGATGGAGAGAATGCGCTTGGTGACTGCAAGCCCCAGACGGATAGGATTGTAGGTGATGAAGAGCTGGTCGGACTTGTGATGACCCTGGGTGCGCTGCAGGTAGAGGGTGAGAGCCCTCTTGCAGTCGACCATATGCAAAACCGCAGATGCCCGGTCGATAAGAAGAAAGTCGATAAGACTATTTCTTGGTTCAAATGGAAATCCGAGACAACATTCGGTAGGAACTTAGGGTGAGTCCAGAGGACCACCCTGTTCCAATAGAACCTGGTGTAAGGAGCCATGGCCATGAGGGCTTGCAGCTCGCCGATTCATCGAGCTGAGGTCAGCGCCATCAGGAAGACTACCTTCTAGGAGAAGTGCCAAAGCGAGCACATCGTCACCGGCTCAAAGGGAGGCTGTCAACTGCATGAGAACGATGTTCAGGTCCCACTCTGCCAGCGGAGGCCGGACAGGGGATTGGGAAAGCAAGAGGCCCTGCATGAAGCGGAAGACCAGAGACTGGCCCGAGAGGGGTTTACCCTTGATGGGGAAGTGTTTGGCTGAAATGGCACTCAGGTGAACCTTGACCGAATTGGATTTCAGCCCCACCTGCAAGAGGTGAAGGAGGTACTGGAGAACCCACCGGTGACCAGACCAAGTGCTGCCACTTGAAGTCATAGGCCCGTCTCGTTGAGTCCTTCAACGACATGAGCAGGACTTCCTCGATCTCCTCTGGGAGGTGTAGCGAGGATAAAAAGACCCATTCAGCTGCCAGGCTGTTAGGGATAGTGAGTCCAGGTTCGGGTGACGCACCCGTCCCTCCTCCAGTGTCAGCAGACCCGGGACAATGCCCAAGGGAACAGGAGGCTCCGAGGAGAGTCGGAGTAGCAGCGGGAACCAAGGTTGATGAGGCCACGAGGGAGTCTCAAGGATCACCGAGGCTTGGTCCTGCTGAATTTTGTGAAGGGTTCTTGAAATGAGAGGAGTGGGGGGAACGCATACAGAAGCCAGCTCAGGACGAACGCGTCTGGGGCTACCTTGCTCGGGTGCGGTATCGGCCTGCAAAAACAGGGGAGCTGTGTGTTCGCTGGACTGGTGAACAGGTCTATGGACAAGGTCCCCCAGCGGTGAAACAGGTGGAGAACCACCTCTGGATTCAGGCACCACTCGTGTGGGCGGAGAAGCCTGCCGAGACTGTCCATGAGGACATTGTCTTGGCAGGACATGCTAGGGAGATAAAGTTTCTAAATGAAATAAAGGACTGCTACTTGGAGCAGCTGGTTCATGAACCGACCAGAGGGGAAGCCATTTTGGACCTAGTCCTTAGTGGAACACCAGATCTGGTGCAAGAGATAAGGGTGTTGGGGCCACTTGGCAATAGTGATCACCTGTCTCCGCGAGCACCAATCTTCAAAAATACGCCAGATGCAAACATACGTCAGAGACGTAGACGGTTTTTTAGCCCGCAGCAAGGTCGCAATGACTGCGCTCGAGTAGCCTTTCTTCTTTAGTCTCGCCCTTTCAATGGTCAAGCCGTAAGCGAGAACCGATCCAACTGAGGCATCCGCAGCGGACCTTGTAGCAACAGACTCTCTGACATCGGCAACCACCAAGGCTCCCCACCGAGGAGTCAGATGAGATTGGCATACCACGGACGCCTTGGCCAGTCAGGAGCTACCAGCAACACTCTCCCCTGATGTGCCTCGATACGCTGTATCACCCGGCCTATGAGAACCCATGGAGGAAACACATAGAGAAGACCTGCTGTTGGCCAACGATGCATGAGCGCGTTGATCCCCTCTGACATCCGTTCTTGCCGCCTACTGAAAAAGCGACTCACTTTTTCCGACTGAAAGGTCGCCATAAGATCCATGATCGGCATACCCCACCTGTGAACTACTTGTGCAAACACTTTCGGATGCAACTCCCATTCCCCTGCATCTACTTGGACCCTGCTGAGAAAGTCTGCCATCACATTCTCTTTTCCTCCAATGTGTGCTGCCGATATCACTGGCATCCGAAGCTCTACCTAAGCAAACAGCGCCTCTGCCTCTTCTTCCATAGCTGCGCTTCCTGTGCCACCCTGCCGATTGATGTAGTCCACTGTTGCGGAGTTGTCCAACTGCACTCTCACCGCTCGCCCCTGTACCATTGCTTCGAACGTTTGCAGTGCGAGAAACACTGCTCTCAGCTCCAACCGGTTGATGGACCATGTGCTCTCTGAAGGAGACCAAGTGCCTTGTGCAAAGACCTCTCCGCAATGCGCCCCCCCATCCAGCTAGACTCGCGTCTGTCAACAACGGAAGCCACTCCGGCTGTTCCAGGGGCATCCCGGCCTCCAAAGATCCCGGCGCCAGCCACCAATTCAGCGACTGCCGGACCCTGAGGGGACAGGGAAGACGTTTGTTCAGTGAGTCGCACTGATGTGACCACGGTCGAAGCAACGCCTTCTGCAATGGTTGCATGATACCTGGCCCATGGCACCACTTCCAAGGTTGCCGCCATTGTTCCCAGCACTTGGAGATACCTCCACGACAAAGGCGCTGGAGCGGCTCTGAACCTGCAGACTAATTACCGAAGGATTTGAATCCGACGATCCAGTAAGAACATTGCTCCCTTCCGAGTGTTGAACAGCATCCCCAAATACTCGATATCTTGGGACGGCACCAAGTGGCTCTTGGTTGGATTGACCACCCAGCCGAGGCTCTGCAAGAACTTCACTACCTGATCCATAACCTGGGCACTCTCGGCCTTGGTTTTCGCCCGACTTAACCAATCATCTAGATAGGGGTGGACGAGAATTCCTTTCTTCCGCAATGCGGCTGCCACCACCACCATGATTTTGGTGAATGTCCGTGGCGCCATGGCCAAACCGAACGGCAATGCCCGGAACTGATAATGCCCCAAAGGCAGAGCGAAACGCAGGAACTTCTGATGAGCCGCCCTGATCGGGATGTGTAAATACACTTCCATAAAATCGAGGGATGTCAAGAACTCCCCTCGGCGCATGGCTACAATGACCGATCTTAATGTTTCCATCATGAAATGGGGTACTCTAAGACAACGGTTCACCCCTTTGAGGTCCAGGATTGGACGCAGGGTTCCGTCCTTTTTTGGCACCACAAAATAAATTGAGTATCATTCCGTGCCGTAATCTCCAACCGGTCCGGGAGCAACTGCGCCCAGTTGCAATAGCTGCTCTAGTGTATAGCGTACCGCCAAGGTCTTGCACTGCCCTTTGCATGGAGACATTACAAACGAATCTCGTATCAGTTTGGCAAATTCTAGTGCGTAACCCTCGCAAATGATCTCTAAGACCCACTGATTGGACGTTATTTGGGTCCAGGCAGAAAGAAACTCCCGAAGTCGCCCGCCTATTGGTTGGCTTTCTACCGGGACCTGTTGTACTTCACTGAACCGGAGTGAGGCAAGGACAGAGAGGACCCGGCACAAGCAAAGAAAACCTTTTCTTTTTTTTAAAGATACAGTAACCCAAAGAAAACAAATCTTAAATGTAGTGACAAATCAACTAGAAAACTATGCTAACTATTCTAACTGCTCCTTATCCGTTCCTCAAGTGAGCCCAGCACCTAGGCTCACTACATCCTCCTGCTGCATGGAGACTGGATATACTGGGGCTGATGGGAGAGACCAGCAGACTACTACCAGTGATGTCACGTTTTTGACATGCCCAGTTCTCCAAGCTGCAGGAGGAGGTGCACAACCCAGAGGTGGAGGACTAAACTGGAGGAATGATAAGGAATAAAGAGTTTTTCAAGTACATTCATAGCAAATACCTGTGAGAGTCAGTTGGACCATTAGATGATAGAGGGGTAAAAGGGGCACTAAGAGGGGACAAGGTCATAGCGGAGAGACTGAATGCTTTCGTCTGTACTGAGGAAGATGTAGGGATGTTACCCATTACTGAAGTGGTATTTAAAGGTGATACTGTGGAAGAAATGAAAGAAATATCAATACACCGGGAAGATGTATTACAACTATTTGATAAGCTGAAGAGTAGCAAATCACCTGGACTGGATGGTATACATCCAAGGGTTTGAAAGAATTGAGATTGCAGACCTACTATTAGTAATCTGTGAACTATCATTAAAATCATCTGTAATACCTGAAGATTGGAGGGTGGCCAATGTAACACCAATTTTTAAAAAGGGTTCCAGGAGTGATCTGGGAAACTACAGACCAGTGAACCTGATGTCAGTAGCAGGAAAAATGGTAGAAACCATAATAAAGAGCAAAAGTAGTGAACATGTAGATAGTCATGGCTTAATGGGAGACAGCTAACATGGCTTTAGACAAGGAAAATGTTATGTTTTTTTGAAGGTGTGAATAAACAGGTAGACAAAGGTGAGTTGATTGATATAGTGTATCTGGACTTTCAGAAAGCCTTTGAGAAGATCCCTCATCAGAGACTTTTGGCAAAACTAAAAAGTCATGGGATAGGAGGCAGTGTACTATTGTGTATCAGGAACTGGTTAAAAGATAGAAAGCAGAGGGTAGGGCTATATGGCTAATTTTCCCAATGGAGAAAGGTGAATAGTGGAGTACCACAGGGATCTGTGTTGGGTCCGCTGCTTTTTGACATATTCATAAATGACCTGGAAAAGGGAATAACGAGCGAGGTTATCAAATTTGCATATGACAGAAAACTATTTAAAGTTGTTAAAACCCATGAGGATTGTGGAAAATTGCAAGAGGATCTTGATAAATTGGAAGACTGGGCATCCAAATGGCAGATGAAATTTAATGTGGACAAGTGCAAAGTTATGCACTTAGGAAAGAAAAACCTAAACTATGGTTACACGATGCAAGGTTCCACACATTAGGAACCACCACCCAGGAAAAAGATTTAGGTGTCATTGTGGATAACATACTAAAAACCTCTACCCAGTATGCAGCGGTGGCTAAGAGAGAAAATAGAAAGCTAGGTATCATAAGGAAAGGAATGGAAAATAAAACTAAGGATATTATAATGCCTCTGTATCGTTCCATGGTGTGACTGCACCTTGAGTATTGTGTACAATTCTGGTCACTGCATCTTAAAAAGGATATAGCTTTATTAGAAAAGGTACAGAGAAGAGCCACCAAAATGGTAAAGGGAATGGAAGGATACCCCCTATGAAGAGAGGCTAAAAAGGTTAGGGCTCTTCAACCTAGAAAAGAGACGGCTGAGAGGAGATATGATAGAGGTCTATAAATTCATGAATGGAATGAAACAGGTAAACGTAGATTGATTGTTTACATCTTCAGAATATAGAAAGACTAGGGGACATGCAATGAAGCTACAGGGTAAACTATTTAAGACTAATAGGAGAAAATATTTTTTTCGCTCAACATGTAATCAAACTTTGGAATATGTTACCGGAGGATGTAGTAAAAGCTATTAATGTAGCTGGTTTTAAAAAAAGGTTTGGACAAGCTCCTAGAGGAAAGGTCCATAAACTATTATTAAAAAGGACCCGGGATATCACTGCTTGACCCAATACAAGCACTGTGGAACCTGTGTCTTTTGGGGAAACTGCTAGGTACTTATGACCTAGATTGGCCACTGTTGGAAACAGGATACTGGGCTTGATGGACCTTCAGCTGACCCAGTATGGCATATCTTATGTTCTTATGGCCCGGGAGATAGATAGCTCTTAGCATCATGCCCCAGGATACGGCGAAGGAGCAGATGAAGGCCTCCCGACAGAGGATGCGGGAACCCATACCCCCCTTCCTTGTTTATGTAGAACATCGCGACCTTGTTGTCGGTTTGCACTAGCACCGACTTGCCTCACAAGTGGTGCTCAAAGACCTTCAGGGCCAACCGGACTGCACGAAGCTCAAGCAGGTTGATCTGCTGCTGAAATTCCTTGGGTGACTACCATTCCTGAGTACGGAGGGTTGTCAAAGTGTGCTCCCCAGCCTGACAGCAATGCATCCGTCGTCAAGATGAGCTCGTGTTGAGGGACCTGGAAGGGCATTCCCTGAGGAAGGCTTCGGGGGTTCCTGCCACGACTCCAGAGAACTGGATAGGCTGCGTGAGACTGAGATGGGGTCCCGGAGCCGGCCCGAGGCTTGCGACCATTGTGCTCTGAGGCACCATTGAGCCGCATGCATATGCATGCGAGCGTGGGGAACGACATGCATGGTCGAGGTCATGTGCCCCTGATGGAGCAGCATGGCCCATGCTGACCCCCTGGACCAGCTTTGGACCTTGACAGCCAGAGTGCAGAGGCAGTCCACGCGTGCTCAGGGAAGGCAGGAGGTCACCTGTTCCGTGTCGAGCAGAGCGCCAATGAACTCGTGCCTGCACCGGTTTGAGGTGGGACTTGGAGTAGTTTATTAGGAAACCCAGGTGCTTGAGGAGAAGAACTGTGCGCGATGCCAAAAGGCGAGCCTCCTCTGCCAATGCACCTGTGACGAGCCAGTTGTCCAGGTAAGGGTAGACGGCTATGCCTTGCAGCTGGAGGTGGGCTACGACTGCTGACAGGCATTTTGTGAAGACTAGCGGGCAGATGCAAGCCAGAAGGGGAGCACTCTGTACTGGAAGTGATCCTGCACCCTGAAACACAGGTATGTCCTGTGCTTGGGGTGGATAGGGATGTGGGCATAAGCGTCTTTGAGGTCCAAGGAGCATAGCCAATCTCCCTGCCGGAGGAAGGGCAGCAGGATGTCAAGTGACAGCATTCTGAACTTCTCCCACACCAGAAAATTGTTTAGGTTCCTGAGATCCAGGATGGGGCACAGGCCCCCTTTCCTCTTCGGAATGAGGAAGTAACGGGAGTAAAACCCCCGATCTTGAAGATGCAGCAGGACCCTTTCAACTGCCTGTTGACCGAGGTGGTTGTTCAACTCTTGCTGTAGGCAAATCTGGTGCGAGGGGAGCTGAGAAGGCTCCGCTGGGGAGAAGGGAGGAGGGAGTCTGTCCAGATGAAGACAACAACCGTCCTGGACTACCTGCAGGACCCAGGTGTCTGATGCGATGGCCTCCCACTAGGGGGCAAAGAGGGACAGATGTCTCCCCACTGGCAGGGGTGCCGCCGGGGGGGCAAGAGGCTATGTGTTTGGCGTCAAAACCTAGGAGCTGGCCGGGGTGGCACCGGTAGTTGGGTCTTGGGCCCACTTAGGTTTCCGGTGACCCTGAGCTCCCCCCTTTGCCCAGGGCGCTGGCACAGGGGTGGGAGGATAGGGTAGATATCCCTGGTAAGAGAACCCCTTTCTCTTTCTTTGAAAGAAGAACTTCTTACTGTGCTGTTTCTTCCATGGAAGGGAAGAGGTTTTGCAAGAGAGACGGGTACAGTCACAAACTCCGTCTCAATCTTGGCCGCCTTGCCCTCCATGGGCTTGCCGAACAGCTGTTCGCCGAGCCTGAGGACATCCAAAAGATTCTCCTGGACCCATTGTTACAAGTGTGAGGACTGGAGCCACACTTGACGCCGGGCTCCAATGCCAGTTGCTGCCACATGGGCAGAAGATTCAAACTCGTCATATACAGTGTGGGAAAAGTATTTTGAGCAGTCCACGACCAAACTTAGGACTATCTGAAATCTGAGAAGGTGTTCACCTCCGAGGCCCGCGGAGATACCGCAGAGCTCTTTTGTGAGATCGTGAAGGAACATACCTATATAAAGCTGGTACACCTGGATGAGGCATGCCAGCATGGATCCCTAGTAGGCCTTGCGCCCGAGGGCATCAAGGGCACAGATTTTCTACCAGGCAGGACCGAAGAGTGCGACTTCAGACTCCTCTGCTTCCACATCGCGGATTCCACTACCATGGAGGTATGGGTAAGTTGGGTCTTTCGAAACCCAGGGCTGTGCTGGACGCTGTACATGGCGTCAAGTCTTTTACAGACAATAGGGACTGAGGCGGGTGCTTCCCACATGCGGAGGAGCTGCCGGACCAAGTTGGACGGCACAGGGACCATGAGAGACTCCCCGGGGGGGGGGAGACTAATATTGCAAAACATCGAGTTCCTCTGCCCTTGGCTCTTCCTCAATCTGCGTGGGCAGATTCAGGGCCCGAGCCATATCCCGAACAAATAGCAAGAAGGAGGTATCTTCGGGAGGTGACCACCTTTGCAAGGCAGGCGGGGATGGTTCAGAAGGAAGGTCTCTATGGGAGCGGGTTTCAGGGAATGTGTCCCCATCCGATTCCAGCCTGAGAGGTCCGAGAAGAACTCTGTCGAGCTGATCCTCATGTCTGGTGGCCAAGGCCCGCTTGGAGCAGGAGACACCGACTCTGGAAGACCTTGCCCCAGAGAAACGGGATGGTGAGCAAGACCGGTGCCAGGGACCTCACGAGGCCCATGGTTCTCAGGGGTTTCCAAGGCAGTTTTCGGGACCACAGTCGAGGGCTCCTCGGTTTTGAGGTGTGAGCCAGCCATGCTGGGCAAAAGAGTCTGCTGGGCAGCTAGGAAGGCAGAAACGCTGCACTCTAGTGCCAGCGAATGGGACTCCCACTAAGGGGTGGGTCTCTGTGACACCGATGTCAGGGTACTAGGTCTCGATATGGGGTCGTCCTTCAGAGTGTGAAATGACCAAATAAGTATAATATACACTCCAAAATATCCTCAGTGGTAGTCAGTACTATCTAGAAAAACACTGGCCTTACTAGGCTCCAATCCACAAACTAAGTTATATCAATTTAAATGGGTCTCAGACTTATGGACAACGAGCTATATTGCAAGGTTTGTGTGTCCCGTTTGCATCAATGACCCAAAGAAATGTACCAAATTCAATTAAATGGAACATATCTTATCTGATTAAAGTGCCTTGTCACAATGTTGCCAACACGAATCGCTGACGCCAACAAAGAGTACTGCTATCACGTTTCACTTCACGTTTCTTCAGGGGTTTTGGTCATCAAAAACTGTGGCAATCTGTGATAGTTCCACATCTTGTAAACATATCTGTGGTGAAACAAAGTAATGCTTTAGACTAAGTCAACAATACTGTCTATCCTTATAGTATCAACCAACTGTTATCTCAGGGTTGCTAACCTCCGGAGTTCAAGGAGAGAAGAAGAAGAGCTGATGCTGCCCACGTATGGAGATCACTGACATTCTTACTCACAATGATCCCCGACTCCCAAAAAGACGCCGCACATGTGGAGACTCGCTAGCTTCCTAGCTTAAAAAAAGAAGCTTCGCTGACGTCACTCGCAAAAATGTCATCCTAAACGACTACTGCCAGAATACCTTCCGTCACCACTGGGCACCAGCTCGTTTTCCGAATGGGTGATTGATTACAAAATGCTGCTGTATGTTGTCAAAAAACGTACTTTACCCCACACACGCTCCCCAATCTATATAGCCATTGAGACCTTCGGGCTCAACCGTACCAAGTTCAAAAATCCACCTTTGTTCCTTGTCAATGAGCGTCTGGTTGAGGGACTTGCCCTTAGCCCCACTCTCAATCCGCTCGATGTAAAAATATCTAAGATCTTCAAAGGCGAGTTGGAACGTGAGGCAGTGCTGTACGATGGGGGCCTCAACCACATTATGTTTAATCCGGCTCTTATGTTCTCCCATACGAGTCTTAAACGCCCGGGTGGTTTTTCCTACATAAAAGAGGTCGCAGGGACATTGAATGATGTAGACAATGTGAATGGATTCACATGTAGTACTCTGTTGCAACTTGTAGATCCTCCCTCAACACTGAAAGTCATTGATCTCTTTAGTAATGTGACAAATGCCACATGTCCTGTGTCCCAATGGTCCAACCGCTGATGACCCCCACGGTTCAGAAGGTGTCAATACTGCCGGACTAAGATATTCCTTCAGGTTCCTGCCCCGTTGCCACACACATCTGATTTTCTTATGCTGTAACACTGGGATGTTCCCCAGCACATTACTGTGCTTACGTAAAATCTTCTGAACGGATGTACTAAGGGGAGAGTAGGTTGTAATAAGATTAATGTTAACATCATATTTATTACCACCCCCGAGATCCTCCTGCAACAACAATGCCCTATTATTATAAAGGGCCGATAGGCCTGTTTCACTGCTTGTGATGGATAATCACGTTCACCAAAACCTATAGCCGACGTTCGTGAGGCTAATCTAAAATCCCGTTCGTCTGAGCAATTTCTTCTGTATCTCAGAAACTGGGAAAATGGCAAAGCTGTTTTTAATCGTGGCGGATGAGCACTTTTAAAGTGAAGGAAAATGTTGCGGTCCGTTTGCTTCTGATATATAGTTGTGGCCCAAGCTCCCCACTGTCGTGTTATGTGTGTGTGGGGGGTAAAGTACGTTTTTTGACAACATACAGCAGCATTTTGTAATCACCCATTCGAAAAACGAGCTGGTGCCCAGTGGTGACGGAAGGTATTCTGGCAGTAGTCGTTTTGAATGACGTTTTTGCGAGTGACGTCAGCGAAGCTTCTTTTTTTAAGCTAGGAAGCTAGCGAGTCTCCACATGCACGGCGTCTTTTTGGGAGTCGGGGATCATTGTGAGTAAGAATGTCAGTGATCTCCATACGTGGGCAGCATCAGCTCTTCTTCTCTCCTTGAACTCCGGAGGTTAGCAACCCTGAGATACAGTTGATAGATACTATAAGGATAGACAGTATTGTTGTCTTAGTCTAAAAGCGTTACTTTGTTTCACCACAGATATGTTTACAAGACGTGGAACTATCACAGATTGCCACAGTTTTTGATGACCAAAACCCCTGAAGAAACGTGACGTGAAACACGATAGCAGTACTCTTTGTTGGCGTCGGCGATTCGTGTTGGCAACATTTTGACAAGGCACTTTAATCAGATAAGATACGTTCCATTTAATTGAATTTGATACATTTCTTTGGGTCATTGATGCAAACGGGACACACGAACCTTGCAATATGGCTCGTTGTCCATAAGTCTGAGACCCATTTAAATTGATATAACTGAGTTTGTGGATTGGAGCCTAGTAAGGCCAGTGTTTTTCTAGATTGTACTGACTACCACTGAGGATATTTTGGAGTGTATATTATACTTATAGGGTACTAGGTCTGGCATGGAGAAGGAGAGGGCATCCTCACCGGCATGACCCTCAAGAGACTGGGCACCATCGCTGGAGGCCTCCGTATCTGTACGAGGTACCTTTCGAGGCCGCTCCTTGTCCGACTCTTGGGAACGCTGGGGAGGGCTGAAGGAACGAGTGCGATATCTCTCATGCTTATTCGGAGCCCCCGACAGCGACTACGAGGTAGTCTTCTTCTTTTGCCGTTCCACCTCAGGCGAATCCTGGTCAGAATGATGCCTGGGACGCGGAGTCACAGCGGGGGACCCCGCAAGTGGTGGATCGGTGGAGCAGGCCGCCACCAGGGACCCCAGGGCTACTTTATGGAAAATGTTGTCTGACTTCTGTTTACTGTTTACAGCTCAGCAAGGCCTTAGCGGACATTTTCTTACAGAGCAAGCAGGGCTCCAGGTTGTGGTCAGCTCCAAGACACCACAGACAACAGTCATGGGTCTCCATGAGTGACATATTTTTGGAGCATCTGTCACATTTTTTTGAAGCCGGTGGCCATGGGGGCAAAAAGAGCCCCTGTGAGGTTGAATTCCCTCGAGGCCAGCGGTTAGAAAAAGGGCATGAAAAGGATCCGAAGAAAAAAAGGAAAAAAATAAAAAAGGGAAAGAGGGAATCCCCTGGCCCACAGCTGGCGAGGGCGTCGGGGAGGACGGGAGAGGACTGGTGCAACTGGAAAAAAGCCAAAGGGCCAGAAGAGAAAAACTTTTTTCTGAGGGACGAGGACGTACGTCAGAAGGGCTCTGAAGAAAAAGGGAGACTGAGCAGCACCCTTGGGCGATAAGAGGACCACGCATGCGTGGCAGCAATCCCAAAGGCTTTTTTGAAAGCTGGGGAATTGCTCCGCACGGGCTCAGTCGGTGCCGACATCACCCATAAGTGATGACTGACTTCCTGCTTGTTCCTGGAAAATGATAAATTCACCATGGGCTATTCAGGACTGAGGATGTTAGCTCTGTTAGATTGATGTGCTCATAGATATTTTGATCATATATCATGTCATTATTACAATCCATAAAGACCAAAAATCGTATAAATCTTAAAATAGAGGGATCATTTAATCTGTCAGCTTGATAACACCATGATTATCTATTTATAATCTTTATTCCTTCTGACTGCAATTCACTATGCAAACGTTACCAAGATGAATGTGGTTTTGATTAAGAGATATATACATTGTGTGTTTTTAAAAGAGTTTATGGTGTTTGCACCACTCAGAAAGCCTGATACATCGGTTGCCATGGCTACTTTCAATCAGCTAGTCCCTGCGGGAAACCGGGATTAAATATGGCCACTGCATTGAGGGAAAGCTTTTCAATAATGCTTAAAACTATGGGGTCTTTGATATTTTCTTGGTGTGTTGGAAGAAGATTTGAAAGGTAAGGAGGATATGACACAGAGTATAGGGCATTACAGTAAAACCACTCTATTGATTATATGATGCAAAATTTGAAAAACAAACTTTTAGGAACATGCTGAGTGAGCGACTTCTATACCATTCTATGTTCTGTTTCTCTCATCAGTATTGATAGCGTTTTGAAAGTTTGTACCCCGATTTACTCATAGAAACTTCCAATTGCACTTTCATATTTTACAGATTAATAGGATCTGGATATGGGTGGTAAAGACTGAGTATATGAGGGAATGAATATCTTATAGGGTTGATTATATAGATCTGCTTTGTAAAATCCTCTTATCCAATTTCTTAATACATAAAACAATACAGCCTTATTCTTCTATATTGGCTCTTCTTATGGCATACAGTAACAGATCGGCCCACACACACTCCCCCTTTAAAATGTGAGCATGGGAGTATTGATGGCCATAGTAGATTAGCTTTAATATGAAAAGTACTTAGGCTTGCTCATCTATGTCTGGTGATATGCTAAATATATAGGGCCCGAATTTCAGTAGGGCAGTGCTATGCGCCGCATCGGCGCATTATCTGCCCACCTACTGCCTAACCTGGATTTTCCATGCCAGGGTCAAATGCAGCCCCAGCATCGAAAATCCAGGTGTCACTGAACAGCCAAGTAGACGCAGGAGCAACCCGTGTAGCACCAATTTTTGATCCTACATGGTTAGCCCTAGCACCTTAAAGACAGGCGTGGGAAAACATTGCCTATCTTTAAGGCGCAAAGCGCTAACCATGTAGCATCGAAAATCGGTGCTAAATGGGTAGCGCCATGGCCTTCAAAAATCAGGCCCATAGATTTTGGTTTTATTTTTCAAATAATTTTTTTATAAATAAAAATTCTTTTGGATTGTGATTCAGACTATTAAGAGATATGAGGTATTTAAAGCCTGATGTCATTTTTGTTTATTTGCTGTTTATAACGATTTTACTGACTAAATTGCTTTTCTTTTTGAGGGGATCCACAATTAGGCATTTGTGGAACGATGATCACTGCCTGTAAGTCATTCATGACACTACTGATTTCCACATGGATATTACTTTTAGTTTGGGTCACTTGTTAGTTATGGTGATAAATACGAATTAAAAATACATTATGTATGTTCACTTTTTTGTAACCATTTTTTATAATTATTATTCAGAAACATAGAACACGGCAGCATAAAAAGAGAACATGGCCTATCTAGTCTGCCTTTTCATGTTTGATTATTTGATAGTCTTATCAACATTTTTTATATTTTACATTTTTATATTTTATATTCTATACCTTTTGAGAGGAATTTTAGAAGATCTGTCCACGTGCAATCTGAGACATCTAAGCCAGAACGTCTGAAAAAATTGCAGGCATGTCCAGGTGCCAACATGATTTCACAAACCTGGACATGTCCGATAGTCGTCTGCAGGGACATAGATGTCTCCAGAACCGTATTTCAGAACTCAGACGTATCTAAGATAGCATAATGGTTAGATTAGCGGGTCAGAAACAGGGTAGCCAGAGTTAAAATCCCATGGCTGCTATAGCTGAAATTGTGCTGAATACTGGGGATGATAGAGTGCTTTCTTCTCTACACTCTCTGTATGTTTTTCAACTAAAATGAGCACTTAAGATGCATGTTCATCGTTACGTGTGCCTTATAGCTGTTCTAAAGTTAGACATGATGCCAGATGTCTGTGATGTTTCTGTAATCAGGTAGAGACATCCTGGCCCCTGCGAACACCCTAACCATGCCTCCAGGGTCCTGGGAACACCCCAGCAAAGCCTCTTCCACACCCCTTTTCAGATTTGGATGTCCTCACACTGGGGACGTCCCTAGGGCCGGTTTCTAAAATGGCTCTGTGCTTTGGATGTCTCTATGCCTGTTTTCAGACATCCAAAGCATGAATAGGGCTTCTAAAATTACACCTTATATTTTATGTTTGCACATTAATCAATTAACACATTTTTATATATCTTATGATTTTTTATGCAGTATAGCATTTATATATATTAAATTTGAGGTCTATATTTGTTTTATATTCAAAGGTACACCTATGATGAAGACACACACTGAAACATGGCTGTGTAGGGTGGATCAACAGAAAGGACAAATATAATTTATATACAATTCACTTTTGTGGGTTGTTTTAATTCTCTTCACCTCACTTCTGCCTTGTGCATAAACGAAAAAGATACAATCTGTTAGCCAAACTGAAAGAGTGTGTTTGTTGACAGCAACCCCCAACCTATTGGAGTCAAAAGATACAAAAAGCTGGGTGAACTTTCTATAGGCTTTAGCCCACTTCAAACAGAAGGTCAAGGCTCTCTTTTTGTCCAATGTGTGCAACATGTTCTCCTCCCTTTGTGAGCATGGGGTCTTGGGAAAAACATAGGAAGTGCTATTGATTAAGATTGAAGTTAGACACCACTTTAGGAAAGAATTTAGAATGAGTACACAATGCCACCCTATTGTTGAAAAACTCTGTAAAAAATGTATCCACTACTGGAACCTGGAGTTCACTAACTGCATGATGAAGTTACTACCACGAAAATGAAGATTTTCCAGGTCAAGTACTTCATCCCACAGGTATCCAAAGGAGTCTTCATCAGCCGAGATAAAACCATGTTGCAGTCCCAATATCTTGTATGAAGCAAACTGCATTAAGCGATCAACTAAAAGTTGTAAAGAGATGGGTCTACCTTTTATATCGTGATAAGCATCAGCCACACTGAGGTGAACCCTGACAGAGTTGGTCTTTAAATCTGACTTGGACAAATACAGAAGGCATTCAAGCAGTTTTTGTGTGGAATATGAGAAAGGGCTCATCCCTCACACCAGATGACAAAACCACTTCCATTTGAAGCAATATAATCTCCATGTGGAAGTTCTTCTGGAGGCCAGGAGAACTGAGGTAACACAGAGAGGAAGGGTTAGATTTGACAAAGTTACCCTTGAATATCCAAGCTGTGAGGGCTAAGGATTTGACACTGGAGTGCAACAGAGTTCTCTGATCCTGTGTATCCAGAGTTGGTGAGTGCCCAGGTGAATCTGGTCTTTGATGGAAAGCTCTTGCAGAAGAGGGACCCATAGTTGTGCTTGGGCCAATAAGACACTATGAGAATTAGAATGTCCCATTGTCTCACAGTTTCAGAAGAGTTTTTGCTATCAGAGGAATAAAAGGATATGCATACAGAAGACCCTTCCTCCGTTGTAGGTGGAAGGCATCTGAGGTTAGTTTGTTGTGCATTCCTACCATGGAGCAGAACTGAGGCACTTGCTTTTTCCAAGGAGTGGCAATCAAATTTACTGAGGGGAGGCACCACGCTCAAAAGAGGGAGAGTCACTTCCCAGTTCATGGTCCATTCATGAGGTGACATGTGGCTCAGCTTCTCTGCCAAGATGCTGTTCTCGCCTGGCAGGTATGTGGCTATCAGCATCGCCCTGTGAGAGACGAAGTTCCACATCCTGACTGTTTCCCAATACAGGAAGTACAAGCCAGTTCCTCCCACTCATTTATGTACTGCATTGCAACCTGATTGGCCAACCGATCACTGAAAGCCTTTAAGAGCATGCAATATTGTTTTCATTTCCAGGAAACTAATTTGACAAAGAATTTCCTAGGTGGAACAGAGACCCTAGGTGTGGAACCCATCTAAATGAGTTCCCCAGCCCAGCTTGGACATGTTTTGTCATCAGCAACTTTTGGTAGGAGGAAATTTGAAAGGGGGAGACTTTTCGCCAGATTGCAATGAGCCATCCACCAGGATAGGGCATCCTGGTGAGAAGTGACAGAAAGGCCATTCACAGACTCAAGGATGTCCTATGTCCACTGCATGCTCAGGGTCCACCGAGTTTGTTTCATGTTGAGATATGCCAAGGGATTTATGTGAACTGTCAAAGCCATGTGGCCCAACATTCTTAACATGTTTCTCACCAACATCGGCTGACTCTGTACTCCTTCCACTATTGCCACCAGTTGAGTGAGCCTGTTTTGAGGAAGGAAGGCTTTTGCCCAAGTTACGTCTAGCGGGGCTCCAATTAATTCTAATTGGTGGGATGGGCTGAGGTTCGATTTGGGTTATTTGATGAAGAATCCTAGTAGCTCTAGCACCTGGGTGGTAAGGCATATGGATTTTTTTAACCCGAGTGGTGCTCTTGATCTGCCTATAACCCAGGTAGGGTAATGCATGCATGCCCAATCTTCCTAGAAAGCACAGTTACTTACCTGTAACAGGTGATCTCTGGGAACAGCAGGAATAAGTCTTCACATATGGGTACGTCGGTACCGACGGAGCCTGCGCGGGAACGCTCCCCAGCGTCCAATCAGAAAGCTTTTGGGAGCATCCCTCAGCGCCTGCGTGCTGCCTTCCCGCCTTTCCAACTGTCTCTCCTCAGTCGAGTTTTATAGCTGAGACAAAATGAGAGAGAGAAGAAAGGAAAGATAGATAGAGAGATACAACTCCTAGGGGAGGTGGGTGGGTCGTGAAGACTTATTCCTGCTGTTCCCAGAGATCACCTGTTACAGGTAAGTAACTGTGCTATCTCCAGGAACAAGCAGGAATGAGTCTTCACATATGGGGACTCCCAAGCTAAGATGCCTGGAGCCCTAGCATGCTGGAGATTGAAACATGTTACACCTCATTTGGCCAGGCATCCTGAGGATGGAGGGTAGGAGTTGAAAAGAGATGAGCTGTAGGAAACAGCTGACCTAAGAGAGGACTACAGGCAAGGAGTCCTTGTATGTATGATAATCATCATGAAATATATTGACATGAACAATCACAATATGGATCTCACCTACTGGATTGCAGGAAGTAGAGAGCCTGACGGAATCTACTGAGGATCCAGTAGAGGAATCTTCAAGGTGACCTCACTGAAGTGAAGGTGAAGGTCAAAATCTGGAAGTAACAGGTGACCCCAGGATTCAACTGGGGTAATACAAAAACGGTAGGTCTTTAGTGGGAAGCTTTATGGAAAAAGCTGAAAACTCTTTTGGCTACAGAGTTAGTGATAGTTAGGAGCAAAAGAGGAAGACTGACCGATTTGGACAACTGGCCTAGTCCTTGAGGGAAGAAGGGGTATGGGAGAAACCCCGTACTCCCAAGAAAGGACAGATGTCTGAGGAGTTGAAACCTCAGATCTACTGAAGATCCACCATGTCTTTCCTAACTGATGAGAGGTAGGAAGATATTGGAGTATGGAGCTTCAGGGATACCTGAACTTAGGGTTATGGTAAGAGCTGTCAGTACCACAGCAGTGGTTGTGTGCATAAAAGTCTAAACATACTGTGGAATAGAACGAACATGTGCAAGCCCACTGTCTGGAACATACAGGAAGGAAAAAACCTTTATGAGTACAGACACTTAGAGAGATAAGTATGTAAATACATATCTACCTATAAGGAAGTATCTCGACAGATACACACACACACACATATTATATATATATATATATATATATATATATATATATATATATATAAATATATATATATAAGGGTATATATATAGATATGCTTATGGCGAGATCCAGGGGCATAACATATGCACACATGGCTGACAGACATATGTATCTAAAGAATGTATATAGACATATGTACATATATGAATATATAGGACTAAAGATAAATGTCTGCAATTAGGCAGACAGAGATATGTCTATACGAACCTTCACATGGGAGATGTGAAGAGGAACGATTCATCTAATAACAAGAAGGTGGAACCTACTTGAGAAGATATAGAGAATCTGTTCCCTCTGGTTAAGATGGAACAGGAATGCTATCCAGTGAAATAACCAGGATGGTTGCGTGAAAAAACAGAGGATAATATCAGTCTGTAAACAGCGAGTCCTGAGTCCCGTAGAACTCTGACATGGTGAATGGACAGAAAACGCATAGGATGAGATACCAGGTTGACCCACTGGAGGGACAAGAGGGGTATCATGCGTTGTTTAGTTAAATATGTGCTGTCCATGAAGGATTAGGATACCATGAGGACAAGCTGCAAGGAAAAAGAGCATATTTCCTGTAGGAATTGGGTAACTCTTTAGACTGTCACGTAGGGAAGGCTTATGTCCTTTATTAAAAGGAAATAGAAGGGTGTAAGAACCCTCACAGTCACGAGGAATTTACTGAGGAAGCCTTTTTCAACCATATAGGATAGTAATTAGAGAAAAAATCCCCATGCTCTCTAGCAAGGGCCCATAGTGGAAAGCTTCTCTGTAGGATTGCAGAGAGCATATGCAGGAGAATTGGGAAATAAAACTGGCTGTTGGAGAAAACCAGCTGCCACTTCAACTATGCTGCCAACTCCAGGGATTTGGAGATGGCAGAAAAGAAGTGATAAGGATTATCCAAGACAGATGAAGCACTATCTTGGAAGCACTACTAAGGCTAGACAAAAAGTAGTGGAAGACAAGACTGGAACTTCAAGAAAAGTACCAATAGTCCAATCACTGGAACTCCTGCATGGGCAGCTGCTGAATAGAACAGCAGAGAGAATCTTTCTGTTTTTAACAGAGAGAAAAGACAGAACAAGAGGAGAAAATCCTGTTCCTGTCTGATGAGCTGCCCAAATGAAAGAAGGGAGGTTACTCCAGAGAAAAAACTTCACACTGGAAAGGAAAGGAAGACTAGAAAAACTAAGAAAGCCTTCCAGTGGTATGGTACCACTCTTACAGGGGGAAACCCTGGAAAAGAGGGTAAAGAAAAATAGGAGCTGAAGGGTGACTTGCCATATGGTAAGTCTGTAGAAGGAAAAAATTCATGTTGGTACAGAAAAACTATCATGGAATAGTTGGTAAACCTCTCTTCATAGCAGGAAGAGGAGGAAACCCCTGTGACCCATAGACATGAATATCCTGACAGCTCAGCATACCTAAGAGCAAGTGGATGTCCTGGAAACAGGAATCCATGTGTAGAGTTTTAAATGAAAAAACAGTGAAAAAACTTCTGCTGAGAAGATATCAATGCTTGACCCAGTACAAGCATTGTAGAACTTGTGTCTCTTGGGGAAAATGCTAGGTACATATGACCTAGATTGGCCACTGTTGGAAACAGAATACTGGGCTTGATGGACCTTGGTCTGACCCAGTATGGCATATCTTATGTTCTTATGAGAAGAAGTGAACTGTAGATTATAAAGAGATTAATTAGAACCCTATTGCAGGGCTAATTTTCCTGGCTTGAGTTTGGATTCTTCAGACCAGGGCGAGGTTTCCCCTGCTTGGGAACATCTGTATGCTGGGCAGGAGAAGAATAAAACCTTCTTCTTTTAGGGAAAGAAGGTTTGGTAGGGCATTTCCTACCTACTGGGGAAGGAGAAGGCTTAGCCTCAGAAACAGGGAAGTCAGTGGAGCACTGAGCAACCTGACGTAAAGACTCCTTATTGAAGAGATTTTCTCCAGTACAAGGAGTATTACCCAGTCTTTGTTGTGCCCATTTGTTCAAGTCTGAAGCTTGGAGCCAGGCTCTACGTCGTGCTCCTATGGCTATAGCAGAGGTTCTGCTAACAGACTCAAAAGAGTCTAGTGAAGCACGAGTAAGAAACCAAGAGATATTTTGACTATGACTAAGTAGTAAGGAATAGTCTGCAGTCTTGGGCTCTGAAAGAAAGGGAGTTAGAAGAGACAACTTCTTTGTGACCTCCTGAAGGGATAGACTCATATAAAAATATATGAGAGAATCCTTGTTGACAGCATAGATGTCTGGAAGGTTTGACGTCCAAAGGCATCTAGTGTTCTAGACTCACGACCTGGTGGGTAAGAAGAGTGCTTCTTCTTACTTTTCACCTTCCTCATTGTTGATTCTACCACAATAGAATGATGGGGAAGGTGAGTCTTTTGAAACCCTGGAGAGGGGGGCACCTGATACAAAAGATCAGTTGCTGTAGAAGGTGAGGAAACCCTTAAAGGTGTTTCCCATATTCTCAGAAGAAGATCCTGCAAGGAATGATGTAAAGGAAGCATTATATTTTCCTTTTCTCCAGAAGAGCCTTGTGTAGGATCATAGCCAGGGATAGGAATAGCAAGGAATGTTGCCATGTCAAGGAGAAACTTCTGAAAAGAAGGATCTCCAATGGGAATCATCCCTGGACAGGCTAGACTTGAAGAACTAGCCTGGGCACCAGAGGATGTACTTGTCCGGTGCAGAAAAGGATCCCTAATGGAAGGATACTGGTACTGGCAGTTATGAGCTGAGACAGTCAGTACTGTATCGTCCATGCCAGGTATCGACTCCAAACTAGGTATAGAAAGGAGCGACCCTGGTGAAAAAAGCATGGAAGGAGCTGGTCCCGATGTTACTGCAGGTACCGGCACCGATACCGATACCGGTAGCTGTGCCGGAATCGAAGGCGATACCGACATCGAAGTAATCATCTGAGGCTGCTCAAGCGGTACCGAGGTAACCGAAAACCCTTGGTGATTACCCTCGGTACCGCGCATCCGGAAAGCGTAGTTACTCACCTGTAACAGGTGTTCTCCAGGAGCAGCAGGAATCAGTCCTCACTTATGGGTGACGTCGGCGCCGACGGAGCCCTCGCGGAGCAATTTTCCCCAGCTTTCAAAGAAAGCCTTTGGGAATTGCAGCGCGCATGCGCGGTCGTCTTCCCGCCCGAGGGTGCCATCTTAGCCAGTCAGATGACATAGCTAAAAAATACAGCATAAAAATTTGCAAAAAGAACATAAGCAGACGATTGCAACTCCAAGGGGAGGAGGGAGGGTAGTGAGGACTGATTCCTGCTGCTCCTGGAGAACACCTGTTACAGGTGAGTAACTACGCTTTCTCCAGGACCAAGCAGGAAGTCAGTCCTCACTTATGGGACTCCCAAGCTCAAGGCTACCGGAGACCCTAAGCACAAAAATGAGCTCCCTCTAGCTCAGCAGCACAGAAGGATAGAATCTTCGCTGAATTATCACCCACCGGTAGCCCACATCCGGGATGGAGGGTAGGAGTTGCTCAGACCTCAAAGAGATTACGGAGGACTGCCTGTCCGAAAGCACTGTCCCTACGGGACTCCCTCTCGAGACAGTAATGGACCGCAAAAGTCTGGCTCGAAGACCAAGTAGCGGCCCGGCAGATGTCTGCCAGCAGAACAGAGCGGAGGTAAGCCACTGACGTGGCCTTTGCCCGAACGCAATGAGCCGTGACTCGACTTTCTAAGGAGAGTCCGGCTGCCCCATAAGCCCAAGAGATACAGTCCGCAACCCAGATGGACAGAGTACGCTTGGAGACCGGGAGCCCCAATTTATTGGGGTCAAAAGACACAAAAAGCTGAGCAGCTTTACGGTGCTCCCGCGTACGGTCAAGGTAGAAGTTCAATGCCCTTCTACAGTCCAGGGTATGGAGGACCGTTTCAGCTCGGCTGGAGTGTGGTCTGGGAAAGAAGGTTGGAAGTACCACCTCCTGATTGATGTGAAAAGGGGAGACCACTTTAGGCAGAAATTTTGGGTGAGTCCGTAGGACTACCCTATTCTTGTAGAACCTAGTGTAAGGGGGATCAGACACGAGGGCCTGCAATTCACTTACGCGCCTAGCGGAAGTGAGGGCTATCAAGAACAGTGTTTTCCAAGACAGAAAACGTAGAGAACAGGTAGCCATAGGTTCAAAAGGCGGACAGGTGATCCGCTGCAAAACCACATTCAGGTCCCAGTCAGGCGCTGGCGGGCGCAGAGGTGGTTTAAGTAGAAGGAGACCTCGGAGAAACCTCGCTACGAGAGGGTCATTGGAGAGAGGTCTGCCGTCCACTGGCACATGATGTGCTGAAAGAGCACTGAGGTGAACTTTGACGGAGTTGGACTTAAGTCCCAGATTAGAGAGGTGCAGCAAGTACTGCAAGATCACCGACACCGGGCAGGAGAAGGGATCCTGAGACTGTTGGGTACACCAGACTGCAAAGCGACGCCATTTAAGGGCGTAGCATTTGCGGGTAGAAGGCCGTCGCGAAGCTAAGACGACCTCCTCCACCTCCGCCGGCAGGAGAAGGGGAGCAAGGACTACCCTCTCAGCAGCCAGGCCATAAGGTTGAGAGACCTGAGGTTGGGGTGCAGAAGGGACCCCTGATCCTGAGTGAGGAGATCCGGTTGTATCCCCAGAGGGATTGGGCCCTCCACCGCCAGTTGCAGCAGGAGTGGAAACCACGGCTGCCTGGGCCAGCGAGGGGCCACCAGGATCATGAAGGCTTTGTCTCGGAGAACCTTGAAAAGAGTCCGAGAGACCAGCGGGATGGGAGGGAAAGCGTACAGAAGGCTCCCCGACCACGAGATCAGAAAGGCGTCCGCCGCAACCCGAAGGGGGTGTGGCTGACGAGAGCAGAAGCGAGGAAGTTGCCGGTTGTGAGGACTGGCAAAGAGATCCACCGTGGGGAGACCCCACTTGAGGAAGAGCTTCTGAACTACCAAGGGATCCAGACGCCACTCGTGCGGCTGGAGGACCCTGCTGAGTTTGTCTGCAAGGCAATTTTCTTGGCCCGGGAGATAAACTGCCTTGAGGAGAATGCCGTGACTGACGGCCCAAGAGCAGAGCTTCTGTGCCTCCCGGCAGAGGAGGAAGGAGCCCGTGCCCCCCTGCTTGTTCACGTAGAACATGGCAACCTGATTGTCCGTCTGGACAAGGACGGACTGTTGGGAAGTCAGGTGGGAGAAGGCCTTGAGAGCGAGGCGGATCGCCCTGAGCTCCAGGAAGTTGATCTGCTGAGCAGACTCCCACGTGGTCCAGAGGCCCTGAGTACGTGCCTCTTGGCAATGTGCTCCCCAGCCCAGGAGGGATGCATCGGTGGTCAGCACCCGGGTCGGCTGAGGTGACTGGAAAGGCATTCCGAATATCAGGTTCGGCTGCCGGAGCCACCACCGGAGAGACGAGAGCAGTGGCTCGGAGACGCGCACTAGGTCTGCCAGGCCGCCCGTGGCTTGTCGCCACTGCTGGCGGAGACACCATTGAGCAGACCGCATGTTCAGGCGGGCATTGGGGGTCACATGGACAGTGGAAGCCATATGGCCGAGCAGTCTCAGGAAGCGCCTGGCGGAGACCAGGGGCTGGCTGCGAAAGCGGTCGGCTAGGTCCATGAGCCGTTGAGCCCTGTCGAGCGGTAGGTACGCTCGTGCTCGAGGAGTGTGCAGCCTTGCGCCGATGAACTCGAGATCCTGTGAGGGGAGCAAAGTGGACTTTGCGAAGTTTATGACAAAGCCCAAGTGCTGCAGCAGAGTCACCGTGCGGCACGTGGCGTTGGTGACCTCCTGAGCGGACGCTGCTCTGATGAGCCAGTCGTCGAGGTACGGAAAGACATAGAGGCCGTGAAGCCGGAGATGGGCCGCCACGACCGCGAGACATTTTGTGAAGACTCGCGGTGCGGAGGATAGGCCAAAGGGCAGTACTCTGTACTGGTAATGATTTCCTGCCACCACAAACCTTAGGTATTGGCGGTGGCTTGGGTGGATGAGGATGTGCGTGTAGGCATCCTTTAGATCCAAGGAGCATAGCCAATCTCCCTGCTGGAGGTAGGGCAGAAGGATTCCAAGGGTAAGCATTTTGAACTTCTCCCGCACAAGGAACTTGTTGAGGTTGCGCAAGTCCAGGATGGGTCTGAGGCCCCCTGTTCTCTTTGGTATCAGAAAATACCTTGAATAAAAGCCTTGACCTCTCAGGTGGTGGGGCACCGGTTCCACCGCCTGTTCCTGCAGAAGACCTGCTAACTCCTGAAGGAGCAACTCCCTGTGCAGAGGGGGGCGCGAAGGTTCTCCCGGAAAATAGGAGGGAGGGACCTGATGGAAGTGGAGAAGGTAGCCCTCTCGCACGACCTGAAGCACCCAGGCATCTGCGGTGATGCTGGACCACCTGTGGGCGAAGTGAACCAGCCGGCCTCCGGTGCTGGGAGGGACCAGCGGGGGGGGAGAGGCTATGCTGAGCGAGTCAAAAACCCCCTCCCTGCTGAGCAGGGGCTGGTGGTGCAGGCTTGGGGGCTTGCTGCCTACGGGACCCGTTACCCCGTCCCTTGGCCTGCTGGCCCTGTTGGGGAGCTGCAGGGGCCTGATAATGGGGGTACTGTTTGTAGGCAGCCGCCTTCCTCGGGTAAAAGGACTTTTTTCCCGAGCCCTTCTTTTTCTGGGAAGGGGCGGAGGTCTTCCTAGAAAGCCTGGTCCTGGTGAGAGTCTCAGTCTCAATTTGTGCAGCCTTTTCCGCCATGGGCTTGCCAAAGAGGTTTTCGCCTCGGCAGGGGACATCGACCAACTTGTCCTGTACCCAGGGCTCAAGGTCCGACGACTGAAGCCAAGCCTGTCGGCGGGCACCGATGCCGGCTGCGGCCACTCTAGCCGAGGCCTCAAAGCCATCATAGGCTGCTCGGGACATGAACTTTGAGCATTCCCGAATGCCCGTGGACAAGGCTAGGAACCTCCGCAAGGGCTCCTCGGAGAGACCAGCGGAGAATCCGGCTAGCTCTTTAGCCAGATCCCGGAGATACATGCCCATGTAGAGCTGGTAAGTCTGGACACGACATGCGAGCATAGAGCCCTGGAAGCACTTCTTGCCAAGGCCATCCAGGTTACGGGCCTCCCTTCCAGGAGGCACCGAGGAGTGCATCTTCTGGCTCTTAAGACGATGCATGGCCGATTCCACTACCATGGAATGGTGTGGCAGCTGTGCCTTCTGAAAGCCAGGGCTCTTGCGGACCCGATAGATAGAATCGACCCGCTTGCTCAGGACCGGCGCGGAGGCCGGACTCTCCCACATGCGGAAGAGTAGTCGTTCCAGCATAGGAGGAACCGGCACAGTAAAGTGCTCCCTCGCGGGAGAGTCATACTGGAGGGCGTCGAGCTCTTCGGCTCGAGGCTCCTCCTCGGGATCCGCAGGGAAGGCCAAAGCCTTGGCCATATCCCTAACGAAGTCCGAGAACCGGGCATCCTCCGGGGGGGACTGCTTCCGAGGTTCGGACCCCGGTGAGTCCGATGGGACACACCGAGTCCGAAAAGAATCAGGTGACTCTTCCTCCTCAGACTCCCAGACCGACTCCGACGAGGACTCGGTGGGGTCGGCCCGGGCAGGGTGCGGTGCCAGCCGCCCCGACGTCGAGGGAGTCGGCGTCGGCGACCTCGGTCCCGAACGGGAGGCCGAGGGTGACCTCGACCGAGGATCGACTCGAGTTCTCATTGACTCGAGGATCGGCTCGGTCTCCGGGGTCGACTTGGACGTCGACGTCCCGGCGGTCGGGGCAGCGGCGCCAGCGAGGCCAGCGAGCAGTGCCCGCTGCTGGTCCATGAAGGCAGACAGTCTGCTCTCCAAGGCCGTCAACCTGAGTCCGAGCTCAGGTGACCCAGCAGCCCCCGACTCGGGCCCCGACGGCGTCGGGCCCGACGTCGGCTGTCGCGGAGGCGAGTCCAGAAGGACTACAGGACTTACCCGGGCAGGCATCTCCGACTCCAGGCGAGGTCGCTTCGGGAGATGTTCCTTCTCCAAGGACCCGGGGCGGCTGTCGGGGCTATGCGACCTGGCCCTCGCGGAGCCAGGAGCGTCCACCGACGCCGCCCTCGCGGGTTTTTCCTTCCGACGATGGTCCCCGGAGGGAGAACCCCGGTCGGAGGAGCTCCGGCGACGGTCCGAGCTGGAGCCCTTTGACACGGAGGCCTCCGACGAGGTCCGGGTACGGCTGGGGTCAGCGAAGATTCTCTTGCGCTGATGCCGCCGACTTCTCAACGCCTTCGAGGACAGTTTGCTGCAGGGCCCACAGATCAGTTCCTCATGATCCGGGCCCAAGCAGCGGAGGCAAAAGTCGTGTGTGTCGGTTAGTGACATATTTCGGTCACACCGACCACACCGCTTAAAGCCACTGGCAGCCATCGGGGGAAAAAGGGCCCCTGCGAGGTCAAAGGACCGGGCTGCCAGGGAAAACGAAAATGAAAGCTGACTAAGTCAGAAAAACCGAAAAAACGCTAGAGGACTCGAGACCGGCGTCGCGAGTCCGGGCGGGAAAACGATCGGCGTCGAACCGAAAGAAAAAAGTATAAAATAAAGAGGAAAATCAACTTTTTCGCGGGGACAAGACGGGGACGTCTGCAGGGCTCCGCGGAAAAAAAGAAGACTGGCTAAGATGGCACCCTCGGGCGGGAAGACGACCGCGCATGCGCGCTGCAATTCCCAAAGGCTTTCTTTGAAAGCTGGGGAAAATTGCTCCGCGAGGGCTCCGTCGGCGCCGACGTCACCCATAAGTGAGGACTGACTTCCTGCTTGGTCCTGGAGAACCGGTAAGCGTCGGTTCCGAGACGCGTCGGTACCCAGTCTTCCAGACTAGATATCGACTCCAGACTCGGCATCGAAGGAAGCGAGTCTATCGATGCATGTCTAGAGGGTACCGACGTCGGTGGTCGTATTGGCGGTGCTGCCGATACTGGAAAGTCAATCTGGGATGTATCGATCGGTCCCAAATGTACCGAGAACGCCAGATGACGATCCCTGGTGAGGAGTGAATCGCTCAACACCAGTGCCGATGCCGGGGTATCGGTACCGCTCGAAGCGGATGCCACCACCAAGCATGGCTCAGGTATGTTCTGTGAGGGGTGAGCACCAGGAACAACCTGAAACCCCTGAAAGGCTTTGGAGACCGAAGACTCCCGCCGGGGTTTTGAAGCCAATAGACTCTTGAGGGCAAGGCCGGAGCCGTCATCATGCTTGGCATGAGACCTACCACACAAGGATTGGCTAGTCTTAACAGACTGTTTGTGGGTTACCTCATCCTGTGGAGAAGAAATGGTCGGTGCCCTGACACTGGAAGGGAACCCGGTATCAAGGGAAACTCGAAATGGAAAATCTCTTCTCATAATATTGTAGCCTAATGGCTCCGGAGGAAAAAGGTCAGGACCCAAACAGGTTAGACACCAGTTATTGGAGTCTAAAAAGAAAACTGTACTTCCACAGTTAAGGCACTTCTTAGGAGAAGAAGGCTCCATAATGGAGAGGCCTTAAAGGCCCAAAAAGTTTAAGACAGAAACTGAGGGAAAAAAATTCCCTGAGTTTAAGAAAAAGAAAAAACACCGGCTGTACCGGAGGAGTCGGGGGAACAGCTGCGACAACAAGAAAAACAAAGAATTAAAGAAAACATTTTCTGCGGTAACAGGTGGACGTCCTGCCGGCTCCGCGGAAAAACGAAAACTGAGGAGAGACAGTTGGAAAGGCGGGAAGGCAGCATGCAGGCGCTGAGGGATGCTCCCAAAAGCTTTCTGATTGGACGCTGGGGAGCGTTCCTGCGCAGGCTCCGTCGGTACCGACATACCCATATGTGAGGACTCATTCCTGCTTTTCCTGGAGATATGCTGCAACAACTGCAAGGCATTTTGTGAATATGCAAGGAGTGGAAGCAGGTCAAAGTGGTAGCACGCAGTACTGGACATGGTAGGTTCCTACAACCCACAACTGGGATGCATTTCTATGTGCCCTTTAGGTCTACAGAACATAGCTAATCCCATTTTTGTGGAAAAGCAACGAGGTGCCCAGAGAAAGCACAGTTACTTACCTGTAACAGGTGATCTCTGGGAACAGCAGGAATTAGTCTTCACATATGGGTATGTCGGTACCGACGGAGCCTGCGCGGGAACGCTTCCCAGCTTCCAATCAGAAAGCTTTTGGAAGCATCCCACCACGCCTGCGTGATGCCTTCCCGCCTTTCCCAACTGCCTCTCCTCAGTTAAGTTTGAAAGCTGAGACAAAGAGAGAGAGAAAGGAAAGGAAAGATAGATAGAGATACAACTCCTGGGGAGGTGGGTGGGTTGTGAAGACTAATTCCTGCTGTTCCCAGAGATCACCTGTTACAGGTAAGTAACTGTGCTATCTCCAGGAACAAGCAGGAATGAGTCTTCACATATGGGACTCCCAAGCTGAGATGCCTGGAGTCTGAGCATGTCATAGGTTGGAACATGCTATTTCCCACAACACCAGGCATCCTGGGGATGGAGGGTAGGAGTTGAAGAAAAAAGATGCTGTAGAACAGCTAACCTAGCACAGGACTGCAGTAGAGGAGTCCATGTGTGGATAATGATTGTTATTAAGGATATTGCAAAAAACTGCAATATGGACCTCAGATACAGGATTGTATAGGAATATGTAGGTTCATGGATCTACTGGGAACCCAGTAGAGGAACCGTAAAGAGGACCTCACTGCAAGAAGGAGGTAACAAACCTGTCGGAAAACCTAGGAGGTCAAAATCCTGAAAGGCAACAGGCACCCTTAGGTAGGGGAAACTGGGGTAGTACAAAAACGGTGGGCCTTCAGCGAAAAGCTGTATGGTAAACTAAACTCTCTTGGCGGCAGAGCACTCACTCTTGGGAGCAAAAGAGAAAGGCTAACCGATTTGGACAAATAGGCACAGTCCTTGTGGGGAAAAAGGAATAGGAACCCTTTGTATCCCAGAAAGAGAGGACAAATGCCTGAGGCATTAAGCCTGTGATTAACTGAAGATCTACAATATCTCTCCTAACTGGGGTAAGCTAGGAGAGATATTAGGTATGGAGAGCTTCAGAGGTACCTAAACCGTTAGGTTATGGTATAAAAATTGTTGAGTACCACAGGAGTGGTTGAGTGTGTAGAAACCCAAATGGGAAAAATCCCTCTGTCAGAACAGAAGCTATACGAATATAGACAGTGAGATAGATAAGTATGCAGAGACATATCTATCTATAATGGAATATCTCGACAGATACATATACACACATATAAATATATATATATATATATATATATATATATATATATATAGAGAGAGAGAGAGAGAGAGAGAGAGAGAGAGAGATCTATATCTATATCTATAGATAGATAGATATATGAATAGACATATAAGAATATATCTATAGTGAGATATGGAAGGGCATAAAATACACACAAAGATAATCTCAGTATGTAGGCCTAAATATGGGTGTCTGTAATTAAACAGACAGATATCTGCCTACAGCATGGTATTCACATAGGGCATGTGGAGAGGAAAGATTCATCTAAAACAAGAAGGTGCAACCTACTTGAGAAGATATATAGAGAATCTATTCCACCTGGTGATGATCCGCCAGGATGCTAGCTAGCGAAATAACCAGGATGGTTACATGAGAAATAGAGGATAATATCCATCTATAATCAGCAAGTCCGAAGTCGTTCAGGACTCTAGCATGGTAAGTAGACAAAAGACAGAAAAGGATGAGGTACCATGTTGACCTGCTGAAGGGCAAAAAGGTATCATGCATTCTTACCATGAGGACAAGCTGCAAGGAGAAAGAGCATATCTGCGATTGGGAATGCCATGGACCAAAGCAGGGAATTGGCAACTCTTTAAGCCCTTAGGTAAGAGAAGGCTTATGTCCTTTATGGCATAAGGAGACAGCAAAAGAAGGGGATCCTTCTAGTCATGGGAGACATGACAGAAAAGCCTTTTCCAACCATCTAAAATAGCTGTTGGAGAAAAAAACCCCATGCTCTCTAGCAAGGGCCCATAGTGGAAAGCTTCTCTGTAGGATTGCAGAGAGCATGATGCAGGAGAATGAGGAGATAGGACTGGCTGCTAGAGCCAGTATCATAACCCACTATGCTGCCAAATCCAGAGGATGGAGATGGCAGAAATAGAAGAGCAACCCAGAAAGCTTGTAGTGGGATAATCTCCAAGATAGACGGAAAAACACTGACTTAGGAGCCACTACTAAGACCAGATAGAATGTTAGAGGAGAACAAATCTGGTTGCTTGTGGGCAAGAATTAGTGGACCAAATATTAGGGCTCCTGCATAGGCAGCTGCTGGCCAGACAGCAGAAAGAATATTACTGATTAAAGAAACAGAAAGAACAGACAGAACAGGAGTAGAAAACTCTGTACATGTCTGATAAACTGCTTTAAAGTAAAATCAAGACAGGGGAGGAAACTCAGGGAGGAAAACTCCGCACTGGAAAGTGACACACTTAGAGGGGTTGAGAAGAAAACCCTCCAATAAGTAAGTTTGCTCTTACAGTGGTAAGAGGGTGAAGAGAATAGAGCTGAAGAAGAGGAGACTTACCAAGTAGTAAGTCCATAAAAAGGAAAAAAAAATACATGCTAGCACAGGAACTATCATTTGATAGTGGTCAGACCTCTTTCTCTGGCAAGAGAAGAGGAGAAACCTGTGACTTATAAGCATGAACATTCTGACAGCTCATATAAAAAATGGATGTCTTTTGGAAAGAGATCCAGGCGTAGGGGTTAGAATGAGAGAATAGGTTGCCTCTGTTGAGAAGAAGCAACTGTAGATTCAAACCCCAAGGGTCACAAGCATGTGAAGATGATTGATCAGAAACCCTGCAGAGGCTGGGTTTGCTGAGCTTGGTGAGAAGTTGGATTCTTCAGACCAAGTCGATGCCTCCCCTGTAGGGGAACATCTGTATGATGGGCAAGTGAGGAATAAAACCTTCTTCTCCTGTGGGAAGAAAGTTTGGTAGGACATTTCCTACCTACTGGGACAGAAGAAGGTGTAGGAGGACATTTAGGAACATGTAAATCAGTGGATAACTGAGTAACCTGATGTAAAGACTCCTTGTTGAAAAGATTGTCTCCAGTGCAAGGAGTATATCCCAGTTGTTGTTGTGCCCACTTGGCCAAATCTGAAGCTTGGAGCCAGGCTCTACGTCGTGCCCCTATAGCTATAGCAGAAGTCCTGCTGACAGACTCAAAAGAGTCTAGGGAAGCATGAGAAAGAAACCAAGAGATATTCTGGATATGCTTAAGCAGCAAGGAATAGTCTGTACTCTTGGAAACTGAAAGAAAAGGAGTTAAAAGATGTAATTGCTTTGCGACTTCCTCAAGAGAAAGACTCATATAGAAAATATATGAGAGAATTCTTGCAGAAAGCATAGATGTTTGGAAGGTTTGACATCCAAAGGCATCTAGTGTCTTAGACTCACGACCTGGCAGATAAGAAGAGTGCTTTTTTTTACTCTTGATCCGCCTCATTGCTGATTCCACAACTATGGAATGATGAGGAAGTTGAGTCTTTTGAAACCCAGGAGAGGGGGGCACCTGATATAAGAGATCAGTTGCCCTGGGGGGTGGGGGTACCCTAAAAGGTGTTTCCCACATTCCTAGAAGGATATCCTGCAAGGAATGATGCAAAGGAAGCATTATGTGGTCCTTTGCATTGGTAGAAACAGAGCCTTGTACAGGATCATGTCCTGGAATAGGAATGGCAAGGGATCTTGCTATATTCAGGAGGAAACTCTGAAAAGAGGGATTCCTGACAGGAATCTCCCTTGGACAGGTTAGATCTAAAGAACTAGCCTGAGCAGCCACAGAGTTATCCAAAGATATAGAAATAGATGATCCTGCAGGTTGCAGTGTGGAATGCTTAAGGGATGGTTGCTGGTACCGGTAATCAGGAGCAGCAACCGTCCTTACCACATTGTCCATGCCAGGTATCGACTCCAAGCTTGGTATAGAATGGAGCGATGCTGTTGAAAAAAGCATGGTAAGAGTTTGCCACAATGCTACTGTGGATACCGGTACTGAAATCAAGACCGGTACCGATGTCGGAGTCGGGCTCGACAAAGACATCGGAGTAGTCATTGGTGACTCCTCAATTGGTATCGAGGGAACCGAAAACCTCCGGCTGCTATCCTCAGTAGCCAGCCACCGGTATCGATCGGTGTCAGTACCAAAATCTATTGGTACGCAGTCTTCCAGACTAGAAATAGATTCCAAACTAGGCATCGAGGGCAAGGAGCCTGAGAAACGAAGTATGGAAGGCACCGACTGTAAGGGTAATGAAGACATTGGTACCGACCTCGGTACGGTGTCCGATACCAGTGAATGGAGGTTTATTCGTGGCAACTCAATCGGTCTCAGTAGAACCGAGAGTTGCGGATCCGAGCCATCAGAACCGATACCTTGGTACCGCCTTGAGAAGGTACCAAGGCGAGTCAGTACCCAATCCTCCAGACTGGAGATCGATTCCAGACTCGGCATCGAGGGAAGCGAGGCTGTCGATGCACATCTGGAGGGTACCGACATCGGAGGCAGTAAAGGTGTTGGAACCGATAATGGAAAGTCAATCTGGGACTTATCCATCGGTCCCAAAGGCACCGTGGAGGCCAGATGACGATCCCTGGTGAGGAGTGATTCATCCAACACCAGTGCCGATGCAGGGGTATCGGCACCGCTCGAAGCGGATACCACCACCATGCACGGCTCAGGTATGTTCTGTGGGGGGTGAGCCCCAGGAACAACCCGATACCTCTTACACGCTTTGGAGACCGAAGACTCCCGCTGGGGTTTTGAAACCAGGAAGCCATCAAGGGCAGAGCCGGAGCTGTCTACATGCTGTGCATGAGACCTACCACTCGAGGCCTGGCTAGTCTTAACAGACTGTTTGTGGGTTACCTGATTCAAAATGGAAGAAGAAATCGGTGCCCCGGATTTGGAGGGCAGCCGTGCATCGAGGGATTCTCGATGTTGAAGATGTCTTCTCACAAAACTGTTGTCAGGACCCAAACAGGTTAGACACCGATTTTGAGGGTCTAACAATAAAGTCGTACCGCCACAGTCTAAACATTTCTTAGAGAAAGTGTCTGGCGGTTCCATGAAGAAAAAAGAGAGGAGGCCTGAAAGGCCTAAGACCTCGTGGGATACTATAAGGAAAAATATCCTTTTGAAGGAAAAATTTTTACAAGAAAAGAAAAGAAAACACCGGCGGTACCGGTGGCGTCGGGAAGATAGCCGCGACCACAAGAAAAGTAAGAAATAAAAGAAGAATTTTCCTCCGGTGACAGGAGGTCGTCCTGCTGGCTCCGCGGAAAAACAAAAACTGAGGAGAGGCAGTTGGGAAAGGCGGGAAGGCAGCACGCTGGCGTGGTGGGATGCTTCCAAAAGCTTTCTGATTGGAAGCTGGGAAATGTTCCCGCGCAGGCTCCGTCGGTACCGACGTACCCATATGTGAAGACTCATTCCTGCTTGTTCCTGGAGATACCATTCTGAACATTTCCCTGATCAGAAATTTGTTCAGATCTCTTAGGTCTGGGATGGGATGGCACGGCATCCCCTGTATTTTTTATTTTTTGGCACAAAGAAATATTCTGAATAGAATCCCAGCCCCCCTTTCTACTCTGATGGGATGGGTTCAACCACACTGGCAGCCTGAAAGGCGAAGAGTTCTTGCAGAAGTATGTTCCAATGCCGAGAGATGATTAAATGCACTCTCAGTGGACAATTTGGCAGGAGTTCAAATAAGTGGTCTGTACCCTTTTGGGACTATTTTTTGGACCCAAAGGTCGAAGGTTACAAGGGATTAGCAGTCTGCAAAAAGCACAAGTATCCCTCCAACTAGTAGGTTGTCTGGGAGTAGGAAAGGGTAGTGACTATGTTCTCAAGGAACCAGTCAAAATTCCGCCCCCATTTTTGCCTAAGATGCTAGCTGGGGCTTCTGAACTTTCAGCTTCTGAAGACAGGAGCATGAAAGTTGCCTGATCTGGGAGGGAAGAGGATATATATGCCTATGAGAGCAGTAGGACTACCACTAGTCCCCACTGTGGAACCTTCTAAATGAGGAGGTTGGGTCAGAAGTGGGACTGGAGAGTGTTAAGGGTCAGTATGCTGCTCGATCATGGTTGCAGCCTCTTGAAACTTGTCTCAAGAAATTGTGTCCACGATATGGCACATCAGCAAGTTACTCCTGCACACTAGACCGCAAGTCTGTGGCCAAAGTCACGAATGTCTCCAGGTGCAAATCCCTGATTGAGGAGTCTCTCAAAGCAGTATCAAAATACTGTGTATCACTCAGACAATGTAATTGCCACACTCCTTCCCTTGTGCCACTAGGAAACAGTATTGTTCAACTTTCTCTGGAGGCAGAATATCTGTTATTTCCATCAAGCTGCGCATGATGTTCTGCAAGTGGATGCGCATGAAGAACTGACTTGCAATGTTGATGATGGGTGGGATCTGAGGTGAGCTCTGGAGATTGCTCCAAGAAGTATTCAGTCAAGATCAGACTACAACTCAGATAAGGACTCAAAGGATGTTAGTCTCTGCCTGGGCTGACCTTTCTCTCGCAGGGGAGGTAGATCTCCTTTGGGAGTGCAGACACACCAATGATTTAATATCTCAAAGAACTGGAGAGTATCAGTGTTGAGGTTCTTCAAGGTCTCTGATTTATCTCACACAGGCAGACTCTGAGTTTTGAGGTTGATACGTTGTCACACCACTGTCTATGACAGGGGTTTTCAACCCAGTCCTCAGGGAACCCCTAGGCCAGTCAGGTTTTCAGGATTCCCACAATGAATATGCATAATATAGATTTGCATACAATGAAGGCAGAACATGCAAATCTATCTCATTCATATTCATTGTGGGAATCCTGAAAACCCTAATGGCCTAGGGTTCCCCGAGGACTGGAGTTGGGAACCTCTGGTCTATGACATCAAACTACAGCCTTGCAAATGGTGAACAGAGTCATCCTCTGTTCAAACCCTTTGATGAGGGAGAAATGGCCTAGTGGATGGGGCAAGTAACCTTGGGCTGGAGGGCCAGGGGTTTGAATCGCACCAGAGGACAGCAACTTTGGGCAAGAAGGACTACGGCTTTCTAGTCCCACAGGTGCTCCTTGTGGCCTTGAGCCATTGCCTCAGGTACAAAAACAGATTGAGACCTTCGGGGACAAAGGAAAAAAATATATACAGTACCTGAATGTACAGTTTTGACCGGCTGAAAAGTGGTATATAAGCCTAGATAAATAAATAAATGAGCCATGGACAAAGATGTAAGGCCTGCAGCAGATTCTGCTGATGTCTGCAGAATTTGATGGGGAGTATCGGACAGACTGGTCTTGGCTTTTTAGAGACTGGGGCAGCTCTCTCAGAGTGGGGAGCATGAGTAGTCCTCACACTGGGGTTGTCTGGAGGACCAGGGTTTGTTCCTCTGTAACCTTGGTGTTCTTAACATTTTGCTTTGATGGATCTCTGTGCCAATGCCATCACTCAAATCTCGCCATCTCCAGTCCTTAATGTCTTTAAAGAAAAGGAGCAATCCCTCCTCTCTCAGATCAGTATTGGTGGGTGTCAGAGCAGAGCACCAATAGATCTCTTGGCATCTGAGTGAGCCCCTTGATGTTGATGAATTGCAGCAACTGATGCAGCTCCGGAAGCCATGGAGATCGAAGCCAAATAAACAGTCTTCCAGCCCAAAAATTACATTTGTGCTGCTTCTCTCTATGGAGTCTTTTCCTTGTCATCTGTGAACACAAGAAGGGACTCATGGTCAGGTCTTATACACTGCAGGAAACACATGTATGTGTCTGTGTTAGACGTGGTCCTGAGACATACTGCCCTATAAAATAGTCACAGAGAAATCATAAGACTCAATTTTGATAATAAAAAATGTTACTGTGACTACAATGCCCGAGTCCTAAATGCAGCTTATCTCCGAGCCGCAAGAAAACAAAACAAAAACAAAAAAAACCTTTAAATGACCAAATAAAAACTAAACTGTGGAAAATAAGGGGAAAATACGTATGCGGCAGTTTCAGTACAATGGCAGGACAGATCACTTAAAAAAAAAAAAGCTGAAAAGACAATCAAATCAACTTTAAAGAATGATCCAGGAGATTACTGCGGATCAAAGCAAAAAACACCGATCTGCAGACATTTTTCACTTGGATGTTGCTGCAGCCACAAACAGCCTTTCTAAAATCTGCCTTCAACAAACAGGTCTACTCTCCTTCATGAGTTTAAAGTCTGAAAATTAATGTGTTATAAAGAATGCTTACCATCAAATGAAGGCTGTACTTAGACTTCATCCATTGTTGTCAGCTGAGGACTTTCAAACACTTTTTCAGACTATTTGACTATTGTAATACTATCTTATCAGATAGTATCTTATCAGGGTTTGCCAGCATGTAAGATCAGGGCTCTGGAACTGACACAACACTGTGGCTAGGATGATACTGTAGCAGCCAAGATGATATATGTAACCCCTCTTCAGAAAAAGCTTAACTGGCTCCCAGTGGTAGCTAAAGTAAGACAAGATGATTTTGTTGATGTTTAAGACTGTATGATTATGAGGTTGCATAAGTATGTAGTTAGTCGCCTAACACATGCAGGCATGCAAACTACCTGTCCTCCCCTTGATGAGTGAATAGAAGTCAGTTTAGCTGTGCAAGGGCATTTTCGTTACTGTGGTAATTTTTATATCAGATGAGTTATGCACAATTAAGGATTTAACATTTTAGGAAAGCATCGAAAATGCATGTTTATATAATATAGTGGTTCTCAACCTGGTCCTAAGGGTCACACCTAGTCAGTCAAGTTTTCAGACTATCCAAACTGAATGTACATGAGATAATATTTCCATGTTAAGGTGGCAATGCATGCAAATCTATCCCACACATATTCACTGTGAATATCCTGAAGACCTGACTGGCTAGGTATGTCTCCAGGACTGGGTTGAGAATCTATGATATAATATTTTGGGGCAGATTCATAATTGGAAGTATTTGTATCTTGTATTAGTTTATAGCTTTTTGTTTGTGGACTAACCTAACATAAGAACATAAGAAATGCCATACTGGGTCAGATCAACGTCCATCAAAGCCCAGTATCCTCTTTCCAACAGTGGCCAATCCAGGTCACAAGTACCTGACAGTTAACTTAAAAAGACACACAGGTTCCACAATGCTTGTAACTGAGCAAGTAGTGAATTTCTTGGATCCTACTAGTTTAAGGACCTTTCCTCCAGGAACTTGTCCAAAACGTTTTTAAACCCAGCTACACTAACAGCTTTTACTACATCCTCCGGTAACAAATTTCAGAATTTGATTACACACGGAGTGAAAAATATTTTCTTGTATTAATATCTTCTCTTAGACGGGTTACACTTTAGCTTCATTGCATGTCCCCTAGTCTTTCAACTTCTCACTGGCGTAAACAATCGATCTACGTTAACCCGTTCCACTTCATTCTTTAATTTATAGACCTCGATCATATTTCCCCTCAGCCGTCTCTTTTCCATGTTGAAGAGCCCTAACCTTTTAAGCCTCTCCTTACAGGTATCCTTCCATCCCCTTTACCATGTCGGTGGCTCTTCTCTGTACCTTTGATAAATCCGCTATATCATTTTTAAGATAAAGCGACCAGAATATCACACAATATTCAAGGTGCGGTCGAACCATGGAATGATACAGAGCCATTATAATATCCTTTGTTTTATTATCTGTTTCTTTGCTTATGATTCCTAGCATTCTATTTGCCTTCTTAGCCACTGCTGCATGCTGGGTTTCAACGTTTTATCCACGATGACACCTAAATCTTTTTCCTGGATGGTGGTTCCTAATGTGGAACATTGCATTGTGTAATCGTAATTTGGGTTGTTCTTTTCTAGGTGCATAACTTTACACTTGTCCACATTAATTTTCATCTGCCATTTGAACATCCAGTCTCCTAATTTATCAAGGTTCTCTTGCAATTTTTAACAATCCTCTTTGGCTTTTAACAACTTTGAATAATTTTGTGTCATTCGCAAATTTGATTACCAGGTGATTTGCTACTCTTTAGTTTATCAAATAATTATAATATATCTTCCCAGTCTATCGATATTTCTTTTGGTTCTTCCGATGCATCTCCTTTATATACAGTACCATTTTGGTCACGGCTAACCTCTCTACATCTTCTTCAGTAAAGTCAGAAGCAAAGAATTCATTCAGTCTCTCCACTATAGCCTTGTCCCCTCTCTTAGTGCCTGCCCCTTCTACCCCTCTATCATCTAATGGTCCAACTGACTCTCTCAGTGTTTTTTGCTATGAATGTACTTGAAAAAGTTTTTATTATGCATTTTGCTTCCACAGCAAGGTTTTTTTCAAATTCTCTCTTTGCCTGCCTTATCAATGCCTTGTATCTAACTTGCCAGTGCTTATGTTTCAAGCTTTTTCATTCGGCCTCTTTTTCCCCATTTCCTGAAAGATGCTTTTTTGGCTACAACAGCCTCTCTGACCTCACCTTTAAACCATGCTGGCAGTTTTTTGGACTTCCTTCCAGCTTTCTTAAAGCAAGGAATACAGCTGGTCTGGGCTTCCAAGATAGTATTTTTAGACACCCATGCCTGATGCAAATCTTTAACCTTTGCAGCTGCTCCTTTTAGCTTTTTCTTAACTATATTCCTCATTTTATCACGATCCCCTTTTGAAAGTTAAAAGGTAGTATTGTGTACTTCCTTGCCATTCTTAATCCACTTATGAAATCAAACACAATCAAACTATGATCAATATTGCCAAAAGGCCCCAACACCCTTATCTTATCTGTTCAAATAAATAAATAAATAATAAATCTCTTGCAGCAGCTCTTGTGTTTCACTGAGGACTAGGTCCAAAATGGCTTCTCCTCTTGTCTGTTCATGAATCAGCTGCTCCAAGAAGTAGTCATTTATTTCATCTAGAAACTTTATCTCCCTAGCATGTCCTGCTGTGACACTGACCCAGTCGATAACGGGGTAATTGAAATCACCCATTATTATTACTCTATTGTAACTTTTGTTAGCTTTCCTGATTTCTTTGAGCATTTCATCATTCATTTGTTCATTCTGACGGTGCCATTGCCTTCCCCTTTTTACATGGAAATTCAATCCATCTTGATTCTATAGTGTATTTTCTTTTCTGCAAAACTTTAATCCTGTGTGACTCAATACCCTCTCTTATTATGGAGAGTGCAACCCACCACCACTTTGGTCTACTCTATCATTGCAATATAATTTGTATCCAGGTATCACAGTGTCCTCCTTCCACCAGGTCTCTGAAATATCAATCATATTTAACTTCTCATTTAGTGCTATATATTCTAACTTTCCCATCTTATTTTTTTAGACTTCTAGCATTTGCATACAAGCATTTTAGAGGTTGTATCTTATTTATATTAATCTGGTTATCGGTAGGCATGGGTAATTTGGAATCTTTATGCTCCGTCTGCTCTGTACTTAAGGGGATTTAGGTTATTTTTGTCTTTATTGGAACCTCTCTCTCAATGTGCCCTAACTTCAATCTTTTGCTAGTATCCTTCAAGGATACATCGTTCCGAACCATGCACTCTTGGCCAACTGTCTGCTTTCCCCTATTACCTAGTTTAAAAGCTGTTATCTCCTTGTTAAAGGTTAATGCCAGCAGCCTGGTTCTATCCTGGTTAAGGTGGAACCCATCCTTTCAGAAAAATCCCTCCTTTCTCCAGAATGTTGTCCAGCTCCTAACAAATCTCAAACCATCTTCCTTGCACCACTGTCTCATCCAGACATTGAGACTCCAGAGCTCTGCCTGCCTTTTGTGTCCTGCGCATGGAATAGGAAGCATTTCTGAGAATGCTATGCTGGAGGTTCTGGATTTCAACTTCCTTCCTAAAAGCCTAAATATGGCCTCCAGAACCTCCCGACCACACTTTCCTATGTCAATGGTACTACCATGTACCAAGATAGCAGACTCCTCCCCAATGCTATCTAAACCAAACCTTGTCTAGGTGGCACGTGAGGTCCACTACCTTTGCACCAGGCAGGCATGTTACCTCACGTCCACCAGCCACCCAGCTATCTACATGCCTAATGATTGAATCACCAACTATAATGGCGCCCTAACACTTCCCTCATGGGCACAATTAACACCTGTAGTAGTTAATTGTTTGTAGATTGTTCCTCTCATATCTATGACCTACTTGCAAAATTAATGTTTATTGTACCCTGCTTTTAACATTTGTGATTCAGAGGGATCTAAATCAGCTAAATAAATAAGAAATGAGACATTGATAACTGATAAGCCAAAGGACTGTTTTTTTCAGTATTGGTGAAATAGCATCAGTACTGCACAGAACCCAGTGAGAAATCACATATACATTCTAAAAAGTGGAGTGGAAGAGCAGCTCAACAGTTAGAGCAGTGGCTTGGTAACAAAGAAATCAATGTTTGATTCCCAGAAGCACTCCTTGTGGCCTTTGGGCAAGTCACTTAACCCTCCTTTGCCTCAGAAGAATCTAATTTATCAATGTCCCTGTTTAATGCACATTACCAAGTTACAATGTAAACTGCTTTGACTAAATGATAAAGGAGTATAAAAAAACCTGTTAAATAAAAAAAAAAACAAATAAATAAGAATTGGTTAAATATAATGTGTGAGCAATATTTTGGGGATTACAATTTATATGACCAACTGGGTGCAGGAAATATCAAGTACTCTGATAATGGCTAATGTGCCTGGTTCAAAGGGCTGCAGAGAAAGCAAGGTTGCTCACCTGTTACAGGTGTTTTCCATAGACAGCATGACTGAGCAGGCACACAGTGGGCTTAGGGCTGGCATGCTTATTTTTGCCTTGTCTTGCACTGCAAGAATTACCACAGCTTGACTAAAGGCACTGTATTTTACAGAGGTTGGGTTCAGGAAATAGTACAAAGTAAAGGGATGACGTAAGGACCATGTTGCTGTTTGACAAATTATATCTACTGAAGCAGATTTCAGGAGCATCGACATAGCTGCAGTGATTCTGATTTGGGTGAGAGCTGAAAGATAAACTTGTGTGTTCATAACAGAACTGGATGCATGATGCCAGCCCATTTGCTAGAGTTCTTCTGGTAACTGGTACGTGTGAGGTTCAACCACAAGCCTGCATGCAGGTGGCTCATTTCTCAGAAGAACTTTGCCCATACAGGTGTCAGTATGTTCCCACTTTGCTGACTGGCTACCTTAGCCTGCACTATGATTGCCATTTCCTTCTAGGGGCCATCTTTTTACCCTTTAGGATCTGTATATAAACCTTGCTCTGCACCTCTGTGTCAATTTGTGCTTTGGCCCCTACTTCGGATCCTGTTTTAACTTGGTGGAGTTTTCTAGATCCTAGACCAGTTCTTGATTTTTCCATCTATAAGATGAGACCCCACTTGTTAGTAGCAGGAGCTCTCCAGACTCCACTGGAGCATGGTAGCGTTCTTAATCCTGAAGAGCACCTCTCTCTGATCACATGGCAGCATGAGGCACAAACAATATTGGCCTGTTTTGCAGTGCTGAGTGTATAGAAGGTGGCTGCAGGAAGGGAGAAAGCACAGTTGTTGGAAAAGAACAGTTGGACAATTTCTTGAAGCTTGGAACCTCTCTGGAGAGTGCCCCTTTGCTCATTTTTCAGAGTTCTGATACCTGCCTGGTCCTCATCTTGGATCCTGGGTTTGGGCAGTGAAGACCTCATGGCCACCAGTACTGGATGGCTCAACCAAAGCAAAGATGTCTGTTACAGGCAAAAAACTCCCATTCTAACCACCCCAGGACCCAGGGTTCCCTATCCTATGAGAACCTGCCATGAGCCTCACCTGCTCACTTTTCTTGGGTTTTCTCTACCGATGAGAACTGTCACAATAAATCAATCATGTTGAGGTCAAAAAGAGACATAAAAGAACAGCTGTATACAATTTGATTAACAGGAGTTCTTTTGAGGTAGTATGCGAGAGTCCACTTGCAGTCTAGAATGTGGAGGATTCTCTCTCATGGATTCTTATGAGGTTTCAGACAGAATGTAGGAAGCATTTCTTCAATGATGTTGAAATGTGTTACTACCTTAGGTAAAAAATTGAGATGAGTTCATAGAACTACTTTGTTATGATGAAATTGTGTGCATGGCTTCTAAGGTAATCAGTGTTAGATTTCACTCACTGCTATTGCGGAGATCACAGTTACTAGGAAGAACACCTTCCATATAAGGTGCTTGAGTGATGCAGATTCCAGTGGCTGAAATGGCGACTTAAGGAAAGTTAAAATAAGATTACTGTTCCATGGAAAAAGGGGTTAATGCAGAGCTGCTTTGAAATGAAGAAATCCTTTCATGTAGAGTGAAATAATGGGGCACTGAAAGGTTACCAACTGCAGCATGATAGGCAAGAGAGAGCACCTAGAGGCACTGATTCAAAATGTCCGAAGTCCTAGATCAGGGGTCTCCAAATCCAGTCCTGGAGGGCCGCAAAAGTCCATGCAAATATATCTCATGCATATTCATTAGGGATATCCTGCAAACCTGGCAGGATTGTGGCCCTCCAGGACTGGTTTGGAGACCCCTGTCCTAGATGATATAAATAGTATAAATACTGAAGACTACTGGTAGGCACTCATGTTGTAGACCTGACCATTCCTGGGCATCAGATGGAAAATCTTTCCCATTTGAAAGCAAACATATGCCCAGCAGATGTTTTCTTGTAGCTATAAGAATATCTTGGATAGGAACTGGCAAAACAGAGAAAAGACCAAATGACGATCAAATTTCCACACCAGGAGGGCTAAAGGCTTCAAAGTTTGGATGAAAATAGCTATTTTTCTGAGTGATCCATGTTGGAAATACTTGGAGGCTGCATGGTGGTAGAATTGATATCCTTTTTAAAAGAGGCAACCAGTTTCATCAAGGCCAGCATGGTGGTATAAGAATCACTGTCAGAATTTGTACAGGTTTTTTGCTATGAGAGGACTAGATGAGGGGAGACAGAGATGCATAAAGAGGCCACATAAAAGGGAATGCTACTTCATCAGGCTAGGCAGATGAGGGACAAGAGGGTGACCAGTAAAGAGGCTTCACGTTCTTCCGGCTATGAAGAGGTTGACTTGAGAAATATCCTACTCATGAAAAAGATTGTCTGCATAGTTGCTGCATCTAGGAACCACTTATGAGGGTGAAGAAATCTATTGAGCTAATCAGCTACATGGTTGTGACCCATGGGAATATAGACAGCCTGTTTCTATACAGTTGGCTATGACAAAATCCCAAAACTTTGCTACTTCTCGGAAGAGACAAAGACCCTATTCCTCCTTGTTTGTTGACAACACTGCTACTTGGTTGTTTTGTCTGAATTAGAACCAATGTGCTTTGGAGCAGATGAAGAAAAACTAAGGATACTGAAAACTGTGGAGGAGTTTCTCAGTCTTGAAACACATTCCTTGCTTGTGGTAACCACCAATATGGGCTCCATAACATATGTTTGATGCATCTGTGATTAGGACTAATCAAAATTGCAAGGAAGCTTAAAAAGACACCCACTGTGAGATTGTTACAGTGGTGCACATCCAACTCTATAGTCCATAGTTGAATTGGAGGATGAATGATGACAGAAAGAGGATGGGAACACCAAGTACACTGGAACTTGAGGTCATTATTGACACTGCCTCATCTTTTGCAGAGCCGGAGATACCACATGGAGGGTTGAAGCAATTACTCTTGGGGGAATGCTGCAAAACTGTGCAAAGGAAATTTAGACTTACCTGCTAATTGGTGTTCCTTGAGGAACTCCAATCCAGTCCCACACCTCTGGGTAGTGCACCCCCTCCAGAAGCTTGGAGATTGAGCATGTCAACTTCTGAAGTCACCAGTAGTAATACCACTGGCATCTCCCAGCAGCTCCCAGTAGCCTATTGACAAAACAGAGACTCACAAGAGCAACAAATAAGCAGTTAAAGAGGCAAAACACAAGCCCAGTCTAACTAACCAAACTAACCTATACGAAAAAGGAACTGACATGGCAAACCCCCCCCCCCCACTGCACCCAAGGAGGAACTCTTATACCCCCCCCAACCAGGACAGAGAGTGAGAAAGAGGCTTACTTGAGGGATCCCCGAACGCCGACAAGCAGCCAGCTAGAGATAGAAGACACTCAATCTGCCCCTGAACGCTGAAGAACCAGAGAAACCAGATTCAACCTGGGCAGAATAGCTCTATCAGAAACCCCGGGTGGGATCCGGGACTGGGCTGGAGTTCTTCAAGGAACAACAATTAGCAGGTAAGTCTAATTTTTCTTTCCTTATCGCGCCTCCGGTCCAGTCCTGCACCTCTGGGATGTAACAGAGCAGTAACATTAATGGGAGGGACCCGCAAAACCAGCATGCAGCACCGCTGATCCAAAACAGACATCCATCGCAGCCTGGACATCCAGGTGATAATGTTTACTAAAGGTATGCAGTAAAGACCAGGTAGCCACCCTGCAGATTTCTACTGGAGGCACCAGACTAAATTTGATCCAAGAAGCCACCTGAGCCCTTGTGGAATGGGTGCACAACCCAAATGGTGCCTGACGACCCTGGAGGAGATATGCCAAAGCGATCGACTCCCAAATCCATCTGGAAATGGAAGCTTTAGCTGCCGCCTCCCCCTGCGTGGGCCCCCAAAGAGCACAAATAAGCGATCTGACTTGCGAAAGTCCGCTGTCATCTTCAACTACACTTGAGGGCCCTCCGCACATCCAACAAGCATAGGCTGAGGCTGACAGCATCGTCCACTGTGCTCCCCAGGACTGGTAGGGACAGGGGCTGATTCACGTGGAATGCTGACACTACCTTAGGCAGAAAGAAAAGAACCAGCTGCAAAACCACCTTCTCCAATGAGGAGGAGGAGAACAGCTCCCGGCACAACAAGGCTTGTAGCTCTGAGATCCTGTGTGCAGAGCATATCGCCACCAGGAAAACGGTCTTCAGAGTTACGTTCTTCAGTGAGACTCAGGTCAAGGGCTCCTTAGTTAGCGCCGTCAGAACCATATTAAGATCCCATGGCAGGACCACTGCCCTTTGTGGGGGGTGTAGACGGGCCACCGCCCGCAGGAAGCTCAACACATCTGTGTGAGACCCCAGTGGCTCCTTCTGAACCTTACAGCGATAACAAGCAATTGCCACCAGTTGCGCCCACAATGAGATAGCTGCCAGGCCCTTCTCAAATCTGCCCTGCAAAAAGCCTAAGACCTCCAGAACGGAGGCCATGCCTGGCTGTGCCTGCCTCTACGCACACCAAGCCTCAAAAATATGCCAAATATGGATGTAGGCGAGAGAGGTAGATCTCTTCCGTGCCTTCAACAAGGTAGAGATGATGAGTCCCGAATAACCCTTCTTCTTCAAGCTCACCCTTTCAATGGCCAGGCTGTAAAAGAAAACCGATCCACCTGAGGCATGTGCACTTGCCCCTGCACCAGAAGGTCTCCCTGAGCCAGCAGGCACTATGGGTGATCCTTCAGAAGCCGAACCAAGTTGGCATACCAGGAGCGACGCAGCCAGTCCGGGACGATTAAAATGACTTGCCGACGATGCGCCTCAATCCAATGCACTACTCGGCCAATAACAGCCCATGGAGGAAAGACATACAGAAGACCCTCCGTGGGCCAAGGCTGCAACAGTGCATCCAGGCCCTCTGACATCCTTTCCAGTCTCCTGCTGAAGAAATGGCTTGCCTTGGCAGTCTTGAACACTTCTATCAGATCCATGACTGGCACTCCCCACCTGCGCAAAGACCTCTGAATGGAGCATCCATGTGCACCCGGCTGAGGTAGTCCGCCATTATACTGTCGACTCCCGCAACATGCACCACTGACAGGGCCTGGAGAAGAGGCTCCACCCAGCTGAACAGCAGCTCTGCTTCCTCTTCCAGAGTCACGCTCTGCCTGTACCTTCCTGTCGGTTTACGTAGGCTACCGTGGTCGCATTGTCCGAGAGGACTCTTATCGCCTTTCCTCGCACACAGGACTCGAAGGCACAGAATGCCAGGGCCACCACCTGCATCTCCAGCCTGATGATCGACCACACGGCCCCTTGCACATTCCATCTCACCTGAGCAAAGCACCCCTCGCAGTGAGCCCCCCAGCCCACCAGGCTAACATCAGTCATTACTGGGACCAACTGCGGAGACTCAAGGGGCATGCCCGCTGCCAAATTCCCCGGACATAGCCACCACTGGAGTGCCTTCCTGACTGCCCCCAGGCATGGGAGCCGCTGGGAAAGGAGATCCGTCTGGTGACACCACCACCATAGCAATGCCCTTTGCAAGGGGCGCATGTGTGCTCTTGCCCACGCACCACCTCGAGCTTGGCTGTCATGGTTTCCAATACCTGCAGGTATTGCCAAGCTGTCAGCTCCGGCCAATGCAGAAACTGGTACACCAACTGCCTGAGCCCCTGAGCTCACTGTTTTGGTAGTTAGACTCTTCCCGCCCAGGTGTCAAAGCGTGCTCCCAGGTACTCTAGTTCCTGAGATGGAACCAAGTGGCTTTTGGCCACCCTGACCACCCAGCTGAGACTCTTCAGAAGCTGCACCACCTGCGAAAATCGCCCAATTTTGCAACCAGGAGATAGTGATGGGCCGCCACCACTGAAGCCATGCTGTTTGCGAAGCTGCGAATGAGGTCACAATGGACATCAGCAAGGTAAGCAACCACCGATTCCAACTTGGCTACCTCCGCCACGTGCTCCAGCACGGGATCCCCTGGCTGCTGCAGGCGCTGCGAACGCCACAGACAGGCCCTCGCAACCCAGGCCTCGCAAATGGAAGACTGCAAGGGCAGGGCATTGACATCAAATGCCTGTTTCAATAACATGTCCAGCTTCCAGAGAAGTGGAGGAGGTGAAAGCATCCCTGGAAAGGGAAGAACCAGAGTTCAAGTACCACAAAGTTGCAGAATCAGTGACCAGAAGGAAACGAAGGGTAGTGGTGGTTGGAGACTCTCTTCTGAGGGCTACTGAGGCGTCCATCTGCCGACCAGACTTTATGTCCAGAGAGGTATGCTGTCTGCCTGGTGCCAAAATCCAAGATGTTACGGAGAGTTTGCCAAGACTCATCAAGCCCACTGACTATTACCCAATGTTGCTAATCCATGTTGGAACAAATGATACTGCCAGGTATACCGCGGAACGTATCAAAAGTGAATTCATTTCTCTGGGACAGAGGCTGAAGCAGTTAGGTGCACAGGTGGTGTTCTCTTCAATCCTCCCTGTTGAGGGTAAAGGCCAAGGCAGAGAGGCTCGCATCCTGGAGATGAATGCATAGCTGCGTGGATGGTGAAATCGAGAGCATTTTGGTTTCCTAGACCATGGGATGCTGTTCCAAGGGTTGCAGAGCAGAGATGGCATCCATCTGTCCAAGAAAGGTCAATGCATCTTCGGTAGTAGACTGGCTAATCTACTGAAGAGGGCTCTAAACTAGATTCGTTGGGGATAGGTGAAGAAAGCCCCCAGGTAAGTGAAAGCCCCCAGGTAGGTGATACATTAAATACCTTTATGGAAATGGGTAACAGGGGTAACATATGGAAAGCAGTGTGTATAAATGCCGGTAGCATGGGAAATAAGATCCCTGATGTTGAAGCTTTGGTGGGAGTGGCTGACTTGGATTTAGTGGCAGTTACAGAAACATGGTTCACAGAAAACCATGACTGGGATGTAACTATACCTGGCTATACTTTATTCAGAAAGGACAGGGTAGGAAGAAGGGGAAAAGGAGTGGCACTATATGTAAAAACTACTATTAAAGCTTTGGAATTACAGAGCTTAAAAGGGAGAGAGGAGGCATTGTGGGTTAAACTAGAAAGAGGGAAAGAGAAATCTATTTGCATTGGTGTGATATACAGACCTCCCTCACAAGAGGAAGAGGTGGACAGAGTTAATTGAAGACATACGCAGCATTGCTAGGAAAGGGGAAGTGCTACTGATAGGAGATTTCAATATGCCAGATGTTGATTGGCACATTCCTGCTGCAGTATCATCTAGAAGTAAGGAGATCCTGGATTCTCTACAGGGAGAACTATTCAGGCAATTGGTAACAGACCCCACACGTGAAGGGGCCATACTGGACTTGGTGCTTACCAATGGTGAAAGTGTTTCTGATGTTGTAGTGGGAGATCATATTGCATCCAGTGATCATCAGATGGTCTGGTTCAGTATTAGGACTAGGGCTGTTAGAATCCATTCCAAGGTGAGGACTTTAGGAAGACTAACTTTGCGAAGATGAGCCAATACCTCAGGGAGTCGTTAGTGGGATGGGAACAGCTGGGGGATGTAGAAAAACAGTGGGCAATACTGAAAGGGGGTATTTTAAGGGCAACCAACCTTTTTGTTAAAATGGTAAATAAAGGCAAAAGGAAAAGGAGACCGCTATGGTTTTCAAAGGAAGTAGCTGAAAAAGTGAAGAAAAAGAGGGAGACCTTCATGAAATACAAGAGATCACAGAGAGAGGAAGACAGGGATCTGTATTTGGAAAACCTTAGAGAAGCTAGCAAAGTAGTCAAGAAGGCAAAGATTCAAAAGGAGGAGGAAATAGCCAATGCAATAAAATGGGGGGATAAGACATTTTTCAGATATATTAGTGAGAAGAGGAAGGGCAAAAGTGGTATTGTCAGACTCAAGGGTGCAGGGGGGGAATATGTAGAAGCTGATAAGGATAAAGCAGAATTGCTTAACACATATTTTTGTTCTGTGTTCACAGATGAAGAACCAGGAGCTGGACCTCAGAAAACACCCACAAATAGGAACAGAAGCGAGGGACATCTTGAACAATTTTCAGAAGACTGTGTTCGTGAGAAACTAGCTCAACTTAAAGTAGACAAAGCGATGGGACCGGATGGGATACACCCTAGAATACTGAGGGAACTTGGGGACGTTCTAGCAACTCCACTGACTGACCTTTTCAATGCCTCGTTGGAGTCGGGAGTGGTGCCAAAGGACTGGAGAGAGGCTCATGTGGTGCCTTTACACAAAAGAGGAAGTAAGGATGTGGTTGAAAACTACAGGCCGGTTAGTTTAACTTCGGTGGTGAGTAAATTATTGGAAACGCTGCTGAAAGAGAAAATAGTGATGTTTCTGGAGTCCAGCGGATTACAGGATCCGAGGCAGCATGGATTCACCAGAGGCAGGTCTTGTCAGACAAATCTGATTGATTTCTTTGACTGGGTGACCAGGGAGTTGGACCGAGGGAGAGCTCTAGATGTGGTGTATTTAGATTTCAGTAAAGCCTTTGACACTGTTCCTCACAGGCGACTTATAAACAAACTGAGCACCCTAGGGATGGACCCTAAAGTTACTGCTTGGGTTAGAAATTGGTTGGGTGGGAGGTGACAAAGAGTACAAGTAAATGGAGCTCACTCTGAGGAGGATGATGTTACCAGTGGTATGCCCCAGGGATCTGTCCTTGGTCCGATTCTTTTTAACATCTTTGCTAGTGATATAGCGGAAGGGCTGTCGGGTAAGGTTTGCCTCTTTGCAGATGATACCAAAATCTGCAATAGACACCCAGGAAGGTGTAGATAACATGAGGAGGGATCTAGCTAAGCTTGAAGAATGGTCTAGATTTTGGCAGCCGGGATTTAATGTTAAAAAATGTAAGGTCATGCATTTGGGCTGCAGCAATCCAAGGGAGCAATACAGTATAGGAGGTGAAGTATTTTTGTCCACTAAAGAAGAGCGGGACCTAGGCGTGGTTGTGTCTGTGTCTGATGATCTTAAAGTAGCTAAAAAGGTAGGAAAGGCGACAGCAAAAGCTAGAAGGATGCTTGGGTGCATACGGAGAGGAATGGCTAGCAGAAAAAAGGAGGTGATAATGCCTCTGTATAAGTCTTTGGTGCTACCTCATTTGGAGTATAGTGCGCAATTCTGGAGACCGCACCTTCAAAAGGATGTGAACAGGATGGAGTCGGTGCAGAGGGTGGCTACTAAAATGATTAGTGGGCTTCATTATAAAGCATATGAGGACAGACTTAAGGATCTTAATATGTACACCTTAGAGGAAAGGCTGGATAGAGGTGATATGATTGAGATGTTTAAATACCTCCGTGGCATAAAATGTTCAGGGAGAGAGCCTCTTTCAATTGAAAGCATGTTCTGCTACGAGGAGACATGGGATGAGGGTGAAGGGAGATAGATTCAGGAGTGATATGCGGAAATATTTCTTTACGGAAAGAGTAGTGGATCCATGGAATAGTCTCCCAGTGGAGGTGGTAGAGATGAGGAAAGTAACTGAATTCAAAAAAGCATGGGACCAACACAGAGGATCTCTAAAGGTAAAAAGTGGACTGTTGTAGCTGTTGATATGGAAGGACAGACTAGATAGGCCATGTGGTCTTTTTCTGTCATCATGTTTCTATGTTTCTATGTTTCCTGTCCTGCCCGCCCTTCAGTGCTGCACTCCCCTCTACTGGGATGGTGGTCTTAGTCACTGCAGCCACCGCCATGTTAACTCGCGGGGATTTAAACATCTTGTGCTTCTGCTCTGACAGAGGGTAGAGACACGTCATGGCCCTAACTCCATTCAGGCCTGCCTCTGGCAGGTCCCACTCATCCTGGATCTTCTACTTGACCCCCCTGTGCACCAGGAAGACTGACTGCGTCCTCTGCACAGCCTGTATGAGGGAATCCTCCAGTGACTCATCCTCTGCCGGCAGGCTAGAGGGCAAATTGAGTGCCTTAAGGGATTCTGTGATTAGAGCAGGCAACACCTCCCGACGAAAAACCCAAACAATACGAGACTGGTCTTAAAGTTCCGGGATCTCTCTTTCCTCGAGATCTTCACCCTTCAAGTCCGGCTCCATCTCCAAGTCATTGGCCTCCGGCCCCTCAGACAAGTAAGATTGCTCTGGCCATTCCTCTAAGGTCCTGACCTTATTGGCCAGCACTGCACTTGGGTCATCCCCCCCTTCTCCACGGGACCTTGCTTTGTGCCAGCCGCTGTTGAAGAGGGACCCACTACCACTCCCCTGATGGTGCAGGCAAAAAGCCTGATGCATTAAGAGCACAAACTCTGGAGAGAAACTCCCTAGAACCCCTCTAACCCCCATCCCCTGAGAGGTAGACAGGCCGGGAAGTGCCGAAGCTATTTCCAGCGGAGAGGGGAGGGGGTTCTACAGAGACCTAGACCTCCTGTGCGGGCAAGGACATGGGCTTCTGTACCTTGTCCTGCTGCGCATGCTCCATAATGGTAGCCTCTGCCACACAGCCAAGGCACACCCCTGCGTCAGAAACAGCCCCTCGACGGGTTCTGCAGACCAGGCACTGCAGATGCGCAGGCATGGATGCCATAGCGCTGCCCCCTGGCCCCATCCTGCCTGGGGTCTCTGTCAAGGAAAGGAAAGGCTGCCACCAACTGTCTCTAATTTCTCCCCTGCTGTCCAGAGAAACCTAAGTTTTACTAACAGTACTTAAAGCCTATCCCTCTCTTTAGTTCTTAGTTTCTCCTTTATTTTTTATTTTATTTTTTTTTTTTAAAGGATAGACTTAGAGGAGAGCATGAGTAAGCAAGGTCCCCAGGGAACTTTGCCAAGTGAGCCGCGCTTCCCAAAAATGGCTGACCGGACTCTCCCCCCTGTCAGGAGAAAACGTAGGAAGAGAAAAGAAACTTTGTTTTCCCAAGGCGCTGCAGCTGCCAAGGCCACATAGCACCAGGCCTTCTCCACCAGTCATGCACTCCTTACAACATCTCCCCGAACGTAACCGAATGGTGCTGGAAGGAGAGACTCACTGAACTGCCATGCGCTGCTTTCCAGAACTCTGCCGAGGAATCCACACTCCTTGCGCTCAGCCTGCACACAGCTTCGGCACCGAGGGGGGAGAGCAGAACTTGAACCACTGTAGCCGAAACAGTGTCTTCTTACCCGGTCACGGGATCAGGAGCTGCCAATGCCCCAAAATGCTGGCTGGTGCCTCAACATTCCCCCCCCCCCCTGGATATCCAAGGGAGGAGGGAGAGGGCGGCAGAGATCCTCCTCAGCAAAGGCTCCTGTGCCTGAATGTAGACCAATATTTTGTTCTTTTTTTTTTTTTTTTTTTTTTTTTAACTTTACCAATCAAAGAAAGCAAACCAAATTGAAGTAACAGGAAAAGAACCAGAAAACCTAACTGGCTCCTTATGTACTCCTCGGTGAACCATGCACCCTGGCTCACAACCTCCTCCAGCTGCTTGGAGACTGAGCATACTGGGAGCTGATGGGCAGTGCCAGTGGTATTAGTACTGGTGACTTCAGAAGTTGACATGCAGAGTTTCCAAGCTGCTGGAGGGGGTGCACTACCCAGAGGTGCGGGACTGGACTGGAGGGACGATAAGGAATGCAGAATTTGTGTAGAATTCCTTACCCATGCAGAATTCTGCACAGGTACCAGAGAGCCAGACAGGGAGGCAGGATCAGTTGCACAAGCTTTAAAAGCGTCCGATTCTGCCTCATTGTTAGCCAAAACAAAAATACCTCTAAGGACTATCCACCCTTTGAATATTTTTTTTTGAGGTGCACACCCAATCAATTAGCTGAAAAATATAAAAGTAGGAAGGAGACCATTAAATTGAGCCACAATCAGTCAGTTGGAATAATGCCAATACACACAGGCTCCCTTATCAGTCACCAGTCTCACTAAACCCACTGTTAGTGCATTTAAATCACAAAAATTTAACTTTAACTTGATTATGTCCACTCAGTTCACATTTTATTTCTTTGTATTTCTATGTATTTTTATATTTCAATAAAAAATGTCATCAGTGGTGCATCACAAATCACTCAGAGGAAATTGTCACGCAGCGCTAGGAGGCAAAAAATAGCTTTTATGATAAACAGAAAGGCACTTATCTGCATATTATTCCTTATACTCCATATGTATCTTCTGTGTATATGATTCCATGTAGTATGTTTTGTAAATAGTTACCCCGGTTATCCAAGTTATTTATACCCTGTTACCTGTAAACTCATACGTGTTAAATGTACTGAGCATTTTGTTCCATGTGAACCGCGCTGATGCTGAATAGTGCGGTATATAAGAGACTGTAAATAAATAAATAAATAAATAAATAATGAAGCCACCAACACAATGACTGCGATCCATTCGGTATAAGCGTGCTCTCACTGCATACTATCGCCCTCTCGCCTCCAAAAGCTCTGTTCACCACTTTAGCCCTACCTTCACTTGGCCAGAAGGTTTTGGATTCTTCCTCAGGGACTGGCAAATTGCTAGTGATTCTACTTTTGAACGCACTGGCAACAATTTCATCCACCGCGCAAGGAGACGCTGGCATTTAAAAAGAAGAAATACGTCAATGCACCTACCATGCCATGGTGCAATGACGACAAGGCTGCTCAACAAACTTGTATTGACAAGTTCAGATATTAGCATGCAATTGTCATTCAAGCCAGAAGGCTTTATAGACATTAATTCATAAATCTAAAACTGTTCACGATATGACTATTTCTTCACAGACACAATCAGAGATTGGAATGGGCTGTGGATCAGGAGGAGGACTGGCGATGAGAGTCACACTATCATCCAGTTAGAAGAATCAGTTTTAAATATTTCTCAAGTTCAATTGACTGCTGATGAGTATGCAGTACTAGGAAAAGGTTTATCTTTTATCCCGTCGACACTACATAATCCATTTTGCTGTAGGGTGGATATAGTCGTTTGGTGAGGAATTTGCAAGTTCAGCTTTATTTCTCTGCTCAAATGGACAAGACAATGGATTTTTCTATTTTTAAAGCTTATTTTTGTGTGGTCCTTCCGGATACTATGGATGCTCATACCTCCACATTTCATGATTTGGTGTTGAAGTATGCAGCCAAATTGGAAGAACAACCCATTTCCAAATACCATCAGAGTTTGACCACATCTGAGAGGCTTGCATTGAGACAACTGGCAGTCCACCCAGATGTAATTTGTCCAGCAGACAAGGGGGGGCACGGTGGTGATGTGGGGTCAGGATCAATACATATTGGAGGCATCCCGTCATCTGCACAACATGACCTACTACCGAATATTGCTTGAAGATTCCACTCCTAATTTGATCCGCTGGATTGATATTTTGGTACAGGAGGGCCTGAATAGAGGCTAACCAACCAAAGCCTAAGCTGGTTTTCTCCATGTGGTCGCACCTAAGATTCCAGTATTCTATCTTGTACTTAAGATACGTAAATCAGTTGAGACCACTCCGGGCCATCCAACTGATTAATTGCATGGTACAGTGTTAGAACCACTGTCTCACTTCATGGACTATTTTTTGAAACCTTTGGTGCCTTTAACTCAGTCTTATTTCGGGACACTACCCAGTTTTTACTACAGCTGGAGGCTGTGGGGCAGATTACAACCAATGTGATATTGGTAACATATGATTTGGAAGCTCTGCATACTAACATACCTCAAGAAACTGCAGAGGTTACAGGCATGTCCTGACCCTGTAAGTATACCAACTTCTTTTTTGTTGGATTAGTAGAGTTGGAGTTGGGTGAGAATTATTTTTAGTTTGAGGAATCGTTTTACTTGCAGGTGCATGGCATTACCATGGGCACAGCCATGGCTTCCAGTGTGGCTGACCTGTACGTCACTAGTTTTGGAGAACATCATCTGTATGTCTCATTGGATTCAACATGTTAAACTGTGGCTACAGTTTATAGATGCCATTTTTTGCTTCTGGACATCTACAGAAATGGAATTATTGCAGTTAACAACATGGTTGAATTCTTTGGATAACCATTTTAAATTTAACTGCACACATCACTTATCCAGAATCCAGTTTTTGGATGTACTGGTAATAAAAGTTGAGGGTCAATTACAGACTACAATGTTCGGCAAAATGGTTGATCCCACTATGGGATAGGTTATCTCAAAGAGGGTATACACAATCAGCCCTCAGAAGGGCCTTTTTAAAAGCCCTTTATGCTAATAAACAGCTGCTTTGAGTGAATGAGTGTAGCCTGTTTTGGTTGATCCCTGTCTGGTTGACAAGGTTTAAGAAAGACCAGGAACACTAATGAGGAGAATTTTTTTTTAATAAGGAAAATACAAATCTCTTACACTAATAAAAGCCTCTATAGAACTGATTTGTAGTGGTGTTCCTTGAGTAACAAGCTTACAGTAAGTGGATTTTGGCACACATGGGATAGCTGATCCTTAAGCAGGCCTCATGTAGAACTTCCACTATAGTCTTGGGTGCCTCTATGTACTTTAAAAGGCCAGCAACATCTGCCCATGGTTCTGTCTCTTGCTGTAATGGAAAATGTACCTCCTTTTTTCATCCACTGTATGAATCTAGAATAAGAGATGTCCTCATATGGAGATATTCTTTCTTGCTGGGGGAAGATAGGGATTCCTGTAGAATATTCTTCTGCCTCCTCAAAAGAGACTGGATACGTATCCATGGGATCCAAGAACTCCTATTTGAGAAATATTGGATCCTAGAGAGGAGGGAGGCAAAGACTGTGCCGGCTCTGAAGTAGATAGTATCTTTACTATTGGATCTTGAGAAAATGATGCATCCCTCCATGGTGGCGTGGCGGGATTTAATGTAAAAAAATGCAAGGTCATGCATTTGGGCTGCAGCAATCCAAGGGAGCAATATAGTATAGGGGTGAAGTACTTCTGTCCACTAAAGAAGAGCGGGACCTAAGCATAGTTGTGTCTGATGATCTTAAAGTGGCTAAACAGGTAGAAAAGGCGACAGCAAAAGCTAGAAGGATGCTTGGGTGCATATGGAGAGGAATGGCTAGCAGAAAAAAGGAGGTGATAGTGCCTCTGTATAAGTCTTTGGTGCGGCCTCATTTGGAGTATTGTGTGCAATTTTGGAGACCGCACCTTCAAAAGGATATAAACAGGATGGAGTCAGTACAGAGGGTGGCTAGTAAAATGGTTAGTGGTCTTCATTATAAAGCATATGTGGACAGACTTAAGGCTCTTAATATGTACACATTAGAGGAAAGGCAGGATAGAGGTGACATGACTGAGACGCTTAAATACCTCCGTGGCATAAATGCACAAGGGGAGAGCCTCTTTCGATTGAAAGCAAGTACTGCTAACAAGGGGACATGAGATGAAGGTGAAAGGGGATAGATTCAGGAGTGATATGCGGAAATATTTCTTTAAGGAAAGAATGGTGAATCCATGGAATAGTCTCCCAGTGGAGGTGGTAGAGATGAGGACAGTATCTGATTTCAAAAAAGCATGGGATAAACAGAGGATCTCTAAAGGAAAAAAGGGGACTGTTGTAGTTGTTGATATGGAAGGACAGACTAGATAGGCCATGTGGTCTTTTTCTGTCATCATTTTTCTGTTTCTAGAAAGAGAAAGCATTCCAGTAAGCAGGGCCGGCACTATCAATAGATGGACCAGGTGGTTGCCTAGAGCACCAGCCCTCTGGAGGAGGGGGGGGGGGGCATGCTGCTGTCCCTCTCCAGAGCCTGCAGCAGCAGCAATGGTTCATAAACCATGATTCAGCACTTAAAGGCTTCAGTGCTGCACTGTGGTTTCCATGTGCTCCTACCTGCTGCTTCCGCCTCCTCCGAACTAGAAGTTGTATCGGAGGGGGAGAGCAGCAGGTAGAAGCACATGAAAACTGCAATGCAGCACCGAAGCCTTTATGCAAATGTTGTGTTGCGGTTTTTAAGCCATTGCTGTGGCTGCGCGCTCCAGAGAGAGGTGGCAGCAGTGGAGGGGGCAGCAGGATTAAGGCCCCACCTAGGGCACCTCCATTGCTTGCACCAGCCTTGCCAGTAGGTTGCTGGTACTCTCAATAACCTTTTATAACTTTATTAGACATCTTTTGCAGGAATGTATGTGGCTTCTGCAGCAGAGACAGCAAAACAAATGGTGAAGACAAATGTAACTGCGACTTGCACTGGAGTTGATGAGATTGCCTACTTCGTGGCATGCCTCTGTGCAGCAGCCTAAGGCTGTTTAGAGGTAGTGCTATTTGAGCTGAATAACTTGTGCTAGGTTTGTGACATCTATACATTCTGTGCTGAACATGTGTTAGAACATCTGCATAGAAGCAGCGTTCATCTGCTGGCATTCAGCATGAAGAGATACAGTGCTGACATAGTGCTTTGGAAGGGGTTGAAGTCACCTTCCCTTAAGACCTGTGCAGACACTCAAAAAGCACCCACAATGAAGGCCTGAAACTGTCTCTACAAGCATAATAAAATTAGACCATACCTGCTGATTTTCTTTCTTTGAGTCTCTCCAGTCCAATCCAGTCCAGACATGTAGATTGTGCCCCATCACCAGCAGGAGACTAAGAACACCAGTTTTGATGATGTCACTCCATAAAAGGTCTGTGCAGAAGAGTTCACTCGCGTATTCTATTAAAGCAGATTCCACAAGAGAAACATTAAGCAAATTGATAAGCTACTTGTAGCAACTATTTACAATGGGAAATATAGAGGAATTGTGTGTCATAGCTCCCCAGAGAACCGCTAACTCAACTTAACCCTTTAAAAAGCACGAAAAATAAAGAAGTCACTGGACGGACAGACATGCAGTTTAATTTCTTCAACATCCGGGCTTGCATAACACAGAATGGGTGGGTTCTGGACTGGAGAGACTCAAGGAAAGAAAATTAGCAGCTAAGGTCTAATTTTATCTTCCTTATTGTCCCTCCAGTCCAGTTCAGACACGTGAGATGTACCAGAGCAGTACTCAACTATGGGGGAGACCTGCAAGCCCAGTCTTCAACTATGGGGGGGGGGGGGGGAAATCTGCGAGCCCAACCTGCAAGCCCAGTCTTCAACTATGGGGGGGGGGGGACACCTGCGAGCCCAGCCTGCAACACTCACGCGCTGAACCGTGCATTCCTTCTCACATTAACATCCAACTGATAGTGATGCACAAAGGAATGGAGCGACAAATCATGTCACTGCTTTACAAATATCAACCTGAGGAACAAGACTATACTCAGCCCATGATGTTGCCTGCGCTCTAGTCGAATGAGCCCTCAACCCCTCCGGCAGTGACCTACGATTGAGTAAATAGGCAGAAGCAATAGTTTCTTTTAGCCACTGCACAATGGACACATTAGAAGCTGCTTTCCCTTTGCGCGGCCCTCCAAACAGAACAAAGAGATGATCTGATTTCCTAAACTTCTTAGTTCGTTTCAGATATCACCGAAGAATTTTGTGAAGATCCAACAAACACAACTGCATAGATTCAGTCTGCTTCTAAACTAGAAAAGACTGGGAGAGTTATCATTTGGCTAAGGTGAAACACAGAGACCACTTTCAGCAAAAATGACAGAACTGGATGAAGCACTACCTTTTTTCTGGAGATCAATAGGAAAGGCTCTCTCCAAAACAGGGCTTGTAACTCCAAAATTCTTCATGCCGAGCAAATGGCTATGAGAAATACTGCCTTCAAAGTAACATTCTTCAGAGAAGCTTGACTAAGGGGCTCAAAGGGAGCTTCTGTAAGCACAGACAAGACCAAATTAAAGTCCCAAAACAGTACAACAGCACAGCTGCTTAACTCCTCTCAGAAAATGAACTGCATCCGGATGAGAAACAGAGAAACTCCCTGCATCCAGTTTTGATAGAAGGCTAAAGCTGCTACCCGAACATTTAGAAAATTCAGGGCAGGACCCTTATCCAGATTGTCCTGAAGAAAGGCTAAGATATCCGGGAACAAGGAAGAGAGGGGCCTGAAAGCACAGTTACTCACCTGTAACAGGTAATCTCCGGGAACAGCAGGAATTTAGTCTTCATATACGGGTGATGTCGATACCAGTGGAGACTGTGCAGGAACGCTCTCCAGTATCCAATAGAAAAGCTTTTGAGAGCAACCCACTGCGCCTGAGTAGCTGCCTTCTCAACTCTGTTTCCTCAGTTGAGTTTGTAGCTGAGAGAAAAGGAGAGTAAAAAGAGACCCTGCAACTCCTATGGGAGGAGGGTGGGTTGTGAAGACTAAATTCCTGCTGTTCCCAGAGATCACCTGTTACATTTGAGCAACTACGCTATCTCCAGGAACAAGCAGGAATGTAGTCTTCACATATGGGACTCCCCAGCTCGAAGATGCCAGAGAAATGACCTAAGAACCAGTGGAGGTTTGCTTCAGGGTAGGCTTCAAGTGGTCATGAATCGTCCATGGATGTCTGGTATTGTTAAGTTCTGGGACAGAGGGTAGGAGTTGCCCTTAAGTCTGAAAGAGGTGCTGGAGAACAGCCTCACCAAACATGGCATCCTGATGGGAGTCCTTGTCTAGACAGTAATAAGCTGCAAAGGTATGGACCAAAGACCAAGTTCCTGCCTTGCAGATTTCGTCAATGGCCACAGAGCATAGATTTGCCATTGAGATAGCCATGGCACAAACATTATGAGCAGTGACATGACTCTCAAGTGACAGTCCTGCTTTATCATAAGCAAATGAGATGCAATCTGCTATCCATTTAGAGAGAGTATGCTTAGATACTGGCAACCCCAGGTGACTGGGGTCAAAAGAAATAAACAACTGTGAAGCCCTACGGTGCTCTCGAGTCCTTTGAAGATAAAAAGCTAAGGCACATTTGCAGTCAAGAGTATGCAGGGTTGCCTCTGCTCTAGACGAATGTGGTCTAGAAAAAACACAGGAAGGGAAACTGACTGATTCAAATGAAAAGGAGACAACTTTTGGCATAAAATGCGGGTGAGTTCTAAGGACAACCTTGTCATGGTGGAAATTGGTGTAGGGTGAGTCCGCCACAAATGCCTGAAGCTCACTAATGTGTCTAGCTGAAGTGAGGGAAATGAGGAAGATGACCTTCCATTTAAGAAACTTTAGTGAAGTCATAGCCAAGGGTTGAAAGGGAAGCTGCGCTAGAACGACACTGAGATTCCATGCCACCAGTGGTGGTTTGATGGGAGGCTTAGTCAGCAGAAAATCTCTCAAAGCGTGCTACAAGCGGTTGCGAGGAGATGGCTGCCCATCTAAGGGATGATGAGAGACGGCAATCGCACTGACATGAACTCTCACCGAGTTGGTCTTGAGACCAGATGAGAACAGATGGAGGGGATACTGGAGCCTAGAAGGGATTGAGATCCCTCTGGGAACACCAGGTAGAGAATCTATGCCACTTGAAAGCATATGTACATCTGGTGGATGGCTTCCTGGAAGCTGACAGGATCTCCTTCACCTCCTGAGTAAGGTTAAGATCTTGTAATGCTATGCTTTCAGCAGCCAAGTTGTGAGATGACTGTGGATTGGGAAGGAGCAGCGTCCCTTCTTTTTGAGAGAGGGGATCGGGAGCAGATCAGAGATGCAGAGGTTGAGTCTGAGACAGACATAGCAGGAGAGGAAACCACGGTTGGCATGCCAGCAGGGAGATATGAGGATCATGAAGCCCCTGTCCGCTTGGAGCTTGAAAAGCGTCTTGGGAATGAGGAGAATAGGGGGGAAGACATATAGGTTTCCCTGATCTCAGTGGAGATGGAAAACATCCAGTTGATGGTTGCTGGACATAGGAGTCCGGGTGCAGAAACGTGGAAGCTTGGCATTCTGTGGAGTAGCAATCAGATCTATTTCTGGAGTCTCCCAGGTCTGAAAGATAAAGGATGCTGTATCCGGATGGAGATGACCATTCGTGGGGAAGAAGGATCCAACTCAATCTGTCCGCCAAGACATATTTCTCCCCTGAGAGATACATCACTTGGTGGTGTATCCGATGAGCAATGGTGAAGGACCAGAGATAAAGGGTCTCCCTGCAGAAGGCCAAGAGCCTGTTCCTCCCTGCTTGTTCACATAGAACATGGCCACCTGGTTGTCCGTTTGGACCAGGACTCTGTGGGATTGTAGATGATCCTGAAACACCCTGAGGGCATTGAAGATAGCACGAAGTTCAAGTAGATTTATCTGGAGCTAGGACTCCTGTACTGTAGAGACCCTGAGTGTAGAGAGTGCCCAAATGTGCCCCCCAACCCAGCTTGGAGGCATCTGTCATCAGGATGCATTGATGTGGAGGCATTTGAAAAGGTGACCCGATGAGATTTTCTGGGGAACACCACCATTGGAGAGATGTGGCAAGAAGGGCAGTGACTCGGATCTTGTCCCTGAGATGGTCAGAAGCTTGCTTCCACTGGGAGGCAAGTGCCCACTGGGCTGTGCACATATGTAGACAAACTTTTGGAACCACATGCAGTGTTGAGGCCATATAACCCAGAAGCTGTAGCATTTCCCGAGCAGTCAGATGGTTTTTGAGTTGCGCTTGGGATTCTAGCTCCTTGAGACGAGTACAATGGGGTTGGGGCTGAAATGCTCTTGATCGTTGTGTGTCTAGGAGAGCTCCTATGAATTTTAGTGTTTGAGTTGGAGCGAGATGGGATTTTGGAAGATTTATGACAAAGTCCAAATGTTGCAGTACCTGCACTGTTTGAAAAGAGAGAGGTGGACCTCCTGGGAGGTGCCTGCCTTTATGAGCTAGTCGTCTAAATAAGGAAAGACAAATATCCCTAGATATCTTAGATATGCGGCTATGACCTCCATGCACTTTGTGAAGACTCTTGGGGTAGAAGCGAGTCCGAAAGGAAGGACTCTGTATTGACAGTGTCTTCCCTGATAGATGAAGCATAGATATTTCCTGTGTTCTGGATGAATGAGAATATGCGTGTACGCTCCTTTTAGATCTAGAGAACAGAGCCAGTCCTGACTCTGGAGGTAGGGAAGGAGGGTCCCCAGTGAGACCATCTTGAACTTCTCACGGCCCAGAAACTTGTTTAGGTTTCTGAGGTCCAGGATGGGCCTGTACCCTCTGCTCTTCTTTGATATGAGAAAGTACTGAGAGTAGAACCCCATTCCCTGCCAAGGTGTTGGAACCTCCCCTATGGCACCCTGTGAAAGAAGAGAAGTCACTTCTTGCAGTAGGAGAGCAGTGAGAGGAGGTTGAGCATGATATTCTCCTACCATGGTGGAGGGAGGTGGGCAGGGTGTGGAGATGAAGTCTGTAGCCTTCCCTCAATATGGTTAGTGTCCACTGCTCTGAGCTGATGAGATGCCACCTGTGGGCATAATGACAGAGTCTGTTTGCTATGTGGAGGGGGTAGGGGTTCTCCAGAAGCAGGGTGGTTATGTTCTCTAGGAAAAAATAAAAAAAACAGGCGCAGATTGGGTCTGCGGAGCTGGTTGAACCTTAGGAGCCTGTGGCTTCTTTTTTTGTTTGGGAGGCTGTTGCCTCTTCTGAGGGCCCTGAGGTTGGTACTGTGAAGCAGGCGTATAAGAAGGGTAAAACTTTTTTCTTACCTGCCAGATTTTGCCAAAAAAGGTTTTCGCCTGTGCAGGGAATATTGCCCAGTTTATCTTGAACCCACTGTTCAAGATCTGATGCCTGAAACCATGCAATCCTGTGTGCACCAATACAGATTGATGTGGCTCTGCTAGTGCACTCAAAGGAATCAAAGTTTGCTCTATTAAACTTTGAGACGTTCTGGGCATGTCTAACCAATGTGAGATAGTCACCTCTCTTATCACCTGAAAGAAGAGGGGACATGGCCTCAAGATACCTAGTAACTTCCTTGACGAACATACCTATATAGAGAATGTATGAACTTATCCTGGCTGAAAGCATGGAACCCTGAAAACACCAACGCCCAAAGGCATCAAGAGTTCTCCATTCTCTACCTGGAGGGTTAGAGAAATGGGTTTTTCAACTCTTAATGCAATGGTGGGGAAGCTGCGTCTTTTGGAAGCCAGGACACGCCAGTACTCGATACATGGTATCGAGAAATCGAGTATGTGGAGAAATAGTGAGGGGAGTCTCCCACATCCGGAACATGAGATCATGGAGAATGTGGTGAACTGGAAGTGTGGCTGCCTCCTTAGGAGCTGTTGGGTATTGGAGGATCTCCAATTCCTCCACCCTCAGGAGGGGACATGCGCCATTTCAGTGAGGGAGAAGGATCTTTCGGCAGACTCTGGTCTTTGCATATCGAGTGACTCATCATCAGAAGACTAGGAATCTGAAGACTCGAAGTATCAGCGGGAACGATGTTCCTGTTCCGCTAAGGCTCGATACCGGTTAAAGTCAGTATTGGAACAAGGGATCTGCTTGGACGAGACCTCGGTACTGTGAATGGATTCGAGGGCAGGCATGGGTGGTAGTGGATCTAGCGCCATGTACCCTGAAGCAGTTTGCATTGGTACCAAAGTCGGTATCGGTGTCAGCGGTACCTTCTGTAATGATATGACTGGGACCAAAGCCGCCAACAGAGCCGTCAGGCTGAGTTCGATAGCCCAGATATGCTGATCCATGAAGCCTGCCGAAGCTTGGGTGTCAGTACCGGAGATCTGCGCTACCGTCCCAGAGCATGGCACCAGGAGCTCTCCTGAGGTGGAGGCCTTGGGAGCATCCTGGAACCCCTTGATGGCTTTGGAGGAAAGGATGTCCCACCAGAGTTGTTTGGCTGGCCAATCCACCTCAGGGAAACACTCGAAACATCTCGATGCTTAGAAAGAGATCTACTCATGGGGGGGGGGGGGGGGACAGTCTGTCTTCAAAGACGACTTGTGCTTCAATACCTGAGATCCTTGAGAGGAAGACGATGTCCTTGATGATGTTGATGCCAAAGAAACTGCAACGGAGGCAAAAAGTGTGCCAAACTTTGTGGCTCGATTCTGTAGGCCTTTTGTGAGAGCCAGAGGAGAAGGGGTTAATACAGTAACACAAAAACATGCTTGAATGCTAGAATTGTACTGAGATGTGTACGTGAAGCTTTCAGAGGTATGCAACATCATATGGAAAAGATGTGAAAACACACTTATTAGTAAGTGGTGGAAATAGAGCGGGTAAAGAGGCAATCATGAGATAGAAACATGTCAGCTTAGCATGAAGAACAAATGGCCCCCAGTATAGTTGTCAGAACATGGGGAGCTAACAAAATATATTTCTTGGGAACTGAGGGGTGGAAGAGAACCAAGCAAGAAAACCAAGCAAAAAGAACCAAGTGAAGAGATGTAGGGATTATTAGTAGCACACAAAGATAGGTCAGGCTCTCAGTTATGTCCAAGGGAAATTAGCTACTAATACCCAGCCCGCAGTTCTATGAGGTTTGCTGGTAATGAGCCATGAAAGAAGTCTCATCTATGTATATGTATATGTGTGTATATATATATATATATATATATATATATATATATATATATATATATATATATGTTTATTATGGACAGCAAGGTAGAAATATATACAGACATATAGCTAAAGATATATAATTAGAAACAAGAGGTAGCAGATTGTTGCGACACAGAATTACAGTTAGACAAAGTGATAAATCACTGATTAGTAACCAGAAGTCACTGATTCGATCTGCACTGAGAAAAGTTATAGAATAAGTTTCTAGCTAACCATTGCCCATCTGGAGGAGGAAAAATAAGATGGTACCTTAACTCTGGCTGGCACTCTGGTGGCTGAGGCTGGATAAGACTCTGGAGCAGCACAGGTCCAAGGAGGCAGCTAGGCTAGATAACGCAGGCTACAGCCCTTTCGGAGGCGAGCCGCGGGAGAACACAGAACCGAAGGTATCTGTGAAAGTCTTATCTCAGTCCTTAGGAGAACGGCATTGCACACACGTAGTGCGTGTCTGTCTTGCAGACAGATCAGGTAGCAGACACAAGGTAAAACAAAAACACAAATGGCAAAAGGTGCAAACGTTCTTCTGTGTAGACTGTATTATTCTTTGTGATGAGTCTCCGTCATAGGTCTGGTGATTGGTTGGCATGAAACAATCCGAGGTGTTCTCAGTGAATCAGGAGGTAGTCTGCAGGCATCTTTCTTGCAGACAAAGAATCCATAGTAAGATGTCATGTAAAGGAAATGGGATGTAGTTTCTGGGCATAGGTACAAATGTAAAAGGCCAGAAGAACCATCTATAGATAAGAACCAGAGAAGTAGATGTTCTTGCATGTGGGTGGTGAATTAGCCAGGAACAATGGGCTTCAGTATGTACACATAGAAACGCTTGGCAAGCAGTTGCTTGAAGGTCAAGTCTGACTGGAAACACAGCAAAAGTCCTTTGTATCAGGAAACCATCTTGTTTGGTCAACTTTGGTTCAGGCTTTAGCTGCTAAGCAGGCCAGAGATCTGCAGGCGCAGAATTGCAGGGGTACTAGCCCTACAGGGAGCAGAGGTCAGATAACATAAATTTGACAAGGCCCAAGCTGATAATTGCAGGCATGGGCCTGAGAAAAGGTCAACGGAGAGGGGTACAGACATGAGTAGAACAACATGGCAAATCACACAAGTGGGGGCCCTAGACAGCTGGAACAAGAATTAGCTAATTAGAGAAGAATGCCCGAATAGTAAGTATAGTCTTGAGCAAGGGTATATAATGTGAAAGGACCAGATAGGCGATGAGTTCATCTCCTGCACAGTGAAGGCTGTGTGGGGTATGGATTCCCTAGGTTCCCTATGGCTACAGTATCCCTGCTGTAATGTTTGACAGTTTTGTGTGTGTGCTAGTTAGTCTTGTGTAAATTGCTCTAGTGTCGTGTATGTCCGTTAAACTGATTCTTTTGTCCAGGAAACCCTGTCATACATTCTCTCACTCGCTGTTATAGGCAAGACAGAACGATGTACTTTTGTTTGTTATTTCCGAGTCAAGAAGTAAGACAGAATCATGCAGGTAAGACCAGACATTCTGGCTTGTAGATGTTTAGAGATCTGCACTCAGAAAAGAACAGAATGATCCTGTTTGTTTGCTGTGAGAGGTGGCAAGATTTGTAACTCCATTGCACTGCTTTATCCTGTTTTAGTCTTTTTGTTTTTGTAAGATAGGGAATAATAAAAGGATCCTTTTGGCAAAGAAAAATCTGTGTGATAGTTATTACCATGTATGAGGTGCTGTCCTGCATAAGGTGAGATTTTATTGGGAAGTGTAAGCCTTCTCTGTGTGTTTCTTTTCTTGGGAAGTGTTATGTCCTCTCTGAGTGTTTTATTTCCCTTTTTGCACGGAGGAAGGTGTCTGCTTGGGAGTTGTTTGACCCATAGTTCAGCTGACCCTTCGCCACGTACACTCTTAGTCATCTTCTTACACAGGGGACATTCTAATGGTTGGTGGTCGGGCCCGAGGCATTTGAGACACCAGTCGTGAGTGTCAGTAGCCAAGATGGTACTGCCACATTTAGAACATTTCTTAAAACCACTAGCTGGTTTCTCCATAGTATCAATAGACAAAATGGTATGCTTAAGCCCTAAAATGGTGTTGATATGCCTGAAGAAAAAGATGTTGTTTTGTTTTGGGTTTTTTTTTTAAAAGGAAAGAAAGAAAGAAAAGAACAGACAATGAGAGTCTGTTCTGGTGTTGACAGAAAGGCAGACGCTAACCACAAAAAACAAAATAAAGATACTAAAGAAGTTTCTGCAGTGACAGGATTTGCTTCTTGCTGGCTCTGTGGAAAACAAAGAACTGAGGAAGCAGAATTAGGAAGGCAGGAAGGCAGCAACGCAGGCGCAGTGAGATGCTCCCAAAAGCTTTCCTATTGGACGATGTGGTGAGTTCCCGTACGGGATCTGTCAGTACAGACGTCCCACACCAGTTCTCAAAAACACGCCAGACCATAACATAAGCCAGGGAAGAAGTCGACTGCTTCCCTGCCCAAAGTAATGTAGCTATGACCTGAGGAGGGTGGCCCTTCTTTCTTAACCTAGCCCTCTCAAGAGCAAAACCAAGCTACTTCTGGCATTAAGATAGGGCTCTGTGACAGCAGGTTGTTCACCACTGGATGGTAACAAAGATCCTCCACTGCTAGCCAAACTAGATCTGCATACCATGGTCTGAGGCTAATCCAGAACCACTAAAATCACTAGACCCTGCTGGGCCTCTATCTTCTACAGGACTTGACCGATGAGAGACCACGGTGGAAACACATAGGACACTATCATTTGGCCACTGCTGAGCCAGGGCATCCAGACTTTTGACATCCTTTCTCATCTGCAGCTGAAGAAATGAGCCACTTTTGCATTGGACGTGGAAGCCATCAGATAAATCAAAAGCATTACCCATCGGTGCACAATGCTCTGAAAGACAGAGCTCTCCAGGAACCACTCCCCTTGGTCCAAGTTATGATGGCTGACAAAGAACATGCAAGTAGACTCCTTTCTGGCCACATGAGCTGCTGACAGACCTAAGAGATGAGTCTCTGCCCAGAGGAGAAAAGGAAATACTTCCTCTGCCAAGACTGCACTTCCTGTGCCGCCCTGACAATTGAGGTAAGCTACGGTGTCGCATATCTGAGAATATTCTCACCGCTTTGTGTTGTGCCACTGGGAAAAAGGACTGCAGAGCCAAAAATAGCATTCACATCTCCAAGCGGTTGATGGACCAGTTCCTCTCCTCTGGAGACCACCGACCTTGAGCTACTTGGGCTTGACAATGCGCCCCCCCCCATCAGAAAAGGCTGGGGGTCAGTGGTCACTATCATCCACTCCACAGGCTCCGGTGGCATTCCTGCCAGCTACTTGGCAGAGTCTAGCTACCAACTCAAGCTCGCTAGAGTTTGTTCTGGACAACATAACCTCCTCCACAGCGAGTGTTTCTGTGGTGCCCACCGAGAAAACAAGGCCTTCTGGAGCAGCTGCATATGCAATCTGGCCCATGGCACTAGATCAAAGGATGCCACCATGGAGCCCAGCAGTTACAGGTAATGCAATGCAGAGGGGGACAACATGTGACAAAATCTCCAGACCTAGTTCTGCACTTCCTTGCAGCAATTTGGAGGAAGGGAGACCAGACCCTAAGAAAATTAGATCTTGTGAGGGATCCAGGCTGCTCCTGTTGAAGTTGATAACCCAACCCAACCGTTGCAGGAGGGTTATCACTCGCTTCGTCACTTCCCAACTCTCCTGCAGTGACTTTGCTCTGATTAACCAGTCATCTAGATATGGATGAACCAACACTTCCTCGCTTCGAACAGCAGCCATCACCACTACCATCATCTTTTGTAAAATTTTGAAGTGCTGTTACTAGCCAAAAGGCAAGGCACGAAACTGGAAATGACCCATTGGAACTGCAAAATGAAGACATCGCTGATGACTGCAGTGCATACAATGTGTAAATATGCTTCGGAGGGATCCAGGGAGGTCAAAAACTCTCCCCTTCTACACTGTCACTATGACTGATATTAATTTCTCCATGCAGAAATGAGAAAAATTGCAGAGCCCGGTTCACATACTTTAGACGCAGAACTGGATGAAAAGATCCTTTTTTCTTAGGGATCACAAAATAAATGGAGTAGTGACAGTTTGCGCTCATTTGGGGGCACCTCGACTACTGCTTGTAGTTGAATCCGCCTTTCTTAGTGTGTCTGTTAACATCTGTGCATTGGCTGAAGCATTGCAGGGTGACAACATAAAGGCATCAGAGAGGTCAAGCTAGCTCTACGGCATAAGCCTGGAGTAAAAGATTTGCAGCCGACCTCCCACAGAATCAACGCTGCCTGAGCGCCCCCCCTCGCTTCATTGGGACTTCTTGGAGCTTTCTAATGCCCCCCAGAATAGTCCCTACCTCTTCCTCAACCCCTTCGAAAGGGATGACCACTAAAGGATAGCGAGAACATTGAAAGGGCGTATAGCACACCACCTGAAACTTCTGAAAATCCTTGAAGCAACCCCTCAGGAGGTGCAGACTTACTACGCCTCGGTTTGTTCTCTGGCAGCCTGGAAACCTTAGAATTTCCCAAGTCTTCTACCAATTTCTGCAATGACTCCTCAAAAAGGAGTTTTCCCTTGAAAGGAAGCTTGCTAAGCCAAGTTGGAGGCTATTTCTGCCGTCCAGTTGTGCAGCCACTGAGGCCATGTCCCTGGCTGAGGCTCTTACCAGGTCCTACAGTCCATCAGTTATATATGCTGATACAGAAACCAGTTTAGCCATCTCCAATAAAGCTCCCAGAGGACCTGAATCTGTCTCAGGCAAACTGAGCCATCTTCAACAGGCTCAAACTACATAGGCCCCACAAATGGATGCTTGCAACGCCAAAACAGTACCCTTGAACAATTGCTGCAACACCGTTTCTAATTTTCAGTCCTAAGCATTCTTCATAGCTGCTCCATTTTACATTGGAATTGTATATTTTTTTGGTAATCGCAGATACCAATGTATCAACCTTAGGAAGTTGAAGGAGGTACTTTTCCTCAGGCAGACTAGGGTAAAGGTGTTCCATGGATCTGCCGCCCTTCAAGCCAGTCTCCTGGGCCTCCCATTCTGCCTCTATCATCTTCTTAATGGCACTATGTAGTGGAAAGGACTTCTGAGGCTTTCGAATAGCCTGCAAGGGATCCTCCAAGATGCTGCCTTTCACCAGAGAACCAGAAAAGATATTAAGAGCTGCTAAGGTCTGAGCAATCAGCACTGCCAGTTCTTTAAGATGAAACACCCAAATTATAATGGGATACTCACTTGGCAGAATCTCACCATCTTCAAGTTCTCTGGAGGGTTCTCCCCAATGCCCATATGTACCCTCAAGGGAATGCTCCAAAGCTCCTGAGAGAACTGAACTTCGTCATCCCAAGCATCATCCTCCACTCTGCGGTGCTTAGCTGCTGGTTCCCTAGATTCCTTGGCTGCAGACACCATCTCTGATCCTACTCCAATAGCTCTCATGCTGTGAGGAGAACATTGCACCAAGCCCTGCTTCCTGCAGAAGACCTAGTGCAACAATAAGACAAATTCTGGGGAAAACGAGATATGTGGGAGTTACTAAGACCTCACTGGGGGTACCCGCCCTCACTGCTTGTCCTCCAAGAACTACCGTTTTCTCCCCAGAAAACTCTCCTGCTTCAGTTTGTCCAGCTTCTAAAATGGCTTTGTTTCCCGATGAAACCGCAGAAGAAGTTGCATAGCCAGTCTCCCTGCTGGAGGTATGGCAGCAAGGTTCCAAGGGAGAGCATCTTGAACTTCTCCCTCACCAGGAATTTGTTGAGATTGTGCAGGTCGAGGATGAGCCTTAGACCGCTTGTCCTCTTTGGGATGAAGAAGCATATGGAATAGAACCCTCTGCCCTTGAGGTGGTGGGGCACCAGTTCCACTGCTTTGTCCTCGAGAAGACCTGCCAACTCCTTCAGAAGAAGGTGTCTGAGTCAAGTGAAGGAGGTAATCCTCCTCGACTACCCTTAGAGCCCAGGAATCGGTGGTGATGGACATCCATCTCTGGGCATAGAGGGCCAGACATCCCCCTGTGGGCTGCTGATATCTTTGGGGTAGAGAGGCTATGCTAAAGGAGTGAAAAGCTCCCCCCTGGCTGGGCCAGAGCCGGTGCCTGTGGTTTTGGAGCCTTCTGCTTACGCGGGCCATGCCCATGCCCCTTGGCCTGCTGACCCTGTTGGGGAGCCGGGGAGGCCTGATAGTGTGAGTAAGTTTTGGTAAGCAGTACTCTTCTTTGGGTAAAAGGGCTTTTTATCCGAGTCCTTCCGTCGGGGAGGGGCAGTGATCTTCTTGGAGAGTCTGGTCCTCGTCATGAACTCGGTCTCCTGCTCGGCCACCTTGACTGTCATGGGTTTGCGAAGAGATTCTCCCCTTGGCATGGGATGTCGACCAATTTGTCCTGAATCCACTGCTCGAGGTTGGATGACTGAAGCCAAGTCTGGCAGTGTGCACCAATGCCTGCCGCGGCTACCCAGGCCGCTGATTCGAACCAGTCATAGGCTGCTCGAGACATAAATTTGGAACACTCATGGACAGGCTCCTGAACCGCTGCACGGGTTCCTTGGAGAGACCAGGCGAGAACCCGGCGAGTTCCTTTGCCAAGTCTCTCAAATACATGCCCATGTACAGCTGGAAGGCCTGGACCCGGCAGATGAGCATCAAGCCCTGGAAGCACTTCCTGCCGAGGACATCGAAGGTGTGGTCCTCCCTGCCAGGGGGCACCGAAGAGTGCGTCTTCTGGCTTTTCAGGTGATGCTTGGCCGACTCCACCACCATGGAATGTGCGGCAGCTGTGACTTCTGGAAGCCCGTGTTCCAGGGGACCCGATGCATCGAGTCAAGCCATTTGCTCACTACCGGCACCGATGCCGGTATCTCCCACATGCAGAGCATCAGCCATTCTAGGATGGGAGGAATGGGCACCGTGAACGATTCCTGAGGAGGGGCCTTGTACTGGGGGATCTCCAGCTCATCCGCCCAAGGGTCTTCCTCTGACTCGGTCAGGAATGTCCTTGACAAAATCCAAGAAGCCCATGTCTTATGGCAGGGACCGCCTCCGAGGTTCCGAGACTGGGGAATTAGAAGGGATGTTGCGGTGGCGACGGGTATCAGGAGACTCTTCATCCTCCATCTCCCATTCGGAGTACTCCGAGGATGACTTGTAGGCGGGCTGCTCCGTGGGCTTCAAGGCCCCCGAAGCCCTGCGGTCAACACCAGGTAGACTGGCCGTGGATGATCGTGCTCCTATCGAATGGGACGCTGAACGTGATTGGCTCGGCCTCCAGGGACATCTTAGACATTGAGTGCCCGGTGGTTGAGGTGGATGAACCAGACGTGCCGGACAACAGTGCTCGCTGCTGGCCCATGAAGGCAGACAAACTGTGCTCCAGGGCCGCCATCCTGGACTCCAGGCTAGAAGGTTCTGCAGCCTTTGGCGCAGGCCCTGAGGAACTCTGACCCGATGCTGACTCCCCCGAAGAGGAATCCTTGATGAGGATAGTGTCTGGAGACCGAGGCTGGTCCATGACCGGATCCTTCCGGCAGACCTTGGCAGGTCTCTCCTTTTCAGACGCCTCAGATGAGCGTCTCGGACTGCGGGACCAGGCCGGGGAGGTTCCTGGCCGGTCAAAACCATCCAAGGATGCCGCCTTCAAGGGTTTCTTCTTCTTCCTGTGTTCCTTCGAGGGGAGGGGCCTCAGACGAGGCACTGGCCTTTGGAGGCATCGGGATTCAGGGAAGAACTTATCGAGCTGCTGCTGGTGGCTCTTCGGTGTCTTGCTGGACATTTGTTTGCAGAGACTGCAGGCTGCCAGGTCGTGGTCCGGCCCGAGGCAACCGAGGCAGCAGTCATGTATGTCGGTTAAGGACATTATTTTAGAGCAACAATCACACTTTTTAAAGCCACTGGTAGCAATGGGAGAAAAAAGTACCCCTGCGAGGTCAAACACTCTCTGGACTGCCAGCGTTAAAAAAAAAGACGCAAAGGTGCCAGAAAATAAAAAGAACGAAGACTATAAAAATGACCCGAACTCGACGCCAAGGCACTGAGGATGGTAGGCGGGAAGAGTACCGGTGCAGGACCGTAGTCAAGTTTGAAATGCAGGTACAAAAAAACCATCAACTTTTTCCAGGGGAAAGTCAGACAGCGTCTGAAGGGCTCCGCAGAAAAAAGGAGACTGAGCAAGATGGCACCTTTGGGCGGGAAGGGGACCGCGCATGCGTTGTGGTATCTCCCAAAGGCTTTCTTTGAAAGCTGGGGGGATGCTTCTGCGAGGGCTCCGTCGGTGCCGGTGTCACCCATACGCGAGGGACCGACTTCCTGCTTGTTCCCAGAGAAAAGAAATAAGTAAAACAAAAAATAAACATGTGGAAAAACTAGGAGTAGCCTAGTGGTTGGGGCAAGGTACTTCAGGCCGGAAGGTCGGGGGTTCAAATCCCACTAGAGGACAGCAACCTTGGGCCGGAAGGACCGGGGTTTCTAGTCCCACAGATGCTCCTTGTGGTCTTGGGCAAGCCACTTAACCCTCCATAGCCCATGTTCCCTGTAAGTATTAGTGTATGTGTCTCATATCCCCGCGTGTTAAATGTATCCCCCAATTGTGTCATGACCGCTTTGATTGAAGGATAAAGCGGTATACAAAAACTGTCTAAATAAATAAAAATAAAATTGAAATTACCTATTTAATTTTAAGACCAACCTTATAAGGAGAGCTTTATTTTAGCATTCATTCAGCAAGTGGAAAACAAAACTGAGATGAGAAGACTGCTGCACATGGGAAGGGCAATGCATGCTTAGAACTTTACATTAAGTTCTGATCTTGTGAAGAGTTTTTCTGTCCCAGGTGACATGTGATGTCACCACTTGTGGGCTTGACTCAGTCTTGCTCGGTGACGAAATATCATCTTAAATAATTTCAAAACAAATTATTTTGTAGCATGTCTAGTTGGTATAATATGTTAATTTTTATTATGTATACTTTAAACTCAATGCAAAATGCACAAGTTCAGCATATTTTCATTAAAACAACAGTTTTTGCATTCCGCTCGACCATGAGCGAGGATAAATCTTCAATCTAATCAAAAAAACATAAAAACACTAAAAGGTGAACTATCATAGCATTCAACAATATGCACTAGATTTGTTTCTGTCAGCTGAAAAATATCTAAATGACTTCAACTTGTTGTTGTCAAGGCGGATGTTAAACTGTTTCTGTATAAGCTAACATGTATTTTATAGTCTATTAGTTTCAAAACCCATATGAAATGTTAGCTGCAAGTAGAACAGAAAATTGAAGGTTTAGAAAGCATGAACAATTTAAACCATTGTTCATCCAACCTTGCAAAGTCAAAAACGTTGGTGCCTAAAAATTCTTTAAAGAGAGCAATATGTATTTCTTGTAAATACAGCATAGCATTCACACCATTTATCAAAAAAGGAAGTCTAGGTTTGCAATACTGTAATCAATTTGCATTGAAGGGAAAGAGGATTTAAAACTAATTCTTTGGAAGAATATTAGGTCAGTTTTCATGCAAATTCTCTCTTCAAAATGTTTTCTTTTTTTTTTTTTAAACAGTAATGATGGTATTTTTAAAAAGGCATAACATTTGCATATTTACAGAAAAAAAAATTCATTTTGTGTTTCAAATTATCACTTTTTCTCTAGTGGAGCTTTCTGTAACAGCAATAAAGGCTGCATTTTTTTTCCATCAACCATGGTTGGAGGAATTTACTTGCTTAAGATTAAGAGTTGCATCTACATAAGGGTAAAACGTTTCTGAGGATACTGAAAGAAAATTCTCGAAAATATGGAAAGTATTGTTGCTCACTTGTAACAGGTGTTTTCTGTAGACAGCAGAACTGATCAGACACACAAACACAACAACATCATTGCATACTGCTGGGAAAAGTCTGGGCTGATACAGTAGTATCCTCAGATCCACATTTAGTTTCCTAGCTCAAGAATGAATGCAACTCTCAAAGAGGTGAAAGATTATATGCCTGATCAATCCTGCTGTCTATGGAAAACATCTGTTACAGTTGAACAATAGTGCTTTTTCCACTGACAAGCAAGATTGAGTCAGGTACACAACTGGGTAACTGTCAAGCTAATGGCTGCTCAGTTTTCCATTTAGAAACGGTCTGTATTAAAAAAAAGACAGAACTGCAGCATCACAGACTGACCAGCGCGGTCTGACCAAAAGTCTGTTATGATTTGGTCCAGGCAACAATGGAAGGTGAAGGTATGAAGCGAGGATTAGGTTGCTGCTTTATAAACTGATGAATTGATGAGACACTACTTTGGTTTCCAGAATGGTACCCAATTCTCATAACAGTATTATATAGTAACATAGTAAATGACGGCAGATAAGGACCAGTATGGTCCATCTAGTCTGCCCAGTAAGATGGCAGGAGTAGGTGCCACTCTGTGCAGGCCACCCCTCCCCATGTCTGTTTAGGGGTGAACACACCGCTCCATGCAGGACACCTCTATTTGTTGAGAAGTTAGATGCTTCAGTTTATCTTGATTTTATTCTGTTGCTATAAATGGATCCATTGTGTCTGTCCTATGCCATTTTGAATTCTGTCACTGTATTTGCCCCCACCACCTCCATCGGGAGGGCATTCCAAGCATCCACCACCCTCTCAGTGAAAAAGTATTTCTTGATATTGTCTTTCAATTTTCCACCTTGCAGCTTCATGTTATGCCCTCTGGTTTTATGGCTTCCCCGTGTTTGGAAGAGGTTTGTTTGTTCATTATGTCTCCTTAAGTATTTAAAGGTCTGAATCATATCTCCCCTATCCCTCCTCTCCTCCAAAGTGTACATATTTAGGTCTTCAAGTCTCTTCTCATAAGGCTTCTGACGCAGGCTCCAAATCATTTTGGTCGCCTTCCTCTGAACAGTTTCCATTCTTTTTACATCCTTTGCAAGATACGGTCTCCAAAACTGAACACAGTATTCCAAGCGAGGCCTCACCAGTGACTTATACAGTGGTATTAGAACCTCTTTCTTTCTGCTGGTAATTCCTCTTCGTATGCAGCCCAACATCCTCCTGCCTTTTGCCACCGCCTTGTCGCACTGTTTTGCCACCTTGAGATCTACAGAAATAATCACACCAAGATCTTTCTCCTGATCCGTGCGCACCAACCTCTCGCCCCTTATCGTGTACATTTCTCTTGGGTTTCTGCTACCCAAGTGCATGACTCTGCACTTCTTTGCATTAAATCTTAATTGCCAAGCATTAGACCATTCTTCCAGCTTTTGTAGATCTTTTCTCATGTTAAGGATTCCCTCGGGGAGAGTCCACTCTGTTGCAAATTTTCGTGTCATCTGCAAAAAGACAGACATTTCCATTCAGTCTTTCAGCAATATCACTCACAAATACATTGAACAGTGCCGGGCCCAGAACCGAAACCTGGGGCACCCCGCTAATCACCTTCCTTTCCTCCGAGAGCTCCATTTACCATCACCTTCTGTCGTAAATCAGTCAACCAATTTCTGATACAGTTTACCACCTTGGGACGCATCCCCAAACTACTGAGTTTATTGATAAGCCTCCTATGAGGAACAGTATCAAAGGCTTTGCTGAAATCCAGGTAGATGACATCCATCGCATGCCCCTGATCTAGTTCTCTGGTCACCCAATCAAATAACTCAATCAGATTTGTTTGGCAAGATCGTCCTTCGGTAAAACCATGTTGCCTCGGATCTTGCAACCTGCTGGTTTTGAGAAAGTTCATTATTCGCTCCTTCAGAAGCGCCTCCATTACTTTTCTCGCCACTGAGGTAAGGCTCACGGGCCTGTAGTTTGAATGCAAGATGCTTGTCAATTCTCCAGCATTCTTTGGCAATCTGAACACACATTTTGTTTGGTAAAAGAAGATAAAAAGCTTCATAGATTTTTGGATGGATTCAGTTCTTTTAAAAGTTTTATGGTAGAACCTGCTTGCAGTCCAGAGTATCGAGGGTTTTCTTGTGGGGATTACTGTGTTGTTTTGGACAGAATTTAGGAAAGGTGTTACTAACATGGGTAAAAATTTGGAATGCGTTCCAAGAACCATCTTATTATGATGAAATTGCAGGTATGGTTTATAGTGCTTGGAGTTCATTTATCCTCCTGGCTGAGATAGCACAGTTACTTACCTGTAACAGCTGATCTCTGGGAACAGCAGGAATAAGTCTTCACATATGGGTACGTCGGTACCGGCGGAGCCTGCGCGGGAACGCTCCCCAGCGTCCAATCAGAAAGCTTTTGGGAGCATCCCTCAGCGTCTGCGTGCTGCCTTCCCGCCTTTCCAACTGTCTCTCCTCAGTTAAGTTTCGTAGCTGAGACAAAGAGAGAGAAAGAGGAAAGGAAGATAGATAGAGAGATACAACTCCTAGGGGAGGTGCGTGGGTTGTGAAGACTTATTCCTGCTGTTCCCAGAGATCACCTGTTACAGGTAAGTAACTGTGCTATCTCCAGGAACAAGCAGGAATGAGTCTTCACATATGGGGACTCCCTAGCTGTAGATGCCACGGGGAGATCCCATAAAATGCGTGTCCCTGGAACAGGACTGCACTTCCCACACATGGATCTCTAGCATCCCATGAGGGATGGTGGGTAGGAGTTGAAAAGAGAGGAGCTGTAGGAAAAACAGCTAATCTAAGGACTACAGGAGAGGAGTCCTTGGTATGTATGATAATTACCATTAAAAATATTGAATGAGCAATCACAATATGGACCTTACCTACTGGATTGCAGGAGGTAGAGAAGCTGATGGAGTCTACTGGAGATTCAGTAGAGGAATCCTCAAGGTGACCTCACGGCAGTGAAGGTGAAGGTCCAAATCTGGAATTGGCAGGTGACCCAGATGTCAACTGGGGTAGTATAAAAACGGCAGGTCTTCAGTGGAAAGCTTTATGGGAAAAAGCTGAAAACTCTTTTAGCTACAGAATCATTAACATTTAGGAGTAAAAGAGGAAGACTGACCGATTTGGACAACTAGCCCAGTCCTGGAGGGAAGAAGGGGTATGGGAAAAAGCCCGTATTCCCAAGGAGGACAGATGTGTGAAGGGCTGAAACCTCAGAACTACTGAAGATCTACGCTGTCTTTCCTAGCTGGTGAGAGATAGGAAAGATATTGAAGCATGGAGCTTCAGGGATAGCGAGACCTAGAGTAAAGTGGAAGCTGTCAGTACCACCGTAGTGGTTGTGTGCATAATACCCCCGACATACTGAGGGACAGTATGAACATATGCAAGCCCACTGTCTGGAACCTCTAGGAAGGTAAAAACCTTTATAGCATAGACAGTTAGGGAGATAAGTATGTAAATACATATCTACTTATAAGGAAGCATCTCGACAGATACACACACGCACATGTATATATATATATAGGCATAACATATGCACACACAGCTTACAGACATATGTATCTATAGAAGTATATAGAGATATATATATACATGAATATGTATGTCTGAAGATACATGTCTGCAACTAAGCAGATAGAGATATGCCCATAAGAACATTCACATGAGAGATGTGAAGGAGAAAGATTCATCTAATAACAAGAAGGTGGAACCTACTTGAGAAGATATATAGAGAATCTATTCCTCCGGGCTAAGATGGTGCAGGAATGCTATCCAGTGAAATAACCAGGATGGTTGCGTGAAAAAACAGAGGATAATATCAGTCTGTAAACAGCAAGTCCTGAGTCTTGTAGAACTCTGACATGGTAAATGGACAGAAAACGCATAGGAGGAGATACCAGGATGACCCACTGGAGGGACACAAGGGGTATCATGCGTTACTAGTAGAATATGTGCTGTCCATAAAGGAGTAGGATACCATGAGGACAAGCTGCAAGGAAAAAAGAGCATATTCCTGCAGGATTGGAAAACTCTTTGGACATTCACGCAGAAAAGGCTTATATCCTGTATTATAACAGGAGATAACAGGGTGTGGAGAACCCTCACAGTCATGGAAAATGACTGATAAGCCTTTCCCACCATATAGAATAGTCATCAGAGACAAAACCCCATGCTCTCTAGCAAGGGCCCATAGTAGAAAGCTTCTCTGAAGATTGCAGAGAGCATTATGCAGGAGAATTAGGAAATAAAACTGGCTGTAGGTCAACTTTGCTGCCAAATCCAAGAAAGTGGAGATGGCAAGAAAAGAAGATAGAGTGATAAGCCTGAAGTGATTAGGATTATCCAAGATAGATGAAAGCACTATCTTGGAATCACTACTAAGGCCAGACAGAAGGTAGTGGAAGACAGACTGGAAACTTGTGGAAAAGTACCAGTAGTCTAATCACTGGAACTCCTGTATGGGCAGCTGCTGAATGAGAGAGCAGAGAGAATCTTCCTGTGTAAAACAGAGAGAACAGACAGAATAAGAGGAGAAATTCCTGTCCCTGTCTGATGAGCTGCCCAGAGAAAAGAAGGGAATTTATTCAAGGGAAAAAACTCTACACCGGAATGAAAGGCTAGAGAAGCCCTGCAGTGATATGGTACCACTCATTCAGGGGGAACCCTGGATGAGAGGGTAGAGAAACAGGAGCTGAAGGGTGACTTACCATATGGTAAGTCTGCGGAAGGAAAAAATTCACGTTGGGACAGAAAAACTATCATGGGATAGTTGTTATCTTCTCTTCTTGGTAGGAAGAAGAGGAGAAACCTGTGACCCATAGACATGAATATCCTGACAGCTCAGCATATCTAGGAGGAAAAGGATGTCCTGAAGAAAGGAATCCATGTGTAAAGTTTTGAAGGAAAAAACAGTGAAAAAACTTCTGCTAAGAAGAAGTTAACTGTAGGTTGTAACCTTCAGGAACCTATGGTTGCTGGGTTTGTTCAGCCTGGCTAGAGTTTGGATTCTTCAGACCAGGGTGAGGTTTCCCCTGCTTGGGAACAGCTGTATAATGGGCAGGAGAAGAGTGAAACCTTCTTTTCCTAGGGAAAGAAGGTTTGGTAGGGCATTTCCTACCTACTGGGGAAGGAGAAGGCTTAGGATAGTCCCCAGAAACAGGAAAGTCAGTGGAGCAATGAGCAACCTGACGTAAAGACTCCCTATTGAAGAGATTTTCTCCAGTACAAGGAGTATTACCCAGTCTTTGTTGTGCCCATCTGTTCAAGTCTGAAGCCTGGAGCCAGGCTCTACGTCATGCTCCTATGGCTATAGCAGAGGTTCTGCTAACAGACTCAAAAGAGTCTAGAGAAGCACGAGAAAGAAACCAAGAGATATTTTGGCTATGACTAAGAAGTAAGGAATAGTCTGCAGCCTTGGGCTCTGATAGAAAAGGAGTCAAAAGAGATAATTTGTTTGTGACCTCCTGGAGAGATAGACTCATATAAAAAATATAAGAGATAATCCTTGCTGCCAGCATAGATGTTTGGAAGGTTTGATGTCCAAAGGCATCAAGTGTTCTAGATTCACGACCTGGCGGATAAGAAGAATGCTTCTTCTTGCTTTTTACCTTCCTCATTGCTGATTCCACTACAATGGAATGATGGGGAAGTTGAGTCTTTTGAAACCCTGGATAGGGGGGCACCTGATACAGATCATCAGTTGCTGTAGAAGGTGAGGAAACCCTTAAAGGTGTTTCCCATATTCTCAGAAGAAGATCATGCAAAGAATGATGTAAAGGAAGCATTATATTTTCCTTTTCCGCAGGAGAGCCTTGAGTAGGATCACAGCCAGGGATAGGAATAGCAAAGAATGTTGCCATGTCAAGGAGAAATTTCTGAAAAGAAGAATCTCCAATGGGAACCATCCCTGGATAGGCTAAAGTTGAAGCAGTAGCCTGGGCACCGGAGGATGTACTGGTCTGGTGCAGAAAAAGAGCCCCACTAGATGGATACTGGTACTGGCAGTTACGACTTGAGACAGTCAGTACTGCATCATCCATGCCAGGTATCGACTCCAAACTAGGTATAGAAAGGAGCGATCCTGGTGAAAAAGGCATGGAAGTAGTTGGTTCCGATGCAGGAACCGGCATCGATACCGATACCAGTAGCGGTGCCAGAATTGAAGGCGATACCGACATCGAAGCAGTCATCGGAGGCTGCTCAAGCGGTACCGAGGCAACCAAAAACTCTTGGTGAGTATCCCCGGTACCGCACATCCCGAATCGATAAGCATCGGTTCCGAGACGCGTCGGTACCCAGTCTTCCAGACTAGAGATCAATTCCAGACTCGGCAACGAAGGAAGCGAGTCTATCGATGCATGTCTAGAGGGTACCGACGTCGGTGGTCGTATCGGCGATGCTGCCGATACTGGAAAGTCAATCTGGGACGTATCGATCGGTCCCGAAGGTACCGAGGATGCCAGTTGACGATCCCTGGCGAAGAGTGGATCACTCAACACCAGTGCCGATGCTGGGGTATCGGTACCGCTCGAAGCGGATGCCACCACCGAGCATGGCTCAGGTATGTTCTGTGAGGGGTGAGCCCCAGGAACAACCTGAAACCCCTGAAAGGCTTTAGAGACCAAAGACTCCCGCCGGGGTTTTGAAGCCAATAGGGTCTTGAGGGCAAGGCCGGAGCTGTCATCATGATTGGCATGAGACCTACCACTCAAGTATTGGCTAGTCTTAACAGACTGTTTTTGGGTTACCTGATCCTGTAGAGAAGAAATGGTCGGTGCCCTGACACTGGAAGGGAACGCGGTATCGAGGGAAACTCGAAATGGAAAATCTCTTCTCATAAAATTGTAGCCTAATGGCTCCGGAGGAAAAGGGTCAGGACCCAAACAGGTTAGACACCAGTTGTTGGAGTCTAAAAAGAAAACTGTATTTCCACAGTTAAGGCACTTCTTAGGAGAAGGCGGCTCCATGATGGAGAGGCCTTACAGGTCCAAAAATTTAAGACAGAAACTGAGGGAAAACTCTCCCTGAGTTTGAGAAAAAAGAAAGAAAAAACCCACTGGCGTTACCGGTGGAGGCGGGAAAACAGCCGCGACCACAAGAAAAAAAAGAATTAAAGAAAAAATTTTCTGCGGTGACAGGAGGAAGTCCTGCCGGCTCCGCGGAAAAACGAAAACTGAGGAGAGACAGTTGGAAAGGCGGGAAGGCAGCACGCAGGCGCTGAGGGATGCTCCCAAAAGCTTTCTGATTGGACGCTGGGGAGTGTTCCCGTGCAGGCTCCGTCGGTACCGACGTACCCATATGTGAGACTCATTCCTGCTTGTTCCTGGAGATAACAGCAACAAGAAAGAACGCATTCCATGTAAGGTGTCCGAGGGAAGTAGAATCCAGGGTACAGGGTAAGAGAAGGTACAGCATCCTTAAGGTTCCATGAAACTGGAGGCTTTTAAAGGGTCTATTTGACATGGAGAAGCACCCTTTATAAAACCGTGTAATGATGGGAAATTGAGAAGCCAGGTGACTAATAACATGGGTATGAGAAGTGGAAAGACCACTGAAATTTTTTTTCTTTTTTTTTCCAAATTATTTAACTCACACCTTTCCAGTAGTAGTTCAAGGTGCTCCCCACCACCAAGGCCAATCAGGCCGAAGAGGAGAACCGGCGGGAACAATCAAAACTGCAGCACTATTAGGTGCGGCCTCACCAGAGGGACCTTTGGTGCTGCCCTTAGATGTGGACCGTCAAACCGGAAAGAAAAACACCAGACGACCAGGCAAATGTCAACTCTTCATGATATGCTAACCTAAGGAAAATCTCAACTACATACAATCAAAATACTAAGAGAATCTCCCACAAACAAGCCCTCAATGGTAAGCTTTGAACCAGCAACCAAACATGCTACCACATTATCTCTTATATTACATAGTGATACTTCTAGCCACACTTCTCATCTCATCTACCCAACTGATTTATAATTGGAACAAATGGAAATTACACTTACCTGGTAATTGATGTTCCTTGAGGGAGTACAGTTCAGTCCTCCACCACTGGGTAGTGCACCTCCTCCTGCAACATGGAGACTGGACAAGTCAAACTTGTGACATCACCGGGTATATCCTGCTGGTCTTCTCCCATGATCCCCCAGTGACCTACTGTCAAAGCAGACTCAAAGGAGCAAACAAACAACCAGTTAAAGTACTAAATACAAAGCTATGCTCAAACTTCAACTTTAAAATCACAGGGCCCCAAAAGGAAAGGCCGAAAACACCCTCCGTGCCCCTGTCCCCCTGCGCACCAAACAGCGGAAGACAGAGAGCTAGAAGGAAGGAGAACTAAGGAAGAGTATAGGCAGAAAAGGTTGCTCTCGCGATTACCTGCCAATCAGAGCCCGTTGCCGACTCTAGGATCCGAAAGCATACTCGGAACTGACACCTCGCGTCTGAAACATCCATCCCCGGGCGGGAATGAGGACTGAACTGTACTCCCTCAAGGAACATCAATTACCAGGTAAGTGTAATTTCCATTTCCTTATCGATCCTACAGTTCAGTCCTCCACCACTGGGATGTACCAGAGCAGTAATCATTGGGAGGGACCTATCCAGTCGGCTCGGCCCCTAAACGAACAGAGCAGGCACCGACCCCAGCCCGCTCCTCACGTCAACAGGCGGTAAGCCAACCAGGAAGACACGACCGAGAGCCCACTTGGATCCTCTTCACTGGTGAAAACAGCACAGAACTCTGCCCCAAGCAGCGCTAGTGCTTCAGAAAGACAAACTCGCCATCGCAAACACACTGAACGCCCTAGAAACAGACCTACTGAGAAGGCTACCGGAGCTCCGCCTGAGAAATCCGCTTGAGCTCCCCCTTGGCTCTCGACCCCACCAGGGTATCAAGTGTTAGCAACCGCTGCTCTCCCGCAGAACCCGCCTCCACGGAGGGACAGGCAGCGAAGAGACCTCCCAGAAAGTGACGGAACCTCACCTAAGGTCCAAGGAACGCAGGTTACAAGCAAAGTGTTCTTGCGTAAGTCCCAAACCGACAACTAAACAGGCACAGCTGGATTCCACGAGGGAGAACGGAACCAAGGTCCATCCAGACAGAGATGGGAAGCAAAATGAGGGAAATGGAAAAACCACCAGCGTCAAACACCCTATTTGTCACACCTCTTAAGGGCTTTATTCTTTGCAACACAAAGTAGCTCTACAGCTATGTCCTGGACCAGTTGGAGTCTTTTTAATTGAGAATGTGGAATGCAGCTAAGCAATGAGTTGCAATAAACCAAGCGTGATCCACCAAGGGCATATAAGAGGGTGTCAAGTGCCCCAGAGTCCAGCGTTGTTTCAGAAGATGTGGAGTCTTACATGGTGTGACAAAAAAGAAAGGAGACTCTGGTAGCCACGCCCACGACGCAATGCCAGTAGGCCAACCACTTACATCACCTGGATATGCCCTCCGGAATTGGAGGAACCAAGCAGAAGTAGCAATCGCCGACGTGATCCATGGGCCCTCTCCAGATCATTGGAACCACAAAAGACTTTGATGGTCTTTTCCCATCCATCCACAGCCTGAGATCTGCTACACATGTATTGCAGCATATGTGTGGCGCCTAGCTTTTATCCTGATCTTTTATTCTGCAGCCAAAATATAAATTGTAGGCTTTCTGAACCGCCACAGTCATATGCCATTTTTGTGATGTAAAAGTCACATCACCACAACTAGAGCAGAAATTATCTGCATGATTAACACCAGGATGAGGAATCGCCAAATATGCTGTGAGTGACCTATCGGTATAAAATAAATGTGGTTTTTTTTTTTGGTTTTTTTTTACTGTCAAGCGAGGCAAATTTAAGTAGTGACTGCATCAACTGGTTTTGGACAGTTATTTCGATTGGTTGCAAGTAAAGATTATGCAAGCTCACGCAAATGTTGCAGAATACACTGGTAATGGTCCCCACTGACTAATGAAGAGCACATATCTTAGCAACCAGACCCAGTTGGCCATTTTCACTATGACCTCTGAAAGGCATAGAATGGACCGGGCCACGGCCCCGTACCAATGCGTCGACGCTATCCAGTAGCCTCATATGTCCTCTGCTAAACATCGACCCGTCGCCGCAGACTGACAGGTCGCCATGAGGTCCAATATGGGCTGACTGCATCTGAGCACACGCGGCGCGCACACCGCCTGATGCAATCTCACTCCTCCGGCAAACACTCGGACCCCGCTAAGGACATTCGCCACCAGTGTCCCCACCGAAACGCAGGCCGCCAAGTCTTCAACCGCGCACGCTGTCCCTTCGCTCGGGCCACCCTGACCACCCGACCGACTCCACCCTGCCGATCGAAATAGGCCACCATCCCGGAGATCTCAGACAGCACCTACAGCGCTCGATCCGCTACCGTGTCCGTGAACGCCTGCCACGGCTGACGTACCGCGTACCGTTCCAGTCAGACGATGGAACACTGGGCGTGCTGCATACACTAAAACGCCTTGTACATAAAGGATCCCCAAAATGTAGCTGAGTCTAACCACGCTCCAGCCAAGCTCCCGGAAGAAAGGGACAGAACCTTATAAAAAAGAAGTGGGGACAATTAGGAAGGCTTTCCTGTTTGATTATTCTTTTTTTTTGGTTTGTTTTTGTTTTTGTTTTTCCTTTTTACAACTCCATAAGGGCCACAAGGCACACAACCGAACAGGGCATTGTCCAGAGAACGCAAGGCCCCTCCTCCAGGCTTACTCCACAGCCTAAACCGGCAGTCACCTTGGCTGATGCCGAGCAGCGCGGAAGCCAACTTGTAAGCCCAGCATATGAAGTATGCCTACTAGTACAGCATTCCACAATGGAGGGACATGTAACCGGACGGCTTTGAATATGAACCTACAGATATCCCGCGCTTGCTCCAAGACAAGCACTGTGCAGCCTACTGGTCTTCTCGGAGCACCGCCACGACCCGAAGACCTAAACCGGCCAGCAAAAGACGACGTACGCTGGGCCCGAAGGAACCTGGTTGAACGGATCCCAGCACTCCATGTATCGTTAGGATCGGAGTCTCCCCCCAAGGACTCAGCTCTGGCTGGAACCGGCTGAGCATAACTCCAGGCCCTGCGGCGAGCCCCCACGAAGAAGTGGGACGCAACGATGCCTTGAGGAAAGGGAAGGCCCAATGGGTGAAGCAAGTTGCTAGCCGACCAAGGGAGTAAACCCCACATGCGCACCTCAACGGAAGGTCGGAAGAACCGAGGATTCTGGTCCCACAGGTGCGCCTGCTAGCCTTTAACAACATACACCTCCGCAGGTACCAAAAACTTAAATTGTGAGCACCTTCAGGGGTAAGGGGAATAGACGACAGCCTCCGACTGTTGACCACCTTGTCTTGCACAACAGACAGCAGCACCCCACCAAACAAATGACTGGGAATATATGACCTCAGAACCCCAAGACAGAGGTAAAACAGTAGAACGTGCAGTGGACGTGAATTTCCAGATCTGCCAGCCCCCCTGCCCACATTGAGAAGAGGCAGAGAAGAACTGGACCGGCGGATCTGGAGGGGTGCCTCCTGGACAGCCGGGCCACCGAAGGGAAAGCTGATGACTGAGGCCCAAACTCCTCAGGATGGCCCTGTCTTGCATTGGGCAACCCCATGCAACACCATGAGAACCCCGCTCACGATATCCCAAGCGATCTCTGTCATTGCTGCAACAATCACCTGAGCATGAGATCACAGACGGAACACGGACATGCAGACGCACTCAAGGAGAGTGCACCTAAGAAGTATGAGCCTATCCAACATCCAGCACCACATGTCCAGGTGTCCCACTCCTGTCACCCAAAACACAGGACGCTTGAACCTAGGTGACCGTCATAGCAAAGACAGGGAGGCCTGACTGCCGCTATCAACCCTTCCAGGACCCTGGAACACTAAGCCCCAGACTGTGCCATCCAGCAACACTTCTCACGATCCCCAGCAGGGGCCTTACCCCAGATGGCCCAGATGGGCAGTGTTCCCGCCAAATGGGCAAGCTGCGCTCTGATAACATAGTGCAGAAAAACCAAATCAAAGTGTCTTAACCTAGCTAATTTTTGTCTAATAGTGATCATTCATAATATCAGCCAGGCTCAATCATAACATTAGTATTAATGATCTCTAAAGATTGAAGAGCTACTAATGTAACACTAATTGTTTTTTTTTTGTTTGTTTTTTTAAAGAGCTTCAAAGGCGATCTTGGAAACTACAGACCAATGAATCTGAGTTCAGTGCCAGTTAAATGATAGAACTTGTTCTGAAAAGCAGCACCAAGCTGTCTTTTCAAAGGGTTAATAAACATGTGAGTAAGCCAAATGATATGTATCTGGATGTTTTAGAAGGTACTTGACAAAGCCCCTTATGAACTTCTCCTGAGGAAGGAGATGATGTGCTATTATAGAATGGGAAATGGATCAAAAACAGGAACACAATAGGACTAAATGGCCAGTTTTCGCACAGGAGACACGTAAATAGTGGAATGTCTCGGGATCTGCACTGGAACTGGCATCTGGTGACATCTACTGCACTGAAATGATCTGGAAAAGAGATCAGCAAGCATGGCGATCAAATTTGCAGATGGCATAACGACATTTAGAGGCTGTCTGCACAATTTCCAAGCGTATAAACATGGAAATAGCATCCTTATGTAAATGACAATTTCAGAAAGGGCTCAATTTGTAGGTGGTTGTGCCGCCGATGACCCTGAATGGCCAAATCCTAGCACGGAAACCTGCTGCTGACAGACGTCGCTAACTGCCAGAATGCAGACAAAGGTAAAGGCACCCCCCAAGAAGTAAAACCCAAACCAATCACATTGCATTCAAAGAACTATAAACTATCATGAAATTAAAAGGAAACTAAAATTAAAAGGAAATTAAAATTAGAATTAAAATTAAAAGTAACAGCAAAAGGAAGTCCTTATCTGGGTGTAGCCGCGTGGAACAGCGTCGTCTGCTTAAACGCGGGGCTGCTCCGCTCTCCGCCACGAGGCCTCAGCCCTGCTGAGAAAATGGCGCCAATCCGAAGCAGGCCCGTTTGGCGCCAAACACCACAGAGGCGGCAAGAGCTCAGAGCGCCTCCATGCGGACTCGAGAGACTCCCTTGTGGCGTCGGGATGCAGCAGTTACCCCGCTGTAGCTGCGGGGTGAAGAGCTGTCCAGACACGCTGCTGCCTCGCGCCACCAGAAGTAGCAGACACTGCGAGCCCCGGCCCCCCGGCTAAAGAACCTCGAACGGCCTGAGGCTCCCGCTGCGATGGGAATCTGCTGCATGGACACTGCCAAAATGCAGGTGTTCCACAGAGCTCTCCCCCGTACAGTCCTGGGGGAGAGATCATCACCGGGCACAGAGACCGAAGAATCCCAAGCAGAGAGGCTAGCTGGCAGCGTGAACTTTGAAAAGGGACAGAACCCCCCTTTACACTAAGGCAGACTAGGTGAAAATAAATAAAGTAAAAGTAAATGAAATTAAATGAAAATGAAAATGAATTCAATTTACAGGATTACACCTAAAGAAGGGCAAAAGAAATGCAAGGTAAATCAAATCCTGACTAACTGCTCCTAAACTGCTTCTCAAGTGAGCCCAGCACCTAGGCTCACTACGTCCTCATGCTGCATGGAGACTGGACACACTGGGGGATCATGGGAGAAGACCAGCAGGATATACCCGGTGATGTCACAAGTTTGACTTGTCCAGTCTCCATGTTGCAGGAGGAGGTGCACTACCCAGTGGTGGAGGACTGAACTGTAGGACCGATAAGGAACATACTAATTCTACACAGACCAAACTTTCTCCATCCTACAACATATCACAAAATACCACCTTCTAATCCAGCTCACAGACTCATTTATATCAACACAGAGCCTATGCAGCTCATAAATATGGACAGCAAACTCCAAGAACACCTAATCAAATGCTTACTTGTCAATGCTCGCTCTGTCTGCAACAAAATTCAGACTATTATAGACCACATTCATCACACAGACACTGAAGTAATGTGCATCACTGAAAGCTGGATCACAGACTATGACAACGTTCTCCTCAACCAACGAACTACATCTCAATATATGCTTTTCAACTGCCCCAGATTAGAACAAAGAGGGGGAGGAGTACTTATCCTTGCTAAGAAACACCTGAACGTCTTGCTGATCAACTTGCAGTCATTAGATTTTCTAACCATCTCCAACTCAGAGTACACTATTTGCATAAAGTACAGAAAACCCAACTCCAACACTGAAGATCTATTAGCAATCTTAGACAAAGTATGCACCCAATCAACCACAAGAAACCTCTTTATTCTCATGGGTAACTTCAACCTCAGCAAAACACGCCAGGACATTTCTAAGTGCCATGGAATCCTTACAACTAACTCAAATAATTAATTCACCAGCCCATTGCAAAGGATCTATGTTGGACTTCATAATCGTACCCAACATTCTACACAAAGTAAACCTAAATCTACAAATTGACCCAGTATCATAGTCAGACCATACCATGATATCCCTTAACATACCAACCAATGCCACCCAACCAAATACTCCTTCACAACATAATTACAAACGTTGATTCAAGGCCTTCAACTCACAACACTTGCTTGACTAGACCTCTTCACTGCTAGACGGAGACATAAATGACCTAGACTCATTCATAGGCTCATGGATCCAGATAATAAATGCCACAACATACAATGAAAGGCACACTGCAAAATTCCAAAGATCATCACTCCCCCAGGGTTATCCAAGAACCTTGACCAGATCAAAATACCATCAAGACACACAGCTTTGCAACTACCAAAAGGAATACAACAACCTATGTAACAAAGCCCAAAAGAAATACATCAAACACACTTATGAAATCACTCAACTGCTCTAGAGAACTATTCTCTATTGTATCACAACTGACACAACAAACGCAAAAATGCAAATTGACCCTCAAGACATGGCGGATTTCCTCCACAACAAACAAGGCACGACAATACTACAGCACTATGATCCACCATAGCAAAAGAATGGCATAGACAAATATCATCTATGGCACAACTTCAACCTAATAAATACTGTAAAAGGGAATTACTTGATATCATTATCATCAATACCACAACCTCAACCCTAGACCCCTGTCCCGTATCATGGCTACAAAATCTAAGCAATCAATTCGCTCAGGCCATTCTACACATAGTTCACACCTCTCTCAAGCAAGGATACCCACCCCCTGTGCTCAAACAAGCCTCTATGCATCCTATCTTAAAAAGGCCTCTTTAGACAAAGCCCACCCAAGTTCTTATCGTCAAATTATGAGCATCCCTTTTCTGGCCAAAATGATTGAAAAAGCCATACAATATCAACCACAAGACCATGTGGATACACATGCTCCGCTAGACCCACATCAATATGGCTTCTGCCCACAACATGGCATTGACACTCTGTTAACAGACCTCTTCTACAGACTCATCATCGGCTTAGATAAACCCCGCCAAGGATTTGTGCTCATGTTCCTGGACATAAGCACAGCCTTTAGCATAATGTGATATGAAACCGAGTCAAACTGGCTCAGAGAAATTGGTCTACCAGATGGCACACTAAAATGGTTCACTTCTTGCCTCTCAGAAAAAACCATGCAAGTAAAGGTCAGCACCACCAACTTTTCAAAACCCTTTAACACAAGGTATTCCTCAAGATTCAGCCCTCTCAAGATTATTATTCAATCTATCTGCAACCTGTTAAGAAAGTGGAACAAGCACTTTCATCTCTACGCAGATGACATCATGTTCTATATGCTGTTCAACACTACTAACCCAGATTTCACAATTATAGCTGAGATCTTCAATGCTGTGACAAACTTCCTCGCCGGCATAAACCTCACAGTAAATAAAAGCAAAAGAGAAGGGAGATCCCACGTGATGCGTGAGCGAGCAAGACGGACTCTCGCTCACTCTGCGGCTGCCCCGAGGAATATACTTTAATTTTTGCTGATTAATTCACAAAAAGCGTTCCCTGCATAAGGATATACAGTGCCCTACTAGACAGCAAATGAAACGGGGGCTGAGAACAGATGGAGCCATGCCAAATCCTCCAAAAAAAGATCGGGAGAAGCCGGGTAGGTCCGGGGCCTTGGTGGCGGGAATGGCGCAGCCGGCCTCCCCAGGTGCGCGGAGTATGGATTTGGAGATGGAGGATATGGCCAAAGAAGAGGCAAATCTCCTTGAGCCTAAATTTGACCAAGTTATCAAGAAATTAGAAACATTAGGAGACTCGCTTGCTGACATTGGAAAAAGAGTGGAGGAATTGGAACACAGAGTCTCGAGCGTGGAAGATGGCGAAGGGCGGCAGGAACGGGACCTCGCCAAGCAGAGAAAACAAATAGAGGAACTTAAATCTAAACTTGATTATCTAGAAAATAGATCGCGAAGGAACAATTTAAGAATTGTTGGGGTGCCAGAGTCCTAAACTGATAGTATGTTAATGCCGCTGCTGGAAGAATGGCTGCCCAAGGAACTAGGCCTTGCTTCACTGGTGGGGGAGCTGAAAATTGAGCGAGCACATCGAATAGGCAGGAGCCGGGAGGGGCAGCAGAAGCCGCGAGTGGTGATAATGTGAGTGCTGAATTTCCACCATAAAATGCAATTGCTGCGTGCATATAGAGGCAAAGGTGAACTCAAACAGCAGAATCACAGACTTCTAGTTTTCCAAGATTACTCGGCAATGGTGGCAGAGCAAAGGAAAGTGTACATTCCGATTTGTGCTGCACTATTCAAAAGGAACATTCGGTTTACATTGGCTTTTCCGGCAACTCTGCGAGTGTGGAATCAAGGGAAGAGCCTTGTCCTCCGGACCCCGAGTGAGGCGCTGGCGACGTAGGCGCTGCGGCGGAAGAAGGCCAAGGCTAAACAGTGGACAGCGACCGTGGAGAGTGAAACAATATCGAGGAAGAAGATGCCAGAGGGGACATTGTTTAACCGGACTAAAGTCTCAGACCCTAGGGGATCTATGGGAGAGCAGCAGTTGGGACATTGGAAGGTTGAATTTGCACATAGATTTTGAATAATTATAGATATAATGTTATAAATGTGTGAAAGTCAAAGAGAGATCTTGGAGCAGCCCTGTTACATGTTTGGGGATCTGTTCTCAGCGGGGGAGGCTGAGGTTTAATTGTTGTTGTGTTAATGGGGGTAGGGGAATGGGGGGGGGTGGCTTGAAAGGAGGGTGAGTGTCAAGGGGGGCCAGTGTGAATTCCAAGCATATGTTCGAGGGAAGGTAAAGGGGAATTGTGTTGGGCGACCCAGACTGATGATGGGAATTCTGTTCGAGGCTGAGGCTGGGCAGCCTGGAACGCCAGATCATAAAGAAGATTTTTTCAATACAAACCCTGCCAAAAATTGATTCTCATGCTATCTGATTTGCGAATAACCACATGGAACATGGGGGGAATAGGCACGCCTGTGAAAAAGGCAAAAATTTTACAGGCTCTAAAAAGAGGCAGGGCGCAGATTGCCATGCTACAGGAAACCCATTTGACTCAACGGGAGCATGACAAGCTGAAAAAGGACTGGGTAGGGCAGGTTTTCTCAGCCTCCTCTGGAGGCAGGAAAAGAGGGGTAGCGGTCCTGATAAGGAAAGGGATTCCTATCGAGGTTATCAGTGAGGACTCTGACTCCCAGGGAAGATTTTTCTTCCTGCATGCCAGAATCAATGGGGAGGAAATGATGCTTGGCAATGTATATGCCCCCAATAATTATGACCATAAGTTTTTCAAAATGATCTTACAAAAAATTACAGGGGCGCCGAGGATACCACTGATACTGGCTGGAGACTTCAATTGCCCTCATGACCCTTTACTTGATAGATCACAAGGAATGCGAGGGGGAAAGGAGGGGGTTGGGACAATAAGGGAGTGGGTTACCTGTGTAGTATGGGGGATTTGCTGGATGTGTGGAGGATTCTCCATAAGGGGGAACGGGATTACACACACCTTTCGAGGGCACACCAGTCTTGGTCCCAGATTGACTATGTATTGATCTCTAGGGATTTATTTGGTAAAGTAAAGTAATGAAAGCGCAGATTGAACCGATAGTAATCTCGGATCATGCTATGGTATATATAGATCTAAAGGGGAGGTCCACACCGGGAAATAGATGGTCATTCCCAAGACACTTATGGAAAAATGAACAGTTTCGACAATACTTGACCCAGCAATGGGAAGAATACTTGAGGCTGAATGAGTCTTCGGCACTGCGGGTGTCAACTTTTTGGGAGGCTGGGAAGACAGTCCTCCGGGGCTACATTATAGCATATGTAGCGAGAGAGAGGAAAAGGATTAATGCAACCATCTTAGAATTAGCCCGAACCTTACAAGTAGCCAAGAAACGAGCCATAGCACATACTGGGGGACTAGAGGCCTATTTAGAGAAGCAGAGGGCCCTTAACGCAGCGTTGCAGAAGAGGGCGATTTTTTCAAACCAATATTATAGGCATCAAATGTTCCGGTATGGGAATCGAATGGGGAAATTACTGGCGAGTTGGTTAGAGAGAGAGGGGGTGTACAGGGAGTAGACACCATTAGAGATAGGGCTGGAGCCCGGCAGAGGGACGCAGAGCAAATCCTACAGGTGTTTGGACAGTATTATCGGGATCTCTATATTCCTGAGCGGGAGAATGGAGTACAGGAGCGAGCTTTTTTGGAAAATGTTCAGTTACCTAAGCTTACAGAGGCGGAGATAGAAGAATTAAATATACCCATTGCCGGGGAGGAAATACAGAGGGTTATAAAACAGGGGAAGCCGTATAAGGCCCCCGGACCCGACGGATATGGGGCGGAATTTTACAAGATTTTATCGGCTTCGATTACCCCTACCTTGATGGCTCTTTATGAGGAGGCGCGAGAAACAGGATCTTTTCCGCGGGATATGCGGACGGTAGCGATAACGATTATACCAAAAGCAGGGAGAGACCCGGAGTATCCGGCCTCCTATAGGCCGATCTCCCTAATTAATTATGACATGAAAATTATTGCGTCGATACAGGCATACAGATTGCAGAAGGTATTGCCTAGATTAATAGGGAGCCATCAATCGGGGTTTGTCAGGGATAGGGATGCCTTTGCGAATATCACTAGGGTCATACTAGGAATGGAGAAATGCCTGAGACAGGATACTCTTGTTGCTTGTGAGCCTAGACGCAGAAAAGGCATTTGATCATGTATCTTGGCCTTACATGTTTGACGTGTTGACCCAGTTCGGGTTCGCTGGTCCTTTTTTAGACTGGGTGAGGGCATTATACATGGACCCTTTGGCTTGTGTCACTAGTGGGGGAGGCTCTCTCAACCATTCTCACTGAAGCGTGGCACGAGGCAGGGGTGTCCGTTGTCTCCCTTGCTATTTGTGCTGCAATTGGAGCCGTTGCTTTTGACACTCCTTAAGGAGCAGAGGGTAAGAGGGATAGAGTGGGAGGGTGGGGGGTATCAAGCTTAGTGCCTTTGCTGATGACATGTGTCTTTGTGATCCGTGGGAGTCCGTATGGCGGCCTTACAGATAATGGAGACTTTTGGTTCCTTCTCGGGATTGCGAATTAATCAGGATAAATCTCTAGCCTTAGACGTAGGAGGTCATGTTAAAGGGGAATGGAAGGGCCCCTTTCCGTTGGTATGGGCACAGGGACATTTTCGTTATCTCGGTATTCAAATACCAGAGCATACCACGCAACTATATGAGATGAATGTTGGCCCGTTGATTGATAAAACGGCTGCCAGGTTGCAGAAATGGAGAGATCTCCCACTGATACTTATGGGCCGAGTAGCACTTCTAAAAATGGTGGTGATTCCTAAGTGGATATATGTCTTGCGCCACCTCCCCGTATGGTTGGCGCAGAGAGATCTGTTGATCTTGCAGAGACACTTCGTCAAGTTCCTTTGGAGGGGGAAGAAGCCTCGTATAGCATTCTCTGTAATTATGAAATCAAGGTAAGGGGGGGGGGGCTGGGGTTGACATCTTTGCGCAACTATAATCTGACATGCCTACTCAGGCTAGCAGACTTGTTGATGAAGGATCGGGGTATCCTTCCAATAGAGCTAGTGGATGCAATGTCTGCGCCTTACCATCGGGTATTTCTGCTGCATGCAGGAGGTGGAGCTTTGCCAGAACCTTGGAAACAGTCGGTATATATGAAGGCTCTTAGACAGGTCTGTAAGACGTTGTGTCAGCAGAAGGGTTTGAGTTGGAGGTGCACCGACTGCCCCTAGCGGGGAATGCGGCTTTTGTACCAGGCCAACTGGACTCGGTCGCACAAAGTTGGGGGAGCAGGGGGATAGAGTATATTGGGCATTTGCAAATGGAGGGCGTTATGGAGTTAGACTCTTTTCAGTCTCTGGAACGGAAATATACTTTAGAACATAAAACCTTCTACTTCTATTTGCAGATACAGCATTATGTTAGGGGCCTCCAAAGAGGTTCAGGTTTGCAGATGGGACAGGGGGCTATGTGGGATTTCTTCAGGTCATTGGAAGGGGGTATTTCTGTGAGGAATTTGCGACAGGAACTTTGGCCTGGGGGTGACTGGGAGGCACTAGAGAGGCTGGTGCAGAGGTGGGCCCGAGATGGCATGTCACAGCTGACGGTAAGCAAGCTACAAGAGGCGCTCTCGAAGATTGGGACTGTATCAGAATCGGTGGGCCTTCAAGAAATTCAGTACAAGTTCCTGTGGAGAGCTTACATTCCTAATGTATGGGCCGTGAAAATGGGGCTGACCTCTACAGATAGGTGTACGTTGTGTGCCAAAGAGAGAGGGACATTAGCTCATTGTTTCTGGTATTGTTCTATGATTGGTGGGTTTTGGAGTGAAGTGGGGACCAAGTTGCGCAGTTGGAGACCCTGGGGTGGTGAACTTACGCCAGAGTGGTGCCTATTTGAAGAATATACAGGAGCTGTGGTGCTGAAGAAGGAATGTCGGCAACTATATGAAAGGGGTTTTGTCGTAGCTAAGCAATGCATATTAAAACATTGGTTGGCCGACAAGCCCCCGGGAATCCATGAGTGGGAGTTGAGAATGAGAGAATTAAAATCCATGGAGTGGAAAACAGCTAAGTTGCTGGGGAGGAGACATATGGAGGAGGGTGAGGAGCGATGGGTGGTAGTTGGTTGATTCTTCGGATGAGGAACCACCTCGGGATATCATAGGCTGTTTATGTCTATGGCTGGGGCCCTGGGGACCATAAGAATGAGGGCGGGGTTCACTTAATGGGGAGCATCGTGGGATTGTGGAGTGGGGGTGGGGGATAGCAGACACTCACTGGCTGTAGGAGTGGGGGGAAGGGGGTGGGAAGATTGGGAGGGGAGTAGGGGGAGAGGGGGGTAAGAGATAAGAACTTTGGGTAATTGTTCAGCTGAGGGTTTGGGAGGGTAGTCTGAATAATGTGTTGTATGCTGTAGACACTATGTTATTGGATAACTGTACTGTTCAAGCTGTTACTGGGAGTTTTGTGGAAGTTTTACATGATAATGCCAATAAAAATTATTTTCATAAAAGCAAAAGAGAAGCTCCACTTGTATTCAGAGATCCGGACTTCAAGCCACCAAAGAAGATAATAACACGAGATGCTGAAATAACAATGAAAAAAAAAAGACATAACTATTGACAGCAACTTCAACATGCCTGCACACATCAAAAATGCAGCTAAAACGGCATACTGGAAGCTAAAACACCTCAACTCCCTTCGACACTTACTACAGGATACTGATTTCAGATCTATACTGCAAGTCATTACACCACACCTCGGCTATGGAATCCATCATCTACCAAGGCCACCCAAAGAATGCTCTATTCCTACTACAACTGGTCCAAAATACTGCTACCAGAATCCTAACTGCTAGTGCAACACAACACCCGATCCTAAGAAGCCTAACATTGGCTCCCAACAGCACAGCAGATAAAATACAAATCCTTCACCACCACCTTCAAAATCCTGCACAATCTGTCAGTGCCCTGCCTCATCAAGTTGTTCACAACAGCAAGACCAAGAAGAGCTACCAATCAGAACCTACTAAATATTCACCCACTCAAGACCTAAACTACACAACAGGCCAGTAACAGAGCACTCTCTCTATATGCTCCATCAATGTGGAACTCATTGCCAGAAAACATAAGAGCAGCAAAATCCATTACAGATCTCAAAAAGGTACTCAAAACACACCTCTTCAGAGAAGACTATGGACCCAATGACAATACATAATCAGAACTGATACATCTTACCCCATTTGGCTGCTCAGCTCATCCCTGCATTTCTCTCTCCCCGTATACAAAGTTTAAGTCTCCATGGACATAATTCATTCCTTTCCCACAGTTAACCCCATATTTATCTCCAAGTTGTCTTCCCTTGTTAATATAGAGTAGTTACTCACCTGTAACAGGTGTTCTCCAGGAGCAGCAGGAATCAGTCCTCACATATGGGTGTCATCGGCGCCGATGAAGCCCCAGCGGAGCATTTCCCCAGCTTTCCATGAAAGCCTTTGGGAATGCTGGCACGCATGCACGGTTCCCTTCCCGCCTAAAGGTGCCATCATAACTCAGTCAAATGACATAGCTAAGAACAGCACACAAAATTGAAAAAATAAACTATGTGCAACTGCAACTCCAAGGGGAGGAGGGAGGGTTGTGAGGACTGATTCCTGCTGCTCCTGGAGAACACCTGTTACAGGTGAGTAACTACTCTTTCTCCAGGACCAAGCAGGAAGTCAGTCCTCACATATGGGTGACTCCCTAGCTCTGGGCTACCAGGAACCCAGGCTGAACAAGAGACCTCCCTCTAGTCACAGCAGCAAAGAAAGGCTTTCCAAGGACACAACCTCCACCGGTAGCCCAACAAAGGGCAGGAGTTGCCTAAACCTCAAAGAGATTCCGGAGTACTGCTTGGCCAAAAGCACTGTCCCTACGGGACTCCCTCTCCAGACAGTAATGGGCTGCAAAGGTCTGGCTTGAAGACCAAGTAGCAGCCCTGCAGATGTCTACCAAGGGCACAGAGCGGAGATGAGCCACTGAGGCAGCCATTGCCCTGACACGATGGGCCGTGACCCTACCCTGCAAACGAAGGTCAGCCGCTTTGTAAGCCCAGGTGATACAGTCAGCCACCCAGATGGACAAGGTACGCTTGGACACAGCCAACCCCAACTTATTGGGGTCAAAGGAAACGAAGAGCTGAGTAGCCCTTCTATGCCCCTGCGTACGGTCAAGGTAGAAGGATAAGGCCCTCCTACAGTCCAGGGTATGCAGGACTGCTTCAGCCTGGCTAGCATGAGGCCTAGGGAAGAATGTTGGAAGAACCACCTCCTGATTGAGGTGGAAAGAGGAGATAACCTTTGGGAGGAACTTGGGATGAGTCCTGAGGACCACCCTGTTCCTATAAATCATGGTGTAAGGCCTATCACAGACTAGGGCCTGAAGCTCACTCACTCGCCTAGCCGAGGTAAGGGCTATCAGGAAGAGTGCCTTCCAGGATAGGAAGCATAGTGGTCAAGTAGCCATCGGCTCAAAAGGTGGGCGAGTCAGTTGCTGCAAGACCACATTCAACTCCCACTCAGGGGCAGGACGACGGATTGGCGGCTTGAGCAAAAGCAAGCCCCTGAGAAAGCGAGACACCAAGGGGTGACCTGACAGAGAATGTCCCTCCACCAGTGAGTGGTGAGCTGCTAGAGCTGAGAGGTGGACCCGAACAGAATTGGACTTAAGTCCATGATTTGATAAGTGCAGTAAGTACTGAAGCACTACTGGCACAGTACAGGAGAAAGGATCCTCTGTACGCAGCTGACACCACACAGAAAACCTCTTCCATTTGAGGGCATAGGTTTTCCTAGTGGACTGTTTCCTAGAGGCTAGGACAACCTCCTCAACTTCCAGGGAGCCAAAACTACCCTTGCAGCCTCCAGGCCATCAAATTGAGAGCTTTGAGATTGGGGTGCTGAAGGGAACCCTGCTCCTGTGAGAGAAGGTCGGGTTGCAACCCCAGAGGTAGTGGGGAATCCACTGCCAGCTGAAGCAGAAGTGGAAACCAAAGCTGCCTCGGCCACCTGGGAGCTACCAGCAGGACCGAGGGCTTGTCCTGAAGAGTCTTGAAAAGAGTTCGGGCCACCAAGGGCGTGGGAGGAAACGCATACAGGAGGCCCTGAGACCAGGACATCAGAAAAGCATCTGGTGCTATCCTCAAAGGATGCGGTTGCCTGGAGCAGAACTTGGGCAGTTGCTTGTTCATCGGACTGGCAAAGAGATCTATCCAAGGGAGACCCCACTTCAGGAAGATCTTCTGAACGACCAAGGGATGCAGCTGCCACTCGTAGGGCTGCAAAATTCTGCTCAACCGGTCGGCCAGGCAGTTCTCCTGGCCTGGAATGTACACCGCCCTGAGAAGCATGTTGTGCTTTAGGGCAAAGGAACAAAGCTCTTGAGTCTCCTGACAAAGGAGCTTTGACCCAGTCCCACCCTGTTTGTTCACATAAAACATGGCTACCTGGTTGTCCGTTTGAATCAAGACTGAGCGGTGAGCCAGGGCCGGAGAAAAAGCCTTGAGAGCCAAGCGGATAGCCCGAAGTTCCAGGAGATTGATCTGTTGGGCTGCCTCCCAGGGAGACCAGAGGCCTTGAGTGCACTTGTCCAGACAATGAGCACCCCAGCCCCGCAGAGAGGCGTCGGTGGTGAGGATCACCGAGTATTTGGGCATTTGGAAGGGCATCCCCTTCAGCAGATTGGGTGGATGTAACCACCAGCTGAGGGAGGCCAAAAGGGGTCTGGACACCCTTATCCTGTCTCTTAGGCGGCCTGTGGCCTGAGACCACTGAGTCCGAAGGCACCACTGTGCAGGCCTCATATGGAGCCTGGCATTGGGAGTCACATGCACTGTCGAAGCCATGTGGCCCAGAAGTCTGAGGCAGAGTCTGGCGGAGACCAGGGGCTTGTTTAGGAACTGTTTGACCACGTTCATCAGTCTTTGGGCCCTGTCTTCTGGCAAGAATGCCTTTGCCAGCTGAGAATCTAACCTTGCCCCTATGAACTCCAAGTTCTGGGAGGGGAGCAAAGTGGACTTTGCGAAGTTTATGACAAAGCCCACGTTTTGAAGCAGAGCAATGGTTCTGAGGGTGGCTTGTCTGGCCTCCAGGGACGTCTGACCCCTGATGAGCCAGTCATCCAGATAGGGAAAGACAAAGATGCCTTGATTTCTCAGGTAGGCCGCAACAACTGCCAGGCACTTGGTAAAGACCCTGGGAGCGGAGGTCAGGCCAAAAGGTAGTACTCTGTACTGATAATGGTTTCCTCCCACCATGAGCCTTAGGTACTTTCTGTGGTCTGGATGAATGAGGATGTGAGTGTACGCATCCTTTAGATCTAAAGAGCATAGCCAATCTCCCTGCTGGAGGTAGGGCAGAAGTGTTCCAAGAGTAAGCATCTTGAACTTCTCTTTCTCTAGGAACTTGTTGAGGTTCCTGAGGTCCAGAATGGGTCAAAGGCCACCGGTCCTTTTGGGTACCAGGAAATACCTGGAGTAGAATCCGTGACCTTGCAAGTGGGGAGGCACAGGCTCCACCGCCCTGTCCACCAACAGACCTTGGAGCTCTTGAAGGAGAAGGTCTGTGTGCAGGGGAGGCCTCAAGGGCTCCCCTGGGAAGTAAGGAGGAGGCAGTTGATGAAAATGCAGGGCACAGCCCTTTTGGACTATGTCCAGCACCCAACTGTCGGTGGTAATGAGAGGCCACTGGTGGGCAAAGAGTACAAGGCGACCGCCTGTGCAGGGCTGGGAAAGCAGGGATGGAGTGGCTATGCTCAAGGAGTAAAAAAAAACCCACACCGCTGAGTGGAAGCAGGGGCAGAAGGCTTGGGGGTCCTCTGCCTATGGGGCCCATTACCCTGGCCCTTGGCTTGCTGACCCTGGGGGGCAGCTTGGGCAGCCTGATACTGAGGGTACTGTTTGTAGGCAGTGTCCTTCCTCGGGTAAAAGGACTTTTTACCCGAGACCTTCTTTTTATGTGAAGGGGCAGAGGTCTTCCTCGACAGCCTTGTCTGGGTAAGGTGCTCGGTCTCGAGCTGAGCGGCCTTCTCGGTCACGGGTTTTCCAAAAAGGTTCTCACCTCGGCAGGGGACATCGACCAACTTATCCTGAACCCATGGCTCGAGGTCCGATGACTGCAGTCACGCCTTGCGTCGAGCCGTGATGCCGGCAGCCGCAACTCGGGCCGAAGCCTCGAAGCCATCGTAGGCGGCGCGGGAAATGAACTTAGAGCATTCCCGAATCCCCGAGGACAAGGTCTTAAATCTCTGCAAGAGTTCCCGGAGAGACCAGCAGAGAATCCAGCCAATTCCTTGGCCAGGTCTCGCAAGTACATGCCCATGTACAGCTGGTAAGACTGGACACGGCAAGCAAGCATAGACCCCTGGAAGCACTTTCTACCGACGCCATCGAGGTTGCAGGCCTCCCTGCCGGGGGACACCACGGAGTGCATCTTCCAGCTCTTCAGACGATGCATGGCCGATTCCACAACCATGGAATGGTGTGGTAGCTGTGCTTTCTGGAAACCAGGGCTTTTGCGGAGTCGATAGATGGAATCGACTCGCTTGCTCAGAACCGGCGCCGAGGCCGGTGCCTCCCACATCCGGAAGAGGAGACGTTCCAGCATCGGAGGAACCGGGACAGTAAAGGCCTCCTTCGGAGGAGAGTCGTACTGTAGAGCATCGAGCTCCTCAGCTCGAGGCTCTTCCTCGGGATCGGCAGGGATAGCCAAGGCAGCGGCCATATCCCGGACGAACTCTGAGAACCTAGTGTCCTCCGGAGGGGATCTACTCCGGGGCTTAGACTGCGGTGAGTCCGACGGGACGCACTGAGTCTTAAAAGTATCGGGAGACTCCTCGTCCTGTCTCCCAAGCGGACTCATCCGAGGAGGAGTCAGGGTCCGACCCCGCGGGGCCCCGACGCCGGGGGCACCGGCGTCGACACCCTCGGTCCCGAACGGGAGGTCAAGGGAGACCTCGACCCAGGACGACTTCGAGACACGAGGGTCTCGAGTATCGGCTCGGTCTCCGGGGTTGACTTCGAAGTCAACGTCCCGGTGGTCGGGGCAGATGCACCAGACAGGCAGGCCATCAGTGCCCGCTGCTGCTCCATGAAGGCAGACAATTTGCACTCCAAGGCTGTCATCCTGAGACTCAGCTCGGGAGACGCAGCAGCCACCGACTCGGACCCCGGTGGCGCCGGGCCCGACATCGGCTCTCTGGGAGGAGAGTCCACAAGGACTACGGGGCTTACGTGTCCAGCAGACTCCGGTTCCACGCGAGGAACGTTTGCAGGCTTCTCTTGGTCCACGGGCCCGGGACGGCGGTCGGTGGTCTTAGACCTGGCCCTCAAGGGACCAGGGACCTCCTCCGATGCCGCCCTCACGAGCCGCTTCTTCCTCTTGCGTTCCCGGTCGGGGGACCCCCTGTCCGAGGAGCTTCGACGGCGCTCGGGATTGGAATACCGAGATGTCGAGGCCTCAGACAAGGTCCGGGCCCGGCCGGAGGCTGAGTCCGAGAAAAATCTTTCCTTCTGATGCTGTCGACTTTTGAGTGCCTTGGAAGACATCTTCCCACATGGCACACACGGCTTGGGGTCGTGGTCAGGGCCAAGGCACCGAAGGCAGCAGTCGTGTGTGTCGGTGAGAGACATAAGTTTCTTACACCGATCACACTTTTTGAAACCACTGGAAGCCATCGGGGGAAAAAAGAGCCCCTGCGAGGTCAAAAGACTGGCCTTCCAGGGAAAAATGAAAAAAGGGGTGCGAATGCCAGCCACAAAGGGCAAAAACCGAAAAAGAAATAAGCGGGCTCGATACCGGTGTACCGAACCCGGCGGGAGGGGAACCGGCGTCGAACCGGAGAAAAATAGCAAAAAATCGCCGAAGAAAAAATCAGGACACACGTCCGGTGGGCTTCTCGGAAAAAAAGAGACCGAGGTAAGATGGCACCTTTAGGCGGGAAGGGAACCGCGCATGCGTGCCAGCATTCCCAAAGGCTTTCATGGAAAGCTGGGGAAATGCTCTGCTGGGGCTTCATCGGCGCCGATGACACCCATATGTGAGGACCGACTTCCTGCTTGGTCCTGGAGAAAAAACAATTATTCTGCAATCGTTATGCTGTTCCTTGTAAACCACTTTGGACAAAGGCGGTATAGAAAATTGTTAAACAAATAAAATAATTAGGTACAGTAGGTATTTCCTTGTCCCCCAATAGAAGGTTAAGTGACTTGCCCAAGGCTACAAGGAGGGCCAGTGGAATATCATCAGGCTGCTGCTGTAACCACTATTACAGCAACTTACAATACAGTATCACAAGAAAATAAAAATAGAGCTGTCTACATTATATATATCACAACAGAAAGAAAATAGAAACTGCTTACATTGTATATCAACCACATAACAGAGGAGAGAGAAAAGCAGAAGGGAAGTAACAGATTCCTGGGTTGCTCCCCAGGTAGAAATATAGAAATATGAGGGCAGAACAAGACCACATGGCCTATCTAGTCTGCCCTTCAATATCAACCATCACAACGGTCCCCTTTTTTCCTTTAGAGATCCTCTGTGTTTGTCCCATGCTTTTTCGAATTTAGATACCATCCTCATCTCTACCACCTCCACTGGGAGACTATTCCACATATCTACCACTCTTTTTGTAAAGAAATATTTAGCGTAGTTACTCACCTGTAACAGGTGTTCTCCAGGAGCAGCAGGAATCAGTCCTCACATATGGGTGACGTCGGCGCCGACGGAGCCCTCGCGGAGCAATTTTCCCCAGCTTTCACAGAAAGCCTTTGGGAATTGCAGCGCGCATGCGCGGTCGCCTTCCCGCCCAAGGGTGCCATCTTAGCCAGTCTGATGACATAGCCAAAAGACAGCATAAAAATTTGCAAAAAAACTTAAGCAGATGATTGCAACTCCACGGGGAGGAGGGAGGGTTGTGAGGACTGATTCCTGCTGCTCCTGGAGAACACCTGTTACAGGTGAGTAACTACGCTTTCTCCAGGACCAAGCAGGAAGTCAGTCCTCACATATGGGACTCCCAAGCTTAAGGCTACCGGAGACCCTAAGCACAAAAATGAGCTCCCTCTAGCTCGGCAGTACAGAAGGATGGAATCTTCGCTGAATTATTACCCACCGGTAGCCCCCATCCGGGATGGAGGGTAGGAGTTGCTCAAACCTCGAAGAGACTTCGGAGGACTGCCTGTCCGAAAGCACTGTCCCTGCGGGACTCCCTCTCGAGACAGTAATGGACCGCAAAAGTCTGGCTCGAAGACCAAGTAGCGGCCCGGCAGATGTCTGCCAGCGGAACAGAGCGGAGGTAAGCCACTGACGTAGCCTTCGCCCGAACACAATGAGCCGTGACTCGACTTTCTAAGGAGAGTCCGGCTGCCCCATAAGCCCAAGCGATACAGTCAGCAACCCAGATGGACAGGGTACGCTTGGAGACCGGGAGCACCAATTTATTGGGGTCAAAAGACACAAAAAGCTGAGCAGCTTTACGGTGCTCCCGCGTACGGTCAAGGTAGAAGTTCAATGCCCTTCTACAGTCCAGGGTATGCAGGACTCGTTCAGCTCGGCTGGAGTGAGGCCTGGGAAAGAAGGTTGGAAGTACCACCTCCTGATTGATGTGAAAAGGGGAGACAACTTTTGGAAGAAATTTTGGGTGAGTCCGTAGGACTACCCTATTTTTGTAGAACCGAGTGAAGGGAGGATCAGACACGAGGGCCTGCAATTCATTTACGCGTCTAGCGGAAGTGAGGGCTATCAGGAATAAGGTTTTCCACGAAAGAAAACGCAGAGAACAGGTAGCCATCGGTTCAAAAGGCGGACAGGTGATCCGCTGTAAAACCACATTCAGATCCCAGTCAGGTGCTGGCGGGCGCAGAGGTGGTTTTAGTAGAAGGAGACCTCGGAGAAACCGTGCTACAAGAGGGTCGCTGGAAAGAGGTCTGCCGTCCACCGGCACATGGTGTGCTGAAAGAGCACTGAGGTGAACTTTGACGGAGTTGGACTTAAGTCCCATGTTAGAGAGGTAGAGCAGGTACTGCAAGATCACCGACACCGAGCAGGAGAAGGGATCCTGAGACTGCTGTACACACCAAACGGAAAAGCGACGCCATTTAAGGGCGTAGCATTTGCGGGTAGAAGGTCGCCGAGAAGCTAGGACGACCTCTTCCACTTCCGCGGGCAGGAGAAGGGGAGCAAGGACTACCCTTTCAGCCGCCAGGCCATTAGATTGAGAGATCTGAGGTTGGGGTGTAGCAGAGACCCCTGATCCTGTGTTAGGAGATCCGGTTGAAACCCCAGAGGGAACGGATCCTCTACCGCTAATTGCAACAGGAGTGGGAACCACGGCTGTCTGGGCCAGCGAGGAGCCACCAGGATCAGGGACGCTTTGTCCCGGAGAACCTTGAACAGAGTTCGGGAGACCAGCGGGATGGGAGGAAAAGCATAGAGAAGGTTTTCCGACCATGAGAGCAGAAATGCATCTGCCGCTACCCGAAGGGGATGTGGCTGACGCGAGCAGAAGCGAGGAAGTTGCCGGTTGAGAGGACTGGCAAAGAGATCCATCGTGGGGAGGCCCCACTTCAGAAAGAGTTTCTGGACTACCAAGGGATCCAGACGCCACTCGTGCGGCTGGAGCATCCTGCTGAGTTTGTCCGCCAGGCAATTCTCCTGGCCTGGGAGATAAACTGCTTTGAGAAGAATGCCGTGACTGACGGCCCAAGAGCAGAGCTTTTGAGCTTCTCGGCAGAGAAGGAAGGAGCCCGTGCCGCCCTGCTTGTTCACGTAGAACATGGCAACTTGATTGTCCGTCTGGACAAGGACGGACTGGTGAGAAGTCAGGTGGGAGAAAGCCTTGAGCGCCAGACGAATAGCTCTGAGCTCCAGGAAGTTGATCTGTTGAGCAGATTCCCACGCGGTCCAGAGACCTTGAGTACATGCCCCCTGGCAATGAGCTCCCCAGCCCAGGAGGGAAGCATCAGTCGTCAGCACTTGAGTCGGCTGAGGCGACTGAAAAGGCATTCCGAGCACCAGGTTCGGCCGATGAAGCCACCACTGTAGGGAAGAGGCCAGCGGTCCGGAGAGGCGCACTAAGTCGGCTAGCCCGCCGGTGGCTTGTTGCCACTGCTTGCGAAGGCACCATTGAGCCGGCCGCATATTCAGGCGAGCATTGGGGGTCACGTGGACGGTGGAAGCCATATGGCCGAGTAGTCTCAGGAAGCGCCTGGCGGAGACCAGGGACTGGCTGCGAAAACGGCCGGCTAGGTCCATGAGCCGTTGAGCCCTGTCGAGAGGCAGGAAAGCTCGAGCCTGAGGAGTGTGCAGTCTTGCGCCGATGAACTCGAGATCCTGTGAGGGGAGCAAAGTGGACTTTGCGAAGTTTAGGACAAAGCCCAAGTACTGCAGAAGAGTCACCGTGCGGTGTGTGGCATTGGTGACTGCCGGAGGGGACGACGCTCTGATGAGCCAGTCGTCGAGGTACGGAAAAACATAGAGGCCGTGAAGCCTGAGATAGGCCGCTACCACCGCGAGACATTTTGTGAAGACTCGCGGTGCGGAGGACAGGCCAAAGGGCAGTACTCTGTACTAGTAGTGATTTCCGGCCACCACAAACCTTAGGTATTGGCGGTGGCTTAGGTGGATGAGGATGTGCGTGTAGGCATCCTTTAGATCCAAGGAGCATAGCCAATCTCCCTGCTGGAGGTAGGGCAGAAGGATTCCAAGGGTAAGCATCTTGAACTTTTCCCGCACAAGGAACTTGTTGAGGTTGCGAAAGTCCAGGATGGGTCTTAGGCCTCCTGTCCTTTTTGGTATTAGGAAATACCTGGAATAAAAGCCTTGACCTCTCAGGTGGTGGGGCACCGGTTCCACAGCCTGGTCCTGAAGAAGACTTGCTAACTCCTGAAGGAGTAAGTCCCTGTGCAGAGGGAGTCGCGGAGGTTCTCCCGGAAAATAAAAGGGAGGGACCTGATGGAAGTGGAGAAGATATCCTTCTCGCACGACTTGAAGCACCCAGGCATCTGAAGTGATGTTGGACCACCTGTGGGCGAAGTGAACCAGCCGGCCTCCGGTGCTGGGAGGGACCAGCTGAGGGGGAGAGGCTATGCTGAGGAAGTCAAAAACCCCCACCCTGCTGAGCAGGGGCTGGTGGTGCAGGCTTGGGGGCTTGCTGCCTACGGGACCCGTTACCCCGTTCCTTGGCCTGCTGACCCTGTTGGGGAGCTGGAGGGGCCTGATATTGGGGGTAGTGTTTGTAGGCAGCCGCCTTTCTCGGGTAAAAGGACTTTTTTCCCGAGCCCTTCTTTTTCTGGGAAGGGGCGGAGGTCTTCCTAGAAAGCCTGGTCCTGGTGAGAGTCTCCGTCTCGATTTGTGCAGCCTTTTCAGCCATGGGCTTGCCAAAGAGGTTCTCACCTCTGCAGGGGACATCGACCAACTTGTCCTGCACCCAAGGCTCAAGGTCAGACGACTGAAGCCAAGCCTGTCGGCGGGCACCGATGCTGGCTGCGGCCACACGAGCCGATGCTTCAAAGCCATCATAGGCTGCTCGGGACATGAATTTGGAGCATTCCCGAATACCAGATGTTAAGGCTAGGAACCTCCGCAAAGGTTCCTCGGACAGTCCAGCAGAGAATCCGGCTAGCTCTTTAGCCAGGTCTCGGAGATACATGCCCATGTATAGCTGGTAGGTCTGGACACGACAAGCCAGCATAGAGCCCTGGAAACACTTCTTACCAAGGCCATCCAGGTTACGGGCCTCCCTGCCAGGGGGCACCGAGGAGTGCATTTTCTGGCTCTTCAGCCTATGCATGGCCGATTCCACTACCATGGAATGATGTGGTAGCTGTGCTTTTTGGAAGCCAGGACTCTTGCGGACTCGATAGATGGAATCGACCCGCTTGCTCAATACCGGCGACGAGGCCGGACTCTCCCACATGCGGAAGAGTAGTCGTTCCAGCATGGGAGGCACCGGTACAGTAAAGTGCTCCCGGGCGGGAGAGTCGTACTGAAGGGCGTCGAGCTCTTCGGCTCGAGGCTCCTCCTCGGGATCCGCCGGGAAGGCCAAAGCCTTGGCCATATCCCTGACGAAGTCCGAGAACCGGGCATCCTCCGGAGGGGACTGTTTCCGAGGTTCGGACTCAGGTGAGTCCGAGGGGACACACCGAGTCCGAAAGGAATCAGGTGACTCCTCCTCTTCAGACTCCCAGACCGACTCCGAGGAGGAATCAGTGGGGTCGGCTCGGGCAGGCGGAGGCGTCGGCCGCTCCGACGCCAAGGGAGTCGGCGGCGACGATCTCGGTCCCGAACGGGAGGCCGAGGGTGACCTCGACCGAGGATCGACTCGAGTTCGCATGGACTCGAGGATCGGCTCGGTCTCCGGGGTCGACTTAGACGTCGACGTCCCGGCGGTCGGGGCAGCGGCGCCAGCGAGGCTAGCGATCAGTGCCCGCTGCTGGTCCATGAAGGCAGATAGTCTGCTCTCCAAGGCCGTCAACCTGAGTCCGACCTCAGGTGACCCAGCAGTCCCCGACTCGGGCCCCGACGGCGTCGGGCCCGACATTGGACCTCTCGGAGGCGAGTCCAGAAGGACCACAGGACTTACCCGAGCAGGCAACTCCGACTCCAGGCAAGGTCGCTTCGGGAGGTGCTCCTTCTCCAAAGACCCGGGACGGCTGTCGGGGCTATGCGACCTGGCCCTCGCGGAGCCAGGAGCGTCCACCGACGCCGCCCTCGCGGGTTCTGTCTTCCGTCGATGGTCTCCGGAGGGAGAACCCCTGTCGGAGGAGCTTCGGCGATGTTCAGAGCTGGAGCCTCTGGATGCCGAGGCCTCCGACGAGGTCCGGGTACGGCTGGGGTCAGCGAAGATTCTATCCCGCTGTTGCCGTCGACTCTACGCTTTTGAGGACATTTTGCCACAGGCTCCACAGATCATTTCTTCATGATCCGGGCCCAGGCAGCGGAGGCAATTATCGTGTGTGTCAGTGAGTGACATATTTCTGTCACACTGACCACACCGCTTGAAACCACTGGCAGCCATTGGGGGAAAAAGGGCCCCTGCAAGGTCAAAGGACCGGGCTGCCAGTGAAAAACCGAAAACTAAACTGACCAAAATCAGAAAAACCGAAAAATAAGGGAAGGACTCGCAACGGCGTCGCGAGTCCGGGCAGGAAAACGACCGGCGTCGAACCGAATTGAAAAACGAGTAAAACTCACGAAAATCAACTTTTTTAGCGGGGACACGACGGGTACGTCTGTAGGGCTCCGCGGAAAAAAGAAGACTGGCTAAGATGGCACCCTTGGGCGGGAAGGCGACCGCGCATGCGCGCTGCAATTCCCAAAGGCTTTCTGTGAAAGCTGGGGAAAATTGCTCCGCGAGGGCTCCGTCGGCGCCGACGTCACCCATATGTGAGGACTGACTTCCTGCTTGGTCCTGGAGAAATGCATATTACTCTTGAGTCTATCCACTTTCCCCTCATCCTATGTCCCCTCGCAGCAGAGCTTGCTTTCATTTGAAAAAGGCTCTCCTCCTGTGCATTTACGCCACGGAGGTATTTAAACATCTCAATCATATCACCTCTGTCCCGCCTTAACTCTAAAGTATACATATTAAGGTTCTTAAGTCTGTCCTCGCATGCTTTATAACTAAGACCACTAACCTTCTGTGACGACTCCAACCTGTTTATATCCTTTTGAAGGTGCGGTCTCCAGAATTACACACAATACTCGAAATAAAGTCACACCAAAGACTTATACAGAGGCACTATCACCTCCTTTCAAACGTTGGCCATTCTTCTCCCTATGCACCCAAGCATCCTTCTAGCTTTCACCGTTGCCTTTTCTACTTGTTTAGCTACTTTGACATCATCAGACACAGTCATGCCTAGGTCCCATTCTTCTTTTGTGGAAAGAAGTACGTCACCCCTTATACTGTACTGGTCCATTGTATTGCTGCAGCCCAAATACATGATCCTTCATTTTTTTTAGCATTAAATCTCAGCTGTCAAATTCTAGACAATTCCTGAAGCTTACCTAGATCCCTCCTCATGTTATCTACACCTTCCTGAATGTCTATTCTGTTGCAGATTTTGGTATCATCTGCAAAGAGGCAAACAGTACCCAACAGCCTTTCTGCAATATCACTAACAAAGATGTTAAAAAGAATTGGACCAAGGACCAATCCCTGCACCACTCCACTGGCAACCTCCTTTGCCTCAGAGTGAACTCCATTTACCTGTACCCTTTTGTTGTCTCCCACTCAACCAATTTCTAACCCAAGCAGTAACTTTAGGGTCCGCCCCTAGGGTGCACAATTTGTTTATAAGTCACCTATGCGGAACGGTGTCAAATGCTTTATTGAAATCTAAATACATCACATCTAGGTCTCTCCCTTGGTCCAATTCCCTGGTCACCCAGTCAAAGAAATCAATCAGATTTTTCTGACAAGATCTGCCCCTCGTGAATCCATGCTGCCTCGGATCCAGTAATCTGTTGGAATCCAGAAACCTCACTATTTTCTCTTTCAGCAGCATTTCAAATAATTTACTCACCAACGAGGTTAAACTAACTGGCCTGTAGTTTTCAACCACATCCTTACTTCCGCTTTTGTGTAAAGGGACATGTGCTTCTCTCCAGTCCTCTGGTACCACGCCCAACTTGAAAGAGGCATTGAAAAGGTCAGTCAGTGGAGCTGCTAGAATGTCCCCAAGTTCCTTCAGTATTCTCGGATGTATCCCATCTGGTCCCATTGCTTTGCCCACTTTTAGTTTAGCTAGTTGCTCACGAACACAGTCTTCTAAAAATAGTTTCAGATGCTCATCGCTTTTGTTCCTGTTTGTAGGTGTTGTCTGATGTCCTGCTCCCAGCCCTTCATCTGTGAACAAAGAACAGAAATATTTGTTAAGCAATTCCACTTTATCCTCATCAGCTTCTACATATTCCTCTCCTTCACCCTTGAGTCTGACAGTACCACTTTTGCCCTTCCTCTTCTCACTAACATATCTGAAAAATGTCTTATTCCCTCATTTTATTGCATTGGCTATTTCCTCCTCTTTTTGTATCTTTGTTTTCTTGACTACTTGGCCAGCCTCTCAAAGTTTTTCCAAATACAGATGCCCGTCTCTCTGTAATCTCTTGTATTTCATGAAGGCCTCCCTCTTTTTCTTCACCTTTTCAGCTACCTCTTTTGAGAACCATAGCGGCTTCCTTTTCCTTTTACCTTTATTTACCATTCTATCAACAAGATTGGTTGCCCTTAAAAGATCCCCTTCAGTTTTGCCTATTGTTTTTCTACATCACACAGCTGTTCCCAAACCGCTAACGACTCCTTGAGATATTGGCCCATCTTGACAAAGTTAGTAATCCTAAGGTCTAAGACCCTTGCTTTTGAATAGATTTTATCAGCCTTAGTCCTAAAACTGAACCACACCATCTGCTGATCACTGGATGCAAGATGATCTCCCACTATAAAATCAGAAACACTTTCACCATTGGTAAGCACCAAGTCCTTAGTTAGACCAACCTAGCTAGTCCAATCAAATGCATCTGTAAAGCAATAGGCTTTGAAGCCTACTTTAAATATCTGATTAGACTTCTTCAGTTAAAAATATTGTGGAATAGCATTCCAAAACCAAGGGGCTAGGATATAAAATGTTGGATAATTGCGTACATTCCAGATGAAATTATCCCCTTGTGAGCGTAAAAGGCTGACAAGGGACATTTGGAAGGAGAGCTTCTACTAGGCCTAATGAATGGCATACATGTAGATGTCTGTAGCCAGAGGAGTCTGAACTTTCTTCTTAAGTCTAGCAGAAGCCAATGGCTAGAAACAGATAAGAAAGTAATGTGGTCTGAACATTTAGTATGATGGATAAGTCTCAAATCTGTATTTTGTACTAGTTGTGAATGTTTGAGTAATGCCAGTGGTACTTCATTACGTGAAGGCCTAATATCATGGTGGCAATTCTATCAGAGTTCAAAAATTATTTTATTTTGCTCAGTAAGGGGAAAAGACATGTCTACATACCACGGTGCTCTCTAAACTCGAATTGATGGAGATGTAATATATTGATTTTGTTAGGAGAATGGTGTAGATCCACCAAGACAATGCTTGCTGCAATCTCTGATATAAATAGGATAGAGGCAGGATGGTAATTATGCAATAGAGTGAGTTTTAAAGATGAACTTTGGAACACGGGATGAATTACTGCTTTTTTCCAAAGTGTTGGCACTTTTCCTAAATATAAAACTATTATGAATGAGAGAAAGTATGGATGGGTAGAGGCTGATATACCTACCTCTTTCATACAAAAAAAGAAACATCTCCAGATAAGATACTTAAGAGTATATCATTGTCTACTTCTTGGTCAGACCTTATCAAGCATAAAAAGTAAAAGCAGTTACAAATGAATTCCACGTTGGGAAAGGGACACTTTCAAGCCTTGTTCTAGTGCAGGCCTGATTGAGTGCAGATGTCCAATGGTGCAGGACTCAGACCTACAGATGTTTTAGAAGAAATGATAAATTGCTGGCAGAGTCAGGGCTAGCTTAAGGGGTGAGCCAGTGAGGCACTGGTTTGGGGTAACAAAGCTTAAAGGCGTCTAAAGCCTGATTCACTGTCTAGCCCCTTCATAATGGCAGTAGCATGTTTAGGTCCTGCTGCAGTGCCATTCCTCTTGTTTTTTTGGCAGGTTTGAAACTTAAGAGGCACTTCCTGTTTCTTACTAGAAAGATAAGTGCCTTTTCTCAGGTTTCAAACTGCAGCAGTAGAGGAAGCAGAGAACAGCACGGCAGCAGGAGCCAAGTAGCATACTCCTACCACTGTTCACCATTGTTGCAGATACTCTGACAGGTAGGAGAAGGCGCTAGGAAAAGGGGGTTAAGCTGGAGACTGATTGTGGTTTGATACTTGGGGGGATGGAAGGTGATATAAGGGCTAGAAAAAGAGAGGACAACAGATACAATGGGGGGAGCAAGTAAGAGCATATGCAGAGGAAGAGGCTGGGGAGGGCAAGCAATAGGTATGTGAGAAAAGGCAGGGGCAATGGATGCTTAGGAAAAAGGAGAAAGAGGCAGGTGGGAAGATACTGTGGACTTACTGATGTAGAAGAGCAGGGACTCAGACTTGGGTAGAGGCACTAGGATTGGATGGGGGACCAGAAGAAGACAGACTAAGATTGGCTGAGGAATATAAGTGGAGACTCAGACAGGATTGTGAGAGAAAACTCAGGGAATGGGGGAGTTGGAGATAAGGTGGGGGATAATGAGGATTAAATTAAGCAGAATTAAGGAGGACAATGGGGTTTAGGTGGTTAGATAAGATGCATGACTAGGACTGTGAGAATGTGTGCAGAAAATTGGGGAGAGAAGTTTGGAAGGACCTGGAAGGTTTTGGGAAGCAGCTGAAAACGTGTCAGATGGCTACAGAAAGGGTGAGAGATGAAGGTAAGGGACAAGTCTTTGAAGGAGATGAGATATGGTAGAAATGAGAGAGGGGAAGGATGAATGGGGGTTGGATAATGGGCAAGATATAAAGGAACTAGAGGCAGAGAGGAGAAGAGCTGGGAATGACAAACTCCGATCTTGCCTAAGGACTCCAAAACTCACTAGCTTAATGTGGTACAGGTTTGCTCAGAAGAAAGACTGTCTGTACCTCAGGAGGGGCCACTTGCATCCAGTAAGTGGGATTACAGGCTTCCAATGGAACCTGGAGGTGACAGAGCCTATAAAGCTCCATCCGGATTGCCCCTACTTGCTCCCCTTCATCAGATTGTAACTCCAGGCTGTATGTACAGCTCTAAAAGGTCCCCTGACCCTTCTAAGCCTGTCCTCCTAGAGTGGCTATAGTAGAGCTTCTTCTCCCAGAGAGAAAAAGTGACCTGCAAGGGGAAGTGCTCCACCACAGACCAGAGCCATCCTTAGAACATCAGAACTCTTAACTGGCCAGTACTACCACCACCACCATGGAATTGGGAGAAACTCTGAAGCAGCCTTAACCAGCAGCTGCCATCTCGGCAGGCTGCTGCGAGCCTGGTAGTCTCCAGAAGGAGACTGGGCTCTCTGACCATTTGCCCCAACCCAAGCTAGGTGTTCCCAGGAACAAACATGCTACCTTGGGAGCAAGGGGTGTAGCCCTTATGGCCAAAGCCATCAGGCTATCGCTAGAAAGTGAAGCACTCAACTGAGGGCTAGCCTATAGGCATGTCCACTACACTGCCTGAAAGTCAAAGGTGGCTACCATCAAGGCTTCCTGAATGACTCCAGGCCTTCCAAACAGATTCTGCACATGCAACCTCCACTTCTAGGGACAGTTATGCACTTCATTACAGATGAGAATGGTACTTCCACCCTTGGGCCTCAAATGGGCTAGTGCAGCTCATCATTAGCCAGAGGGAGCAAGACTGAACCCAAGGCCCCCTGCTTTGGGTTTTCCCCTCTAAATGCCCATATAGCACCGCTAGGGACCTGGAGAAGGCAGATCGCCACAGAGCCACAGATCCACCAGGGACAAAGGGAACAGGTCTCCTACCCTCGCCTGAAAGTTAGCTCCGAAACATACAGAGCTACCATAAAACTTTCTCTAAAGCCTAAAGAGGGCAAGGCCGAGGAAAGATGGATTTTGCAAGGATCATACCTAGCCCATGGAGGAACCACCATTCCATCCTCTACAGACTTACTTAGTGGAGGTTTGACTGGTACTAGAAATCTTCAGACAATTCTTGTAATGGAAAGCTGTGCTCGAATCTGTGCTTGAAGGAATGCAAGGGAAAAGCAGAGGCTGTGACTTCTCTAGCTGCTTGTGAGAAGAGTGCTTAGGGTCTCCAAAGGGTACATTTGGGCCCCAAAATACTCCCACAGGGGTCTGAAAAGCAGATTATCAACTGAATACAGCTCAAAGACTGTTTCAAAAGCTGCAGTATAAGCCAGCCTGCCACGTGTAGCCAGCCTGCCATGCTCTGCTCTTGCCAGGCCCATGCAGTGTACCACAATGGCTGCAGAGCTCATCGGTGAACAATAAAAAAAGAAAAAGAATGGAGCAGCAGGGGCCACAGGGACATCATCAGGCCTTGGGCTCCCTGCAGGATACCAGACAAAAGGTGCCCTGAGCATCACAGCACAACCGGAAGCAAAAAAAAAAAAAAACCCTCCACCGCTGTAGAAGAAAACTACAGCAGCAAAAGGAAAAAAATTTCACAAAAAAAAAAAAAAGTTACACAGAGTCACAGCAAATGGAAGTCCTGAGGCCTGTCAGGCTGACCAGGGAAACCCTATTAGAGAGGCCCTCAGATGCCTACACAAGCCTGGGGAGGCCTTAGTGGGGAAGGGTTCCCCGCCCCCCAACTGAAGCTGTATTATTCATAGCAGCTGAGGGCCAATTGAACTCACTGAAACCAATGGGAATAAAGGGACCTAGAAAAGTATTTACCAAAATTAGAAAAAAATATGCAAAAAAGGATATATGATTAGGACAGCAAGAGGGAAAGGAGGCCTGTGAGGTTCTCCCGCTCCTCTTCTGGCTCTTTAACACTAGTAACCCAAAGGACCTGCGCTTCGAGCCACTGGGCCTTTCAGAAATCAATACAAGACTCCACACTACAGTGCAAGCAAGGAGAGTTTGACTCAGCCCAAGGCCTCTGCACCATAGTGTGAGGAGAGTCAGGCCTATTTTTATTACTGTACCAGTCCACACACCTTGCCACCTGTTGGAGACTGACAAAACTGGCTTCTCTCAGTGTTGTAGTAGAGAATATATCAGGTGATGACATCACTGAAAAGTTGCTCAAGACCGTCTCCACCTGCTGGCAGGAGAATATAACCCACTTGTCTGAACTGGTCTAGCAGAATAAGGAAGATATGATTTTTAGCCCCACCTAAATCCTTGAAGTCCTCTTTACATCCTGAAGTTTAGCTAACTTTCTTGCACAGTCCCATATTTGAAGAGCTACAATAGTCAAGCTGACCAAAGAACAGGGAATGAATATCATCAGAAGGGTTCTCTCTCGATAGCCAAGGGTTTTGAATAAGTTTCCGCTGTAAAAAAGTGTGACTTCTTACCAATACTATCAATAGAAGGCTGCATCATCAACTCAATCTGGAGCTAGCATTCATAACATTTAGTTCCACTTTTTATCAGCAAAATGTTGTTGTAGTTGTTAAGTGATATTGAGTCGTCCTGACTCATTTCGACCCTTTGGATTTTTGCCCTAAACTGTGTATGATCTTCAGTGAGGCAGTTAATTGTTGATAGAGTGGCATCCATTGCTGCTGTTATTGTATTAATCCATCTCATTGCTGGCTGCCTTCTTTTGCACTGACCTTCAACCTTGCTAAGCAGGGCCCCCCTGCTGGAAATCCCATCAGCCCCGGCGGGATTAACAGAGCCGCGAGAAAGGAAACTCTCGCGGCTCTGAAAGAAGCCCGCGTTCGGGGATAGGCTGCGATGCAGGGAGGCTCTGCCGGGGGGGCCCTGCGGCGGCGGAGGCACTCTTGATGCTGCTGCGGCAGAAGCAGCTGGGTTGTTTTTTTTTAAATTTGGGTTGATAGGGCGGAAGGGGGCTTAGGACTGGTAATGGGGGGGAGGCCAAGACTGGAAGTGGGCTGATAGGGGAGGGTTAGGACTAGTAATGGGCCATGGGGGGGGGAGGTGCTAAGACTGGAAGTGGGCTGATGGGGGGGGGGGGTTAGGGCTGGTAATGGGCTATGGGGGCGGCTGACTGGAAATGGGCTGATGGGGGGTTAGGACTGGTAATTGGCTATGAGGGGGGGGCTAAGACTGGAAGTGGGCTGATGGGAGGGCTAGGACTGGTAATGGGCTATGGGGGGGGGCTGACTGGAAATGGGCTGATGGGGGTTTAGGACTGGTAATGGGTTATTGGGGGGGGTGCTAAGACTGGAAATGGGCTGATGGGGGGTTAGGACTGGTAATTGGCTATGGGAGGGGTTACGACTGGTAATGGGCTGATGGGGGATTAGGACTGGTAATGGGCTATGGGGGGCTAAGACTGGAAATAGGCTGATGGGGGGGCTAGGCCTGGAAATAGGGTGATGGGGGGGTTAGGACGTAATGGGCTGATGGGAGGGGTTAGGACTAGTAATGGGCTATGGGGGGGCTAGGACTGGAAATGGGATGATGGGGGGTTAGGACTGGTAATGGGCTGGGGGGGCTAAGACTGTTAATGGGCTGGGGGGGTTGCTAGGACTGGAAATGGGCTGAGTGGAAGGAGGGCTTGAACTGCAAATAGCTGATGGGGACGGGGGCTTGGAATGGAAATGGGTTGTGAGGGGGAGGGAGCTAGGACTGGAAATGGGTGAGTGGGGGGGGGGGCTAGGACAGGAAATGGGCTGATGGAGGGGCTAGAATAGGACTGGAAATTGGCTGTTGGGGGGTGCGAAGAAGATTGGAAATGGGCTGTGGTGGGGGTTTGGATTGAAATGGACTCATGAAGGGGCTAGAACTGGAAGTAGGCTCATGGGGGGCTTGGATTGGAAATGGGCTGAGTGGAGGGGAGCTAGGATTTGACATGGGCTGATGGGCTCATGGGGGGCTGGGATTGGAAATGAGCTGATGGAGGGACTCGGATTGGACTGGAAATAGATGGGGGAGCTAGGACTGGAAATAGGCTGATGGTGGGTCTAGGATAGGACTGGAAATGGGCTTATGGGGGGCTAGGACTGGAAATGGGCTGATGCGGGAACTAGAAGGGAGCGGATGCTGGGTGGGACTGGAACTAGAATGGAGCTGATGTTGGGGGAGGATTAGAATGGGATGGAGCTGGGAGAGTGAAATGGAGAGGGGAAAAATATTTTGTGTGGGAGGGAAGACAAATCTACTGTCCACTGCCTAATGTACTGACCTCTGCCTAATGTACTGACTACGGTACCTAAGTAATATAGGGGCTGATTTATAAAGCCAAATGCAAGTTAAACTTTTCAAGTGGAGAAAAAGGAGGGACGGGGCATGACGCCCACCTCCCCATCCTAAAAATTCTTTTTTTTATCCTGTTAGAAATGGATCCCAATATCGGTGCCAGTACTTCTAATCCTGGACCAAAACAAAACGCAGGTCATACGAAGCTGCTTTCAAACTTAAGGTTGTGTCAAGAGCAGAAGAAAGCAAAAACAGTATTGCAAGTAGGGAATTTTGTGTTGACGAAAAACAAGTAAGGGAGTGGCGGAAAATGAAAGCTGACTTGGAAAAGATTCCAAAGGCAAAAAAAGCTCGACGTGGTTTAACGACTTCATATGGGGCTCTAGAGACTGAATTGCATAAATGGGTTATGGAGTGTCGTCAAAATGGTTACTGTGTAACACGCATGGGAATTCGCTTACATGCCCTTCAAATGGCTAAAGATGAAAAATTTAAAGTACCAGGCACTAAAAAATTTGTTGCATCAGCAGGATGGTGTACCCGCTTCATGAATAGGTTTGGCCTATGTTTGCGGCAAAGAACAAAGATTGCACAGAAGCTGCCAAAAGACCTTGATGAAAAAGTGATGTCATTCCATTCATTCATCATAAAACAAAGAAGGATCCATAACTACGACCTTCAAAATATTGGGAATATGGATGAAACGCCTATGACCTTTGATCTTCCAAGCAACAGAACTGTGGCAAGTTTGGGAGACAAAACTATTTTACTAAGAACCACAGGAAATGAAAAAAATCATTTCACAGTCGTTCTGTCATGTTTGGCTAATGGAACCAAGCTGCGGCCTGTTATTATTTTCAAAAGAAAGACCTTGCCTAAAAAGGTCAAATTCCCACCACGAATTACAGTGCGTGCACATATTAAAGGCTGGATGGATGAAGACGGAACAAAAAAATGGATGGAAGAAATTTGGAACGGACGATCAGGAGCAGCCTTAAAGAAAAAACCATCATTGCTAGTTTGGGATATGTTCAGAGCCCACACATCTGATGACATAAAAAAATTGGCAAAGTCTTCTCAAGTTACTTTGGCCGTTATTCCAGGTGGGCTTACATCTGTATTGCAGCCCCTAGATGTGTGTTTAAATAAACCTTTCAAAGACCGTGTGCGAAAGATGTGGCATGAATGGATGTCATCTGGTCAAGCTCAACTGACAAAAGTTGGAAATCTGAGAAAGCCAGACATAGAATTGATAGCACAGTGGGTTCGTGATGCATGGGAAGATATTCCAGAGGACCTGGTGCAACGCGCCTTTAAGAAATGTGGCATTAGTAATGCTATGGATGGCAGTGAAGACAGCGCATTGTATGAGAACGACAGCAGTGATGGTGATGACTGTGAAGTCAGTGATTTATTTATTTATTATTTATTTATTTACAGTTTCTTTTATACCGCACTATTCGACATCAGCGCGGTTTACAATGAACAGAAACTACACTTCTCAAAAATTGATCAGTGCTTACAATGATGATGACAATGTTTATGCTGATAACATCACAGGAGCTGAAGCAGCTGAAGCTCTGTTTGGACATACAGATGATGAGGAGGAGAACTCCAGTTTTGAAGGATTTTAGCTCTTGTGTGTTAGCTTGGTTGCTGATTAAGCTAAGGTTGATGTACTTTTAAAGATACGGTATTTTTGATACCATATTGTTTTGTTGACCCCATTTTCCACTTACAGAGCTATTTTACTGTTTTTCGTTTAAATAAATATTCATGTAATTTTATTGGTCTCTATCTTTATTTTTTACATTGACTAGTAGGTGCCTCATTTCCCACCCTCGGCTTATACTCGAGTCAATAGTTTTGCCCAGTTTTTTGTGGTAAAATTAGGCACCTCGGCTTATATTCGGGTCGGCTTATACTCGAGTATATACGGTATGTTCCTTGATCTTGAGAAGCAAATGTTTCAGATCGTCTTCACTTTCAGCCAGCAGTGTGGTATCAGCAGCATAGTGAAGATTATTGATGAGTCTTCCACCAATTTTCACACCTCAGTTGTCTTCATACAATCCTGTTTCTCTGATGATTTGTTCTGCATATACATTAAACAAGTAGGGGGAAAAGCATGCAGACTTGTTGCACACCTTTGCTGATATTAAAACATTCTGGCCTGATCACTATTGTACATTTTTTGGATTTCTCTTCCTTACAACCATCCTTCCTTACATCAATCCCAGTCTCTTCTGCCATATCGGAGGATCACTTCTGAAACTCTTCACTCTTTCCCTTCCTCAGATATTCTTTTCCCTGCTGACTTTTCTACTTGTACCTTTGTCGAGCAAGTCAACATCTGCAACAAAACTCTAGCCTCAACCTTCAACTCCATCACTCCTCTTCATTTTCATCCTTTAAAACAATGCTCACCTTGGTATCACTCAGGTCTTTGACTCCTACGGACACAATTACGCAAAGCAGAAAGCCACTGGGTAAACTTCTAACCCCTGCATCTTTGGACTCTTTCAAAGCTCTCTCCAACTATTACCATAGTTCAATTATCTCATCTAACAACCCCCCCAACAAAACCAAACTACTTTTTCACCAAAACAATGACTTCTTCCTCCAATCCTTCCAAACAGCTATAACAAATTTCCTGTATTATGCCTACCTTCCATCCCATATTCCAACAATATTCCATCTGCCAGCCAGTTAGCCCAATATTTTAGTGAGAAAATAACAGCCATACTAGATTTTTTATCTTCACCATCTTTTATTCCTCCATCAATGATCATCCCAGACACTACTGTTCTATCCTTCTCAGTGCCTCCCTCCCTACTGACATTCCCCCTCCCTCTACTACCCTGATGCACACCTGGTACTCTTTTTAGTCCATTTCTCTGTCCACTTTCACCAAAGCTCATTAGCTCTTAATGGAAAAATGACCTGCCCCTTTAGACCCACTTCCCTCCTCTTGGCTTACTGCTCCTTCTCTCGTCTTACTACCCATTCCATCCTTAACAGTCTCACTTCAGGTACTGTTCTCCCCGCTTGGGAGCCAGCTCTAGTTCATCCAATCCTTAAAGCCCTTGATAAACAAAACTGTTCCAGCAAACTATAGGCCAGTTTCCAATCTTCTTTTTCTCTCTAAAATACTAAAGAAACTGGCCTTTCCTCAGCTCAACGATCATCATCTAGATCACACTAATGCTCTTCAGTCCCATCAGTCCAGCTTTCATCCTGATCAAAGCACCAAAACAATACTAATCTCCCTCCTTAGTGAGGTTCACAGTTCTTTGACCAAGGCAATATTTCTTTAGTGGTTTCCCTTGACCACTCTTCTGCCTTTGACTTAGTGATCTTTGCATTCTTTGCTCCTGTCTTTTCAACACTGTGATACTGTCCTTCAGTGATTCCAATCATTCCTCACTGATTGCTCCTTTTCAGTTTCATTTGACTCTAATTCTTCCTCTTCATAGCCTCTCACTTGCAGGGTTTTCCAGGGTTCTGTTCTTGCATCCTTACTTTTCCACATTTTCATCTTGCCACTTGCCACCATTATTCGGGATTGTGGTATCTCAGCACATTATTATGCTGATGATATTCCCGTTTCCCATACTCATCCTACCACACTAGATCTAACTCCTGTTAATGCCTGTCTCTCCCAGAGTGTACCATAGTTAAAAAGTGACCTGCTCAAACTTAATATGCTTAAGGCTTCTGCCATCTGGCTTACTGAAACCTCTGAACCACCTGCTATTACCCCAATGTTAGATAACATCCCTCTCTCATACTTGTTTCTATCCTACAGCATCTTGGTGTCACATTAGACTCCCACCTTTCTTTTCATGATCATATTAACGCAGTGGTTAAGAGCTTGTTTTTTGTCCTACAACAGATTCGTTCTAGTCACCCTTTTCTTTGTCAGCTCTCACTACTTTGATTCTTAACCCAATCATATCACGACTTGATTACTGTAACACTGTTCTTGCTGCGCTCCCTGATTATGAGACTAAAAGACTGCAAACTATTCAGAAAACTGCAATTTGACTTCTCACTTAGGCTTCTAAATTTGACCATATCACGCTACCCCCCTTTGATTCGCTTTCACAGACTACCCGTTCAGTATTTCATCCACTACAAAATTATCACTCTCACTTAAAGCTCTTTATATCAGTACTCCTTCCTACCTTTCCTCTCTGATCATACCTCACTCTCTCCACCATATCTTGCGTTTAGTCCATTCAACTGTCTCTTCCTTACCCCTGTCTCTCATGCTGGGTATGCAAGGCTCTCTGCCTTCTATTTCCAGGCCACCTGACTATGGAACAACCTGCCTGCAAACCTTCACCTGGAATCCTCATTTCAAAGATTCAAGACTGCACGAAAACCCTTCTGTTTCATACTGCATTTGACCACCCTGCTCTCTAACCTCCATTTATTCATATAGCCTGTTCCCGCTACATCCTGGCCATCTCATTTCCCTTCCTTACCCACCTACTCTTATCTCACCTTAGTATGAATGTTCTCTTTATTTATTTATTTATTTTACATTCTCTTATATACCGCACTATTCTGCATCAGTGCGGTTTACATTGAACAACTGAAATTACATTGAACAGGGCAGGGCATTATAACTTGGAGATAGCTATTTTACAGGGAACATGGGCTATGGAGGGTTAAGTGGCTTGCCCAAGACCACAAGGAGCACCTGTGGGACTAGAAACCCCAGTCCCTCCGGCCCAAGGTTGCTGTCCTCTAGTGGGATTTGAACCCCCGACCTTCCGGCCTGAAGTACCTTGCCCCAACCACTAGGCCACTCCTCCACTCCTTTATATACTTAGTTACAGTTTATTAACTTGATATACCGCCAATCGAGAACCACATCTTGGTGGTGTACAATAAAATCAGAACAAAGAACAAAAAATAACAAAAACATGACAAACTGCAAGGACAGGAGGGAGCAGGAGGCCTAGGCTACAAGATCAGCACAGCTACATTTATTTTATTTTTTTATTTATTTATTACAGTTGCTTATATACCGCACTATTCGGCATCAGCGCGGTTTACAGTATAACAAAGTGACCAAAACACACATTCTGTTTGGTTTTACATCGAACAGGGGTATAAACTTGGATAACAGGGGTTGAACTATATACATGAACTATTTACGTGAAATAGGCTATATACATGAAGTAAAATTCCTATAACAGGGTTGAATTGTACAATAAATAATACAAAGGGAGGGGGAGTCAAAGGAACAGTGCAACTGGAACTGCTGGCCAGAAGCAGGTCATGGCAAGGCTAAGTGACTCAGGGAGTGGGTGATGGAAAGACCTGCGCAAAAAGATGACCTTTGAATTGAAACGACTAAAGGAAAACTGAGTGTGCAAGTGATTAGGGAAGGCGTTCCAAAGAACAGGGGCCATGACTCAGAAAACTAAAGAGCGGGCGACTGTAGTGTGGACCACTCCAGGACCTGGGACCACTAAGAAGTTATGAGAAGCCAAGGGAAGAGAGCGAGCAGAAGTGTAGGAGGTGAGAAGTTGAGACAGGAAGGAAGGGCTACCTGCATAGCATGAAAAGTGAGGGTGAGCACCTTGTGGGAGACATGAAAAGACACTGGCAACCAGAGCTCAGAAAGAAGAAGAGGGGTGACACTATCAAAGTGGCGTGCACCGTGAAACAATTTTACATCCTTGTTCTGTACCAGCTGAAGATGGGAAAGCTGACAGCAGGGAAGTCCGGAAGCACAGTCTAACCTAGAAATCACAAGAGAAAGTAATAGCAGACAAAGGGAAGAATCGCCAAGGTACTTACAAAGGGAATAAACATGGCAAAGCAGAAAAAAAGCACCACTGAACTGTATGAGAGATGTGGGAAGAAAAGGAAAGAGAAAAATCAAAGTAAACTCTGAGAAGCTTAACATTATTGTGTAGAGAAAACTGAACACAGTTTATAGAGGGAAGCACAGGGAGTGATGGGGAAGAGAGTATGAGAACAGAGTAGCCACTGTCTTGGAGGGATTAAGTTTTAAACCATGAAGTGACAAACAGTCAACAACCTGGGCAAGCTTAGTAGAAACCTGGGAAATGGCAGCACCAAATGGATGGGCAAGCAAAAATGAAGCTGAATATCATCAGTGCAGCAGAAAAAGCGTAGTTAATCACTTGTAACAGGTGATCTCTGGGAACAGCAGGAATTGAGTCTTCACATATGGGTATTGTTGGCACCGACAGAGCCCGCGGGGGAATGCTCCCCAGCGTCCTATAGGAAAGCTTCTGGGAGCATCCCACTGCACCTGCGCTGCTGTCTTCCTGCCTTTCCAACTCTCCCTCTTCAGTTGGATATGTAGCTGAGACAAAAGGAGAGAAGAAAATAAAAAAAAAAAATAGAAAGAGAGAGAGATAGAGATACAACTCCTAGGGGAGGTGGGTGGGTTGTGAAGACTCAATTCCTGCTTTTCCCGGAGATCACCTGTTACAGGTGAGTAACTACGCTATCTCCAGGAACAAGCAGGAATGTAGTCTTCACATATGGGACTCCCACGCTTAGAGATGCCAGGGAGATGATCCAGAAAGCAGTGTAACCCAGGCTAAGGTGGGTAATGCTTCCTCCCAAGGATCTCTGGTATCGAAACCCGGGACAGGGGGTAGAAGTTGTTCTAAATCTGAAAGAGATGCTGAGAACAGCCTGGCCAAACGAGGCACCCCGATGGGAGTCCTTGTCCAAGCAGTAAAGGACCGCAAAAGTGTGGACAGAGGACCAAGTGGCTGCTTTACAGATGTCATCAACTGACACTGAGCGAAGGTTTGCCATAGAGGCAGCCATTGCTCTCACACTGTGAGCTGTGACATGACCTTCGAGAGAAAGTCCCTTACTCTCATAGGTAAAGGATATGCAGTCTACAATCCACTTGGAGAGTGTTCTCTTGGAAACTGATAAACCCAGGTGACTGGAATCAAAGGCAACAAAAAGCTGTGCAGTCTTTCTATGCTGCCTAGTCCTCTGAAGGTAAAAGGCTAAAGCCCATTTACAAATCTAGAGTGTGAAGATTCCTTTCTGCACTAGAGGCATGAGGCCTAGGGAAGAAGACAGGAAGATAAACCGACTGGTTCAAATGAAAAGGCGAAACCACCTTTGGCATAAAGTGAGGATGAGTCCTAAGGACTACCTTATCATGGTGGAACCTTGTGTAAGGAGGGTCACTAAAGCTTGGAGCTCACCGATGCGTTTTGCAGAAGTGAGGGCAATTAGGAAGATCACCTTCCAAGAAAGAAACTTCAGGAATGTAGTGGCTAAGGGTTCGAAGGGTGGCTTCATGAGCTGTCCAAGGACAAGATTTAAATCCCATGCCACGGGTGGTGGCTTAATGGGAGGCTTAGTTAAGAACAGACCTCTCATAAAATGCGCTACAAGCGGCTGAGAGGAGACAGGTTGTCCAGCAAAGGGCGTGTGGAAAGCCGCAATGGCACTAAGGTGGACCCTTACTGAATTAGTTTTAAGTCCAGAGGATGAAAGGTGGAGAAAATACTCCAGTAACGCCTCTACTGGAACTGAAAAAGGATTAAGTTCCCTTTCTGAACACCAGATAGAGAACCTTCTCCACTTAAAAGTGTAAGTACACCTTGTGGAAGGTTTCCTGGAGGCCAAAAGAATATTTTTAACCTGTTGAGAGAGGTTGATACTGTGGAGTTCTAAGCTCTCAGCAGCCACGCCATCAGGTGCAAGGACTGTTCTCCTGGGATAAAAGATCTGGAGCCCCTCTCAACTCCAGAGGTTTGGCTTGAGAGAGATGTAGAAGCAGTGGATACCATGTCTGTCCTAGCCAGCGTGGGGCTATGAGGATCATATGGCCCCTTGTCTCTCTGAAGTTTGAACAGAGTCTTGGGAATGAGAGGAATGGGTGGGTAGGCATATAGGAAGTCCTGACCCCAGTGAAGGTGGAAAGCATCTATTGCCTGACTGTTCCGTCAAATATTCTGAAACAGAATCGGGTAAGTTTGGCATTCTGAGGACTTGCAAACAGGTCTATATCTGGGGTTTCCCAGATTCGAAAGATTCAAGCAATTTGCTCTGAATGAAGAGACCACTCGTGTGGCAGCAGCACTCGACTGAGTTTGTCTGCTAGGAGAATCTGTTTGCCTGGGAGATACACTGCTAGTAGGTGAATCTGAAGGCCTCTTGCAAAGGACCATAGGTGTAGAGCTTTGTTGCACAATGCTTGTTCAAATAGAACATGGCTACCTGATTGTCCGCCTGGACAAGAACTGTCTTGTAGCGCAGATGGTCCTGAAATACCCGAAGAGCATAGAAGATGGCTCCGAGTTCCAGCAGGTTTATGTGAAGACAAGCCTCCTGCTGGGTCCAGAGACCTTGAGTGGAGAGATTGTCCACATGAGCTCCCCAACCCAACTTGGGCACATCTGTCATCAAGGTAGCTTGGTGCGGTGGCCGCTGAAAAAGGTGACCCTACGAGGTGGTTTTCTAGCGCTTGCCACCACTGGAGGGACGAAATGAGGTGTGCAGTGTTTCTTATTTTGTCCCCAAGATGACCCAACACCTGAGTCCACTGAGAGGCTAGGGTCCACTGAGCTACCCGCATATGTAGGCGAGCACAGGGGACAACATATGACCGAGCAACCGAAGCATTTCTCAAGCAGTTAGGAAAGTTTTCATAGCTGCTTGAGAAGCCAGTTGAACTATTCGAGCACAGCGGAATTGTGGCAGAAAAGCCCTTGACTGCCGCATGTCTAGAAGAGCCCCTATGAATAGGAATTGAGAGGGGGTAAGATGGGACTTGTGGCAAGGAGGCCTATCCGGAGTCTGGGGGAGGACAAAGACAGGGAATTCACCCTAGTAAAGGGCCCCCTTTTACCAAGACAGGGTAGGAAAGCCATAAACACCTCCAGGAATCAGAAAACTTCCACATGGGGGGGGCGGAGCTAGCCACTGAACAGAATGGACGCCTGAATTTTTGCTCCCGTTGCTGCCCAAGAATCCTGAACATATCCCGGTATTAAATTGAAGTTTGTACCCCCTACCTACATCAATAACACCGAAATATAGCTGGATGGCATCCCTGAAGCCTGCCCGGCTGGAATTTCCGCAGGGATCCGGCTCAGCAGCGAAACGATCCAAACCCGAAGTGGGTTCCCCGCAGAAAATGGCCGCGGGAGAGAAGGAGGGAGTGACTGCCGGTGGCCTACGTGAAGTGCTACAGGAATTGAAATGCGTTAAAGAAATGATCGCAGCCAATTCTAGTTCACTGAACATGATTCAAGAAGACTTACTGGAGGTAAAAGAGAAACTCCTCACCATCACCACTCGACTTAGTGCAGTTGAATTACAAACCCAGAAGCATGGCGTTGCATTAGAACAGCTGGGCCCTTTGGTCAAACGAGTCCGGCACATAGAAAGTCAGATTGAAGATCAAAACAACCATGCCCGTAGAAATAATATCCGCCTTGTTGGAGTCCCTGAAGGCGCTGAAGGCACCGATCCGATTGGATTTCTGGAAAAAAACCATACCGGAGATGCTGCAGCTTGTCTTTGCAAGGCCTTTTGAACTAGAACGGGCCCATCGAATCCCAACACACAAAGCTGAAAACACACGATACCCGCGCCCACTCATAATGAAGGTACTGAGATACCCACAGGTCCTGCAGATCTTTCAAGCTGCACGGAAAGCCGGATCACTGCAAATCCAGGGACACAAAGTGGCACTCTATCCAGATTTGAGCAAGCAAACGGTAGATCGGAGAAAAGCGTTGCTGGCCTGTAGACCCATGCTACAAAGTGCACAGGCAAGATACGGGCTATACTACCCAGGAACCATGCGGGTCACGCTGCATAATGAAACGAGGAATTTTGTTGAAGCTGAAAAACTGAAAACTTTCCTACAAGAAAAATGCGGTATGGAAACCTGAGGTCAATATTCTGATCTCTCATGCAGTGTAGAGACCTCAGCATATACTCAGGGGGTGCGGCCGTGCGTTCTCACAAATTTTAGAACGCCTTAAGCCTTGTTAAACACCTCATTGACTGTATTTCTGTTGTTCTAAATAGTTTTAATTAACCAGATATTTCTGCTTGAAATGTAGGGGTGGCAACGGGAGGTCGGGGTTGGTTACTGTTTCAGTGGATTGTGTTCACCTTAGCGATACAATGTTTGCCAGTTATGCAGTTATTTGTGTCAGTCCAGTCCAGTGCAAAACCCTCCACATACACGCAAAATGCAGGTACGCGGCAGACCTATCCATAGGATAGCTTTCACCTATAAGACAGCTTATTCCAACATTGATGTCTAGTGATCTCCTAATGCTTTCGTTAAATGTAAAAGGTATTACTGGCCCTGTCAAGCGAAAGAAGATTTTAGCGTACTGCCAACAAAAAAAAAGCAGATATTGCCCTCTTACAAGAGACACATTTAACGGATACTGAATCGCAGAAAGTAACCTCTAAATATTTCCAGGTGGCGGCCTCGGCCTCTGCCACTCAACGCAAAGGGGGGGTAATAATATTAGTGCGCAAATTCCTGCAATCCGCCATTACCGGCACACAGATTGATCCGCTAGGTCGATGGGCCAGAGTGACGATGAAAATAAATCAACAGCTTTACACATTCTTCAATATTTACGCACCCAACCTCGATGACCCTAACTTTTTCAAACTGATAGCTTAAGGAAGTTACAGCCGCAGCTCACACCAATATCATCTTAGGGGGCGATTTCAATGTCATCTTGGATCCACTGTTAGATCGCACGCCTTATCGGGCTGTAGACAAAGTCAAATCGCAGGCGATTCTTAAAGGAATCATAACAGAGCTACACTTGGTAGACCCATGGCGCCTACTTCATCCCCAAGAAAGAGACTACACATTTTATTCCATCCCACATAATACCCAAACAAGGATCGATTTCTTCCTACTGTCCACAGAGCTGATGCCTCAAGTGTTGTCCGCAGAGATATATGCTACAACGGTATCGGATCACGCCGCTGTCTCCCTAGTACTGGATACCAACGTTACACAACATGTTCCGCCAAGATGGACATTTGATAAATCCCTACTAGCAGATGACTCCTTTGTACAGCTACTGTCAGGGGAAATTGAGACCTATTTTAAATATAATACACCTACTGATACCTCCATCTGGAGCTGGTGGGAAGGTTTTAAAGCGACAATACGAGCTCATATTACCACCTACACCATTAGACGGCGTAAAGCCAGGAAAAAATAAAAAGATGAACTGGAACTCCAAATAAAAGCTGGGGAAAGGTTACTAGCCAAAAGAGCTGACTCAATGATATTGATTAGACTCCAAAAATTGCGATACCAATATAATGCTCTCCTCAACAAAGAAGCACTGAGTAGTATCCAGCTACAACGTAGTACATACTACTATGAAAGCAACCGCTCTGGATCCCTCTTAGCTCGGCAGCTCAAACCAAAGACCAGCAAGACCGCTACAGCGGCGTTGCAAGACAATTCCGGGGGCCTTCTCCTGAGATCTGACAAAATACTAGACCGCTGCAAAGAATTCTATGAGGAACTATATCGCTCGGATACCCAATGTAGTGACAAAGCCTTTGAAGATTTTGTCTCCAATATAGTAGGACCCACATTACCCAGTCATCAAAGTCGAACGCTGGAACAAGAGCTCTCTGTAACTGAAATACAAGATGCGATCAAACAGATGGCTCGTGGCAAAGCCGCCGGTCCAGATGGTATCCCACTGGAGTTCTATAATAAATATTGCATTCAATTGGCTCCCATGCTACAGATCTACTACAGTGGCCTACAAGATGAATCTCCAGAGATTGGAGCCCTGGCAGAGGCTGTGGTGGTAATTCACCCGAAACCGGGCAGGGATACACAAAAGATAGAGAATTACAGACCCATCTCTCTCCTAAACTCTGATTATAAAATCTATGCTAAAGTGCTTGCTAACCGATTAGGACGGATCTTAAAAGATTTTATACATGAGGATCAATGTGGATTTATACAAAACAGATCCACTACAGATAATGGAAGATTATTGGCACATGTACTGACATCTGCCAAGACTAAGGCCGAGCCCCTGATAGGGCTAGCATTGGATGCCGAAAAAGCCTTCGATCGACTGGAATGGTCCTTTCTATTTCGATCCCTACGGTGGTTTGGGATAGGAGAAAAGTTCCTAAAACGCGTTGAATTGTTATATACCAAACCCACAGCTCGAATAGCGGTCAACTCACACCTCTCAGCCCCTTTTCAGTTGCAAAGAGGGACCAGACAGGGTTGCCCCCTGTCACCGATGCTTTTTAATTTAGCCCTGGAACCCTTATTAATAGCGATCTGACAGAAGGAAAACATAAAAGGAATTGAGTTAGCTGATGGTCCCTGTAAATTGTCAGCATATGCAGATGACCTGCTCATTTTTCTACAACCATCAGACCTTCCTGAAACACTGCAACTCATAGATGCATATTCAGCGATATCCGGATATAAAGTAAATCTGAATAAAACAACAATTATTCCTCTGAATGAACAGGTCAGCGAAGAAATGATGCGTGGATACCCCTTTCAATATGAGAAGTCATCCTTTAGATACCTGGGCGTGACCTATGGCACCACCTTGGAAGAGACTGTCGCAATCAACATTAAGATGTGTCAAGAACTTGTACATGATAACGTCTGCAGGTGGACCCCCCTTCATTTGAGTTGGTGGGGCAGGCTAGAAACGATAAAAATGATGTTGGTACCAAAACTCAGCTAACAATTAAGTATGATTCCCTTACGCTACCCGTCAGCCTTCTATAACAAATTGAATAGTCAACTGATAGCCTTTTTATGGAACAACCGAGTACCTAGAATAGCTGCCTGGAAACTGAAGTTACCTAATGCACAAGGAGGTGTCCATTTCCCAGATCTCGGCTGGCTGCACACTGCCTCTCTTTTAAAGCAGGGTGCTCAATGGGTCGACTCTGACGACACGGATAAAGGACCTAGATGGTTGAGTGTGGAGAGGGCCATACATTCCCCCCTACCTACATGGCTAATGGTTGGCACAGTAGTAGACCAAACTGTACCACATAATGCTATTATCCGAGAAACACAGCATGCCTGTCGATTATTGGCATCATGTATCGATGGAGGGGATGACTTCGCCGCAGATATGCCCTTATGGCTGAACCCGCGCCTTATCATCGGAGGGAAGCCTGTCTTATGGAAAAAATGGGTGGAACATGATCTTATAACCATTGGACAACTGATCAATGGAAGTGCATTTAAAACCTTTGACAGATTAAGAACGGAATTCCGATTGCCTAATACATGCTATTTCCAATGGTGTCAGCTCCGACACTGCATGAGCAAAGCGGGTGTGTCACCTGTCTTGATACGTACTGGATGGCCACTGCGACAGAAACTTCAAGAATTACAAACAGATGCCAAAGCTGTTTCGAGATGTGTTGCGATTCTCCGATCCAAAAGTGACAAGACATGTTTTAAGATACAGTCGGTGTGGGCTACTGAAACCGGTCAAGATATACCTCCGGAAAATTGGGACACTTTTTGGGGAACTCAAATACGTGCCACGAGAGCAGCGTCTCTCACACAATCTATGTACTTTATAGCACATCGAGCGCATATTACACCGGCTAAGAAAATGAAATGGACACTACAGGAGGGAAATCGATGTTGGTCCTGTAACATGGAAATTGGGACACTGGCACATATGTTGTTTCATTGTAAATCCCTGGAAATATATTGGAACAGAGTATGGGAACGCATATCACAAATCCTCAACTTACAAACTCCTATCACTTATCGGATAGTAATATATAAATCCATAGCTCTGGAACCTACTCTGATGAAATGGGATAGTAAACTGCTGGACTTAATGCTCGGGATAGCGCTTAAAATAGTTCTAATACACTGGAAGAATCTCGACAAAGCTTGTTTCGAGCATTGGTGGAGTCTCTTAATCCTACACAAGACCTACGAAGAGATCTATATAGCCAAGAACCCATGGTCTGGTAAACTAAGTAAGAAATGGTCAGCTTTACAAAATTATGTTTGATGAAAGTGATTGATGGAGGCTGCCTTGTGGAATGGTCTCTGCTGTAACCACATTGAACGGAGAGAGGGAGGGTGGCGTGCTGGCATGGACTGATACTAGTTCTTGTTAAAGTTATTGTACTGTCTTGTTCAAGTTATTATATTCTTTTGCTATTTTGATCAATAGCATCTGCTTGTATCCTTTTATATCATGATCGTTTGTACTGTTATTTTATATGTTTAAACTGAATAAAAACTACAATTAAAAAAAAAAAAAAAGAAAACTTCCACATGGACCACATTTCATGCTCCCCCTCCTAGTGGAATGAAGGGGAGAGGATACAAGGCTCAGAACCCCTTAGGCAGTGAATGCTCCAAGCATTCAGGTGCCCGGAGTCAGGCTGATTGCCATGACCTGAGTAGGGAGGAGTTGGAGCTAGAGTTCTGGAAGTATAAACCCAGAGCAGAGTATGACTTAGAGAGGAGAGGAGAAGCAGGAAGCCAGGCTGAGCAGAGCAGAGGAACGGAGCTTCCAGCTGGAGAGAGTGCTATTTGGCACATAGCACAACTGCAGGAGAGTTTGGAGCCAGGAACAAGAGAGACCTCCCAGATCCCACAGGAGGCAGTTAGCTGAGCATGCTGAAGCAGGACGGGGAGTCAGAGCCCATGCAGCTGGGAGAGCCCGAGGTGAAGCTGATTCAGGAGGACACTCCCATGGACTGTTCCTTGTGCCAAGCTATAAACCTGGGAATGTAGAGGAAGCAAGCCAGTCCTGAAGGAAGGTCTTCCAGGAAAAAGGTACCCTTATTCCACAAGCAGGGTGGCTGAGATCCCCATGTGTTTATTAAGGGGAAATTTACCACAGACTTTAAATGTGCTTTTTGTTTGTGCCTTAGCCAGCAAGGCTAAGAAAGGAATACAATAGGCTTGCTGGTAAAGACTGTGTATCCTGCAATAGAGAGAACCTTTAAAACTGCATTTTGTGGTTGGATATGTTTTGGACAATTTTTGCTTCAAAGAGTCCTGAACCAACAATCCTATGTGTGGTATGATCGAACCGTTGTGTATATAAAAATAATAAATTTCTGTCATTTGCCTTACCTACTTGAGCCTAACTACAGCTTTCTGCATGCTGCACCCATACAGCTGAATAAGGACTACATTTCCCAGAGGGCATTGTAGGGAAATAGTAAAAAAAAAAAAAAAAAAGCAAGCTGAAAAAGCATACAGCAGAAAGTTCCTCCCAAAAATCCACGCTCCTCTAAGCTAGAGGCGAGTGGTGGTGGCGTGACAGACTTTGGGAGATTTATGACCAATCCAAGATATTGAAGAACTTGCATTGTGCAGGAAAGAGCAGAACTGGTTTCTGGAGCTGTTGATGCTCGGATCAGCCAGACGTCTAAGTAGGGGAAAACAAATATCCCTAGAGTCCTTAGAAATGCTGCTACTACTGCCATGCATTTTGTGAAGACTCTAGGGGAGGAAGCCAGACCGAAGGGTAGAACCCTGTACAGGTAACGTCTTCCCTGAAAGAGGAATCAAAGCAACCTCCTGTGTTCTGCATGAATAAGGATATGTGTATATGCGTCCTTTAGTTCTAGAGAACATAGCCAATCCTGACTGGATTTAAGGGAGAAGTGTTCCGAGAAAGATCATTTTGAATTTCTCTCTGAACAGATGCTTGTTTGTTTAACTCCCTGAGGTCCAGTATGGGCCTGTACCCTCCTGTTTTCTTTAGTATAAGGAAGTAGGGAGAGTAAAAGCCCAGGTCTTATTGAGAAAGAGGTACCTCCTCTATCGCACCTCGAGCAAGGAATGAGGTAACTTCCTGACACAAGAAGTGGTGAGGGGGGGGGGGCGAGAACTGAACTCTCTTGGAGTGGAGGGAGGGGGCATACTGTGGAAATGAAGTTTGTACCCCTCTGTCACTATGGAGAGAGTCCAATGCTCTGATGTTATCTGCTGCCACCTCTTGGCAAAGTAACACAGTCTGCCTGGAATGTTGAGTGGCTCTGGAATTTTTAGAGGCAGGGTGATTAGGTTCTCTAGGAAGGAGTCAAAGACCTTGTGGAGGCAATGTCTGCTGAGCTGGTTGAATGCTGGGGACTTGAGCCTTTCTCTGTTTTGGCTGCTGTTGTCCCTTCTAGGAAGCATGGACTGGGCAGTGGACAGCATGGGTGTAAGGAGGGTAGAATTTCTTTTTCTTGTTGAAAAAGGGTTTCTTAACCATCTTTTTCTTAGCTGGGTTGGCAGTGGTCCTTGATAGCCTATTTAAGGTAGTGTTCTCGGACTCAAATTGAGAAGCTTTGTCCTGCCAATCCTTGCCAAAGAGGTTTTCTCCCATGCAAGGACTATTTCCCAGCTTATCTTGCACCCACTACTCTAAATCAGATACTTGTAACTAAGCAATCCGACGTGCACCAATCGAAATAGCAGAAGTCCTGCTAATACATTCAAAACAATCAAAGGTTGCCCTGTTCATGAACTTAGAAACATTTTGATCATGTTTAACAAGTGTAAGGAAATCGGCCCTCTTGTCATCAGGAGAAGAGGAGCCATTAGTTCCAAATCTTTAGTAAACTCCCGAAGAAACATACCCATGTAGAGTATGTATAAACTTATTCTGGCCGATAACATAGAGGCCTGAAAACATTGACAGCCAAAGGCATTGAGAGTTCTCGCCTTACGGCCTGGAGGATTAGATGAATGTGTCTTGGCACTTTTGATTCGGCGCATTGCCGATTCCACAACCATGGAATGGTGTGGTGACTGAGTTTTTTGGAACACAGGACACTGCGGTACCCGGTACATTGTATTGAGTCTTCAAGAATGTGGCAACACCTTTAAAAGCGTTTCCCTCATCCTAAGCATGAGGTCATGCAAAATCTGATGTATGGGTAAGGTTGCAGCCTCTTTAGGGGCTGCTGGATACTGAAGAATTTCAAGTTCAGCTCTCGGTTCCTTCTCGGGGGTCACTGTGATCAATAAGCCCCGAACCACATCCCGTATAAAGTCTTGAAAAGACATGTCCTCCAGAGGAGACATCTGGCGTTGCGGAGAAGGAGAGGGATCCTCCGGAAGGAACTGCTGTGGTACCGATAGAGTTATCAGAAGAATCGGAAGACTCGAAGTATCGACGGGCCGGGTGCTCCCGCACTGCCTGTCGATGGTACCAATTGAAGTCGGCATCAGAATGCCTCGATACCAGACCCTCTATGCCAGACACCGATCCTAGGGCCGGCATGGTGGTAGCATAGAGAGCGACACAATGGTAGATGTAGATATCTCCGGTACTGGTATTGGTACCGATGACTGCAGAACTGATTGCAGTGGCTTTAGCGGTACGGAGGCTGCCAGCAAGGCCGCAAGACACTGCTCAATGGCTAGGATATGTTGATCCATGGAGCCTGCCGATGTCTGGATGTCGGTACCGGCAGAGCAGGCCATGGCCCCAGAACATGGCACCAAGAGCTCTCTGGAGGTGGACGCCTCGGGAACATCTTGGGACCCTGATAATGCTTTGGAAGCAACGACCTCCCGCCGGGGTTGTTTGGCCAGTGTATTCTCGAGGGCAACACTAGAAGCATCTCGATGCTTAGAAGATCTACACCTTGCGGATCGGCCAGTCTTCGAAGAAGACCTGGGTTTGGTTACCCGAGATCCATGGGAGGAAGATGAAGCCCTGGACGACGTTGATGCAACGGACATTGCATCTGAGACAAAAAAGGGTGCTGAGTTTCGCAGCTCTATTCTGCAGGCCCCTCTTAGTCATCATTCTGCAGAGGAGACACTCCGATGGCGAATGGTCTGGGCCCAAACATTTAAGACACCAGTCATGGGCGTCGGTAGCAGAAATAGTACTGCTACATTTTGAACATTTTTTGAAACCACTAGTTGGTTTCTCCATTTTAAGGAAAAACAGGGCCTACGGCTCAAAATGGCGCTAAGGCACCAAGAGGGGAAAGACCCTCAAGAAAAAAGGGTTTTTTTTTGTTGTTGTTTTTTAAAGAAAGAAAGAAAGAAAGAAGACAACACCGATGGTACCGGTGTCAGCGTCGATGGGAAGGCAGATGCGACCACAAAAGTTAAACTTTTCTGCGGTGACAGGAATTGTTGCCTGTCGACTCCGCAGAAAACAAAAAACTGAAAAGGGAGAGTTGGAAAGGCAGGAAGGCAGCAGCGCAGGTGCAGTGGGATGCTCCCAAAAGCTTTCCTATAGGATTCTGGGGAGCGTTCCCGCACGGACTCCGTCGGTGCCGACGATACCCAAATATGAAGACTACATTCCTGCTTGTTCTTGGAAATAAGTTATGTCCAGAAAGTGAATGAGTGAGGATAAGGGGATAAGAAAAATATTAAAGAGAATAGGCCCTAATACAGAACCCTGAGGGACACCACAGTGAAGCGGCAAAGGAGAAGAGAACCGAGAAGATCAGGAAACTCGAAAGGAGCAAAACTGAAGACAGGAACAGAACCACTGCAAAGCAGATCTAGAGACAACAAGAGAGTGGAGCTAGGAGAGAAGAGAGTGATTCACTAAGTCGAGGGCAGCAGTGAGGTCAAGGCAAACCAGAAGATCCTCACAGTGAGAGTCAAGGGTAGTGTGAAGAAAATCTGAGATAGCTACAAGAGTGCTCAGTGGAGAGCTTATTTATTTATTTAGAAGAATTTCTATACCGCCTTTTCTTTAAATCAAAGCAGTTTACAATACAACTAAAAGTGTTACACCAAACAAGGGTGGGGGTGCATAAAGGGGATTAGCAGTGGGGATTCATACAATGTGCGCTATATACAAGCTTGGGGCGGAAACCCATTTGGGTTAGGTGAAGAGCATTGGTCCAGAGGACATACTTCGCATAAAATGGTACATGGCATTAGGAACCGGCTCCAGTGATGCCTTCCCTGGTCATCTCTACAAACATGCTTTAAACTACTAGGGATGGACCCTTACCAAGTGCACAAAATCCCGAACATTGCATGTCCCCAAAGATGCATAATATTGCTGAGCAACAAATGTATGCCTGTTTTGTGCCTATAGCCTATAAGTGCACTCAATTTGATGCTCTACACTACCATTCCCCTCTTACCTATCCCAACACCCCTCCGCGTGAACTGCAGTCCTGTCAGATTGCTTCTATCTGTGCCCTTCTCTTTTACTGGCAAATCCAGATCTCGCTCCTTGCACCTCCTTATGCCTGGAACAAACTACCTGATTCTTTACATCAGGCTTCGCCCCGGCTCCTCTCAAATCCAGGCTGAGCACTCACCCATCGGCGCTGCTGTTAGATCAGATCCACCTAAGCTCCCTTGTGTTTCCTGACCATTCCCCCTGGATGTATCCTGTTCACAGCTGCTGTGTTGGCTGTCGGGACTAGAATGTAAGCTCTTCTGAGCTGGGACCATCTGTTACGTATGTCTGTGCAGCTCTGCATATACCTTGTGGCGCTAGACAACAGATTAGCATTAATAGTTTATTTATTTATTTATTTATTTAACATCTTTTATATACCGCACTATTTATAATCAGCACGGTTTACATAGAACAATAAAACATCAGATAAGATACATATTATCTGGGTTTTTTTTTTTTTTTTTTTTTTACATAGAACAGGAACAAAAACTTGGGTAACCGGGGTAATTAGTTGTAGTTGTGGTAGGGACCTTCTGGCTATGGCATCTGAGAACCACCTATCTGGGTGCTGGCATTTCTCACAGCAGCTACACCTGTCCCATTGTGGCATATGTTGGTCTGCATACATTAGCTACCTGTGGGACAACTCAGTCTGCCTTCCCACAGCTAGCTTTGTGGCACTGCTCCCCTGGTCAGGGCTGTGTGGGCATGGGAGGGGAAATCCCTGTGCCATCAGGGGTGTAGGCCACATGGGACAATTCGGGCACTGATGGCACCACATCAGTCGTATCTCCCTGTGCCAGGCACAGCAGATGTATGGCTGCCCTGGTCACACTGCCAACACTATCTGATCTAACTAGAGTACCCTATGTACAATAATCCAGAAGAAATAAGCATAGGTTTCTGATGACTAAATGTCAGAACATATCACTGTCAATAAAAGGGGCCCTCAGAATAAGGGCATTCAGAAGTGCAAACAGCACGGATAAATGCTCAACAGCAACACCATTGGTCCCACAAAATGTGCATTATGGGCATGCATTTGTGCTCTTTGCACTGTTGAGTGCCCTTCTTCTGAGGGTCCCTTATCATTGACAGGGATATGTTTTGACATTTAACTATAGTGAACCCTCTCTAAGTTTGACTGTCCAATCATACTGGTACCTGGTGACGCTGTGATCATCCATACGGCCCAGGTACTGGCCAGGCCTTCATGTCCCCCCTGAATTGCAGATGAACACACCAGATCCCCCTGTGCACCCCTCAAACCACGTGCACACACACACATACACTCACTTTCTGTCACAAAAATACGATTCTGCCCGAAAGGTGCCCTGAACCTATACATAACAGCTATGACATAACATTACTGCATGGGATACCAGGACTACAATAGGGAGAGGAATGGCCAGCAGAAGAAAGGAAGTGATAGTGCCTCTGTATAAGTCTTTGGTGCAACCTCACTTGGAGTATTGAGCGCAATTCTGGAGACCGCACCTTCAGAAGGACATAGGCAGGTAGGTGTCGGTGTAAAGGGTGGCTACTAAGATGGTTAGTGGTCTTTGTTATAAAGCATACGAGGATAGACTTAAGGATCTTAACATGTATACTTTACAGGAAAGGCGGGATAGAGGTGATATGATTGAGACGTTTAAATACCTCCGTGGAATAAATGCACAAGAAAAGAGCCTCTTTTGATTGAAAGCAAGCTCTGCTATGAGGGGACACAGGTTGAGGGTGAAAGGGGATAGACTCTGGAGTAATATGTGGAAAAGCGTAGTTATTCACCTGTAACAGGTGTTCTCCGGTGACAGCAGGAATCAGTCCTCACATATGGATGACATCGGCACCGACGGAGCCCTCGCGGAAGCATCCCCCCAGCTTTCAAAGAAAGCCTTTGGGAGATGCCACCATGCAAGCGTGGTCCCCTTCCCGCCCAAGGGTGCCACCTTGCTTAGTCAGATGACATAGCTAAAGATGGTAAAAATAAAAGATGATAAAGGAGCAACTCCAAGTGGAGGAGGGAGGGTTGTGAGGACCAATTCCTGATGTCCCAGGAGAAAGCCTGATACAGGTGAGTAACTGCATTTTCTCCAGGAAAAAGCAGGACACCCCAGCTACAGGCTACCAAAAGCCATAGCAAAAGGGCTCCCTCAGAGGGAGCCGCAAGCAGCAGCAATTCAATCTGTGCCCACAGACCTCAGTAGGACCCCTGTGTCTTATGAAAGCAGCACTCCGGTAGCCTGAGCACAGAAAGGTCGTAGGGCAGAAATTGCCTAAACCCCAAAAAGGTTACTGAGCACAGCCTGGCCGAAGACACTGTCCCGTCAGAACTCTCTTTCCAGGCAGTAATGGGCTGCGAAGGTATGGACTGAAGACCAGGTGGCAGCCCAGCAGATGTCCACCATTGGGACAGAGCGCAAGTTTGCCACCGAGGCCGCCATGGCCCTGCCACGGTACGCTGTGATGCAGCCTTCCAGCAGGAGCCTCACTTGTTTGTAAGCAAGGGCGATACAGTTCACCACCCATGTGGACAGCATACACTTGGTCACCGCCTCCCCCAGCTTACTGGAGTCATAGGAGACTAAAAGCTGAGAAGCTTTGCGGTGGCCCTGAGTGCACTGGATGTAGAAGGACAAAGCCCTCTTACAGTTCAAGGTGTGAAGGACCATCTCCGCCCGACAGGAGTTAGGTCTTGGAAAGAAGATAGGAAGCACCACTTCCTGGTTGAGATAGAAGGGCGGCACTACCTTCAGCAGGAATTTGCGGTGCGGTACCTTTTAACTTTCGAAAGGGAGACTATGATAAAATGAGGAAAACAGTTAAGAAAAAACTAAAAGGAGCAGTTGCAAAGGTTAAAGACGTACATCAAGCTTGGGTGTTGTTGAAAAATACTATCTTGGAAGCCCAGACCAGCTGTATTCCGTGGGTTCTTTACTACTGCTGCCCGGAAGCGCCTGTACCCATCGCATAAAGGCTTGGCTGACATAAGCCCAACAGATGAAAGCCTGCAGAAAAAGCACGGTGACTTCAAATGCCTGCTTCAAAAGCGACTCCAAACGTCAATCCTGCAGATCTTTAAGTGCAGGGCACCCTTCCACCAGAATGGTGGCCTTCTTGGTCACCGCCGTGACCAACGCATCCACCTAAGGTGTACGAAGGAGGTCTTTCTCCGCTGATGGTAGCGGATAGAGGCGGGCCATTGCCCGACCGCCCCTCAAGCCTGCTTCAGGCAGTTCTCCTTCCGCTTCAGTCAGCTGCATAATAGCCTTAAGCACTGCGAATGAGTCCTGAGGGGTTCGCATGCCCTGTAGAAAGGAGTCCTCCAATGGAAAATCTGTCTCTGCAGTCCAAAATGGAAGATAGCACAGTTACTTACCTGTAACAGGTGATCTCTGGGAACAGCAGGAATAAGTCTTCACATATGGGTACCGACGGAGCCTGCGTGGGAACGCTCCCCAGCTTCCCAAAAGGAAAGCTTTTGGGAGCATCCCACTGCGCCTGCGCGCTGCCTTCCCGCCTTTCCTGACCAGCTCTCCTCAGTTCGAGTTTAAAGCTGAGACAATAGAGAGAGAGAGGAAAGGAAAGACAGAAAAGAGGTACAACTCCTAGGGGAGGTGGGAGGGTTGTGAAGACTTATTCCTGCTGTTCCCAGAGATCACCTGTTACAGGTAAGTAACTGTGCTATCTCCAGGAACAAGCAGGAATGAGTCTTCACATATGGGGACTCCCTAGCTAAGATGCCTGGGAGATCCCCAAGGATATGAGACCCTGGGAATGGGTCTACTTCCTCCTATGGATCTCAGGCATCCATCCAGGGAAGGAGGGTAGGAGTTGTTTAAGAATGGAACAGTTGTTTGAGGACAGCCTGACCAAATAAGGCATCCCGGCGGGAGTCCTTGTCCAAGCAGTAGTGGGCAGTAAAGGTATGAACCGAGGCCCAGGTGGCTGCTCGACAGATCTGGTCGATGGACACAGAATTTAGATGAGCCATAGAGGTGGCCATGGTCCTCACATTATGAGCTGTGACATGGCTCTCCAGAGAAAGGTTCTTGCTCTGGTAGGCGAAAGAAATACACTGAGCAATCCAGTTGGACAGTGTTCTCTTTGAGACTGGAAGTCCCAAATGAGAAGGATCCTTTATAAGTAAAAAGCAAGAGCTCTTTTACAATCCAGAGTATGAAGACTCTTCTCTGCACTGGATGCATGAGGAGCTGGAAAAAAAACAGGTAAATATACCTCTTGGAGGTCGGTACCGGGAGATTGTGCCGGTACCCCAGAGCATTCTAACAGGTGATCGGTCGAGGCCGTGCCATCGATGCCAACCTGTAACCCCATAGGAGGAGCTTTGGAAGCCGGAGCTTCCCGCCGGGGTTGTTTGGCTGGTGCAGGGTCCTCGAGGGCAAGCCCAGAGGCATCTCGATGCTTAGAGGGAGATCTACCCATCGAGGACCTGCTAGACTTATGTTTGGTTACCTGAGATCCATCAGGAGAAGAAGACCGGGAAGAGGTCGATGCTACCGACGCTGCATCAGCGGGAAACAGGACATGGAGCTTAGCTGCCCAGTTCTGTAAACCCCGTTTAGACATTTGAGAGCAGGACGGACAATCCGGAATGGAGTGTTCAGGACCCAAACATTTAAGGCACCATTCATGGGTATCTGTAACAGAAATAGTACCGCTACACTTAGTGCATTTCTTGAACCCGGAGGCTGGTTTTTCCATGAGGGAAATTTTCTCTTGGGCCCTGAGGCCTAGAAGAAAAAATTACACTAAGTGGGGAAAAAAATGTAGATTTTTTTTAAAGAAGAAAGAAAAGACCGGCGGTACCGGTCCGGAGTCGGGGAAGGCAGACACGCGACCAAAGAAATAAAATAAAGAACTTCTTCAGTGGTGACAGGGCTCGACCTGCTGGCTCCGCGGCAAAGAAGAACTGAGGAGAGCTGGTCAGGAAAGGCGGGAAGGCAGCGCGCAGGCGCAGTGGGATGCTCCCAAAAGCTTTCCTTTTGGGAAGCTGGGGAGCGTTCCCGCGCAGGCTCCGTCGGTACCGACGTACCCATATGTGAAGACTCATTCCTGCTTGTTCCTGGAGATTTAGCACTACTAAGGAGTGTGAAATAAGCGTTACCAGCTCCTCCTTACGGAAGACTCAAACTATTGAAGGGTCCTCACCTGGGGAAAGGTCCTCTCCTTGAAGAATGTCTCCCCCTTCAAGCCCCAAGCCCTCCAGATCTTCTGCTGACCTCGAGGGACCTTCTCCCAGGACTTCCAATCCCCTGAGGTCTCTGACCCTGGGTCTGCTTCGTAAGATATCTCACCAAACCTCAATCGCTTGTCTGCAGTTCCTTCCAGGACCATGGAGGAGGGGCGCTTAGCAGGTGCTATCTTTGTGGCAGAGAGGCTCTTAAAAAAGTCCCTAATCTTCTTCTAAGCGGTATGCAAAGTGCAATAACAAAATATAGGCCAGTGAGAAAAGGGAACCACTTTCCAAGGCACTAACTCGAGAGGGCCCTTCTACAATGGTGGGGACCGTTCCTGTATCTCCCATGATAATGAGAGCCGCAGGCCACAGGACAAGATGGCCACCGGAGATATAGCGTGGGAAGTTTCCTGCCTCAACAATGACAGACTCCCGCTGCGATCCTCCTCCATTTCCCAATCCTGCGACCCCCCAGGTAGTGAGCATTGCTCATCCTGACACTGTTCCAACACTCTACTTTCTCTTTCACAGGCCTTGCAACAGCCACATGCTGCACACACCAGTTTCATTGATGGCATCAATTGCTTCCTCTGTTTCCCAGACAAAGACTTACCACGGAAAGAAACAGACAGCGGCCAACACCCAGGATTCTCACAGGGCTGCTCATGCTGTCGAGAGTCACCGATGCAGACTCAACGGCTCATGGTGCTCCCCCAGAGGCTTACTTCCGCCCACCGAAGGACTCTGGAGGCGACTGCCAATACTGCTGGGCAAATTCCCTTTCTATTTATTTATTTATTTTTTGCAGTCGGCCTCTGCCCAACAGATCTGTCTGTTCCCAAAAACAATAATAAGAAAAAACTCTTTTGGGGTGACCTGAGCTACTCAGTCAGTCCAGACAGAAACGGTCTGGACCAACCCCAGCTACTGGATACTGAATTACTGAGGAGGGAAGAGAACTCCTGAGTTAATATGGGGTAATGTCACAAAGAAAATTTGCATAATTCAGTCTCCAGCTGCTGGTGCATGAGTACAACCCGTCTGTCTGAACCAGACTTGAGGGACGTGGATTAATGGCTCCTTTAGCACAAACAGCACATAGGTGCAGAGCCTGAATAAACACTATTTTTCTTCTTAATATTTCTGTAAAGCATAGTTACTCACCTGTAACAAGTGATCTCCGGGAACAGCAGGAATTTAGACTTCACATATGGGTATCATCGGTACCAATGGAGCCTGCGCGGGAACGCTCCCCAGCGTCCAATTAGAAAGCTTTTGGGAGCATCCCACAGCGCCTGCATGCTGCTTTCCCGCCTTTCCCAACTGCCTCTCTCCAGTTGAGTTTTAAAGCTGAGACAAAGAGAGAGAGAGGGAAAGAGAAAGAGATAGAGAGATACAACTCCTAGGGGAGGTGGGTGGGTTGTGAAGACTAAATTCCTGCTGTTCCCGGAGATCACCTGTTACAGGTGAGTAACTATGCTACCTCCAGGAACAAGCAGGAATGTAGTCTTCACATATGGGGACTCCATAGCTTTAGATGCCAGGGAGAGACCCCAGAAGCTGTGTGTCACTGAGAAAGGGCTCCACTTCCCCCCCCCATGGATCTCTGGCATCCAACCGGGGATGGTGGGTAGAAGTTGATTAGGTATGGAACAGGTGTTGGAGAACAGCCTGACCAAACAAGGCATCCCGGCGGGAGTCCTTGTCCAAACAGTAATGGGCTGTGAAGGTATGAACCGAGGCCCAGGTGGCTGCTCGACAGATGTCGTCGATAGACACAGCCATTGAAGCTGCCATGGCTCTCACATTGTGAGCTGTGACATGGCCCTCCAGAGGAAGGTTCTTACTCTGATAGGCAAAGGAAATACACTGAGCAATCCAGTTAGACAGTGTTCTCTTGGAGACTGGAAGTCCCAAATGAGAAGGATCAAAAGCAACAAAGAGTTGAGATGACTTTCTATGTTGCTGTGTTCTTTGTAAGTAAAAGGCTAGAGCTCTTTTACAGTCCAAAGTATGAAGATTCCTTTCTGCATTTGATGCATGAGGCCTTGGAAAAAAGACAGGCAGGTAGACCGCTTGGTTTAGATGAAAAGGCGAGACCACCTTTGGCATAAAGTATGGATGAGCCCTAAGGGCTACCTTGTCATGATGGAACCTTGTATAAGGTGGATCAGCCACTAGTGCTTGCAACTCATTGATCCGACGTGCTGATGTGATTGCAATGAGAAAGATAACCTTCCAAGAAAGGAATTTCAAGGAGGTAGTAGCTAAGAGTTTGAAAGGTGACTTCATGAGCTGACCAAGAACCAAGTTTAAATCCCATGCCACAGGTGGTGGCCTAATGGGAGGCTTAGTTAGCAGAAGGCCTCTCATAAATCTTGCTATAAGAGGATGGGAGGAAATAGGTTGCCCATTTAGAGGCTTAAAGGAAGCTGCAATAGCACTCAAATGGACTCTCACTGAGTTAGTCTTAAGTCCTGCATTGGATAAATGAAGGAGATACTCCAGTAATGATTCCAGAGGTACAGCAAGGGGATTAAGACCCTTCTGCGAACACCATATGGTAAACCTTTTCCACTTGAAAGCATAAGAGCGTCTCGTGGAAGGCTTCCTGGAAGCATAAAGAATATCCTTTACTTGCTGAGGGAGGTTAAGATCATGGAGATCTAGGCCTTCAGCAACCAAGCCCTGAGATGCAGAGACTGGGGATTGGGATGCCATAACATTCCATTCTCCTGAGATAGGAGATCTGGAGCAGACCCTAACTCCACAGAGGGAGCTTGAGAGAGATGTAGAAGCAGAGGGTACCACACTTGCCGAGGCCAATGTGGAGCTATGAGGATCATACATCCTGTCTCTCAGAAGCTTGAATAGGGTCTTGGGAATTAGGGGAATGGGTGGAAAAGCATAAAGGAAGTCTTGGCCCCAGTGAAGGAGGAAAGCATCCTTGGCCTGAGAGCCCTGAGCCGGGATTCTGGAACAGAACCGGGGAAGTTTGGCATTCAATGGACTTACAAAGAGGTCTATGTCCGGGGTTCCCCAAATTTGAAAAATCTTGGTCACCTGGTCTACATGTAGAGACCATTCGTGTGGAAGCAGAACTCGACTGAGTCTGTCTGCCCAAGAGTTTTGTATGCCCGGAAGATACACTGCCAGGAGATGAATCTGATGCTCTCTGGCGAGGGCCCATAGTCGCAAAGCTTCGTTGCAAAGCGACAGAGAGCCTGTTCCCCCCTGTTTGTTCACATAGAACATGGCTACTTGATTGTCCATATGAATGAGGACTGTCTTGCAGCTGAGCAGGGTGTGGAACACTCAAAGAGCAAGGAAGATTGCTCTGAGCTCCAAGAGATTGATATGTAGAGTCCTGTGGAGTCCAAGTGCTTTGGATGGAGAGGTCTTGCAAATGAGCTCCCCAACCCATTGGTGAAGCATCTGTTGTGAGAGTTCCCTGGGGTAAGGGTTGTTGAAATGGGGACCCCAGCAACAGGTTCTGAGTGGACTGCCACCTTTGGAGGGACAAAATAAGGCGACTTGTGTTTGCTATTTTGTCTGACAGGCACCCTGATGCTTGGGTCCACTGAGTGGATAAAGTCCACTGGGCTGCTCTCATATGGAGGCGAGCATAAGGAACCACATGCACGGTAGATGCCATGTGGCCTAGTAGTTGTAGCATTTCTTGGGCAGTGAGATGAGGTTTTAGCACTGCTTGAGAAGCTAACTGCACCATGCGAAGGCAATGGGCCTGGGGAAAATAGGCCCTTGCCCTTTTGGTATCCAGCAAAGCTCCTATGAATTCTAGAGACTGAGTGGGAGTTAGACTGGATTTTGGGACGTTTATGACAAGATCCAAATACTGAAGGATACGTATTGTGCAAGATAGGGAGGTCCTGGCCTCTGACTCTGATGGGGCTCGAATGAGGCAGTCGTCTAAGTAGGGGAAGACGAATATCCCTAGAGTGCGGAGAAATGCTGCTACCACAGCCATGCATTTCGTGAACACTCTTGGTGCTGAGGCCAGGCCAAAAGGAAGCACCCTGTATTGGTAGTGCTTTCCTTGAAAAAGGAACCGAAGGAACTTCCTGTGAGTTGGGTGGATGAGAACATGAGTGTACGCATCCTTGAGATCTAGAGAACAAAGCCAATCCTGACTCTGAAGGTATGGCAGCAGAGTACCTAAAGAAATCATCTTGAATTTCTCTTTGAACAGGAATTTGTTCAATTCTCTGAGGTCCAAAATAGGTCTGTATCCCCCTGTTTTCTTTGGGATAAGGAAATAGGGGGAGTAAAACCCCGTAACCTGTTGATGAATGGGTACTTCTTCTATTGCCCCTTGGGTAAGAAGCATAGTGACCTCTTGATCTAACAGGTTGATGAGAGAGGTCTGAGAATTGAACTGTCTTACCATGGTGGAAGGGGGCATGCACAGGAAGTGCAGCTTTTACCCCTCTCTTATAATGGAGTGTCCACTGCTCAGCTGTCATCTGCTCCCACCTGGGGGCAAAGTGACATAACCTTCCTGGAATGGTGGAAGGCTCTGGTCCATTCAGGGCCAGGAAGGCTAAGTTCTCTAGATGAAAGTCAAAGGCCTTGTGGAGGCTGAGACTGCCGAGACGGTTGAGGCTTAGCAGTCTTTGCTTTCCTTTGTTTAGGTGGTTGCTGACCCTTCCGGGTAGGCTGACCTGTAGAACGTCCCTGCTGGGAATAAGAGGGATAAAACCTCTTCTTTTTTGAGAAGAAAGGCTTCTTGAAAGACTTCTTTCTCGCAGGATCAGCTGTGACTTTGGATAGTCTATCCCAAGTGGAGTTGTCAGCATCCAACTCATTGGCTTTTTCTTGCCAATCTTTACCAAACAGGTTCTCACCAGTACAAGGAATATTGCCCAGTTTGTCTTGTACCCAGAGCTCCAAATCAGATGCCTGCAGCCAGCAATTCTACGTGCACCTATGGCAATGGCAGAGGTTCTGCTTATGCACCCAAAACAGTCAAAAGCTGCATGGTTGACAAATTTAGAAACATCCTGGGCATGTTTGACCAATGTGAGAAAATCCTGTCTTTTATCATCAGGAAGAAGAGGGCTCAAAACCTCTAAATCCCCTGCAACTTCCTTCAGGAACAAACTGATCCTGGCAGAAAGCATGGAAGCTTGGAAAGTACGATGTCCAAAAGCATCCAAAGTTCTGCACTCGCGTCCTGGAGGATTAGAGACATGTCTCTTTGCACTTCTGATCCTTCTCATAGTTGATTCCACTACAATAGAGTGGCGAGGAAGCTGAGTCTTCTGGAAACCAGGACAAGGAGGGACTCGATACATGGTATCCAGTCTACGAGAGTGAGGAGAGGTGGTAAGAGGCGTCTCCCACATTCTTAGTATGAGATCATGCAAGATCTCATGGATGGGTAGAGTAGCTGCCTCTTTAGGAGCTTTGGGATATTGAAAAATTTCCAACTCCTTTGCTCTGGGCTCTGATTCAGGAGCCACAGCGAGCCACCTCCCTGATGAAGTCCTGAAAGGAAATATCCTCTGGAGGAGACATCCTGCGCTTAGGGGAGGAAGGCTCCTCTGGGAGAAGTATTCCTGCATCGACAGAACTGTCAGAATCCTCAGATTCTTTTGAGGACTCAAAGAACCGTCTGTCCGGATGCTCTTAAAGAGTCCGATACCCGTAGCGACTGAAGTCGGTACCGGGAATAATGGGTACCAGTGGGCACTGCATGACTGGGTGCCGGCAATGCGGACACCGATGTTGATGCTGTCGGTACCGGCACCTATACCTGTGCCGGAGTCGGTGCCGGTTGAACTGTCTGACGCAGTTCCGAGGGTGTCGATGCCGCAAGGAGAGCCGCCAGACTGTGTTCAATAGCCAGGAATCTCTGGTCTACCAACGCTGCCGATGCCTGGATGTCGGTACCGGAGAAAACAGCTGGTACCCCAGAGCATGGCACCAGTAGTTCTGCCGAGGTTGAGGCCTCGAGAACGTCCTGGAGCCCCAATAATGCTTTGGAAGCCGAAGCCTCCCGCCGGGGCAATTTTGCCAGTGCAGAATCCTCAAGGGCAATGCCAGAGGCATCTCGATGCTTAGAAGGAGATCTACCCTTTGAGGACCGGCTAGACTTATGTTTAGTTACCTGAGATCCACGGGAGGAAGAGGAAGCCCTGGAAGACATCGATGCCACCGAGGCTGCATCAGACGGAAACAGGGTACTGAGCTTAGCAGCTCGGTTCTGCCAACCCCTTTTAGACATCATGGCACAGGCCATACATTCCGTGATGGAGTGGTCAGGACCTAAACATTTGAGACACCACTCATGGGTGTCAGTGACGGAGATGGTACCGCCATACTTGGTGCACTTTTTGAAACCCGAAGAGGGTTTTTCCACTGTGAGGAATTTTTGGGCCTAAAGCCCAAAAAGGCGTGTGCACATGGAAAAAAGTACTAAGTGTTATTATTTTATTTTATTTTTTTTAAAGAAAAGAAAGAAAGAAAAAAAGAAAAACCGGCGGTACCGGTAAAGCGTCGAGGAAGGCAGACGCGACCACAAAAAAAGAAGGGCAATAAAGAAACTCTTCTGCGGTGACAGGAACAACGACCTGCTGGCTCTGCGGAAAACGAAGAACTGGAGAGAGGCAGTTGGGAAAGGCGGGAAGGCAGTACGCAGGTGCTGTGGGATGCTCCCAAAAGCTTTCTAATTGGACGCTGGGGAGCGTTCCCGCACAGGCTCTGTCGGTACCGACGATACCCATATGTGAAGACTACATTCCTGCTTGTTCCTGGAGATGGATGTTTAGACATGTTTCTTTACCTTATAACATTCCCTCACCTCTGCTCCCTGTACTTAATGCTGAATCTTGTGTTCTTCCAGTTTGCAGTCACACCAGTTCAGCATATACTTGTCACAACCATTCTTTTTTATGGGACACAACGCAGAGCACAGCAGAAAAGTTTCTAAGTCCTAACCTTATACACTGTTTCTGCAGGAATAACGTGGACATGTCCGGGAAACAATACATATATACTCGGGCCTTTCCTGAATACACTTTATACATCTCTGCGGCTGATCACGCCGCCGTTCCACCCTCTTTCACCCACATTCTAAGCTCCCCGTGCTAGCACAGTGGATGTACATGTCAGCAGTGTTTCAGGATACAGCGAGGATGTTTTTGGCACAAACGTCCCCACCGCATGTACAAACCCCTTATTCGTTTTCTGGAATGATCCCCATAGTCTAAGTTACCTCATTAGGAGATATTTCAGTACAAATTAAACAATGGGGGGTATCATGTTCAAGTTCTAGCCAGAACACACATTTAATTATGAAAACAGAGATACATTCAGCCTGCAGGGCACATATGGACCGTTTTCAGTTATACATGGGACAATATAGCACGACAGGCATCCAAAAAAAAATGAAGTCTCCTATATTAAGGCCCCCTTATAATAACACTTAGGGGTATGTTTACTAAACTGCGGTAATGTTACAGACCACGCGTTATGTAACGTTAACGCTCGCTAGGTAACTGTTACCAGCGCTTGAATCCAGGGTGAGAGCAGGAGCTCCCCCTTCCTCCCCGAGCAGCCAATCATCACCTCAGCTCAACGGCTTAAGAATTGCCATTGCCGGGGCCTCAGCTGAGCAGCGCTTGAATCCGGGGTGAGAGCAGGAGCTCCCCCTTCCTCCCCGAGCAGCCAATCATCACCTCAGCTCAACGGCTTAAGAATTGCCGGTGCCGGGGCTGCGCCTGCGCCTTGCGGGCCTGCGCCTGAGGGCCACGCCAGTTGGTCCATGGCGTCGGTTTCTGGAGGCTATATTGATGTCCTGCCTATTTATCTGGGTAATGTGCTGTTCCGTGTCTCTCTCCTCTTATCTGTTTGACTGTTTCTTTACTCTACTCTGTCCTATCTTATAATTGGCGTTCTTTTCTTTTTCACTAAATGATGTAGTATTGTAAACCGCTCTAATACCTTTTTGGTCTGAGCGGTATATCAAATTCAAAATAAACATAAACATAAACATTAGCATGAATATGTGCGTAATGAGAAGCAAGGTGTTGTGGGTATGGCCCGGACAGGGCGGACTGGCAAGGATGCATCTTCACAGGGTGTGGGGCAATGTCTGGGACACTGTAGTGCCCGACCACTGCCTGCATGGACAGGGTGGCCACAGCATGGCATGCTGGGAGGGCACTCACTCTGACCGAGCAGTGACCATGGCATGTCTAGGTTCCCACATAGCGCTCTACATTATCTGCCTCCAGTGATCCTGTTGTGTTCCCAGTGCTGGGGCCCCAATCACTGAGATGCCTGCTTGGTGCACATAGTTCCTCTGTGAGCATGCACTATGGACTGGCTAGTGGACTGTCTGTAGTTAGACTGTGCATGGTCGGAACACCTATACAGCGCAGTCTGACTGTGCTGTCTGCTGGTGACTGGCAGACAGTGGTGTGAGGCAGATGGGGTTTTCTAGAGCTATCCCCATCATTGCTGCTGGTCTGCCACTGCCCCAACCACAGGTATGGCTCTGGCTCACCAACCCTGGAGGGCTGTCGCATACCAGCAGGATGGAGGTTGCTTCACGGGGGCTGGGGCACCTGTCCCTTACCTACAAAAAGGGTGATGTGAGCCCTTTGGGGTATGTAGTGTATAACACTTTGACCTATCAAGGTACTGCTACACAAACCTCATGCAAGTCTGGAAACCCCTCTACCCTGATAACAGGTGCACATGTCAGCCAGACCCTAACGCAGGGTAAACACTAATCTGGGTGGTGTTTGGTCCCAGAGAGCCACATGTGACTGCAGGATACAGATGGACACCGAATTAACTTCAGCTGCACTGCAAGGAACCGCTGTCACACACTGGCAGTGATGGGGATGTACAGCAGGGCCTATCTCTAGCACCACATGTACTGCGGACCTAGTGCTGGACACCCATTCTATCCCTCAGGGAGAACACAGAACCTGCACAATGGCATGGTCTGTAGCTACTCTGTGCCAGTATCACGCACTGTCAGTTCATCTTTCCAAGCTGAGGTACCGGAGAGGTGCGGACCCCATTTGCTGATCAGCTGTAGACAGCTATTCAGCATGTGCATTGCATCATGGGTACTGGTGGGATTACCCTATCCTGGCACTCAGAGCAGACAGTTTGTGCGGTGACCTGCAGTCCTTCTGTACCTAGCCACTGCTGTGACATACACCATGGAGATATAGCCTACTGGTTAATACAATGCAATTCTTGGCAGTGTTCATGGGTTCAATTCCTCATTGTTCCCTCCTCTCATGCCTGTCCTACTCAAATAGTGTGCATGCCTGTAACAGCCATATTTTTGCAGATTTGTGCTGCCAGCCCATAATACCCTCGCAACAACTGCCAACATTCCCTCGGTCCGTCTATCTGCGTCTGTCAGCCGTGTAGAGTCCTGTCTGCATGTGCGGGCTGTCACCCCATGTCCTGCACTGCTACCCTTTCCTTCATTGTGCCTCTTGATGCTTGCCTCGCCTGTGCCTGATCTGCATGGCACCACCACTCCTCTGTACACCCATCATTGTAACTATCCTGTCACCTCTGCCTCCACTAGGGGACACGTATTCCCATCGTCTGCCACCAACTGTCTTTCCAGTACTTTACATTGCCAACACCCTTTGCTGTGGTACAGTTGCCCCCACCATGTTTGTCATCAGTACAGGCAGCCACATGGGATGCCTACAGATATGGCAGGTCCAGTGGCTCCCAGCTCTCCCTCCTTCACTCACCTGTTCATTGTCTTTCCTGAGTGCTCTATCTAGTCTTAGGGCTTCATCTGTCTCTGTTCCTCACAGGTCATCCTGCAGCACCTTGCAGCCCTTAGGCCACCGTAACCTATGGTTCCGTAACCCAGAGTGCCCTCTAAGGTGCTCTGTCCAGGGGTGCCTAATACGGCGCTTAGCCTAAGGAGCCCTACTGTATAGGGCACTTTACAAAGTGCCTTATGAGGCACCTTACAAGACACCTAACAAGGCACCTTATACGGCACCTTGTAGCACGCATTAGTTTGTAACATGCGTTAGCTGATACGGCTTGCTGTAACGATGCACCACCCACGCCTTTATATGGGCATCTGTACCTTTACCGCGGAACCTAACGCGAATGACATTACCGCAGTTTAGTAAACATACCCCTTAGTCTTCACTATTAAGTTATCATGAGTTATCACTGCCCATTTTATTCCTATAACTGTGGTGGCAGATAGTATGCGCTAATGGACCTTAGTGTGCACTAAGCATTTATTAAAAGCACTTCTATAGATTAAAATTTTTATGAAGCCATGAAGACCTCAGATCCTTAAACAGAGATATCAAAAAAGGAAAAGTTTTACCAATGCAGGATGATATGTTTGTCTCATTCTCTGGAAAAAAGCTGGCTGAGAGGATCTTATGACATGTGTCTGTGTGGGGCCAGCTACACATGAGTAGAAAGGCCTTCTCAATGTCAGATGAAATTGTACCAGATGAGAACTATATGTAGCAAAAGGTTACAGAACTATCATGCTGGGCGAGACAGGCCTGATTAAAAGTAATTTCCATGCATATCTTGATAAGCTGCCTATACATATTATACTCTATGAACGCAAGAAGGAAACTCTTTGGCACAATGTGAGAATTAAGGTCAGCAACAGCAGTATATATGAGAGACTGAGATAGTCCTTAACATATCATGACTTAGGTTGTAAGGTTCATTACTGGCATAGTTTGCACAAAATTAACTTATTCTGGAGACACTGCCCCCATATGACATCACCCACATGTATAACCAATTCATTCTGTTTGCCGAAGGAAAAATAATATTTCTTTTTAGCAATGATTCATTGTTACTTGGGTTATATAGCTGCAATTCCAAAATTCAGAGCAGAGCCCAGCAAAAGGAAATCAAGTTTCGGTCAGTAATACAAAACTAACATTTGAGAACAGCAAAGAAAAGTAAGACCTGACATGATAAAGTCCGAATTCTAATGTTACACTGAATATGTACAGTATGGCTTACTGACCAGTTCAATTGCCTTAGAAAAATGGCTTCTAGGCCTCCTCTATGAAAAGCAGTAATTCACAGATATGAGAAGGAGACCTTTCTGCAAATTAATATTTTAAATTACAAAGCTGACTATCTTCAAACAAGAAACACATTTCAATATAAAATTAGTGTCCAATCTGATGACCAACCTTCGAGGATGATTGGCATCAAACAGTGTAGTATCATCATCATCATCATCTTGTTCTAATGGTGTCAATTCCATGTTTTCTATGTTTGTGTCTAGAACACCATACCTTCTTGTCTTTTTGTTTCGTCTTCTTATTCTGAAATAGAATATTTGAGAATAAAGCAATTCAAATTTCTACTGGATTATATGGCTTTAAAAAAAATTACAAATTGAACTAGTTATATTCCAACCAATATTAAAGGGTCTTCTCTTCATTATACAAAACTACGCATCATTCACAACTGTGTGCATTAATATTAAATGTCAGTGAATTAGTTATGTTTCCAGAGGAAACATCAAAAGAGGTTAAAAGAACATTCAAAACTTTGTAAAGCACTGTGCCAGAAAGATTTTCTAAAGATAAGATGCATAAAGGGGCATGTTTATTAAATCTTAGTGTGAGTTAATGGATGTTACTACGAACTAATCACTGGTCAACAAATTTTTACAAAAATCATATTACTGAAATAAAAATAGTCATTTCTTATCAATTTTTATATGCTAAGCACGAATAGGACAGTGAAATTGCAAAGTTGGCTCTAGTTTTTTTGTAATCTACAAGAATTAATGTTTACATCACAAAATGCATGTCAATAGTAAATATAATAGGTCTTCAGTTAATACCTGTAAAAAAACAAGTCATAGACTACTTCTTAGATTTTTTCACCTGTCTCTTGTACAGCTGTTCGGGAGTTTCTCTGGGGAGTGTCCAGCAGTAGTCAGCCAGCATTATAGTGGACCATTTTCCCTGGTATCTTTGCTCCATCGTTGTGATATCCTGGTGAAAACGTTCGCCCTGTTCATCACTAACCATACCACAGTTGTCAGGAAAGAAATCGAGATGGGAATCAAGGAAATGGATATTTAGAGACATATTGCAGCCAAGTTTCTGATACTGCATCAGCATGTCTTCTAATAGTTCCTTGTAGTTTTCTGTCCTAACATTCCCGAGAAAGTTTGACGACACTAGGTGAAAAGCATTCCATGCTTGTTTCGCATCACCCTGCAGCAAGTTGTTGAACCGGTCATCTTTGAAGAGCTCACGAATCTGAGGACCCACAAAACTCCCTCTTTAATCTTTGCTTCACTGAGTCGAGGGAATTTTTCATGCATGTATCGGAAAGCTAGCAAAGTGCGGTCCATGGCTTTCACACAAAGTTTTTCATCAAACCTAGTTTGATGTGAAGGGGTGGTAGCAGGATTTTGTGAGCCTCAACCAGAGCTGGGTGCTCGATATTCTTCTCTCCAACTGTTAAATTTTGTCTGTGATTCCATTCCTTCCGCAAGTAGTGCCAATCCCTTGCTCGGCTATCCCACTCACATAAGAAACACATGTATTTTATATATCCCTGCTGCAATCCAATTAAAAGGGCAACTACCTTCAAGTCACCACAGAGGTGCCAACTGTACTTGTTATAGTTAATGGAAGTCAGTAGATGCTTTAAGTTATCGTATGTCTCCTTCATGTGGACCAATTGTATCTGGTCTTTTTGTGAGCGACTACTTCCTAGTATTCGTAACTGAATAATAACACGCTCAACGTATCAATATGGAATCTTGAACTTGTTGTGTGTTACTTTTTATAATTACATAACATATTACAGTTATACCAATGAAGGTCTCAGACTTATTGAGCACTCAGGTATGGACTATTGAAATATCCTAATTCAATGCTTATTTTAGCATCAACAACCTTCAATGAAAAACTTAGTAAAAGTCCGTGAAGCGAGTGGCAACTTTTCTTTTTTTTCGAGCAATCCAATACTAGACACCAATGAAGTACTTAGCTTCAATCTTCATTTGCTGCACCAGGTACCCTTCTCGCTCACACTTTCGGATCCCAACGCCAACCTCCGGCGCCCTTGCGTTTCACTAAGAGCGTTTCCTCAGAGGATCACCGCTTGTAACTTTTCACTAAAAATAAATTTCATTTCAGTAACTTATTAAATGTTCTACATTCCTCATAACCTATGATCTTATTGCCATATTATCATGCTATAAAACCATAGTCCTACCCAGACTCTACGTGATGCTGCACACGTTTCACAATAAATTTTACGAGCTGTTCCAAAGGATTCCAGTCTCTCTTGAATCATTCACTGAAAAAACGCCACGCATGCGGAATGTGAATTACGTCAGCTCATTTAAGCTGTTTCAGGGGATTGAAATTCCTTACAGGTTACTCACGGGAAAAAGTGCCGCGCTTGCGAAATTCACACCGCTGCCTCTACTCGTTGACAGCTATCCCCGCCCCAAAGTATATCATAATCGTCTTCTGCCTTTTAGATCTAACTACTTGTACTACTCGGTTAACCTTCTCACTCGCCAGCAAGCGTAACTTCCTGTGGTCAAAAATCACCATTACAATACTGCTGTTGCACATTGTACGGTACTCTGCTCTCAGCTGCTGCAATTTCTCAACGAATGCAGGCTGACCAATCAATGGTGGCATTGAGACCAGTCGGGACCACTGATTTTAAATCAAATATCCATTTTTGTTTCCTAATTATAAGAGCTTGGTCTTATGATTTTCCTGATGCTCCTGTCTCCACTTGATCAATGCAAAAGCACCGCAGTTGTTCAAAAATATGTCCTTTGGTTAAAGAGTGTTGTACCAGAGGTGCTTCTTTAATCCTACACTTCAATCGACTTCGATGTTCTCCCATTCTGATTTTAAACAGACGAATGGTTTTTCCCACATAAATCAATTCACATGGGCACATAACGACATATACCACATTTGAAGATTGACATATACCACATTTGAAGATTTTCAACCGATGTGTAACGCCATTATGTACAAAATCTTCAAATTCAATAGTGATGTCACAGATATCACAATTCCCACATTTTTTGTGACCCCTGCTCTCCTCAACCACAGCTGATGAAGCTATAGGTCTCAATACAGCCGGACTCGACTGCTCTTTTAAATTGTGATTCCGTCGCCATACACATCGTATCTTTTTATCAACTAAACCAGGAACAGCTTTTATAATGTTACTGTGTTTTCTCAGGATCTTTTGTATCCCCGAGCTCAAAGGAGAATATCGAGTAATCAAGTTGATCTGATCTGAATCTGTATAGTCCTTACTGTTGACTTTTTTTTTTGTTGTCAGCAGTAAGCTCCGATTGTTATAAAGGGCTCTGGAATATGCTCGTTTCAGCACATTCTTAGAGCAACCCCTTTCCTTAAAGTTGCTGATTAATTGTTTAGATAAGGTCTTATAGTCCCTTCCATCCGAGCAATTTCGTCTATAACGTAGAAATTGGAACAAGGGGAGACCTTCCTTTAATCGTTGAGGATGTGCACTCTTGAAATGTAAAAAGGTGTTTCGATCCGTGTTTTTTCGATAGACTGATGTCACCCATTCCTCTCTCCCCCTGATAATCTGTACGTCCAGATATGTTAATCTTTCTTTATGATACGTATATGTAAATTTTATATTCAAGTCGCATTGATAAAGCCACTGAAAAAATATCGCTAGTAATTCCTCTTTGCCTTGAAGGATACTACCAAAAGCAGAGGTTCCAAAAAAGAGTAAAGTAGCCCAAATGCCCTCGAGTATGGAGCAGACAGAGCTTAAAGATCCCAAATTACCCATGTCTAACAATAGCCAAATTAATATGAATAAAATACAGTCTCTAAAATGCTTGTATGCAAATGCTAGACGTCTAAAAAATAAGATGGGAGAGTTAGACTATATAGCACTAAATGAAAGGTTAGATATGATTGGAATATCAGAGACATGGTGGAAGGAGGACAACCAGTGGGACACTGATACCTGGGTACAAACTATATCGTAATGATAGAGCTGATCAAATTGGTGGAGGGGTTGCGTTCTATGTTAGAGAGGGCATTGAGTCAGAAAGGATTAAAGTTTTGCAGGAAACAAAATTTGCTGTAGAATCTCTATGGATTGAAATTCCATATAAAAAGGGGAAGGCTATGGCAGTGGGGGTATACTATCGACCGCCTGGCCAGAATGAACAAATGGATGATGAAATGCTCAAAGAAATCAAGGAAGCTAACAAAAGTTACAGCACAGTAATAATAATGGGTGATTTCAATTAGACCGGCATCGACAGGGTCAGTGTTATGGCAGGACATGCTAGGGGGATAAAGTTCCTAGATGAAATAAATGACTGCTTCTTGGAGCAGCTGGTTCATGAACAGACCAGAGGGGAAGCCATTTTAGACCTAGTCCTTAGTGGAACACCAGATCTAGTGCAAGAGATAAGGTTGTTGGGGACACTTCACAATAGTGATCATAGCATGATCGCCTTTGATTTAATTAGCGGAGGAGGGATAGTAAGGAAATCCACAGTACTACCTTTTAACTTTCCAAAGGGAGACTATGATAAAATGAGAAAAATAGTTAAGAAAAAACTAAAAGGAGCAGTTGCAAAGGTTAAAGACTTACATCAAGCTTGGGTGTTTTTGAAAAATACTATCTTGGAAGCCCAGACCAGCTGTATTCCATGCTTTAAGAAAAGTGGAAGGAAGTCCAAAAAACTGCCAGCATGGTTTAAAGGTGAGGTCAGAGAGGCTGTTGCCAAAAAAGCATCTTTCAGGAAATGGAAAAAAGAGCCAAACGATGAAACCTGGAAACAGCACAAGCACTGGCAAGTCAAATGCAAGGCATTGATAAGGCAGGCAAAGGGAGAATTTGAGAAGAAGCTTGCTGCGGAAGCAAAAAGGCGAAATAAAGACTTTTTTCAAGTACCTTCGTAGCAAAAAACCTGTGAGAGAGTCAGTTGGTCCATTAGATGATAGAGGGGTTAAAGGGGCACTAAGAGGCGACAAGGCGACAATGGAGAGACTGAATGAATTCTTTGCTTCGGTCTTTACTGAGGAAGATATAGGGATGTTACCCAAGACTGAAGTGGTATTTAAAGGTGCGGAAGAATTGAAGGAAATATCGATACATCGGGAAGATGTATTACAACTATTAGATAAACTGAAGAGTAGCAAATCACCTGGGCCGGATGGTATAAATCAAAGGGTGTTGAAAGAACTGAAATATGAGATTTCAGACCTGCTATTAGTAATCTGTGAACTATCATTAAAATCATCTCTAATACCTGAAGATTGGAGGATCGCCAATGTAACACCAATTTTTAAAAAGGGTTCCAGGGGTGATCCGGGAAACTACAGACCGGCGAGCCTGACGTCAGTATCAGGAAAAATGGTAGAAACCATCATAAAGAATAAAATTACTCAGCATGTAGATAGTCATGGCCTAATGGGAGACAGCCAACATGGCTTTAGACAAGGAAGATCTTGTCTTACTAATCTGTTATGTTTTTTTGAAGGAGTGAATAAACAGGTACACAAAGGTGAGTCAGTTGATATAGTGTATCTGGACTTTCAGAAAGCCTTTGACAAGGTCCCTCATCAGAGACATTAGGCAAAAGTAAAGAGTCATGTGATAGGAGGCAGTGTACTATTGTGGATCAGGAACTGGTTAAAAGACAGAAAGCAGAGGGTAGGGCTAAATGGCCAATTTTCCCAATGGAGAAAGGTAAATAGTGGTGTACCCCAGGGATCTGTGCTGGGTCCGCTGCTTTTTGACATATTCATAAATGACCTGGAAAGTGGAATAACGAGTGAGGTTATCAAATTTGCAGATGACACAAAACTATTTAAAGTTGTTAAAACCCAAGAGGATTGTGGAAAATTGTAAGAGGATCTTGATAAATTGGAAGACTGGGCATCAAAATTGCAGATGAAATTTAATGTGGAGAAGTGCAAAGTTATGCATCTAGGGAAGAACAACCCAAACTATGGTTACACGATGCAAGGTTCCACATTAGGAACTACCACCCAGGAAAAAAGATTTAGGCATCATTGTGGATACCATGTTAAAACCCTCGGCCCAGTGTGCAGCGATGGCCAAGAGAGCAAATAGAATGCTAGGTATGATAAGGAAAGGAATGGAAAATAAAACAAAAGATATTATAATGCCTCTATATCGTTCCATGGTGAGACCGCACCTTGAATATTGTGTGCAATTCTGGTCGCCATATCTTAAAAAGGATAGAGCGATTTTAGAAAAGGTTCAGAGAAGAGCCATCAAAATGGTAAAGGGGATGGAATGATACTCCTATAAAGAAACGCTAAAAAGGTTAGGGCTCTTTAACCTGGAAAATAGATGGCTGAGGGGAGATATGATAGAAGTCTATAAATTAATGAACGGAGTGGAACGGGTAAACGTAGATCGATTGTTTACGTTATCAGAATATAGAAAGACTAGGGGACATGCAATGAAGCTTGTCCTTAGCCCCTTACATTGGTATGGAGGGGTGTGGTTTTGTTTTTGCCATTGGGGTGCTTCAACCTCTGGCCTTTTCTAACTGGATGCCTTTAAATGCATTCTGGGAAAGGTAGTTCAGTTAGATATCATTTGGGCTCAGATGAAAAAAAAAACACACCTTCACTTGTAGTTGGGTTGAGTAGGTGCATTGACAAGAATTTATTCAAAGAAAAGACACGCTAGGTTCACAGATCCACCTTTTAAGATATTTTCACCAGGAATTCTTGTAACTCATTACAGGATAACTTGAACTGAAACAAAACAGCTTTCCTCAGCCTTAATTAACAGCACCTGCTTTCAGCAGAGCTTGCTGTGCAGTCCAAAACATACAGAAAGAAACTTTAAAACAGGTTTTCTTTCCCTTTCCAGTCCAGAACAAATACCTGGCTATCTTGTATGCTTAAACTCAGCACTTCAGACAGATAGACAAAATTCTCACAAGCAGATAAAACTCTTTTCAAGGTTTTCTCAGTAGTTAGACAACAAAAGCATTTCTTACTTCCTTCAGTTGAAATGGCATCAAAAAGAGCTCAGAACTGCTCACAGCTGTTTCTCAAAAGATAATCAGGAAGATTCAGCTTTGCACTGCGTCACACTTCTCCTAAGCTTAAAACATTAACAAGCAAACACAGCTCTCAGGGCTTTGGACACTGGAGGCTTCTCTTTATGGTTGACATCCCTTGCAACCCTTCTTAATTGGCAGACTGGCATACAGAGCAGTCCATGTATGAGACCCCTTCATCACAATGTAAATCTGGTTCCCCCAATTCCATTGGTTCACTCTCTGGCTCAGATTCAGATAGCTTACTTGACTGCCTTCTGTTATGGTTAAAGCTGTCTCTGGCAAATACGTAGTGCTCCTTATTAGCTAAGCTTCTGGGGCTCATACCTTGATCAAAGCCTGTAGTAACTTCACTTCTTATATGCTCTGGCCACCATCTAGCACGTCCTGTTCTCCAATTAGTGCTTCTGGCTCTCACTGCTCCATTCCTTCTTGAGTAGGCAAAACCTCTGCTCTCTCTTTCCCTCTGGTCAGCAGTTGCAGCACTCTCAGGTCTCAGGAGTCCTTCCAGTTTCTCTCCACGTGTTCTACTTGTCCCTTTTCGTCGTCTTGCTGCTCATCCTGATGCTACTGGTCTCTCTGAACTAACCTTAAACCCCTCAGGCTCCTGCTCCACCCTCTCCCCTCTCAGGTGAGAGAGATCAAACTCCCTCGTGGCAGCTGAGTGATTAGGGGATGCAGTGACGTAAGGGTTCCTTACCCTGGGCCTGTATTCCCTATCCTTTCCACCACTAGGGGCACTCTGTTCCTCACTGTAGTCAGGAATTACCTGCTTTCTAGGAGCAAATGGAGTTTTAAGTGCTGGACCTTTTAAAATGGGTCCCTTTATTAAGGTAAATTCCTTCTTTTTACCCCTCTCTTCTAGGTCCTGATAAGCTTCCTTATCACAAGCTACAGGGTAAACTATTTAAGACTAATAAAAGAAAATATTTTGTCACTCAACGTGTAATCAAACTCTGGAATTTGTTACCAGAGGATGTAGTAAAGGCTGTTAGTGTAGCTGGGTTTAAAAAAGGTTTGGACAAGTTCCTGGAGGAAAGGTCCATAAACCATTATTAAGAAGGGACCCAGGATATCAATGCTTGACCCAGTACAAGCATTGTGGAACCTGTGTCTTTTGGGGAAACTGCTAGGTACATATGACCTAGATTGGCCACTGTTGGAAACAGAATACTGGGCTTGATGGACCTTGGTCTGACCCAGTATGGCATATCTTATGTTCTTTCCACAACATGAATACATCATCGATATAGTGATTCCATACTATGATGTTGGAACCATATGGAGATTGTATCATCCAACGCTTTTCAAATTCTCCCATGTATAAATTGGCTATGGAAGGCGCACACGTGGCTCCCATTCCAACGCCTGATATTTGTTGGTATAAAATCCCTTCAAAGAGAAAATAATTCTGAAAAATAGCTAAACTCGCTAATTGTAGTAAGAATGTAATTTGGGTCTACAAAAGATCCCCTCGTTGACGCAGTTGACGCAATGTCTGTTCAACCACCTGATATGCTGCTTTCTGCAGAATGCTCGTATATAGAGACGTTACATCCATGGTAACCAATAAAATGTCGGGTGTGTTGCCCAATGTGCCAAACCATGCAAAATGTTTAAGAAATGGGTAGTGTCTTTTACATATGATGGAATCTCCACTAATAGTGGTCATAAATAGGAATCCAAGAATGTGGATAATGGTTCTAATATTGTGCCTTTATAGTTGACACTATAGGTCTACTGGGAGTTCTTGCATATTCTTGTGTATTTTTGGGACTGTGTAAACTTTTGCTAATGCTGGTGTTGTCACATTAAGATACTGATATTCCTTACAAGTAATCAGTTTATTTCTTAAAGCCTCCTGTGTAATCTTCCTTAATTCAGCCTGAAGTGCTGACTTAGGATCATCAACCAAAACTGTATATGTGAGTTGATCTTGTAATTGTTGTAATGCTTCAGATGTATAATATTCCCTGCTCAACACTACTACCGCTCCCCCTTATCGGCACACCTAATAACTATATCAGTCCTACGTTGCAATTCTTGTAATGCTTCTTGTTCTACTTTCGTTAACACGGTTCGTCTCTTCCTACTAGTTTTCGCTAAATCTTGTACTTCTGTCAAAATTAATTCTCTAAAAATTACTAATGCTGGATGCAATGGACCTGGAGGAGACCAAGTGGACTTTAATGGTAACCTTATACGACATGTTTCTTGACCGTCGATCAAAGCCATGTTTTGTGAATTCTCATCAGTAGTATGCGATGCAAAAAAATTCTTTAAATTTAATTTCCTCAACAAGTTTTCAAAATCTATACGAAACTGAAACGAATCAAAAACCATTGTCGGAACAAACGATAAACCCTTATTTAAAAGATTAATTGATGCACCTGACAGTTCCTTTGCAGAAACATTTACCACCAAATCCGTGTTCTGATCTGACCTCCTTACTTCCTTCTCTGATTTAGGTGGGCCTGAGATTTCCCTCGTCCCCCCTCCTTTCTCTTTTTACCATCCTCTTCCACTCCTAAAAAACCTTCCTTTGAAGATTTACTAGAGTCCGAATAGCTGTTATCATCAGAGATCTTATAATTAGGGAAGAAAAATGGATATTTGATTTAAAATCAGTGGTCCCGACTGGTCTCAAAGCCACCATTGACTGGTCAGGCTGCATTCGTTGAGAAATTGCAGCAGCTGAGAGCAGAGTATCACGCAATGTGCAACAGTGGTATTGTAATGTTGATTTCTGACCACAAGAAGTTATGCTTGAAGGCGAGTGAGAAGGTTAACCGAGTAGTATAAGTAGTTAGATCTAAAAGGCAGAAGACGATTATGATATAATTTGGGGCGGTGATAGCTGTCAACGAGTAGAGGCAGCAGTGTGAATTTCGCAAGCTCGGCACTTTTTCCCCGTGAGTGACCTGTAAGGAATTTCAATCCCTTGAAATAGCTTAAATGAGCTGATGTAATTCACAGTCCGCATGCGCGGCGTTTTTTCAGTGAGTGATTCAAGAGGGACTGGAATCCTTTGGAACAGCTCATAAAATTTATTGTGAAACGTGTGCAGCATCACGTAGAGTCTGGGTAGGAGTATGGTTTTATAGCATGATAATATGGCAATAAGATCATAGGTTATGAGGAATGTAGAACGTTTAATAAGTTACTGAAATTGATTTTATTTTATAGTGAAAAGTTACAAGCGGTGATCCCCTGAGGAAACGCTCTTACTGAAACGCAAGGGCGCCGGAGGTTGGCGTTGGGATACGAAAGTGTGAGCGAGAAGGGAATCTGGTGCAGCAAATCAAGATTGAAGCCAAGTACTTCATTGGTGTCTAGTATTGGATCATTCGAAAAAAAAAAGGAAAGTTGCCACTCGCTTCACGGACTTTTACTAAGTTTTTCATTGAAGGTCCTTGATGCTAAAATAAGCACTGAATTAGGACATTTCAATAGTCCATACCTGAGTGCTCAATAAGTCTGAGATCTTCATTGGTATAACTGTAATATGTTATGTTGTGATAGGCGATGGCCTAGTATGTAGCAGAGCTAGGTCTGAAGCCCTTTTTCTCCTGCTTTAAAATGTTATTGCTGATTTTGGAAAATTACAGAATGCTGTTAGCTGTTAGAAAGAAATACTGTTCTATTCTGGTTTGATAACATGTTCTGCTCTCCTGGAGATAAGAGAATTAAAACTTTTACTGTTTATTGTTTAGGTAAGCCAGATGTCTGCTTTAGTAGGAATGTCCTCCACTGTATCTTTGCTGATTGTGCACTGACCTCGTAATTAGGATGAAAATATAGCAGAGAAACTGAACAGTGTAAGAATATTTTGTCTAGCATTATGAAGATTGTTTAGTGTTTTGAGCCAAGGCTAGAGATACGTCTTAACCTTGGCTTTGTTTGGCCTTGCTTTGTTTTGTTTTTGTTAAGAATGCTTCTGATATGCCTTCCACTATCTTTGCAAGCTAACTGACCTTGCAGAAGTAGCAAAATATACTGTAGTAAAAGTATTATGTTTAGTGTTATGTCTAATTGCTGACCCGTGGCTAGTAAGACCCAAGCAGGGGGAGCGAGTCCTGGGCCCGGTCAGAGATGTCTATTGGATGAGAGTAAGTGGGCCACTGTGGCCAATGAGGAGTTTTGCCTGTATTAGACTGGAGAAGAAAAGTATATAAACTGTCATTTTTCTGAGCTCTGTGCTCAGACCATTTTGAATGATACTGCAATCTGAGCCTGTGCACATTAAACCGGCTTGAATCTTTGCCTGACTCCGGGTATTATTTATTGCATTCTTATCAGCTACTACATATTTCTGGTGCGTTGGGCCGGGAATGTGCGAGTAGGAGATGGTATGCAAGTGAATATGCCCCGACATCTTGCCTCACAGGTTTTGTCCGGCTGGAGCTGAGCCTGACTGACCGCAGGAGGGTCTCTGGCGCCCCTGGTCCTTTTGTATTGGAGGAGACTCCTCCTTGCCTCCGCAGGTTGCTGCTTCTGGCCGGCCAACACCTCGAACCCGAGGGGAAGTCCAGGATTCAACCCAAGGAGGGATTGGTTGCGCAGCGCATTAGCTACCAGATCCGGTGAGTATTGATTTTTCTGGTTCTTAGTCAGATAGCTTTGGGAAAGTCTCGAGACACTTCTGGTACAGTAACAGGTAAAGGAAGTCTGATCAACTTCCACGGGCGATCCTAGTACCCCTGCAAGTAGTGCGCGGGGCGAACCCATCAGCCCTTTTGGTTTCAGTAATTCTGGTTTGTCAGTCAGCCCGGGAATTTGGAATTTGGAAAATGCTAGCATGTTTGTCTGTGTGAAGAATGCTTGTGAAAAGGAGGAAGCGTTGGGAGTTATCTGTTGAAACCACGAGTTTCCCTTCTAGTATAAGGGTAGGATTATATTCCGTTGGGTAATTTGTGACACTTTACCGCATATGAAATAGTAAAAGTATAGTTAAGAAGAGTCACTGTAAAAGCAAGAAGCTGTCTCCCTCATTCAGCTGCAGCACAGAGTGAAAATGACAGGAGACGTGTTTGTGCAGAGGAATGTTTTAACCCTATAAAGGCATGTTTTCAAAGTTCTGCTGCTGGGCTAATGGGTGCTTATTTTAGGGAATTATACCTGTTTTTATTCAATATTTTGTAATAGTAATGTGCCTTCTGCTATGGTCATGTATTATATATCATTTAATAAGAATGTTTAGTCAGGATTGTGGATCTCGATAGTATTGTACTTAGCCTGGAAAGGGTTACATTCCTACTCGAATTCCTGTGCAGATCAAGTGAGCAGAAATCTTGTAGGGCTCAGGTTTCAATAGGAAAGGATGCTTGTATTTTCCCTTTGCCCTACGAAGCCTACGAACTAAGAAGGAAAATGTGTATATGTATTTTAGATGTCCACCCGCTTTATGGAAAAAGCATCCAGAATGAATGTCTTTTTGAATCTCTGCTTCCTAGAAACTGTAAAATTGAAAGTAATTTCTTTTGTAAAGCCAAGCTGATTACAGCTGGCAGTTAGTTTTTTTGCCAAGTAATTTTATTCCATTTATACGTAACAGCTATGTAGTCATCATGTTATGAACTATAGTTCTTTCTGTAGGATTTGTTATTATAACATGTTGCAGAAGTGTAGTTTTCTATTGTAAGGACTCTATCTAGATTGTTCCTCTGTCTGTTGACAAGCACATGTGGGGGCTACAGTCCACCGCTGACACTGCAGGCAGGGATTCATTTTACCAGTTCAGAGTCACCCACAGTCAGCGCCCGAGAACATGAAGTGGAATCCAAATAGTGCAGGCAGCCCTCACTATATGCTCCATGAAATCCAGCAGCCCAGGAGAATTTGCGCCTGGTAAATGCAGTTTTTGTCAAGTCAGTCCCAGGGAGATATAAAACAGAACTTGCAGAAACGGGATGGATTTGCGGGCATGAATACAGCACGATTAAGTTGTTCAGAATGTCTGTGAATTGTGGAGATAATGTGACAGAGAAAGTGAATGTAAGATGGAGAAGAGAGCAGTTCTTCTTGCTGATACTATAGTTGAATGATGTGGAGGAAGTTTTCCTAATCGAAGGAGCTGGATTGATAGTGCTGTCTGTTCCCCGAGAAGAAGAGTAGCGGTTCTATAGTGCATCTCCAATCAGGCCAGCAAAGTTCCTGTATACTTACCAGCATTTCAGCCCCACCTGTAGTATGGGTAGAGAATAATCCACCTGGCCTAGCAAAGAATATAGCTCCTGTACTTGTTACCCTTAAGCCAGGAGCAGAACCAGTGCATGTGCGTCAGTATCCCCTCCCGAGACCAGCAATTGAAGGCATTCATCGCCATTTGAAGAAATTATTGCAGTATGGACTTCTCAGAGAATGCCAGTCACCCTGGAACACCTCCCTTCTCCCAATCAAGAAGCCTGGGACAGGTGATTACCGCCCAGTGCAGGATCTACGTTGAGTGAACAGTGCAGTTGAAACCATACATCCAGTAGTACCAAATCCTTACACCCTCCTAGGACTGATTCCAGCAGAAGCCACTCACTTTACTGTTTTGGACTTAAAAGATGCCTTTTTTTCTGTATACGCCTGGCAGAGGCCAGTCAGCTTTTGTTTGCATTTGAATGGGAAAACCCTACCACAGGACGGCGAGGGCAACTTACTTGGACTCGATTACCACAAGGATTTAAGAACTCACCCACTATCTTCAGTGCAGCCCTCAGTCAAGATTTGTCAAGCTACTCTGTGATTCCGGGAAAAAGAATTTTGCTCATAGCCACCAATAACAAATCTGATTGTATACAAGCTACAAGTGATCTCTTGCACCTTTTGAATGAAGCTGGATACAAGGTTTCCAGAGCCAAGGCGCAGCTGTGCCAGACAGAAGTGAAATACTTAGGGTTCCATCTGTCCAAAGGAACCTGGAAATTAGGACTTGAGCGAAAAGAAGCAGTATGCCGCATCCCAACCCCCACTACTAGGAAACAGGTGCGAGCTTTCTTGGGAGCTGCAGGCTACTGCCGAATATGGATACCAAATTTTGCGCTCATGGCGAAACCCTGGTACCAAGTCACACAGGGAATGGAACAATCTCCCCTGGAATGGGGCTCAGAACAAGATAAAGCATTCAAATCACTGAAAACAGCATTGATGTCATCCCCAGCTTTGGGACTACCAGATGTGCAGAAACCATTTCGCCTGTATGTCCATGAATCAAGTGGAAACGCATTGGGAGTCTTGACCCAGCCTCTTGGGTCTTGGCAGCGACCTGTGGCCTACCTGACGAAACAATTGGATCCTGTTGCCAAAGGCTGGCCACCTTGCCTGAGAGCTGTAGCAGCCACAGCCCTCTTAGTGAGCGAAGCAGATAAGCTCACCTTAGGACAAAACCTTCTTCAAGTTACTGTACCACACTCTGTTTTAACCCTGATGGAACATAAAGGAAGCCATTGGCTCACTAATGCTCGAATGTTAAAATATCAAAGTATGCTATGTGAGAATCCTAACTTGCAATTAAGTCTCAGCCAAACTCTAAACCCAGCCACCCTATTGCCCGTCGGTCCAGGCCCTCCTGACCATGATTGCTTGGAAGTAATGGACATTGTGTACTCAAGTTGCCTAGACTCAACTGATATCCCCTTGGACCGCCCAGACAAAACTTTCTTTGTGGATGAAAGCAGTCTTGTCATCATTAATGGACATAGTTGTGTTAAATATGCAGTGGTGACCCTTGATCTAGTAGTTAAGTCCTCAGCCCTGGTCCCAGGTTCTTCCTATAGCCCTTCATAGGATATACTTAGCCCCTGCTAAGTCTTTAGGAGTTTCCCCTTTTGAGATTCTGAGATTCTGTAGCCTATTGTATAGAGAGTAAAAGGAGATGTGTGACAGATAGGATCTGAAATTACCAGATAAGCACTATTGGTTTTAAGTTCTGTTTTGCAGGGTCTTCATGCGTGAGTACGAGATCAGCCCATCCAAACCCCTGCATCCTTTCAAGCCTGGAGCCTCGGTGTGGGTGACAGAGTAGAAGAAGACACCGCTGGCGCCGTATTGGAAAGGGCCATATGTCGTCTTGTTATCAATCCCAACAGCAGTTAAAGTGGCCGAGATAGACTCCTGGATCCACCACAGTCGAGTGAAACCAGCCACAGTACCTGAGAGTCGTCCCTGGACTTCGATCGCCAATCCTGCAGCACCTTTGCGACTCATGCTGCGAAGAAAAGATCCGTCATTGTAAGAACTTTACCAACCTGCTCCTGGACGTCAAGAGAACAGACGTCCTCCAGTTTTGTATTCCAGCAGCCGCTTCTGAACTTGGTCATGGACTTCCATAAATGACTCCATTGCGCCTCACCCTACGACAACAGCCACGGACCTAAGACTTATTGGTCCCTCGGAAACTGCACTATTTCAAGACTGTTTGTTTATCCGAAGGTAAGCCTCGCATCTGGAGAAAGCTGAAATCATCAGAAATAGACTGTGTTGTGTTAAGAAATTGAGTCCTCTACGAGACTGTGTTCAAATGCTCTGAAAAAAAAAAGAAAAAGAAAAAAACTGTTTTGATCTCCTAAAAAGTGAACTGCTCTAAGGAGGCAATAATAGCCTGAGAGACTGTACTATGATATTTTAAGAGCCTGAGACATCCCAGAGGACAGTGATACTTTGGAATCTACAGCCCTACTCCTGCCACAAAGCTGGTAGGTCTACGTACGGCAGAAGCTTGAGGACCTACAATCAACTCTACGTCTGCTACCTGTTGTGGATGCCGACAGTTCCACCATTTTTCCAGAGACTATGCTCTTTATGGATTCTTATTCTTGCTTCGTTCTGGCGGCAGCCTTGGGGTGCTTTGAATTGACTCTTGCCCTACTTCCCTGTGCAGCCTGCAAACCTAGTATTTGCACAACAGGGAATACCCGGACTTGTCTCAACCCCCCGCCAGAATCTTTCCTCTCCTGTTATGGGAACTGCGATGGAACACTGAGAACGGGCCTATTGCTATGATGAACAGTATATATGTCATTTGTTCCTCCTATGTCTCCTGCCCCTCCGCTTATACACTAGGCATGCTATATGATTTGACAAAGACACTTGTATCAAATGTATTTTTGATTGTGGCTATTTGCATATGTATCCCCTGTTTCCTGCCCTTATGCTTGCGCATGCTGAACTCTATTATCGATAGTACTATTGACCGCAAGGCAGCGGCACATATATTAGTCTCATGGAATTATTACCCTGTACCACACAGTGATCCCTCTACTATGGTCTGAAGTATTTTTGCTATTTGTGTGATTAGATTCTCACTCTTCCTCACTTGCGGGTGAGAATAATCAAAAGGAGGGAATGTGATAGGCGATGGCCTAGTATGTAGCAGAGCTATGTCTGAAGCCCTTTTTCTCCTGCTTTAAAATGTTATTGCTGATTTTGGAAAATTACAGAATGCTGTTAGCTGTTAGAAAGAAATACTGTTCTATTCTGGTTTGATAACATGTTCTGCTCTCCTGGAGATAAGAGAATTAAAACTTTTACTGTTTATTGTTTAGGTAAGCCAGATGTCTGCTTTAGTAGGAATGTCCTCCACTTTATCTTTGCTGATTGTGCACTGACCTCGTAATTAGGATGAAAATATAGCAGAGAAACTGAACAGTGTAAGAATATTTTGTCTAGCATTATGAAGATTGTTTAGTGTTTTGAGCCAAGGCTAGAGATACGTCTTAACCTTGGCTTTGTTTGGCCTCGCTTTGTTTTGCTTTTGTTAAGAATGCTTCTGATATGCCTTCCACTATCTTTGCAAGCTAACTGACCTTGCAGAAGTAGCAAAATATACTGTAGTAAAAGTATTATGCTTAGTGTTATGTCTAATTGCTGACCCGTGGCTAGTAAGACCCAAGCAGGGGGAGCAAGTCCTGGGCCCGGTCAGAGATGTCTATTGGATGAGAGTAAGTGGGTCACTGTGGCCAATGAGGAGTTTTGCCTGTATTAGACTGGAGAAGAAAAGTATATAAACTGTCATTTTTCTGAGCTCTGTGCTAAGACCATTTTGAATGATACTGCAATCTGAGCCTGTGCACATTAAACCGGCTTGAATCTTTGCCTGACTCCGGGTATTATTTATTGCATTCTTATCAGCTACTACAATGTAATTATAAAAAGTAACACACAAGTTCAAGATTCCATAATGATACGTTGAGCGTGTTATTATTCAGTTACTAATACTAGTCTTTAATGTGGACGGCATGTGCTACTGGAATAGATGGAAGACGGTTTCCATTGTTCAAAAGCACAGCCTTCAGACTCAGTTTCGAAGAGTCTATAGTCTCCAGTCTTGTGGGTCATGAGTGATTTTTAAGGCATTCATGAGGCTTTCAATACCAGACTAGAATACCAGATTACTTTCCTTTCCGACTGCTTATAGTACACTGCTGACATCAGATGGCTTCAGCAGCCGTCTGGCAGTAGGATTACATTGCATCAGAAAATGATGCAATCAACTCTGGATGATGTGTGCATGCTGGTATTAAGAAATGTGATGCAATATTACATCATTCAAGGCGTATTTGGGATGTTGTTGATGTCCTACTGGATAAATTTACACGGTGAAACGTCAAAAATGAACTACATGCAATATCTTCAAAACGAGAGCCAATAAAATTTTTTAATGTTATATTCCTGTTCAGCTCACCAAGATACTACAGATTACGGCCTTTTAAAGTCAGTAATGATTTCAATGTTGACCAGTGGCATCGATGTGACCATAGGAATACAATAGGCCATGGGCAGAACATTGCATGAAGTAATGAACTTATTGTTGCAAAGCATCAACAAACATCACCCAAAGTTTCACTTGCATACAGAAAACTGCTTGCAGGTTCTCTTCTACTTTTCTCTTTTAAATTATACGAGGTATGACAAAGTGTAAACAAGACTGTCCCATAAATGTTTTATTAAAAAGTCTACAGAGAAATTACGCATTGTCCCCTTCAAAATAATCCCCCCTAGAGTTAATGCACTTCTGCATTCGCTTCTGCCACATATGGAAGCACTCGGTAAAGTCCTCCTCTTTGAGGTCCCTCAGCTCCCTCATCACAGTGGCCTTGATCTCTTCTACAGAGGTGAAACAAGTTCCTTTGAGCACAGTCTTCAACCTAGGGAAGAGCCAGAAGTCGCACGGTGCGAGATCTGGGGAATAAGGAGGGTGGTCGAGAGCTGAGATCTGTTTGTTGGCCAAGAACTGCCTCACACCGAGTGCGGTGTATGCAGGCGTGTTGTCGTGGTGGAGCAGCCACGACTTGTCTCTCCACAAAGCCCGCCTGCTGCGCTGAACCCGGCCATGGAGGCAATTGAGGATCTGCTGGTAGAAGTGCTGGTTCACTGTCTGACCCTCAGGCACTAACACATGATGGACCACTCCCTTCTGGTCGAAGAACGCGATCAGCATGACCTTGGATCCTTTATTTGGACATGCGCACCTTCTTGCGTCTGGATGACATTTGAGTCTTCCACTGCAGGCTCTGTCTCTTGCTTTCAGGGTCATACTGGAAGACCCAAGTCTCGTCTCCTGTGATGACTCGGCCAACGAACTCTGGATCTTCTCTTATAAGTCTCGACAGACATTGACCTGGTGCTCCTTCTGGTCATCCAATAAAAGCTTGGCACCATCTTGGCACATACCTTCCACATCCTCAGCTCCTGCACCAAGATGATCCGCACCGATTCCCTGTTCAGGCTGAGCTCCTCAGCCATCATCCACACCATCAATCTGCGATCACGCCGCACCAGCTGGTTCACTCTGTCAATGTTTTCAGCCGTCTTTGTCGTGGAAGGCCGTCCTGACTTGGGGTCATCCTTCACCTCCTCGTGGCCAGTCTTGAAGCGTTTGTGCCACTCGAAGACTTGCGGCGTGGACACTGCATCTTCTCCATAAGCCTTTTGGATTAGTTGAAGACACTCAGTTGGACCCTTCTCCAACTTAACCAGAAATTTCAAGTTGATTATTTGCTCCATATTTCTGCCACCTCCAGTTGCATTACAAAGCGATGGAGCAATGTGCTAAAAAAGAAAAACAGAGTGAATGAGATGAAAAATATTATAGTAGAATAGTGGCGAGATGTTGAACAACACAGCATAAGTGGTTAGCCAACTGGCATTGAGTCATAGGCTTGGCTGCCACAGTTTTGTTTCTTTTTTGTCACACCTCGTATTCCATATCATAGATGTTATTAAACAATTAGGAAATTTTTGAGAAATTAATTCTACATTTCTGGAAAATTTTCTTATTTAGAGACCGTTTCTATAAACCAAAATAATCCACAGCGAAGAAAAAGGTATTGGTAATTGAAACAAAAAACAACAACAAAAAAAGGGAAAATAAAGCAAAAAATATCCTTATCTTTTGTATTTGATTCAAGCAGGACCAATGTTACTCATCTGACAACACAATATTTTAACTAAGAGAGGTTAAGGACATGTAAAAACTTGCATTTACTTGATTAGGTAAAAGTCAGAGAACACAGCTTTCTCCTTGCTGAATAATCATGGCTCCCTATAAGGTTGAAGTTATCATTTCCAGGACCACCCTAGCACCTTTATATCAATTGGCTTGATATTATTCACACGCCAATCCCCAAGTACTTTAACAGATTTTAATGATAGCTAACAGATTACTAGTAATAGGCCTGCAATTTCATTGTTTTAGTTCTTTATGACATCTGGAGTGCATGTCATCTGATCCTAGTAATTTGCTGCAACTGGTTCATGAACAGACGAGGGAGGAAGCCATTTTGGACCTAGTCCTAAATGGAACACAAGATCTGGTGCAAAAGATGAGTTCTGAAGCCACTTGGCAAAAGTGATTGTAGCATGATCACATTTGATTTAATAAATGGAGGAAGGATGGCAAGGAAATCCACAGTATTATCTTTGAACTTTCAAAGGGAAGACTATGATAAAATGAGGAAAATTGCTTCTTTTAGTTTTTTCTTAGCTAAGGTCAAAAGATTTACATCAAGAATAGGTGTTTAAGAATACTATCTTGGAAGCCCAGACCAACTGTATTCCACATTTTAAGAAAAGTGGAAGGAAGTCCAAAGAACTGCCAACATGATTTAAAGGCGAGGTCAGAGAGGCGGCTCTTGCCAAATAAAGCATCTTTCAGGAAATGGAAAAAGTTGTCAAATCACGAAAACTGAAAATGACATAAGTACTGGCAAGTTAGATGTAAGGCACTGATAAAGCAGGCAAAGAGAATTTGAGAAGAAGCTTGCTGTGGAAGCAAAAATGCGTAATGAAGACTTTTTCAAGTACATTCTTAGCAGAAAACATGAGAGAGGTATACATCCAAGGATACTGAAATAACTGGACTATGAGATTACAGACCTTCTATTAGTAATCTGTGAACAATCATTAAAATCATCTGTAATAGCTGAAGAATGGAGGATGGCCAATGTAACACCAATTTTTAAAAAGGCTCCTGGGGTGATCTGGGAAACTACACACCGGTGAGCCTGAAGTCAGTATCAGGAAAAATAGTAGAAACCATCATAAAGAACAAAATTACTGAACATGTAGATAGTCATGGCTTAATGGGAGACAGCCAACATGGCTTCAGCCAAGGAAGGTCTTGCCTTACTAATCTGTTATGTTTTTTTGAAGGTGTGAATAAACAGGTAGACAAAGGTGAGTCAGTTGATATAGTGAATCTGGATTTTCAGAAAGCCTTTGACAAGGTCCTTCATGAGAGCCTCTTGGCGAAATTAAAAAGTCATGGGATAGCAGGCAGTGTACTACTGTGAATCAGGAATTGATTAAAAGATAGAAAAAAGAGGGTAGGGCTAAATTGCCAATTTTCCCAATGAAGAAAGGTGAATAGTGGAGTACCCCAGGGATCTGTGCAGGGTCCACTGCTTTTTGACATATTCCTAAATGACCTGGAAAGTGGAATAACGAGCAAGATAATCAAATTTGCGGATGACACAAAATTATTCAAAGTTATTAAAACCCAAGAGGATTGTTAAAAATTGCAATTGGAAGACTGGGCATCCAAATGGCAGATTAAATTTAATGTGGTTAAACACAAAGTTATGCACCTAGGAAAGAACAACCCAAACTATGGTTATAAGATGCAAGGTTCCACATTAGTTATGTGGCAAGGTCAGCCATCCAGAGCATGGGGGAGGTGAAAAGCATAAGGAATTCACCTTAATCAAGAGGCCTCTGTTAGGTGTGCAGGGTCAGAAGGTCAGAGCCACGTTTCAAAAGCAGAAAAACCCCAGCTGGAATAGGTTTCAGGAAATGCTTGATAGAGTAAGAGGGGGAGAATGCAAGCACCAGGACCAAAGCCCTTACTCTAACAAGTGCACTGATTATTCTAAGTTCAGAAGACAGATATTACAAACACCTGGGAGAGAAAGAGGTGGGGTTGGATCCCAGTGAGTATAAACCCTGGTTAGATTGTGGAGAGAGAAGGAGCAGCAGAGGAAGCAGGAGGAGCAGCAAAGGAAGAGAAGCAGCAGATGCAGCAGATGGGGAGAGGAACAGAGTCCAGAGCAGAAAGGACGATGGAATGCTGGAGAAGCCAGAGCAAGTGCTAACTCCTGGAAAAGGACTGAGCTACCCAGAGCTGAGAGAGCTGTTTTCCATGAATCAGGATGGCAACAGAGGTGGAAGCCAGGAAGTGGAGAAGCTTTCAGACCACCAGAGAGGTTGTCAGCTGAGCAGTCTGATCAAGTGAGTGAGTCAGAGCCCATGCAATTGGGAGAACCAGAGCCAGAGGTGGGGGAAGAAGATATGTTTATGGATTGTTCTTTATGTCAAGCTTTAGAATTGAAGTGTTGAAGAAAAGCCAGCCTTGAAAGAATTGTTCCTCTTGCAAAGGTAACCTTAAAGCATTAGCAGTAAGGAGGTAAATTCCTGTGTGTTTTGAAAAGGGAATTTACTGCCACATAAGCTTGTAAAGGAAGCTGTGTTCATGCCTGATTATCAGCTGTGTTAGAACTCTGCAACAGCAAGGAAGCTAATTGGCTGCTTTAAGGGTTTGTGCTTTGCTCCTGTTTTATATGAAAAGCCTGCTAAGAGTTTGAGGACATTTTGAATGCTTATTTCATATTCACCTGGAAGTGCAGCCCACAGAATTGAGGCTGAGTGAAGATAAACTGCCATAGGAGAATTAACCTTGTTTTCTTTGTGCTATGATTAACAAAGGACTATAAGAAAAGTGGCAGACTGTTCTTGTGAAAAGGCTAAGCTTCTACATTTAAGAGGACTTTGGAAAGCCATTGTTGAGTTGTTTGTTTTTGCCACCAGTTTGCTGAACCGTAAGCAAAAGCCTATAATTTATCCTGTTAATGGAACCTTGAACCTGATCTGTTCTCTTGTGTTTAAAAGAAAAACTTTTTCTGTCATAAGCCTTACCCTCGGTTTGCCTCAACTACAATCCTTTTACTTGAAGCATAAATATAGCTGGTAGAGGAAGGATACATCAACCACCACGCCCTCAACAACTAAAGACTAGTGGTTTTGCTGTTGTGCTTGTGACAAGTTACCATCATCCAGGAAAAAGATTTAGGCGTCATCGGGGATAACATGTTGAAACCCCGTCCCCCCTCCCCCTGTGCAGCGGTGGCCAAGAAAGCAAATAGAATGCTAGGAATCATAAGGAAAGGAATGGAGAATAAAACAAAGGATATTATAATGCCTCTGTATCGTTTCATGGTGCGATCACATCTTAAATGCCAGCATTTCTGCAACAAATTCATATGTACTCTTGTTCAAGGATCCGGTTCCAAGGTTGGTATCACAGACCCAAGGGCTGAAGAGTTGCAGGTCTGTGCAGCTGACTGAGAATCACATGCTCCAAGTTGGCTGGGACTTGAATGAACTCTCGGTCATGAAGAAGGTCGACTCTGAAGAGTATGGCACCAACCATCAGGTAGTCAAAATCTTGGGAGAGAATCAGGCTGCTCTTAGGACAGACTACCATCAAACCTGGCCTTCCCAGTCAGAGCACATCAATCGTGTGACATATTTGGTCTTCATACAAAAGGCTGACTGGGCCAGTCTGATATCCAAGTATGGGCAATCCAGGCTCTCCGCATACATTAAGAGCGCAAATACCACCACTATTATCTTGAGAAAGGTACAAGGAGTAGCATCTAGCTCAAAGGCAAGGCTCAGAACTGAAGAGGTGACCTATGATCACAGAATCGGAGAAACAGTAAATGCTGTTCACATGGGAAAACAACAAATGCCTGTGACAGGAGCACTCTCGGGTCTTGGGCTCCCATGAAGGGTGCTACTAAGCAGCTAGCCAGACTGAACACACCCCGTGATCTGTTTCATTAGCTGTAGCACAACACAGTTGACAAAAGGGGCCCCAGAGGGCTGTCAGGAGCCAGTAGGCATGGTGAAAGGCCACCCCACCATAAAAGGGCAGCAAGAGGAAAGAAGGACCTCAGTCCAACTTACCAACCCCTCCTTAGGGGTTACATGGGGTCCACCTGCTCCTCTTCAGGCCCACAAGCACTAGTACCGATAGGAAACTGCGTTGGAGAGGGCAGATGTCAATTCCAGGAAACATGGGCAAACCCGTACTCCGAGCCACGTTAAGCCTTTCCAGAATCCCAATGACTACTGCTCTGTAGTGTGGATCAGGCCCATCTGCACCACTGCACCAGATCACCCATCTTACCACCTACTAGAGGCAGAAAACTATTTGCTTATCTCAGTACTGAACCAGACAGCATACCGAGCAATATCATTGAAAGTTGCTCAAGTTTGCCTCCAGCTGCTGGTCTCAGGATTAGAAAATGAAACCAGATATTTTAAGGGTAGTAACAATCAAGAGAAATTCCTGTTCTCACTTATCTGACTGTCCTTGACAACAGTAATTTACAACACAGAGTTATTTATATAAAACCAACGTGCAGAGCCTTGGAAAAAAATAAAAGCAGGCAAAACGTACAAGGGACACAATGTCATAGAAGGACTACAACAAACAGAGAAGCAGCAAAATCTCTAATTCAAAAAACAGCAGAGCAGGGACCAAGATGCAGGACAAAGTATAATAATATTAGCAGACTTGTGAAGAAGTTTACTAAAGTATGAGTTTGCTCCCTAACCTGCATTTTTCCTTCCATTCCCCAGCTTGAGCCCTTCATATCCATCTTGTGCTCACAAAGCAGTTTGATAGAAACATAAAAATGTTAAACAGTAAAGGATAATTTTGGTCTAGCAAGTCTGGCCCATGTGTAACCATCTGCTGTTTTGTCACAAGTCTTACTTTCTGTCATTCTTCCCTTTCTCTGCCACTAGCATCCTTATGGGGCATGTTACTAAAAGGTGTGGCACCAGGAGTGCATGTTTTAGTGCTGTGCTAACATGTTTTGGGGAAACTGTAGCCAGAAGGTACCCACGCTAAAAGCACCATGTGGGGTTAGGGCAGAGTTGGGGTGATAGTGAGTGGGAACAGCCACATGTGGCTGACGCGATCATGCTAACTGCAAGCTAGAAGCACAAAGATACCACTAACATCTCCGACCAGGTGGTGTTTGTACCAGCCTGTATTACCAAATTTTACACTTTTCCTTTAAACCTGTCACTCACTAGCTCACTGACTAGGCACAGACATTTTGGTAAATACAATATGCTTTTATTAAATTAAGTCATTTTAGAATAATAAGTAAAAGTTTAGCATCAATACATCACCGGATATTGTAGCTTCACTCCAGTAGGTCGGGGGAGTGGTCAACGATCACTTAGAGGAATCCGGGAGGCCACCGAAACACATCTGTCTCGTCTGTCAGGTGAAGTCCCGTTTTCCTGCTGAAAATCCCCCTCCTAAATACTTTAACTAAAGCCGTGCATGCTGCATGCTGTTGTCATTCATAGGTTAGCAAGGTGCATGCTCAAATCAGGATTGGTTAGGGTTAATGCTGTGCTCGTGATCTACACCTGAGGGGTGTCAGGTGCCTATGAGTCACTCATACAGTTCTGTCCGGCCAAAGCTGCTTGCTCGCCCAGAGATGTTGACCTAACGTAACCCCAAGCTCAGCTCTATTCACCAGACTGCAAATACAGAATGGCTCAAGAGTTCAGCTGACCTCTCACATGCAGCATGGCTTAAAAGTTCAATTTCCTTGCAAAGTTCAATATTCCTTGCTGATCCAAATAAATTTTTAATTAGTAATACACAGCCTTACTAGTGCGTTGCAAACACAGGTTCTGGCCATGAATCCCACACAGTTTAAAAAGACCATAACCATCCTGACAACAACCACCAGAAGGTAAACCTCCCAACATGCTCACCATTTACCCTCTGCTCTATCTGCTGCTAGCACTCCTGCTGCTGCTTACCACAGCACACAACTCTCCAACCACTACACCCATACTATGGCCCACAAACCACCCATCTGTCAGAGCAAACTCCCACATCCCACATAACACTCAAACAAGACGCCTAATACACATAAAAATCTCTATACCCAAAATTACCCCTGCAGTACCCAATTCCCCACCCACACACTCTCTACAATGTGCACTAACACATACATGATCCATCCGAAACAAAACCCAACCCATCAGAGATCTCCTGGAATCAAATAAGCTGGACATGCTCTGCATTACCGAAAGTTAAATTAGTCTTACCTGCTAATTGTACTCCAGTCCAGTCCCAAACTCCAGTCCAGTCCCGAACCTCTGGAATTGTGCACCTCTCACAGCAGCTTGGAGACTGAGAAACTTCAATTTTGTGATGTCACTGGTATGTATCCACAGGCAGTTCCTCTTCACACCAGTAACCTAATGACAAAGCATACTCACCGGAGCAACAATTAAGTAACAACTGCCTCTACATAATTAAACACCTATTGTAACTGTCTAAACAAATAACCAAAGAGAAAATTCAGAACTAACAGTGTAGTGTCACTGTTCTCACGAAACTAACCCAGAAAGGCACAGGTCCTACCTCCCCTCTGTATGGAGAATTTGGCCTTTACAACTATCTTCCCGTCGATATCCCGCCCATGTGGATCCGACCCTACACCACCAATCTGTTCTCTTACCTGTTTGAAATGCTTCTGCTTAAGGTCAGCCTCCATTAGACAGAAACATGGGCAGGATACTGGACTGGACTGGAGTTCCTCCAGGAACTACAATTAGCAGGAAAGACTAATTTAACTTTCCTCATCGTCCCTCCAGTCCAGTCCCGAACCTCTGGAGATGTAACAGAGCAGTACCCACAAATTCACTGGGAGGGACCCGCTAGAGCAGCCTGAAGCACCGCCGATCCAAAACAGGTATCCCTTCGCGCCTGGACATCCAGCCGGTAATGCTTGACAAACGAATTCAGAGACGACCAGGTCGCCGCTCTACAAATGTCTTCCACTGACACCCATCCGCGTTCCGCCCAAGACGCTGCTTGTGCTCTAGTGGAATGCGCTCGTAGACCTTCTGGCACTGTCCTGCCCTTCAACAGATAAGCTGACACTATCACCTTTCGAATCCACCTGGCAATGGACGCTTTCGACGCCATCTCACCCTTCCGCACTCCACCAAACACAAACAACCTGTCCAACTTGCAGAATGCCGCCGTTCGAGCCATATATTTCTTTAAGGCTTGACGGACATACAACCGACATAAACTGTCCGATGAAGCTCCCTCCTTGCCCTCCCGGAAAACCGGCAAGGAGACTACTTGACTCATATGAAATGCTGATACCACCTTGGGCAAAAAGGACGGCACTGTTCGTAAAATTACTTTCGAGTCCTGAAAAGATAGAAAAGGCTCCTTACAGAAAAGCATTGAAATCCTCCGGGCCGAACAGATAGCCACCAGGAACACAACATTAAGAGTGAGATCCTTTAGCGTTGCCCTAGACAAAGGCTCAAAGGGCTTGAGACTCAGCGCCTCCAACACCATGGAGAGATCCCACACCGGAACTAGCCGCTTGCTAGGAGGCCTCAAGAGAGTTACGGCCCTTAAAAACCACTTAGTATCCGCATGGCTCCCCAGTGCCTCCCCTTTTACCTTACCCCTGTAGCAGGAGATTGCTGCCAACTGCACTTTCAGGGATGCTGCCGCCAGGCCCTTCTGAAAACCATCCTGCAAGAACGCCAAAATTTGAGGCACCAAAGTTCTTAATGCCTCCAAATCTCTGTCCCGACACCAAGCCTCAAATATCCGCCACACTTGGACATACGCTAAGGAGGTCGATCGCCGCCATGCCTTCAACAACGTCGAAATCACCTCCATTGAATAACCTTGAGCTCTCCTTGCCCTTTCAATAGCCAAGCCGTAAGCGAGAATCGAGCCACCTGCGGCATCCGCAGAGGACCTGAGATAACAGATCCCCCCGATCGGGTAGATGCCAAGGCTTCTCCACCACGAGCCTCATCAAATCCGCATACCATGGCCTTCTTGGCCAATCTGGGGCAATCAATATTACCAGACCCTTGTGACCTTCTATTCGCTGCACTACTCGACCTATCAACACCCACGGCAGAAACACATACCGGAGTTGATTTTCTGGCCAGGCCTGTAGGAGGGCATCTAGACCTTCCGACATTCGCTCCCACCTTCTGCTGAAGAAAGATTCGACCTTTGCGGACTGAAAAGTCGCCATCAGATCCATCACTGGTGTCCCCCAGCATTGCACCAACTGCTCGAACACTTCTGGATGAAGCATCCACTCGCCCGGATCTACCTTTGTGCGACTCAAGAAATCAGCTTCCACATTGTCCACTCCTGCTACATGTGCAGCCGACAGCACTCGTAGATGCATCTCGGCCCAGTTTAGCAACTGCTCGGCCTCTTCTTCCAACCCGACACTGCTGGTACCTCCTTGTCGGTTGATGTAAGCCACTGCTGTCACATTGTCGGAGAACACTCGAATCGCCTCCCCTTGAAGATGCGGCTGAAATAGTTGGAGCGCTAACGTCACTGCCCAGAGCTCCAGCCGGTTGATCGATCATCCCCTTTCCTTCTCCGTCCACTGTCCCTGCGCAAACTGCCCCTGACAATGGGCCCCTCAGCCAAGAAGACTGGCATCTGTCGTTAATGAAATCCAAGCCGGAGCTTCCAGTGGCATCCCCTTCTCTAGGCATTCCGGGCGCAACCACCAGCGCAATGCCTGACATGCCTCCAGCAGACAGGGCAGCCTCTGTGACAACTGATCCCTTTGATGGGACCAGCGTCTGAGCAAGGCCCTCTGCAATGGTCGAATATGGGCCCTTGCCCATGGAACTAGTTCGATAGTCGCTGCCATGGTCCCGAGTAACTGTAGGTAATGCCACGCCCTCGGGTGGGACCTGTCGAGGAATTCGAGCACAAACGCCCGCAATCCCTACGCTCTGTGTTTTGGAAGAAAAATCCTTCCCACCTTTGTATCAAAACAGGCCCCCAGATAATCTAGGCGCTGAGATGGAAGCAAGTGACTTTTCTCCCGACTACCCAACCAAGACTTTGGAGGACCTCGACCACCCGAGCCGTAGCCGCCTCGCTCTCTTGCCTCGACTTTGCTCTGATTAACCAATCGTCTAGATACGGATGCACCAGAACGCCTTCGCTGCGCAAGGCCGCCGCAACCACCACCATCACCTTGGTGAACGTCCGAGGCGTAGTTACCAGCCCAAAGGGCAATGCCCGAAACTGGAAATGACCCATTGGCACTGCAAACCTGAGGAACGTCTGATGCTCCTTTCAAATTGGAATGTGTAGATATAACTCGGACAGGTCTAGGGACAAACTCTCCCGCTCTTACCGCCACGATGACCGACTTCAGCATCTTCATCCGAAAGTGAGACACTGAGACAGCGATTTACTCGTTTGAGATCCAGAATCGGTCGAAAGGTGCCTTCCTTCTTTGAAACAATGAAATATATGGAGCATCGACCGGAGCCGCACTGGTCTTCTAGGACTGGGACTATAGCCCTGAGGTCCAGCAACCTTTGTATAGTCTCCCATACCGCCGCGTACTTGGCGCGCGCTCAGCATGGAGACTGCACAAAGGCATCCTGCACGGGCCTTTTGGAACTCCAGCGCATAGCCTTCCCGAATTACCTCCAGAACCCACTGATCTGAAGTAATTTGGACCCAAGCCAGGTAAAACTCCCGCAATCGGCCTCCTACTGGCACCAGCCCAACTTGGGTCCTCCAGACTTCATTGGGACTTCTTTGTGAGCACTGCGGAAGAGGCCTGAAAACCTCTTCCCACTCCCCGAAATCCACAAAAGCTCTGTCCTTTGTAGGGAAACCACCCTCTCTGGCCCTGACCGAACCGAGGGGAACGAAAACGATGAAAATCTCTCTGCTGACCCTTGGGAAGAGGCGCCGTTCGACTCTGCCTCTGCTTGTCCTCTGGCAGCCTACCACCCTCTTGGACTCTCCCAAATCCTTTACCAGCTTCTCCAAATCTTCTCCAAACAGTAACTTCCCTCTGAATGGGAGTTTACTTAGCCGGGCCTTGGACGGCCCATCCGCCGCCCAATTGCACAGCCACAGGTAGCGCCTGGCCGCTATCACCGAGGTCATGCTCTTCGCCAAGCCTCGGATAAGATCATAATGAATATCGGCCAAATACGCTGAACTCAACTCCAATCTCGAGGCTTCATCGGTCGCCCCCTCCCCCGGATAACCCTGGAGCTGCTGCGACCAGCGAAGGGAGGCTCTCACCACCCACACGCCACAAATTGAAGCTTGTAATGAGAGCGCATTCACCTCAAATACCTGTTTCAACAAGGCGTCTAACTTCCGATCCTGTGTATCCTTGAGGGCTGCACTTCCCTCAACCGGAATGGTGGTGGTCTTAGTCACCGCCGAAACGGCCGCATCCACCCTCGGAGACTTAAACAACTCCTGATCCTGATCTATTAGAGGATAAAGTCAGTTCATAACTCTGGCCCCCTTTAGAACTGCCTCTGGCATATCCCATTCCTGTTGGATCATTTCTCAGAAGACCCTGTGAATGGGAAAAGCTTTCTTCGTCTTTCTAAACGCTTGTAACAAAGGAGCCTCCAAGGAAGAATCCTCTGCCGACCCCACCGCCGGCATATTTAGGGCCTTAAGGGTCTCTGATATCACTGGTCAACAAAGTTTTACAAAAAAATCATGTTACTGAAATAAAAATAGTCATTTCTTATCAATTTTTATATGCTGAACACGAATAGGACAGTGAAATTGCAAAGTTGGCTCTAGTTTTTTTGTAATCTACAAGAATTCATGTTTACATCACAAAATGCATGTCAATAGTAAATATAATAGGCCTTCGGTTAATACCTGTAAAAAACCAAGTCATAGACTACTTCTTAGATTTTTTCGCCTGTCTCTTGTACAGCTGTTCGGGAGCTTCTCTGGGGAGTGTCCAGCAGTAATCAGCCAGTATTGTAGTGGACCATTTTCCCTGGTATCTTTGCTCCATCGTTGCGATATCCTGCTGAAAACATTTGCCCTGTTCATCACTAACCATACCACAGTTGTCAGGAAAGAAATCGAGATGGGAATCAAGGAAATGGATCTTCAGAGACATATTGCAGCCAAGTTTCCGATACTGCATCAGCATGTCTTCTAATAGTTCCTTGTAGTTTTCTGCCCTAACATTCCCGGGAAAGTTTGTTGACACTAGGCGAAAAGCATTCCATGCTTGTTTCACATCACCCTGCAGCAAGTTGTTGAACCGGTCATCTTTGAAGAGCTCTCGAATCTGAGGTCCCACAAAAACTCCCTCTATAATCTTTGCTTCGCTGAGTCGAGGCAATTTTTCATGCAGGTATCGGAAAGCTGGCGAAGTGCGGTCCATGGCTTTCACGAAGTTTTTCATCAAACCTAGTTTGATGTGAAAGGGTGGTAGCAGGATTTTGTGAGCCTCAACCAGAGCTGGGTGCTGGATATTCTTCTCTCCAACTGTTACATTTTGTCTGCGATTCCATTCCTTCCGCAAGTGGTGCCAATCCCTTGCTCGGCTATCCCACTCACATAAGAAACACATGTATTTTGTATATCCCTGCTGCAGTCCCATTAAAAGGGCAACTACCTTCAAGTCACCACAGAGGTGCCAGCTGTACTCGTTATAGTTAATGGAAGTCAGTAGATGCTTTAAGTTATCGTATGTCTCTTTCATGTGGACGGCATGCGCTACTAGAATAGATGGAAGACTGTTTCCATTGTTCAAAAGCACAGCCTTCAGACTCAGTTTCGAAGAGTCTATAAATAGTCTCCAGTCTTGTGGGTCATGAGTGATTTTTAAGGCATTCATGAGGCTTTCAATATCGGAATAGAATAGCAGATTACTTTTCTTTCCGACTGCGTATAGTACACTGCTGATGTCAGATGGCTTCAGCAGCCGTCTGGCACTAGTATTGCATTGCATCAGAAAATGATGCAATCAGCTCTGGATGATGTGTGCATGCTGGTATTATGCAATGTGATGCAATATTACATCATTCAAGGCTTATTTGGGATGTTGTTGATGTCCTACTGGATAAATTTACATGGTAAAACATCAAAAATGAATTACATGCAATATCTTCAAAACGAGAGCCAATAAATTTTTTTAATGTTATATTCATGTTCAGCTCACCAAGATACTACAGATTAGGGCCTTTTAAAGTCAGTAACGATTTCAATGTTGACCAGTGTATCAGGGCCGGCAACTCTTCTCTGCGAAACACCCGAACCACCCTCGCTTGGTCCTCCTGCTCTGCTATCTCGCCTTCCTCTAACTCCTCGTCAACGTCCAAGTCCGGATCTCTCCCCTCCAAGAGAGGACCTTCTGAGGCCACCGACGGCTCCGAAAACTCTTTATCCGCTCTGAGCTTCTTAGCCACCATACCTGGCATCCCCATGCCCAATGGAGTACCTGGCCTCTTCGTCCCCGGTTCCACTGCTGGCCCACAAACATGTCCCTGCCTGTTGAATAAGGGACACAAACTCTGGGGAGAAAATCGCCGCCAGCCCACCGGGTAACGCTGACTGGGAGAGCGGAGTATCCTGAGAGGATGAAGTCCCTGCCACTGGCTCCTGACTCATCCGCCTGGGCGAAATCGGCTCTGCTGAAGGCCCCGGTCCCCCAACCTGACCTTCCCCACCTGCCTCTAAGATCTTCTCCGTTGTTGCAGCTTCCTGCGTGCAGCCCCTGCAGACCTCTGCCTCTGAGACTGATCCCCTGCGAACACCACAGACTAAGCAAAGTTGCTTGGCAGGCATTCTTCTGGCGAACCCTACTGAACTCCAGCCAGGCCAGTTCCACTAAACACCACCACTGGTCCGAGCCCCTCACTGCAGACCCCTCCGGTTTACTTTTTTTTTTTCCCACCAAAAACAAACAAACGAGCCAATAAGCTTCTCTACGAGGTCCCCCTGCCCCCTGTGAAGAAAGGACTCTAAAACGAAGCATTGTGCCAGCTACAGCCCCTTAGGAAGGCCCAGCAGCCACACGGGCTGTTTCCCATGAGGCGCGGCCTGCCTGCTCTATGCGGCACCTCTGCCGCTTCCTCCACCCCAACTCCGGCTGACCGTAGTACCTCTTACCGTCGGGCGAGCCTTTTCGCTCTCCCGTGCCTGCGTGGGAGTTCACGCCCCCCAGTACTGCCGCTGCTGCGAAAACTGCTCTCTCCCTCTATTTTCCTGCCCTCGGCCTCAGCACGATTGCAGGCAAACCCTCTGCACGCGTCTGAGTGCCGATGCAGCCGGTCCTTGCCCTGCAGACCTGGGACTTTTCACCGGAAGCTCCCTGCCGCCACCAGAGCTCAACTGCTGTTCACTGCTGCTCCCTCAGCTGGCTGCGAAGCCCCGAACTGAAGGTGAGCTCACAGGCCGGAGAAAAAAAAAAAAGAGAGGGGGCGAGGGAGAACCTGTTCCCTCCTTTATCTTTTTTTTTATTTTTTTTTTATTTGGATTCCCTCTTTAAAACAGACAAAAATAAACTAATCCTTCTCCCTATTCTATCTCTTCCTTAATGGTTCCTCAAGTGAGCCCTGAACCTCTCGGCCCACCAGTCCTCCAGCTGCTTGGAGACTGAGATAACTGGTGTGAAGAGGAGCTGCCTGTGGATATATACCAGTGACATCACAAAGTGAAGTTTCTCAGTCTCCAAGTTGCTGTGAGAGGTGCACAACTCCAGAGGTTCGGGACTGGACTGGAGGGACGATAAGGAAACATGGATTAAAGAAACAGACAACGTACTCCTGAACAAGATCACATCAGATTGATATGTCATTTACCAATACCCCAGAACCCAACGAAGAGGAGGCGGAGTAATGATCATAACCAGGAAAAACCATCAACCTTCGGCCCCAGACAAACAACAGCACCAATGATTCAGACTCCATCACCATCTCCAACAAAACCACAATCTGCCTCATTTATAGGGCACTGACCTCCAACAGCAATGACCCATCAACAATACTGTATACAATTATAACAGCATCAAGAGCCGAATCTCCCATCACTACACCAAAACCATGCAACTTCCTTCAGGCAATGACAGCGATGGACCTAACACAACTAGTAAACACTCTGACACACACAAAAGGAAACACACTGTATTTAATCTTCTTCAATAGCCATAACACCCAAACAAATGCCCCCTATTCTATGCAGGCATAACTGGTCCCGTGGTCAGACCACGAACTCCAAGTTTTTGCTCCCACAAAATCACATCAACCCCAGTCCCAACCAGCACCATCAACCAGAAGAAGTTTAAATCATTCGATAAAGACAACTTCATCAAGAAACCCTTGAACAACTGCCTACACACACCATCAACCTGGAAACTCATCGAAAACTGGAACACTGCTACCAGAAATGCAGCAATCACCCCCAAAGCACCAAAGACCAAATTGGCTGTAAATACACACACGAAGCAACCCAAGACTGACTAGCATACCCCAACCCTCTGAAACCTATAAAAGAAATTCTGCAAACATAGAAAAGAAATGGCGAAAAAAAAAACAAGAAAGAGACAAAGCACAATATTTACAGATGAAGGAATACCATATCAAAACAGAGAGTAAAACAAGAATACCATACCAAACTTCTAATACCGCAATCAACTGGCCAAGAGATCTTTTCTCCAAATACAGTTAAATAAATAAATAAATTGTGAAACAGCTGACAAAAACACCATCCGCCGAAAATCAAGAAATAAAGATCACCCACCAACAGCTCGCCCAACACTACAAACAGCCACAACCAAAACCAAATATCAACACCCTACCCACTATCATAGACAACCACATAGACACTTGGATTTCCTTCGACCACACCACCAATAGACAAATAGAAAATACCATAGCAGCTCTAAACAAAACAACCTGCCCACTGGATCCCTGCCCTACATCATGGATAAAAGCAGCCAAGAAAGAACTCAGCGAAATAATCACCAAATTCACACAAACCATACTTCAACAAGGCACCATGCCCACAAGCCTAAACACTTCCTCCATTCGCCCAACATGTGTAATATAGTTAACATGTTATCCAAGTTGAGCTCCCTGTTATCTGTAATTACGGTGTAACCCCCATCGTAAAATCTCATTGATGTTCCATGTAAACCACACTGATTTCGAATAGCGCGGTATATAAGAATATTTAATAAAATAAATAAAATAAAAACATTGAAAAAAACAATACAGACACGTTGCAAGCCTGCCCTTCGCAGCAAAGGTCATAGAGAAAACAGTGCAGCACCAGCTACAAGACCATATCGACAGACATGATCTCTTAGACCCTCAGCAACATGGCTTTTGACTGCAAAATGGAGTGGAAACATTGTTAATCATACTGATAAACACACTAACATAAGGAATGCAATGAAGCAATCAAGGCTTCTTGTTAATCTTCCTGGACATGTCATCGGTCATCGACACCAAGAACCACCACTACTATAACGTCTCCACACAATAGGAATACAGGGAACTGTCCACAAATGATTTACATCATACAGAGACAGATATGAACAGATAAGAATTGGAAACAACTCCACCATCCCCTTTGCTTTGCTCTTCAACCTATACCTGTGACCATTCTGTACAATCATAAGAACACACAACCTAAACCTCCACGTCTATGCCGATGATATCATGATATATGGACCAATCGACACACACCAACCCGAAATAACAGCCCACCAAGAATACTTTACAGAAGTAACAAAACAGCTAGTGGACAACAACCTACAGATAAACTATAAGAGGACAGAAGCCCTCTACATAACAAGAGACATTACATTTATCTCTCCTCCTACGATAACACTGAACACCACCACCAAAGCCGAGGTGAAATACCTAAGGATCACCATCAATTAACATGTAACTTTCAAAACACAGACAAAACTACCCAAACAATCTACTACAAAGCAAAGACACTCCAGAGCCTCCGACCACTTCTCGTACCAGATGACTTCCATACTGTATTCCAAGTATCAATATTACCTCACCTGGACTACAGCAATGCCATCTTCAAAGGACTGTCACAATCCACGTTCCTACCTCTCCAGACAGCGTTCCGCTCAACAGCAAGAATCCTACAGGCAACAACGAGAACAGAACACAACACCCCAATACTCAAACAGCTGCACTGGTTCCCCCTCCAGAGCCGCATAACATATAAAACTGTCATGCTAATTCATAAAGCAATCCACTCAGATCCCTCCACACACCTACAATCACTTATACAGCCCTCACAACCACAGAGAGCTAGAAGGACCTCAACAATGAATACCCTCAATATTCCCCACATCAGAACCAAATCAAACCAACAGGCATGCAAAAGAGCTTTTCAACGCTACGTACTTTCATGTAGAACAGACTGCCGGACCAGTTCAGGACCACCACGGACCTCAAAACCTTCCGCAAACATCTAAAGACACATCTGTTTACCAAACATTTCAATACAAGAGACTAACACCCCCCCTCCCAAAAGAGCAATGCCCAACCAACTACCATTACTGTTGTATATAATCAAACCTGTATATAGTTAAGAGTCAAAAGCTCATTGATTTCATGCTGTACATAGTTAATACCACTGTTTCAATGTAAGTTATGCTTCAGTTCTATGTAAACCGCCTTGACCCGGAGAAAGGTGGTATATAAATACAGCTAAATAAATAAAATTAAGTAAATATACACCATTCATCTCAATTCAAGATAGCAAAGTTAATATGTGAATCAGGCGCTCACCTAGGGTGCATGTATCGGAAAGGCAGCATGGCTGCCATGGCAATGGAGCATCACAGCCCAACAGACACAAAACAAGGGCATGCAGCACAGGAGCATATCATCTGGGAGAGTGGGCATACCTCTGCATACACAGCAATGGCTGTCTTGACAGTATGCAGGTCATGTCTGCATATGGATAGATGTGGGAGGGCTGCTGGTATGCTCAGTTGCGGACAGGCTGAGAGACAGGACCTGGTAGGAGGAGGATAACCAATGGGACACTGATACCGGGCTACAAACTATATCAGAATGACAGGGTAGATCACATTGGTTGAGGCATGGCACTACATGTTAAAAGGGCATTGAGTCAAACAGGATAAAGATTTTGCAGGAAACAAAAATGTACGCAGACTCTCAATGGATAGAAATTTCACATAAAAAGAGGAAGGGAATGGCAGTAGGAGTGTACTACTGCCCACCTGGCCAGAATGAATAAATAAATGATGAAATGCTAACAGAAATTAGAGAAGTTAAAGTTTACAAGACATTAATAATGGGAGATTTCAATTACTCCAGTACTGACTGGGTCAATATCACATCAGGGCATGCTAGGGAGATAAAGTTTTTAGATTAAATAAATGGCTGCTTCATGGAGCAGCTGGTTCAGGAACCAATCCAAGGGGAAATATTTTAGATCTAGTCTTTAATGGAACGCAAGATCTAGTGCAAAAAGTAATGGTATTGGGGTGCTTGGCAACAGAGATCATAACAATCACATTTGATTTAATAAATGGAGGGAGGATAGCAAGGAAACTTAAAAAAAAAAAGAAGAGACCATGATAAAATAGGGAAAATGGTTAAGAAAAAAATAAAAAGGAGCAACTGCAAAAGGTTAAAAGTTTACATCAGGCCTCGGCATCATTTAAAAATACTATCTTGGAAGCCCAGACCAGATGTATTCCACGCTTTAAGAAAGGTGGAAGGAAGACCAAATGACAGCCAGCATGGCTTAAAGGTGAGGTCAGAGAGGCTGTTATAGATAAGAGAAAATCTTTCAGAAAATGGAAAAAAAAAGAGCCAAATAACAAACAGAAAACATCATAAGTACTGGCAAGTTAAAAGCAAGGCAGGCAAAGAGGGAATTTGAAAAGAAGCTTGTCTTGGAAGCAAAAGTACATAATAAAAACGTTTTCAAATACATTTGTAGCAAAACACCAATGAGTCAGTTGGAGGGGTAAAAGGGGGCACTAAGAGGACAAAGCCATAGTAGAGAGACTGAATGAATTCTTTGCTTCAGTCTTTACTGAAGATGATGTAGGAAACTTATCCATGCCAGAAATGATATTTAAAAGTGATGTATCAGAGGAATTGAAACAAATCAATAGATCATGAAAATATAACAGAGCTATTTAATAAACTAAAGAGTAGAAAATCACCGGATGGCATATATCCAAGGGTGCTGAAAGATCTGAAATATGAGACTGCAGACCTACTTTTAGTAATCAGTGAACTATCATTAAAATCATCAATAATATGAGGGAGGGAGGAGTGGCCTAGTGGTTAGGACAAGGTACTTCAGGCCGGAGGGCCGGGGGTTCAAGTCCCACCTGGGGACAGCAATCTCAGGCCGGAGGGACTGGGATTTCTAGTCCTATAGGCACTCCTTGTGGTCTTGGGCAAGCCACTTAACCCTCCATTGCCCATGTACCCTGTAAGTATTAGCGTATGTGTGTCATATCCCCTCGTGTTAAATGTATCTCCCAATTGACCGCTTTGACCCGGTGAAAAGCGGGATATAAATACAGCTAAATAAATAAATAAATAAAATAAAAGTAATACTTGAAGATTGGACAGCGGCCAATGTAATGCCAATTTTTAAAAAGGATTCCTGAGGGTGATCCGGAAAAACTACAGATTTGGTGAGCCTGTTGTTAATACTGGGCAAAATGGGCAGGAACCATAATAAAGAACAAAATTACTGAACATGTAGATAGTCATGGTTTAATGGCAGAAAGCCAACTTGTTGCAAATAGGTTTTTAAGCATGGCCTGTCCAAAGGCAGTATCATGGTTGGAGAAGCAGTCCAAACAGCAAAGCACAGTTACTTACCTGGGAACAGCAGGAATAAGTCTTCACATATGGGTATCGTCGGTACCGACGGAGCCTGCGCGGGAACGCTCCCCAGCGTCCAGTAAGAAAGCTTTTGGGAGCATCCCACGCACCTGCGTGCTGTCTTCCCACCTTTCCCAACCGCCTCTCTCCAGTTCGAGTTTTAAAGCTGAGGACAAAGAGAGAGAGAGAAAAGGAAAGATAGAGAGATACAACTCCTAGGGGAGGTGGGTGGGTTGTGAAGACTTATTCCTGCTGTAAGTAACTGTGCTATCTCCAGGAACAAGCAGGAATGAGTCTTCACATATGGGGACTCCCTAGCTGTAGATGCCAGGGAGAAACCCCAGGTTGTGTGTCCTTGAAAAGGACTCTACCTCCTCCCATGGATCTCTGGCATCCGACCAGGGTAGGTGGGTAGGAGTTGATTAGGAATGGAACAGGTGTTTGAGAACAGCCTGACCAAACGAGGCATCCCGGCGGGAGTCCTTGTCCAAACAGTAATGGGCTGTGAAGGTATGAACCGAGGCACAGGTGGCCGCTCAACAGATTTGGTCGATGGACACAGAGTTTAGATGAGCCATTGAGGCTGCCATGGCTCTCACATTGTGAGCTGTGACATGGCCCTCCAGAGAAATGTTCCTACTCTGGTAGGCGAAAGAAATACACTGAGCAATCCAGTTGGACAGTGTTCTCTTAGAGACTGGAAGTCCTAAATGAGAAGGATCAAAAGCAACAAAGAGTTGAGAAGACTTTCTATGTTGCTGTGTTCTTTGTAAGTAAAAAGCGAGAGCTCTCTTACAATCCAAGGTATGAAGATTCCTCTCTGCACTTGATGCATGAGGTCCTGGAAAAAAGACAGGTAAATATACCTCTTGGTTCAGATGAAAAGGCGAGACCACTTTAGGCATAAAGTGTGGATTGGTCCTAAGGACTACCTTATCATGATGGAACCTTGTATAAGGTGGATTAGCCACCAAAGCTTGCAACTCACTGATACGGCGTGCTGAGGTGAGTGCAATGAGAAAAACAACTTTCCAAGAAAGAAATTTCAAGGAGGTGGTGGCTAAAGATTCAAAGGGTGGCTTCATAAGCTGGCCAAGAACCAGGTTTAAGTCCCATGCCACTGGATGTGGTCTAATGGGAGGTTTAGTTAAAAGAAGGCCTCTCATGAATCTTGCTATAAGAGGATGAGAGGAAATAGGTTGTCCATTGAGAGGCTTGAGGGACGCTGCAATAGCACTCAAATGGACTCTTACTGAATTTGTTTTCAGACCTGCATGAGATAGATGCAGGAGATACTCTAGTAGAGAATTCAGAGGTATTGCAAGAGGGTTTAAACCCTTCCCCGAACACCAAAAGGTAAATCTTTTCCATTTGAAAGCATAGGAACGTCTAGTAGAAGGCTTTCTAGAGGCATGAATAACATCTCTGACTTGCTGAGAGAGATTAAAATCTTGAAGGTCTAGGCCCTCAGCAACCAAGCCCTGAGATGGAGAGACTGGGGATTTGGGTGCCATAACATTCCTTCTTCCTGGGATAGAAGGTCTGGTGCAGAGCCCAAGTCCATGGAAGGAGCTTGAGAGAGATGCAGAAGTAGAGGGTACCACACTTGGCGTGGCCAATGTGGTGCTGTGAGGATCATGGTCCCTCGATCTCTCTGAAGCTTGAATAGTGTTTTGGGAATTAGGGGAATTGGTGGAAAGGCATAAAGGAAGTCTTGACCCCAGTGAAGGAGGAAGGCATCCTTGGCCTGAACTCCCTGACATGGAATTCTGGAACAGAACCGGGAAAGTCTGGCATTCCACGGACTTGCAAGAGGTCTATGTCCGGGGTTCCCCAAATTCGAAAAATCCTGGCTACCTGGTCCATGTGGAGGGACCACTCGTGTGGAAGCAGAACTCGACTGAGTCTGTCCACCCAAGAGTTTTGAACGCCTGGAAGATATACTGCCAGAAGATGGATGTGATGCTCTCTGGCGAAGGCCCACAGTCGCAAAGTTTTTTTGAAAAGCGACAGAGAGCCAGTCCCGCCCTGCTTGTTTACATAGAACATGGCTACTTGGTTGTCCGTATGGATGAGGACTGTCCTGTAGCTGAGCAGGGAATGGAACACTCTGAGAGCTAAGAATATTGCTCTGAGTTCCAAGAGATTGATATGCAGAGAAGTCTCCTGTGGAGACCAGATGCCCTGGGTGGAGAGATCCTGCAGATGAGCTCCCCAACCCATTGGAGAAGCATCTGTTGTCAGAGTTGCTTGGGGTAGTGACTGCTGAAAAGGGGACCCCAGCAACAGATTTGGAGGGGACTTCCACCACTGGAGAGACCAAAATAGGCGACTGGAGTTTGCTATTTTGTCTGACAGGCAACCTGATGCCCGAGTCTATTGGTTGGACAAAGTCCATTGAGCTGCCCTCATATGAAGGCGAGCATATGGAACCACATGCACGGTGGATGCCATGTGGCCTAAAAGTTGTAACATCTCTCGAGCAGTTAAATGGGATTTTAACTGTATCTGGGAGGCTAACTGCACCAAGCGTAGGCAACGGGTCTGAGGAAGATAAGCCCTTGCAGTTGTGGTATCCAGAAAGGCCCCTATAAACTCCAGAGACTGAGTAGGGGGTGAGATGGGATTTTGGGATATTTATTACCAGTCCCAAATACTGAAGGACACGCATTGTGCAGGTTAGACAAGTCTGGGCCTCTGACTGGGATGGAGCTCGAATGAGCCAGTCGTCCAGATATGGGAAAACGAATATTCCTAGAGTGCGTAGAAATGCAGCTACTACTGCCATGCATTTCGTGAACACTCTTGGTGCAGAGGCCAGACCGAAAGGAAGCAGCCTGCATTGGTAGTGCTTTCCTTGAAAAAGGAACCGAAGGAACCTTCTGTGTGTTGGATGGATGAGGACATGGGTGTACGCATCCTTGAGATCTAGAGAACAAAGCCAGTCCTGACTCTGAAGGTATGGCAGCAGAGTATCGAGAGAAATCATCTTGAATTTCTCTTTGAATAGAAACTTGTTCAATTCTCTGAGATCTAATATGGGTCTGTAGCCCCCTGTTTTCTTTGGAATAAGAAAATAAGGGGAGTAGAACCCTGAGTCCTGTTGAAGAAGAGGTACTTCTTCTATTGCCCCTTGGGCAAGAAGAGTAGCAATCTCCTGACCCAGAAGGCTGAGGAGAGATGTTGGAGAATTGAACTGTTTCACCATGGTGTGGGGAGGAAGGTTTAAAAAATGAAGCTTGTACCCTTCCCTTATAATGGAGAGGGTCCATTGCTCTGCTGTGATTTGCTCCCATCTGGGAGCAAAGTAAGCCAACCTTCCTGGAATGGTGAGGGGCTCTGGTTCTTCCAGAGCTAGAAAGGCTAAGTTCTCTAGTTGCAAGTCAAAGGCCCTGAGGAGGCTGAGGCTGCTGGGCCGTGGGAGGCCTGGCAGCCTTTGACTTGGCCTGTTTAAGTGGTTGCTGACGCTTTGCAGCAAAACGACCTGCAGAAGATGCCTGCTGACCATAAGCAGGATAATATCTTCCCTTTTTATAAAAAGGTGTCTTTTTGAACAATCTTTTCTTAACAGGAGCAGAGGTAGACTTTGAAAGTCAATCCAAAGCAGAGTTCTCAGCATCCATCTGAGTGGCCTTTGCTTGCCAATCCCTGCCAAAAAGGTTTTCACCTGTACAAGGAAGATTTCCCAGTTCATCTTGGACCCAGAGTTCCAAATCAGAGGCTTGTAACCAAGCAATTCTGCGTGCACCTGTGGCAATAGCCGAGGTTCTGCTTACACACTCAAAAGAGTCAAAGGCTGCACGGTTGGAAAATTTGGAAACATCTTGGGCATGTTTGAGCCAAGTGAGAAATTCCTGCCTTTTATCTTCTGAAATAAAAGGGGCTAAAGTCTGCAGATGATCTGTGACTTCTTTTAGAAACATCCCCATATAGAGACTATAGGAGTTGATTCTGGCAGCAAGCATATTAGCTTGGAAAACCCTTCGGCCAAAAGCATCAAGGGTCCTGCATTCACGTCCTGGAGGATTAGATGAGTGTCTCTTTGCACTCTTTATTTTCCTCATGGCAGACTCTACCACAATAGTGGTGAGGAAGCTGAGACTTATGAAAGCCAGGACAAGGAGGGACACGGTACATGGTGTCTAACCTACGAAAATGAGGAGAGGTTGTAAGAGGAGTCTCCCACATGCTCAACATGAGATCATAGAGAATCTCATGAATAGGTAAGGTAGCTGCTTCTTTAGGAGCCTTAGGATATTGCAAAATATCTAATTGTTTGGCTCTAGGCTCTGACTCAGGGGCCACTGTAATGGAGAGGCTCCTAGCCACTTCCCTAATGAAGTCTTGAAAAGACAAGTCTTCTGGAGGAGATATTCTTCTTTTTGGAGAAGCAGACTCCTAGGGAAGAAGTACCTGTGCCTCGACAGAAGCCTCCGACTCAGAGTCTTCGGAGGAATCGAAGTATCGCCTGTCTGGATGCTCCTGTAAAAGCCCGATACGCGTACCGAGTGGGATCGACATCGGGAATAAGCGGTACCGGTTCGGTACCGATGGGCATCATAGTACAGGGTACCATTGCAGTCGACACCGAAGCCGATGTCGATGCAATCGGTACCGGCACCGGGAACGATGCCGGTGCCGGAGTCGGTACCAGCAACGGAGATTGTTGCGGTACCGGAGGCGTCAAAGCCTGCATAAATGCCGTTAGGGTGCGTTGCATGGACAGAATCTTCTGATACATCGACGCCACCAGAATCTGGATGTCGGTACCAGTGGAGGCCACCGGTACCCCAGAACACGGCAACAGGTGATCGGTCGAGGCCAAGCCATCGATGTCAACCTGTGACCCCATAGACAATGCTTTGGAAGGCGGAACTTCACGCCGGGGTAATTTTGCCGGTGCGGAATCCTTGAGGACAAGCCCGGAGGCATCTCGATGCTTAGAGGGAGATTTGCCCTTCGAGGACCGGCTAGATTTATGTTTGGTTACCTGAGATCCATGGGAGGAAGAAGCAGCCCTGGAAGACGTCAATGCCACCGAGGCTGCATCAGAGGGAAACAGGATACTGAGCTTGGCTGCTCGGTTCTGCCAACCTCTTTTAGACATCATGGTACAGGACACACAATCCGTGATGGAATGGTCAGAACCCAAACATTTTAGACACCAATCATGGGTGTCGGTGACAGAAATAGTACCGCCACATTTTGTGCACTTTTTGAACCCGGAAGGGGGCTTCTCCATGAGGAGAAAAATGTTCAGGCCTAAGGCCCAAACTGAAAATGCACAGTTGAAGAAAGAAAAGTTTTTTGTTTTGTTTTTTTAAGAAAGAAAAGAAAAGACCGGCGGTACCGGTCTGACGTCGAAGAAGGCAGACGCAACACAGAAAAATAAAGAAAAAATAAAGAACTTCTTCTGCAGTGACAGGAACACGACCTGCTGGCTCCGCGGAAAAGAAGAACTGGAGAGAGGCAGTTGGGAAAGGCGGGAAGGCAGCGCGCAGGCGCGTGGGATGCTCCCAAAAGCTTTCTTACTGGATGCTGGGGAGCGTTCCCGTGCAGGCTCTGTCAGTACCGACGATACCCATATGTGAAGACTCATTCCTGCTTGTTCCTGGAGATTGCTTCATGCAAGTGTGGATAGAACTCCAGGTTGCTGCTCTGCACATTTCTTGCAGAGGGACGGCTTTTAAGTTTGCTGTAGAGATAGGTGCAGCTCTCTTGGACACTGGTCTACCAGGGTCTGTTAGATTAAATGTGATAAAGAGCTGAGAGGATTTCCTTATTACCTTTGTAGCTTGTAGGTAGTTAAGAAGCATACACCTTCAGTCTAGTGTGTGCAGTGCAGCTTCCTCAGTTTCTAATTTTGCATCAGAAAAGAAAGTGGGCAACAAAATGGATTGGTTTAGATGCAACTCTGACTAATTTTGGAAGACATTTTGAGTGTGTTCATGGGATCACCCAATTATAGAGAAATTATGGTTGTTGACCATATTTTACTATGTTGCAAACTACCCTGAATGTGTTGTGCATGGAGAAATTTCACTTACCGTTAATTTCCTTTCCTGGAATACTGCTAGACCAGTCCAGACAAGCGGGTTATGCACCCCTGCCAGCAGATGGGAAGACAGAGAAAAAAACTCCAGAGCTGTGATTGGACAGGCTCTGGGTGACATAGGAATACCCCTAGGGGTCCTATTCAGTAACTATGTAACAAGCCAAAAAGGGCAAAAACTCAACTATGAACCCTTAAAAAAGGAATCAACTCAACCCCTCAACCCAAACGGAAGAGGAGGATCAAATATTATTCCCAAGGGAAGAAGTTTGAAATAACTGTTTTGCCACATTCTCAGGAAACAAACTCCGGATGTGTTCACGGAGCATATGACTGTCGGCTGCTCTGCACAAGTACTAGTTACTCTGACAAGCTGGGCGGGTTCTGGACTGGTCTAGCAGTATTCCAGGAAAGGAAATTAACGGTAAGTGAAATTTCTCCTTCCAGATCATACTGCTAGACCAGTCCAGGCAAGCGGGAAGTACCCAAGCTAATTACCCTCAGGGTGGGCAGATAGAGCTGCTGACAGCACCCCAACTCCGAAACGACTGTCCTACCGGGCCTGTACATCCAGTCGATAGTGCTGAACAAAAGAGGACAAGGACGACCAGATGGCCGCTCGACAAATATCGCGAGGAGGGACGTGGGACCTTTCGGCCCATGACGTGGATTGGGCTCGAGTGGAATGTGCTCGAAGCCCTTCTGGAACTGGCTGGCCTTGGAGAATGTAAGCCGATTCAATGGCACGATGCAGCCACCTAGCGATAGAAGGTTTGGAAGCAGCCAAACCCTTGCATGGCCCCGAAAGGAGGACAAAAAGATGGTCAGTCTTGCAAAAGGAATTGGTAACTTTCAAATAGCGAAGGAGAACTCACTTGAGGTTGAGGAAGCAAAGACTTTTGCATCTACCCGCACACTGTTCTTTAGAGAAGGCAGGCAATAGCAGGGGCTGATTGACATGAAAAGGAGTAGCCACCTTGGGCAGGAAGGAAGGAACCGTGCGAAAAATCACACCCTCAGAAGAGAAAGAAAGATACGGATCCCTGCACGAGAGAGCTTGAAGTTCTGAGATTCTTCAACCCGACGTGATTGCTACCAAAAATACTGTTTTAAGCGTCAAATCTAGAAGAGACACTTCCTTCAAAAGGTTCAAAGGGCAGATATCCGAGTGCCCTGAGAACTAGTGCTGGATCCCAAGAAGGAAATACCGGACAGGTCGGAGGACGAAGAAGTTTGACCCCTTTCAGAAACCGAGACACATCAGCGTGGGAAGCAAAGGATCTACCGCACACCGGACCCCAATAACATGTCAAAGCAGAAATGTGCACTCTATGAGAACCGAGCGCCAAACCTTTATCAAGACCGTCCTGTAAGAAGGCAAGAATATCAGGGACTGATGTACGCCATGTGGACAAGTGATGACGTGAACACCAAGCCTCGAAGACGTGCCACACTCTCGCATAAGCAGCGGAAGTTGAAGACAGTCGTGCGCTAAGGAGGGTAGCCACTACCTTACGGGTCAGACGGCAGCATTCAAGAGCCAAGCCGTAAGTGAGTAGGGAGCTGGATTTTCCGTGAAGATTGGTCCCTGTCTGAGGAGTCCGTAGGGAGCTGCCAGCCACAAGGGCATCCCCCGTGAAAGCCTTATAAGATCGGCATACCATGGTCTTCTTGGCCAATCCGGGGCCACGAGGACTACCAGCCCCCTGTGAGACCGGATCCGTTGCAGGATCCTGCCAATCATGGACCAGAGTGGAAACACATAAAGAAGCTGGCTTTCGGCCAGGTCTGAGTCAACGCATCGATGCAGAGAGTCCCGCGTTCTCTCCAACGGCTGAAGAAACTCGGAACTTTGGCATTCGCTGCCGACGCCATGAGATCTATTGCCGGCGACCCCCATCTTTGAACTATCCTCTGGAAGGCTAGCGGGGCCAGTTCCCACTCGCCGGGGTCAAGGGTATTGCGACTCAGAAAGTCCACCTTCAAATTGCTGGTTCCTGCAATGTGTTGGGCGGAGAGGGCTTGGAGATTTCTTTCTGCCCAAGGAAGAAGAGCCATCGCGTTTGATACTCCAGTGCACTTGGTCCCTCCTTGACGGTTGATGTAGGAAACTGTGGTCGCGTTGTCGGACAGTATCCAAACCACTTTCCCGTGCAGAAGAGTGTGAAATCTCAGTAGAGCCAGACGTACAGCTCGTGCCTCTAGTCGACTGATCGTCCAGCGGGATTCACGTGTTGTCCAAGTGTCCTGCGTGGTGTGAGATCGACGGTGCGCGCCCCAACTGGACAGACAGGCATCTGTTGTTAGAACGATCCAACACGGAGTCTGTAAGGGAACCCCTTTCAGGAGATTGCTGGAGGTGAGCCACCACCGTAGACTTAGTCTGACGCTGGAGTGAAGCGGAAGGTGAATTTGGTAGTCTTCCGAAACTGGCGACCATCGTGTCAGGAGAGCTTTCTGTAGACAGCGCATGTGCACTCTGGCCCAAGGCACGAGATCGATGGTCGCCGCCATGGATTCCAGGACTTGAAGGTAATCCCATGCTCGAGGCGAGACTTGTGCTAGAAAACTGCAAATTTGAGAAGTTAACTTGAGGAATCGAGGCATTGACAAAAAGACCCGACCTAAGGCTGTTTCGAACCGAGCTCCCAAAAATGTGATCCCCTGGGACGCCGAAGACAACTCTTGTCGCAGTTGATTACCCAGCCGAGGTTCTCGAGAAAGGCAACAACCACCGAGACTGTGCTGTAAGCTTCGGGGAGAGAGTCTGCGCGAATGAGCCAGTCGTCCAGATAAGGATGAACTCTGATGCCGCAGCTGCGTAAGGCCGCAGCTACTACCACCATTACCTTGGAGAAGGTTCGAGGCACCAAAGCTAGACCGAAGGGCATCGCACGAAATTGGAAATGTTGACTGAGCACCGCAAATCGGAGGAATCGCTGATGATCCTCTCAAATGGGAATGTGAAAATATGCTTCCGCGAGATCGAGGGAAGCTAGAAACTCCCCCTGGCGTACTGCTTGAATAACGGATCGCAGAGACTCCATTCGAAAGTGTGGTACCCGCAGACTGCGATTGACGCCTTTGAGATCCAGGACAGGACGAAAGGAGCCAGCCTTCTTGGGGCCCACAAAATAGATAGAGTAACGGCCTAGTCCTCTTTCTAACGGTGGAACCGGACAAATGGCATCCAAAAGCTGAAGTCTTTGTACAGTGGATTGGATGGCAAGCTTTTTTCCGGAGGAACGTCCGGGAGAGACCAAAAACGCATCTCGAATAGGACGCCAACATTCGAGGGCATATCCAAAAGAAACAAACGATCCATAGTTATTAAGGCCCACTGACGAGCAAAGAGGGCTAAACGACCCCCTACTGGTGGAAGCGGCTCAAGTGGGCGAAGCATCCCGTCAGCGGGATGGGCGGGAGGCGCCAGAGAACCTACCGGTACCCGAATAGGACTCAGATCCCTTACGGGCTCCCCGAAAGGACTGTGCCCGCTGAGCGAAGCGAGGGGCAGGAGCAGAGGAGGAAGTCGGCCTAAACAACCGATACCTCCTAGAGTCACGGAAAGTGGAGAAGCGCTGAAAGGTTTGAGTATGAGATCCACGGCGAGAGCCTTTAGGTCTATCCTCAGGTAGGCGTTCAGGTTTAACCTCTCCTAGATCTTTCACCAACTTATCCAGATCTTCCCCAAACAGGAGTCTTCCCTTAAAGGGAAGCTTCGACAATCGCATTTTAGAGGCCACATCCACAGACCATTGACACAGCCAGAGCCAGCGTCTAGCCACCGTCACCGCTGCTAGCGAGCGAGCTGACAGACGGAGGAGGTCATAAAACGCATCCGCTAAGAATGCAGCCACCGATTCCAGACAGCCAAGTTCCAGATAAGTGTCAGGAAGCTGTTGAATCCACCGAAGAGAAGCTCTAGCCGCCAGGCCTCCACAAACTGTCGCCTGAAGCGACAGAGCAGAAGACGAGAAGGCTGTCTTAAGAAGTCCCTCGACCTTATGGTCCTGTTGATCCAGGAGCGCCGCTCCGCCTTCCACCGGGATGGTGGTATGCTTTGTAACCCCAGTCACCAAAGCATCCACCTTCGGGTAGGCCAGCCAGTGGTCCAGGTCCGATGGAGTCCACTGATATAATTGCCTAATACGGCGAGCGGTGTGCGTAAGGAGGCATCCGGGGAATCCCATTCCCGAGATATCATCTGTTACAATTCATCTGGAAAGGGAAAAGCCCTGGAAGGCTTGTGTTTCCCTGTAATATAGGATCCGGCTGAGATGGAGGCTGCAAGGTTTGTGAGATGGGAGGGTCAGAGAGACGCAGTGCCTCCACCACCTGCGCTATAAGAGCAGGCAACTCCTCTTTGCGAAACCACCTGATGTCCCGAGAGTCTTCAGGTGCTGTCAAGGAAGAAGCCGAGAGAGAATATTCTCCGTCTTTACGCTCTGAAGGAGGCAAACTTCCTTCTGAAGACTTGCGGTCCTCAAGCAAATCCGTAGCCTCTGCCAACCATGCTCCTTCTCCAGAAGGTGGTACCTGTTTGAGAAATGTGGTCTTATGAGATCGATTACGGCTGCCAGAAACCTGCTTATCCGGAGTTGGAGCAGACGCCGTGGGAGGATCTGCAGACTCCGTACACCAAGGAGTCCAAGACTGGCGAAACAGCGCCAGAAACTGCATATATGTTGAATCTTTGGGAGTCCCCGACGGCTGAGGAAACAAGGAGGGGGCTGGCTGAGAGCTCTCAGAAGGTGAGACACCTTGTAGAGCATCGATAGGGGAAGTTGGGAGCTGACATCAACTGCAGGCAGTGTGGGGGAGAACAGAAGCCGATGATTCCCCAGAGTCTGACAAACAGGCAGAGCACAGGCGATTAGTTAATTCTTTCTGCTTTCTATTACAGACTATACATCTGAAAAGAGAAGGCATGACTAAAACTAAAAACTTTTCTTCTTTTTTTTTTTAAACTGTAAAAGAGAGTTGAAATAAAACAGAGAAGATAAAACCCCCAGAAGGTGACAGTAAGAGCCTGTTGTGCCTGGAATGCCAAGGACAGAAAACAAACTCAGTCAGCAGCTTCTCCCACCAAAAGTAATGCCCCGTTTTCCAAAATGGCCACCGGCACAATTAAAGAACAGTAAATGGCTTCTACTTCACTAAAAACTGCCGAAAACACGGCGAGTTTGGTTGCAGCATGGAGGGAAGTGCTGTCAGCAGCTAAAGGAGCCTCAAAACCCCGTTCAACAGACCCTGACGAAACCGGAAGTGAAGGAATCAGGTCAGAGACAGCCGGTCCTGAAGCAGAGCAGTTTAAATAAACCTGGGGCAGCTGTGGCAAGTAATAAAACAGTTTACTTACAGTTTCACGCTGAAATTGATACCTGATCCTCCTGCTAATGTCTAAGCCCTCATGGCAAAGACTTAGCACTGCTCTAAGAGAAAGAGTAGTTACTCACCTGTAACAGGTGTTCTCCAGGAGCAGCAGGAATCAGTCCTCACATATGGGTGTCATCGGCGCCGATAAAGCCCCAGCGGAGCATTTCCCCAGCTTTCTATGAAAGCCTTTGGGAATGCAGGCACGCATGCGCGGTTCCCTTCCCGCCTAAAGGTGCCATTTTACCTCAGTCAAATAACATAGCTAAGAACAGCACACAAAAATGAAAAATAAACTATATACAACTGCAACTCCAAGGGGAGGAGGGAGGGTTGTGAGGACTGATTCCTGCTGCTCTTGGAGAACACCTGTTACAGGTGAGTAACTACTCTTTCTCCAGGACCAAGCAGGAAGTCAGTCCTCACATATGGGTGACTCCCTAGCTCTGGGCTACCAAGGAACCCAGGCTGAACAAGAGGACAGCGTAGTTACTCACCTGTAACAGGTGTTCTCCAGGAGCAGCAGGAATCAGTCCTCACATATGGGTGACGTCGGCGCCGACGGAGCCCTCGCGGAGCAATTTTCCCCAGCTTTCAAAGAAAGCCTTTGGGAATTGCAGCGCGCATGCGCGGTCCTCTTCCCGCCCAAGGGAGCCATCTTGCTCAGTCAGATGACATAGCTAAAAGACAGCAAAAATTAGCAAAAACGAAAGCATATAACTGCAACTCCAAGGGGAGGAGGGAGGGTTGTTAGGACTGATTCCTGCTGCTCCTGGAGAACACCTGTTACAGGTGAGTAACTACGCTTTCTCCAGGACCAAGCAGGAAGTCAGTCCTCACATATGGGACTCCCAAGCTTAAGGCTACCGGAGACCCTAAGCAGAAAAATGAGCTCCCTCTAGCTCAGCAGCACAGAAGGAAGGAATCTTCTCTGAATACGTCTCCAACCGGTAGCCCAACATCCGGGATGGAGGGTAGGAGTTGCCTATACCTCGAAGAGGTTACGGAGGACTGCCTGTCCGAAAGCACTGTCCCTGCGGGACTCCCTCTCTAGGCAGTAATGGGCTGCAAAAGTCTGGCTTGAAGGCCAAGTAGCGGCCCGGCAGATGTCTGCCAATGGAACAGAGCGGAGGTAAGCCACTGACGTAGCCTTCTTCCGAACACGATGAGCGGTGACTCTACCTTCCAGCACGAGGCCCGCAGCCTCGTAAGCCCAAGCGAAGCAGTCCGCAATCCAGATGGACAGAGTACGCTTGGAGACAGGGAGCCCCAACTTGTTGGGGTCATAAGACACGAAGAGCTGAACAGCCCTTCGGTGCCCCCGCGTACGGTCCAGGTAGAAGTTCAGCGCCCTTCTACAGTCCAGGGTATGCAGGACCATTTCAGCTCGGCTGGAGGGTGGCCTGGGAAAGTAGGTAGGAAGTACCACCTCCTGGTTGATGTGAAAAGGGGAAACCACTTTAGGAAGAAACTTAGGGTGAGTCCGTAGGACTACCCGGTTCTTGTAGAACCTAATGTAAGGAGGATCATATACCAGGGCCTGCAGCTCACTAACGCGTCTAGCAGAAGTGAGGGCCACCAAGAACAAGGTTTTCCAGGAAAGAAAACGAAGAGGACAGGTAGCCATAGGCTCAAAAGGCGGACAGGTAAGCCGCTGTAAAACCACATTGAGATCCCAGTTCGGGGCTGGCGGGCGCAAAAGGTGGTTTAAGGAGTAGAAGGCCCCAGAGAAAACGAGCCACCAGAGGGTGGCTGGAAAGAGGCCTACCCTCCACCGGTAGGTGGTGCGCAGAAATAGCACTGAGGTGGACCTTGACCGAGTTGGACTTAAGTCCAAGATTGGAAAGGGAAAGCAAGTACTGCAATACCCCTGATGCTGAACAGGAGAAAGGGTCTTGAGACTGCTGAGTACACCAGACGGAGAACCGACGCCACTTAAGAGCGTAGGATTTCCGGGTGGAAGGCCTCCTGGAGGCCAAGACGACCTCTTCCACATCTGGAAGTAGCTGGAGAGGAGCAAGGACTACCCTTTCAGCAGCCAGGCCATCAGATGAAGGGACCGAAGGTTGGGGTGCAGGAGCGTCCCCTGATCCTGCGAGAGGAGGTCGGGCTGAAACCCCAGAGGAAGAGGTGTGTCCACCGCCAGCTGCAGCAGAAGCGGGAACCAAGGTTATCTCGGCCACCGGGGAGCCACTAGGATCACCGACGCCTTGTCTCGGAGAACCTTGAAGAGCGTCCGAGACACCAGGGGCATGGGTGGAAAGGCATACAAGAGGCCTGAGGACCATGGAATCAGAAAAGCATCCGCCGCCACCCGGAGAGGGTGCGGCTGTCGAGAGCAGAATCTGGGAAGCTGTCGGTTCAGAGGACTGGCGAACAGATCCATGGTGGGGAGGCCCCACCGGAGAAAGATCCGCTGAACCACAAGCGGATCCAACCTCCACTCGTGCGGTTGGAGGACCCTGCTCAGTTTGTCTGCCAGGTAGTTTTCTTGACCTGGGAGATAGACAGCTTTGAGGACGATGTTGTGATGGACGGCCCAAGAGCAGAGCTTCTGTGCTTCCTGACAGAGAAGGAAGGAGCCGGTTCCGCCTTGCTTGTTCACGTAGAACATGGCAACCTGATTGTCTGTCTGGACAAGTACTGACTGGTGAGAAATCAGGTGAGAGAAGGCTTTGAGCGCTAGGCGGATGGCTCTGAGCTCCAGGAAGTTGATCTGCTGAGCGGGCTCCCAAGGAGTCCAGAGACCCTGAGTACAAGTCCCTTGGCAATGTGCTCCCCAACCCTGGAGAGAAGCATCGGTCGTCAGGACATGAGAATGTGTAGGGGGCTGAAAAGTCACCCCGAGTACTAGGTTTGGCAGGTGAAGCCACCATCACAGAGAGGAGACCAGCTGGTCGGAGATCTGTACGGAGTCCGCTAGGCTCCCAGAGGCCTGATGCCATTGTTTGCAAAGGCACCATTGAGCAGGTCGCATGTTCAGGCGGGCATAGGGGGTTACATGGACCGTGGAAGCCATATGGCCGAGCAGTCTCAGAAATTGCCTGGCCGAGACCAGGGAATTGCTGTGAAAGCGGCTGGCGAGATCCATGAGCCTTTGGGCCCTGTCCAGAGGCAGGAAGGCCCGCGCCTGAAGAGTGTCCAACCTGGCGCCGATGAATTCTAGATCTTGAGAGGGGAGCAAAGTGGACTTTGTGAAGTTTATGACAAATCCCAAGTGCTGGAGCAGAGCCACCGTGCGATGAGTAGCCTGAGTGGCTTCTTGGGCAGACTGGGCCCTGATGAGCCAGTCGTCCAGGTATGGGAACACAAAGAGACCCTGAAGTCTCAGATAGGCCGCCACCACTGCTAGGCATTTGGTGAACACTCTGGGGGCGGAGGATAGGCCGAAAGGCAGTACTCTGTACTGGTAATGGCGTCCGTCCACCACAAACCTGAGGTATTGTCTGTGGTCTGGATGAATAAGGATATGAGTATACGCATCCTTCAGATATAAGGAGCATAGCCGGTCGCCCTGCTGGAGGTAGGGCAGCAGGATTCCAAGGATAAGCATTTTGAACTTTTCCTTTGCAAGGAACTTGTTGAGGTTTCGCAAGTCTAGGATGGGTCTGAGGCCTCCTGTTCTTTTTGGAATCAGGAAGTATCGGGAATAAAACCCCTGACCCTTCAGGTGGTGGGGTACCGGTTCCACGGCTTGTTCCTGAACAAGACTTGCTAACTCCTGAAGGAGTAAGTCCCTGTGCAGAAGGAGTCTGGAAGGCTCCCCTGGAAAGTAGGAGGGAGGTACCTGGTGAAAATGAAGAAGATAGCCCTTTTGAACTATCTGAAGCACCCAGGTATCTGTGGTGATGTTGGACCACCTGTGGGCAAAGTGAACCAGCCGGCCTCCTGTGCTGAGAGAAACCAGCTGAGGGGGAGAGGCTATGCTGAGAAAGTCAAAAACCCCCACCCTGCTGAGCAGGGGCCGGTGGTGCAGGCTTGGGGGCTTGCTGCCTACGGGACCCATTACCCCGTCCCTTGGCCTGCTTTCCCTGTGGGGGAGCTGGTGAGGCCTGATACTGAGGGTAGTATTTATAGGCAGCACCTTTCCTCGGGTAAAAGGGCTTTTTCCCCGAGGCCTTCTTCTTTTGAGAAGGGGCAGAGGTCTTCCTTGAGAGACGAGTCCTGGTGAGAGTCTCCGTCTCGAGTTGTGCAGCCTTCTCATCCATGGGCTTGCCAAAGAGGTTATCACCTTGGCAGGGGACATCGACCAACTTGTCCTGTACCCAGAGCTCGAGGTCAGACGTCTGAAGCCAAGCCTGGCGGCGTCCACCGATGCTGGCCGCGGCTACTCGAGCCGAAGCCTCAAAACCATCATAGGCTGCTCGAGAGATAAACTTGGAGCACTCCCGAATGCCAGTAGACAAGGATTGGAACCTCTGCAAAGGTTCGTCGGAGAGACCAGCAGAGAACCCGGCTATTTCCTTAGCCAGGTCTCGGAGATACATGCCCATGTAGAGCTGGTAGGTCTGGACTCGACAAGCAAGCATAGAGCCCTGGAAGCACTTCCTACCGAGGGCATCCAGGCTTCGGGCTTCCCTACCAGGGGGCACCGAGGAGTGCATCTTTTGACTCTTCAGTCTATGCATGGCCGATTCCACCACCATGGAATGGTGCGGTAGTTGTGCCTTTTGGACCCGGGGCTCTTGCGGACTCGATAAATGGAATCGACCCGCTTGCTTAACACCGGCGACGACGCCGGGCTCTCCCACATGCGGAAGAGAAGCCGTTCCAGCATGGGAGGAACCGGTACAATAAAGGCCTCCTTCGGGGGAGAGTCATATTGGAGGGCATCGAGTTCTTCGACTCGAGGCTCCTCCTCGGGATCCGCAGGGAAGGCCAAGGCTTTGGCCATATCCTTCACGAAGTCCGAGAACCGGGTATCCTCCGGGGGGGGGGGGGGGGGGGAGACCAACTCCGAGGTTCGGACTCGGGGGAGTCCGAAGGGACACACCGAGTCCGAAAGGAACCAGGCGACTCTTCGTCCTCGGATTCCCAGGCCGCCTCCTCGGAGGAGGAGTCGACCGGCTCCGGTCGGGCGGGCACTGATGCCATCCGCCCCGACGCCGAGGGAGTCGACTTCGACGACCTTGGTACCGAAGGGGAGGCCGAAGGAGACCTCGACCGAGGATCGACTCGAGCCCTCATGGACTCGAGGATCGGCTCGGTCTCCGGGGTCGACTTGGAGGTCGACGTCCCGGTGGTCAGGGCAGAAGCGCCAGCGAGGCCAGCGATCAATGCCCGCTGCTGGTCCAAGAAGGCAGACAAACTGCACTCCAAGGCCGTCAACCTGAGTCCGAGCTCAGGAGACCCAGCAGCCCCCGACTCGGGCCCCGACGTCGGGTCCTTCGGAGGCGAGTCCACGAGGACAACAGTACTTACGTGAGCGGGCAAGTCCACCTCGAGTCGAGGATGTTTTGACGGCCTTTCCGACTCCAAGGACCCGGGACGGGAATCGGGGCTATGCGACCTGGCCCTCGAGGAACCAGGAGCGTCCACCGATCCCGCCCTCGCGGGTTTCTTCTTCCGATGATGCTCCCGGGTAGGAGACCCCCTTTCAGAGGAACTCCGACGATGCTCAGGACCAGAGTCCCGAGACGTCGAAGCCTCTGACGAGGTCCGAGCCCGGCCGGAGTTAGAGAAGATACGCTCCCGCTGGTGCTGCCGACTCCTCAATGCCTTTGAGGACATTTTGCCGCATGGCGTGCAGATCATGGGGTCATGATCTGGGCCGAGGCAGCGGAGGCAGAAGTCATGAGTGTCTGTAAGAGACATAAGTTTCTTACAGAGGTCACACTTTTTGAAACCACTGGCCGCCATCGGGGGAAAAAGGGCCCCTGCGAGGTCGAACGACCGGGCAGCCAGGGAAAAAGGAAAAAAAAGCGTGAAATCTGTCACGAAGGACAAAAAAAACGAAAAATAAAGGACGGACTCACAACCGGCGTCGCGAGTCCAGGCGGGAAAAGAACCGGCGTCGAACCGAAGAAAAAACAGAGAAAAATAGAGAAAAATCAACTTTTCGGCGGGGATTCACAGGCAACGTCTGTAGGGCTCCGCGGAAAAAAGAAGACTGAGCAAGATGGCACCCTTGGGCGGGAAGAGGACCGCGCATGCGCGCTGCAATTCCCAAAGGCTTTCTTTGAAAGCTGGGGAAAATTGCTCCGCGAGGGCTCCGTCGGCGCCGACGTCACCCATATGTGAGGACTGACTTCCTGCTTGGTCCTGGAGAATCCCTTTAGTCCCAGCTGCAAAGAAAGGCTTTTCAAGGACACAACCTCAACCGGTAGCCCAACAGAGGGCAGGAGTTGCCTAAACCTCAAAGAGATTCCGGAGTACTGCTTGGTCAAAAGCACTGTCCCTACGGGACTCCCTCTCCAGGCAGTAATGGGCCGCAAAAGTCTGGCTTGAAGACCAAGTTGCAGCCCTGCAGATGTCTACCAAGGGCACAGAGCGGAGATGAGCCACTGAGGCAGCCATTGCCATGACTCGGTGGGCCGTAACCCGACCCTGCAAAGGAAGGTCAGCCGCCTTATAAGCCCAGGTGATACAGTCAGCTACCCAGATGGACAAGGTATGCTTGGACACAGGCAACCCCATCTTATTGGGGTCAAAGGAGACGAAGAGCTGGGTAGCCCTTCTATGCCCCTGCGTACGGTCAAGGTAGAAGGATAAGGCCCTCCTACAGTCCAGGGTATGCAGGACTGCTTCAGCCTGGCTTGCGTGAGGCCTAGGGAAGAATGTTGGAAGAACCACCTCCTGGTTGAGGTGGGGGTATGCAGGACTGCTTCAGCCTGGCTTGCGTGAGGCCTAGGGAAGAATGTTGGAAGAACCACCTCCTGATTGAGGTGGAAAGAGGAGACAACCTTAGGGAGGAACTTTGGATAAGTCCTAAGGACTACCCTGTTCCTATACATCCTGGTGTAAGGCCTATCACAGACCAGGGCCTGAAGCTCACTTACTCGCCTAGCCGAGGTAAGGGCTATCAGGAAGAGTGTCTTCCAGGAGAGAAAGCGTAGTGGACAAGTAGCCATCGGCTCAAAAGGTGGGCGAGTCAGTTGCTGCAAGACCACATTCAGCTCCCACTCAGGGACAGGTGGACGGATAGGAGGCTTGAGCAAAAGCAAGCCCCTAAGAAAGCGAGACACCAAGGGGTGACCAGACAGAGAATGTTCCTCCACCAGAGAGTGGTGAGCTGCTAGAGCTGAGAGGTGGACCCGAACAGAATTGGATTTAAGACCTTGATTTGACAAGTGCAGTAAGTACTGAAGGACTACTGGCACAGTACAGGAGAAAGGATCTTCTGTACGTAGCTGACACCACACAGAAAACCTCTTCCATTTGAGAGCATAGGTTTTCCTAGTGGACTGTTTCCTAGAGGCTAGGACAACCTCCTCAACCTCCTGAGGCAGGCCCCAGGGAGCCAAGACTACCCTTGCAGCCTCCAGGCCATCAAATTGAGAGCTTTGAGATTGGGATGCAGAAGAGAATCCTGCTCCTATGAGAGAAGGCCGGGTTGCAACCCCAGAGGTAGTGGAGGATCCACCGCCAGTTGAAGCAGAAGAGGAAACCAAGGCTGTCTCGGCCACCTGGGAGCCACCAGCAGGACCGAGGCCTTGTCCTGAAGAATCTTGAAGAGAGTTCGGACCACCAAGGGCGTGGGAGGAAACGCATAGAGGAGGCCCTGAGACCAGGATATCAGAAAAGCATCCGCTGCTATCCGCAGAGGATCGGTTGCCTGGAGCAGAACTTTGGCAGTTGCTTGTTCGTTGGGCTGGCAAAGAGATCTATCAAAGGGAGACCCCCATTTCAGGAAGATCTTCTGAACTACTGAAGGATGCAGCTGCCACTTGTGGGGCTGCAGTATTCTGCTTAATCTGTCTGCCAGGTAATTGTCCTGGCCTGGAAGGTACACAGCCTTGAGGAGCATGTTGTGCTTGAGGGCAAAAGAACAAAGGTCCTGAGCCTCCTGACAAAGGATCCTGGACCCAGTTCCGCCCTGTTTGTTCACATAAAACATGGCAACTTGGTTGTCTGTCTGAATCAGGACAGACTGGTGAGCCAGGGTAGGAGTGAAAGCTTTGAGTGCTAATCGAATAGCTCTGAGTTTGTGGAGATTGATCTGCTGCGCAGCTTCCCAGAGAGACCAGAGGCCCTGGGTGCACTTGCCCAGACAATGAGCTCCCCAACCTTGCAGGGAGGCATCTGTTGTCATCACTACTGTGTACCCTGGAATCTGAAAAGGCACCCCTTTCAGTAGATTGGGTGGGTGCAGCCACCAGTTGAGGGAGTGCAGAAATGGTCTGGACACCCTTATCCTGTCTCTGAGGCTGCCTGTGGCCTGTGACCACTGAGCCCGACGGCACCACTGTGCAGGCCTCATATGGAGCCTGGTATTGGGGGGGTCACATATACTGTCGAAGCCATGTGGCCTAGAAGCCTCAGGTAGAGTCTGGCGGAGACCAGGGACCTGCTGAGAAACTGATTTACCAAGGCCATCAACCTTTGGGCCCTGTCTGCTGGCAAGAAAGCCTTTGCCAGCAGAGAGTCCAGTCTTGCTCCTATGAACTCTAAGTTCTGGGAGGGGAGCAAAGTGGACTTTGCGAAGTTTATGACAAACCCCAGGCTTTGTAGAAGAGCAATAGTCCTGAGGGTGGCCTGATTGGCCTCTTGGCACGTCTGACCCCTGATGAGCCAGTCGTCTAGATAGAGGAAGACAAAGAGTGGGATTTCTCAGGTAGGCCGCCACCACTGCTAGGCACTTTGTAAAGACTCTGGGGGCAGAGGTGAGGCTGAAAGGCAGCACTCTGTACTGATAAAGGTTTTCTCCCACAATGAACCTGGAGGTACTTTCTGTGGTCTGGATGAATGAGGATGTGAGTGTACGCATCCTTTAGATCTAAGGAGCATAGCCAATCTCCCTGCTGGAGGTAGGGAAGAAGAGTCCCAAGAGTAAGCATTTTGAACTTCTCCTTCACTAGGAACTTGTTGAGGTTCCTGAGGTCCAGATGGTCGAAGGCCACCGGTTCTTTTGGGCACCAGGAAATACCTGGAGTAGAAACCGTGACCTTGGAAGTGGGGAGGCACAGGCTCCACCGCCCTGTCCACCAACAAACCATGAAGCTCTTGTAGAAGAAGGTCTGTGTGCAGGGGAGGCCTTGGAGGCTCCTCTGGAAAATATGGTAGAGGCAGTTGGTGAAAATGGAGGGCATAGCCCTTGTGGACTATCTCCAGCATCCAACTGTCCCCGGTGACAAGGGGCCACTGGTGGGCAAAGAGTGCAGGGTTGGGAGAGCAGTGGAGGAGAGGCTACGCTCAAGGAGTCAAAAACCCCCACCCTGCTGAGTGGTAGCAGGAGCCTGAGGCTGGGGGGTCCTCTGCCTACGGGGCCCATTACCCTGGCCCTTGGCTTGCTGACCCTGGGGGGCAGCTTGGGCAGCCTGATATTGTGGGTACTGTTTGTAGGCCGTGCCCTTCCTCGGGTAAAAGGGCTTTTTACCCGAGCCCTTCTTTTTATGAGAAGGGGCAGAGGTCTTCCTCAACAGCCTTGCCGAGTGAGGTGCTCGGTCTCGAGCTGAGCGGCCTTCTCGGTCATGGGCTTGAGAAAAAGGTTTTCACCTCGGCAAGGGACATCGACCAACTTGTCCTGAACCCATGGCTCGAGGTCCGATGACTGCAGCCATGCCTGGCGTCGAGCTGCAATGCCGGCTGCCGCAACGCGGGCCGAAGCCTCGAAGCCATCGTAGGCGGCGCGGGACATGAACTTCGAGCAGTCCCTAATCCCTGAGGACAAGGACTTAAATCTCTGTAAGGGTTCCCCGGAGAGACCAGCAGAGAATCCGGCCAACTCCTTGGCCAGATCCCGCAAGTACATGCCCATCTACAGCTGGTAAGACTGGACACAGCAAGCAAGCATCGAGCGCTGAAAGCACTTTCTACCGACAGCATCGAGGTTTCGGGCCTCCCTGCCAGGAGGCACCGTGGAGTGCATCTTCTGGCTCTTCAGACGATGCATGGCCGATTCCACAACCATGGAATGGTGTGGTAGCTGTGCCTTCTGAAAGCCAGGCTCTTCCGGAGCCGATAGATCGAATCGACTCACTTGCTAAGAATCGGCGCCGAGGCCGGTGCCTCCCACATACGGAAGAGGAGCCGTTCCAGCATCGGAGGAACCGGGACAGTAAAGGCCTCCTTCGGAGGAGAGTCATACTGCAGCGCCTCGAGCTCTTCAGCTCAAGGCTCTTCCTCGGGGTCCGCTGGAATAGCCAAGGCAGTGGCCATATCCCAGACAAACTCCGAGAACCGGGTGTCCTCCGGGGTGGACCTACTCCAGGGCTTAGACTGCGGTGAGTCCGAAGGGACGCACCGAGTCTTAAAGGTATCAGGAGACTCCTCGTCCTCCGTCTCCCAAGACGACTCGTCCGAGGAAGAGTCGGGGTCTGACCCCGCGGAGCCCTGGAGCACCTGCCCCGACACCGGAAGCACCGGCGTCGACGCCCTCGGTCCCGAATGGGAGGTCGAGGGAGACCGCGACCGAGGTAGACTCCGAGCCATGATGGACTCGAGTATCGGCTCGGTCTCCGGGGTCAACTTCGACGTCGATGTCCCGGTGGTCGGGGCAGATGCGCCAGACAGGCTGGCCATCAGTGCCCGCTGCTGCTCCATGAAGGTAGACATTCTGCTCTCCAAGGCTGTCATCCTGAGACTCAGCTCGGGAGATGCAGCAGCCACCGACTTGGGCCCCGGCGGTGCCGGGCCCGACGTCGGCTCCCTGGAAGGAGAGTCCACGAGGACTACGGGGCTTACGTGTCCAGCAGACTCCGGCTCCACACGAGGAACTTTAGCAGGCTTCTCCGGTTCCACGGGCCCGGGGCGACGGTCGGGGTTCTTAGACCTGGCCCTCGAGGAGCCAGGGATCTCTGACGACGATGCCCTCGCAAGCCGTTTCTTCCTCTTGCGTTCCCGGTCGGGGGATCCCCTGTTAGAGGAGCTTCGACGGCGTTCGGGATCGGAATCCCGAGATGTCGAGGCCTCAGATGAGGTCCGGGCCCGGCCGGAGGCTGAGTCTGAGAAAAGCCTTTCCTTTTGCTGCTGGCGACTTCGTAGTGCCTTGGAAGACATTTTCCCACAGGGCCCGCAAGACTTAGGATCGTGGTCGGGGCCGAGGCACTGAAGGCAGCAGTCGTGTGTGTCGGTGAGAGACATTAGTTTCTTACACCGATCACACTTTTTAAAACCGCTGGAAGCCATCGGGGAAAAAAAAAAAAAAGAGTCCCCGCGAGGTCAAAGGACCAGCCTTCCAGGGAAAAGGGAAAAAAGGGCGCGAACGCCAGCCACGAAGGGCAAAAACCAAAAAAGAAGAATCGGGCTCGATACCGGTGCACCGAACCCGGCGGGAGGGGAACTGGCATCGAACCAGTAGAAAAAAAGAGCAAAAATCGCTGAAAAATCTAATTTTAACCGGGAAAACTGGACACACGTCCGGTGGGCTTCACAGGAAAAAAAGAGACTGAGGTAAGATGGCACCTTTAGGCGGGAAGGGAACCGCGCATGCGTGCCTGCATTCCCAAAGGCTTTCATAGAAAGCTGAGGAAAAGCTCCGCTGGGGCTTCATCGGCACCGATGACACCCATATGTGAGGACTGACTTCCTGCTTGGTCCTGGAGAATTGGGAGCTCTACTGAAGCCAGGCTCAGGAGCTACAAAAGTCTATCTAGGGAATCAAGTTGCTGGGAAACCCAGAGTAGCATCCAGGAGGCTCAGGATACAGTGAAAAAAGAAAACAAATTGTAAGACAAGCTTGTAGAACACCCTCATCTGCTGGAGACAGAGAAAATACTGAATAGGACCCCTAGGGGTATTCCTATGTCACCCAGAGCCTGTCCAATCACAGCTCTGGAGTTTTTTCTCTGTCTCCCCATCTGCTGGCAGGAGTGCATAACCCGCTAGTCTGGACTGGTCTAGCAGTATGACCTGGAAATGGTGATATATAAATAAGAAAAAAAATAAAATTGGGTGTAAGGAGGATAATGAATGAGTACTTGCAAATCACTTGCAGAAGTGATGGCCACAATGAAAATAGTTTTCCATGTGTAGTGTTTTAAAGAGGAAAGTCTAGGGATTTAAAAGGGGTGTAAATAAATTTGGGGTATCTGCTAGTTGAATGTTTTGTCCAGGCAGGTATACAGTGTGAAGTAAATTTATAGGGTGCGAGTCAGCTGCCATATTCTTGATGCTTCTAAGCATAATAGGAGAGATCTTGATCCCCCCCCCCCCCCTGCTTGTTTATATAAAACCATGGCTACTTGGTTATCTGTTCTCACCAGTATCACTCTGTGTTGAAGCCAGTTTTGGAAAGCACTAATGCCATTGTAAATGGCTCAGAGTTCAAGGAGGTTGATGTGACTTACTTTCAGCATGAGTCCATAGGCCTTGTACTTAAATGCTGAAGATGTACACCCCTTCAACCAATGGTAGAGGCATTGATGCTAAGGATAATTGCCGGCTACAGTGGTGTAAAGGTTGTCCTCAAAGGGGTTGTCAGCATTTACCCACCGATCTAAAGAACATATGACTATTGGAGCAAGAGAGATTTTCCTGTTGAGGAACTGCCTTTGTTGATTCCAGTGTAACTTTAGGTTTCACTGTAGCTGTCTATGTAGTTTTGCTAGCGGTAGGACATGCACCACTGCTGGCATATGCCTCAAGAGTCCGAGGATAGTCCTGGCAGAGACACTGCAATTCTGTCTGAAATGTGAGCAGAACTGAATAATAGCTGTTGCCCTTTCTTTGGGAAGAAAAGCTCTTTTGAGGGTTTGTTCTGATATGGACTCCTAAAAATATAATGGTCTGTATTGAAACAAGTACAGACATTTCTCTGTTGATCAGAAATCCTAGAGTTTCCAAAAGCATATAGTGTTCGTATGGAAAGAAGCAGTGCTTGCTTGATAGATGTTGAAATCAGTCAAATATCCAAATAGGGAAATATGTAGTGGCCAGCTTTGTGTGGATGAGTTGCTACTACTGCTAGGAATTTGGTGAATACTCTGGGACATTCCAAAACCAGCATTACCTATATAGGGTACTCCCCTTGTTTGTGGCTGGAATGGACTGCGATATATGTGAGTAAGCATTCTTCAGATTCAGGGAGGGTAGCCAGTCATGTTCTAGGAGAGGAAATATTGTTGCAAGGATGTTCATTATGAATTTCTTGTTTGATATGAAGATCAAGAATTCGCCACAGTCCTCCAGTTTTCTTGAGTATGAGGCAAAAGCTGGGATAAAACCCCTATCCTTGTCGCTGGTCCGGGACCAGCTCTATTGATCTAGATTCTACAGTATAGATGTGCTTGGATTTCCTATTGCAGGAAGTCCCGATCTTCCAGGGCAACAGCAGTGGGGACAGGTGATGTTGAGGTGGATGGTAACAGAGGAAATGTATTAGATGACTCCAGGTGACAATGGAAAGGACCCAATGACCTGTTGTAAACTGTTATCAAGAGTCCTTGTACTTAAGTATCCTTCCTACTACTGAAGGGTAATCAAAATTGAGGGCATGGTTTCCCGAGGGAGCTGGAGTAGTAGATTGTTGCTTTTGCTCCCTAGGACATTGATGTTTGTTGTATATTTTTGATGCTCAGCATGGTGGGGATAAGGCTGGTATCTACAGTATGTTTCGGGTAAAACTGTTGAAAATTAGTAGCAATATTTTCTGTAGGAATTTGTTTGGTTTCTTCAATAATTTGAAGGTTTATGGGGTTGCTGACAGTTCTTTTGCTGTAGAATTATATTCCTTGATTTGAGATTTTTTTTTTTTAACTTTGGAGCCAATGAAGCCATCTCTCACATATGGCGTATCTGCTATTTTATCATGTAGGTCCTCTCTGAGGCCCGATACTCTGAACCACGCATTTGATCTGGCTACTACGGCTGCTCTGGAAGTGGACTCTTACGCATAGTAGTTAGTGCGGATCAGATGATACATGGACTCCCGAATACTCAATTGTAGGGATTCCTACTTAGTTTCTAGTCAATTTAAAAGGTCATGATGGTAATGCAGGATCTGAAGCGGATGAATTCATGCCCATCATTAAGCTCTGGTAGACTTTTTTTCCCCCACATTATCTAATAATTTAGGATCCATTCCCTGTCGGAACATGAGTAAGCGGTTTAACAAGTTTTCTATGGTTTACTGGGATTTCCGACGCCAACTGGTGGGGAGGTGGATGACTTGATGCCCTGAACAGGGAGGACATTATATTTAAATTTCAATTCTCTCGATGTAGGTTGAATGGTCAGTGGGGTTTTCCAAATGGAAAGTGGCAGGTCCTGTAGTGCCTGATGGATCAGTAGTGCTATTACTTCTAAACGATGACCTCTATGATGAAATCACAGAAAAATGTTTTCTTCTGACTACTCATCCACGCAGATCATTCTCAAGTAAAAATATCAGCTGTGTATGCCTTGTAGTGCTATGCAATTGATTAAAAGTAGTAGTGTATCATGGACGACTATGTCAGATAAACATTTGAGTTATTTGCAAGATCTACAAGTTCTATTTTGTAAATCTGACCGGTTTTGGGTGGGCTCTGGAAAAAAAATAAGAAAATGTGATAGATGCTGCCTTGATTTCAACACTTTACATGTAACTTCCATTTCTTACTGTTGAAATTGCTAGTTGGAGCCTCCAGAGATTTTTTTTTATTTTTAATAACCTTCCCTTACTTTGTTAAGGGTGAATTATTTTCATTTCCAAATGCTCTGACTGTTCTTTCTGCTTTTCAGCAATCATAGGCTTCTGCAAGTAGCAATCAGAACCTGAGAGATTAAAAGTGTCTATTTGGGGGGCGGAGCCTGATGTCCAGCGGGATGGTCGCATAACGCTGAGGCTCCCGAGAGGCCTACTTAGAATCCTGAATTAACACCGGATATTTTTGAATTTCTGCTCTGATCTTACCGGGTCACATTGGTGAGATGGCGGGGACCAAACCTACGCGCCTGGAATTTGGATCTCCGGCGGCTACTCACGGCAAACGCTCCAAAACTGAACCCCCGTCCCCGCAGAAGGGGCTGGCTCTATGCGAGGGCCCCGAAATGCAGCAGGAGATCCTCGCAGAGATCAGAGGGGTTAAAGACCTCGTGCAGTCAAACGGGGAAGCACTACGAGCGCTGCGGGAAGACCTTGGTGTATTGCAAGGCAGGCTAGAGGGGCTCTCCTCGCGTCAGGACAAAATGGAGAGCATATTAGACTCCCACGCGGTCCGGCTGTCCAAGCTCGACAAGGTAGAACGTCAGGTGCGTGCCTTGCAGAAAGAAGTGGAAGATGGCAATAATAGAGCGCGCCGCAACAACCTACGACTAGTGGGCATACCGGAGGGAGCGGAATCTGGAGACATGAAGGAGTTTCTGTATAAAATCCTCCCTTCTCTGCTCCAAATCACCTTTACCAAAGAATTGGAGATCGATCGCGCTCATCGTATACCCACCAACATAACGCTCAACAGGAAGACCCCGCGGCCTATCATCTTTCGACTTTTGAGATATCAACAAGTGGAGCAAATTCTCAGCGCCTCCCGGGCAAAGGGCCATATGGAGTTTGAGAGCCATAAGATTTCCTTCTATCCTGACTTGGCTAAACCCACGGTTGATCGCCGAAAGCGCTTTCTGGAATTCCGGCCGAGGCTTCAACAATTACAAGCACGCTATGGCCTGATGTACCCGGCCAAACTCCGAGTCACGCTACACAATCAGACAAGAACATTTGAGGACCCTGATCTACTAGCGGAGTTTTTGGATGCTAAAGAAGCCGACTTGATGCGCTGATTTCCAGAGTGTTCCCACCAGCGTTCTCATGTCCGCTGTACCCGCCATTTTGGATTTGCCACGGTTCAGCAAAGAGTCTGGTGAGGGCGGTTTGTTGCCTTATTTTGATGATATTTGTGACCCGACTTCATCCACCCAGAGTAGCTTCGATGAATATCAGAGACAGTGTTAATTATGGACTCTGGTGTTTCTTTCTTTCTTTTTTTTTCATGTCTTTATCCTCCTCTCTTGGGCCTCCTCCCGCAGACATATGGTCGCCATATACATTGGGGGTTTTGCTTCTTCTCTAAGTTACTTTGATACAAGCTTTTCAATATGGGGTGTATTGGCCAGTATACTTGGTGATTATGTCATTGCTGTACAGATTCTGCTTCTGTTGTATGTTTTCAAGCGCCCTTACTTAAAAATGTCTCTTACTGATTGATGGCACCATGTAAGATTTTATCATTGAACGTAAAAGGCATCAATAATCCGATAAAACGGAAGAAAATCCTGAGCTATCTAAGTCATGAAGCCGCGGACCTGATTTTCCTCCAAGAAACGCATTTAAATTCGAAGGAAACTCTTAAACTCAATGTTAAACCTTACATGGTGGCCGCCTATTCCCCAGCCGTTTCTAAGAAATGTGGGGTTGCCATACTGGTTAGGAAATCTCTGCATGCTACTATCATTGCGACTAGCTCAGATACAGCTGGCAGATGGTCCAGGGCTCACCTCAAGATAGGTAACCTGGAAGTTACATGTATATGCCTTTATGCTCCTAATGTTGATGACCCTGCCTTTTTTGCTACCATTGCTCAGGTTGCGCAGGCCTCTGCTAATACTTCATTGATAATCGGGGGGGATTTCAATTTAGTTCTTGATCCCCTGATTGACAAACAGCCGCCTAGGACGAGTGGTCCCCCCAAGAGTCACACTACGCTTACCTCTATGATCAAAGATCTTGCTTTAGTCGATCTATGGAGGTTACTACACCCCAATGAGTTTGACTTTACCTTCTTCTCTTCCCCTCATAAATCCCAGTCTCGCATAGATTTCTTTCTCATATCAAAACTGTTAGTTCCACAGGTAGACACTGCAAAGATTCACTCCCAACATATCTCAGATCACGCTGCTATTTCTTTTCAATTACACACCACTGCGCCCCAGGGGAATTCGGGGGCCTGGTTCTTTGATAGAGCTCTATTAACTCAACCAGAGTTCCAGTTAGAAATTCGAGAAGCCATACAGGACTACTTTCACTTTAATCTACCCCAGGACACTGCAAATTGGGCTTGGTGGGAGGGTTTTAAAGCGGCCATTCGGGCAACGATCACTAGTTATCAAATTCGCCTGCGGAACCAACATAAACAGCAGCTCCTTATACTAGACCAACAAATCAAAGCAGGCGAACGAGTTCTAACTTCACGTAATGACCCATGCGTCTTAGTTCGCTTACAGCGTCTCCGTTTTCAATATAATGCAATCCTCTCAACTGCAGCTTCTCAGAGTATTGCACTTCAGCAAGGGACATACTACCGGGAAAGCAACCGAGCCGGTCGACTTTTAGCCAACGCCTTGAAAGGTCAAAAAGAAGCCAAACGCGTAGCGGCCCTTCGCGCCCCACAGGGAGGGGACATACTGACCACAGACTCCGATATCGTAGAACTTTTTCGGGATTTCTATACCCGTCTATATCAATCTGAATGTGAGTTCTCACCCGAGACCTTCGAGCGCTTGTTTTCTGGTATTCAGCGGCCGACCCTTTCTGAAGCTGATAGGGATGCGCTGGATGAACCCTTCTCTACTTCAGAGATCCATTCTGCCCTAAAACGAACAGCCTCGGGTCGAGCCGCTGGGCCTGATGGTCTCCCGACAGAATTCTACAGAACGTTCAGTGCAGATTTAGTTCCCTACTTAAAACTTTACTTTACTGCCCTTGCGGTAGATACATCCTCTTTGGGATCCTTTTCTGCAGCTAATGTGGTAGTTTTTGAGAAAGAAGGCAGAGACCCGCTGCTAACCGCCAACTACCGTCCAATCTCCCTACTTAATGCCGATTATAAGATCTTCGCAATGATCTTGGCCACCCGGCTATCTGACAGGATGGCCACCTTAGTCCATCCCGACCAATGTGGTTTTATACCCGGCCGCTCCACCGCTGACAATGCTTGGACCTTGTGCCATGTGCTATTCAGTGCTGCCAGTTTAGACCACCCATGGGTGGGTCTTTCTCTAGATGCTGAAAAAGCCTTTGATCGTTTAGAATGGCCCTTCTTATTTGCAGTTCTCCGATGGTATGGCTTTGGGGAGGGCTTCCTCCGATACCTCCAAGTCATGTATTCTCAACCCGTTGCCAGTATTTGTGTAAATGCCATTAAGTCTCGGCCTTTTAATCTTCAAAGAGGCATGCGTCAAGGTTGCCCCCTATCACCAATGCTCTTTGATCTAGCTCTTGAACCCCTCGCCCTCCTTATCAGACAGTCCGCACGTATTCGAGGTGTCCCCTTTAGTCACAGAGAGATTAAACTCTCTGCATATGCAGATGACCTTATGCTCTTTGTATCCCTTGATTCGGTCCCGGCTGTCTTGGACCTGATTGACGGATACTCGCAATTATCGGGCTATAAAATAAACTGGACCAAATCCGTAGCATTCCCACTGAACCGCTGGGTACATGAGGCTGACATGCAGGCCTTTCCTTTCCTTTGGCAATCCCGCATGGTGAAATATCTTGGCGTCCACTACTGTTCTCCTTTAGAGGACACTATTAGTTTTAATGCCAAGGAGGTAGTCTCCAAAGTCCGTGAGCTCACAAATCGGTGGTCTCCCTTATCCCTTACATGGTGGGGCCGCCTAGAAACCGTCAAAATGATGATAGTCCCCAAAGTGAACTATATTTTAGAAATGCTGCCCTGTTTCCTCCCGCTACATACCTACAAAGACAGAGGGCCTTCTCGTCCGTTATCTCTGGCAGGGAAAACCACCAAGAGTAGCTAAACAAAAACTACAGTCTGTGAAGGAACTAGGGGGTACCCGCTTTCCTGATTTTCTTAGATATCATCAAGCCTTCCTACTTAAACAAGGTGCCCGATGGCTAGCTGCATCAACAGACAACAGACCAGTTTGGCTTGACATTGAAGAGGAGCTAAGTAGCCCAATTCCGTTGACCCATCTCCCCGGCATGTCCCATCAAGTAGACACACGCTATCCCCCAATGATTGTCGATACTCTTGCGGCCTTTAACACTCTCATTCGGTCACTGGGTCCCACTGTTTGTCCTCCAGACAGACTCCCGCTGTGGAATAACCCCAGAATTCAAGTCCTAAATAAAACGATCGCATGGAAACCCTGGTACTCTAGGGGGATCTGGACACCCCAACAACTCTTCTCCGCAGCTCGTTGGAAGACCTTTTCTGATTTACAAAAGGAATTTGCGTTGCCAGCGAAACATTACTTTCAATTGATGCAGCTCCAACACTGCCTCAAAAGTGCTCAAATCCTGCCGCCCTCTGCCCCTACAGAGGACGGGCTATTAGAACTAATTCACTCTCTTAGTAGTACGCATGGGGTAGCCTCTAACTTCTATAAATTATTATGTCAGGGTACCGATACTGCTACCTGTAGAGCTCAACAAGCCTGGGAACGCGAACTGCAAACCACTTTAACCCCTGCGCAATGGAGCGTTTTCTGGAGCAAAGTGGTGCGGGTTTCCAGATCTGCCTCTGTAACCCAAACTCTCTTCTTTTTTGCACACAGATGCTTTTATACTCCAGAACGAATAGCTAAATGGAACACAACTGCTAGGGACCAGTGTTGGTCTTGCCATACTGCTGTGGGAACCCTCGCTCATGTTCTTTATGAATGTCCTCAACTGCAGGTTTACTGGGGGCGGGTCTGGAGTCGTATTCAATCTATCTTACACCTCCACGAGCCTCTTTCTTGGAAGATTGTGGGACTCCGCTCAGTGGCGGAGGTCCCCTCTCTTCCTAAGAGGGGTCGCTTTCTCCTTGATTTCATGCTGGGTATAGCCATATGTTTAATCACGAGGAATTGGAAGGATAGCTCTCGAATTACTGCCAATGAATGGTGGAACCTCGTCTGCTTATATAGTAAATATGAGCAGATATCTCGGAGAGCTATTCCCCATATCCAAACTCACTTTCGCCTGTCTAAATGGCAGATGCTCAATGATTATGTACACTCTGCTCATTGCTCAGACATGTCTGCTTAATGTATACTCATCATGTTTCAGATCACCGTTCGGTTTTGTACCATAATAATGTCAGTACACGCCCGTTTTCGGGAATGATTAGTTTCTAGAGAAGAAGCAGGGGGGAGGGGGGTGGTAGGGGTTTACTTTGGTGTATGTATCACATTTTATGTATGTATTTGTCTTTTAAGCTGTATGTCTTCCTTTCCTTTGTTGTTATAAAACGTAAATAAAGCATTAAAAAAAAAAAAAGTGTCTATTTGTTCAATCACAAAATTGTCTTCAACAGACTAACTGAAGGCCTAAAGAGCAATTTTGGATATAGCAACTTATAAAATTGAATATAATAAGAACATAAGGATATGCCATACTGGGTCAGACTAAGGTCCATCAAGCCCAGTATCCTGTTTCTAACAGTGGCCAATCCATATCACAAGTACCTGGCAGGTTCCCAAAAAGGTACACAGATTCCACACTGCTTATACTGCAGTAAGCAGTGGATTTCCCCGGTTCTCTTTAATAATGGTTTATGAACTTTTCCTCCAGGAATTAATCCAAAACTTTTTTAAACCCAGCTACACTAACAGCTTTTGCTACATCCTCCAGTAATGAATGCCAGTGTTTGATTATGTGTTGAGTGAAACATTATTTTCTCCTATTAGTCTTAAATGGGCTTCATTGCAACTTCACTGCATGTCTGCTAGTCTTTCTACTTTTTGAAAGAGTAAACAACCAAATCTACATTTACCTGTTACACTCTATTCATTATTTTATAGATCTCTATCATGTCATTAGAGAAAGACATCATGTTCGGCAAGGTTGAAGGTCAACACAAAAGAAGAAGGCCAGCAATGAGATGGATCAATACAACAGCCACTCTATGGATGCCACTCTAGCAACAATGAGCCACCTAAGACTGAACATAGTTTAGGACAACCATCCAGAGGGTTGTCAAGAGTCAACACCAACTCAATGGCGCTTTTCAACACCACCACCATCACCATATCTCCCCTCAGCCATCTTTTTTTCAAGTTGAAGAGCACTAACCTTTTAAGCCTTTCCTTATAGAGGTATCCTTCCGTCCCCTTTACCATTTTGTTGGCTCTTCTCTGTACCAGCCAACGTTTTGGGTATTAACAATTTAAAAAACAAAACAAAACAGTAATCAATCAACTGGATGATCCAACTTTTGCACCTATCTTCACTTGTCATTTTCAATCTGTTAAAAAACAGTAAATAGTAATTTCACAATTTTATTTATTTAGCTGCATTTATACTCGGATATCAATATCATTCCAAACACACGTCAGGAGTAATACTGACCCCACGGCAGTCAACAATTTATTTTTTAAACATCAGCCGCAATGGGTAAAAATAAATTTCCAATATCCAGCGGCAGAATCCAGATATGTCACTGAATATCTGGTTTGGCAGTCAGTGCTACAGCCATCTGGATGATAGCAATATTAAAGAAATTAGACCTACCTGCTAATTGTTGTTCCTTGAGGAACTCCAGTCTAGTCCCGCACCTCTGGGTAATGTACCTCTTCCAGCAGCTTGGAGACTGAGCATGTCATCTTTTTGATGACACTAGTGTACCTCTATGCAGCTGGCACTACCTACCAGCCCCAGTACCTATTGACAAAGCAGACTCAGAGAAGCAACAAAGTAGTTAAACATGCAACAAACACTTCTATGTCTAAATAAACTAGTACCCCCTCCATCCCCTGGGAAGGATACTCTGTCCCCCCCCCCCCTCCAGGATGGGGAAACCTACCTGTTGAGCGCCTGAGCAGCTCCTACCAGCAGGGAGTGAGCAACTGACAGTTCTTCTGGTCCGCACCCCCCCCAAACGTTGATTACACATCCCTCCCCGGCTCCCCCTGGCCACTTCCTCCACCAAGAAAATCAGCTTCAGATTATCACAGAAAGCACTCAGGGAGGGTTCTGGGACTGGACTGGAGTTCCTCAAGGAACAACAATTAGCAGGTAAGTCTAATTTCTCTTTCATTATCATCCCTCCAGTCCAGTCCTGTACCTCTGGGATGTATCAGAGCAATTAAAATAAATGGGAGAGACCCGCACAACCAGCCTGAAGCACTGCCGATTCGAAACGAGCGTCCCCCACCACCTGGGCATCTAGGCGAAAATGTTCAGAGAAAGTATGCAGCCCTAAAGATCTCCACCAGCGGAACTAAACTATACTCTGCCCACAAGGATGCCAGAGCCCTCGTGGAATGCGTCCGGAACCCCGCCGGCACTGCTCTACCTTTCAAGATGTATGCCCACGTAATTGCCTCATTGATCCATCTGGAAATGGAGGCCTTAGCTGCCACCTCACTTTTGTGCGGCCCGCCAAACAGAACCAACAAAAGGTCCCATCTCCGAAAGGACAATGCCCTTTTCATATACCTTCACAGGACCTTTACCATCCACGTGGCATAGCTGTGGAGTGGCAGGGTCCATATCCGCTCTTGCCCACATCCGCGCTCGCCAGAGCCAGTAAGGAAAAGGCCTGATTTACATGAAATGCTGACACCACCTTGGGAAAAATGAAGGTACCGGGCGCAGAACCACTTTCTCCTTGGAGAAGGAAAGGAATGGCTCCTGGCACGATAGTGTCCGAAGCTCTGAAATCCTGCATGCCGAGCAAATCGCCACGAGGAATACCATTTTCAGAGTCAAATCCTTCAGGGAAGCTCGACTCAATGGCTTAAAGGGTTCCCCAGACAGCACCGTCAGCACCAGATTGAGATCCCAAGGCGGTACCACTGCCCTCTTTGGCAGACAGAGGTGGGTCACTGCACCTAGGAAGCTCAGCATGTCAGCATCCCATGGACTTTCCCACAATAACCGGAAATCACCACCAGTTGCACCCTCAAGGAACTGGCGGCAAGATGCTTATCAAAACCGGATTGCAAGAACGCCAAGATCTCTGGGACAGAGGCAGTGGAAGGGCCTGCCTCTCTCTGCACCAGATGCACGCCAGGTTCGTAGACCTCCTCTGGGCCTGTAGCAAGGTTGATATCCCCGAGACTGATTACCTTTTCTTCTTCAACCTCGCCCTTTCAAGAGCCATGCCGTAAGCGAGAATTGACCCACCTAGGGCATGCAAAGCGGCCCCTGTGTCAAGAGGTCCTTCCGAACCGGAAACCACCAGTCAATCCACCAGTATCTGAATCAGGTCAGCATACCACGGACACATTGGCCAGCATGTTCAGGGCCTTGAGGGACTCTACGGTACACATAGAATGTGAGCCCTTTGGGGACGAGGAATTGTATCAGTACCTGTTTGTAGTGATTGTAAACTGCTTTGATGCCCTTCGGCCTGGGTGGTATATCAAGAAATTGCATAAACATAAGCGACGGTAGCTCCTCACGGCGGAAAACCCAAACAATCAAGGCCTGATCCTCCTGTTCTGGGCTCTCTCCTTCTCCCAACTCCTCCTGCAGATCTAGCTCCGTGTCAAGGTCTTCCCCATCCAGCCTCTCCGACAACGGAGATTGCTGCCACTCCTCTAAGCCTCTAGCCTGCTTAGGCACCACTGCTCCTGACTGGTGCTCTTTTGCATACGACACCCACTCAGCCCTGTGTTCCGGGGCTGAGGAGCCACTTGCCAAGCCCTGTTGACGCACGCAAAATGCCTTACGCAAAAGTAAGACAAACTCCAGTGAGAACTCCCCCGGGAGCCCTATTGCTCCCTGGGCTTGAGGGGTGGATGATCCAGGCATTGTGCAGGGACCAGGGGCCAGATCCGTTGAAGGTAACATGGTGCCCCCCGCCTCCAGGGTCTCTTGCAACCGGGAGGGACTCTCTTGCCTCATCTCATCCTGCAAGCCCTGCTCCCATGACTTAGCCTCTTGCGTGTAGTCTAGGCAGACGCCTGCCTCCAAGACCACACCCCATCGGGGACCACATATCATGAGGATTTTAAGATTGCGCTGCCGTGTTGTATCTTAAAGATATGAAATGGACCTTGCACTGATCCAATCAAACTGATAACTTTCTACGAGTAAAGTTTAGGTTTTTATTCTAATACTACAAATGGCTATAAGGGAGTACAGCTTCCCTTACAAGCAATATTACAGATGTAATAGGTACATAATCTGGGCTAAGAGACAAGGGATGATCATTGATCATGTCAGGTTACTCACTGACCATAGACAGATGGAATGATTTCATTTGCCTCCTATCCACTGACTGACTATCTTTCAAATTACATACATTTCTTGTATGCAGGTACTTCCTCTTTTCCACAGAACTGTAGCTGCTACAAACCTATATGCAGCACTTCCCCCAGGAATGCACTCAATCAGTTCCCGGGTAGATAAAAGGATTCCTAGCACAGTGCACCTCCACGGGCTTAGGCACAGAGCACTAGAATACTTGAACTAAAATAAAAAAAAAACAAAATCTAATTAACTGAAACTGAAATTAAAGAGAAACTACAAATGCCCCCCTAGGAAGAGGCTGCTCTGTCCTGCTTTATTCTCCAGTGGCTGCCTCTCCCGGGCACCCAAACTACAGCAGGGGGTTAAACACATGCGGGCCTGAATAAGAAGAAATCATGCCTAAATGCAGCGGGGGGGGGGGGGGGGGGACTTTCCCACACCGCTGCAGGCCGCTCTCTGGTGTCCTCATGTTCTGGCAGTTGCTACAGGTTCCTGCTGTCCTTCCCCCCCCCCCGCCCCCCTGCCACTCTTACCTTGGAGTCTCTTTGCCGCATGGCTTTTGTACCCCTCATTCTCTGCCTTCCTTCCTGGTTTTTGGTGCTGAGGGGGGCAACTTGGGGCTGCCAGCTTTCACTCCTGTCAAGCAACTGCAGCCCCTGTGGCAGCTCCTCATCTGATAAAGGGTTCAGGAGCTGTCAGAGGTCTGACTGAGGAAGGCCCCCACAGAACTCCCCCCCCCCCCGAAATCCTGGGGAGAGAGGGGGGAAGGAGGAATATCCTCCCCTCAGCCCCGTTGTCCCCCGGGTTCTCTCTGTTCCTTCAGATTTCTTTTTTTTTTTTTACTTCTGCCTTTAAAAACAAAGAAACCTGCACCTTAACAGGGGAAATAAAATGCCAACTCTAACTAAACCTATCTCCTTAGTTGTCCCTTCAGTGAGTCCAGCACCCTGGCTCATTGCTCCTCCAGCTGCTTGGAGACTGAGCATACTGGGGCTGGTAGACGGTGCCAGCTGCATATGTACACTAGTGTCAAAGAGATGACATGCTCAGTCTCCAAGCTGCTGGAAGAGGTACACTAACCAGAGGTGCGGGACTGGACTGGAGGGACAATAAGGAACAGCTGTTAGCCCAACAGCCAATCCCCATACACTTAGGAGAGATAAATAAACAAACTTAGGTTAGATTCAAGGGAACTTTGTGTTTCTGTGGAGGGCAGGCATAGGTTTTGTAGGCAGTGTTAATTCAACTTGTGCAGGTAGGACTACATACCAAAGTATTCTCTAAAGCAGTGGTTCTCAACCCAGTCCTGACCCCCAGGCTAGTCAGGTTTTCAGGATATCCACAATTAATATGCATGAGATAGATCTGCATACAATGAAAGCAGTGCATGCAGATCTCTCTCATGCATATTCATTGTGGATTCCCTCAAAATCTGACTGGACTAGGGGTCCCAGAGGACAGGGTTGAGAACCACTGCCCTTCTTGCGGAATTCACTGATGTTCTTTATGTCACAGATAAGATGCCAGAGTGCATTTCGTATCTCAGGGGCATAAAGCACAGTTACTTGCCTGTAACAGATGATCTCTGGGAACAGCAGGAATAAGTCTTCACATATGGGTACGTCGGTACCGACGGAGTCTGCGCGGGAACGCTTCCCAGCGTCCAATCAGAAAGCCTTTGGAAGCATCCCAACACGCCTGCATGCTACCTTCCCGCCTTCCCAACTGCCTCTCCTCAGTTAAGTTTGAAAGCTGAGACAAAGAGAGAGAGAGAGAGAGAGAGAGAGAGAGAGAGAGAGAGAGAGAGAGAGAGAGAGAGAGAGCAAGGAAGGGAAAGAGAGAGAGCAAGGAAGGGAAAGATAGAGAGCAAGGAAGGGAAAGATAGAGATAGAGAAAAAGCAACTCCTAGGGGAGGTGGGTGGGTTGTGAAGACTTATTCCTGCTGTTCCCAGAGATCACCTGTTACAGGTAAGTAACTGTGCTATCTCCAGGAACAAGCAAAAATGAGTCTTCACATATGGGACTCCCAAGCTCAGATGCCCAGAGGGAGTCCTAGCATGTTGCAAGTCTAGAACGAGCCATGCTATTCCTCAGGACCTCAGGCATCCTGGGGATGGAGGGTAGGAGTTGAATACAGAAAAGGAGCGGTGGAACAGCTGGCTAGAACAGGGTTCAAAAGGGGAAGACCCTGTATAGAGGGCATTTAGTAGTATAATATTGTAATCTGGGCCTCCCTTGTTGGCAATGCACAAGTCCACTGAGCTACATATGGATCTGTTAGAAGAGCCAGTGAATGTGCTCAAGGGGGTACCTCACTGAGAAGTAGAGGTAATAAAGTAGAACAAAAACAAGTGGAGGTCAAAACCCTTCAGGGTGAGAAATAGCCCCTGGGGAAAAACTGGGGTAGTATAAGAGGTAGAGCTTCAGCGGAGACGCAGAAGGTACTATGAAAAAAAGCTTAAGCTGTTTTGGTCCAAAAACAGTACAAACCTTGGACCAAGAGAAAAAATGAGTCTGACTCAACTGGACTGGGGTTGGAATCAGTCCATGTAGGGGAGAAAGGGTATGGAGACCCTTGTATCTGATAAGAAAGTAAGGACAGACTCAGGAGTGCTAAAGCTTTAGAGTAACTGAAGCTCCGCAATGTCTTTCCTAAATGGGGTCAATTAGGAAAGAAAAAAGGTACATGGAGAGCTTCAAGAGTACCTAACCTTAAAAGGTTATGGTAAGGAAAAAGTTTGTTAATTACCACAGGAAGTGGTTATAAAGCATAGTTACTCACCTGTAACAGGTGTTCTCCAGGAGCAGCAGGAATCAGTCCTCACATATGGGTGACGTCGGCGCCGACGGAGCCCTCGCGGAGCAATTTTCCCCAGCTTTCAAAGAAAGCCTTTGGGAATTGCAGCGCGCATGCGCGGTCCTCTTCCCGCCCAAGGGTGCCATCTTGCTCAGTCAGATGACATAGCAAAAAGACAGCAAAAACTAGCAAAAACGAAAGCATAAAACTGCAACTCCACGGGGAGGAGGGAGGGTTGTGAGGACTGATTCCTGCTGCTCCTGGAGAACACCTGTTACAGGTGAGTAACTACGCTTTCTCCAGGACCAAGCAGGAAGTCAGTCCTCACATATGGGACTCCCAAGCTTAAGGCTACCGGAGACCCTAGGCACAAAAATGAGCTCCCTCTAGCTCAGCAGCACAGAAGGAAGGAATCTTCTCTGAATACGTCTCCAAACGGTAGCCCAACATCCGGGATGGAGGGTAGGAGTTGCCTATACCTCGAAGAGGTTACGGAGGACTGCCTGTCCGAAAGCACTGTCCCTGCGGGACTCCCTCTCCAGGCAGTAATGGGCTGCAAAAGTCTGGCTTGAAGACCAAGTAGCGGCCCGGCAGATGTCCGCCAACGGAACAGAGCGGAGGTAAGCCACTGACGTAGCCTTCGCCCGAACACGATGAGCGGTGACTCTACCTTCCAGCACGAGGCCCGCAGCCTCGTAAGCCCAAGCGATGCAGTCCGCAATCCAGATGGACAGAGTACGCTTGGAGACAGGGAGCCCCAACTTGTTGGGGTCATAAGACACGAAGAGCTGAACCGCCCTTCGGTGCCCCCACGTATGGTCCAGGTAGAAGTTCAGCGCCCTTCTACAGTCCAGGGTATGCAGGACCATTTCAGCTCGGCTGGAGTGTGGCCTGGGAAAGTAGGTCGGAAGTACCACCTCCTGGTTGATGTGAAAAGGGGAAACCACTTTAGGAAGAAACTTAGGGTGAGTCCGTAGGACTACCCGGTTCTTGTAGAACCTAGTGTAAGGAGGATCAGATACCAGGGCCTGCAGCTCACTAACGCGTCTAGCAGAAGTGAGGGCCACCAAGAACAAGGTTTTCCAGGAAAGAAAACGAAGAGGACAGGTAGCCATAGGCTCAAAAGGCAGACAGGTAATCCGCTGTAAAACCACATTGAGATCCCAGTTCGGGGCTGACAGGCGCAAAAGTGGTTTAAGGAGAAGGAGGCCTCTGAGAAAACGAGCCACCAGAGGGTGGCTGGAAAGAGGTCTACCATCCACCGGCATGTGATGCGCAGAAAGAGCACTGAGGTGGACCTTGACCGAGTTGGACTTAAGTCCAAGATTGGAAAGAGAAAGCAAGTACTGCAAGACCACTGATGCTGAACAGGAGAAGGGGTCTTGAGACTGCTGAGTACACCAGATGGAGAACCAACGCCACTTAAGAGCGTAGGACTTCCGGGTGGAAGGCCTCCTGGAGGCCAAGACGACCTCTTCCACATCTGGAGGTAGCTGGAGAGGAGCAAGGACTACCCTTTCAGCAGCCAGGCCATCAGATGAAGGGACCAGAGGTTGGGGTGCAGGAGCGTCCCCTGATCCTGCGAGAGGAGGTCGGGCTGAAACCCCAGAGGAAGAGGGGTGTCCACCGCCAGCTGCATCAGAAGCGGGAACCAAGGTTGTCTCGGCCACCGGGGAGCCACTAGGATCATCGATGCCTTGTCTCTGAGAACTTTGAAGAGTGTCCGAGACACCAGAGGCATGGGTGGAAAGGCATACAAGAGGCCTGTGGACCATGGAATCAGAAAAGCATCCGCCGCTACCCGGAGAAGATGCGGCTGTCGAGAGCAGAATCTGGGAAGCTGCCGGTTCAGAGGACTGGCGAACAGATCCATGGTGGGGAGGCCCCACCGGAGAAAGATCCGCTGAACCACAAGCGGATCCAACCTCCACTCGTGCGGTTGGAGGACCCTGCTCAGTTTGTCTGCCAGGTAGTTTTCTTGACCTGGGAGATAGACAGCTTTGAGGACGATGTTGCGATGGACGGCCCAAGAGCAGAGCTTCTGTGCTTCCTGACAGAGAAGGAAGGAGCCGGTTCCGCCTTGCTTGTTCACGTAGAACATGGCAACCTGATTGTCTGTCTGGACAAGTACTGACTGGTGAGAAATCAGGTGAGAGAAGGCTTTGAGCGCTAGGCAGATGGCTCTGAGCTCCAGGAAGTTGATCTGCTGAGCGGACTCCCAAGGAGTCCAGAGACCCTGAGTACAAGTCCCTTGGCAATGTGCTCCCCAGCCCTGGAGAGAAGCATCGGTCGTCAGGACCTGAGAATGTGTAGGGGGCTGAAAAGTCACCCCGAGCACTAGGTTTGGCAGGTGAAGCCACCATCGCAGAGAGGAGACCAGCTGGTCGGAGATCTGTACGGAGTCCGCTAGGCTCCCAGTGGCCTGATGCCATTGTTTGCGAAGGCACCATTGAGCAGGTCGCATGTTCAGGCGGGCATAGGGGGTTACATGGACCGTGGAAGCCATATGGCCGAGCAGTCTCAGAAATTACCTGGCCGAGACCAGGGAATTGCTGTGAAAGCGGCTGGCGAGATCCATGAGCCTTTGGGCCCTGTCCAGAGGCAGGAAGACCCGCGCCTGAAGAGTGTCCAACCTGGCGCTGATGAATTCTAGATCCTGAGAGGGGAGCAAAGTGGACTTTGCGAAGTTTATGACAAATCCCAAGTGCTGGAGCAGAGCCACCGTGCGATGAGTAGCCTGAGTGGCTTCTTGGGCAGACTGGGCTCTGATGAGCCAGTCGTCCAGGTATGGGAACACAAAGAGACCCTGAAGTCTCAGATAGGCCGCCACCACTGCTAGGCATTTGGTGAACACTCTGGGGGCGGAGGATAGGCCGAAAGGCAGTACTCTGTACTGGTAATGGCGTCCGTCCACCACAAACCTGAGGTATTGTCTGTGGTCTGGATGAATAAGGATATGAGTATACGCATCCTTCAGATCTAAGGAGCATAGCCAGTCTCCCTGCTGGAGGTAGGGCAGCAGGATTCCAAGGGTAAGCATTTTGAACTTTTCCTCTGCAAGGAACTTGTTGAGGTTGCGCAAGTCTAGGATGGGTCTGAGGCCTCCTGTTCTTTTCGGAATCAGGAAGTATCGGGAATAAAACCCCTGACCCTTCAGGTGGTGGGGCACCGGTTCCACGGCTTGTTCCTGAACAAGACTTGCTAACTCCTGAAGGAGTAAGTCCCTGTGCAGAGGGAGTCTGGAAGGTTCCCCTGGAAAGTAGGAGGGAGGTACCTGGTGAAAATGAAGAAGATAGCCCTTTTGAACTATCTGAAGCACCCAGGTATCTGTGGTGATGTTGGACCACCTGTGGGCAAAGTGGACTAGCCGGCCTCCTGTGCTGAGAGAAACCAGCTGAGGGGGAGAGGCTATGCTGAGAAAGTCAAAAACCCCCACCCTGCTGAGCAGGGGCCGGTGGTGCAGGCTGGCTGCCTACGGGACCCATTACCCCGACCCTTGGCCTGCTTTCCCTGTGGGGGAGCTGGTGAGGCCTGATACTGAAGGTAGTATTTATAGGCAGCACCCTTCCTTGGGTAAAAGGGCTTTTTCCCCGAGGCCTTCTTCTTTTGAGAAGGAGCAGAGGTCTTCCTTGAGAGACGAGTCCTGGTGAGAGTCTCCGTCTCGATTTGTGCAGCCTTCTCATCCATGGGCTTGCCAAAGAGGTTATCACCTCGGCAGGGGACATCGACCAACTTATCCTGTACCCAGGGCTCGAGGTCGGACGTCTGAAGCCAAGCCTGGCGGCGTCCACCGATGCCGGCCGCAGCTACTCGAGCCGAAGCCTCAAAACCATCATAGGCTGCTTGAGAGATAAACTTGGAGCACTCCCGAATGCCAGTAGACAAGGATTGGAACCTCTGCAAGGGTTCGTCGGAGAGACCAGCAGAGAACCCGGCTATTTCCTTAGCCAGGTCTCGGAGATACATGCCCATGTAAAGCTGGTATGTCTGGACTCGACAAGCAAGCATAGAGCCCTGGAAGCACTTCCTACCGAGGGCATCCAGGCTTCGGGCTTCCCTACCAGGGGGCACCGAGGAGTGCATTTTTTGACTCTTCAGTCTATGCATGGCCAATTCCACCACCATGGAATGGTGCGGCAGTTGTGCCTTTTGGAACCCGGGGCTCTTGCGGACTCGATAAATGGAATCGACCCGCTTGCTTAACACCGGCGACGACACCGGGCTCTCCCACATGCGGAAGAGAAGCCGTTCCAGCATTGGAGGAACCGGTACAATAAAGGCCTCCTTCGGGGGAGAGTCATATTGGAGGGCATCGAGTTCTTCGACTCGAGGCTCCTCCTCGGGATCCGCAGGGAAGGCCAAGGCTTTGGCCATATCCCTCACGAAGTCCGAGAACCGGGTATCCTCCGGGGGGGACCGTCTCCGAGGTTCGGACTCAGGGGAGTCCGAAGGGACACACCGAGTCCGAAAAGAACCAAGTGACTCTTCGTCCTCAGATTCCCAGGCCGACTCCTCGGAGGAGGAGTCGACCGGCTCCGGTTGGACGGGCACTGATGCCATCCGCCCCGACGCCGAGGGAGTCGGCGTCGACGACCTCGGTCCCGAACTGGAGGCCGAAGGAGACCTCGACCGAGGATCGACTCGAACCCTTATGGACTCGAGGATCAGCTCGGTCTCCGGGGTCGACTTGGAGGTCGACGTCCCGGCGGTCAGGGCAGAAGCGCCAGCGAGGCCAGCGATCAATGCCCGCTGCTGGTCCAAGAAGGCAGACAAACTGTACTCCAAGATCGTCAACCTGAGTCCGAGCTCAGGAGACCCAGCAGCCCCCGACTCGGGCCCCGATGGCGTCGGGTCCTTCGGAGGCGAGTCCACGAGGACAACAGTACTTACGTGAGCGGGCGAGTCCACCTCGAGTCGAGGATGTTTTGACGGCCTTTCCGACTCCTAGGACCCGGGACGGGAATCGGGGCTATGCGACCTGGCCCTCGAGGAACCAGGAGCGTCCACCGATCCCGCCCTCGCGGGTTTCTTCTTCCGATGATGCTCCCGGGTAGGAGACCCCCTTTCAGAGGAACTCCGACGATGCTCAGGACCAGAGTCCCGAGACGTCGAAGCCTCTGACGAGGTCCGAGCCCGGCCGGAGTCAGAGAAGATACGCTCCCGCTGGTGCTGCCGACTCCTCAATGCTTTTGAGGACATTTTGCCGCATGGCGTGCAGATCATGGGGTCATGATCTGGGCCGAGGCAGCGGAGGCAGAAGTCATGAGTGTCTGTAAGAGACATAAGTTTCTTACAGAGGTCACACTTTTTGAAACCACTGGCCGCCATCGGGGGAAAAAGGGCCCCTGCAAGGTCGAACGACCGGGCAGCCAGGGAAAAAGGAAAAAAGCGCGAAATCTGTCACGAAGGACAAAAAAACGAAAAATAAAGGACGGACTCGTAACCGGCGTCGAACCGAAGAAAAAATATATAAAAATAGAGAAAAATCAACTTTTCTGCGGGGATTCGCGGAAAAAAGAAGACTGAGCAAGATGGCACCCTTGGGCGGGAAGAGGACCGCGCATGTGCGCTGCAATTCCCAAAGGCTTTCCTTGAAAGCTGGGGAAAATTGCTCCGCGAGGGCTCCGTCGGTGCCGACGTCACCCATATGTGAGGACTGACTTCCTGCTTGGTCCTGGAGAAGTGTAGCCCCCTAAGTATGCTGGCACAGCATTGATAGGGGTAGTGTTCATTTGTCAGGATCATATAGGAATGTAAGGATATTTGAACCTAACAGACAGATAGATAAGTAGATGGATACAGATCTATCTAAAAATATATCTCACTATATATATATATACACACATGTATATACACACATGATATATATATATCACACACACACACACAGAGTATATATGCATATATCTATAAAGAGATATGGATGGGCAGAAGACACACAGATAGATATAGATACATATATACTTATCTATATCTATCTATATATACCTATATGAATATGTAGGCATATAGACACATGTCTCCAGGTATGTGGATGGAGAGATGTCCATAGAACCTCATCCCCCCTAGGGATATAGGGAGAGAGGAAGATTCATCTGACAGCAAGAAGGTTGATACCTGCTTGAATAGATACATAGAGAATCCTCTTTTCCTGGTTATGGACTGGGAGAGTCAGAGGAAAGGTCTCCTTGACAAGAAGGCGTCTGAGGTTTTTGCAGAATTTGAGCTCTTGAATAACCAGGATGGCCTATGTGAAAATTGCAGAGGATAACTTCAGTCTGCAGACAGGAAGTCCAGATCTCTCCAGAATTGCAGTATGGAGAATGGATAGAGGATGCCCCTGGAGGAAGATACCCTAGTGACCCGCTTATGAGGGCAAGATGGGTAATAGACGTCCTCTAGCTGCCATTGAAGAAAATTATCTCTGACGAGAAGATCCAAGGAGATATGGGCGAAGCCAGGGAATTGGCCCTCCTTTATGTTTTCACGTAATGAAAGACCGGAGGCTTATGCCTCAAAAGAGATTTAAGATGAGATGGTAAGGGTAGAGAATACCTGCCAGACATGGAACATGACTGGGGGAACCCCTCCTAACCATCTGGGGTTATCTGCTAGGCAAGATACTGATGCTCTCTAGCAAGGGCCCATAGTGTAAAGCTACTCTGTAGAGATGCAGAGAGCATGCTGCAGGTTGGTTAGAAGAATAAAACTGGCTGTGGAAAGCCAGCAGGTAACCAGCTATTCTGCCAAGGACAAGGGGGCGAAGAATAGAAGTTAACCAACCAGACTGTGATAATAGGGTTTCCCAAACGAGGTTGATAACCAGTTTGGGACTTAGCACTGAGGCTAGGAGGATTGCTAGTGGAGGGGAATCCCTGGTTGTGTAGTGAACAAAACTAGTGGTTAACCACTAGGAATTGCTGTATCTGCAGCAACTACCAGGGCAGCATGGAAAATTTCTTTTCCCTCTTCCTTTTTTAGATTGGGAAAATGAACAACAGACATGGTAGGAGTTCCTATTGTCTGATGAGCTGCCCTAAGGTAACAAGGGGGGGAGACAACTCCAGAAGGGAGAATCCCCCGGTAGAACAGGTAGAGGACCATAGGGGCTTACCAGTGTAAAAGGGCCACTCTTACAAACCAAATGTTGTAGTAAGAGGGAGGTAAGACAGAGTTGCAAGAGACTGACTATGGAGAAAGTCTCTGACAGGTGAGATGATACATGCCAGTAGAGGGAAACAACTGTCTATTGAGAGTTGTTAAGTTTCCTCTTCCTCTTGAAGGAAACAGAGGTAAGTATGGGCATGATCAAAGGCTCTTAGAAAACAGATGTCTCATGAAGAGATATCTAGGTAGGTTAGGATAAGTTTAGTACAGATATTGCCAGTGAAGGAAGCAGACTGCCAGCCTAACCACCAACCAAGAGGGACAATGATCTATTTGAAACCCTGCGACTGCTGGGTTTGTTGACCCTGTTGAGGTTGTGGATTCTTCAGACCAGGGCGATGTTTCCCCTGTTTGGGAACATCTGTATGATGGGCAGATGATGGGTAAAACCTTCTCCCCCTAGGGGAAGAAAGTTTGGTAGGACATTTCCTACATACTGGGAAAGAAGGCGGCGTAGAACAGCCTCTGGAAAAAGAAAAGTCAGTGGATAACTGAGTAACCTGGAGTAAAGACTCCTTGTTGAAGAGATTTTCTCCAGTGCAAGGAGTATTTCCCAGTCTTTCTTGTGCCCATTTGTCCAAGTCTGAAGCTTGAAGCCAGGCTCTACGTCGTGCCCCTATAGCTAGAGCAGAAGTCCTGCTAACAGACTCAAAGGAGTCTAGGATAGCACGAGTAAGAAACCTAGAGATATTTTGAGTATGACTAACCAGTGAGAAATAGTCTTTACGCCTGAGCTCTTGAAGAAAAGGAGTCAAAAGATGTAATTTCCTTGTGACCTCCTCAAGAGATAAACCCATATAAAAAATATATGAGAGAATTCTTGCTGAAAGCATGGATGTCTGGAAGGTTTGATGTCCAAAGGCATCTAGAGTCTTAGACTCACGACCTGGCGGACAAGAAGAGTGCTTTTTATTACTCTTCACTCGCCTCATTGATGATTCTACCACAAGGGAATGATGAGGAAGTTGAGTCCTTTGAAACCCTGGAGAGGGGGGCACCTGATATAGGAGATCAGTTGCTCTGGAAGGTGGGGGTACCTTTAAGGGAGCTTCCCACATTCGTAGAAGGAGATCCTGCAAAGAATGATGCAAAGGAAGCATTATATTCTCCTTTGCTTTGCTAGGAACAGAGAGGTATTCTGTATTCCCTTGTGTAGGATCTTGTCCAGGAATAGGAATGGCAAGTGATTTTGCCATATCCAGGAGGAAAGTATGGAAAGAAGGATCCCCAGAGGGAACTTCCCTTGGATAGGCTAGATCTGATGAAGAACTAGCATTGGCACCGAGGGATCTATTCAAGTATATAGGAATAGAAGATCCTGAATGATGCAGTATGGGATCCTTAGATGGTGGTCGCAGGTACTGCAGGTCAGAACCAGCGACAGTCGGTAACAGATCGCCCATGCTAGGGATCGATTCCAAACTCGGCATCGAGGGAAGCGAGCCTGACAAGAGAAGCACGGAAGGTACCGACAGCAATGGTACTGTGGATATCGGTACCAATCTCGGTACCGTATCTGATATCGGTGGATGAAGACCAGCCGGTGGCAACTCTAATGGTATCAGAGGAACACCTGTTACAGGTGAGTAACTACTCTTTCTCCAGGACCAAGCAGGAAGTCAGTCCTCACTTATGGGACTCCCGAGCTTAAGGCTACCGGAGACCTCAAGCAGAAAAATGAGCTCCCTCCAGCTCAACAGTACAGAAGGAAGGAATCTTCTCTGAATACGAATCCGGCTGGTAGCCCAACACCAGGGCCAGAGGGTAGGAGTTGCCTAGACCTCAAAGAGATTGTGGAGGACTGCCTGTCCAAAAGCACTGTCCCTGCGGGACTCCCTCTCCAGGCAGTAATGAGCTGCAAACGTCTGGCTTGAAGACCAAGTAGCGGCCCAGCAGATGTCTGCCAACGGAACAGAGCGGAGATGAGCCACTGACGCAGCCTTCGCCCTGACACGGTGAGCCGTGACCCGACTCTCTAAGGAGAGGCCGGCTGCCCCATAAGCCCAGGCAATACAGTCAGCTACCCAGATGGACAAAGTACGCTTAGAGACAGGTACCCCCCAACCGATTGGGGTCAAAAGATACGAAAAGCTGGACAGCCTTTCTATGCTCTCGCGTACGGTCAAGGTAGAAGGATAAGAACATAAGATATGCCATACTGGGTCGGACCAAGGTCCATCAAGCCCAGCATTCTGTTTCCAACAGTGGCCAATCTAGGTCATACGTACCTAGCAGTTTCCCCAAGGGACACAGGTTCCACAATGCTTGTACTGGTTCAAGCATTGATATCCTGGGTCCCTTCTTAATAATGGTTTATGGACCTTTCCTCCAGGAACTTGTCCAAACCTTTTTTAAACCCAGCTACACTAACAGCCTTTACTACATCCTCCGGTAACAAATTCCAGAGTTTGATTGCACGTTGAGTGAAAAAATATTTTCTTTTATTAGTCTTAAATAGTTTACCCTGTAGCTTCATTGCATGTCCCCTAGTCTTTCCATATTCTGATAAGGTAAACAATCGATCTACGTTTACCCGTTCCACTCCGTTCATTAATTTATAGACTTCTATCATATCTCCCCTCAGCCGTCTCTTCTCCAGGCTAAAGAGCCCCAACCTTTTTAGCCTTTCTTCATAGGAGTAGCCTTCCATCCCCTTTACCATTTTGGTGGCTCTTCTCTGAACCTTTTCTAAAATCGCTATATCCTTTTTAAGATACGGCGACCAGAATTGCACACAATATTCAAGGTGCAGTCTCACCATGGAACGATATAGAGGCATTATAATATCGCTTGTTTTATTTTCCATTCCTTTCCTTATCATACCTAGCATTCTATTTGCTCTCTTGGCCGCCGCTGCACACTGGGCCGAGGGTTTTAACAAGGTATCCACAATGACGCCTAAATCTTTTTCCTGGGTGGTGGTTCCTAATGTGGAACCTTGCATCGTGTAACCATAGTTTGGGTTGTTCTTCCCTAGGTGCATAACCTTGCACTTCTCCACATTAAATTTCATCTGCCATTTTGATGCCCAGTCTTCCAATTTATCAAGATCCTCTTGCAATTTTCCACAATCCTCCTGGGTTTTAACAACTTTAAATAGTTTTGTGTCATCTGCAAATTTGATAACCTCACTTGTTATTCCACTTTCCAGGTCATTTATGAATATGTCAAAAAGCAGCGGACCCAGCACAGATCCCTGGGGTACACCACTATTCACCTTTCTCCATTGGGAAAATTGGCCATTTAGCCCTACCCTCTGCTTTCTATCTTTTAACCAGTTCCTGATCCACAGTAGTACACTGCCTCCTATCCCATGACTCTTTAGTTTTGCCAAAAGTCTCTCATGAGGGACTTTGTCAAAGGCTTTCTGAAAGTCCAGATATACAATATCAACCGACTCACCTTTCTCCACCTGTTTATTCACTCCTTCAAAAAAACATAACAGATTAGTAAGACAAGATCTTCCTTGTCTAAAGCCATGTTGGCTGTCTCCCATTAGGTCGTGACTATCTACATGCTGAGTAATTTTATTCTTTATGATGGTTTCTACCATTTTTCCCGGTACTGATGTCGGGCTCACTGGTCTGTAGTTTCCCGGATCACCCCCTCGAACCCTTTTTAAAAATTGGTGTTACATTGGCGATCCTCCAATCCTCAGGTATTAGAGATGATTTTAATGATAGTTCACAGATTACTGATAGCAGGTCTGCAATCTCAAATTTCAGTTCTTTCAACACCCTTGGATGTATACCATCCGGCCCAGGTGATTTGCTACTCTTCAGTTTATCTAATAGTTGTAAGACATCTTCCCGATGTATCGATATTTCCTTCAATTCTTCCACACCTTTAAATACCACTTCAGTCATGGGTAACATCCCTACATCTTCCTCAGTAAAGACCGAAGCAAAGAATTCATTCAGTCTCTCCGCTATCGCCTTGTCGCCTCTTAGTGCTCCTTTAACCCCTTTATCATCTAATGGTCCAACTGACTCTCTCACAGGTTTTTTGCTACGAATGTACTTGAAAAGGTCTTTATTTCGCGTTTTTGCTTCCACAGCAAGCTTCTTCTCAAATTCTCTCTTTGCCTGCCTTATCAATGCCTTGCATTTGACTTGCCAGTGCTTGTGCTGTTTCCAGGTTTCGTCGTTTGGCTCTTTTTTCCATTTCCTGAAAGATGCTTTTTTGGCAACAACAGCCTCTCTGACCTCACCTTTAAACCATGCTCGCAGTTTTTTGGACTTCCTTCCACTTTTCTTAAAGCGTGGAATACAGCTGGTCTGGGCTTCCAAGATAGTATTTTTCAACAACACCCAAGCTTGATGTACGTCTTTAACCTTTGCAACTGCTCCTTTTAGTTTTTTCTTAACTGTTTTCCTCATTTTATCATAGTCTCCCTTTCGAAAGTTAAAGGGTAGTACTGTGGATTTCCTTACTATCCCTCCTCCACTAATTAAATCAAAGGTGATCATGCTATGATCACTATTGCCAAGTGGCCCCAACACCCTTATCTCTTGCACTACATCTGGTGTTCCACTAAGGACTAGGTCTAATATTGCTTCCCCTCTGGTTGGTTCATGAACCAGCTGCTCCAAGAAGCAGTCATTTATTTCATCTAGGAACTTTATCTCCCTAGCATGTCCTGCCGTGACACTGACCCAGTCGATGCCGGGGTAATTGAAATCACCCATTATTATTATTGCACTGTAACTTTTGCTAGCTTCCTTGATTTCTTTGAGCATTTCATCATCCATTTGTTCATTCTGGCCAGGCGGACGATAGTACACCCCCACTGCCATCGCCTTCCCCTTTTTACATGGAATTTCAATCCATAGAGATTCTACAGCAAATTTTGTTTCTTGCAAAACTTTAATCCTTTCTGACTCAATGCCCTCTCTAACATAGAGCGCAACCCCTCCACCAATTTGGTCAGCTCTATCATTACGATATAGTTTGTACCCAGGTATCACAGTGTCCCACTGGTTGTCCTCTTTCCACCATGTCTCTGATATTCCAATCATATCTAACCTCTCGTTTAGTGCTATATATTCTAACTCTCCCATCTTGTTTTGTAGACTTCTAGCATTTGCATACAAGCATTTCAGAGACTGTATTTTATTCATATTAATTTGGCTATTGGTAGACATGGGTAATTTGGGATCTTTAAGTTCTGTCTGCTCCATACTCGAGGGCATTTGGGCTACTTTACTCTTTTTTGGAACCTCTCTGCTTTTTGTAGTATCCTTCAAGGATACATTCTTCCAAACCACGCGCTCTTGGGCGACTGTCGGCTTTCCCCTGTTATCTAGTTTAAAAGCTGCTCTATCTCCTTTTTAAAGGTTAATGCCAGCAGCCTGGTTCCATCCCGGTTAAGGTGAAGCCCATCCCTTCGGAAGAGCCCCTCCTTTCCCCAGAATGTTCCCCTGTTCCTAACAAATCCGAACCCCTCATCTCTGCACCATTGTCTCATCCACGCATTGAGACTCCGGAGCTCTGCCTGCCTTTTGGGTCCTGCGCGTGGAACGGGAAGCATTTCGGAGAACGCTACCCTGGAAGTTCTGGATTTCAACTTCCTACCTAAAAGCCTAAATTTAGCTTCCAGAACCTCCCTACCACATTTTCCTATGTCATTGGTACCGACATGTACCAAGACAGCAGACTCCTCTCCAGCACTATCTAAGACCTTATCTAGGTGGCGTGTGAGGTCCGCTACCTTCGCACCAGGCAGGCATGTTACCAGGCGATCCTCACGTCCACCAGCCACCCAGCTATCTACATGCCTAATGATCGAATCACCAACTATAACTGCTGTCCTAACCCTTCCCTCATGGGCACTTGGCCCTGGAGAAACCTCCTCGGTGCGAGAGGGGTTTACATCACCTGGAGGACAGGTCCTAGTTACAGGATCACTTCCTGCCACACCAGGGTGATGCTCTCCTGTCACGTGACCTCTCTCCTCCCTGGCAACAGGGATGTTGCCAGACTGGAGGTGGGACTTCAGGACTATATCCCTGTAGGTCTCGTCTATGTACCTCTCTGTCTGTCTTATGTTTTCCAAGTCTGCTACAAGGCTCTTCTACAGTCCAGGGTATGCAGAACAGTTTCTGCCCGGCTGGTATGCGGCCTGGGAAAGAAGGTCGGAAGAACCACCTCTTGATTGATGTGAAAAGGGGAGACCACCTTTGGCAGAAACTTAGGGTGAGTCCGTATGACCACCCTACTCTTGTAGAACCTAGTGTATGGGGGCTCCGACACTAGGGCCTGTAGTTCACTAACGCGCCTAGCGGAGGTAAGGGCTACCAAGAAGAGAGTTTTCCAGGAGAGGAAACGAAGAGGGCAGGTAGCCATGGGTTCAAAAGGCGGACAGGTAAGCCTTTGCAAGACCACATTGAGATCCCAGTCAGGAGCTGGAGGGCGCAACGGAGGCTTAAGCAGAAGAAGGCCCCTGAGAAAACGCGCCACCAAGGGGTGCGAGGAAAGAGGCTGGCCCTCCACCGGCGAATGATGTGCAGAGAGAGCACTGAGGTGGACCCTGACAGAGTTGGATTTGAGGCCTAGATCGGAGAGGTGAAGCAAATATTGCAGTACCACCGATACTAAGCAGGCGAAGGGGTCCTCAGAGCGCTGAGAACACCAGACCGAGAAGCGACGCCATTTAAGGGCGTAAGATTTCCGGGTGGAAGGTCGCCGAGACGCCAGGACGACAGCTTCCACCTCCGGAGGAAGTAAGAGAGGAGCTAGGACTATCCTTTCAGCAGCCAGGCCATCAGATGAAGGGCCCGGAGGTTGGGGTGCAGGAGAGCACCCTGATCCTGGGTCAGGAGATCGGGCTGAAACCCCAGAGGAAGAGGGGTGTCCACCGCCAGCTGTAGGAGTAGAGGGAACCAGGGTTGTCTCGGCCACCTGGGCGCTACCAGGATAATGGAGGCCCTGTCCTGGACAACTTTGAACAGCGTCCGGGACACAAGTGGCGTGGGAGGAAAGGCATACAGTAGGCCCGTGGACCACGAGATGAGGAAAGCATCCGGCGCTACTCTGAGAGGATGCGGGTGCCGGGAGCAGAACCTGGGAAGTTGCCGGTTTAGAGGACTGGCAAAGAGATCCACGGTGGGGAGGCCCCACCGGCGGAAGATCCGCTGGACAACTACGGGGTTCAACCTCCATTCGTGTGGCTGCAGAATCCGGCTCAGTTTGTCGGCCAGGCAATTTTCCTGCCCGGGCAGGTAAACAGCCTTGAGGACGATGTCGTGGTCGACTGCCCAAGAGCACAGTCTCCGAGCCTCCTGGCATAGAAGGAAGGAGCCCTTCCCCCCGTGTTTGTTCAAGTAGAACATGGCAACCTGATTGTCCGTCTGTACCAGTACAGACCGATGAGAAGTGAGGTGAGAGAAGGTCCGCAGAGCTAGGCGGATCGCCCGCAGCTCCAGGATGTTTATCTGCTGAGCAGCCTCCCAAGGTGTCCAAAGGCCTTGAGTGCATGTTCCCTGGCAATGCGCTCCCCATCCCAGGAGAGAGGCATCTGTCGTTAGCACTTGGGAAGGTGGAGGAGACTGAAAAGTCATGCCGAGTACCAGATTGGGCAGGTGAAGCCACCATTGCAGAGAGGAGACCAAGCGGTCGGAGATCTGTATTAAGTCCGTCAGTCTCCCTGTGGCCTGATGCCATTGAGTGTGAAGGCTCCACTGAGCAGGTCTCATATGCAGATGGGCATTCGGAGTGACATGGACCGTGGAGGCCATATGACCGAGCAGTTGCAGGAGTTGTCTGGCAGAGACCGGTGACGCGCTGTGGAACCTGCCGGCCAGAGCTATGAGCCTGTTGGCCCGTTCCAGAGGCAAGAAGGCACGAGCCTGCAGAGTGTCCAGCCGTGCTCCTATGAACTCGAGATCTCGAGAGGGGAGCAAAGTGGACTTTTCGAAGTTTATGACGAAGCCCAAGTGCTGAAGCAGAGCCACTGTGCGTTGAGTGGCCTGAGTGACCTCTAGGGAAGACTGTGCCCATATGAGCCAGTCGTCCAGGTAGGGGAAGACAAAGAGGCCTTGAAGCCTCAGGAAGGCTGCCACCACTGCCAGGCATTTCGTGAACACCCTGGGAGCGGAGGAGAGGCCAAAGGGCAGTACGCGGTACTGATAGTGATTCCCTGCCACCACAAATCTTAGATATTGCCGGTAGTCCGGATGAATAAGGATGTGAGTATAAGCATCCTTTAGATCCAAGGAGCATAGCCAATCTCCCTGCTGGAGGTAGGGCAGTAGGATTCCAAGGGTAAGCATCTTGAACTTTTCCCGCTGCAGGAACTTGTTGAGGTTGCGTAAGTCCAGGATGGGTCTGAGGCCTCCTGTTCTTTTTGGTATCAGGAAGTACCTCGAATAAAACCCGTGACCCCTGTCACAGAGCTGACTCATTAGTGACCCCTATGGAGACAGAGGATAGTGCAGCTCAAGGAAATAATAACGTTCTGAGAAAGCACATGGTGGAAAGTTGCCATGGGCAACGTAAGCAAGTGAGGTCACGAGCTTGGGAGACACACCCAGCCAATAGGGAAGCCAGGGAATTTTCACCAGACTCTAATCAGCTAGGGAGTGGTGCAGCTAGGAAATACCTAGATAAACCCAGCTCACAAGCAGTAAGGCAGACCAAGAACAAGAACAAGACCCAGACCCAGACCAGGACCAAGGCACAGCCTAAGAGCCAGGCCAAGAGCCAGGATAGGAGCTGGAGAGAAACCCAGAGAAGGAACTGGATGCATGAGGAGGACGAGAGAAGTTGTGAAGAGAGCGTGTCTGAATACCCCATTGGAAGCTTGAACGGAGGTCTGAGTGAGTCTGAGGAATGCTTGAATGAAAGGTACAGACAGTTTGACACAGCCAGTGAGAGTGAATGTAACAGCCCAGAGTGGAGCAGAAATAGAAGACAAAAGGTACAAGCCAGGAAGTTTTATTCCGGTGCACAAAAGGGGAGTTCAGAGCTTGGAGATAAGGGACAGTTTGTGAAACCCTCCAAAGCCAGCCTAAGGGGAGCAGAGAAACTCCAGTACCCTTTTAATAAGCAAAGGAAAGGCTTTTTACCTGAAGAAGTAACACACTCTGAAAGGTACGTGAGACCCAGAGTTTCCAAAGGGCTGCCGTCAGAAGTTCCAGCTGGTTCCAAGTTCCTGAATAGAGCAGAGCTCAGAGCAGGAGTAATTCCACCTAATAGTTGGACAGGGGAATTCTTTAACCTGCTAAACAGAGGTCAGCAGAGGGGAGGCTCCTATTACCAAAACAGGAGTAATTGTGGTAATCACAAACAGTTTTCCTTTAGTGGAAAAGAACGACGTCACAGCCAGGACGGACTGTTTGCTAAGCCCACACAGAGAGAAAGTACAGAGGGATTAATTCCGGTTGAGGAGCCGATGCAATGTGAATCTTCTATAATTGAAGGGAATATTGAAGAAATGGAATGTAGCCTTTCTTTGGCAGATAATATAATCTCCCTCAGATAAAGAAGAATAAGCAGCCTGACAAAGTGAAGCAAAGGCCTTATTCTGGGTGGCTACAGGTCTGTGTTTAAAGTACATTTTCTGTTGTTAAAGAAGCTGAAAGAAAGCTATTTTTGTGTTCCAGTTTTCTTTCTGTTTTACCCAAGAAGGGTTTTGTTTTGTTTCTGTAAATATTTGAATATCCTATCTGGGAAAGGGAAATAAAGCCCTATTTACCTTATTCGGTTGTCCACAACTATTTTTGTGTAACTGGCAGCAGCTACAACTACCAGGAGGCCAGTTACACTAGGGTCTAGTGCAATACCTGAGCTCACTGGTAGGTGCACTAAGAGGGCCCGTGACACCCCACAGCTGTTGGGGCACTGGCTCCACAGCCTGTTCCTGAAGCAGACTTTGCAGCTCCTGAAGGAGTAAGTCTCTGTGCAGAGGGGGTCTTGGAGGCTCCCCTGGAAAGTAGAGGGGGGGCACCTGGTGAAAATGTAAGAGGTAGCCCTTTTGAACCACCTGCAGCACCCAGGAATCGGATGTTATGGCTGACCACCTGTGGGCAAAGTGGGTCAGCCGGCCCCCCGTGCTGAGCGAAGGCCGCGGAGGGGGAGAGGCTATGCCGGCATAGTCAAAAACCCCCACCCTGCTGAGCAGGGGCCTGTGTAGTGGGCTTGGGGGCCTTCTGCCTACGGGACCCATTACCCTGTCCCTTAGCCTGCTGGCCCTGATGGGGAGCTGCTGATGCTTGATATTGTGGGTGGTGTTGTTTATAGGCAGACACCTTCCTCGGGTAAAAGGGCTTTTTCCCCGAGCCCTTCCTCTTCTGTGAAGGAGCAGAGGTCTTTCTGGATAGGCAAGTCCTGGTGAGAGTCTCGGACTCGAGTTCTGCCGCCTTTTCAGCCATGGGCTTACCAAAAGAGGTTTTCACCTCTGCAGGGGACATCGACCAACTTGTCCTGCACCCATGGCTCGAGGTCGGATGACTGAAGCCAAGCCTGACGGCGAGCACCGATGCCGGCTCCAGCTACTCGAGCCGATGCTTCGAAGTCATCGTAGGCTGCTCGAGAAATAAACTTCGAGCACTCTCGAATACCAGTGGACAAGGCCTGGAACCTCTGCAAAGGTTCCTCGGAGAGACCAGCAGAGAACCCGGCAATTTCTTTTGCCAGGTCTCGAAGATACATGCCCATATATAGCTGGTATGTCTGGACTCGGCAAGCAAGCATAGAGCCCTGGAAGCACTTCCTACCGAGGGCATCCAGGTTCCGGGCCTCCTTACCCGGAGGCACCGAGGAGTGCATCTTTTGACTCTTAAGTCGATGCATGGCCGATTCCACCACCATGGAATGGTGCGGTAGTTCTGCCTTTTGGAACCCGGGGCTCTTACGGACTCGATACATGGAATCGACCCGCTTGCTTAACACCGGCGTCGAGGCCGGGCTCTCCCACATGCGGAAGAGCAGCCGCTCCAGCATCGGAGGAACCGGTACAGTAAAGGCCTCCTTCGGGGGAGAGTCATATTGGAGGGACTCGAGCTCTTCGGCTCGAGGCTCCTCCTCCGGATCCGCGGGGAAGGCCAAAGCCTTGGCCATGTCCCTCACGAAATCGTAGAACCGGGTATCCTCCGGGGGGGGGATCGTCTCCGAGGCTCCGACTCGGGCGAGTTGGAGGGGACGCACCGAGTCTGAAAAGACCCGGGTGACCCGTCCTCCTCCGTGTCCCAGCCCGACTCCTCCGTGGAGGAATCGAGTGGCTCCGTGCGGGCGAGTGCCGAGGACCTCCGCCCCGACGCCGAGGCTGGCGTCGACGACCTCGGTCCCGAACGGGAGGCCGAGGGAGACCTTGGCCGAGGATCGACTCGAGCTCGTATGGACTCAAGGATCGGCTCGGCCTCCGGGGTCGACTTTGACATCGACGTCCCGGTGGTCGGGGCAGATGCACTGGCGAGGCCGGTCATCAATGCCCGCTGCTGGTCCATGAAGGCAGCGATACTGCACTCCAAGGCCGTCAATCTGAGACCAAACTCAGAAGACCCAGCAGCCCCCGACTCGGGCCCCGATGGCGTCGGGCCCGACGTCGGCTCCCTCGGAGGCGAGTCCACGAGGACTACAGTACTCACGTGTCCAGGAAACTCCACTTCGAGACGAGGATGCTTCGAAGGCCTCTCCGCCTCCGAGGACCTGGGGCGGCTGACGGGGCTATGCGACCTGGCCCTCGAGGGACCAGGAGCGTCCTCCGACGCCGCCCTCGCGGGTTTCTTCTTCTGACGATGTTCCCGGGCGGGAGACCACCGCTCAGAGGAACTCCGACGATGCTCGGGGCCGGAGTCACGAGACGTCGAAGCCTCTGACGAGGTCCGGGCCCGACCGGACGCGGAGTCAGAGAAGATTCGTTCCTTTTGTGACTGTCGACTCCTCAATGCCTTCGAGGACATTTTGTTGCACGGACCACAACTCATCGAGTCATGATTGGGTCCGAGGCAACGGAGGCAGCAGTCATGTATGTCGGTAAGAGACATGAGTCTGGTACAGCGATCACACTTTTTAAACCCGCTGGCAGCCATCGGGGGAAAAAGGGCCCCTGCGAGGTCGAAAGACCATGCTGCCAGGGAAAATGAAAAAAGTGGCGGGAACACCCGCTAAAAGGACAAAAAACGAAAAAATGTGAACGGACTCGATATTGGAGTATCGAGGCCGGGCGGGAAAAGGACACGGTGTCGAACCAAGAAAAAACAATGAAAAAAAATCAACTTTTTCAGCGGCGATCACAAACTACGTCTGTAGGGCTCCGCGGAAAAAAGAAGACTGAGCAAGATGGCACCCTTGGGCGGGAAGGGGACCGCGCATGCGCGCTGCAATTCCCAAAGGATTTCTTCGAAAGCTGGGGAAAATTGCTCCGCGAGGGCTCCGTTGGCGCCGACGTCACCCAAAAGTGAGGACTGACTTCCTGCTTGGTCCTGGAGAACCGAGAGTTGCGGATCCAAATTATCGGAACCGAGCCTTCGGTACCGACGGGAGTCGGTACCAAGGCGAGTCGGTACCCAGTTCTCCAGACTGGAGATCGATTCCAGACTCGGCATCGAAGGAAGAGAGTCTATCGACGCACGTCTGGAGGGTACCGACGTCGGTACTAGTATCGGTGTTGGTATCGATACTGGAAGGTCGATCTGGAGCGTATCCACCGGCCCCGCAGGTACAGAGGACGCCAGACGACGATCCTTGGTGAGGAATGTTTCATCCAACACCAGTGCCGATGCCGGGGTATCGGTACCGCTCGAAGCGGATGCCACCACCGGGCATGGCTCAGGTATGTTCTGTGAGGGGTGAACCTCAGGAACAACCTGAAACCCCACACAGGCTTTGGAGGCCGAAGACTCCCACCGGGGTTTTGAAGCCAGTGGATTCTCGAGGACAAGGCCATAGGCATCTCTACGTTGTGCATGAGAAGTGCCGCTCGAGGACTGGCTAGTCTTAACAGACTGTTTTTGGGTTACCTGATCCTGTGTAGAAGAAGATATGGTCGGTGCCCTGAAGTTGGAGGGGGACCGCGTGTCGAGGGGAACTCGATGTTGAAAACTTCTTCTCACAATACTATTACCCGAAGGCTCCGGAGGAAAATGGTCAGGACCCAAGCAGGTTAGACACCAATTGTGAGTGTCTAAAAATAAAGTTGTACCACCACAGTTTGTACATTTCTTGGGGAAAGTGGCTGGCGGTTCCATGAAGGAAAATGGAGAGGCCTAGAAGGCCTGAGAACCATGAGACACTAAGGAAGAAAAATATATTCCTTAAAAAGGAAAACATTTTACAAGAAAAGAAAAAAGAAACACCGGCGGTACCGGTGGCGTCGGGGAAGGCAACCGCGACCACAAGAAAAATAAAAAATAAAAGAAGAATTTTCTGCGGTGACAGGAGGACGTCCTGCCGGCTCCGTGGAAAAACTAAAACTGAGGAGAGGCAGTTGGGAAGGCTGGAAGGCAGCATGCAGGCGTGTTGGGATGCTTCCAAAGGCTTTCTGATTGGACGCTGGGAAGCGTTCCCGCGCAGACTCCGTCGGTACCAACGTACCCATATGTGAAGACTCATTCCTGCTTGTTCCTGGAGATAACAAGTCTCTGCTTGAAGTCAATTGCTTGGTCTAAGGGAGGGAGGGACAATGAACACTGATTACATGTTATGACATTTGTCTATTGCTGGGCAACTTGTGGATTAGGGGTTGTAAATTATTATTTATTAGAGTCTCTTTTATACCGCGCTATTCAGCATCAGTGCAGTTTACAATGAACAATAAAATAAACATTTCCGATGGTACTTTGTGTTTACAGTTGAACAGGTAATGCAACTTGGATAACAGGGTAACTATTTACAATTTAAGACATAATTGGGAACTCTTTTGACTTCAGTCAAGGGGGTTCTGAGAGGCTTGTGAGGATGGTGCAGCGTCCACATTGGCTTCTGGGTAAAACTGGAGGAAGAGGTGAAGTTTTAAGGCCTTTCTGAACTGAAATAAGTCCTGGATTGATCGGATGCCATGAGGGAGGCTGTTCCAGTACCTTGGTACGCAGAAATTGTAGGCCCTGCCTACTGTTGCCTTGGTGCATTGTGTTATTAATTTTGGGACTACCAGGGTGTTAAGTGTTACTGACCTTCTGTCCCTATTGAGAGGAGTTGTCTGGATTAGTTCAGTCAATGATGCCGACGAAAGCCCTTTAATAACCTTGAAGGTAAGTAGTAAGGTCTTGTAAGTGATTCTACCTTGTATCGGGAGTCAGTGGAGATGTTTTAGAATGGGTGTGACATGGTCTTTCCTAGAAGCGCCATGTAGAACTCTTGCTGCGGCATTCATTGCAAGTTGAAGTGGATTTAAGGTGGCTTGAGGGAGACCTTGCAGGATTGAATTTGCATAATCAAAATGAGGTATGATTAGTGCCTGATAGATGGTTCTGAAATAGTCAGGTGCAAGCAGGGATCTTAGATGTCTAAGGGATCGGATTTTATGGTATACCGCTCTTACAATGTTTCCTATGTGGGCCTTCATATCCAAGTGCTGGTCTATGGTCACGCCAAGGTATCTGATAGTGGGCTTGGTCTGGAGATCGGCATCCTTCACTTTTATGAAAGACGGAGCAGTGAAGTTTTGATTCCTTGTAATAAATAAAACCTCCGTTTTCTTGTGTTGGATCCTAAGCTTTTGGGATTGCAGCCAGTTAGAAACTTCATTTATGCAGTTTGTTATAGGTGTGAGGTTGGGTTTGTCTGTTGCAAAAGGCATGTATAACAGCACGTCATCAGCGTAAATAAGGCAGTTAACACTGAAGGACCGGATCAGGTTGCAGATAGGCTGCATGTATATATTGAACATCAGGGCGGAGAGGGAGGACCCTTGTGGAACACCTTGCTTTTGGTGGAACGGATCAGATGATGTATCGCTGGATCGTACCTGCTGCCATCTATCAGAATGGTAGGACATACACCACTCAAGTGCTTTATCGGTGATTCCCTTCTCCTTGAATCGTTCAAGGAGGCACTCATGGCTAACGGAGTCAAACGCTGCTGCAATGTCTAGGAAGACAAGGACGAAAACCCTTGGCGGATGTTGTCAATGCCTGTTATTATGCTACTGAAGAGTGTGGTGAGAAGTGTTTCAACACCATGGGCTTCTCTAAAACCGTGCTGGCATGGGTCCAGTGGTGCGTTGGTATCAACATGATCTTGGATTTGTCTTTGAACTTCCTTTTCCATTATTTTTGTCAAAAACGGTATACTTGATATCGGTCTATATGATTCAGGCTTCTGAGGATTGAGCTTGTTGTTTTTTAGTAAGGGTCTTATAGATGTGCGCTTGAGGATACGTGGGAAAGCTCCTGTAGTGAAAGATTGTTCCATGAGTCTAGATATGAAGGGACTGAAGTCGGTCCGAAGTTCTTTAATCCAGAACGCTGGGCATGGATCAGTTTGGGCAGTAGTCATGTTGATGCCAACAATGGTGTCCTCAATGCGTTGTTTGGATGGTATTGAGAAGATGGTGAGTGGTGTTTGGTCGTATGGTTTAGGGATAGTGCTAGGTGATGAGTTGTTATTGATCTTGCAGAGTTTGGATTGCAGATAGTCGGCAAATGTTTGAGGGTGGATATCGCTTATTTGCTCTGAGGCAGGTTCCTTTGTCAAACGCTTGACGAGAGCAAACAGGTCGTGTGGTTTGTTCAGAGATCTTTTTAGTATGTCTGTGTGATAACGCCTCATGGTTTCTGTCACTGAGGTGCGATGTGCTGCGAGATGTGAGTTATATGCATTCCGGTCTTCATCTGAGCGTGAGCGTCGCCATCGTCTCTCGAGTTTCCTTAGTGTTGTGCGTGAGGTTTTTAGCTCAGCTGAATACCAGGTTGTAGAGTGACGCTTCCCTTGGAGTTTGTTAGTTGATGGACATACTGCGATTGAACTGAGTGTTTTATTCCAATCGGAGACTAAATTGTCCAGGTTGAGTGCCAATGAGGTAGTTAGTGGGAGTGTTGTATTTAGGATTAGGTCTTTATCGAATGGTTGGAACCTTCTCGGAGGGCCGCTGGGATGGCCGCTCACTCTTTTTTTCGTCTGAAGAGAGTGGACTGTATACTTTAAAGGCGATATGACCTTGTATTTGATTCAGATTGTAACTGGTAGCCAGTGTAGTGATTTAAGTAGTGGAGTTATGTTTCATGTTTGTAAGCACCATATTGAATTCTTGTAGCAGTGTTCTGTGCTACAGTAGCTGTAGAGGGTGAATTACATAATCTGGGAGAACTTGAAGGAGGATGTTAGAGTAGTTTATGTAAGGGAATACAAGGGCTTGGAAAACCATATGGAAATCATGTGAATTAAGTAAGGGTTGGAGATGTTGAGCTGTTTTTATCTTCTGGTATGCGAGTTGAACAGCGTATCTGATGTGTGATTGCAAGGTTAGGTATTGGTCCAAGATTATCCCAAAGTAACGAATCTCTGACGTGTAGCTGTGCACTAGCCATTGTCATGTGTGTTGGAGGGCAGAAATTGGTGTCTATGTAGATGAAAAGGATTTCTGTTTTGTTGAGATTCAATTAAAATTTTGGTCAGTGAACCATTGTGTGATGTCCTTGAAGCCTCTTGTCAGAGGAGTGTAGTTAGGTTACATTGTGGAGAACATTATATAGGGCATTATATCATCAGTGTAGATGTGATATAATATGTTATGTGACTGTATAATTCAGCATATAGGCTGTATGAAGATATTGAAGAGGAGTGTTGATAGTGCGGACCCTTGAGGAATGCCCTGTATTAGCTGGAATCATGTTCATGTTCATTTATTTGATATACCGCCTTTCATTAATAGGCAAAGCGGTTTAACAATAAAAAACAATACAAACAAAAGGCACAGGCCTAGAGTCAGAAAGGAAGTTACATGTTTGATAGGAAAGAAGAGTAAGAACAGGAGAGAAGGGTAGAGGAAGGGGAAGGAGAACCAGGGGTCAGGGGGGGGGGAGGTCAAAGGCAAGTGAAAAGAAATGAGTTTTAAGGGAACGCTTGAAAGCGGGGTAGTGAGGTTCGAGACGGAGGGGTGGGGGAAGGGAGTTCCATAGTGCGGGGCCAATGAAGAAGAAAGCTGAGGATCGTGTGGACTGTAAGTGGGCACTAGAGGGGGATGGTAATACTAATCGATTGAGGTGGAAGGAGCGGGGGGTATGGTGGGGGGTGTGAAAGCGGAGAAGATCAGACAGATATTGAGGGGTAGAGGTGTGAAGTGCTTTATGGACCAGTGTGAGGAGTTTGAACTTGATACGGAAGGAAATAGGGAGCCAATGAAGTTGAAGAAGGGGGGTGATGTGGTCCCGAGGAGAAGAGTGGGTGGCTCCTGAGAATCTTACTTGCTGTATTCTGTCAGTTAAGTAGGAGGTGAACCATTTCACTGTGATGCTGCAAAGACCTATTTCTTGCAGTCTATGGAATAAACCATCATGGGGTGACTGAATCGAATGCGGATGTTATGTTAAAGAACATGAGGATGACTCCTTGGTGGGGCTTCTGGATTCTCCGACTTAGGCTGTCCATTAGGGATGTTAGGAGCATCTCAAAACCATGTTTAGGTCTGAAGCCATGTTGCTGCAGATCCAAGAGGGCAATGGGTAGCTGGATCTGTACCGTGTTTTCTTTTCACTTATTTTAGCCAGGAATGGAAGGCTGGAGATGGGGCAGTATGAGCCAGGGTTGGTGGGATCCAATGTGGGGTTTTTTAAGAATTGATCACATTGATGCTTGCTTTAGTCTAGTTGGCATGTAACCTTGTGTTAATGAGAGTTGGGTGATTTTTTTTTTAGAAGTACAAGTGTCAGGTCTGAGCATGTCAGCTTAGATCTGCTCTGGTGTGCCAGAGATTTCCACTATGCACTGGATGACATACTGGTGACAGGAAGATGACATTTTAGCTACCAGATAATATCCTTTCCTTGAACCCTGCTAGACTAGTCCAGACATGGGGTTATGTCCTCCTACCAGCAGATGTAGAGACAGAAACATTCCAGAGGCTTCTTATGACCTCATTCTGCTCTAATAGCCAGTATAGCTAGGAGAATACATCAGTATTCATACTCAAGCATATGACCAAGAATCTGACCGCACACAACCTCAGGGAAGATAAGATTCTACAGAAAAAGAACCATAACTATGTACAGGATCAGCTTCAGAGAAAAGGCTTGGCAAAACAGTATGAGTCTGTAGGGCCAACCATAGAAAATACAGCAAACAAAAACAGGTTCCAGGGCTGGGTCCTGGACGGGTCTAGCAGGACTCAAGGAAAGAATATTATCTGTTAAGTTAAATATTCACCTTCCATATTGTTTGCTAGACCAGTAGAGATAAGTAGGACGTACCAAAGTTACGAGTCCACTGCGCAAGAAGACATGGCAGCTTTCAAGACCTCTGAGACAAAGGCCTTGTCCACCCTAGTATGGGACATATAGACGGTAATGCTTGACAAAAGTGGAAAGTGATACCCATGCTGCCACCCGACAAATGTCTGGGGGGGCGACAGAGCTGCACTTCACCAATGAGCATGCCTGTGATTGAGTGGAATACACACAGAAACCCTCCAGAACTGACCAGTTCTGCAACACATATGCAGAGGTAATGGCTTCCTTGATCCAGCACCCCAGTGTAGACTTGGCAGTCATGTCACCTTTATGCAGTCCCACAAAATAGCACTAACAGTCTGACTTGTGAAAGGAGTTCATAACTTTAAGATACTGGAGGAGCACTCTCAGAACATGGAGGTGAATGTCCTTGTCCTTCCCACTGCAATGTTTCTTAGCAAAGGAGGACAGACCAGTGACATGACTGCCAAGTCTACACTGGGGTGTCCTTTCCTACGTTCAGAAGGAAGGGTAAGAAGGAAGGGATGGGCAGAATGTACACGGCCTTCTCCAAGAATGACATGTAAGTGTCCCTGCATAACACCAGTGGCTTGGAGATTGTCTTCTTCATTGCAATTGGCTCGACAAGACCTGTCCTAAAAGGCAGATCTTTAAGTGTGGCCTGCTTAAAGGGTTCCGACATCATGGCCCAGAGCACCAGGCGGAGATCCTATGAGGGAATGACTGAACGTAGGAAAGGACACAGGTGTCAAACCCACTGAAGGAAGCAAGAAACATCCGGGTGCGAGGCTATAGACTGCCCCACCACTGGCCCCCTGCAACCTGAATTTTCAGGGAACTAAGGGAAAGGCCCTTGTTCAGACCATCCTGAAGAAAGGTAAACAAAGAAGTCAAATCTGTTATATTAAAATCATCATGACGCTCATGGTACCAGTGCTCAAAGAGGCACCAAAACCACTCCCCCCCTTGAGTAGCATGGAAACGACAGGAAAATAGCCCTTACATGCTAACGACACCTCTCAAGAGCCAAGCTGTGAGAAGGGAGCCAGGTTGTCCAAAAGAACTGGTCCCTGCTGCAACAGTCCCTGTCTGGACTGGTCTAGCAGGATGATATGGAAGAAGGAGTTAGGGAAGCACCTGAACTGCCATGCCATCAATTCTTTTCCTCTTCTACTGTCAGCTGGGATCAGGTATCAGAGTATGAGGAGGAAACTAGAATGGTTAAAAAGGAAAGACGACAACAGCTATGAGCATTAAGCAGAGGTATTACTATACTGACTAAGAGAAAAAAAGACAAGCACACACAGATCCACAAATTAACTTTACACAAAATGATGAATAAGCTCACTACACTTGCTGAATTCCAACGCTCAAATCAGTCCACCATCAGAAAAGCCCCATCGCTCGCCGCACCCTTGCTATGGAATTCTCTACCTGAACATATGAGATCCACAAAGGACATCAAGGACGTACGCAAGATGTTAAAAACACTTCTGTTCTCTGAACACTATGGATCTTCCCAATGCACATAGCCAACTTCTCTTAACCAGCCTCCTTGAATCCCTTTCATCCCCCCTCCTAAAATTATATATAACCTAACAATGTAAACCACTTTGATTGAAGGAGAAGGTGGTATACAAAACTGGATAAATAAACATGCCAAACCATAACCTAAATAAATATAATATAATATAAAAACCTGTTAAAAAAATCTCAAACTTTCTTCATATTATCAGCTTTGGGAAATGTCTGTGAACCTCACAAAACGGACAAAGTCCAACTTATTAAATTAAAAATAAATGCAAACTTACAACCAAATATATAACAGGCCTTGACACATTTTCTGGTGATCTAGGAGCCAGGCTAAATCTCTAGGTCACAGTGCACCTCTCTGCCCCACCCAAAAGGGTGTAGCACAGTTACTTTTTAGGTTTTAGGGACTGATTTACTGAGGGGTATGTTTACTAACCCGTCTTAAAGTCGCAGCGGGTGGTATTATCGCGTGATAAGTGATGTTATCGCGCGATAACGTTACTTATCATGCGATAATACAGTGGCGGCGTTAAGGCACACTAACACTGTAAAATCCGGGTATGAAGGGTGGAGTAAGACTTCCCAGAGGGTGGAGAAAAGGGGTCAAAGGGCGGAGAGTGGGAGGGGAGAGGCTCCAGGCACATTAACGCCAGTGAAACCCTCGCGTTAAGGCACATTTGCAGGAAAGAGAAACCATTTCAGTCAGCAATGTGCAGCAAAGGCAGGGAAACCCAGAAAATTGATAGTTGTGATACATGTGCAGAGACCAAAAAGGCAAATAAACATATAAAAATGACCAGAACCACATCTAAAATACCAATAACCAAGCTGGCCAATAGTGATATTAATGATAAACATAAAGCAACACTACTGACAAAGCGTATAAATTAAATTAAGATATGTTTGGAAGGGTCTATGCTCTGTCCCCTTACAAAGTGAATGCTCCCACATTGAAATAGCGCTATCAGGGTTTCTGTCGTTTAGATTGGGCAGGTTTGTTATGGCGTGCACATGTGCAGCAACAGCAGAGAGGGCACGTAGGAAACGGCAACTGTACTGATGCTGTAAATGGAATACAAAGGGCTGCAGGCGGCACATGCTGTGGTCCAGCTGGGGCACAGTGCGGACGAGGCAGATACCTAGGTAGCACATAGGAATGCTGAAACTATAAAGCAGCAAGACAGCAACTGACGAGGATCCAACATGGGCACGAGTGTGTGTCCCACAGTGTCACAGGGGAGATTACCCAGCAGGTACCCCCAAGGGCAGGTGGTGCAGGGGAAGCGCGCATATCCATGTAGGCACCCCTACCCGAGAACCCACACCATAGGCAGCTGCCTACCAGCATACTGGATGGCCTGGGACTGCACACCACCAGCATAATGGCATGGCAGCATGGTGAAAGAGGGGTGCTGGTGGCAGAGGGGGCAGTGGCATCTGCCCACAGCAGACCACGGCCTAGCCCCGTTTAGGTGGGTGCCATGCAATGCAACAGACAGGGTCCCTGTGGCAAGTGTGGTGCAGTACACACAGCCAGTGTGTTCAGGAGCAGACGGTCACAAGTTCAAGTCCCAGCTTTGGCTCCTGCCAACCCTTTCCCCATATTTTACCCAGTACTAAACCGTAGTAATAAAGATGGAACCTTTATTGCAGATAAAATAAACATGCCTGAAACGCCTATATTTTACCCTACAGAGCACAGACACCATAAACATGTGCAATCCCTAGAGCAGAGTTTCCCAACTGCAGTCCTGGAGGGGCCAAACACTGTTCAGGTTATCATGCTGTCCCTAATAAATATGCCTGTGCTGCATTAGTATGCGCCGTCCCCATTGTATGCAAATATATCTCATGCATATTCAGGTTTTTGTGCTGTCCCTAATGAATATGCATGAGATATATTTGCATACAATGGGGGCAGCGCATACTAATGCAGCACAGGCATATTTATTAGGGACAGCATGAAAACCTGAACAGTGTTTGGCCCACCAGGATCGGAGTTGGGAACCTCTGCCCTAGAGCAGCGGCCAACAGGGGCACAAACACCCACACCCACAGACTCCACTATCCAAAGCCTCATGGAGAGTCAGGCTGTTGGGCCCTGCGCGCAGCAGCATCTCCCAATACTAGCACTTGCATGCCTTAGCAATGCCGCCCTAAACTTGGGAATACGTTACACATATATCAAAAGGTTGCTATGATTAATGGCAGATAACAATTCCTAAGTTAAGCACAATTTGCTGATAGAGCTGCATCATAGCAACCTTTCTGATATCTGTGGAGTGTGTTTCAGTTTTGATTTCTGACAGTGTTTACCACCCCGGGAAGTGACCCCAACAGTATTGCGTAACATAGCCATGCCTGCACTGTGCCCAGGATTGGTGTGGTGGCCAGGGCTGCCAAAAGCCTTTATATTTGCACAATGCTGGCTTAAGTGTGGGAGTGTGTGTCTGTCTATCCAGTGTGTTGTGGCTGCCTATACCTTACTCAGCCCACACTACTTGCACTGTTTCCAGTGTTAGCCTGCCAATGTGCATAATGAGGAACAAGGTACTGTGGGTATGGCCTGGGCAGGATGCATCTGCACAGGGCATAGGGCAATGGCTGGGACATTGTAGTGCCTGGCCACCACCTGCATGGACAGGGTGGCCACAGCATGTCCTGCTGGGAGGTCACTCTCACCCTGACTGAGCAGTGACCACGGCATGGCTAGGTTCCCCCATAGTGCTCTATAATATTTCTCTCAAGTGATATTTATAGGTTCTCTTTTCTAGGGCCCAATCACTGACTTATGTGCTTGGTGTGTGTGCTCACATCTCCTCCAGGAACATGCACTATGGACTAGCTAGCAGACTGTCTGCAGTTAGTATGTGTATGGCTGGAACAACCTGCAGGGTGCAGCGGCTGGAGACTCACTGTGCTCGCTGCTGGAGAATGTCAGATAGTGGTGGGGGGCAGCTGAGCATTTCCAGGCCTACTGTCCGTCTGCCATTGCCTTATGGATGCATACAGATCTGCATTGACTGCCCTGTAGGGTGCCTGTTCCCCAGAAGGATTGGGGTTGATGGCCCCCTCTACTGCCACCATTGCAGGGATGTAGAATGTGGATCTGTTGGTGGGAGATCCTGTCCCCCACCCTAAGCCCCAGAGGGCAGGTTGGGTGGTGCTACATAATAAGCATATGGGTCCAAACACCCCTCTTCACATCATGTGACCATGGCACCCACACAGGATATGCACTATTCTGGGTGCATCATAGTCCACAAGGGCTAGACGTGACTGGGAAATACGGATGGACACAGGTGTATCCTAGGTGTGTCTGCAAAGACTACCTATCACACACTGGCACTGATGGCGACCTGCAGCATAGCCTATCTCAGCTAAGCCAGGTGCTGCGGACCTGGTGCTGGGCGCCCCCCTCCTCGACCTCAGGGTGAGCACAGAACCCCCACAATGTGTCGGTCTGTAGCTACTCTGGGCCAGTAACACACACGGTCAGTTCCCCCTACCAGGCCGAGGTGCTGTAGGGGTGAATACCCCATCTTGTGATCAACCGTAGACTGCTGATCTGCATGTGCAGTGCACCATGGGTACGGGTGGGTTAACCCTATCCTGGTAACCACAGCAGACAGTTTGTGTGGTAACCTGCAGTCCTGTAGCCAACCAGGGGTTTGTTAGTAGCTATAGAGATGTAGCACACTGGTTACTTCACTGACTATGGAGGCAGAGGTCATGGTTTGATTCCACAGTGATGTTATTTGATAGGAAATGCCTCAGACAGCCCTTTTTTTAATTTAAATTAGTGCTGCCCCCAAAAACACCCTCACAGTGCTATAGCCTTAAGGTGCCTCATAAGGCGCCCTAGAAAGCGCCCTATAAGGCACCCTATAGGGAGCATTATAAGGTGCCTTGGCGGACAATGCACTTTATTATGTGCCCTCTGGAGTGCCTTATAGGGCGCCTTATGTGGCACCTTAGGTTACGGCACTGTGAGGGTGTGTTTGCTGGCAGCACTAATTTAAATTAAAAAAGAAAATGCCTCAGACAGCACTGATTTAAAGTAAAGGGTAATGTCTCAGACAGCCTTACTCATTAAGCCCACTGGGGGATCAAACTCATGACCCCTGTTTCATCAGTTAATGTATTAACCATTGTGCTACACCTCTGTTGCTGTGTTTCCAGGTCAGCGCGCCTAATTAAGGCTAACGCGCATTAATGTGCCACGGCTCACTTTATCGCACGATAATGGACTTTATCACACGGTAACCCGAAATGCTACCTTATATGGCATTCATCACAGTAAGACTGCAACTAACGCCGGTAACATTAAGATGGTTTTAGTAAACATACCCCTAAGACTGATTTCCTATCTGCTATAGGAAAAAGCTTGATACATCAGGTTCTTAGTGAGCTACTGCAAAGTGTCACCAGAAGGCAGCAGCTCCAAGTCTCCTCTTCCCTCTCACCACCCCCAGTGACCCGAGAGAGTGTGAGTGAGTGAGTGAGCGAGTGTGAGTGTGTTATACGTCCCATGCATTCATCTCATAACCCCTTTCTTGCTGTTTCTTTCCTATCCCAGACTCTCTCTCCCCTTCCACTTGCATTTACAGCCCCTGCCCTCCATTCTCTCCACCATTTACTATTTAGTAAAACACTACTGCCCCTTTAAATTTCCTCAGCTATCTGCACTCCCCATCTCTTATTTGTTTTTTGTAGGCTAGGCCGACACTGCAGTGGCCAGATCACTGCCTTCAGCAGCACTTCTGCCCCTTTTGGCCACACGCCAGGTCCAATTTTTTGGTCGCTATGACAATTTAGCACCTGGGGTATGTCGAGCCCCGATATATAAAAATCTTTAAAAAATAAAAAATAAAAAATCCCCCCCATGCACACGATCTTTCTCTTACCAACTCAAAACATATTACTCGCAACCCAATTCACGTCCATTCACAGCATGCAAAGTATATCCTCCTTAAGAGTCACACCGTTACCATCTTCCTAGAACGATGAATTACAACCAACTATAAAACCCCTCTCATGACATAATGCTTATGGCAGAGCATTCCACATCTGTGGACTGGCCATGGCACTCACCCAAGCACCTGTTACAACTGTCCAAGAGAGTTATCACCATAATTCCTTTTGACTTGAATATAGTTTACAGCGGATCATAGCGCTCTATCACAGCAGCTAAGCCAAAATATTACCTTGCCATATAAACCGACTTTAACACTTTATAGGACCTTCTATGGATAGCGGAAGGAGAGTCTTGTAAATCAACATAGCTATGCCTTTTTTATTTTATTTTATTTTTTTTTTTAAGTATAGGACTCCAAAAACCAAAGTTTCCACCAACTCCAATGAAATCAAAGCAGATCAGCTAAAATTACCCGAACTGCTCCTATAGCTTTGCAAGAAGCTACCAGCCCCCCGCTGCACCCAGCTTTCCTTCCCCCCTTATCCTGAGAGATTCAGCATTGCAGGACACGTTGCGCACCCCCTGCCAGCCTGCTGCATCTGCCAGGGAGCTGAAGAGCGAAATAGAGAGTAGAACCCCTGGAAGCAAACAGTGTCCCGACCTTGGGGTTCAGGACGCAAAAGGCCATCGAATAAATCAACAGTGTTAGCTAAAAATGAACAAGGCTGTCTCTCACTAAAGAGAGTTTCTTTTTCTTTTTGAAATCCCACCGAAGTCCGTGGACCCAAGTCTTCGAACACAGCCTCTTAACGCTGTGCATTAACCATAACCAAAGAAATGAAATGAAATCCTGCTCTAGAAATAGATGAGAATTTCCTGGGAAGGGCATTCTAAGTGGAGCTATGAAACACACAGGCACCCCCCCCCCCCCCCCGGCCTTCCTGCAGTCAGAGAAATAGCAGTGGGATACACTGATAACTTTGCAAATGGAGGTCTTAGAGGCCTGTGTGAACCTGATGAGTAATGACTTCAGAACTATATACCAGGCATTGATCATACCTCATTTTGACTATGCCAATGCCATCCTTCAAGGCCTGCCCCTATCCACCTTACACCCCCTGCAGCTCGCCATGAACGCTGCAGCAAGGATCATCCATGGAGCCCCCAGATGCGACCACGTGACACCTTTGCTGATACAATTACATTGGCTACCTATCCAGGCTAGAATCATTTTCAAGACTCTGCTACTCACTTTTAAAGCTATTAACAAGCTCTCCCCTGAATCAATAATGGCCCTCATCCATACCATATCTCCTAATAGAGCAAGGAGATCCACAGCTACAAACACCCTAAAAGTCCCGAAAGCATTAACAGTTTGCACTGCATCTACAGCCAATAGGGCGTTTAGTATCAGCGCACCAAGATGCTGGAACGCATTACCTCCAGATATCCGGGCTATTAAGGGCCTTACACAGTTTAGGAAAGCCCTCAAATACCATCTTTTCAATAAGTACCTCATTGAACCCAACCTCACCCACCGAGACAGAGATGCAACCCACTAAGCAAATATGTGGTTTCCCAACAAAATGCCAAGAAAGATTCCCTAACCCTTAGTGGTGCAGTTGTTTCTATGGAATTCTTGATCATACGACTTTATGTAGCAATATTTGTAAATAGTTTACCACCGGTATCCAAGTTTATGTAGCAAGTTCTGTACATAGTTTACCCCTGTTATCCAAGTTACTTGCCCTGTTATCTGTAAACTCATACATGTTAACTGTACTGAGCATTTCTGTTCCATGTAAACCGCGCTGATGCTGAATAGTGCGGTATATAAGAGACTGTAAATAAATAAATAAAATAAATAATACGATTTTGTATTTTACCCCCCCGGGATGGGGGCACTGAATACTATATGTGATTCATGAGCAGCGCTGCCATCCGGTGGCCTTTAGGGCACCAGAGCCCAAACGATGCAGAAGTTAAGAGCTTTACCCTTTGAAGGCCTACTTTAAATTTTTAATCCACATTCTGCAGCCGGGTTAATTTTTGCATATTTCAGGAAAATTGTAACCGTCTTATTCAATATGTTCTAATAGTGATTTTCCTTCTGCTATGGTCATGTATTATAAACCATTTGATAGGAATATTTAGTCAGAATTTTGGATCCCGAGAGTTTTGGGCTTGGCATGGAAAGGGTTAAATCTTGGTCATACAATCTTGATTTGCAGAACATTACAGTTGAGTGTTTAGTCACTAACCCCTGAGAGCCCATGAGGTGGCCCTGTGGTTATTTCTTCCCTGACTTGCAGAGAATGATCAATCTGATATGGCTGCATACACACGGTCACAGAAAGGCACTATTGAGTGTATCAGCTGCCCTCTGGTGGCCACAGACCATAGCACAGGCACTTCTTGGTTGACAGTTAACTGTTATATACTTTTTTATATCCTAAGGTTTCCTAAACCTGTCCCTGTGAAACCACAGGCATTTGGGCAACTTTCACTATAGAATCTACAAAGGGACACTTCCAGCCTGTCCCTCCTTCCAACTACAAGTTAGGGCTCTGCTCTTGAGCCTACAAGCTGGTAATCTGCCTAATATCCCGGGACTTAACAGATGCTCTTCAGAGACATGATTAGGAGAGAAAGAACATGTGGTATCAGAGATCAATGGCAAAACTGCTGTCCTATAAAAATAAGAATAAACTTAAAAATAAAGGACTGACAACAGCCTCCTTAAGGCTGAGGAACCCCCCCGAGCCTCAAAAAAAACCTACAAACAAAAGAAACACAAGGCCCAAAATTCTAGCTATTCTGCCTGTTGTCTTCCTCACACAGGCAGCACCCTGCAACTCTCGCCATGCGGTCCAAATACCTAGAGAGAAAATGGCCGCCCCTTCGCCAATGAATTTTGGCGCCAAGAACAACAGCTGCTGCAAAAAGGAGGCCTCAGCAGACCGACCGAGCCCGAAGGCCTTACCTACAGGGCCAAAATCCACACAGCCTGCTCCTACCATCTTGAATTCCTCCGATCCTCAAGCCGCGCTGATGCGCCTGGTAGCCGCGGCGAGGACCTCTCAGCCGGTTCCACAGACTAAAATTAAAATCCCGCAGCAACGGAGAGGCTCCGTCTCACACAGCTTCAGTGTGGCTGTACGGGTCCCGGAGCTCTCTCCCGTACCGTCCAGGGAGAGAGATCCGCACCGGCGAATGCCTGCAGCAAGTGAAAATAACTGACAAGGAGGGAAGGCGAGAGCTGCTACTAATTTAAACAGCCAGGCTCAAATTTAAAATTACTGTAAATATAAGGAAGTTTGTTCCTAATAACTAAAGGGAACTAATCTCCGATTGCCAACTAATCAAAGGTAACTGAATTAAAAGTAAAATTAAAAGTAAAAATCAAAAGTAAAATCAGAATGGAATTTGTCACACTAAATGCTCCTTATCTGTTCCCCCCAAGTGTGCCCAGAAGCTAGGCTCACTACATTCTCCTGCTGCATGGAGACTGGACACACACAGGGGGCTGATGGGAGATACCAGCAGGCTATATCCAGTGATGTCATGACTTTGACATGCCCAGTCTCCAAGCTGCAGGAGGTGGTGCACAACCCAGAGGTGGAGGACTAAACTGGAGGAATGATAAGGAACAACCTACGTTTTGATTGTAAGTTTAGGAAAATTTAGCTTGCTTACATTCCTTGCATAGCCTTTAATCAGAAATCTGAGTGTGCCCTCAGTTCATATAAGGTCTACTGGCCATGGACACTTACATTCCCACTCACCCTATCCCTCACCCACCCCAGGGTTGAATTGCCTATGTAGTCGTCATATAGATATAACACCCACCTTTTCTCTTTGTCGTAGAACTGCTTTATAACTATCTTAAATCGGCATGTTGTGTATTCAATGCAATAGCTGTGATGCCTTCATTCTAAGAATAATTATTTGGAGCATAGGAGCTTGCCCTGTATGTCTCATGTTCTCTATTGATTCTATTAAGGAAATAATTAGCTCCAATTAAATACACCTCCTCTAGGGTACAACTTGATTCTTTGTGGGAGTGGTGGTGAATATTTTTCAAACAGCCCAGGAACAAATGCGACCTGTAACATGGAGACACCCTCTCCATTAAGAGATATCCCTGCATAATGCCTTTTCTACCATGGAAAATGAGAGGGCCCAATTAGTGGAAACTGAAATGCCCTTAAATCAGAAGAACATAAGATAAGACATATTGGGTCAGACCAAGATCTATCAAGCCCAGTATCCTGTTTCCAACAGTGGCCAATCTAGGTCACAAGTACCTAGTAGTTTCCCCAAAAGACATAGGCTCCACAATGCTTGTATTGGGGGCAAGCAGTGGATTTCCTGGGTTCCCTTTAATAATGGTTTATGGAGCTTTACTCCAGGTTAATGCACCAAATATGAAGAAAAGATCACAAAACAGGATACTATTACTACTTGGAGATTCCATCATCAGAGACACCAACTTGGAACACAGTCGATGGTCAAATGCCTCCCAGGCTCTTCAGCCAGCAGGAATACAAACCAAATTATTGGCATAGTTAGTGCAGAAAGTGAGCACTCCAAAATTGATAGCATCATCCACTTAGGTACAAATGACCTGGCTAGAAACAGTGCCTCTATAGTTCAAAGGGACTTCCAGATTCTGGGAGAGAAACTCAAACCCACAGTTGACTCTATAGCATTCTCGTAAGTTCTACTTGTTGGTAAGGGGGCAGAAAGACTGCATCGCATAATCAGTTTTAATACCTGGCTCCAAATCTGGTGCAAACAAGAAAGATTTGGAGATATAGGCGACCAGGGCCTCTGTTGCAGGGAAAAGGATCCTAAGTGAAAAATTCAGGCAATATGTGGACAGGTATTTAAAACTAGGGAAAGGGATGGAGAAGAACAAGTTCAGAATGTCACTCCCAGCAAAAGAAAAAACAACAATGGAAATAGCCACACACTTAAACACATCAATGGCAAGCGGGAAGGGACTTGTAGAACACCACCCATGCAAAAGGCAGGCAAGCCATTCAACAAATGCTGGAAAGCAACGAGTACAAATGCACAAAGCATAGCCAACAAAGTTCCTGATCTGGAAGCCCTAATGGTGGAGATGGACTAGGACATTGTGGCCATTACAGAAACATGGTTTAAGGAGTCACATGAATGGGATATAGCCATAGCTGGCTCTAATCTATTTAGAAGAGATAGAGAGGGTAGAAAAAGGAGGATGAGTAGCTCTGTATGTCAAAAGCAATATTAAAGATGCTGAAATGCAGGGGACGTGGGGAAAAGAAGTAGCGCTCTGGATTGTGTTGGAAAGAGGAGAAAGCACTGTCATCCATACTGGTTTGGTCTACAGGCCTCCAACTCAAACCGAAGAAATGGATAGCAAATTGATTGTTGATATTGCAAAGATTGCCATGAAGGAGGAAGTGATCATATTGGGTGACTTTAATCTAACTGATGTGGATTGCAGCGTTTCTTCGGCAAATCTGGAAAGTAGTAAAAAAAATTGTGGACGCCTTCCAAGATGCAATACTTAAACAAATGGTGATAGAACCGACCAGGGAGCTCCGTGCTGGATTTAGTGCTCACCAACAGAGATAGCGTGTCGAATATCCAGGTGGGTGCCCATGTGAGCAGCAGCGACGTCACACGGTGTGGTTTGAGATAAAAGCCAAGGTGGAATCCAATCACAGCAAACTCAGTCTTAGACTTCAAAAACGCTGACTTCAGTAAAATGACCAAGTATCTGAAGACATTGAAAAAGCGACAATGCTAAACAAATACTTCTATTTTTAATAAAGAAAATCCTGGAGAAGGACCACCTGGCCAAACATACAAATGGAAATGGAGTAGATACTACACAGAAGATGATATGTTTGACCAGCTTGCAAAACTGGAAGTGGACCAGACCCTGGGACCCAATGGGATACATCCAAGGATACTGACAGAGAGGTTCTTGCAGGGCCATTAAAATATGTTTACAACAGATCCTTGGAAACAGGAGAAGTTCCTCAGGACTGGAGAAGGGCTGATGTGGTACCTCTTCACAAAAGTGGTAATAGGGAAGGCATGACAAACTACAGGCCAGTAAGCCTTACCTTGGTGGTGGGAAAAGTAATGGAGGCTCTCCTGAAAAAAAGAGAATACTGGGCTCTCTCTAAACCAATAGGTTGCATGATCCGAGGGAACATGGTTTTACTAAAGGACGATCATGCTAAACAAATCTGATAAGAGTTCTTTGACTGGGTGACCTGAGAACTAGATCAAGGGCATGCGATGAATGTGATCTACCTAGATTTCAGCACACCCTTTGATACTGTTCCTCAAAGGAGGCTGATCAATAAGCTGAACAGCCTGGGGATGGGTCCCAAGGTGGTGAACTGGATTAGAAATTGGTTGACTGACAGATGACAGAAGATGATGGTAAACGGAACTCACTCCGATGAAAGGAAGGTGATTAGTGGCGTCCCCAGGGAATGGTCCTCGGACCTGTACTGTTCAATGTATTTGTGAGTTGTTACGGGTCTGTCCCTTACCCTCATCTGCGGATCATGAGTGATATTGCTGAAGGACTGAATGGAAAAGTCTGTCTTTTCGCAAATGACATGAAAATTTGCAAAAGAGAGGACTCCCCCTGAGGGAGTGGATAACATGAGGAAAGATCTACAAAACTGCTAAGCATTAGACCATTCTTCCAGCATAAGATTTAATGTGAAAAAGTGCAATGTCATGCACTTGGGATGCAGAAATCCAAGGGAACTGTACGTGATAGGGGAGACAGGTTGGTATGTATGGACCAGGATAAGGACTTCAGAGTGATTGTTTCCGAGGATCTCAAGGTGGCGAAACAGTGTAACAAGGTGGTGACAAAAGGAGGAGGTACTAATGCCACTGTACAAGTCACTGGTGAGGCCTCTCTTGGAATACTGTGTTCAATTTTGGAGATCATATCTCACAAAGGATATAAAAACTCTGGAAACGGTTCAGAGGAAGGCAACCAAAATGATATGGAGCCTGTGCCAGCAGACGTTTGAGAAGAGACTTGAAGACCTAAATATTCTGCCAAGAGGAATGAACAAAATTGCACCATCCTACCACTGGTACTCTTCTCCTTACTTCATATGTGCCTACTAGCCCTGCAGTCATTAGAAAGGATCAAAGAAGAAAGTTGGGGCAAGGAAAATGAGGCAAAGTTATGGTTGTGTAATTGGCTAATACCCACAATGCCACTGAACAGAGAACAGATTAAAGCAATTTAAGCTGACATACTGTATAGAACTTACAATTTCTGGGAATATTCCACTGCAACATTACTATTTATTCAAAAATTCATTGCCCAGAAAATAGATTTCAGGATAGACTATTCTTAGTTGCTCTTCTTGCCTCTGCTCCTCTCCTTACAGTGAGGCCCCCAATTTAAAAAAGATATTTTAACCACAAGCAGCTCTCTGTGGATTAATTTGATCTGAGCTGCGTATACTAAAGGGGCAGATTTTCAAAGCAGCCAATGTTTGAGCATCATGGCAGTCAGTCGCAGCATTTAAATACAGTCTGGATATTCAATGACAGTATTCAGACAGTGGCCACACAATCGGGATATTCAGTGGTAGCCCCTAAGTGCTGACCTTATTCGAACAGCGGCAAGTTTTCAGCCACTATCCGGAAAGGCTAGCCACATAATACTTTAGGTTTGCTTTTCAGACAGCCTAAGCTATTTGGCTAGCACCTGAAAATTGCTGCTATCCAGGTAAACGTGAACCTTATCTAGACTGCGGCTGGCACCACTTTTACTCTGCCCACAGACCGTCTCAACACAATGCACTGGCAGTGTGGACTGACAGTCAGAGGAAATATTCAGAAGCACTATTCAGATAGAACCACTGAACCTCTCTCTCAGAATCCTTATCTGAATAACCAAGGATAAGGCCTTTTGAAAAAACACCCATAAGTTTCTTTTTGGTCTCCATGATGCTTCCATATCATCAGTATTTTTAAGAAAATATGGCTACCAGAACTGAACACAGTTCTTGAAACAGTCTTACTAATGATTGCTACAAGGGCAATATTACTTCATTTTCTGCTACCTAAAAGGATGCTGTTTACCAGTCAGAGTAATAAAGTAGCATGGAAGCTATCTTCAGTCAAGTTCAGATTATTGAGACCTCATTTGGAGTATTTTGTGCAATTCTGGAGACCATGCCTTCAAAAGGATATAAACAGGATGGAGTCGGTGCAGAGGTTGACTACCAAAATAGACAGCAGACTTTGTCATAAAGGCATATGGGGACAGACTTAAAGATCTCAATATATATACTCTGGAGGAAAGGTGGAAGAGAAGAGGTATGATAGAGACATCTAAATACCTCTATGGCATAAATGCACAGGAGAAGAGCCTCTTTCAATTGAAAGAAAACTCTGCAATGAGGAGGCATAGGATGATGGTGAAAGGGAGTAGACTCAGGAATAATATGCGGAAATATTTCTTTACAGAAACAGTGGTAGACAGTATCTGAATTCAAGAAAGCATGGATCAAACACAGAAGATCTCTAAAGGAAAAAAAAGGGACTATAGTAGTTGGTATGAAAGGGCAAACTAGATAGGCCATATAGTCTTTTTCTGCCATGATGCTTCTATGTTTCTATTGCTCTCTAAGTCCCTTTCCTTCCTAACAGTTTCCAATTGATGTTCTTTGACTTATGAATAGCTAACTTATTTATGTGCCCTAGACATAACTGTATATATGTTTGAAAAGAAGCACAGCTTCCAAAATTGACCATTCTTGCAATTTATTTGCAAGCCTCATATTTTCCATCCCTCTAGTAGTATCAACTTTGTTATAGAGTTGTGTGTCATTTGGGAAACAAGCATATTTTTTCCTCAGGTCCCTTGAAAATGTCACTAATAAATTGGTTTGTGATGATTATTTATGGTCATGTATGCCTCTGTATCCTGTTATAGACTCCACATCTTCCCCTTCTTCAGTAGGGACTGGAGCATAATAACTTGAATTTTTATCTTCACTGAACCACCACTTCACTAACTCCACTTTCTCCTTGTACTACTAACCTTTTGTTTTAAATTTTCCTCTTTTAAAAAGGGGAAAAAGGAATGGGGTGACGTATACTCTCTTTCTAAAGAGAATATTTTCTTGCTTACTTTTAGTAACTGTGCAATATCCTGCCTTGTTTGGGCCTTGTTTGTTCAACTGCCTTCCTTGTTTATTTCCACTGTCCTGGAATGTCTGCTTGACCTTATCCCAGGTCTTGACAAAGTCTGCATGTATTTAGGAGCCAGGCCAAACTCTTAGGAGCCAGTACTCATGACCTCCTCTTCCTCCTCATGTCCCCCTTCCTCCCAGTTCTCTCATGCTAGCCTCATGTTATCAAGTCTCGTGAAGACCAGCACCACTGTACATCATCTTTAGATAACAGCTATAGATTCAGATAGCACATGTCTGTGTGGGTGTGTGGTGCAACAATGGTTTGCCAGTCGATGTGTTGGCTGAGGTGATGGTTGCCTTTGTGTACGCATGCTCAGGAAACAGGCATAGTGCCTTTTGCCCCCATGCATACATCCCTTTAACCTCACACTTCCTCCCCACCTTCCAATTCTGTTCCCCTTCTAGACTCTTCCCGTTCCTCCAGAACTTCCAGCCCCCTGCTCTCCATTCCCCCATCCTATGTTATTTTAGTTACTGGCCTTTCAAGAACTTGTAGTTTACCCCCCCCCCCCCCCCATTGTCCCTTATAAGTTTTGTGTTCTTTTTTAATAGCAGGCCCCCACCGGCTCTCCTTTTCTGCCCATAAGAGATGGGATTCCTGCAGGTGGCCAGCTGCCTTCTCTTCTGCCCATGGGAGATTAGATCCCCAAGGGGAGGGCCGCGAGAAGGGGAAGACTGATCTCAGCCAAGATGCAAGCTGTCTGCCTGCAGGAGGATCAGCTTGCATCTGTGCCACGATCGCGGCCTTCCCCTTCTCTTCTATCCACAGTAGATGGGATTCCCATGGGTAGCTAGAGCAGGACCAGATCGCAAATGCGGCCTTTGGCAGCACTTCTGCCAGTACTATATGCTGCTGCACAGGTCTTCAAAGCTCCAGGCAACAGATCCAATTTTTTAGCTGCCGTGGTGACCTGGAGTCTGGGGTTTGTCGAACCCTGCCTTATCTTACCATGACTTTTTTGAACTTTATATGCTAATCAGTTTCCTCTTACCATTTCTGTAACAACCTCTCTCATGATACACTGATCTTTTTCCCTTGAAACTGTACTAAAAGTTGACAGCTGGACACAAATCAGAGCCTGCAGAAATCAACACCTTGAATCTACTTTCGCCGAAACTGAAGAGGTGGTATGCAGCCCTGGAAGTGGAAAAAGCAAAAGCATCCAAGGAATAGGAGGAACCAGAGCTCTAGGATCAGGGAACCTTAACAAATCACAACTAATTTTTGCTTTCTAAGCAGTACTAAAGCATTTGTCTGTAGACCAGACATGATGTCCTGGGAGGTGTGCCGTCTGCACTGTATTAAGATCAGAGATTTTATGGAGTTTGCAGAAACTCATTAAGTCTAATTGTTTTGTTTAACGTGGTATTTAACTCACACCTTTACAGTAACAGCACAAGGGAAGTTTATACTAAGTATTTCCCTGTCCCTGAACAAAATTACAATCAAAGTTTGTACTGGACCTCTATCATATCTCCCCTCAGCCATCTCTTTTCTAGGTTGAAGATATTGTAGGGGTTAAGGACAGGGTTAAGGACTAATTTGGCTTACTTAATTTGGCTTACTTTGATAATGATGTTGAAAGTTATGATCCTATCCCAAAGAGCTGACTAACTTCTAAATGGCACAGAAGAACTGCATGTGGGCTGTGATTGACAACATGTATAATCCCTGCTGAAACATGTAGGATACCAGACTCTGGACAGGAGTGTGCAGAGAATGGACTTACAGAATGGAGCAGATGCCAGCCTAATATAAGGTTGATGAAAAAGTTTGCAGAACTGAGCCTTGAAGATTCTAACTTGTGCTTGAAGCGAAAATCACCCAAGCGAAACTACAGTGAAACAAAGAAGAAGATGCAGGGCGGGGACCGAGCAGCCCAGCAGGGAACGGCCTACCTGATAAGAAGCACAGCACATTTAGTTATATCAGGGGTCTCAAACTCAAATTGCTTTGAGGGCCAAATGAGGACTTGTAAAGTAACCCGGGGGCCGCATAAGACGTGGGGCCTCATTTGCATAAGGGGCCTCATTTGCATAAATATTTGCATAATGTTACCATACACTAACTTTTAGTAAACATGCCTCTTAATGAGTATGGATAAAGAAAGACTAAAAGATTCAGAAATAGGAAGACAATAACTAAACTGGGAACCCCAAAAGCCAAACTTGGAATGTACAACAACACTGTAGAAATAGAACTATAAATTAATTTCCTCTTGTACTAAACAAAGCGCAAACATTAATGATGCACATTTCCCAGAGCTGACATATTCCAGTTAATAAATTCAAAATAAAGAGATATTTTTCTACCTTTTGTGCATTTTTTTTCAGTTGCAATTGCTCCAGCCACTTCTGGTTTCTTCGTGTCTTCTGCTATCTCCATCGTCTGCTGTCCATTTGTCCTTTCTTCTCTCTTCTAGTTTTTTTCCATTCTCTCTCCCTACATCTGCTTTAACATACTAATCTTTCTCCTTTTGCTCTTTCCTCATTCCTATTTCATCCACTCAAATTTTACCCCTCCATCCTCAATCCCCACTTACTCTCCCAATACCTGGCCAATTGTAGATTTGTCTTCTCTTCCAGACAAAATATTTTTCCCCTCTCCATTTCACTTTCCCAGCTCCATCCCATTCTAATCCTCCCCCAACATCAGCTCCCTTCTAGTTCCAGCCCCACCCAGCATCTGCTCCTTTCTAGTCCCTGCATCAGTCCATTTCCAGTCCTATCCTAGCCTCACCATCAGCCCATTTCCAATCATATCCCCCCATCAGCCCATTTCCAATCCTAGCTCCCTCCCCTCACAGCCCATTTCCATTCCAAGCCCCCCTCCCCATCAGCCATTTGCAGTTCAAGCCCCCCTTCCACTCAGCCCATTTCCAGTCCTAGCAACCCCCCCAGCCCATTACCAGTCCTAGACCCCCCATAGCCCATTACCAGTCCTAACCTCCCCATAGCGCACTTCCAGTCTTACCCCCCCCATCACCCCATTTTCAGTCTTACCCCCCCCCATAGCCCATTACCAGTCCTAGTCCCCCCCATAGCCCACTTGCAGTCGTATCCCCCATCACCCCATTTTCAGTCTTACCTCCCCTCATAGGCCATTACCAGTCCTAACCCCCCAATCAGCCCACCTCCAGTCCTAACCCCCATCACCCCATTTTCAGTCCTAGCCCCCACCATAGCCCATTACCAGTCATTACCCCCCCTGCCAATAGCCCACTTCCAGTCCTAACCCCCATCTGCCCATTTCCAGTCCTAGCCCCCACCATAGCCCATTACCAGTCATAACCCCCCCCTGCCAATAGCCCACTTCCAGTCCTAACCCCCATCTGCCCATTTCCAGTCCTAGCCCCCACCATAGCCCATTACCAGTCATAACCCCCCCCCCTGCCAATAGCCCACTTCCAGTCCTAACCCCCATCTGCCCATTTCCAGTCCTAGCCCCCACCATAGCCCATTACCAGTCATAACCCCCCCCTGCCAATAGCCCACTTCCAGTCCTAACCCCCATCTGCCCATTTCCAGTCATACCCCCCCCCGCCAGAGAAAAACAAAAAAACCCCAAAACCCTGACTTCTGCCGTTGCCGCCGTGGCAGCGGCAGAATCAATTGTCAAATAAAAAAAAAAAAGACTTCTGCTGCTCAAGCAGCAATATCACCTGTCCTGCGGCCCCTTCCCCTGTGCCCGGAGATCCGAATCTGCTCATCAGCGGCGTGCTTTTCAAGCCGCGAAGAGTATTCCCCTCTCGCGCGGTTTCAAGCCGCGCGAGAGGGGAATACTCTTCGCGGCTTGAAAAGCACGCCGCTGATGAGCAGATTCGGATCTCCGGGCACAGGGGAAGGGGCCGCAGGACAGGTGATATTGCTGCTTGAGCAGCAGAAGTCTTTTTTTTTTTTATTTGACAATTGATTCTGCCGCTGCCACGGCGGCAACGGCAGAAGTCAGGGTTTTGGGGTTTTTTTGTTTTTCTCTTTCGCGGGCCGCACAAAGTTGTCTCGCGGGCCGCGTGTTTGAGACCCCTGAGTTATATGATACTGAGTGAAGGGCCTCAAGACAGAAACCTGATAATGGGGAGGGTCCCAGGGTAGAGCCTGCAAATATATGCAGAATGTTCTGGAACCATTTGCTGCAGAGGAGTATATAACAGAGGTAACGGCCGAGTGTGGGCGGGACAGCCTTCTCTTTCACTATTATTCAGAGCCAGAGAACTCTGTCCGCATCAGGCAGACTGTTTATAGCTTTGCTTGTAACTTCCTTACTTTTTGTTTTTGCCCAAATAAATTATTTTATTATGGAATAAGCAGAGTGTCGCCTGATTGATTATTGTATCCACCCCAGGGGAGATTTGTCCGAGCACCCTGGCGGACAATATCTAACCTTTTAAGCCTTTCCTCATCGGGATATTCTTCTATCCCCTTTACCATTTTGGTGGCTCTTCTCTGTACCTTTTCCAATTCTGTTATATTCTTTAAGATATGGTGACCAGAATTGAACACAATATTCAAGATGTAGAATGATATAGAGGCATTATAATATCCTTAGTTTTCTTTTCTAGGTCCTTTCCTTTATGATTCCTAGCATTTTATTTGCTCTCTTGGCCCTGGCTGCACACTGGGCAGAGGGTTTCAATGTACTATTCACGATGACGCCCAGATCCCTTTCCTGGGTGCATCGTGTAACTGTAGTTTGGGTTGTTCTTTCCCAAGTACATAACTTTGCACTTGTCCACATTAAATTTCATCTGTCATTTGGACACCCAGTCTCCCAATTTTTCAAGGTTTTCTTGCAATTTTTTACAATACTCTAGTGTTTTAACAACTCTGAATAATTTTCTCTCATCTACAAATTTAATCACCTTACTCATTATCCCCATTTCCAGGTCATTTATAAATATGTTAAAAAGCAACGGGCCCAGCACAGATCCCTGGGGTACTCCACTTTCACCTTTCTATATGGAGAAAGCACAGTTACTTACCTGTAACAGGTGATCTCTGGGAACAGCAGGAATAAGACTTCACCTATGGGTATGTCAGTACCGACGGAGCCTGCATGGGAACGCTCCCCAGCGTCCAAAAGAAAGCCTTTGGGAGCATCCCACACGCATGCTCGCTGCCGTCCCTCTCATCAGTTGGGTTTGTAGGAGAGAGAGAGAGAGAACACAACTCCTAGGGGAGGTGGGTGGGTTGTGAAGACTTATTCCTGCTGTTCCCAGAGATCATCTGTTACAGGTAAGTAACTGTGCTATCTCCAGGAACAAGCAGGAATGAGTCTTCACATATGGGGACTCCCAAGCTAGAGATGCCTGGAGGAGGTCCCAGCATGTTGCAAATCTAATAGATGGGTCATGCTATTTCCCAGAACCTCAGGCATCCAAGGGATGGAGGTTAGGAGTTGAACTAAAAAGGGTGTGCTGTGGAACAGCTTGACTAAACAAGGCGTCTGGAGGGGAGTCCTTGTGTAGATCATAAATGTTAGTAAATATTGAATTCCAATTTTCTAATGTGGGCCTTAGTCAAAAATATTTGAAAGTATTTGTTGAAGCTAATATGGTCTGGTGCTAAGAACCAGTATATTATCTTCAAAGAAAATACCCCACTGTGAAGTAGAGGAAATAAATTTTGCAATACAGGCAGAAGTCAGAAGCCTAAATGGCTAGAACTAATCCCAGAAGAAAAAACTGGGGGAGTTTAATGGGGTTGGACTTTGGATGAGAAGCTAAAGCTTCTGTAGGCCAAAAGTTTGAAGCTCTTTGTCCTTGGAGCAGAATGAGGCTCTAGGAAAGAGAGGAGATAATCTGACTGGTTTGCAGAAAAAGGATGGGTCTTTAAGACCCCTCTACCCAAATGAAAGGAAGAAACATTTGTAGTAGGTGGTGTAGCCTCCAATTTCTTGAAGATCAGTAATGTCTTCCCTAAGTGACTTTACATGGAGAGCTTCAGAGAGAGATATATATATATGGACTCACTTAACAAGAAGGGGTAAGACCTGCCTGAGAATATGGATAGAGAATCCCTACTGGTTACACATGGAAGAACCATGAAGGTGGTTACATGGAAACTAGTGGTATATTCCTAGTCAGAAGGATAGGTCTAGATTTCTTTACAATTCTAGACTTTGAATAATCCAGAAATGGAGAGCTACGTGAAGGGGTGCAGAGAAATCCCTAGTCTTAAGACAACAAGTCTGGATCCTTCTATAAAAACTTCAGTGTGGAGAAAAAGACGCAATATAAGGGAATACCATATTTGCCCGTCTATGAGGGCAATACGAGTATAATGTGTTCTTTGTTGAGCATAAGCTCCAATGAAGTATTGGGAATTAGAAGGAATGCACCAGACAAGGACCGACTGCAGTGAAAAGAAATGCATCCCTGTTGGAGAAGTTCCACTGGAGATGTGGAACAACTCAGGGAATTAAGCAATTCTTTATGCTTTCACGTAATCTAAGCTCTGGTTCATTTTCCCTAAAAGGAAATTTTAAGGAAGATGGTAAGGGTAGGAAAAAAACGGTCATGTGGGAGCACGACTGGGCAAAGCCTTTTAACCATCTGGAGTTACCCACTAGGAATGGCTCTGACGCTCTCTGGCAAAGGCCCATAGTTGCAGAGCTTTTTGTAGAGTTGCAGAGAGCATGTTGTAGGTTGCTTAGGTGAGATCTGGCTGTTTAATTGCCAGTATGCAACCTAATCTATTCTGTGGGAGCCAAAGAATTGAAGATGGCTAAGAATAGTAGACAGGTCGGTTGCCTGCAACAAGAAATTGTCCAAGTAGGTTTTGGAACCTCTCTTGGAGTTATCTGTTATTAAGGCAGCAGAAGAGGTTAGGTCCTATAGATTGGAAAAGGACAGACATAATTAGAAGTGATAAAACTCAATTAAGGTCTGATAAGCTGTCTTAAAAGAAATATTTGAAAAGATTGCAAAGGGGAGAAACTCTGTATGGAAATCACTTACTGGAGTAGGTACTGAAAACAAACCTATGGCTTAAAAGGTAAGCCCTCCAGTCAAATAGTATCACTCTTAGAGTGAAAATCTCGACTAAGAGGGATAGAAGTAATACAGAGTTGTGAAGACTTACAATTTGATAAGTCTCTGCAGTCAAAAGTATGAGATATCCTCGTACAGGACAACTGTCAAGGTGAAGGGCATAGCATACCCTGTAATTAGTTGTTACTCCTCTGTTTGCTTTAAAAGGAGGAGGAGAAACCTGTTACCTGTAGGGCATGATTATCCTTAATAGCTCTAAGAGCTAAAAGAATGGATTCCTCTTGGCAAGAGATTCATTATTGTTCATTGTTTATAATCACTTGATATACAGCCCCCCATTACATCGAGGCCTAAAGTCGAGGATTGAGGCAGTGTATCACTGACCTCTCAGTAAGGATAAGGAGAACTGTAAATGCTTCTGTTGTTAAGAAGTAGGTAGCAGTTCTGAAGCTCAACAGGAAAAAGATTTAATGAATAAAAATATCAGAAACCTTGCGACTGCTGGGTTTGCTGAGCCTGTTGAGGCTTTGGTTTTCTTAGCCTGGTATGATGTTGCCCTTCTTTGGAAACATCTGCATGATGGGTAGAAGATGAATAAAACTTTTTTCCCTTAGGGGGATAAAGATTGTTAGGAGATTTTTTATTAGCTGGGATAGAGGAAAGTTTTGACAATCCTCTGCAAGCAATAATATCAGTGTTTAACTGATTAGCTTGGAATAAAGCATCCTTGTTAAAGAGATTTTCACCAGTACAAGGAGTATTTCCCAGCCTTTCTTGTACCCATTTGTCCAAGTCTGAAGCTTGGAGACAGGCCATACGTTGTGCTCTTATGGCTATAGCAGACGTTCTGCTAATAGACTCAAAACAGTCCAGGGAAGCACGGTTAAGGAATTTGGAGACATTTTGAGCATGACTGACTAATAAGAGAAAGTCTGCTCTTCTGTTCTTGAAGAAAAGGGATCAAAAGCTTTAAAGTTCTTTGTGACCTCTTCAAGAGATAATCCCATATAAAAAAATATATGAGATAATTCTTGCTGAAAGCATGGATGCCTGGAAGCAGAGACGTCCAAAGGCATCTAAAGTCCTAGACTCACGACCTGGCGGATAAGAAGAGTGCTTCTTTGCACTCTTAATCTGCCTCATTGCTGATTCTACAACAATAGAATGATGAGGAAGTTGAGTCTTTTGAAAACCTGGAGAAGGTGGCACCTTGCACATAGTGTCAAGTGTCATAGAATGTAGGGATACAGTTAAAAGGAGTTTCCCACATTCTTAATAGTAGATCCTGTAAGGTCTGATGCAATGGAAGTATGATAACCTCCTTTGGAATCCAGGGGATTGCAGGGTCTCTGAATCCCCTGGTAGGGATTCTTTACCAGGTATAGAAATGGCAAGTAACTTTGCCATATCAAGCAGAAAAGCTTGAAAAGAAATCTCCCCTGAGGAGGACCCTCTAAAATGAGGGGTAAAGGCTAGAGTTGTTGAAAAATTAGCCTCGGTACCGATGGATTCATCCTAGTCATCGGGATCAGAAGACTTGAAAAGGATGAAGCATCAGGTTTTCGCTAAAGCGATGTCTTCGGTACCGCCCCAGGCCGGTACCGAGACGAGTCGGTACCAAATCCTCCATGCTAGAGATCGATTCCAGGCTCGGCATCGAAGGAAGCGAGTCTGTCGAAGCAAGCATGGACGGTACCGACACCGATGCTGATGTCGATATCGGTACCGAAGCAGATACCGATACTCGAGGAACGGTCTGCAGCAACTCCAGCAGTACCGAAGTAACCGAGAGCGCTAGACTACGTTCATCGGTGAGGAGTGTTTCATCCATCACCATAGCCGATGCTGGGGTGTCGGTACCGCTCGAAGCGGCCACAACCCCCGAGCATGGCCCAGGTATGTTCGAGGTAAGAACCCCGGGAACAACCCGGAGCCCCGTTAATGCTTTGGAGCCCGAAGACTCCCGCCGGGGCTTTATTGCCAAATTGTCCGAGAGTAAGGCTAGAGACATCTCGATGCTTGGAAGGAGATCTACCACTCGAGGACTGGCTAGTCTTTACAGACTTTTGTTTGGTTACCTGATCCTGTGAAAAAGACGACATTCTAGCTGGTAACATCGAGTGCGATGTGAACCAGGTATTGAGTTGTGCTCGATCCTGAAGACTTCTTGTGTTTGAGCTCCAGCAGGAAAGACACTCCAGTGGGCAATGGTCAGGACCTAAACATTTTAGACACCAAGTATGAATGTCTGAAAATATATCTGTACCGCCACACTTTGAGCATTTCTTAAGGATAGTGGCTGGCTTTTCCATAATGGAAGAATAGAGGCCTAGTGGCCTAGAAACAGTCAGGCACTAAGTAGGAAAAAATTTCTAAAGAAAAGAAGAAATTTCTTAGTTAAAAGAAAGAAAAGCACCGGTGGTGTCAGGGGAAGGCAGACGCGACCACAAAAAAAGCAAAAATAAAAAGAAGAATTTTTCTGCGGTTACAGGAGTACGTCCTGCCGGCTTCGCGGAAAACGGAAAACTGATGAGAGGGAAGTGAATGGGTGGGAAGGCAGCGCGCATGCGTGTGGGATACTCCCAAAGGCTTTTTTTTGGACGCTGGGGAGCGTTCCCGTGCAGGCTCCGTCGGTACCGACGTACCCATATGTGAAGACTCATTCCTGCTTGTTCCTGGAGATAATTGTCTATTTGGCTCTACTCTGTTTTCTTTTTTTAAATTTAGTGATTATATGCAGCTTACAAAAACTCATAAGACAAGGAGAACACAAAACATCATAGGTACCCCAAATCCTTAGAGTTCTAGAACAAAAAAAGAAAAGGAAATTTACTTCATTAATGTGGGCTTCAGATCTGTTTATCGAGTGCCTCAAACTTGCTGACAGGATAACTAAACTTAGCATCCAATATACATGCCATCAGAAGGAAAAAAAACAGAAAAGCTGAAAACAAAATTTACTTTGAAGGAAGATCTCCAATTGAGATGGTTCAGAGAAAAGATATTGATTACCCTGATATATAAGCATGCATTTACATGGAAATTTGAGAAAAAAGGGTCGCTCCCAGTGCTTAATACTCTGGCCTTCAGTGCTAGGAAAGCCTTCCTCCTCTGGGTAATTCAAGATACATCTGGAAATATATTGATTTGTTGACCACAAAAAGAAGACTTTTCTTCTGGAAAAATAATCTCAAAATATTCTTATGATCAATTTCAGAATAAAAAGAAACTATCAATGTGGCATGAGATGGAATATCAAACACAGAACTCAAAAAAAAAACAAAAAAAAAAACAACAGCCAAATCTGTCAACTATGGAGAGCTGATCTAAGTCTCCCCCATCTTTATCCAGAATTTTCTTCCCTTTAGGGACATTAGAGATTTTTAAAGTTTCCATGTTGGAATAAGAAAGAATTTCCTATAAATACTTCTGAAATGGAAGCATAGGAGAAAGATAATGCGTATGTAGGAAGTTAAAAAAAAAATCTAATTTTTTGCCTAGGATGCATTTTCCATTGACTCTAAAGGTTGATGAATTACCAAAATATCCTTCATAAAGGAAATACAAGAAGAATGCAAAACAGACATTTGAGAGTCAAACTTGAGTAAATGTGAATCCACAGCAGACAACCTAACATCTTGTTCAGTCAAGTTTGCCACAATATCAACAGTAAAGTCCAAAAGATCTTTCAGCGAAGAGCCAAGTGAAGCTTCCAGTAGGGTAACAGCTACCTGAATATCTTTTGAAGCAATATTTTCAGAAGTTGCTTTAACTTGCAAAGAAGAAAAACATCTCTCTTTTGGCATAAATAAAGAAGCTGTTCCGAGCCTCCCAATCTCAGGGCAACACAGAGGATGGCTGCACAATCACCCCTTCTTGGGGGATGCTATCAGCATCTCTCAAAGTCAAACTGAGATGACAGGGTGGGGTAATCATATCTGATTTATTGAAAGGATCTGTTGTGAAGCCAGAACTCATCAAAGGAGAAGACAGAAACTTGAAATGGCAATCCATAGGTCCAACAGCAGTGAACACCTTCTCAGGCTTCAACAAGACTCACCATCCATCTTCCATGGGTAAGAGGAAGTAGAAACACTGATCCAGTTCCAAAGTGCTCCGAAGGGGCTCCAAAGGGGTCTAATCTGCCCCTTTGAAATGCTCTTTTGGAAACACTCCCACGGGCACACGCCTGCGATGGGGCCAAAATTTAAAGGCCCTGCACTGACATCACCAGCGGCTGCCCAGCACGAACACCAACAGCAAATCCAGCACAAGACAGCACCCGGTCTATCCTACTCTTTGTTTTCTCTTTTAACCAGTTACCAAATCAATAGTACACAGCTTCCTATCCATGGCTTTTTAAATTTCTGCATTAGTCTCATGAGGGATCTTGTCAAAGGCTTTCTGAAAATTCAGATACACTATATCAACCAGCTCACCTTTATCGGTCTGTTTATTCAAACCTTTGAAAAAATATAACAGGATTAGCAAAACAAGATTTTCCTTGGCTAAATCTATGTTGGCTTTCTGCCATTAGGCCATGACTATCTACTTGTTCACTAATTTTGTTCTATATAATGCTTTGTTCTATATAATGTTTTCTACCATTTTGCCCGGTACAGATGACAAGCTCACTGTCTGTAATTTCCTGGGATGACCCCCAGATCCCTTTTTAAAAACTGGAGTTACATCAGCCACTATCCAGTCCTCAGGTACTACAGATGATTTTATGGATGCAACATTGACCCAGTCTTCCAAATTTCCCACTATTACAGCTGTAAACTTTGCAAGCTTCTAAAATTTCTTTTAGCTTTTCATCATCGGTCTGTTCATTCTAGCCAGGCAGGAGGTAGTACACCCCCACTGCTATTCACTTCCCCTTTTCACATGGAATTTCTATTCATAAAGATTCTACAGTGTATTTTCTCTTCTGCAAAACCTTTATCCTGTTTAACCCAATGTCCTCTAACATATTGTGCCACCCCTTCACCTACTGTATGTGATCTACCCTATCATTGCAATATAGTTTGTAACCTGATATTACAGTGTCCCATCGGTTATCCTCCTTCCATCAGGGCTCAAATGCCAATTATATGGTTTATGGTTTATTAAAAATTTGACATAAAACAGAGTGGTTCAGAGTTTACGCCAGCATTGTTACACAGTTCTTATGACCATTATGTTTAATTATATTTAAAAGCAGCGAGTGAAAAACTAAACATGTGAGTGACTGTCACTGTCACCAAAATTCATCTAATCAGCACATATTAGAGTCTGTGTAAAGAAATTAATCTATCTTCAATTACATATTAGGGTTTTTGGCATCCTATCTGTCCATTTCTACGCAAAACGACCCCCTTAGGATCCAAAGCATGAACCATCACTCCTGTGACCTCTGTGATTAAGGGCTCCATTTCAGGCATTTGAGAACATGGTTCTGCAAGGCTACACACTATTAGTGATGTTTATGAATATTGGTAGCTCAGGTTGGCGATCATGATGTTGGATTGTTCTCAGTCACCAATAACCCTAATATAAGTGCAAATGCAAACATTCAAGCACATTACCATCTGGAACCCTGCACTTATGATGTCCCCTCAAATGGTGACAAAACATCTGCAATCAAACTATCAAGCTCAGAGAACAATCCAAAATCATCAGCTCCACTATCTTGGAGTCTGTGGCTTCTTACATTTTTTCTGGGTGCGTTTGCTGCCATCGAGGCCCCACTTACACTCTGTCTCCAGAGATCTAAATAACTAAAACCAAGGGAACTTCTGGAGTCCAGGATATTCCTAAGATGATTTTGAATGGGATTTGGGTTCTGGAGCTTGAAATTTTCACATCTTTTCTTGGCTCACCAAACCATGTAATACCCTCTGGCTTACTTTAGGGCCATATACAAGTGCTGCTCCAGAGGGGCATTACTGTGGCACTACAGTCTTCCTCTGCTCCTCTTCTGGCTCTCCAATCGTTGGAATCTTTGACACTTGTCCCCATTCCTGATCCACTAAACACAAGATCTAAACATGTGAAGTTGAAGAACCCACTCCATCAACAAAAAGAAAAAAGTAGCCTCTGAAATGTGATCATGGCAAGATATCACAACATTTTTAAAAGGTATCAGTGACATTTGTAAAAATGCTGGCTGCAGGGTGATAGGAAAAGCAGCTCTTTCCTATCTGAACCTACACCGGGTCTACATATATCACAGGACTTTGGGGAGGGGGGGGGGAAACATACAAGGAGAGTGTGGTACAGGGAAAATATTGGACTTGATTTGAAGTAATCAGGACTCAGAGGCTCCTTGAACTGGGGATGGGGCAATAGGTCAGAGGCCCCTTGCTGTTCTTCTCAGGTATGTGATAAAGTGACATGGATGGGCTAAGACTCCTTACACCAGGGGTACTCAAATCCAGTCCTGGAGGGCCACAAACCAGTCAGGTTTTCGGGATATCCCTAATGAATATGCATGAAATATATATTTTCATACAATGGAGGCAGTGCATGCAAATATATTTCATGCATATTCATTAGGGATATCCCAAAAACCTGACTGGTTTGTGGCCCTCCAGGACTGGATTTGAGTACAGTGTGCTAGACATAAGGGCAAATTGCCCATTCCAACTGTCCCCTTTCATTTAAGGGGTGGGGGGGCGTTTTGGTGCCGTCAAGTCAGTACTGACTCCTGGTCATCCAGCTGCCTCAGAGTTTTCTTGGCAATGTATCACCGGAAGTAGATTGCCAGGCCTTTTCTTCCAAGGCTATATATTCTAAGTCCCCTATTTTATTTTTTAGACTTTCAGAATTTGCATCAGGTATTTCAAAGGGTTTTTTTGTTCATATTGACAGTTTGGCTATCAGATGACAGGGATAATTTGGAATCTTTCAACTCGGACTGGTTTTTACCCAAAGGCACCTGGGTTACTTTTACCTTCATTGAAACCTCTCTATCCGGATGCCCTAACTTCCCTGTTTTGCTAGTATCCTTCAAAAATACTTCATTCCGAACCAGGCGCTCTCGTGAGACTGTTGGCTTTCCCCCATTTGCTAGTTTAAAATCTGTTCCATCTCCTTTTTTAAAGGTTAATGCCAGCAGCCTAATTCCAGATTGGTTAAGGTGGAGCCTGTCCTTTCAGAAAAGCCCCACCCCCCTTCCCCAGAATGTTGTCCAGTTGCTAACAAATACAAAACCCTCTTCCTTGCACCATCATCTCATCCGCGTATTGAAGACTCCAGAGTTCTGCCTGCTTCTTGGGTCCTGTGCCTGAAACCGAAAGAATTTCTCTGAATGCTACCCTCGAAGTTCTGGATTTCAACTTTCTACCTAAAAGCCTAAATTTAGCTTCCAGAACCTCCATCCCACACTTTTCTATGTCATTGGTACCAACAGGTACCAATCTGCCTTGCTGAACAAATTATGACCAAGAAAACCATCTTGAGAGGAGTCAAATCCTTCAGAGTAGCACACTTCAAAGACCTCTGATATCAAAGCACCAAGCACCAGACACAGATCCTACAAAGGGACAACTGACCGAAAGAGAGGCCGCAGATGTCAAACCCCTAGAAGAACACACAAAACATCTGGGTGCAAGGTTAGAGACTTACCAGCCACCGGACCTCTGAAACAGGCCAAAAGCTGCCACCTGAACTTTCAAGGAGCTAACAGAAAGACCCTTTTCCAGACCTTCCTACAGAAAGGACAACAGAGACGGCACATTGAGTGATGGTGGGCTCATGAAAGCTGGTTCCTGAGGCGGCCAAAGAGGCACCAGACCCACACATATGCAAGGCTTGTAGACCCTCTCCGGACTCTTTACAGAGTGGAAACCACCGCAGGGGAGTAGCCCTTACGTGCTAGCTGACCCCTTTCAAGAGCCAAGCCATATGCGAGAAGCGAGCTGGGACGTACAGGACAATTGGTCCCTGATGCTAAAGGCCCCAAAATGGGGTTAGGTCAAGAGGCAGTTCCTGCAGGAGCTGAATCAGGTCCTCTAACCACACTTTCCTTGGCCAATCTGGCATCACCAGAACAATCCATCCCAGATGACACATGCGTTGCCAAGGAGGTAACACATTTATTTTATTTATTTAACATGTATTTATAACCCGCAACTTCCAGAGTTCAGTTGCGGTTCACAATAAAACAACAATCTACAAAGCATAAGCTTAGTTTTACATCGAACATTTTGTAACAATAATAGTAATGTTTAACAGTATGAACTAGTGCAAAACAACAAACTGGCTTGTAAACTATGTACAAAAAACTATATACAAATACATGTTGGGGGTACTTTGGAATTGGATCATAGTGTTTTTATAATAGTGTATAGTCTGTTAAATTGTTGGGATTAGTATTACTCTGTCATAATTTTTAACCTTTATCTGAGTGTATCCAGGGGTTATCTATGTTGCCGTAGTGCATGGAGAATAAATAGGTTTTTAGTTTTTTTCGGAGTTCCATGATTTCAGTTATGGATCTTAGGTCCTCCGGAAGGGAATTCCACATAGATGGGGCAGCATGAGAAAAAGCTCTTTTGTTAGTTAATTTATTTGCTTTTATGAAATCATTAGGAGTATTTAGTTTATTTGAGTATCCTTTTCTGTGCGTGGTTTTTTGAGATTCCATGCTAATTAGTTTGCTTAATGGGATTGGGGCCGTGTTGTTTAAAGCTTTATATGTAGTTATTATGGTTTTATATATTATCCTACTTTGAATTGGCAACCAGTGTAGGGAGGCTAGTATTGGTGTTATGTGCTGGATAGAGTGTGCTTTCATTATAATTCTGGCTGCTGCGTTTTGTGCTAATTGGATTCTTTTTATGTTTTGTTTCGTTATACCTAAAAGAATTAGGTTGGCAAAATCAAAGTGCGGTGTTATCGTAGCTTGGATTATATTAATGAAGTCAACTTGGTGTACTAACGGGCGTAATTGTTTAAGAATTTTAAAGTTTAAAGTATATTTTCTTTATGGTGTTTCTGATGTGAGTGTTCATCGTCAGATGAGTATCTAAAATAACACCTAGGTATCTTATTTCATTTTTTATTTTAATGTCATGGTTTTGTAATGTTATATGGGTTGGGGGGATATATGATTGATTTTTTGTTACAATTAGGACTTCTGTTTTTGAATGATTAATGTGAAGGTTTTGTGCTTTTAGCCATGTAGTAATTTCATTGAAGCAGTCTGATAGTAGTTTTATTGGTAAATTAGGAATCGTGAAAGGGATGTACATCATAATATCATCTGCGTATAGATGATAGTATACTCCGAATTTTTTAAAGATATCACTGACAGGTTTTATGTAAATGTTAAACAGGAGGGCTGATAGTGCGGAGCCTTGTGGGAGACCAATTTCTTGATTATATATAGTTGATGTTTGGTTACCAATTCTTACATTTTGTGTTCTATTATTTAAGTAAGAGGTAAACCATTTATGCACAGTGTCTTTTATTCCTATTTGTTTCAGGTTATTAAGCATTATAGTGTGGTGAACACTATCGAATGCTGCCGAAATATCAATAAATAAGAGTATAAATGCTTGTTTATGATTATCAATTCCTTTGAGTAGTACATCAGTTAAGACTGTTAAAAGTGTTTCAACTCCATGTTGAGGCCTAAATCCATATTGGTGGTCATCAAGTGGGTAGGATGTATCTAGGTATTCTTGTGTCTGAATTTGTACCACTTTTTCTATTATTTTAGCTAAAAAAGGGATACTTGATATGGGTCTGTATGATTTTGGTGATGTTTTATCAGCAGGCATTGCGTTGGCCAGGGCTGAACCAGGGTGTCAATGCCTATGGACCCTGCCTCCATGCAGAAAATTGAAGCAGCAACAAGCCTTGGCACTGGAGTGGGTCACCATCAAATCCATCTTGGGGCAACCCCAACTGCGAAGAGTCATCTGAAAAACACTTCCCGACTCAACTCCCACTCTCCAGGATTCAGAGAGTGATGTCTGAGGAAGTCCGCCTCCATACTGTCCACCTCGGTATGTGCTGAGCTGACAGAGCTAGGACATTTCTCTCCACCCAGGCAAACAAGAGAGCCATCTCCAAAACCATCTCCAAGGCCATGGCACTGTCCAAAAATACTCACACCAACCAACCCTTGATCAAAGGCTGGAAATTCAAAAGAGCCATCCTGATGGCCCTTGCCTTGAGGCGGCTGATGGACCACTCCATCTTCCTGAAGTTTCAAAGGCCCCAAGCCATTCGGTCTTGGCAAAGGATTCCCCAGCCTGAAATACTGGCATCCATCGGGAGAAGGATCCATGAGTGATCACCCAGCGGCATACCCCTCTGCAGATGACTGTCACCGCAGACTGGCCTTCATTATCAGTTGGAGCGGAAACCTGAGCTCAAAGTCCTCAGGGACCACCGAGTCAGCATGTGTCCATGGCACCAGGTCGATCGTTCCTGCCACCAATCCAAACAGCTGTAGATAATCCCAAACTCTGGGAGCTTGCTGCGAATAGATCACTGCAAAGCGATCCAACAATCTTTCTGTTTTCTCCTCCAGCAGGAAGACTGCCCACTGGAGTATCCCTTTCAGTTGGCCTCTCACCTTTAAGGAAGCAATGAAGAAAGAAAGTTAAATAAGGACATTCACAATCTTTCAGTGAAAGCAGAAGTACTAATAATAGGGGACTTAAATTTGCCAGAAATTGATTGAGACATCCCAGCTGCAGTGCTATCTAAAAGTAAGGAGAGCCTGGGTTCTTTACGAGAAGCATTCTGAAGTTTACTTGACCTGGTGCTTACAAAATGTGGGGAGTTGTTTCTGAATTTGTAGTGGGTTATCAACTGACATCCAGTAACCACTGAATGATGTGGTTCAATATTATAACACTGATGGAGATGGCTTATTCAAACACAAAGAAAGCTAAATTTGTCACAATAGGGAAAGGCAGGGCTCAACAAATCCCAGACACCAGGTCACTATGGTGCCTAGAAATTTCACCCTGGAACCTGTGATTTCAAGTCCCTAAAAGTTTAGGTTTTGTACTGTGTTGCCCTCTCCACCGGGATCAGCACTCTACAAACTGCTGGAACTACAAATAGAGGAAGTTTGGGTTAATCTCATGATGTCAGTCTTACAAGACTTGAAACCCCCAAGATGAACCTGAATTTCCTCTACAACGTGGCACGAGCTGTTTGCTGTTGGCGAGGTGACACTACCCACAGGTGCGGGACTGGACTGCAGGAACAATAAGGAAAACAGAGGAATTTCTGGAATCCAGTGGATTACAGGATCCAAGCCAACACACTATTACTAGATCTGCGTACCACGGCCTTCTTGGCCAGTCTGGCGCCACCAGAATCACTAGACCCCAGTGACGCTCTATGTGCTGCACCGCGCGTCCGATGAGCGCCCATGGCGGAAAAACGTAGACGAGACCCTCGACAGGCCACCTCTGCGTCAATGCACAGAGACCCTCTGACATTCTTTCCCGTCATCTGCTGTAAAACCGAGATGCTTTCGCCGACTCGAAGGTCGCCATCAGATCCATAATCGGCGTTCCCCAGCGCTCTGTTATTAGTGCAAAACACATCCGGGTGAAGCACCCATTCTCCTGGATCCACCCTGTGATGACTCAAATAATCTGCCTCTACATTGTCCATCCCTGCCACATGCTGAGCTGAGATGGCCAACAGGTTTAGTTCGGCCCAGGCTAACAGCTGACCTGCTTCTGCCTCCAATGCCGCCTTGCCGGTTAATGTAGGCTACTGTGGTCGCACTGGTCGGAGAGCACGCAGATCGCCGATTGACCCAGGCACGACTGGAACTCTAACAAGGCCAAATACACCGCCCTCATCTCCAGCCTGTTGATCGACCACTCCTTCTCGAGCACCAACCACTGTCCCTGCGCGAGTCTACCTTCGAAATGCACCTGTCGTCAAGGGCCTCCAGGCCAGAGCCTCCAGGGGCATCCCCCTCTCCAAGTTCTCTTGCCATGCCCACCAGAGAAGCTCCTGCCTTACCTCCAGCGGACAGACCAACCGCTGAGACAGCGCATACGACTGATGTGACCACCGCCAAAGAAGGGCCCTTTGCAACGGTCTCATGTGAGCCCTGGCCCACGGAACCACCTCTATTATGGCCTCCATCGTTCCGAGCAATTGCAGATATCGCCAAGCTGTGGGAGCCGCCTGAGACCGAAACGTCCTCACCAGCTCCCTCAAGCCCTGCAACCATCCAACTGGAAGAAAAACCTTCCCCTGCGCTGTGTCGAACCGTGCCCCCAGGTATTCTAGTGACTGCGATGGGACCAGCTTGCTCTTGGAAAAAAAGTTGACCACCCATCCCAGGCTCTGTAACATCTGCACTACCCGGGATGTGGCCTTTCTGCTCTCTTCCTCCGACTTCGCTCGAATCAGCCAATCGTCCAAATATGGATGCACCAGCACTCCTTCCTTGCGGAGAGCCGCTGCCACCACCATCATAATCTTGGTGAATGTCCTTGGAACCGTCGCCAGGCCAAACGGCAAGGCCTGGAATTGGAAATGCTCCATAGGCACCGCAAACCGAAGAAACTGTTGGTGCTCTCGACGAATGGGAATATGCAAATAGGCCTCTGTCAGATCTAACGACGTAAGGAATTTTCCCTTTCTTACCGCCACAATCACGGAACACAACGTCTCCATACGGAAATGAGACACCTAGAGATAGCGATTCACTCCTTTTAAGTCCAGAATGGGCCAAACCGTGCTGTCTTTCTTTGGCACTACAAAATAAATGGAGTACTGACTGGACCCGCACTGCTCTGGCGGGATTGGCACCACCGCCTGAAGTTGCAACAATCTTTGAAGAGTCTCCTGCACCGCCCGGAACTTGATCCGCGCCCTGCACGGAGACTGGAGAAACAAGTCTAACCACTGGCCGTTGGAGCTCCAAAGCGTAACCCTCTCGAATCATCTCCAACACCCACTGATTATCCGGACCCAGGCAGGGTAAAAATCCAGCAGATGCCCCCCTATTGACAGGCACCCCACCCGAGTCCCTCTCATCTCATTGTGGCTTTTAAGGTTTGAGGACAAGAAGGGCGCAAAACCTCTACCTGCCCCTCGAAATCCTAGAAACTCCTGGCCTCGCACAGGAAATTTGCCCCGCTGAAACTGCCCAAAGCGAGGTGAACGAAACCTACGAAACTCTCTCTGCGACCCTGCTTTGGTTTATCTTCAGGCAGCCGACCCCCTTTAGACTCTCCCAGATCCTTGACTAGCTTGTCCAAATCTTCACCAAACAACAGCTTCCCCCTAAAAGCGAGTTTACTAAGCCGAGCCTTGGAAGAACTGTCCGCCGCCCAGTTCCACAACCACAAATACTGCTGGGCTGCCACTACCGAAGCCATACTCTTAGCAAGCACCCGGATCATGTCATAATGAATATCCGCCAAATAGGTGGACCTGGACTCCAGGCGAGACACCTCATCCACCTGCTCACCCGCCTGATCCACCCGCAAGCGCTGAGACCATCGCAAACAAGCTCTTGCTACCCAAGCCCCCACAATCAAGGACTGCATGGACAGAGCACTTATGTCAAACAATTACTTCAACAAAGTATCTAACTTCCTATCCTGACCATCCTTCAGTGCAGCCGACACTTCTACTGGGATCGTCGTCTTCTTTGTAACTGCCAACACCGCTGCGTCGACCTTTGGGGAAAGAAACAGGTCCCTATCTTGGTCAGACAATGGATATAGCCCTAGATCCCTTAAGGGCCGACTCGGGCAAATCCCACTCTTCCTGAATCATGTTCCTGAATACTCTATGAATAGGAAATACCCGCTGCGTCGTACATACGGCTTGTAACAATGGATCCTCCAAAGCCTCATCCGTTACTGGAACCGCAGCCGGCATATTAAGCACTTTGAGGGTCTCTGAAATGAGCGCTGGCAACTCTTCTCGCCTAAACACCCTGACTACTCCAGCCTGCTGTTCCGCATCCAGCAGCTTGCCCTTTTCTAACTCCTCTACCGAATCTTCCTCGAGATCCCCTTCTGTTGCTTCCAGATCCTCTGAAGACGTAGCCGTGAACAGTGAACATCTCTACCCCTGCACCCTTACTTCTCTTAGCAGGGGTACCAGTAGACTCCGTCCCCAGTGGGCTCCCCAGGTGCTTCCCCCCCCCCCCCCCGAACACTGGCCGGCAGCATGGCCATACCAGGCTGCAGAAGAGAGAACGCCTGGTGCAGGAGCAAAAAGAAATCCAGAGGGACAATGGGCTGCTGCCCCCCCCCCGGTCCCAGGGGAAGGGACGGCCCACCGCTGTAGACGGCCCGGCCACGGAGGCAGGACATCATCCTGGCTCTGGGACAGAACCCCCTGCCCCCCCTCTAGTGCCTGCTCCATCAACGCTGCTTCCTGGGTGCAGCCTCTACAAACTCCCGACTCCATGACCGAGCCCCGCCTCGTGCCACACACATATGCAACGAGGCCTAGCCGGCATGCTATTCCTGGGTGTGATGCAATGTTCCCTCTAATGTTCTGTAGGCTGTGTGCGCATAAAATATCATCTGTGCAGCTTTTGAAAGGTGGTTAAATTTTTGTGCACCACATAACGACACTCGGAGTTATATACTTTAAAATTTGACTACACGTCAGAATACAGTATGTACACCACATTGATTTTAATCAAATTAAATCAAAATAGACGATTACTAAATGAAGAGGAAAATTTCTAGTAATTACAAATCACAACTTTTAAATTTTAAGACATCTGTGGTGTTTTCTATCAGAATCAGAACCGTAATTTTTGTGCGCTCTGTTGTAAAGTATATGCGCTCGTGCGGCGAGGCATGTGCACAGCTTAGAGGGAACAGTGGTCCGATGCCCACGGAAGCAGCCACCAGGAGCCTCAAGACACTCCCCAGATGTCAAAACTCCTTCCCTCAGGGGTTTAAAATAAAGCCAGAAAATGTCTCTCTCTCTTTTTTTTTTTTTTTTTTTTTTTTAAGTAGGCCTCTAACTTAGACCACCCCAGCCCACTAAAAAAGACCCTGGAGGCAATTTCTGGCTCTTAAGTCCCGGGTTCTAGCTATGGGGGCTTCCTTTTTTTTATGGTTTCCGTGTAAGTGTATCATTAACTATGACAATGCTTCATATATTTTTCAGGATGTGACTCATCTGGAGAAATTTCTTCTGGATAGGCAGGGTTCGGTAGGGGAAGGTGATGTTTGATTGATTTACCTCCTATATTGTGGTCCTTTTCGCGCGCTGATGCCGAATAGTGCGGTATATAAGAAATTGTAATAAATAAAAATAAAATAAACTCTTCATGTTGTATAACAGTGGGCTCTCTTAATGTGGGCTATTTACGTTTGCTTCCCTTATACATTTATTCCGACTTGTAGTTTTTTCCTTTATATTGCTATTGGGAGCTTACTTTTCTTGTATTATGGTTCAACAATGTATTTTGTTAAAACCTAATAAAAAAAAAAAAAAAAAAAACCCTGGAAGAACACCTGCCTCTTCCCTCACGGTGTCTGTGAGCCTGCTAACCCGAAGAACACAAAATGACCACTCTCACGCTTCCCGTGCGAATGCCACGCGGTCAGGCCCGCCAAACCCAATCGCACACCCAACGCCGCGATCCGTGTTCCCCGGCCTCCCCGCACGTGGCCGACACCCCAGAAATAAAATTCAACACTTACCACGGTTCCCCTTGCACGCCTGGGGCCTCAATCCACCCCCGGCTTCGGCTCCGGGTGGAGAGAGACACTGCCATGATCTTCCTTCCTCCGCGAGGCCCAGACACGCTGCCGGCTGCACCTGCCACCTGCTCCTCACCCTTTCACATGGGATCGGGAGCAGGGAGGCTCTTCATGCAGGATCCCCATCGCGGTTCACTATTTCATGCCCGGAGGGGAGGGGGTGGAGGAGGGGGGAAAGCAGGAGGACAGAGGAGAGAGAGAGACAGACAGAGGCGGCAATCTAACCTGTGCAGCCCTGCTCTACACTGCAAACTCTGGCCCCTGCAGATCAAACCCTCCACCAATTTAAAACCACTCTGCTTATTTGCTATTACCCTGAGCCCAGATCCTAGGCTCAGCACCATCTCCAGCTTCTATGGAGACAAACTACTGGCGGGGAGAGGCGGTCCTTGCCTACTTATACCGGTGTTATGAAAGTGATGACGTGTTTCAGTCTCCAAACAGGAGGCAAAGGGTAGAGATAAACTGAGTTCATTCTGTCTCTCTAAAAAAATTATACCTAGGGTGATTCCACCCTAACCTCAAATTATTGCCACAGTATTGCCCTGCCGTTTTGCTATCAAGATGGCAAGCATTTGTACACATGACCTTTCAAGATGACACTTTGCCATGCTCTATCTCCATTAAACACTATGCAAATGCAATGTGTGCCTTCAAGTCAGTCCTGAATCCTGGCGACCCAGAAGCTCCTGGGTTTTCTTGGCAGTGTCACAGGATGTAGATTGCCAGGCCTTTCTTCCGAGGCAATGGAGGGTTAAGTGACTTGCCCAAGGCTACAAGGAGTGCTAGTGGGAATCGAACCCTGGTTGCTTGGTTACCAAGCCAGTGCTCTAACCACTAGGCTACTCCTCCACTATAGGGCACATTTATTAAAGCATGCTAACCGGGCAGTGTGGGATTAGTGGGCATTTCTGGCACTGCATTAAAACATAGCATGGTGTCCTGTGCAAAACATCCTGTGCTGCCCAGTTAGCACATATATGGGTGGCGAATGGGCATTACCATCATGGCACCACCAGCGTGGGTATTGAAAGCCCACACTGCCAGCATTTGGTGGGAAGTAATTACCATCAGTACAATAGGTGTCAGTAGTTGATCCTGTGGTGGTACTAGTGCGGCAAGCTGCGCTGAATTCAGGGAAGACAGCTGTCTCCCCCGGCCGCATCTAGTGCACTGTCCCATGACAGTAATGTGGCTCAAACCCACATTACTAGCATGGGATTTAGTAAACAACATGTCCCTATGTTGCTTAATTTTCCTTGGACTTCTGATTTTTATCTCCCAGTTATTCTTCCAATACTAAAACAGGGATTAGCAGCAGCAGCAGCAGTGCAGTAAACTTACTTTATCATGTTCGCCTCGCTGCTCCGCTCTTGTAAGTTTGCCACAGAGAACGCAGACCCGGCAGCTGTTCCCCCGCGGCAAACTTACAAGAGAGGAGCATCGCGGCAAACATGATAAACATGCTACCACTGCGGCAATAGGGGCCCCTCATTGTAACTTACACCACTGGATTGGGCTTATAATGGCTGCAGCAATGAGGTATCAATAAACTCAATATTAGAAGGATTCAGAAAAGTAAAGTTTGCTCCGAGATCAAATGAAGATGTGGAGAGTCCTTCATAATGGAAGGGGAAGGAGCTTCAGAAATAGGGTTTGATAAAGGAGAAAACAGAACAATAGGAAACTGCTGAGGAATCAGAACAGGCAGATGAAGCCACTAGTTTCCTGCAGCATCCAAGAGTAGATTCTGAAATAAACATTAAATGTATGTGGCAAAGTTTGAAGTTCTATGGCACAGTTACATAAGTATAGATAGCTACTACAATGTTATATGCATATTTTCTTAAAAAAATAATAAAAATAATTTATTTTCAGACTATTTGTCCCAACAAGGGTTTTGTTCTTTCCTTTTGCTATTTCTGTCTGTCCACTGGTTTACTTTACCTTTTTTTTCCATTTCATATCACACTCATTCGCATTACAAGTCTTCCTTTCCATATTCCAAGTCACCTTTTCATGTATTCGTTTCTCTCTTCCTCCTACAAGAACTCCTTGGACTGCCCTTCTAGTCTTCTATTCCATTTAACCCTATCAGTCTTTCATCTATACTAGCAAGCTGTTGCCATCTTCTTTCCTATGCCCCTATCAGTGAGGCTGTAGGAAGGAAGGACCATAGCCTACCATTGAGCAACTGTGTGGGGGGGTATTTTTATTTTTTTTAAACATACACATGGCCCCACTTTTTAGCCTCTACTGACTTATGCAAATGAGGTCCTGCATCACCCTCATGCCATCCCGTGCAAGGACAGAAGAGGCAGGGGTGGAAAAGTCTCCATTCACTTCAGCCTGAGCAACTGTTACAGCAAGAAAGGGGAGAGCTGGAATGACGGGTTAAAAAACAAAAATTTGTCTCAATTTTGCATACAGATGATGTCTTCTACTGCAACATTTGTTCAATTACAAGAAGTGAACTACTAGAAATAGATCCAAAGGAACCAAAACAGAGATCCAAGATATATGTTGATAAGTAGGGGCAGCCTGAATTTAAATGCAGGAGATACAGAACCTAAGATACGCTCTGACAAAATACTAAAGAAAGGATTAAGATTTACCCCTTTATGTTGGTGAAAGCTGTTAAGAAGAACAGAAGAGAGGAAATCCTCTGCAACAAACAGAAGAGCAGAGAATGACCATAGCCACACCAGTAAATTCTTCGCAAACACAATTTTATTGAAAGGACCTGACTTGGCCAAGTTTCGGCATCAAAGCCAAGTCAGGCCTTTCAATAAACATTGTGTTTGCAAAGAATTTACTGGTGTGGCTGTGGTCATTCTCTGCTCTTCTGTTGGACTGATGAAAGTTGTTAAAACAGAAGAAAGGCATCCAATTGGCAGCTGGAAGTGAATGTGGATAAGTGCAATTTATGTACTTAGGGAAAAACAACCCAAAACTACGGTTACGCAATGCAAGGAATTACCACCCAGGAAAAGGATCTGGGCACCATTGGTGATAATACATTGAAACTCCCTGGAATGGAAAATATAACAAAGGATATTATAATGCCTCTGTATCGTTCAATGGTGCAACTGCACCTTGAATATTGTGTGCAAGTCTGGTCATTGTATCTTAAAAAGGATATAGCGTTATTAGAAAAGGTTCAGAGAAGAGCCACCAAAATGGTAAAGGGGATGGAAGGATACCCCTATGAAGAAAGGCTAAAAGGGCTAGGGTTCTTTAACCTAGAAAAGAGACGGCTGAGGGGAGATATAATAGAAGTCTATAAATTAATGAACGGAGTGGAACAGGTAAATGTAGATCGATTGTTTACATTATCAGAATATAGGAAGACTAGGGGGACATGCAATGAAGCTACAAGGTAAACTATTTAAGACTAATAAGAGAAAATATTTTTTTCACTCAATGTGTAATCAAACTCTGGAATTTGTTACCAGAGGATGTAGTAAAAGCTGTTAGTGTAGCTGGGTTTAAAAAAGGTTTGGACAAGTTCCTGGAGGAAAGGTCCATAAACCATTATTAAAAAGGGACCCAGGATATCACTGTTTGACCCAATACAAGCATTGTGGAACCTGTGTCTTTTGGGGAAACTGCTAGGTACGTATGACCTAGATTGGCCACTGTTGGAAACAGGATATTGGGCTCGATGAAGCTATGGCATATCCTATGTTCTTATGTAGATCAGCTGTTTACTCCGAAAATAAGAAAATCGCAAGAATAAGGGGCAGGCTATGAAGTCACAATATAGCACATGTAAGACTAATCAGAGAAAATATTTTTTCACTCAACACATAATCAAATTCAAATTTGTTACCACAGGATGTAGGATGTAGTAAAAGCTGTTAATTTAGCTAGGTTTAAAAGGTTTGGACACATTCTTGGAGGATGCCCACAGACCATTATAAAAGAGGACCGGGACAAGCAACATGAAATCCGTACATCTTTCTGGGAACCCGACAGGCTCTTGTGAACTGGATTGGCCTCTGTTGGAAACAAGATCATTGGGCTTGATGGGCCCTTGGTCTGACCCAATATGGAGAACACAATAACACAAGTTCATCTAAACAGCTCCAATCCCATCCCTATCTAACATGATACTTTTTCAAGTAATATTACTATCATATGTATATAGTTCAAGTTCTATTATCCTTTGTTACAATTACCCCTGTTTTCCAAGTTTTTCTTCCTGTTCCATGTAAAAACAGATATATGTATCTTATCTTATCTGATGTTTTGTAGTTCTATGTAAACCGCGCTGATAATAAATAGTGCGGTATATAAAAATGTTAAATAAATAAATAAATAATGGCACATCTTATCTTTAAATTTTCTATATACCTAGAACTTAAAAAGATTAGGAAAGTGCTATGGTATATATTAGCCTATGTTGAAACATTGCTCTTTTTTATGGGTAGTTACAACATATTGAAACAGAGCACACAACTTTGTTTATTTTATTATGTAAGGATCCAACTAAGGTAAAAAAGAAAGCAATGTTTCTTAAGCAGAATGTGAAATGTGTGTATTTTGATAAGTCAGTTGATAATCAACAAAATCAAGTAAATTGGACTTACAAAACAACCCTTTAAGAACAGTTTGCAAAACATAATTATTACTCTAGTTGGTTTTCAGATATGTTAGCTACAATAACCATTTCCAGTGTAGAAAACGGTAAGAATATTTTGGGGAGATACCAAAAACACCATCCTACAACTCTGATTTACAGTTATGTGCGCAGAAAATAGTCCAGATGCAGTTAGGCTTGAACTCATCATGCAATGCAATGTGTGCCTTTGAGTCAATTCTGACTCCTGGCGAACTCCTGTGTTTTCTTGGCGGCGTAACCAGGCCATGCCTTTCTTCCAAAGTAATAGAGGTTTAAGTGATTTGTCCAAAGCCACAAGGAGTACCAGTGGAAACTGAACCCTGGTCCCTTGGTTAGCAAAAACCAGTGCTCTACTAGGCTACTTACTCCTCGTCATATGGCTTTGTTGGTGAGGTAGATGTGACATTTTATGTTCCCATTATGTTGCAACGTGGTTGTACTGGAGCAGTTTTATCATGAGCTTAAAGAAAAGTTATTGTTTTTAATTTACAGACACCTGTTTAAAATGCATTTAACCACATGATCAGCAACCACAATTTGACAGGCTGATATCCGTATTATACTGACTGATCACTCGGGGGGGGGGGGGGTTACATTGTCGGAGTTTGCCACGTAATAACTTGTACAATTAAAAGAGCTTACATACATATATACAGCATACATTCGCTAATACAATCCCAGTGCGGGAGAGTCAGCGGATCGTACTCTTTGCCTTCTCGGCAACTCCCTGCGCTCTTACCTTATAGTCCGAATAATGAAATAGACGATGACAGCGGCGCTGACCACCACCAGAACGGCCAGGGCTCGCTGAGTATTAGGTTGGCCATGCTTTCCGTGCTGGGTCACGTCGGCCGAGGACACTGCGGCGCTCTTAGATGTCTCTCGTGTAGGAACGTGCTCCTCCTTCCGGCCAGAGCTACCGTTAAGAGCCGGGGCGGCGGGCGAGGAAGACGCCACCAACTGCGACATCCGGTTCTTGTTGTCGGCCGTGGATACCTGGGTGTCTGCCGGGCCAATGGCGGCGGTAGTGCCGAGCGCAAGTAGCAGCCCCAGGAGCGGGCCGAATGCCTGCAGCCGGCTCCGAGGCACCAACATTTTACTGTTCCCGCCCGTTTTAGCCCCGTCTAGGCAGTTTAGGGGTGGCGGGCGCGGAAGGAGCCCTCAGCTGCCATGGACGCTTCCCTGCTGTTGCTACCCCTTCAGGCTGACGCGCTGTTTTGACGTAAAAGGAAAACCATCGACCGCTGCTTTAACCTTAGCTGTGAGGTAGCCGGATAATTCTAGCAAGAGCAGCCTGCCTGAAGCGGTCCTGTCGTTTGGGCAAAACGCAGCACTACAAGTCCCGGCATGCCCTGCGAGAAAGGCAGCTCTGTCGCTTTGCCTAATGATCTTGCTGTAGCTGGATCTGTTTGGGAAGTTTAAGAGAAGAAAATGAAATCTGAAAGAAAGGCCTTATTACAAAAAGATGGTTATCTGATCCTTACAGTTTTAGTCCTTTTCTAGCTCATGATGATATGATGTAGATTTGATTTAATGAATCTTCTTTTGAAATTCGTGTTCAACTTAGGCCAGCTACAATTCAGATACAATAGGTAGGTCCCTAGCATACTTTCATACATTTGTATTTACATGTTTAAGTTTAAAAGAAATGGTTACTTTCGAGTATACATTGTACTGTCCTTTCCTGATCGTACCTCCAGTCTAGTCCCGGAATCTCTGGGTTGTCAACCTCATCTAGCAGCTTTGGAGACTGAGAAACTTCATTGCTGTGATGTCACCAGTATATAAGGGCTGGTACCACCTCCTCACATCAGTTTTTCAGTCTCCAAAGCAGCTAGAGAGGTGGTGATCCCAGGGCTCACTAGAGCAGTGATGGCTAACCTTTTTGAGCCCGAGTGCCCAAACTGCCGCACAAAACCAAAGAATTTCCTCAAAGTGCCAGCACGTCAATTAAAGCCCCATTTGCATAAGGTGCTTCATTTGCATAAATATTTGCATAATGTTACCATACACTAACTTTTAGTAAACATGCCTCTTAATGAGTATATGGATAAAGAAAGACTAAAAGGTTTCTACATTACTATAATCCAGTACCAACCGCCAGGCACATTAGGAACTACTACAAACGCTGCCCATTTAGAACCCATAGCAAACCCGCCGTATCCTAACAGCACTACCAGGACTCACAAAGCACCATACTCTACCTATCAAAAGGCAACACTGCAAATATTAAACCAATACATCTCAGAGAACAACAATACATGACCTACTGGGGAAAGAACAAGTGGCAATGTCAAATAGGAATTATATAAACAGAATACCTCAGCTCAGTTACACATGCAGAACAGACCATCACCAAACAAGGAATCACAATTTAGAAACAGGAAGACAATAATTAAACTGGGAACCCCAAAAGCCAAACTTGGAATATACAACAACACTGTAGAAATAAAACTATATATTAATTTCCTCTTGTACTAAACAAAGCGCAAAAATTAATGATGCACATTTCCCAGAGCTGACATATTCCAGTTAATAAATTCAAAATAAAGAGATATTTTTCTACCTTTTGTGCATTTTTTTTCAGTTGCAATTGTTCCAGCCACTTTCTTCTGGTTTCTTCGTGTCTTCTGCTAACTCTCCATCTGCTGTCCATTTGTCCTTTCTTCTGTCTTCTTGGTTTTTTTTTTCCATTCTCTCTCTACATCTGCTTTAACATACTAATCTTTCTCCTTTGGCTCTTTCCTCATTCCTATTTCATCTACTCAAAATTTACCCCTCCATCCTCAATCCCCACTTACTCTCCCAATACCCGGCCAATTGTAGATTTTTTATCCCTCCCACACAAAATATTTTTCCCCTCTCCATTTTACTCTCCCAGCCCCATCCCATTCTAATCCTCCCCCAACACCAGCTCCCTTCTAGTTCCAGCCTCACCCAGCATCCATTCCCTTCTAGTCCCTGCATCAGCCCATTTCCAGTCCTAGCAGCCCCCCAACCCAATACCAGTCCTATCCCCCCCTCATCAACCCACTTCCAGTCCTAACCCCCCATCACCCCATTTTCAGTTTAAGCCCCCCCCTATAACCCATTACCAGTCCTAACCCCCCACTTCCAGTCAGCCCCCCATAGCCCATTGCCAGTCCTAACCCCCCCATCAGCCCACAGTCCATTACCAGTCCTAACCCCATCAGCCCACCTCAAGTCCTAACCCCTCCCCATCAGCCCATTTCTTGTCCCAGCCCCCCCATAGCCCATTATCAGTCCTAAACCCCCCCCATAGCCCATTACCAGTCCTAACCCCATCAGACCACCTCCAGTGTTAACCCCCCATCAGCCCAGTTCCCGTCCTGACCCCACCCAACAGCCCACCTCAAGTCCTAACGTCTCCGCATCAGCCCATTAGCAGTCCTAACCCCCCCCCCTAGCCCATTAGCAGTCCTAACCCCCCCTCTCTAGCCCATTAGCAGTCCTAACCCCCCCCCCATAGCCCATTACCAGTCCTAACCCCCATCACCCCATTTCCAGACAGCCCCCAACAACCCACAGCCCATTATCAGTCCTACCCCCCCCCTAGCCCATTCGCAGTCCTAACCCCCCCTCCTAGCCCATTAGCAGTCCTAACCCCCCCAGCCCATTAGCAGTCCTAACACCCCCTCCTAGCCCATTAGCAGTCCTAACCCCCCCCAGCCCATTAGCATTCCTAACCCCCCCTCCTAGCCCATTAGCTGTCATAACCCCCCCCCAGCTATTTTGCTTTCCTATCCCCCACCTAGCCCATTAGCAGTCCTAACCCCCCCAGCCCATTAGCAGTCCTAACCCCCCCCTAGCCCATTAGCAGTCCTAACCCCCCCTCTCTAGCCCATTAGCAGTCCTAACCCCCCATCACCCCATTTCCAGACAGCCCCCATCAGCCCACAGCCCATTAGCAGTCCTAACCCCCCTAGCCCATTAGCAGTCCTAACCCCCCTCCTAGCCCATTAGCAGTCCTAACCCCCCCAGCCCATTAGCAGTCCAAACCCCCCCAGCCCATTAGCAGTCCTAACCCCCCCCCTGCCCATTAGCAGTCCTAACCCCCCATCACCCCATTTCCAGACAGCCCCCATCAGCCCACAGCCCATTAGCAGTCCTAAACCCCCCCCCCTCCTAGCCCATTAGCAGTCCTAACCCCCCCCCTCCTAGCCCATTAGCAGTCCAAACCCCCCCCGCCAATTATCATTCCTTACCCCCCCCCCCACCTTGCCCATTAGCAGTCCTAACCCCCCCCCCTCCTTGCCCATTAGCTGTCCTAACCCCCCCCTCCTAGCCAATTTGCAGTCCAAACCCCCCCCCCCAGCCCTTTAGCAGTCCTAACCCCCCCTAGCCCATTAGCAGTCCTAACCCCCCCCTCCTAGCCCATTAGCAGTCCTAACCCCCCCCCCCTCCTAGCCCATTAGCAGTCCAAACCCCCCCCCCCAGCCCATTAGCAGTCCAAAACCCCCCCCCCCCCCCCCCCCCCCGGCAAATTTAAAAAAAGAAAAAGAGGGCTCTGGCTGCTGCCGCGGACGCGGCAGCATGCAGTGTCCCGCTGGGCCCCCTCCGCCCGCTAAGCCCCTCTCCAAGGGCTTTCAGATTCGCGAGGGAGACAGCGTCTCCCTCGCGTCTCTTGTTAAGCCCGCAGGGGCTAATGGGAAATTTCCCATCAGTCCCTCGCGTCTAAAGGGGCTGATGGGAAATTTCCCATTAACCCCTACGGGCTTAACAGAGACGCGAGGGAGACGCTGTCTCCCTCGCGAATCTGAAAGCCCTTGCAGAGGGGCTTAGCGGGCGGAGGGGGCCCCGCGGGACACTGCATGCTGCCGCGTCCGCGGCAGCAGCCAGAGCCCGCTTTTTCTTTTTTTGCGGACCTTCACGCGTGCCAGCTGCAAGGCCTTCGCGTGCCACAGCTGGCACGCGTGCCATAGGTTCGCCATCGCTGCACTAGAGGAACGATTAAGTAAAGTTTAGTTTAAAAAAAAAAAAGAACATAGAGAAAACCAAAAGGGGCTACTTCCTTCAGTCACCTTGTTTTGGCTCTGCTTTAAGTCTGGGAGGGCAGTGGTTTGGCCGTTGCCCGGGGATCCTCTGTTCCATTACCTACCTTTTTACCTCAGCCAGAGCACGGTCGGGAGCCAGGCAGTGGGGTTTAGGCGACGGCAGGGAGAGGATCGCCAGCTGGTTTCCATCCTGGCCGCAGGGGACCGGACCGACTTGTTTGAAGGGCGCAGTGAGTGCAGAAGTTTTGCCTGCCACTGCCAACAGCCCGTGGAGCAGTCCCAGCTGTTTCTCCTGCATCGGAGGCATCCCAAGGTAACGGGGCCTTTTTAATCTCGCCAGTATGGGGTGCAGGGTGTGACTTCCGATCCGGCAACCATTGCGCAGGGCCGCGGGCCGTTTTCGGCGGGAAAAAGAGGTGTGTAGCGTTCAGGCCGGGCCGTGTGGCCTGAGGGCAGGAAGATCGCCGGCTTTCGGTGTGGGGCCTGGGCGCTTCCTAGCTGGGCCTAGAAGCTTCGTTTTGCATTTTTTTCTTCAGGACTCTGGTGGAGACTCTCCCTGAAGGGGGCAGCAGTTAAAAAAAAATTTCTTTTTGTTTCCTTTGGGGGGGGGTTGCACCCTGGGTGGATCAGGTTGACATGCCTTCCAAGCAGCTCTGTCTTTTATGTGGAGCTAAGCGCAGTTCTGTTTCACAGGAAGGTGTCTGTAGGGGCTGCGCTCCCGAGTTGGAGGCCAGAGAGGTGGTTCCCATTTCAGAGGCTGGGGAACCTGAGGTTTTGGGAGATATGATTGACCCCAGCCATCCTTCCCTGCCGCCCCCTGAGCCAGGAGTCAGTGCGTCGGCGGCCACAGTATCTCCGCTCCCTCAGCAGCCTCTAGCGGGTGGTCTAGGGGCAATTTTCTCATCAGATTTCCTTGCACTGCTCCAGAAGACTTTGGCGGCGAGTACCTCAAGAGCGGAGCCGGGACTGAAGCGACCGCGGTCTCCGTTGTCGGCGGCAGCTTCGAACATCGGTGCCAAGCGGGCCAGGCCTGGCAGAGATCCTCCGTTGTGTCAGAGGAGGGGCGGTCAGAGGACGGGGACATGGATGGTGAGTTGGAGGATCTAGAAGAAGGTGAGATTAGGGACCAAGACGATCAGGCGCGGGTAGTTCGGGTATTTCGTAGAGAAGAGTTACCGGCGCTCATTTCAGAGTCTCTTAAAGCGCTTAATATGCCGGACGCAGGGCCGGTAGCAGATTCTTCCCTGGAAGATCCGCTGCTACAGGCGGTGCGGAAAAATCAGAAGGCTTTTCCGGTGCATAGGGTGTTTAAGGAGATGATACAGGAAGAATGGGATATGCCGGAGGCTGCTCTTAAGGGTTCTCGAGTGATGGCTCGGTTGTACCCTCTCTCGGATCAGGACAGAGACTTGTTTAAGGCTCCAAAGGTAGATGCAGCCGTCTCAGTGGTAACCAAGAAAACTACCATCCCGGTGGAAGGTGCAGCGTCTCTTAAGGATGCGCAAGACCGCAAGTTGGAAGTGTTGTTGAAGCAGATTTTTGAGGCCAACGCATTGTCTTTACAGGCCTCTATTTGTGGAGCCTGGGTAGCGCGAGCCTGCTTGCAGTGGGCTCAGCGTGTGCAAGGTGATAAATCGATAGAGGTGTCCGAGGAGGCCGCGAGATTGGAGTCGGGGGCGGCTTATCTCGCCGACATTCACTATGATTTGATCCGAGGGTTAGCGAAGAGTATGGCCTCGATAGTCGCTGGCAGACGGTGTCTGTGGCTGCGGAATTGGGCAGCGGATGGTTCTTCGAAGGCGAGGTTGAGTAAGCTTCCTTTTAGGAGGAAGCTGCTCTTTGGAGAGGATCTGGAGAAGTTGGTTAAGGATTTAGGGGAATCCAAAGGCGGTCGTTTGCCAGAGGATAAACCCAGACAGAGTCGCGCGGGGCCCGGGTCTAGGGGGCCGCAGCGGGAGTTTCGGCAGTTCTCGTCCTCGAGGGGGGCCCAGGGCCAGAGAGGTCACTTCCCTGGTAGATCCCAGGGGTTTCGGGGGTTTCGAGGCGCAAACAGGGGTTTTGCAGCTGCGTCCTCGTCCTCCACCTTCAAAAAGTCACAATGAAGTCATGGGGGCCCAGGGGGGGTTAGTTCCCGTAGGGGGTCGGCTACGGGATTTTTACCCTGCCTGGGCCCGACTCACGTCCGATCAGTGGGTGTTGGAGGTGATTCGCGAAGGTTATGCGCTAGAGCTGCAGCATCCGGTATCCGATTCTTTCGTTCGGTCCCTGTGCACCATTCCCGCGAAGCGCAAGGCCGTACAGGAAACGGTGCAGAGGCTGTTGTTGCTCAGGGCCATTGTTCCCGTGCCTATCGACCAGTTAGGTTGCGGTCGATACTCTATTTACTTCGTCGTCCCAAAGAAGGAAGGGACGTGGCGGCCCATTCTAGATTTGAAAAGGGTGAATCGCTGTCTCCGCATGACGCATTTTCGAATGGAAACTCTCAGGTCAGTCATTGTGGCGGTGTGGCGCGGAGAGTTTCTGACTTCCCTGGACTTATCGGAGGCGTATCTTCATATTCCGATCCACCCAGAGCATCAGAAATTCCTCAGGTTTGCAGTACCGATGGGACATTATCAGTTTCGAGCGCTTCCGTTTGGCCTGGCGACGGCACCGCGAACGTTCACCAAGGTGATGGTGGTAGTGGCGGCGGCGTTGTGAAAGGAAGGAGTGTTGGTCCATCCCTATCTGGACAATTGGCTGATCAGAGCAAAGTCCAGGGAGGAAAGTCTCTCGGCTACGGCCAGGGTGATAAATCTTTTGCAAAGTCTCGGTTGGGTGGTCAACACTGCAAAGAGCCACTTGGAGCCGTCTCAAAACCTGGAATACCTCGGGGCACGTTTCGATACGAGCGTGGGCCGAGTGTTTCTGCCTCAGCAGCGGGTGCTAGCCCTCAGGCGTTTGGTGGCTCGGTTTTTCGGTCTCAGCTGTCCTACAGCCTGGGAGTATTTGCAGCTGTTAGGGACGATGGCGGCGACGCTGGAGTTAGTGCCATGGGCGCAGGCCCACATGAGGCCGTTACAGCGGGCTCTGTTAAGAAGATGGTCGCATCAGGAAGACTCCCTGTCCCAGAAATTGCCTTGCCTTCCGCACATGCGTCGGGCGCTGCGCTGGTGGTTGGGACCAGATTGGCTAACAAAGGGGGTGTCGTTAGAGGCGCCAGCTTGGGTGTCGCTAACGACGGATGCCAGTCTGCACGGCTGGAGAGCTCATTGTCGGGGGCACTTGGTGCAAGGTCAGTGGTCCGCCCTGGAGAAGAGCTGGTCCATCAACAGACTAGAGTTGCGGGCAGTGACATTGGCTCTTCAGCGGTTGTGCCCGTTTCTACAGGGAACGGCAGTTCGAGTGTTCTCGGACAACGCGACGGTGGTGGCGTACATAAATCGTCAAGGAGGTACCAGCAGTGTACCGCTGGAAGACGAAGCGGACGTTTTGTTCGAGTGGGCCGAGAGAAACCTGGTGGCCTTGGCGGCGCATGTCGCCAGAGTGGACAATGTGGAAGCCGATTTTCTGAGTCGGGTGAGGGTGGACCCGGGGGAGTGGGTCCTGCACCCCGAAGTGTTTGCTCTGCTGGTTCAGCGCTGGGGGACGCCAGTAATGGATCTCATGGCGACTTTCCAGTCCGCAAAAGTCGACCGGTTCTTCAGCAGAAGAAAGGAGAGGATGGCGGAGGGCCTAGACACTCTCATTCAGAAATGGCCAGAGGGTCAGCTGCTGTATGTGTTTCTGCCGTGGGTGTTGATCGGGCGGGTGCTACAGCGCATAGAGCGGCACAAAGGTCGCGTAGTTCTCATTGCTCCGGATTGGCCCAGAAGACCTTGGTACGCGGACTTGATCAGACTGTTGGAGGGGCAGCCCTGGAGGCTTCCTGTTCGCGCGAACCTTCTTACCCAGGGGCCTCTCTGCATGCCCCAGGTGGATCGATTCTCGCTTACGGCCTGGCTCTTGAGAGGGCAAGGTTGAAAGCGAGAGGTTATTCAGCAGCAGTCATTACTACCTTGCTTAAGTCGAGGCGGAGATCTACTTCCTTAGCATATGTCAGAGTGTGCCGCGTCTTTGAGGCTTGGTGTGAGGATAGGAACTATGTTCCTTTGAAGGCATCGGTTCCGCAGATTCTATCTTTCTTGCAAGATGGGTTTCAAAAGGGCCTAGCGGCATCTTCCCTGAGGGTGCAGTTGGCGGCTTTAGCCTGTTATAGAGGGAAGGTACAAGGAATCTCGCTAGGTTGCCATCCAGATGTTAAGCGGTTTTTGAAGGCGGTGGCGCTTCTCCGGCCGCCGCGTTCGCATATGGTTCCGGCTTGGGATCTGCCCTTAGTCTTGGAGGCCTTGGGGGGTGCGCCTTTTGAGCCTTTGGGGAAGGCTTCTTTGAAAGATCTTACGCTGAAAGTAGTATTTTTAGTGGCCATTGCCTCGGCTAGGCGAGTTTCGGAGTTACAAGCACTGTCCTGTAGGGAGCCCTTTCTCTCCTTCTACGATTCTAAGGTGGTGTTGAGACTGGTTCCGTCGTTCTTGCCTAAGGTGGTCTCGGTGTTTCATTTGAACAAAGTGGTGTCATTGCCCGTGTTTCGGGTTAAGGGTAAGACTCTGGGGGCGGATCGACTTCATTCTTTGGATATTCGCCGGGCGTTGAAGAAGTATGTGGCGAGAACAGCGTCCTTCCCTAAGTCGGACAGGCTGTTCGTTTTCTGTTCGCGGGGCCTAAACGAGGGGAGTCGGCCTCGAAAGGTTCCATTGCTCATTGGATCAAGGAAGCGATCGCATCGGCTTACATTCTTCGTGGTCGCATCGTACCGGAAGGTCTGCGAGCTCATTCCACTAGGGCACAAGCGGCATCGTGGGCGGAGTCTAGCTTGGTGCCGGCGGTGGAGATCTGTAAGGCGGCTACTTGGTCTTCGCTGCATATCTTTGTGAAGCATTACCGTCTGGATGTACAGGCGGGCAGAGATTCCTGTTTTGGATCGGCTGTGCTTCAGGCCGGTCTCGCAGGACCCTCCCGTTAATGTGTTTTACTGCTCTGGTACATCCCCAGAGATTCCGGGACTAGACTGGAGGTACGATCAGGAAGATTAAATTAGACTTACCTGCTAATTGTAGTTCCTGGAGTACTTCCAGTCTAGTGCCGTATCCCGCCCTGTCGAGTTCAGTTGACCGTAGCCTGAAGCAGGAGCTCTATTACTGGTAAGCAAACTTCTCAATGCGTTTGGGGGGTTGGAGTGTTTGCACTGCAAATTTTTCCATGGGCGGGGCGTGGGGGGATTCATGGCCCCTGTGGTAGTAGGATAATGGACAGGGGATCTCCTGGCGTACGATCCGCATGGATCTTGTATATAGTTGGGTTGGCAGGCCTATGTGAGTTAGTTATGCGGTGTTTTCATACTGCATTTTGTTACTTACTTGTTGCTCCAGTGAGTCTGCTTTGTCAATAGGTAAACTGATGTGAGGAGGTGGTGCCAGCCCTTATATACTGGTGACATCACAGCAATGAAGTTTTTCAGTCTCCAAAGCTGCTAGATGAGGTTGACAACCCAGAGATTCCAGGACTAGACTGGAAGTACTCCAGGAACTACAATTAGCAAGTAAGTCTAATTTAATTTTTTGCCCTGATCTTTTACAGATTATCTCCTGACATTATTTTCAAACCTTGACTGGATGGCACTTAACAACAACAACATGATATACCATTAGGTCCAATTTAGTCATGTTCTTCTTCCTTTTACTTATATGTCCTTATCAAAGGATATATGTATATTTACGAAGGATTACCATATGCTGTGTGTCCCTATTGTTTTGTAGCCATTAGAGACATGGACCACAGTAGTAGGGAGTGTGGGGAGCCCACTCCCTATTGCTGCAGACATAGTAGTTAATAATAAATTCTAAAATATCTCTTATATTACTTGGGGAAAAATCTAGCCACACTTTTGACAAATAGACCCCATCTGGCTGATAAGCTCTTTACAACTATCATTAATGAGGCCATGTGAATGGTATGCATGAATTTATACACATTTGTTCTATTTCTTCCTATTTTTTTCCATAGCTCAATGTGATTTTTCTCCCCACTATATCCTCTTAGGAATGATTTCAGACCAGACAATGCATGCTGTTGGAAGGAGTGCTGCTATAGCAGATTTGCCAAGTTACCCAGTTCCAAGAATAAGATTTAAAGTCAGTACTGTTTTAAAATTTTCATTGCACTGCAATGTATTTGCAGTCCCTGAATTTACCCAGTGGCATCAGTGCTGCAGGTCTCATAATGCATCGGAGTGAGTTTATCTACCGGTATCTGTCAGAAATCCAAGACTGACTTAAAACTCCTAGAACTGAGTAACTTGGCAACTTTGCTATAGTTAGGGAATCATGTTGTATTGAAATGTGTTGTAATGCCGTTTGCTCCCATTTGCAATACTATTATTGATGGTGGAGACTCATAGTTATTTGCCTGCATTATCATAGGCCTTAACTGGTAATTCCCCACTTCCCTAACCAATGGTTACAATGCTGTTAGCCAGGTCCAGGTGTTCTCCAAATAATCTGTCTAAGGTTCTCTTGTGGGCCCAGCAAACAAAGGAGTGCTCATGAATCCAAGCTGCTCGTTGATGTCTGGTAGTACTTGGAAGAAATTGAACATGGGTTGGTTAAATATGCATTTTAGGCCTAAATGTACAATTTGTAGTGCTGTGATCGCCATCAGCCACTAGGCATCATTTTTTTTTCTGTTGGTAAGCTTATCAGTGCTACCGTTTGTCATGGCACTGACACAAAAAATGTGTACCATAATTGAATGTAACTGTAGAATACCTCAGCATCGCTGAATGATAGTGTAGCAGCAAAGCGCAGACAAACCAATGATACCAGGAGTCTGTTCAGAAGGTCCAAATCATTTATTTGTGCACAAGTCTCGAACCAGTCAATTTCAAAATGGCTGAGCAAAGTTTTCAAGCATTACAACAACTTTTATAGACTCTTGTTCCATTCTAGGTATAGAAAAGCATTTCATTGGTCCCGGTAACCTCCCGTACCCCTTCCATTGGTCCCGGTACTGATAAGTTTATCCAATTATGTCCCTTCTGTGGGCATGACACCTGCCTGCCCCCCTTCTAGTCCCAATTACAATGGTCAGTTCATCAACTTGTTACTTTCACACTCTCAAGGCTATAGAACCAATTTGTACGTGCAGAAGAGCAAGGTTCTGTAACTCATCTGTCAGCACTCCTCATTATTTCTTTGCAGATGTACTTTTTCTTATCAGTAACTTTTAAACATGTCTTTTCTGTATTTTTCCATCTTTCAGTTCTACAGTTCTGCATACCTAAGCTAATTCAATACTTCTACTGAGTTCTATCTTACAATAGCAGCATATTGGGGGATGTGCAATCCTATATGCTTCTCCACAGGCCTCATTTACAGGTCAAGCTAGCCCTGCTGGCCTGCCTATGTCAGACACCGTGGGTCACAGGCCTGCACCTGCCACATTCCCCCCTTTGATTAATCTCACCCTATTACTCAATAAGGTGTGAGAGTTAAATCACTTAGAAAAGAATCACATCATGATTGAAGGATTTCTACTAGGACTAGCTTTGTATAAAGCCATTATTTTAGTTGCGGTCTTCCGCTCTACTGTGTTATCAATAGCACTATGAATGGAACGCATACAACATGGGATTAAACATGGTAATAAGAGGATAACAGCAACAAGGATTAGTACTAAAACAATGAAAGTCTTAAATCCTCCCAGCCAAGAGAAAAGGTTAGCAAACCAGTTAGGAAATTTCAATGCGTGCCAAGTCTGTACTGGCACATAAGCATGTCTTTGCATATCTTTAGCAATTTCTTCAACTACTTGACCCTTATCATCTATTTTCAAACAGCAATTAGTTAAATTCAGCTTACCACATACTCCTCCTTCAGCTGCTAACAAATAATCAAGTGCTAAGCGGTTCTGGTATATAGCAGTGCGCATCTGAGTACTTTGTCTAGCTAAGAGCGTAAGAGCATGACTAGTTTCATTGGTTATTATTTCAACTACTGCTTGTAAGCGAATAATACGGTTAATCATATAGATTGGAGTACGATAACCATACATACCATCATCATTCCAAGTGGCAGGCCCATAATACTCAATAATTCTTTCTGGTGGCCAATCATCACCTTGCCACTTCTCCCACTTGCCTATCTGTAAGGCTTCTCTTCTCTGTCTTAATGCTCTTTTGTGTCTGTGGGTAGTGTATACAGGATATCCTAATTGTTCTCCATGTTCAGTGTTTAACAGGAAGAAAGAAGGTCTGATGGTTCCTAAGACACATGCTCCTCCCCAGTGTGGTGGGAGTTGTGCATATGCTCGGTTTCCACAGATCCAATATAGGCCAGGTGGGGCTTGCCAGGCTTGGACTTTGGCAAGGTTAGTCCATAAACCAGCAAGTTCAGGAAATCTGACTAATGGGTTAGGAGGTTCAGGATGTCTGATTCCTGACCACCATGCTGTCTTTTTGGTCGTGGCATTATAGTACTTCTGGCTAAGACAGACCAGCTGTCCTACCTTTTGGGTGAACTGGGGTCCAGTTCTGGCATAGCAAAGACGTCCAACGATTGAGTGCGCTAACACCCATTCACTGGTAGTCTTGTGTAATTCAGTCTGATTGTAAATCATGGAATAATTCAATTCTTGGGCTTCCCATGGCCATTGGTCTCCCATTTGGGTTCCGCCACAGAAATAACAATCTGTGATCTTAAGACTAGATACTACTGCTCCGGCTAATTCTAAAAATAAATTCTGTGAGGGATGAGGGATCTCAAACTTATTTACATGCATAGCTTCATAAAAAGTATTATGAATCTGATATTTAGATGACTTGTGGGCTTGAGTATTCAATCTGATATACACAATGGTCCCTGGATCTATTGCTCCTCCAGCAATACGTAAACCAAACTTGTATCCTTGTTTCCATGCATGGGGATTGTGTATACGTAAGTGTAAGGGGTTACAAGCATCTTTCTGACATTTATCATTAGTGGTTGGCTTGGTTAAAGTAGCCATTCGTTTATCTATTTTCTCATCAGTTATACCAGTGTTCCAGGTAGCATAAAAAACGCATCCCCAATACGGGCAATAGTAATCTGCCGCTGTAGCAGTACTATAGCCTGATCCCGTTTTACCTGTACACTTCCACCAATTTGTGGCACCTTCTGGACACATATACTTATGGTCATTTCTATACGCTTTCTCCCATGTACCACAGGTGGACTGACTATCTCTATTAATAGCATTACATGCATCAAAATTCAAAACAGCAGGTTTAGTAATGTCCTTAAGTGGTGGTGTAGCAGCTAGTATAGGTCCATCTGCATCCTTCCATCTTATTTCCAACGTGTAATAGGATGGATTCTGATGCGGATTATAGCATGCTTTGATTTTGCCATGAGTGCAAACATTTAGTTCAGTGGTGTTATAGATACACCGAGTTACTGTTCCTTTGCAGGTATAGTAAGAATGGTAAAGCAAAGTCTGAGTTACTTTCAGTCCAGTTCTAGTAGAAATAATGCAAGCAGTGCATGGAGGTAAAGCATAAGTCAGTTCAAAACCTCCAAAGAAGGCAACCAAGGCAAAGCAAAAACAAAGATACATGTTGATGTTGATTGGAGTTCTTCTGAATCCTCAGCTTGCTGATCTTGATCACGACGGTCTTTTATTCTTCATCCCGTTTGCTAATGAAGCAATTTAACGGGTGCTGAGTGTTGATTGAAGATCCTCAAGATGTCCAGTACACATTAACCAACTTTTTAGCAATTTCAGTTGGCTTGTGAAGTCTGGCTTAGTCAATGTAGTCTCAAAGTAGTGTGTCAAACCACACACAAATTGGGTTCGTTGAAACAAGGCTGTTGCTGCATGGAAAACAGCAATCCTCTTCGAAAGACTTGGCTACTGCAAAGCACTTGTGATGAAGTGTCTAAGCTGCTGGTTGCTGTCTCAAAGTAACTCGCAAGGGTACATCAGGATGCTGCTCTGCTGTCCACTGCTCTGGTTCAGGATCGGCGGCGGGCTTGACTCTGCTGTGGTGGATCCAGGCGTCGATCTCGGCTACCTTTACTGCAGTTGGGGTAGACAGGATGACGGTGTACGGTCCCTTCCAATGGGGTTCCAACGGTGTCTTCTTCCAATCTTTGATCCACACCGAAGTACCAGGCTGATAGGGATGCAAGGGTTCCGTCAAGTTGATAGGCAACTGGTCTTGGATCCACGTATGGAGAGTCTGCAGAACAAAACTAAGAGCTAGGAGTTCTTGTCTGGTTACTTCTGAACCAATCTGGGCTAAACTTCCTTTGATTCCCTGCACTATTGGTGGGGGTTTACCATACAAAACTTCAAAAGGGGAAAATCCTGTTGACTTTACAGGAGCTGAGCGTATTCTAAGTAAAGCTATGGGGAGCACTTGGGGCCATTTCAAGTGTGTCTCCTGACAAAGCTTGGACATTTGGGCTTTCAAGGTACGATTCATTCGCTCAACTTTCCCTGAACTCTGGGGTCTGTATGCAGTGTGGAGTTTCCATTGTATCTGCAAGGCTTTTGCTAACTGCTGAGTAACTTGGGAGACAAATGAGGGTCCATTGTCTGACCCTATTACTGCTGGGATTCCAAATCTGGGGACAATCTCTCTCATTAAGACTTTGGTAACTTCTCGGGCTTTCTCAGTTCTGGTTGGGAATGCTTCTACCCACCCAGAGAAAGTACAAACTAATACTAACAGGTAATGGTATCCATTGGCTTTTGGCATTTCGGTAAAATCAACTTGGAGGTTGTGCATGGGGGTGACACCTCCTGACTGAACTCGGGGTGCCGTTATAAGGCCTTGCTTGGCATTATTTTTGGCACAGGTTAGACATTGACGTGCTACTGAGGCTGATATGGTTGTCATCAGAGGGATATAGAAATGTGGTCTGAGTGCTTTTTCCATAGCACTCTTCCCATAGTGGGTGGCTTCGTGGAAGGCTTTGACAAAGGATGGTCCTAACAATTCAGGAATTACTATTCGTCCAGGAGGTTGACTGCCCTCTTCTGGTGGCAGCTCAATCCATCCATCTTTCAGTATTCCATCTTCTCTGTTACAATAGTAATCCAATTCTTTGGTGGTATATCGTGGGGTCCATAGATTCAAAGGTACTGGAAACAATGCTGCTTGCATTGGCATAGCTTGTGGGGCAATCTGTCCTGTCATAGCTGCTTGTCGTGCTGAGGCATCTGCAAATCTATTTCCTCGGGCAACTTCTCCTTTTCCTGCTTGATGTCCTCTGCAATGCATGACAGCTACACGTGTTGGGGCCCAAACTGCATCAAGTAACATCAATATCTCGGGACCATACTTGACTGATTTTCCTCTGGATGTGATGAGTCCTCTTTCTTTATAGAGAGCTCCATGGGCATGTAAGGTAGTGAAGGCATATTTGGAATCTGTATATACATTTAGCACAAGTTTTTCTCCTAACAACAATGCTCTGGTGAGTGCTATCAATTCGGCTTTCTGGGCTGATGTGCCTGAGGCTAGAGCTGATGATTCAACTACTTCGTGTTGAGTGACGACTGCGTATCCGGCACAGCGTCGTCCATCAAGGATGAGACTGCTCCCATCAACATAATAGATCTGGTCAGGATTGTCTATGGGCACATCTGTCAAGTCAGGTCGACTGGAGAACACAGTCTCCATGACTTCGATACAGTCATGTTCTGGGAGTTCTTCACTGATGGGTATCAAGGTGGCTGGATTCAAGGCATGGCTCACTTCAAGTTGTATCTGTGGGTTTTCACATAACATGCTCTGGTACTTCAACATTCGGGACTTGGTAAGCCAATAATTTGCTTTTTGTTCCATAAGGGCAAGGACTGCATGTGGCACAGTGACTCGTATGTTCTGTCCTAGTGTGAGCTTGTCTGCTTCGCTCACTAGTAGCGCTGTAGCTGCAACTGCTCTCAAGCAAGGTGGCCATCCTTTGGCCACAGGGTCCAATTGTTTCGATAGGTATGCTACAGGTCGCTCCCAATTTCCCAATTTCTGAGTCAACATGCCCAAGGCATTTCCCTGTGCTTCATGTACAAACAAGTGGAAAGGTTTGTGGACATCTGGTAGTCCAAGTGCTGGTGATGACATCAATTCTTCCTTTTAACTTCTGGAAGGCTGTATCCTGCTCAAGTCCCCACTCCAGTGGTGACTTTTCTTCTCCTTTTGTGGCTTCATATAGTGGTTTGGCAATTTGGGCGAAGTTAGGTATCCAGATTCGGCAATATCCTGCCGCTCCCAGAAAGGCTCTGACTTGCTTTCTGGTTGTTGGAGTTGGAATTCTGCATACTGCTTCTTTTCTCTCTCTGCCTAATCTTCTGCTTCCTTGGGTAATACGAAAACCCAAGTATTTCACTTCTTTTTGGCATAGCTGTGCTTTGGCTCTGGAAACTTTGTATCCAGCTTCATCTAGTAACTGCAAGAGGTCTTGGGTGGCTAGTATGCATTCACTTTCTGATATGGCAGCTATCAACAGATCATCCACGTATTGGAGAAGCACTCTCTTCCCCGGGGCTACTGGATAGCTTGAAAGGTCTTGATTTAGTGCAGCACTAAAGATGGTAGGTGAATTCTTGAATCCTTGGGGTAATCTTGTCCAGGTGAGTTGGCCCCCTCTTCCAGAGATGGGGTCCTGCCATTCAAATGCAAACAATATTTGGCTTACAGGGGCTAATCTTATGCAAAAGAATGCATCTTTCAAATCCAGTACAGTGAAATGGGTAGCTTCAGCAGGTATCAGTCCTAGAAGAGTGTAAGGATTGGGTACAACTGGATGTATAGTTTCAACTGCATCATTTACTCTTCTTAAATCTTGTACTGGGCGATAATCATCTGTCCCAGGTTTCTTTACTGGCAAAAGTGGAGTGTTCCATGGGGATTGACATACTTTTAGTAGGCCATACTCGAGCAATCTTTGTAGGTGGCGATGAATGCCTTCAATTGCAGTTCTTGGGAGAGGGTACTGTTTGACGTGCACTGGTGTAGCACTAGGCTTGAGGGTTACAATCACTGGAGCTATATGCTTGGCTAGGCCTGGGGGACTGCCTTCTGCCCATACTCCAGGTGGTGCATCGATGTTCTTTAAAGTTTGTTCAAAATAGGTATCTTGGATGGAGTCATCAACGTAATACCTCCATTCTTCTTCTCGGGGCACTGTCAGCAGCATTATTCCTGCTGGTTTGGCTTGGGAATTTACTGTCATTTGCATTTCTCCTTGTTCAGAGAAAGATATCTGTGCTTGAAGTTTGGCCAGCATATCTCGTCCCAGTAATGGCACTGGACATTCGGGCATGTAAATGAGTTACTTGCTGTCCTCCTAGACTGCATATTCGGTTTTGAAGAAAAGACTTTGTAGCTTTGGCACCAGTTGCTCCTATAATGGTGACTGCTTTTGTAGTGAATGGGGCTATCTTTTTGTCTATTACTGAATGCTGTGCTCCAGTATCAACCATAAAGTTCATAATTTGGTCTCCTATTTGTATTCCGACCATAGGCTCCTGGAGACCTAAAGCAAACTTGGAGCCGGTCTGTCCTAATCCACGTCATCCTCATCATGGGCTGGTGTGGCCAATGCTTGAATGGCTCCTCCTCTCTCTCGCTGGTATTGTTCTCGATTGGCTCCTCCGCGATTTCGGGGACGGCCTCGTCTTTCTTCTCGCCACTGATGATCGTTGTCGTCATCTTGCTGGGCGTCTTCGAGTTGCGGGCACGTATCTCTCCAATGTCCTTCCTCTCTGCAATAGGCGCATTGGTTCACGCCTAGTCTCTGGGTCCGGCCTCCGCCTTGACCCCGCCCTCTTCCTCTGCTCCTTCGACTAGGGACACCTCCCCGTTTCTTTTCAACTATGGCCGCAGCCAAAAAATCAGCTTTCTTCTTCATCTTTCTATCACATTCTCTCTGTCTTTCAGTATCACGATTCACATACACTTTATGAGCGACTTCCACTAACTGTGTTGCATTCATGCCCGTAAACCCTTCTAATTTCTGTAATTTACGTCTAATGTCTGGTTGAGACTGGTTTACAAAAGCAGAATTCACCATACATAAACTTCCTGGTGCCTCGGGATCATAAGGAGTATACATTCTGTATGCTTCAGTTAATCTCTCATAAAAATCTGCTGGGCTCTCATCTATCCCTTGGATAACTCCTGCAACTTTGGAAAGGTTCATAGCTTTTTGGCCCCCCCTTCTCAGGCCTTGTAAAAAGCCTTGGCGAAAACGGGCTAGGGCTGTGGATCCTTCATCTGTATTTGGATCCCATTGGGGGTCTTCATTCGGGAATTCTCTCTGAGCTGCTTCCCGACGGTCTATTATATTCTGCCCTGGTCCCGGAGCTACGGGGTTTTCTGCCATCCATTCAATAGCTGCTTTTCTAATTCTTGCTCGTTCTTCTGTTGTGAATAGGGTGGTCAGGAGCTGACGGCAATCTGGCCAAGTGGGTTGGTGAGTTTCCATAATACTAGTTACTAATTCTGTCAGCTCCTGGGGCTTACTAGTATAGGAGGCATAATGCGACCTCCAATTTAATAAATCAGTTGTAGAGAAAGGGATATATACATAAGTTAGGGGTCCCGCTACCACTTCATCATTATCATTCTTTACGGGCACTCCCGGGACTTGCCGTAAGGGAAACAGTTTGGCCGCCATAGGTGTCTTTTGGGATCTAAGGGTTATTGTCGTTGCCTTTGCAGGAGTCACTTTCTTTTTCTCTACAGGTTTTGCTTTGGGTTTCTCTTTTGCTGGTGTGCTAGTGCTAGCGCTGGCTTTCTCAATTATTTGTACACTGTCCTCCTCGTCTGGGGGATTCTCTCTTTCTCCTTCTTCTATCTCCACTTCTGACTCGCTTTTTATGTCCTCCTCTTCTCTTTCCACTAATTCTTCCTCTTTCTCTCCTCCGGGAGGGGGATCAGGGCTTGGGTCCCGCCTCGGCTCTGGCCGTCTCTGGGGTTCTGGGGCAGGATGCCGGGCTACTCTTATTGGACCTGGGGTTCGGGGCTGCCTGAGGACTATTTCTGGGGAATCAGGATCTACCAAGATGGGCTTCTTCTTGGCTTTCTTATCCTGCTCTTTCATTCTAGGTTGTTCCGTTTTCTGTCTAGAATCTGTTTTAGCTAACATTATTCTGCACTGTTCCTCATAACAGCGCTGCGCCCAGGGGGGCGGATCTTCACAAATACTTAACCAGGAATCTATATAGGGGTACTGATCAGGGTGCGCTACCCGCACTCTACGGTGTATTGACTGAATAATCTCTACAGTGAACGTTCCCTCTCGGGGCCAGATGGGGTCTAGATCGGGCCACTCCCTAGTACACAAAATCTGCAAACGGGCTGCTGTCATTTTAATACCATAATCTCCTGAATATCCCTCTTTAAAATGTGCGATCATACATTCTAATGGAGTGTTTCTAGTAGACCCCGCCCCTCCCATTTCGATGTGTGTGCGCAACAACAGACAGAAGGGAAAAGGAGGGCGGACCGTGGGTAAGGGGTCCTCACGGCCCTGGAAACGTATAAGGAATACAAATAACAAGACAAGACGACAATCGCTTCCCCCTTTTCGCGACCTGAACGCGGTCGCCCGGTCAGGAAATGCGCTACTCAGGGGTCCGCCTTCACTTGGTCCGTGCTGCCAGACCTCTCATTCATACTTCGTTCACACAATCATGCTAGCAACGTATCCCAGAATGCATTCGTTTCTATCTATTCTGACTAGTCTTTTTCCCAATTACAAAAAGGATGAGGGTTTCACCCGGCGAATTCCCATGCGGGGTTACTCGGCTCTTCCTTGAGAGTTGATCATGCTCTCTTACCAATTCCCAATATCTCGAGATTACAAATTCCAAATTCCAATGGCAGTACTGCTCTTTCTATTTCTGTCTAGACCCAAAATCAAAACTATACTCACCGGATCCGGTCCTCAAACTTCCCAAGCAGGCGCATGAGTTGGACCTCGGACTCCCCTCACTCGGGTTCGAGGCGTTGGCTCCAACCGGGCCCGGCACCCGCCGAGGTCCGACCAGCTCCCTCCGATACAAGGGACCGGTGGCGCCAGGGAGCAGCCCTCGTCGGAAGGGCGCGATCCCGGCAGGACCAAGCCTATAGAGGCGGAAAGTCGTGGTATATTGCCCTATATACACTTTGATTCCACAACTTCCCGGCCAACGCACCAAGAATATGTAGCAGCAAAGCGCAGACAAACCAATGATACCAGGAGTCTGTTCAGAAGGTCCAAATCATTTATTTGTGCACAAGTCTCGAACCAGTCAATTTCAAAATGGCTGAGCAAAGTTTTCAAGCATTACAACAACTTTTATAGACTCTTGTTCCATTCTAGGTATAGAAAAGCATTTCATTGGTCCCGGTAACCTCCCGTACCTCCCGTACCCCTTCCATTGGTCCCGGTACGGTACTGATAAGTTTATCCAATTATGTCCCTTCTGTGGGCATGACACCTGCCTGCCCCCTTCTAGTCCCAATTACAATGGTCAGTTCATCAACTTGTTACTTTCACACTCTCAAGGCTATAGAACCAATTTGTGCGTGCAGAAGAGCAAGGTTCTGTAACTCATCTGTCAGCACTCCTCATTATTTCTTTGCAGATGTACTTTTTCTTATCAGTAACTTTTAAACATGTCTTTTCTGTATTTTTCCATCTTTCAGTTCTACAGTTCTGCATACCTAAGCTAATTCAATACTTCTACTGAGTTCTATCTTACAATAGCAGCATATTGGGGGATGTGCAATCCTATATGCTTCTCCACAGGCCTCATTTACAGGTCAAGCTAGCCCTGCTGGCCTGCCTATGTCAGACACCGTGGGTCACAGGCCTGCACCTGCCACAATAGACCTTGCTCACTGTGGATTGTGGGGTTGGTTCATTTATTCTTAAGTCTCCTAAAATGCAAGGGAAATACACATTTGAACAGGAAAGCCTCATAGTTAGTTATTAGAGTGTACAGTAATATTCATAAGTGCCCTTAGGTAAGTGTGTGTGCTGGGCTTTTGCTTGTCTAAAGGTGGGATTACAGAATTTGTCCAACTTTTCATCATTCTCTTTTTTTAATTAATATTATTTATTTATGCACTTTTCACATAACAACTCCAAATTAATAATACTTGAAAGGAAAAAGGCATGAGCAATCAAACAGTATGATAATATACAAAATTATCAACAGAAGAATACCAATGCCCAAAACCTCACTAGCCCTCACACGATAAGGATCCAAAATAAGTTAAAGGAAACACAAATATAGACACTTAAAAGGATAATCCAGATCTGCCAAAGCATTAGACTTAACCATTTCTGTAAAGGGGACAGAGACCCTGCCCCCCCCCCCCTAACTAGGAAACAGCAGCTAAGTGAGAACTAATAAAGGCAGCTAAATTAGAGGGGTCATAAAAAATATAAGAAATAGAATGTAATTTAACCAAACATTTACATGGGAATTTAAGGAAGAATAGACCCCCTAGTTGATTCACCCCAGACCTAAGCAACAAAAACTCCTTTCTTCTTCTCTGGGTGTCATGTGATAAATCAGGAAACATACAAACAGACATGCCTTTAAACAAAACAGATCTTTTCTTAAAGTACTTTCTAAGCAACCATTTGTGATCAGACACCAGAGCCAATAATACTAAAAGAGTTGCAGGAACCACAGTCTCAGAAATAGAAATGTCCAACAAGTCAGAAACACTCAAAATATCCATAGCCTTGGACTCTGCAGAAGTTTTCACATCCGGCCCCTTAGTTTTCTTGCCAGTAGGTATGTAATAAATCCTAGGAAGCGGAGGATGAGAATCAACTGGAACCCCCAAAGTTTCTAGAAAATAAGATTTAGACATGCCCAGAGCTGTAACCAAAAGGGAACAAGGAAACTTCAATAGTTTCAAGTTCATATTCCTATACTGATTTTATAACAGATCTACTTTGATTTTCTGACCAATCAAATCTTTATCTAGAGTAGTAAATTGATCCTCCAACTGAACAAACTTTTTATCAGTAGTAGGCACTTGAGACTGCGAAACAGCTACAGACTCCTGGCACTTCTGAACAGCCCCTTTCGCTTAGACATAATGAGGAAAAAACAGCTCATGCAGCAGGCAGATCAGGCAGTCCTTTCATCATTCTTTTAACTGCAAAATTATTTGTAGGATCATCAAAGCCCAGTGTTCTGATAAAGAAACTAGTTCCAGATCTTCTGGAGTCCATAATTGACCTGGATATTCCTTCTTTCTTAAGGTCCAGTATAAATTTTAGAATTGTATGAACACAGTGGTTAGAGCACAGGCTTGGTAACTAAGGGACTAGCATTCCTTGTGGCCTTGGGCAAGTCACTTAACCTTCCATTGCCTTGGAAGGAAGGTCCTGCAATCTACTTCAGGTTACACTGCCAAGAAAACCAGGAGCTGCTGGGTTGCCAGGAGTCGGCATTAATTGGAAAGCACTCATTGCATTGCATGAACACTGGCAGGCCATCCTGGTGTCATACGAGTGTGCTTCATAAATGCCCATAGATCCATAATAATTGTTTTATGTCTTCTCCATGATCATCTGGTAGACGTCTTTGAGAAGATACGTCATACAGCTACTGGGATCTGCATCCGCCTATGGGGCTTGGATTTGAAAACTTGTGATAAGGAAGCTTATCATAGCTCAGGTAGGAGCTATAGAAAAGATGATGTGACTCTGAACAAGCAACCTGTCAGTTCTGGTAGAAGCAAGAAAACAGAGTTTTCACATAAAAGACTACCAGTCCCAGAATGCACCAGGTTTCCAGCAGCCATGAGAGGGGCTGAAGTGAGAGAATGTGTGTACAATCAAGAGAGCTATGAGGTAATCCCTAAGCACTCATCTCAAAGGGCAGGGCCTGATTCAACACAGCTGGGCTGTGTTAGGGAGCAGCACACATTAGAACAGGATAAGAATAGAGCTTATTCTTCAGGAAACAGTTTCAGCTACAGAGGGAGGAAGAGATACAGAGACAGCAACGGCTACAAGCTCAAGCACCAGTATCACCTGGAGAAACAGAAGCCAAGCCAAGCAGATAGAGAGAGAAGGAAACTCTCGAGAAGAAAGGCCATTGGAAGGTCTGGGAGATTCCAAGGCAGTACTCATACTGGGAGGTATTCCAAAAGCCAGCAGAGTCCATTGGACTGGATTCAGCCAGAGGAATGGAGTGGCAGAGATAGGAATCACCAGTGGCTACCTAGAAGAGAGAAGACTGCATGTGGAAGGGACTTTCAGACCAAGGCCAGAAGGTATGTGAGAGAAGATCCAGTGTCCAGGGATCAAGATTGGAAGGCTGGACATCAGAATTGGATTACATATTGGCCAGGCTATACAGAGAGGAATAATGATAGCAGGAGAGGCTCAGGTATGAACACTGATCCAGACCCTATCTATAATAGAGAATGGCAGCAAGGGAATAAGCATTCTCATGATAGTGCCTTAATGAAAGACTCATCTGTGCCAATGTATGATATTGACCCTATGATTGTTGATGCAGGGGGAAATACAGCAGATGAAACTATTTACATGGACTGTTCTTTATCTAAATGCTATTGCTAGTTTTCTATGAGCAAACACATCAGCCATCACAAAGAAACCTAACTTTGTTCTTTATTTCCACTGCAAACAGCTCTTAAAGCAGGATTTGGGTTCACACAGTAGCAGCCAGCCAGCTAAAGGCTTTCTGCTGGTCCATTGATAGTAATTAGGGCTGCACCTGATTGTGTGTGTGAGCAAGGGAGAATCACTGCTGAGATCGGCGTGGAAAAATAAGCAGAAGTTAACCTAACCAGCAAAGTTTATTCTTTACTTTGTGCCTTTGTATTTGGTAATTATTTGCTAAGAAAACATTAGCTAATTGCCTGACAAGCTGAAGGTTGTTTCTGGTTTACTTTGTGACTTTTTGTTATCCATTTTAAACACTGCAAGCAAGTAACCTCATTTATAGTGCTATCAAGCATACATGTGCTGGGTGAATTAAACCCCATCAATAAAAGAAGTATTTTATTGATCTTACCACTTGGTTTCACAACTCAAATTATTGTCATCAGCTGTGTTTGGGAGTGAATGAACTACAATACCCACAATACCTTGCAAGAATCATATGAATATATGCATCGTCAAGATTGTGTAAGTTCTCACCCTAGGCAGCCGTCTGACAAACTGCACACTTTAAAATGAGATAGGGAATCCACAGGGCTTATGGCGTGGTTGTTGTTTCAAGTTTGAATTATAATTAAGCCAGGTCAGAGTATATCTGTAATGAGATGATTCCTTTCTAGGCAATGAGTTAGTTTTGCACGTACTATGGCAGTCATGAACCTTGCTTCTAAGCCAGGATATGTTGTCAATCAGTATTTCCAGATTGTTCTGTTAGACCAGTCCAGACCAGAGGGTTACGTCCCTCTGCCAGAAGATGAAGACAGAAAAAGGCTAGAAGCTTCCAATGACATCATCACTGGTAATAATGCTAGTGCAGCTAGGGGTACCTTTCAGTATTTAGTAACTAAGCATACTGTCAAATCCGGCCACTAACAAAACTTGAGCCTTCCTCAAGGAGTCTGGGTTAAGTTCTGAAGACCAGGGTCTCCAATAAGGGCAAACCATTCAGTTGTTATATACAAATAAAGGTAAACAGACAAACCATATATTGGATTTCAGTGTAATGGAGCTCAATTCCACAAATACCATTAGAAACGGCAAGCGCACAGTGGGCTAGATCCTAGACTGGTCTAGAAGAACTCCAGGAAAGGAAATTATCGGGTAAGTAAAATTTCACCTTCTGGATCTTCCTGCTTAGATCAGTCCAGACCAGTGGGACATGTCAAAGCTACAAAGAAGACGCAACTGCCTTAAGAATTTCAGCATTGAATGCCACAGCCGTCCTGAGGTGGATATCCCACCTACAATGCTTAACAAAAGTAGAAAGCTTGACAAATGTCGATTGGAACCATGAAACTCCTCTTAGTTCTGTCAAAAGCCTGCACCCAGGTGGAATGAACTCTTAACCTTGGAACCGGGAAGGAAATTATCAGATAAGTAAAATTTCACCATTAACTTATCCCCCTGCTCTTCCTTAAAATATTATTGTAATTGACTTGTGTATGCAAGTCTAATTTTGTTAGGTACTCTGTAATTCCCTAATTTTGTATACCACCTTGCTGCTGCTTGTTAAAGGTGGTATATCAAATTAATAAACCGCAATCCTAGCTATGTGTGATGCATGTAAGGTTACGTTTTATTGCAAGCATACCAGGACAAGCTATTAGAAGAACAGAAAACTATATTACTTTAAGTTTGGACTGCAGATGTACAAAAGTGATTATGGTAGGGAAGAGTTATAAGAAAGTGATGTCCCTAGTTATTCATAGTTCATACCACTCTGCTATGCTTCTACACACCAGAAACCCTTAAAGTGAATCCCAAAGTCATGCCCCCTGATGCGGCAGTGTATAGTTCTATGTCTGTGTTAAAACACTGTGGAGTAAGGAAAGTCAATTAAAAGGCTGTAAAAATGTATCCCATGCTGCTATCGTATAGCCTTTATCACCCTAATGAACTGATGTCGCTCAATGATACCAATCGTGGCTATGGCCAAGTGATGCATGAAGACTCTGCAGGTGAAATTGAGTAGACCAGAGACTGGAATGGACACAGTTTTTTTTAAGAGCTATTAATGACCTAACGTCTCCTAGTTTTGACAACTTGTTTTGCAGAAGCCGAGACAGTCCAGCTTTTCCATCCAGCTCAGTCCCCCAAGAACACAGTTGAAGAGCTGCATCCTTCTATTTTTTCTCATCCCAGTAGAATACTGAATTGCCCTGGCACACTTTGGAAACAGGATAATAACATACTGCATGTCTTTAGATTCCTACCAATAAACAGGGAATCATTGAGGTAATGAATGATGCTATCATTGAAAGTACATTATGCATAGGTAAGGATTAATGTAAGCCTTACTGATTCCTCTGATAGATAAGAAATTGTGAATTAACTGGAACTTGCTAGCTTTATTTTTTTTGGTACAATTACCAGAGAAGAGAGCATCATGTTTGGGAGAAAAGGATCCTTGAAGGAGCCTGTTACTCTACCTAATGTTAGTTCCTTTTTATTTATTTTATTTTTATTTATTTACATTCTCTTATATACCGCGCTATTCTGCATCAGTGCGGTTTACATCAAACAAACTGAAATTACATTGAACAGGGCATTATAACTTGGAGATAACTATTTTACAGGGAACATGGGCTATGGAGGGTTAAGTGGCTTGCCCAAGACCACAAGGAGCACCTGTGGGACTAGAAACCCCAGTCCTTCCGGCCCAAGGTTGCTGTCCTCTAGTGGGATTTGAACCCCCCAACCTTCCGGCCTGAAGTACCTTGCCCCAACCACTAGGCCACTCCTCCACTCCACTTTTTTTCTCTTTTACCTGGCAATAAAACTACAACAAATAGGGCATTCAGCTTCAATGCTCCTTTAATATGGAACGCTCTGCCGGATAAACTCAGAGATATCACAGATCTTTCAGCATTTCGAAAAGATCTTAAAACTCACCTATTTATAGAATACTTTGGAGACTCATTCCCAATAGATGAAATATTTCCCACTTAAACTCATGTATACTCATATTCATTAATTCACAACTTACTTTTTCCTTTTTCTTACTGTATCTTACAATACCCAATTCTTCACATTATCACATTTACTCTTTACACTAATAATTCTAGTGAACTACAATACATTTTTCCTTGCTCAGATAAGATGGTAAGATTTTTGAAATTTGTAAATATTTAAATCTGTATATCTGTTTAAGCTATCTATATACCTAATCAGCATTTACTCAGCATTGTAACCCTCAAATTATCATTTTTATTATATACAATTTAATGTTCACTGTAATTTCAATTGTTTGAATAAGTTTCAATGTAATGTTCAAGATTTGTTCTTTGTAAACCGCTTTGATTTTTCTGAAAGGCGGTATATAAAACCTTTCAATAAATAAATTGTAGCATGTTTGTGCATTAAACATAAAAACATGACGACAGAAAAAGACCACATGGCCTTTCCAGTCTGTCCTTCCATATCAACCACTACAACAGTACCATTTTTTTCCTTTAGAGAGCCTCTGTGTTTGTCCCATGCTTCTTTGAATTCGGATACTGTCCTCATCTCTACCACCTCCACTGGGAGATTATTCCATGAATCCATCACATTTTCCATAAATAAATATTTCCGCATATCACTCCTGAATCTATCCCCTTTCACCCTCATCCCACGTCCCCTTGTAGCAGAGTTTGCTTTCAATCGAAAGAGGCTCTCCTGTGCATTTATGCCACGGAGGTATTTAAAGGTCTCAATCATATCACCTCTATCCTGCCTTTCCTCTAAGGTGTACATATTAAGATCCTTAAGTCTGTCCTCATATGCTTTATAATGAAGACCACTAATCATTTTGGTAGCCACCCTCTGTATTGACTCCATTCTGTTTATATCATTTTGAAGGTGTGGTCTCCAGAATTGCACACAATACTCCAAATGAGGTCGCACCAAAAACTTATACAGAGGCACTATCACCTCCTTTCTTCTGCTGGCCATTCCTCTCCCTATGCATCCAAGCATCCTTCTAGCTTTTGCTGTCGCCTTTTCTACCTGTTTAGCTACTTTAAGATCATCAGGCTTGATCATGCCTAAGTCCCTCTCTTCTTTAGTGAACAAAAGTATTTTGCCCCCTATACTATATTTCTCCCTTGGATTGTTGCAGCCCAAATGCATGACCTGGCATTTTTTAACATTAAATCTCAGCTGCAAAATTCTAGACCATCCTTCAAGCTTAGCTAGATCCCTCCTCATGTTATGTATACCTTCCTGGGTGTCTATTCCATTGCAGATTTTGATATCATCCCCAAAGAGGCAATCCTTACCCGAGAGCCCTTCTGCTATATCATTAACAAAGATGTTAAAAAGAATCAGACCAAAGACAGATCCCTGTGGCACACCACTGGTAACCTCCTTCTCCTTAGAGTGAGCTCCATTTACCTGTACCCTTTGTCTTCTCCCACTCAACCAATTTCTAACCTAAGCAGTAACTTTAGGATCCATCCCTAGGGTGCTCAGTTTGTATATAAGTTGCCTGTGAGGAACGGTGTCAAAGGCTTTACTGAAATCTAAATATACCACATCTAGTGCTTTCCCTCAGTCCAAATCCCTGGTCACCCAGTCAAAGAAATCAATCAGATTTGTCTGACAAGACCTGCCTCTGGTGAATCCATGCTTCCTCGGATCCTGTAATCCGCTGGACTCCAGAAACCTCACTGTTTCCTTATCGTTCTCCAGTTTAGTCCTCCACCTCTACTTAGTGCACCTCCTCCTGCAGCTTGGAGACTGGGCATGTCAAAAACATAACATCACTGGATGTAGTCTGCTGGCATCTCCCATCAACTCCAGTGTGTCCAGTTTCCATGCAGCAGGAGGTTGTAGCGAGCCTAGGTGCTGGGCTCACTGGAGAAACACATAAGGAGCGGTTAGAGTAGTAATTAGTAGGATTTCTAGTTCATTTGTTCCTATTTTCACTTTATATTAATTTGATTACTGTACCTTTAAAAAAAAAAAAAAAAAGTAAAACTGTAAGCTGTTCTTTGTGCCGGGTCCTGCCTGCTCTCTTCCCAAACGCATCACTGTGCGGTACAGAGGCTTCAGATCTCTGCTCCTTGATTGTACAGAGGAGAGCTCTGCTGCGGTCAATCTCCCGGTGCCAGCATGTCTTGGCAGCCGCAACCTCACTGCATCAATGGACGAAGCGGCAGGAGGCTTGTCCGGCTGCTCTACGCTCGCTCGTCAGCTGAGCGGGGCCGTGTGGACTGGAGCCCTGCGTCTATCAAAGACTCTTGCAAAAGGTACTGTTCAGGGCAGATATCGGTCTGGCAGGGGAACGGACCGCGAAAGCGCGGTCGGTTGCTCGGTTTTGGCGGCATTTTGCTCAGTCTCTCAGTGGCAGCCATTTTAGCTGCGTGTTCGCTGCGTGGAGATCCAAGGCGCAGAGACATGTGATAGGAGGCCTTTGGAGCAGTGCTTGGGCTTACCTAGAAAGTGGAATTTGGTTTTATTTTCCTGTTCTCTGCTTCCCCTTTGTGTCGTCTTGAGTTTGTTTTTTTTTATTTAAATCTTGTTGGGGGGGGGGGGTTCCAGAGTATGAGTTCCCTGGGGATTCTTGCAGGGCAGTTTGGCTGTAGGTGAACTGGGGTTGGTTAGCCTGTTGGGGGTTGACTATTTTTTGTTCTTAAATTAAAAAGAAAAAAGAAAACAGCAAGCTTAATTTATGACTGCCATTCGCCACTCGGAGGTGTTGGTGGGGTTCGCATGGCAACACGCCCTATGTGTGTGGTCTGCAGTTCCCGGAGGGGGGCTATCGCAGATTTGGGGGTCTGTTGCGGCTGTGCGGCAGTCTCTGTCAGCGTAGAGCAGCAAATGGAAGTGAAGGATGGGCAGGAGCTTCAGGGTGTGGCAGCAGGAGCAGAAGTGGAACTTTCACTGTCCGCGCTTCCAGGAACCAGCCAAGACACGATGGTTGGTCTGCCAGTGGCACTAGCGGCTGTAGGACCGGGGCCGCAGCTCGGTGATTTTTGCCCAGACTTTGTCTTGCTAATGCATCAGGCATTCTGTTTGCGACGGCAGGGAAAACTGCCGGAGGCCCTTCCGCTCGCTACTCCGGGGCTGCAAGCCATAGCAGTGGGAGCTAGTGGCAATCTTCCGAAGCCTCCCAAATGGTCGAGACCTTCGGAACTGATACAGACAGATGTAGACTGGCAGGAAATGGATGAGGCAGACTTAGACCTTGAGGTAGGAATGGAGGATTTGGAAGAGGGTGAAATCCCTGAGCCGGAGGATCAAGACAAGATTATTCGAGTGTTCCCGAAGGATGAGCTGATGGCACTTATCACGGAATCGCTGCAGACGCTTCATCTGGCTACGGAACAACCTATGGAGGATGAAAGTGGTGAAAACCCAATTATTCAAACCCTGCGGCAGACTCAAGTAGTGTTTCCCATTCATTGAGTGGTTGACTGGATGATACAGGATGAATGGGACCAGCCAGAAACTGGTCTGAGAGGGATTAGAACTATGAATAGGTTGTATCCCTTAGAGCAGGGGTCTCAAACACGCGGCCCGCGGGCCGCATGCGGCACGCGAGACAACTTTGTGCGGCCCGCGACGGAGGAAAACAAAAAAACCCCAAAACCCTGGCTTCTGCCGTTGCCGCCGTGGCAGCGGCAGAAGCAATTGTCAAATTTAATACACAACTGACTTCTGCTGCTCAAGCAGCAAAATCAGCTGTCCTGCGGCCCCTTCCCCTGTGCCCGGAGATCCGAGTCTGCTCTATCAGTGGCGTGCTTTTCAAGCCGCGAAGAGAGTATTCCCCTCTCGCGCGGTTTGAAGCCGCGCAAGAGGGGAATACTCTCCTCGCGGCTTGAAAAGCACGCCGCTGATAGAGCAGACTCGGTTCTCCGGGCACAGGGGAAGGGGCCGCAGGACAGCTGATTTTGCTGCTTGAGCAGCAGAAGCCAGGTTTTATTTTAATTTTACGGGGGGGGGGGTGTAGGACTGGAAATGGGCTATTGGCAGGGGGGGGGTATGACTGGAAATGGGCTATTGGCAGGGGGGGGGTATGACTGGAAATGGGCTATTGGCAGGGGGGGGGGGGGGGTTATGACTGGAAATGGGCTATTGGCAGGGGGGGGTTATGACTGGAGATGGGCTATTGGCAGGGGGGGTTATGACTGGAGATGGGCTATTGGCCGGGGGGTTATGACTGGAGATGGGCTATTGGCAGGGGGGTTATGACTGGTAATGGGCTATGGTGGGGGCTAGGACTGGAAATGGGCAGGTGGGGGTTAGGAAGGACTGGAGGTGGGCTGATGGGGGGAGTTAGGACTGGTAATGAGCTATGGAAGGGCTGACTGAAATGGGGTAATGGGGGTTAGGGCTGGAAGTGGGCTATTGGCAGGGGGGTTATGACTGGTAATGGGCTATGGGGGGGGGTAAGACTGAAAATGGGGTGATGGGGGGTAAAACTGGAAGTGCGCTATGGGGAGGTTAGGACTGGTAATGGGCTATGGGGGGTCTAGGACTGGTAATGGGCTGGGGGGGGTTGCTAGGACTGGAAATGGGCTGAGTGGAAGGGGGGCTTGAACTGCAAATGGCTGATGGGGAGGGGGGCTTGGAATGGAAATGGGCTGTGAGGGGAGGGAGCTAGGATTGGAAATGGGCTGATGGGGGGCTAGGATTGGAAATGGGCTGATGGTGAGGCTAGGATAGGACTGGAAATGGACTAATGGGGGGACTAGAAGGGAGCGGATGCTGGGTGGGGCTGGAACTAGAAGGGAGCTGATGTTGGGGGAGGATTAGAATGGGATGGAGCTGGGAAAGTGAAATGGAGAGGGGAAAAATATTTTGTCTGGGAGAGAAGACAAATCTACAATTGGCCAGGTATTGGGAGAGTAAGTGGGGATTGAGGATGGAGGGGTAAAATTTGAGTGGATGAAATAGGAATGAGGAAAGAGAAAAAGGAGAAAGATTAGTATGTTAAAGCAGATGTAGAGAGAGAATGGAAAAAAAACTAGGAGAGAAGAAAGGGCAAATGGACAGCAGACGATGGAGAGTTAGCAGAAGACATGAAGAAACCAGAAGAAAGTGGCTGGAACAATTGCAACTGAAAAAAATGCACAAAAGGTAGAAAAATATCTCTTTATTTTGAATTTATTAACTGGAATATGTCAGCTCTGGGAAATGTGCATCATTAATGTTTGCGCTTTGTTTAGTACAAGAGGAAATTAATTTATAATTTTTTTTCTACAGTGTTGTTGTACATTCCAAGTTTGGCTTTTGGGGTTCCCAGTTTAATTATTGTCTTCTTGTTTCTAAATCTTTTAGTCTTTCTTTATCCATACTCATTAAAGAGGCATGTTTACTAAAAGTTAGTGTATGGTAACATTATGCAAATATTTATGCAAATGAGGCCCCTTATGCAAATGAGGTCCCGCGTCTTATGCGGCCCCCGGGTTACTTTACAAGTCCTCATTTGGCCCTCAAAGCAATTTGAGTTTGAGACCCCTGCCTTAGAGGATAAGGACAAAGAAATGTTCCGGTTTCCGCAAATTGATGCAGCAGTATCGGCTGTGACTAAAAGGACCGCTATCCCAGTAGAAGGTAGCGTGGCCTTGAAGGATGTGCAGGATAGGAAAGTGGATGGTCTGTTAAAACAATCCTTTGAGGCAGACGCCTTGTCCTTGCAGGCTTCTATTTGTGGAGCGTGGGTGGCAAGAACATGTCTTAGATGGTCACAATGCTTGTGGCAGACTGCTTCTTTGGAGCAGGAAAGTCTGCGTGACCTGGATCGGCTGGAGTCGGGATCAGCTTATTTGGCGGATGTGCATTACGACCTGATTAGAGCCTTGGCTAATTAGTATGATTTTCTAAGCAGGGTCCACGTGGATGCAGGGGAATGGGAGTTGCATCCAGACATGTTTGCGCGAATCGTCTGCAGATGTGGACCGCCGGTCATGCATCTTATGGCGACCTTTCAGTCAGCGAAAGTGGGTTGTTTCTTCAGCAGATGTCGAGAGAGGATTCCGAGGGGATCGACGCGCTGATGCAACGTTGGCCGATCTCTGGTCTTCTCTGTCTTTCCTCCGTGGACGCTCATAGGTCGAGTGGTCCAGCGTATCGAGGCTCATCAGAGGAGAGTGTTGCTGGTGGCTCCGGGCTGGCCAAGATGCCCATGGTATGCCGACCTCATTCGACTGCTCGATGGAGAGCCTTGGAAATTACTGACATCAGAGAATCTGCTACTACAAGGTCCTCTACAGATGCCTCAAGTGGATCGGTTCTCGCTTACGGCTTGGCCATTAAAAGGGTGAGGCTAAAAAAGAAAGGGTACTCAGCAGCTGTCATTGCGACCTTGCTTTGAGCCAGGAAAAAGTCTACGTCGCTGACGTATGTTCGTAATGTGGCGCATATTTGAGGATTGGTGCTCGCAGAAGCAAGTGCGAGTGGCTACAGGTTCGGTTCCGTTGGCGTTGAGTTTTTTACAAGAGGGCTTTGATATGGGATTGGCAGCCTGTTCCTTGAGGGTGCAGTTGGCAGGCCTTTCTTGTTATAGAGGTAAGGTGCAAGGGGTAGCACTAGGGGCGCATGCGGATATTTTGCATTTTCAGAAGGCAGTGTCCAGGCTGCGTCCCACTCGTAGAGTGATTATCCCGCCGTGGGACCTCAGTTTGGTGTTAGGTGCTTTAGCCAAGGAACCCTTTGAGCCACTTCACAAGGCGTCGGTTAAAGATTTAACCATGAAGATGGTCTTTTTGGTAGCCATCTGTTTGGCGAGGTGCATTTCGGAATTTCAGACATTGTCGTGTCGAGAACCGTTTTTGTCCTTTTCCAGGGAAAAAGTGGTGTTGCGGCATGTTCCTTCCTTTTTGCCTAAAGTGGTTTCCCCATTTCATCTAAATCAGACGGTGTCTCTTCCAGTTCTCGGGTCATTGGAGGGCGATGCAACGGATTGGGGCTTGCAGCGATTAGACATTAAGCGTGTGTTGCAGCAGTATTTGAAGGTGTCAAAGACTTTCCGCAAGTCGGATCGCTTGTTTGTATTGTTCGGAGGTTCCCGTAAAGGAGAAGCGGCTGACAAAACTTCTGTTTCTAGTTGGGTTAGAGAGACGATTACTTCAGCATATATTCTGTGTGGCCGAGCGGTGCCAGCAGGGTTGAGAGCTCATTCTACTAGGGCTCAAGCAACTTCGTGGGCGGAGCACTGTTTGGTGCCGTCTGGGGATATTTGTAGGGCGGTCACTTGGTCGTCTCTTCATACCTTGAGTAAGCACTACCGCCTGGATGTCTTGGCAGCGAATGATGCCGTGTTTGGGTTGGCGGTGTTGCAAGCCGGCTGGAAAGGACCCTCCCAATAAGTACTGCTCTGTTACATCCCAGAGGTGGAGGACTAAACTGGAAGAACGATAAGGAGATAGAAATTACACTTACTTGGTAATTGTGGTTCCTTTAGGAACTCCAGTTTAGTCCTCATTCCCGCCCGGGATGCTTAGTGGGCAGTGGAGGTTCAGCGAGGGGAGATGTACGATGACAGGTAGGTATGTTTGTTGCTATATTTTGCTATCATTTTTTGCTCTGTCTGGCCTGTTGGGCTGTATAACGGCAAAGGAAAGGAAGAGGTACAAGGAAAGATACTCTTTTTTTCTGGGGGGAGTTTCTAGTTTTGTATTTCTTTAATATCAGTTCAGTTATTCTGACGTTTTAAAATAAATAGTATAGCTACTTATTTGTTGCTTCTTTGAGTGTGCTTTCTCAATAGTTCACTGAGGTTGATGGGAGATGCCAGCAGACTACATCCAGTGATGTCACGATTTTGACATGCCCAGTCTCCAAGCTTCAGGAGGAGGTGCACTACCCAGAGGTGGAGGACTAAACTGGCGTTCCTAAAGGAACCACAATTACCAGGTAAGTGTAATTTCTATTTTCTCCTTCAGCACTGCTTCCAATAATTTACTCTCCACCGAAGTTAAACTAACCAGCCTGTAGTTTCAACCACATCCTTACTTCCGCTTTGTGGAAAGGGACCACATGTGCCTCTCTCCAGTCCTTTGACACCACTCCCAACTCCAACGAAGCATTGAAAAGGTCAATCAGTGGAGCTGCTAGAATGTCCCCAAGTTCCCTCAGTATTCTAGGGTGTATCCCATCTGGTCCCATCACTTTGTCTACTTTAAGTTTAGCTAGTTTCTCACGAATATTGTTCAAGATGCCCCTCGCTTCTGTTCCTGTTTGTCGGTGTTTTCTGAGGTCCTGATCCTGGTTCTTCATCTGTGAACACAGAACAGAAATATTTGTTAAGCAATTCTGCTTTATCCTCATCAGCTTCTACATATTCCTCCCCTTCACCCTTAAGTCTGACAATACCACTTTTGCCCTTTCTCTTCTCACTAACATATCTGAAAAATGTGTTCTCCCCCCTCCCCCCCCCCCTCTCCATTTTACTGCATTGGCTATTACCTCTTTTTGAATCTTTTCTTTCCTTACTACTTTGCTAGCTTCTCTAAGTTTTTCAAATGTAAATGCCTGTCTTCCTCTCTCTGTGATCTCTTGTATTTCATGAAGGCCTCCCTCTTTTTCTTCACTTTTTCAGCTACTTCTTTTGAAAACCATAGTGGTGGTATTTTCCTTTTACCTTTTATTTACCATTTTTAACAAAAAGGTTGGTTGCCCTTGAAATATCCCCTTTCAGTTTTGCCCACTGTTTTTCTACATCCCCCAGCTGTTCCCATCCCGCTAATGACTCCCTGAGGTTTTGGCCCATCTTGGCAAAGTTTTCCTAAAGTCTAAGACCCTCGCTTTTGAATGGCTTTTAACAGCCCTAGTCCTAATACTGAATCACACCATCTAGTGATCACTGGATGCAAAATGATCTCTCACTATAATATCAGAAACACTTTCACCATTGGTAAGCACCAAGTCCAGTATGGTCCTTTCACATGTGGGTTCTGTTACAAGTTACCTGAATAGTTCTCCCTGTAAAGAATCCAGGATCTCCTTACTTCTAGATGATACTGCAGCAGGAATGTGCCAATCAGTAGCACTTCCCCTTTCCTAGCAATGTTGCGTATGTCTTCAATTAACTCTCCATCCACCTTTTCCTCCTCTGAGGGAGGTCTGTTTATCACGCCAATGCAAATAGATTTCTGTTTCCCTCTTTCTAGTTTAACCCACAGTGCCTCCTCTCTCCCTTTTAAACTCTGTAGTTCCAAAGCTTTAATAATATTTTTTACATATAGTGCCACTCCTCCTCTCCTTCTTCCTCCCATGTCTTTTCTGAATAAAGTGTAGCCTGGTATAGTTACATCCCAGTCATGGTTTTCTGTGAACCATGTTTCTTTAACTGCCACTAAGTCCAAGTCAGCCTCTCCTATTAAAGCTTCAACATCTGGGATCTTATTTCCTATGCTATGGGAATTTATGCACACCACTTTCCATATGTTGCCCCTTTTACCCCCTTTCCATAAAGGTATTTAATGTTTCACTTACCTGGCGGCTTTTTTCACCCATCCCTAATGAATCTAGTTTAAAGTCCTCTTCAGTAGATTAGCCAGTCTGCTACTGAAGACACATTGACCTTTCTTGGACAGATGGATGCTTTCTCTGCTCTGTAACTCTTGGAACAGCATCCCATGGTCCAGGAAACCAAAACGCTCTTGATGACGCCATCCACGCAACCATGCATTTACCTCCAGGATACAAGCTTCTCTGCCTTCTCTCCCTCAACAGGGAGGATTGAAGAGAACACCACCTGTGCCCCTATCTGCTTCACCCTCTGTCTCAGAGCCATGAAGTCACTTTTGATATGCTCAGTGGAATACCTGGCAGTACCATTTGTGCCAACATGAATTAGCAACATTGAGTAATAGTGGGCTTGATGAGTCTCGGCAAACTTTCTGTAACATCTCAGATTTTGGCACCTGGCAGACAGCATACTGTCAGCATACATCAGCATGACATTATGCCTAGCATAGGTATCATGGCTTTTCCCAGACCTTGGCCTGCAGCTCTGACTCCCTGGTGATGTCAGATAGGACGTCTCCAGACTTGATGGGCTTGGTATGCCTGATGAGATTAGTCTGCAGGACAACAGCCCCTCCTTGCTAATCAAGTGATAACAAACCTCAAACAGACCAAAGTATGACAAAGGGAGGTGCTGGAGAATTTCACTATAAATACAGGGAAGGACAAAAATATCTCTCTCTCTTCCTATTCATCGGACACACACACTTCTCTTTACCTCCCCCCCCCCCTTGTTCTCTCTCTATTCATCGGACACTTCTTACTATGAAGCTCTGACACACACTTCTTCCCCCCCCCCCATCTCTCACACATACATGCACCCACACACAGAGTCATTGATATACACGGAAGCAGCTCTGTAACAACCTTATATCTCTGTTCTGTACCTATGTAATAAGCCTATTTTTATATAAAAACCTTTTTCCAAGCCACACCAGTTTGGTTGTCTTGTTGTGCTACAAATCCTACTGCCACTGTGAAGTGGACCCAGGACCAACAGGAGAATAACCGAATGTAGGAAGCTGCGAAAGGTTACATTTTATGGGGCTCATCTCGGTTTCGCAGCGGATCTCCAGCTGGGTAAGTAGCAATTTTGTTTTAAACATTAAAGTGGATTTCAGACAGGGTGCGACAGGAAAATCAAAAGCCCTTGTGACCATTTACCTTTGTTTTGTGGGTTTAGACAAGGTGAGATTTTCATTGTCAAAAGGCTCTGTAATAATCCAGGATTTTAATATTACCTACACCTAGTGATATTTACATAGGGTGGCTTGCAATTTTCTTATTATGTATAGGCGTGTTACGGTTTGTTACAAGGCACAGATTTTTCTCTAGTATTTAAGCTGCTAAGAAAAGACAGAGAGATAGTTTGGAAGTGGTACAGAGTTAAACAGTCCCTCATTGAATACAATATACATCTTTCCTGGTAACACTACTTTACCTCCTGTCCCTCTGCTTTTTATTTCTCAGTCGCCTGCCAGTATGTATCTTAGTGAGAGCAGACTTAAAGTTTGCTGCAACTGATACAGTATCTAACAATTCTGTAAACCTCCTAACAACCTTCTTACTATAATTTCACCCTAAACTTCCACCCTGTTAAAAGGTGGTAAGCACTTTTTATTCAGGTATAATTTCAAGGTGTGGTCTTTATGCCAGTGCTCTCTACTGAAGACTCTAAAACAACCCCTTTTGATATTTTAATGCTCAGAATTGGGTCTGTTTGGAAGACCCAGCCCTCGCAGGTCAGAACAATATCAGAAGCACGGAAGTGGCAAGCTGAGGGATCCTCTCAATACACAAAAAACACAGACAAAGGATACAGAGGACACACACCTTGGAGAGGACAAGGCAGAGGCACTTTTAGAAATTCCTCAGGTTACATTCCCTTTCAAGAGCTCAAAGCCCAGAGAGATGGATTAGAAAAGGAGAAAATTAAATGGGAACAGGACAAACATACTGCAGGTAGAACTAGATAAATTAAAACAGGACTTACGAGCAGCTCAGGATAAACACAAGGCTAGTGCATAGTGGTGTCCTGACCTTCTGGGTTCAGATATCAAAATGTCTCAAGCCTTCATAGCCCAGCCTGCCTCCGTTCCCTCAGCAGAGGACTCGATTCCAGAGCCTCTGGATGATGAAATGGATACAGGCCCAGAATACAGTTTAAGGCTTGTAACATCCTTGATACTGGACTCTTGTGGATGCCCCAATGTTATCAGCAGAATAGGGGGTCAGGATAAACTAGCTTTGATTGACACAGGGGCTGGAATTAGTTTTACAAACAGAGCTTCTCCCACTGCAGATCAGAAAAATATGGAAATTTATGAAATTCAAGGAATTAATGACACAGCTTCCAAGTGTGTGGCTATCCCAGGTAAATGGGGTATCCCTGTGCACAGCGAACAGAACAATGAAATGTTGGAAACCACGGCCTCCACTATAGTGAGCACACAAAAAGAAATAATTGAAATTGACGTTCTCAACCAGTTAAATCTGGTGATGGATATGGCTAATCTTAAATTGTGGCAGTATACAGGAACTTCAAGTGCTTCTAAAACTTTAGTGCATGAAGTCATTCCCATGCAGTTAGCAACTCAGTGCACCAAGGCAGCTCAGCAGTATGATCTGTGTGTAATTCCCTCAGAGGTGGCTGATATTCCAGTCTGGGCACAAGACAAGTTAGATTGTGGGAAAATGCACACAGAAATACTGTTGAAAGGCGAGGATCCTCCACCACAGAAACAATACCCAGTACCTCATCAGGCTATAGAACCAGTGACTAAAATTGTGAAGATACTGGAGGAGAGGGGTCTGATTAGACCTATTTCTTCCACATGCAGTTCACCAGCCTGGCTGATAGTTAAACTGGGGGGTTCCTTCAGGCTCACTATGGACTTCCCTGCCCTGAATCAAGTTTCAAAATCTGTAGTGCCCGTAGTAGCCTCATACCCTGAAATGATCTCTAAACTGAATCCCAAATGTACATTTTTCTCTGTTTTAGACATATCCAATGGGTTTTGGAATCTGCCCCTGGCCCTTGAATGCCAGTACAAAACAGCCTTTCAGTGGCTGAATAAAAAATATGCATGGACCGTGCTGCCATAAGGCTATAAAGATTCACCATCAATCTTTCATAAATACATTCAGGAAGCCCTGTCACTAGTGTCTTGCAGAGATAATATAATTCAGTATGTAGATGACATTCTGATTCAGTCTGAGAATGAAGCTGTACACTGGAATCATGTAAGAGAAGTTTTAAAAGCCCTCTTACAAGCTGGTCTTAAAGTTAATCCTGCCAAGGCTCAACTGTGCAAATCACAGGTTTCCTTTTTAGGGGTTACAATTGGCCAGGATTTTAAATCTGTAGATTCTCAGAGGATAGAGCTGATATGGAAACTCCTACAGATCAGAAATCACTCCAGTCCTTTCTAGGGCTCACTGGTTTCTGTCGTGACTTCATGCACAACTATGCTGAAGTGGCAGCTCCACTTTACTCCCTGCTAAAAAGTAAAGATTATGTTTGGGAGGAAGAACATACAGAGGCTGTAACTAAATTAAAGCACATTTTGACTTCTGCTCCGGTTCTGGCACACCCAGATCACACACAACATTTTTTTCTGTACCCTGTAGTTGGAAAGAACAGTATAGGTGCAGCTCTAACACAACGCCTAGGAGGAGTAGATCGCCCTATTGCTTTCTGTTCCAGAGTTCTCACTTCTCCCGAACTCAAAATGGGAAACTGTGAAAAACATGTACTGGCTTCCTATGCTGCTATGCAGAAATTTACATCATTGGCGCTCAAACCACATAACATATGCAGCCATCACATCCCCCTCAAATTCATTGTAGAGGGAAAGTTAGCATGTAGCAAGATTAGGACTGAGAGAATAGTCCAGTGGACTTCATGTTGCAGGCACAGAATGTAAAGTTTGAATTGTTGAAAGAACCTAACGTGCAAGTGGCTGGAATCTTGCTGGAGGGGCAACCTCATGACTGTCAGTCCTCACCCATTGCCCTAATCACATGATCTTTAGGGAACTGGGACTAGACAAAATTTCACCTTTTCTTCCTAAAGTATATATTGATGGTAGTAGCCAATGTGAAGGAGGCAGGCGACTAGCAGGTTTTGCAATTGTACAATTGGACCCAAATAACCAAGCGGTACTGCAGAGACAGTATTCCTGTGGGTCAGCTTCAGCACAGTACTGTGAGCTGGCTGCTTTTGTGGCTTGTATGCAACAATATCAGGATTCACACCCAGAGATACAAATCATTTTAGATTCTGATTATGTCTTTAAAAGTGCCATTGCCCTGTTACCCTGGTGGCTGGCAAATAAATTTAAATCTACAGATGGGTCCACAGTGAAAAATTCATCACTGTGGACTATGGCACAAGAATTGAGTGAGAAGTTTCAGAGAGTACATTTAATTAAAGTGAAGGCACATAGGAAGAAAGGCCCTTTAGTGAAAGGAAACACATTAGCAGTCTCACTAGCCAAGGAAGCATGCCATATAGGCCTCATATGGCCCTGGTATGAGCAGACACGCGTGGTTGCTATTGTTACTCGTTCCACAGATTATGATCAGATAATACCACCAGATTACTTTGTAGCACTGAAGACAAAGGACCCTGAGCTTTCCAATTTGATGAAGCTTGTGCAGGACGCCCCAGATAACCTATATCAGCACACACCCTTTCTCACACTCACTATAGAGAAAGACATTCTATGTGCAAAAAGAGAGGAAGGCTTGGTTATAGCTATCTCCAGAGCTCGAGGTAAAGAATGGATGCATTGGGTTCATGGTGCAGGTCCTATGGGACACCCTAAAGCAGAAGAAATGCAGACTATCCTTAATAGGTTGGTATGGTGGCCAGAAATGAAACATGATATACAGGATCATGTTTCCTCCTGTGTAATCTGTGCTTCATTTGGGAGGCAACCTAAAAAGAGAAGGGGACAGTTAATGAGAGCACCTCCTCGTGGCCCATTTGAGAGACTGCAAATAGATCATGTGGGCCCTTTTCCATTAACAGCTAGGAAAAATAGATTTTTACTCACTGTTGTTGATTCCTTTTCTCATTTGGTAGAAGCATTCCCTGTCCCAGGTCAAACTGCTCGAACCACTGCAGAAATCCAAACTATGCAATTTTTTACACGCTGGGGCATCCCTAAGACTATTGATTCTGATAATGGTCCTGCATTTGTTTCTCAGCTGATCAAGGAATTGTTTGATTTTCTAGGCATAGAACAACAACTCCACATTCCGTACCATCCACAGGCAGCAGGGCAGGTAGAAAGAATGAATCAAACAATTAAGGCCCACCTCATCCCTATGCTTAATCTGACTGGGAAAAATTGGAATCAAGTGCTCCCGTTAGTCCTTATGTGTATCAGAGCTAATGTCTGTAAATTCACAGGCTTTGACCCTATGAAGCCTTAATGGGAAGGCCAATGCCATGGTGGGAAAATCTGCTGCATCCTTTTCTTCCAGAAGACCAGACCATAATTCTTACCAATGAGTGGATGAAATCCCTGCAAGAACATCTAAAATAAATTCAGACCACTGTGCTAGCTAACAGAAAAAGCTAGAGATTATCTGCAGGAGGTACATGCAAAAGGTTCCGATTTAAGGCCCCTCAAGGTTGGGAGTAAAGTGATGACACTGACACCTACACCAAACCTCCCCTTTGGAACTGCAAAGTGGGAGGGACCGTATTTAGTTACGGATACCTTAGGCCCAAGCCTATACCAGATCCTAATGCCCGACAACCAGCAGTATTGGAAACACATCACCCAGTTGAAACCATATGGGTAATACGTGTTTTATCAGTCTTTGTTTTCAGATACCACCTGACGACAGCACGGACAGCTGCTTTCTGAACAAAAGTCGCTTGAGGATGGTAACTATTTATTTACTTCTACTGTATAGTTGATGTGTCCTATATACTGGACATGTGTCTAATAGTTATGTAAATAAATAGTAAACATTATTTCTGTGGTTGCATAGTGTAAGTGGGGAGCACTAGGTTTACCCCCTAGTAGAGTGAAATGAGTTAGCTTTTATTATGTCCCGGTTTCCTTTTGTTCTTGTATCTGCTCTCTTCTACCCAAGTCTCATTACAGGAACTATCATCTGAATATGCACGATTGGTTGGGCTAACTCCACAGATGGGGTATATCACTATCAAGAAATACCCCCACCTTCCCCGGAAGGAAAGGATCTGGTCATCCTGAGTTTCTGTTCCGTACAGGACAAGCCAGTATCCTATTCATTAAACATCACTCAAGTACAGTGGGCGCCACCAGTTTCCACTTCTCTAGAAAGGACACAAGAATTGAGGGCACCTCCAGAACATTACTTTCTAGGTCCTCCTGCCTTGATTTGGTACAATATTTCCTGTTGGGACAAAGAATGTTTCTTTTTCAATTGCTCCCAGAATGCATGACATTCGCCTTTCTAAGAACACTTTGCTGTACAGTTCAAACTATTTACTAAACAATACCTGGTGCAGTCATACACCACTGGTCTCCATCACCATTAACGGGACAACTTATTCCACACCGCTGGTTACCAATGACTTTATTGACATTCCAGACTATCTCTCATGCTGTGCATCCATTACCACTTGGCATGGGAGAAGAGACATTACATAAACTGCTCAACTTTACAGAACTCCATGTCTATATTGATAACATTTAAACAACATACACTGAAGTGAATCACACCATCACTTATGAGAATGGGCACATTCGACAAACTGTTGAACACATGCTACAAGATGCTCATGTGTCTGTGTGGGAACTGTTACTTGGTTACTCGCCTACTGCTGATCATGTCTTTAATGGTTTTTATTCACTCTATTATTATTTTAACTGCAGTACAAATATTGCTATGCATTATCATAATTTTCCTGTGTTGTAAAATGAAACACATGTACATCTCTTTGCAGAGCATGTCCTACAAAATAGCAACAACATTTTAAGGTAGTGACACTTAATTTCTCCAGCATCTACCTCTACATCAGGGCTCATTTGGCCTGCTAATTTGGCATTTCCTACTACATTGAATACCAGAGTCAGCTGCAGTCTATTATTGCTTCCTACCCTCACTCATAGCATCCTGGTACCTTTCGGCTTTAACCTCCTCAGAAATTCCTGCATCCCTTATGCACTGTTCATTGTCTCTAAGATGGGCACTGAGGTGGCATATTGGGTTTCCCCACCCAGTAGTGGCTGCCCTACCTAAGACATGAGATTTGGACTCATAATGGGACTTGCTCATCTCTAGAACACTAGAGACAGTACTGTGCAGGACAGGGGATCTGCTGGACATAGCAAGGTATTTAATACAGGAGGCATTAGACAAGCTGCCTACTATCATGTATATAGTAATTGCAGCTGGGACAGGTACCACAGGTCTGCTTCCACCATTTTCCCAGAAAAAAAAAGTGTGGGAGATGTCAGCATACATCAGCATGACATTATGCCTAGCATAGGTATCATGGCTTTTCCCAGACCTTGGCCTGCAGCTCTGACCCCCTGGTGATGTCAGATAGGACTGGAAATGGGCTGTTGGGGGGAGCTAAGATTGGAAATGGGCTGTGGTGGGGGCTTGAATTGAAATGGACTCATGGAGGGGCTAGAACTGGAAGTAGGCTCATGGGGGGGCTTGGACTGGAATTGGGCTGAGTGGAGGGGAGCTATGATTTGACATGGGCTGATGATGGGGCTAGGAAATGACTAGAAATGGGCTGATGGGGTCTAGGATTGGAAATGAGCTGATGAAGGGACTTGGACTGGAAATGGATGGGGGAGCTAGGACTGGAAATGGGCTGATGGGGGGCTAGGATTGGAAATGGGCTGATGCAGGGACTAGAAAGGAATGGATGCTGGGTGAGACTGGAACTAGAAGGCAGCTGATGTTGGGGGAGGATTAGAATGGGATGGGGCTGGGAGAGTAAAATGGAGAGGGGAAAAATATTTTGTGTGGGAGGGATGAAAAATCTATAATTGGCCGGGTATTGGGAGAGTAAGTGGGGATTGAGGATGGAGGGGTAAAATTTGTGAGGATGAAATAGGAATGAGGAAAGAGCAAAAGGAGAAAGATTAGTATGTTAAAGCAGATGTAGAGAGAGAGAATGGAAAAAAAAACTAGAAGAGAGAAGAAAGGACAAATGGACAGCAGATGATGGAGAGTTAGCAGAAAACATGAAGAAACCAGAAGAAAGTGGCTGGACCAATTGCAACTGAAAAAAAATGCACAAAAGGTAGAAAGATATCTCTTTATTTTGAATTTATTAACTGGAATATGAAAGCTCTGGGAAATGTGCATCATTAACGTCTGCACTTTGTTTGGTACAAGAGGAAATTAATTTATAGTTTTATTTCTGCAGTGTTGTTGTACATTCCAAGTTTGGCTTTTGGGGTTCCCAGTTTAATTATTGCCTTCCTGTTTCTAAATTGTGATTCCTTGTTTGGTGATGGTCTATGTTCTGCATGTGTAACTGAGCTGAGGTATTCTGTTTATGTAATTCCTATTTGACATTGCCACTTGTTCTCTTTCCCCAGTATTCTCTGAAATGTATTGGTTTAATATTTGCAGTGTTGCCTTTTGATAGGTAGGGTATGGTGCTTTGTGAGTCCTGGTAATGCTGTCAGGATACGGCGGGTTTGCTATGGGTTCTAAATGGGCAGCGTTTGTAGTAGTTCCTAATGTGCCTGGCGGTTGGCACTGGATTATAGTAATGTAGAAATCTTTTAGTCTTTCTTTATCCATACACTCATTAAGAGACATGTTTATTAAAAGTTGGTGTATGGTAACATTATGCAAATATTTATGCAAATAAGGCCACTTATGCAAATGAGGCCCCGCACCGAGTCTCCGCACATGGCCCCGCACCCCCCTTGGGCCGCCCCTGCTTCTTACTATGAAGCTCTGACACACACTTCTTGCCCCCCCCCTCTCTCTCACACACACACATGCACCCACACACAGAGTCATTGATACACACGGAAGCAGCTCTGTAACAACCTTATATCTCTGTTCTGTACCTATGTAATAAGCCTATTTTTATATTAAAAAAAACTTTTTCCAAGCCACACGTTTGGTTGTCTTGTTGTGCTACAAACCCTACTGCCACTGTGAAGTGGACCCAGGACCAACAGGAGAGTAACCAAATGTAGGAAGCTGCGAAAGGTTACACATACCTCTCTGGACATCAAGTCAGCTCGGCAGATGGATGCCTTAGTACCCCTCAGAAGAAAGTCACCAACCACTACTACCCTTCGCTTCCTTGTGGTCACTTATTCTGCAACTTTGGGGTGCTCAAGCTCTGGTTCTTCCCTTTCCAGAGATGCTTTCACCTCCTCCCACTTCAAGGGCTGCATAATGGTTCTTCATTTCAAGGACTGGAGAAGTTGGATTGGTGTTTCTGCAAGCCCTGGTGACTTGTGTCCAACCTTCATCATTCTGTAGGCTCCCATCTTCTCCTCTGCTGGAGAGCTTCGAATTTGCAAGAAGCACTTCATCAATGTACTTCTCAATGTCTTGAATGTTCCTCGGCCTCGCCACCTTCTCTGTGAGATCCTCCACTTGTTTCCTGAGAGCTTCAGCATCCAGGCATCCTGCGCATGGAACCGGTCCTTCAACTGGCAGTGGGACCTCTGTCTGGACAGAGGCAGAAGCTGTAACGGGGGCAACAGCTTTGGTGATATGCTTTTTCCAGGCATTGCTCAGTTGATGGAGTTTAGGTTTCTATTAAAGCAAAAGAGAGAGAGACCTACCAAAGTACCAGCCAGTTTCCCAGCTGTCCTTTCAGAGAAAAAGCAGTTAAATCTATTTTAAGTGTGTTCAAAATGTGCTGTTCCAAGTCCTTGTGTGTAGTTAATTGGGGAGGTGCCCTGTAAAGCAAGACTGCTTACCAGGGGTGGAAGGGAGTTGGGGGGGGGGGGGTAGGGGGGAACTAACACCTGATGAGGTGTCAGTAGTTTCAAAGAGCTGAGAAAAATACTAAAGCAGAGGTTTTTTAAAATCTACCCCACTAAAGAAAATATTTCCCTTTTTAAACTAAAGTACCAAAAAGAATGTAACTTTGTTTTAAAAATATACCAAAACCCTTTAAGAACTCCCAGGCAGAGAGCTAGCAATTTAAAAAGCCACAAACTCTTACTTTTGCTTGAAATGTATAGCCCCTGTTAGGAATGCCTCAACAATGCAAGGCTCTAAAGACTTTTATGCAGGCCTCAGCTGCTCTGTTCTTTCATAGGTTAATCAGGCCTGCTAACTCCTGGATTTGCGTACATGAGTGTTAAGGTGTATAAGCAGATCATGGTATGAAATGGCAAAACCATAAGCAAAGCCTTTTTCTATGAAATTTGCTTGTTAATGGGGATATTGCTGCAACCATGGTTTCTTGGCATTTTTAACTGTTTAGAACTAGGTCTGTCGTTAGGCCACTGCCTATGAAATTGGTGTTGGTGGCGCTCTCTTGAGGTTGTATATGAGATGGTCAGATGGGATTGGGCATAGGTGGAACACACATACTGAAATTTGCACAATGACCAAGTGTATTTTAGTGCTTTATAGTGATGGACGACTCTATACTTCCATGTAATGGTCTTATCCTTAGCTATGCTTTTCCTGAATTTGATGCCCACCCCCCATAACATCCATGAGCATACATGATGGAATCTAAATAGCTAAGGACTTGATTCTGACTCACTTTCTATTACCACACTAGAATATGTGTAAGGTCAGAGCCCAGTTGTTAATGGATTTAAAAATACATGGCTCTGTCTTTTTTTTTTTTTTCCTCAGCATCTCAAGATTTTTCCTTAGATGTCATCTCCTTCATGATCTTGTATTAGCAATGAGAAAATATCTATGACTTTTTTTTCTCCAAATCTTCTTTAATTTTCTGGGCACACTTTTGGGTAAGGTATAAATTACACATAGCTGAACCTGCACCAGCAGATCATATGACATGCTAACGTCAAAATCTTGTTCAACGAGTTCCTCAAGAATCATGCCCTAAGCTGCTCCTATTTCATTTCATTTCCTAGATGACCTTTTTCTTTTTGAAAGTTCTTAATGTATTTTGCATAATATTTGCAAAAAGCAGACTCTGCATCACTACTGGCAGGTACTGTTGATCTTAGATGATAAGCTTGCACCGGGAATATGTGATGAGCAGTGAAAGTTGGAAGATTCTAAGCCGGTGGTTATTAAGCCCTTTGATAAAGCCGTTGTAGTGATGGCAAAACCGACGGCCGGGATCAGGTTCAGTGAACCACCAAGCTGACAGTAATGAACTATAGAATTTAAAAGGCATATCTAAGTGCAAAAGCAAGTTTGTAAGCAGGTTCAGTGAACAGCAATGCTGTCAAGTGAATGACTTTGTGCTAGTGAAGATTTTGTAGGAAGCAAGTTTGTAGACTGTCAAGTAAAGGATCATGTGCTATTGAAGATTTTGTGCTAATGAAGATTTTTATGATATGAACGAATTATCAGCTTCAAGATTCAATATGCTGAAATTGTACATTGTTTGAAAGAATATAATTTATGCTTAATAAAATTTTGTGATAATTATAGAGAGTCCCAATATACATTTTGTTTTGTTCAGATAACCTACTATTGTTCATTGCAGAGGAGGAAGGCGCAGCCCTGGTGGTGAGCTTGCTTGATGGACTCAGGCTCTTTGATCCCTTTTTCTGTTTTTATTTATTTATAGTCTCTTATATACCGCACTATTCAGCATCAGCGCGGTTTACAATAAACAAGGAGTTACACAATTCAACGGTATTTTGTGTTTACAGAAAAAACAGGAAATACAACTCGGATAACAGGGTAATTAATTAATATAACAGACATGATCTCATCCTGGCTTCAGTATTGTGTATGGGAGGTCTGTAGGGTGTCTGTATTGAATTTGTATGTTTGGAAGGTCTGTGGGTAGGTTGTGTTATCTGGATTGTTTTTGTGTCCTTGGGGATATTTTCTTCTGACAGGTGTTGTGCACTTCTAGCTTGTCAGTGTAGTTCAGCTATTAGATCTTCTCTATCCTATTGGTTGGCTTCATCTGATTTTCTGGATCACCTGCTAGGTGGCACCATTCCCTTTGGTTTGTTCACTGCTGTCAATAATCTTTCTTGGTGTCATTGGCATTTTGTTTTTTGAGTTCTTAATCAAAATACTCACAGACCTTTTAGTTGGCATGTTTTGGAATATCTATTGGACGAGATGTAGATACGATAAGGAATTGGCAAATATATATATATTGTGGCACTGAAGACTCCCTTAGGGAGCAAGATAGCCAAGGATGGCTATGGAATTCTACTCCATTGCAAGACCTTCTCTCTGCACAGGACAGAAAGGGGATGGCCCCTTACGTGCAGCCAGGGGAGTCCCCAGGTTGAGAGAAAGTAAGTACCAGCAGCCCCTAGTAGACAGAGAAAATCCTTTGCAAAGGACCAAGGGCAGGAGAGATGGGGGAAGGGGAAGAAGACCTGCAGTTTCCATAGGAGCATAACCATTATGTGCTCCATCCTAGAAGTCAATCACTACCTAGAAGGGAATCGGTTGTAACCAAGGAAACCAGCGGAGGGGTCAGAGACAGGGAGTTACTGGGAACGAAGTAGCCCATGGCTTGCAGCCTAGTCAGGACAGGTTTAAAAGTCTTGAAGGTTCCCTTACAGGCAGCCAGCCTCCCTCTGAAGGGTCCTGTGAAGAGATGGAAGTGGAAGCCTCAGATAGGTTGCCACTTTACTTACCTGCAGCAGAGGAGGAAATGGAGATTGAATGAGCCAATAGGCTGTGGACTTATTTTTGCCTTTCTTTTGGTTGTTTAAGGGCTGTGTAGTATGCTGCGAGTGGGCAGGACACAAACCCCCACGGTAGCCTCCATAGCCAAATGGAGGGTTAAAGGAGAATGCTTTATTTACAGGATATTCACAGCAATAGCAGAGAAACAATTCTCCCCTCCCCCAAAGTTCCTTCACTCTAGGTTTCACAGCATTACTATCACAAGCCTGCTGACCAACATGGAAGCACCCCAGCTCCTACCTTCCCATAGTGTTTTCTTAGAGATAGGTCACCCCGTACTCTAGAACACCTCGAACTCTTCCCTCCCAGTTAAAAGTGTCCTCTCCAGGCCACACCCTTCCCAGGTATATTCAAGCTGGGTTCCTTAAAGGGGACTAGCCTCTGTTGCTTAAAGGGCATGTCCTTAGTCTGGCTGGAGGTATATCAGTATGGGGGATGGGAAACTTCTCATACACCCTATCACAGGTTAGTACAGATGACTAAAGGTTAGTCACAGTGGTATGGGTACCTCCCTTCTTTTCTCTTCCCCCACTGTTTGGGCCAAAGAGGCCAGTTTAAAAGGGGGTTGAGAAAAGGATTCATTTTTCTTTTTACCTTTTGAATTGGACCTAAGGGGAACAAGTTATTGCTGCAGATGAATAGAGCATACGAAGTGTGACAAAAAAAGAAATGAGACTGTGGCAGCCACGCCCATGACTCAATGCCAATTGGCTAACCATTTATGTGTTGTGCAACATCTCACCATTATTCTGCTATAATATTTTTAATCTCTCACTCTGTTTTTCTTTTTCAGGTTTTTTTATGTAGCACACTGCTCCATCGCTTTGTCACGCAACTGGAGGTGGCAGAAATGTGGAACAAAGAACCAGAAATTTCAAGTTGATTAAGTTGGAGAAGGGCCCAACTGAGTGTCTCCAACTTCTCCAAAAGGCTTATGGAGAAGATGCAGTGTCAAGGCCGCGAGTCTTTGAGTGGCACAAACGCTTCAAAACTGGCTGCGAGGAAGTGGAGGATGACTCCAAGTCAGGACAGCCTTCCACGACAAAGACGGCTAAGAATATTGACAGAGTGAACCAGCTCCTGCGGAGTGATCGCACATTGACGGTGCAGCTGATAGCTGAGGAGCTCAGCCTGAACAGGGAGTCAGTGCGGACCATCTTGGTGTAGGAACTGGGGATGCAGATGGTGTGCGCCAAGATGGTGCCCAAGCTTTTATCAGATGACCAGAAGGAGCACCGGGTCAATTTTTGTCGATACTTGCTAGAGAAGATTGGAGAAGATCCAGAGTTTGTTGGCTGAGTCATCACAGGAGACGAGACTTGGGTCTTCCAGTACAACCCTGAAAGCAAGAGACGGAGCCTGCAGTGGAAGACTCAACTGTCACCCAGACCCAAGAAGGCGTACATGTCCAGATCAAGGTCATACTGATCTCATTCTTCGACCAGAAGGGAGAAGTCCATCATGAGTTTGTGCCTTAGGGTCAGGCAGTCAACCAGCACTTCTACCAGCAGGTCCTCAATCACCTCCATTACTGGGTTTGGCGCAGCAGACGGACTCTGTGGATAGACAAGTTGTGGCTGCTCCACCACGACAATGTGCCCGCACACACCGCACTCAGTGTGAGGCAGTTCTTGGCCAACAAACAGATCACAGCTCTCGACCACTCTCCTTATTCCTCAGATCTCTCACCTTGCAACCTCTGGCTCTTTCCCAGGCTGAAGACTGTGCTCAAAGTAACTCATTTGACCTCTGTAGAAGAGATCAAGGTCACTGTGACAAGGGAGCTGAGGGACCTCAAGGAGGAGTGCTTCTGTATGTGGCAGAAGTGCATTAACTCGGGTAGTGGATTACTTTGAAGGGGACAATGTCTAATTTCGCTGTAGATTTTGTAATAAAACATTTATGGGATAGTCTCGTTTCTTTTTTGTCACACCTCGTATAAGCTACTAAGCTGAATGTTTTCCTTTTGATAAACTGTAATTGTGAGACAGGTGTTTTAGATAGCAATATTTTTCCTTTCCCCTTTAAGCCTTGTCAGTGTGGCAGCCTGCTTGCTAAGAGAGAGACGGACTGTAGGCTAAGGGAGAAGTGGCTGGGACTGTGCATAGCTAAGGGAGCCACAAAAGTAAGGACTTTCTTTGTTGGGGGGGGGGGGACCACACTTTTTCCTGTGCGTTCTGCTTGTGCTGCACCTATCCTGGTGAGGACTGTGAAGGATGGCCACCTGGACCTTCTTGCAAGAGGCCAAATTGGGGCATTAGGGAGCCCCTGTTCTAGTATGGAGCTAAGACTCTTCAGAAGCAGAGCCAGGACTTCCAAACATTTTTTACTTTCTTTCTGTCCTCTCTTAACCCTCCTGTGTTTGCTTGGAGGTTTGCTCTGTAGTACTAGTAGTAGTAGCAGTAACAAAGGTCCTTCTTCACAATTTGCCATTCCTGATTACCTGATTGGACCCCAGTGCTGAAGAACTGCCTTCTCCTTCATAGCAGGCAAGGTCTGCGTATGGCCTGCCCTTGAGTCAGCATGGCAGTGAATGGACCAACTCCTGGTTACAATATACATACATATATGTATCAGTCTATGAAACTCTATACATATATGTATACATATGGTTTGTTTTTAATACTTATCTATGCACTGTGTTCAAAATGGATACTGCGCAAACATGCTGCTTTGATTATATTACTTGGAACACAGATCATGATCGTATCATCTGCTGAAGTTCAGTGGTCCTTCAGCCTATAGCTGCACACTTGGAACACAATTTTTTTGCAACCATGGTTCCATATGAGGGCATGTTGTTGTTAAGTGCCGTCGAGTCGGTGTCGACTCATGATGACCCTCTGGATAATTGTCCTAAATTGTGTTCGGTCTTCAGTCAGGCAGCTTATTTTTGACAGACTGCTACCCGAAGCTGCTGTTATTGTATTGATCCATCTCACTGCTGGCCTTCCTCTTTTGCGTTGACCTTCTATCTTGCCAAGCATGAAGTCTTTCTCTAATGATCTCTCTCTTCGCATGATGTGTCCAAAATATGAAAGTCGAAGTCTTGTCATCTGAGCTTCTAAAGAAAGCTTAGGTTTGATCTCCTCTAGTACTGACTGGTTTGTTCTTCGGGTAGTCCATGGTATACGCAGTATTCGCCGCCAGCACCATAATTCAAAGGCATCAATTTTCTTCCTGTCTATCTTTTTCACTGTCCAGCTTTCATATCCATATGATGTTATTGAAAATACCATGACTTGAACAAGTCAAATCTTTGTATGGAGAGCGACATCTCTGCTCTTGAGAATCTTGTCTAGGTCTTTCATAGCCATTCTGCCAAGAGCAATGCGTTGTTGGATTTCTTGACTGCTTTATGCAGTCTGTCAAAAATAAGCTGCCTGACTGAAGACCGAAGAAGAAGCATGGTCTTTTCGATGCAGCTGTAAACTGCAATGCTGGAAGAATGGTGAGAGACACCAGGTGAAGGCTGTGGAGGGGCTATGAGAGAGAGAGACTGGATGATAGCTGGGGTTATGAAAAAGAGACACTGGGTTTTGGCTGGGGGGAGGTTATGATAAAGAGAGAGAGACACTGGGTGAAGGTTGGGGGGAGGCTATGAAAAAGCGAGAGAGACACTGGATAATGGCTGGAGGGGCTATGAGAGAGAGACACACACACTGGGTGATGGTTATGTGGGACTATCAGAGTTTTATTTTCTTTAAATACTACCAGGTCATGGTAATATATGGAGCAAAAAAGGATGTTGCCTCGGGTGCAGCTGTAAAGTTCACCAATATGCTGATGACAAATGCACTCATTGGGGTTGGTGAGAGAGGGAGGAGGAGAAGAGTCGCTGTCTTCTGTCGGAAGTGTATAATGGCATGTTAAAGGTTTTATTTATTAAGCTTTCTTTTCCCATAGAAAATAGGGAAAACAGTAAATTAGGTCTTTAAAAAAGGAGCTGTGATACACCTTTTTTAAGGGTGGGATGGGGAGAAACTGTGACAGAGGTCTTGGTGGTCCACTCCTAAACTTTTTAAGATGTTCTTGGATTCCAAGAGAATTTGACAAGGCTTGGCAATCTACTTCCAGTCACGTTGTAAAAAAAAAAAATCCAGGCGCTACTGGGTTGCCAGGGGTCAGCATTGACTCGAAGGCGCACATTGCATTGCATTTCTCTATTGTTTCCCATCACCAACAATCCTAGTATTAAAAGCCCTTCATAGGTTAGCCAGTCTGTTGCAGAAGCCACTTCTCCCAAGGGTGGATGCCATCTCTGCTCAACAACCCTTGGAAAATCATGCTATTGTCCAGGAAGCCCAAATGCTCTCGATTTTACACTGTTCATGCAGCCAGGTTTTCATCTCCAGGATGTGAACCTCTCGATCTTGGCCGTGATCCTTGACAAGAACAACACCTGCGCACATACAGTAATTGCTTCAACTTCTCTCCCAGGGCCACAAAGTCACTTTTGATATGTTCAGGTGGGACTCTAGCGATATCATTTGAGACAACATGGAAGAGCAGGAGTGGATAATACTTAGTAGGCTTGAGGAGTCTCAATAACCTCTCTGTAATGTCTTGGATTTTAATAGCACGCAGACAGCACACCTCTCAGGACACTGTCTGGATGTCATATGGCTATCTGTTATATGCCTTAGAAGGGAATCGCTAATCATTGTTACCCTTCACTTCCTAGTGATTGCTTTTCCTACAGCTTTGGGAATTTTGAACTCTGATAACTTCTGTTCTTGTTATGTTATCACCTTGTCCGCTTCCAGGGCTGCATACTGGTTGTTAGTGTGGGTTATTCCTTTCCCAGCACTGTATACCACTTACCCTGGGGACGTCCGTTAATTCCCTGGGCCGAGGAATCACCTTACCTTCTCTGTCTGGAATTCCAGGGGAACAAACACACACACTTGCATATTAGTAGTATGAAAGTTTATTCCACAGGTTAGAGGGGCTGTCTGTCTTTTATACATTAACAGAAACATATACATACGTCATGAACTCATCCCCTGAGGCCCACCACAGCTTATCAGTAACTTCACAGATGTTAGTCGTCTCTGTGTAGAACAATCAATTTGTCTTAGCACAGCACATTCCTTTCCATATATAAATATATACAGGATTCCCATTTTCCCCTGTGGGCCTCTTAGTCCTACTGCACACACACAAACTTTAAACTTTATTTTCCCCTATCAATCCCCCCTTTGGGTATGCATAGGCCCACTATAAGAACAGCCAAACAGTCTTCTGAAGGACAGTTAAGCAGACATTATTAACTGGAGGTCAGTGGTGGCGTGCTCAGGTGCATCAGCCACCATGGAAACAGGTGTATAAGAGTACACAAAAGTGGTGGAGCTCTGCAGGGCCTGAATCCAAGTTGCATTGTTTTCTGTCCGATGTGCCTGTGTCCAAGGTCCTCATGGCTGGGGCGAGTCAGGCATCTTCCAGGAATCCTCCGGTGCACTCTTGACGCGTGAGGCGTGTATCCAGGTCGGATGCTTATCAGTTCGCATGGCTGTGCGAGTAACTGCAATAATCTCCTCCGGATCTCCAAATGGCGGGTCCCACTGGCCCTTCTTATGAAACAGCTTTACCAGCACATGGTCTTTCAGGCGGAACGTGTGCGTCGGTTCTGTGGAAGAAAAAGGAAAAGCATTATACACTTGTTCAGACACCGTGCACAAATATTTAGCTAGCTGTGTAGCATATTCTTCCTGTGCTAGCAACAAGTCATCCGCCATTATCACCATTCCCTCGGACCATTTCCAGGGGAAGGGGAAGGGTCGTCCCATCAGAATTTCAAAAGGAGAGAATTCAGATGCCCCGGGGGTTAGCCTAATTTCTGCCAATACAGCTGGCAGATACACTGGCCATCTTCCTGGGGCGTGTTGTGTAGCCTTTTTAAATTTTTCTTTAATTGTTCGATTCATTCGTTCTACTATCCCTGATGACTGTGGGTGATATGGGATATGACATTTCCAATCAATGGCAAACATCTGAGTAATCTGTTGTACATCTTAGAGGTGAACGCTGGTCCCTGATCAGAATCTATAGAAAGGGGACACCCAAAGCGGGGAATAACTTCCTTACAGAGAATTTTTGCTACTGTTCTAGCATCTTCCTTAGTCATGGGAAAAGCCTCTGACCACTTTGAAAACCTATCTACAATGACCAACAAATACTTATAACTCCCTATCGATCGTGGCATACATGTGAAATCTACTTGTAGGGCCTGAAACAGGCCTTGGGGTGGGGGTAAATGTTGCAATTGTCCTATAGCTATTCCCTTCTGAACATTATTCCTAGCACATACTAAGCATTGACTCAGTTATGATTCTACTAAATGAGGCAGATCTCTACAAACAAATATTTCTTGTAACTCCTTAAGAACCGTCTTTCTGTTTTTATGCCCTACCCCATGTACTTGGCCAATTAAGAGAGGGTCTGCTGCTTTCGGTAGCCCTCTTCGCCCCCCCCCCCTTTTTCCTGCCAAATCTGTGCTGAATTTAAACTCATATTATGCTGTTCCCAATACATAATATCCTCAGGATCTGCAGCAGCCTGCAAGTGGTGCAGAGGAAAAGAATGCTCAAGAGGGGAAACATAATACTCGGACAGTAAAGGATCAGACAAATAATAAGAAACTGTCAGCATGCCCTGAGAGATATTATTACTATGTAAAAGTTCAATTTGGGCTTGTGCACACTGTTTGGCTGCAAGATCAGCTAAGGCATTACCTTGAGAGGCAATAGAAGTGTCATATCTGTGTGCAGTACATTTAATAACGGTGACTTCTTTGGGTTTACATAAGGCGGCCAGCAGTTCATTAACCAATTGTGCATGAGAAATTGGTTTACTGTCTGCCGTTTTCCAACCCCTATGCCCCCATAAGAGACCAAAATCATGTACCACCCCAAAGGCATACCTGGAATGTGTATAAATGTTAACACGTTTATCAGCAAATAATTCACAGTCTCTAGTAAGCGCTACCAATTCTGCAGCTTGTGCAGAACCATAAGGTAATAACTGGGCTTCATGCAAAATATTTGGAAGTTCTACAATGGCATAAGAAGCAATGTAGGCGTTGTCTGCGGGACGGACACAGCTCCTGTCCACAAATATATGTGGAGCGTCCGGGAGTGGGGAGGAGGGCAAATCGGGACATACTGACGTCTCAAAGTTAATCAACTTTAAGCAATCATGTTCTTGGGGCAACTCGGAATCATCTACTGGGCGCATTAAGGCCTGCAAGGCCAGCATCGGGGTAAAGGCAGCGGATTGCTGTTTAATCGACAACCCTTCAGAAGTTGTTAAAATCACCTCATACCCACTAAGGCGCTGGGCTGTCATGTGTTGCATAGTAAGGTTCTTTAACACATTTAAAACAAAATGGGTAGAAAACAGAATAGTCTCATGAGACAGGGTAATCGGGATAGTCATCTGTATGGCAATAGCCGAAGCCGCCAGGGCTCGCAAACATGCAGGCATACGCTGTACCTGGAGGGGCAATTTTTTTGATAAATATGCGACTGGGCGCATTTCCCCCCCCCCCCCCCGTGGTCTTGAGCCAAAATAGCTGCCATAGTTCCTCCCTCTTCCCTTACATATAAATAAAACATTTTCCCATAGTTGGGTAGTCCAAGTGTAGGAGCCGAGATAAGCAGCTTTTTCAAATTAGCAAATGCAGAAAGCATTTCTTCGGTCCATTCAATAGATGCAGAGCCTGGTAACTGCAAAGTAGCCCTTCGCAATATGGAATCCCAATAAGCACAGTCTGGGATCCAAGCGCGACAGAAGGATACTAATCCAAGGAAAGCCAGCATTTGTGTCACTGTTGTTGGAGGAGATAATTTTATAATTGCCTGTACTCGGGTGGGAGAGAGCGCCTGGTTTCCAGGGGACAACACAAACCCCAAGTAGATAACACGCTCACAACACCACTGGAGCTTTTTAAAGAAGCCTTATGTCCATGGGAGGCTAGATGGCAGAGCAAGGATACAGAGTCATTTTCACATTCTGTGATTGTTTTAGAACATAACAACTAATCATCCATATACTGGGGAAGGGTGGAAGAACAAGGCGGATGCCACATTTCAATTGATGCCTTAAGAACAAGAGAATATGCTGCCAGGGAATCAATGTATCCCTGCGGCAGGCGAGTCCAGGTATATTGTTTGCCTGCATGTGTGAAAGCCATAAGATACTGCGTGATGAGGTCCAGGGGTACACTAAAAAGGCATTAGCTAAATCAATAACCGTAAAGCATTTGGCTTACGTAGGAATAAGAGTAAGTAGCCCGGAAATATCGGGCATCACCGGTGCCAGTGGGACAACAAGCTGATTTACGGCCCGTAAATCCTGGGTAAAATGGAACCCATCACCCTTAGGGACAGGATTCACGGGAGTATTATAAGGAGAAACAGTAGGAACTACAATACCTGCTGCGACAAAATCCTGGACCATGGACTGCAAGGCAGTTTCCTTAGGGTCAGACAAAGGGTACTGTCGAATACAGATGACAGCTTGAGGATCCTTCAAACGTGCCACGTACAGGGGACCAACCCAGCGTCAGTTGGGGAGGTGGCCCACAGTTTAGGAGGAACCTTAGACAACCCATGCGCCTCTGTAGAAATCATATTCAATAAAAATGGAGTGCAGGGCAAAAGAGCCATCTGAATTACTAATAGTTACTGCTTCTAAGCGACACAACAGGTCCCGCCCCAAGAGACTCACTGGACAGGAGTGAATAATCGTAAATGAATGTGTAAACAGAACAGTATTATTACCAAGTGCAAAGACAGACAACGGGGGTGTAATCCATGTGGGAGTAGAGGTTCCATTTATCCCAACTGAGGCAGGACCTGGCGTTAAGAGTTCCCTACAAACAGAAGCATGCAACGTAGAGCAAGTTGCTCTCATATCAATTACAAAGGAGACTTGCTGGCCATTAATGCACAACGTACAACAAGGGGGCTCCTTCCATCCACCCATTAACTGAGCCCAGATTGGAACCGTTGCCTCAGGGCAGCCCTATGGGCGTTGCGGAGGCCGTTGCCATGTAATAGGGATAACAGGGGTTGTGAAGCTACTAGATGGGGGAGGGAGTGGTGCCGATGGCGTTGCAGGAGGGGGCAAGGCCCCCCTCCCTGAGTCGGTATGGGGCCGCTACCTGCTGCGTAGGGGCACTCATTTTTCCAATGTCCTTGTTGCTTACAATGAAAAGAATTTTATCAATGTACTGTACCTCATGTCATCATGGATGCTTCTTAGCTCACCACTTCTCCTGAGGGATTCAACCTGCAGGCATCTTGCACACTGAAGCAGTTCCATGCCCTGGTTCTGACTCTCCATCTGGATAGATGTAGAAGTGCTAACGGGGGCAACAGCTTTGGTAATGGGATGCCACGTGGATGTACACTGCACTAGTAAACAATCCTATATCATCTCTTACTGCCACAACCTTGTTACAGCCAGAAAACCCTTCATTTACTTCATACAATCAATGCCTCTCTCAGTGTTTACCAGCCAATTGGCCCTATTAGGAAAGCTGTGCTAGGGCTGTCTTCCGTCACCATGAAAAAAAATTATAGTGTCAGCTTTTCTCCCCAGTAGAATCTCCTTTCTCTGGATTACTATCCATTGCCTAGTTGGATAGCTAGCTAGATAACTGCTAACTTTCTTAAGGTAGTCACACACATCTGTGGCCACTCGACCTCAACATGCTCGTGTTAAAAAAATTTGTCTTTGCATACTATCATGCATTCTTCCCTCTTTCCACTAATATCCCTGACACTTAAGTACAGGATTATTAGATAAATCAGACAGCATTCTTGAAACAGGTTCCTGATTGCGTGCAGTGTTGATGCAAGGATTGGAAGTGCCCTAGGTGGGCATTTCATCTTGCCACCCCCACTCCCATTGCCACTCTTGCTGTCCCTCTCTGGGACCTCCAGCACAGCAATAAACCCCAAATCATGATACAGTGCTTACTAATACAGTCTGGCGCTGTGTCACACTTTCCTCTTCCCAGATGCCACTTCTATCTCCCCACCTCTGATGCCGGAGAGGAGGGACGAAAATGGCACATGGAAGAGGAGGAAACTGCAACGCCTCACCGGACTGTATTAGTAATGTCATGGCGCAAGGCAGGCAGTGCCTATGGAAATAGAGGAAAATGTCCAGGGCAGTTTTAAAACCGGCAGTGAAAAGCACATGGCTAGGGGTTGCTACGGGCAACCAACCAAAACACGAGCACCGGCTGTAGGAAAACACCCAGGAGAAGCATTACATTATAGCTCATCAGAGGGGCAGGAACAGCTGCAGGGATCTGAGCTAACAAGGGACTCAAGAAATGACGCACTTAAAATAAGGTCAGTTTTGAGCAAAGCAGATTCTGTCTCAGATTCAGTCTCAGACTCAGGCAGAGACACATGCCGAGAAGCAGGCAGAAACACAGACACAGGAGAAAGACACACGGAAAGGACCCATGGGAAAGGAAAGAACAGAGCTTGTGAGAGCCAGGACATATACCTGAGAGCTTCTGACGTGGATTTCATCTGCACCTCAGAGGAGTTTGTACCGGAGGAATTACCCGAGGTTAGTGCTGGAAAGTCAGGCTGCACTGAACTAGAGTCCAGCTGGGGACCGAGAGGGATTCCATTCAACAAACCACGAGGAGCTGTGAGAGGGAAATCCCACGAGAGCAGGTACCTGGGGAGCAAGAGCTCTTATCCTAAAGATATTTCCCAGCTAAGAGAAAGACGTCCTGTGAGGGGAAGTGAAAGGGAGAAAAGTTTCAACTTCCCGGTTGCAAAGCGTTCAGGCAGAGCTCAGCCTGAGGAAAGATATATTACCTGTAATAGAGGGGCACTGGATTTTACTTACAATAGTCCTGAGGTGTATGGCCCTATAAGGGGAAAATCCACAGTGCACGGTAACCTGCCTTTCTACATTGATAGAGGGGAGAGAAGTCTTGGCCAGGAAGAGGAGAGATTTCTAAACGCTGTTACACCCTACAGCCTTACCAAAGATAATAGCCAGGAAGTTCATGAGGACATGGAATGTGACTTATGTGCAGAGAATTCAGATGATTGCAAGATGGACTGTACATTGGTGTTTTCAGACAGTGTGACCTCTTTCTGTTAAAGCCTAAGAAAGCCTGCTAAAGAGAAATCTGTGTAGGAGCACAGATTTCACTCAATAGCTTTTTGTGAAAGAAAAAGCCTGTTTTCCCACTTTTGTTTCTTTAACGCTGACAAGAAGCATTTTCTTTGTATTTTGTAGTCCCCTATTTGTGTTATGCCAGTATTATGGTTTAATTTCCTTTGTATCCTGTTTGCAAGAATTCTCCCGGGAAGGGAAATAAATACCTCTTTATAAGCCTAGCTGCTCGTTCCACAACTACACTCTTTATTTGAAAAGCTAGTGGGACTTCACCTCCCAGGGGGCACTACGTTGTCCCTGCTACTAAAAGAAGAGGGCCACACCGAAACCCCAGGCGTCCGCCTTCCGGGGTAGTAGGTGCGTGACAGTAAGCACTAAGTCACGGTTTGGGAGGCTATTGCTGCCACTGCAGGCCCCAACGGCAATTGGTGCCCCTGGAGGGTTTGCATCCTAGGCAGCCACCTAGTTCATCTCGTGTTAATGCCTGTCCTGATTGTCTGACCAATTACCAAATGATGGACTGAAAAGGATAGCATCTCAACACTATTGCACTCACTCTGATTTCAACTTGACACTCAGCACTGCTCATTGCAGTATGCTGCTGGGCTCTCACCACTCTTTTTGCAGCATGTTGTCCTCTGCGGCAGTTCCTTTTCCTTGAAGCATGCTGCACTGTCAGATCTTACTTCATTTACTGACTCTGGGTTCTGCGAATGGAGGTGCAAACAAATTTTGAAGTGCTGCCTGAAAACCGCTCCTACCGAAGAGTGAAGATCACTTTTTTCTAGTTGAGAAGGGGAAAGGACCACCCTCCCCTCAATTGGGTGCGATTCATGGTTCTGAGTTGTGACTTCTCCTTATTTGGTCAGGTCAGGGGGAAGTTGGAATGGGGAGATGTTGATGGGGAGGTAGGGAAGAGTTTATGCTGAGCACCCTGGAGGAGGAGGAGGGGAAGGAGAGAGGCTGGCACAGAGTGTAGGAGGTACACTTGGTTAAAGATTGATCTTGGGTGTCAGATATTCATGGGCCAGTCCTGTCACTGTCACTGTCACTAATCTTATTCAGTGTTTTTGGTTTTTTTATACACAAGCTAAACATGTTGCATTTTTCTTATGCAGACTGTTTTCAGATTTTAGAAGTAGCAACACACATGATGGCACTGGCTATTTCTCAGCTGTCATTTTGTTTAAAATCAATAAGGGAGTAGGTGGGAATTAATTTGTTAAAACTCAACCTTAACAAATCCGTTATACAGGGTTGGTTGGCAAGCTGAGCTTTGCCCTCAAGAAACCTGTGATTTGGGTTTGACAAAACTCAAATTTCAAACCAAGATCAAAAGCTTAGGCTTCTCTATAGATTCCTATCTATCATTAGAGGATCAGGTTTGCCATGTTGCTCATTAATCCTCTGTAGCTTTTTAGATGTTGCAAATATGAGCTTTATTGAATCAATCGGATTTAAAGAAGATCGCACATGCAGCAAATCTCTCATTGTGATTATTGTAACCTTTTGTATCGTGGGCTGCTGAAAGAATTAATGAGTTGTTTGCAATTATTGCAAAACACGGTGGCCAAAATCATTTTAAAAAGAAGGGCGCGGGCAGGGTCCCGGCGGCCGAATATAACCGGGGGCGAGCCCCGGCGCGGGACCCTGCCCGCGTAGAAGGGCTGGCGGCTTGAGGGAGAAGGGGGGGGGCACGCGTGGATGCGTCATTTAAACGTATTGGCTCCGCCGCGGGGATGTGTGCAGCGGGAGCCAATCCGAAGCAAGGCAGGCCATGTGCTGCGGCAGCGAGGACGCTCGCCGAGCACATGGTGTGGAAGGAGGGCAACTGGCTGGTGTCCCGCCCTCCCACCCTGTAATGATAAAGGGTGGTGGGGGGTTGGGGGTGTCACAGCAGGTGGGGGGGGGGAGAAGTAGGCGGCGGGATCCCGGACGTTTCCGGGGTCCGGAGCCCTAGGCTACTTGGGGCAGGGGCAGGGTGCCCGTGGCCCGGATAACCCCTAGCAGACTTTTGCTAGTGATATGGCGAAGTCAGGCAGGGGTGGTAGTAACTTGACCGGTGGTTTGACCGGCGCAGGTGCGGTAGTGTGGTCACCTTGCTAATTATATGGCTGGTGAGGTAACGCTCCGCTGGGGGATTGGTTGTTGGGTTGTTATTCATGTTTCAAATGTTAAGATGTTATTGGGCAATAAAGCTGCGACCTGTTATACCAAATTATGTGTGGTCTGAAGTTTGTTAGAGTACAAAAGGGTAGGGATAAGGTTGGTGGGGCTGGGCAGGGGAAGCGCTGGGTGCAGCTCCCCGGTTAGAGGACTTTAAGGGAGTTACCCATGCCATTTCTAGATGTTCTTCACTGGTTGCCTATAGACCCGAGAATCATCTTCAAACTGCTGATTCTTTTTAAGATAGACCAATCTCATGAACAGTCATATCAGTCCAATTTTCTGTCTACGTATCTACCATCAAGAACATTTTGGGACATGTTTATAAAGGTTAACACATGTTCAGTGCTGCCACTGCACATTTATTTCTATGGGCTGTTGCAGCACTTAACTCACATTAACTTTCATTAATGCACATTAACCTTTAGTAAATATGCCCCTTTGTTGAAACATAGATTTTAGACTTGTGATTTCCATGTTTAAAGTGCTTAGATTGTGTGTTTAAAAGAAATCTCACATTATTAACGGCAGCACTTCAAATTTGGAATTTGCTTCCAGCAAACTCAAGTTAGTGGCTCTGTGTTTCATATACAGGAAGAGATTGAAAACCTAACTTCATGAGGAGTCTGGAACATCTTATATGTGCCTGGGCGCAGCTGTCAATCCTGACATGACCAAAATTGTCCACATATGTTCATTCGTTATATAAAATTGGGAAGACGTGTGTGACTTCTTGACCCGTCCAGGCCATGTCCTAACTACGTTCCTGACATGCTGCCTTGTAATTTCTATATATTGTGGCATGGATGTATACATTTAATCCTTTCTAAAATTGTTGTTTTCATGTGGATGCTATTTTCACTTGTAAATGCCAGATTTTCCATGTGGAAATGGTGTGAATAAGGCTCTAAAATACCCTTCAATGCATCAAAGTAATTCTTTATCAGTGCACAAATGCAAGAAAAAAATTATAAAATAATGTATGACTTAAACTATACCTTGTCTGTATGCAATTTGGGGATTTAGTCCTCTGATTTCTATTAGTGTAACTGTGGAGAAAAAAGACATTTTATCATGTGTCATGGGGTGCCTTACTGTTAAACTGTATTTGTCAAAAACTGTCATATGGATATAAAAAAAACAGGGCCCTTGCGACCTGAAGATCCTCTTGTCATTTTATTTATTGGTACTGTAGTTTTGCAGATTTTTTCACACAAAAGGTCCATCCATTTTGTAATCCATCTTTCAACAACAGTGAAGTAAGATGGTGCTAGAACTGGAACTTTGTCAATTAAGCCACTTTTCAAATTATAGTTTTGCCTAATTTAAGTATACATTTTTTTCATTTATTAAAGGATATGTATTCAGTATGAAAACCTATCTTGGTCATGGTGGAAGAAGGCTGGGGATTAGCATGTAAACCCAATACCCTGTTCTCTTTTTCTGTATTTGAAAATTGTGATAAAATGTGTATTATTTACTGTTCTTTTATTTTTTTATTTATGTAACCACATTAAGCAGAACTGATCCAATGAGTTCAGACCATTCAGGTTATTTATTTAACCTTTTTATTTTATATACCGCTTTCTTTTTCTTTTATATACTGCTTTATCTGAAAGTCAAAGCGGTTTACAGTGTAACTTACCCTATGTTCTATGTAAAGGCATATAGCTAACTTAACTATATATTTTTACATAGAACACAACTTAGAGTGAACTTCTAAATTCTTACATAGTATCAGGGAGTGGAGCTAGCCACCATCCAAGATGGCAGCCTAGGGGAATTGCTCCGAGGTACTTCAGAAAATCCTGATGATCTTTCTCCCCGTACTCCCTTCGGGGATCCTTTGTTCACTTAACTGGCTCATTAAACATGACCGCAATAAAACCTGCTAAGCTGGATTACCCTTCATTACAGAATCAAAGAGTAAAACGTTCTAAACCAGAGCCGCTGTCTCCTAGCAAGATGGCTACCAGCCACGATTCTAATGTCAGACTGAACGTTATCCTCACAGAGATCCAGCATATTAAATATTTGGTTTCAATAATGGTGAATCCTTAGAAATTATGGGAACTGAGTTGTCTGCTGTCAAAACACAATTGGATTCCTTAAACCCCAATGCAATGATCTTATTGATAAAACAGTCAATGTGCACGAGGAATGGATCACCTCTTTTACAGAAAAACATAAAAAGAATAGTGTTGCTTGAACGACAATTGGAAGATATTAAGAACAAATCTCGGTGAAACAGTATTCACATACTTGGAATCTCTGAAGGGGCTGAAGGCACCAACTTGATTTTATTCTTGGAAACGTTGCTTCCCAACCTGTAAAACATTAAATTTGAGAGGCCTTTGTTTGAAAGGGCTCACTGGGCCCCGTCACACCAAGTACAGCATGTTAAATATTCAAGGCATTTTGTGCTGAAGGTTTTGCATTATCTTCAATGGCACATCTATAAAACCCAGTCAAATATGAGGTACATATGCTCTTGTTCTTTCCGGATTTCAACAAATCAACCATGGACCGACTGTAAAAAACATTTAGTGTTTTGGCCCCAACTGTAAAAATTACAAATGCACTTATGGCCTGCTGTTTCTGGCTCACATAAGGGTCACTCTTCACAATCAAATGTGCTTCTTTGAAGATCCAGAACAATTGAGAGCCTTTCTCCAAGACTTTGAGGAAATGGGCATGGATTGATATTCTGCTATGGGAGATCAAAAGGCTTGGTTCCATGCTACTGCCATGGTGTTTCATGGTTCCGGTGATATTGCCATGAACACAGTACCTCTACTTCATTTATAAAGCTCACGTCTTGGTTCATTAATGATTCTGTTGAACTTTGCAAATCTTTCTGAAGCCCCAGAAGGCATTGGTAGATGATATTTCTAATATGAGCTAGGTTATGTATTGGAATGAGCATGAATATGGTGCATGACTGGCTAGTGTGGCCACATTTGATGTCTGAGAGTGTTAGGGTGTTTTTGTCTCAAGGAAAGGGGTATGCAAATATAGTATTAAAACTGATTAGGACAGTTTTTCGCTGACCTCCTCAGTTGCAAGCATGCCTGGCATATATATGAGGATTGATAGTATGCATGGATTGGTGAGTCGGGAGTGTGCGTGGATATTTGTGCTTCTTGAACAGTGGGTGTTGGGGAAGAGAGTGTTGTTTTGTAATACTGCAGGGTATCTTCCCTGATTTGTGATAGGATTGTGTTTTTTTCTGTTGTTGTAAAGGAACCCCTGGCCATACTACTCTATTGTTTAGTACTACACCGATTAATTGTGTTCTTTTTCTTTTTACTCCCATTGGGAAACGCATGCTGTGTTTTCAGCTTTTATTTTCCTTCCTTTTTTGCCTTTTTGTTCTTGTCCTTTTCTTGTCTGAATTTTGGGGAGCTGACGGCCTGGAATCATGTTTTGCAGTGGCAATAATTACCTTTTCTTAGGGTTCTATCCCTTAATGTGAAAGGGATTAACAATCTGATCCACCGTAAGATGATTCTCCTCTACCCACTTGAATCTTTCTGAATCTAAAAAGCTAGGGTTGGGCTCCTATCATTTGGTAACCTGTTACCCAGTCTTGGTAAAGAAAAATGTTGTGATCCTAGTACGCAAAGTCCTTGCTGTGGTAGTTTTTAACACCAAAACTGATTTGGAAGACAGGTGGGCTAAAGCACTTCTGTTGATTTGGGGGAATAGAACTAGCTTTTGTCACTCTTTATGCCCCCAATTCAGATATTCTAGGATTTTTCCACTCTGTTTCTAAAGAAATTGATGATCTTGGAAGAACTCCGGTAATATTAGGGGGAGATTTCAATCTAGTCCTTGATAACCTTCTGGATAGAAATTCTAAATAACCAGGGAAGCCTTTGAAAGCATTCCAGGCAGTTCAGGGTATGATGGAATCTCCATGAGTCAACCAAGCCAAAATCCTCCAACAGCCCACAGAAAGAGATTACACCTTCTATTCTCTCCCACAGAACACTCCATTCTCGATTGGATGCCTGGGTTGAATGCCATTGAAATATACAGTATCTACAGTATATCCAATCATGCAGTGATTTTTGCTTTATCTGGAAATTCCCCAAATGGATCTATCCCAATCCTTCTGGAGGCTGAACAGATCTTTACTTGGAGATTAACTTTTTCTTCCCATTGTCTGGAAGTTCATTTCCACTTACTTTGAATTTAATTCACCAGTGGATACTTCTCAGTAGGTATGGTTGGAAGCTTTTAAGGCGAATATGAGAGTGATAATTACTAGTTATGCCATTGGGGTAGCAAAGAAATGGAAACAAGAGTTGCAAGATTTGGGTCAGGAGATTAAAATCAATGAACAAGTCCCGCTTCAGGCCTCCAACCCTGCCATACTATTACAGTTATAGAAGCTTAGATATTAGATACAACAAGAGCCTTAGCAAAGAGGCTGGTCAGATCAAATTTCTCAGCAAAGATGATATTTTTCTGAAAATAATAGGACGGGACGTTTATTGGCCAATTCCTTTATTTTGAAAGTCCAATGCTAATGTTGTTGGTTTATTGGACAAAGATAATGTTTTATTAACCAAGTACTTGGCCATCTTAGAACGCTTCTGTGCCTTCTATGAGCATCTTTACTCTTTGGAGATCACAGGAGAACAGAGGTAGTTTGACCACTTGGTAGGTCACTTGAAGCATCCTATCCTGTCGTTGGAACAAGCAGTGTTTGAAAAAGATCTTCAATTGGATAAAATTATCCAAACTATCAAACAAATGCCCACTGACAAGGTTTCAGGTCTTGATTGGATTTTCATTAACATTTTACAAGACATTTAGCTCTGTGCTAGCCCTAAAGTTACTTGGATATTAGTCTGGGTTCCTTCAGCAATCTCCATCCATCAGTGGGCTCCTTTGCTGCAGCCACTATTGTGGTACATGAGAAGCCATGGTATGACCCCCAGAAAGTAGGAAATAATCATCCAATTTCATTACTAAATGTAGATTATAAAATCTATGCGAAGTGTGGCAAAGTGTTTTAAGGATTGAATAACCTTAGAAGTACTAAGCACTTGGCCACAGTAAGAGTGAGCTGGAAGCTTCCATGAAGAAACCAGGCAGTACTAGATTATCTACGGTTATTCCATCCTTAATACATCCAAATCAATGTGGTTTTGTAGAAGGTTGCTCCACCATGGACAATGGCCGGCTCTTATGCAATGTCTTAGCAGTCACCCTTTGATTTGGCCTTGTCTATGGTGGAGCTATCATTAGATGCCGAGAAAGCATTTGACTGATTATAATGGCCCTTTCTGTTTCGGTCGTTGGACTGGGAGGAAGGTTTGTTGATATGATCAAGGTGCTGTACATCCACCCCACTGCATTGATCTGTGCAAACTCTGAGTTATCACGGGTCTTTTCCTTAAGTAGGGGTATCCACCAAGGTTGTCCCTATCCCCTTTATTATTTAACTTGACTTTGGGACGTCTAGCACTGATAATACTAAAACACCCAATATTGTAAGCCTATATCTTGGAGAGAATCAAGTCAAACTTTCCGCTTATGCTGATGATCTGGTGCTGTTTGTTGACTTTTCTTCCATTCCTGCTGTGCTATCAGTCAGCAAGCAATATTCTGCATTATCTGGGTACAAAATCAGTTTGGTCTAAATCTTTGGTTTTTCCTATGAGCAAATATGTTTTCAAGACTAATCTAGTTTCCTTCCTGTTCCAATGGGAGAGTACTTCTTTCAAATATATTGGGGCCCGATATTCAAAGGCATTTATATGGTTTACAGACCTATAAACTATGTAAATGCCTCCGAGAGGGATATTCAGTGGCGCTAACACGGTTAGCGCCGCTGAATATCCCAATTATCTCTGCTACACACCCCGATGCTAACCACTTGGCATTGGGGTATGTTGTGGGCGTTCGAGGGGCAGCACCAGTCGCTAACTGGGCAGCAGCGATATTGCACCACTGCCCAGTTATCACCTCTGAGTAAAATGCCAGCTTTTTCTGCTCTTATCTTTTACCCATGGGAGCTAATCGGGCAGCGACTCAATATCGCCTCTGCACAGTTAGCTTCTGCATGCTTGTGGGCTGTGCGATGACCCTGGATATTCAGTGCTGGAGCCGCATATGATCCTAGGATTAAATAGCCAGGGTTAAAGGTTGGTGGTGACGGCTATGCACCGTAGCGATGCATAGCCATCCCAGAAGAATATCAGGCCCTTTGCATCTGATTTTGCCCTACTATTGCAGATACTATTGCTAGAAACATCACTGACTGTTTCAGCTTGGTAAAGTCGCTGGTCACTAAATGGTCCCCCCTATATCTTTCATGGTGGGGTTGCATTGAAACAATCAAGATAATGATAGTCCCTAAGGTTAACTATGTTTTAAGTATGCTTCCCCTAGTCTTTGGTGCTTTATTCTATTAAAAAAAAACTAGAACAGGAATTGGTCTCCTTTTTGAGGAAACATAAGCCCCCTGTAAAAAAAAAACTAGAACAGGAATTGGTCTCCTTTTTGAGGAAACATAAGCCCCCTGTAACACTGCCTGGAAATTGAAGTTGCAGAAAGATGCTGGTGGGATTCAATTTCCAGATTTTCAATGGTATCTTCAGTTCTTTCTGCTCAAGCAAGGTGCCAGATAGGTTAGTGACCTCTCTGGTCAGATGAAACCTGCATGGCTTTCCAAAGAGGAGAAATTGGTCTCTTCTGTCCCAATATGTCTCCTTATTGACATGTGTCGCTCTAAGGCCAAGGGGGTCTCCCCAATAATAGTCGCCACACAATTGGCATTCAATTCGGTCTCTCAATTGCTAAAGGGAGATAATCCACCTCCTTGCAAATTATCCCTCTGGCATAATCCAATGTTTAAAATTCACCAAGAGGTGATTGACAAGTGAAAGTGGCAGGAGAAAAGGTCCATAGCCCTAAGACTGCTTTGGTCCTCTGCCATCCAGCCATTTTTGGAATTACAGCAAGATTTCTGTCTACCAGATAAACGTCTATTTCAGTAACTTCAATTTTGACACTGTATTCTAAAGGTGGGCATTGATCTATCAGATGTAGGGGATGAATGGGTATTATCCAGCATGACAAGCATATTGGCAGGCTCATCTAATGCTGCTTCCAAATATTACTGCATCATTACAGACTGGCACAGTCAGCCCTGTGTAGTTGTCAAAGATTTGGGAATGGGAAATGGGAGAGCCTATGACACGCCTGCAGTGGGGGTCAGTTTTGGGGGTTGTTGATCCGATTTACCAGATCTACCCCTTTATTCTTTTTGGCCCACTGGGCTTTCATTACTCCTATCTTGATGGCAAAATGGTAAAAAGATCAGGGTAATTGCTGCTGGTCCTGTAAAGCCCATATAGGTATACTTTCCCACCTGCTCTTCGGCTGCCCTAACTTGCAGCTTTTTTGGTCATAAGTGTGGGCTAAAATCAAAGATGTCTTTCAACTCGGAAGTAGGGTTGCCAACTTTTTCACCGAGAAAAACCCGACACCTGTGGCTTGCCATGCTCCACCCATTCTCCGCCCCTAGTCCCACCCCTGCCCCGCCCCCAGCCCCACCCACAAAAATTACCGAGGATACGTGTAGGCTAACTTCCTTGGTCAGATAATAATTAAACTGGGAACCCCAAAATCCAAACATGAAATGTACAACACTGGAGAAATAAAACTATAAAGTAATTTCCTCTTGCACTAAACAAAAACGCAAAGATGTTAGCAATACACACTTCCCAGACCAGACATATTCCAGTTAATAAATTCAAAATAAAAAGTATTTTTCTACTTTCTGTTTGGGCGTTTTATTTTTCAGTTGCAATTGCTCCAGTCACTTTCTTCTGGTTTCTTCGTGTCTTCTGCGAGCTATCCATTTGTCCTTTCTTCTCTTTTAGATGTTTTCCATTCTCTCTCTATTTCTGCTTTAACATACTGATTGTTTCCCTTTTGCTCTTTCCCCCAATTCTTTCCTTATTCCTTTATCATCCGTTTAAATTTCACCCTTCCATTCTCAAGCCCCTCTTACTCTCCCAATACCGGCCCATCATAGACTTTTCTTCCACACAAAATATTTTTTCCCCTCTCCATTCTCATTCCCCATCCATTCTAGTCCTCCCCCCAAATCAATTCCCTTATAGTTCTAGGCCCACCCAGCATCCACTCCCTTCTAGTCCCATTCTCCCATGCCCCACATCAGCCCATTTCCAGTCCTATTCCAGCTCTTCATCAGCCCATTTCCAGTGCTAGCCCTCACATCACAGGCCATTTCCAGTCCTAGCTCCCCCCCCCCCAATCACAGCCCATTTCCAGTCCAAGTCCCCCATCACAGCCTATTTCCAGTCCTAGGCCCCCCCCCCACCATCACAGCCCATTTGCAGTCCGAGTCCCCCCGCACCATCACAGCCCATTTGCAGTCCTAGCCCCCCTAATCACAGCCTATTTCCAGTCCAAGATCCCCCTTCCTCCACCATAGCCCATTTCCAGTCCAGGTCCCCTCCACCCCCATCACAACCCATTTCCAGTCCATGCCCCCCCCCCATAACCCTTTTACAGTCCAGGTCCCCCCCCCCATCACAGCCTATTTCCAGTCCATGTTCCCCCCCCCCCATAGCCCTTTTCTGGTCCAGGTCCCCTCCACCCCCATCACAACCCATTTCCAGTCCATGTCCCCCCCCCATAACCCTTTTACAGTCCAGGTCCCCCCCCATCACAGCCTATTTCCAGTCCAAGTCCCCCCCCCTTAGCCCTTTTCCAGTCCAAGTCCCCCCCCTTAGCCCTTGTCCAGTCCAAGTCCCCCCCCTTTAGCCCTTTTCCAGTCCAAGTCCCCCCCCTTAGCCCTTTTCCAGTCCAAGTCCCCCCCCTTAGCCCTTTTCCAGTCCAAGACCCCCCTTAGCCCTTTTCCAGTCCAAGTCCCCCCCCTTAGCCCTTTTCCAGTCCAAGTCCCCCCCCCTTTAGCCCTTTTCCAGTCCATGTCCCCCCCCTTAGCCCTTTTCCAGTCCAAGTCCCCCCTTAGCCCTTTTCCAGTCCAAGTCCCCCCAACCCCCTTAGCCCTTTTCCCGTCCAAGTCCCCCCCCCCTTTAGCCCTTTCCAGTCCAGGTCCCCACCCCCTTACCCCTTATACATTCCAAGTCCCCCCCCCCCCCTTAGCCCTTTTCCAGTCCAGGTCCCCCCATCACAGCCAATGCAGTCCTTGCCCCCCCCCCCCGACCAGCATCGCGGCGGTCTGAGGCTTCAGAGGGAGCCGGGGAAGCCCCCCCGAGGCCCCGGCGCCCTCTGTACAGCCCCCCGCGTGAAGAGCCTTTTCCTTAACGCTGGCGGCTGTTCCTGTGAAGCCGCGAATGCTGGGAAATTTAACCTTTCCCAGCATTCGCAGCTTCACAGGAACAGCCGCCAGCGTGAAGGTAAAGGCTCTTCACGCTGGTGGCTGTTCAGAGGGAGCCAGGGCCTCGCGCGGGCTTTCCCGGCTCCCTCTGAAGCGGAGAAAAGCCATTTTTTTTTGCTCTGACCGCTCCCGATCTTGCGGCCAGAGCAAAAAAACCGGCTTTTAAAGGGCCGGTTTTGCCTCTGCGCCGGCAGCCGGCCTGGCCGTGGAAAAACCGGCCAGGCCGGCTGAAAACCGGCCAGTTGGCAACCCTACTCGGAAGTTAAATTTTCATATTGCAGTTTTTGAGGTCTCTTGTAGGTATATCCTCCATAGCCAAGAGGGACAGACTTCTATTTGATTTTATGATTGGAATTGCCTTTAAGTTGATAGCTGGAAGGATTCCACACTAAAATGGCATCTCCTTTGTTTATATTATAAGTATGAGATGGCATTTGTTGCTCAAATCCTTCAGAACCCACAAAGCAAGTTGAAATGGAAACTGCTGGATGCTTATATAACTGCGTCTCCCAAACATTCTGCTATCGACTGCTGTTAAGATGGTGACTGTTTGCTTGTATGGCCAGGGTGGGAAGGGACTTGTTTACTCTCTTTTACCAATGTTCTGTAAATGTTTGAATGCAACATTTTAAATAAATGTTTTAAAAAATAAATTTTACACAGTATCAGGAGCAGGGAAAAAACTGTGGATTTCTAAGATAATGTGGTTCCAAAAGCAAATCAGTTTGTTTACATAAAGTAATTTACAAGTCCTATCCACAGGTACAATCAGGGTCGGCCCAAGGGTGGCAGAAACCCCAGGGGCTGCTTCTTCCCTGCTGACACCACCTCCCTTCCCCCCTGCTGACGCTGTCCCCTCCCAGCTGCTGCTGCCATCGCCATCCCCCCCAGCTGCCACCGATTCTGTCTTGGGAGGAGGAGGCGGGCAGCGCCGCTTTTGGAAATACTGCCGCTGCCCACCTCCTGCTGCCACTGCCATTGCTGCTGCTGCCGCCCACCCGTGCTGCTGCTTCTGCCGCCCACTCGGGCCAGCCACCTAGCTTGTCTAGTGGACGGGCCGGCCCTGAGTACATTCACAGACAAATGAAATGAATGACAAATGAATGACTGGACAAGCAGCAAAGATATTATCAACTTTTTAGCTCATCTTTCTGGGTAAACTAATCCAGCTCAAATTACAAGCTCATGAATATTTCATGGACCAATATCACTATTTATTTGTCTCTGATTTCATGAACAGACTGGCAGCAGATAACCCCCAAATTCCCCCAAAAATGTAAATCGTTGTCGGAAAAATCCAGTACAAATTAGGTTACCAGTTGTCCCCAATTTTAGAGCGGTGGCCCCAAGTCCCATCTGTTTGGAAGCCTCCTGTCCCTGATTCCAACAGTGGGGACAGAGAGGGGTAGGAAAAAATTATTTTCCATTTAATGATTTCAATGCCAGGGTGAGGTTTTTTTTTTTTTTTTTTGGGGGGGGGGGTTAGAATTTACATCCATTATCTTTATTTTTTGCACAGTATGGGGGAAATAAATCACTGTTTCTTTTTCTCCATCAATTTATCTTCTTGGAAATGATATTGTTGTTGTCATTGGGTGGATGGGAGGCGGCAAGGTAATGACTCCTCTTTCTCCTCCATGCCTTATTGCTCAAACCTGGTACTAAGGCGGCCCTTCCTCTCTTTCCACCCCCCTGCATTTCATATAAGTGTTCCAGATTTGCCTGAAAAAACCTGGCTACCCTTAAGTACACAGGAAGTTAACTACTCACAGGTATCAGATGCAAGCAATACTTCCTGAAAAGATAGTATGTTTAGGTGTGTTTCACGTAAGTGATAGCATCTATTGTGGAGATTTCAGTTGTTTTTAATTGTTTTCTGATTTTGTCTGTCCATACCCAACTGTTTGTGCATGCATAAGCATGTGCAAGTAAATAGATGTCTATGCCCCTTCCCACTTTCATCTAGAATACCTGAGAGCCGCTGTTAGTGGGGACCCCTTTCCCTACTGCTGGAAGAAGAGCTGCAGGCCACAGTCATGGCCAAGAGGAAAGCTGCCCCTGCTTAGTGGAAGAGAAGTCATTGCCAATGATTGAGGCCCAGTGCAGAGCCCATAGGGAGCCCATCTCTCATCCAGCAGAGCAATTGCTATGGCCATATACAGAGCCACTACCAGCAGGGAGCCAATTCCCTACAGGCAGAAGAAGCAGCCATAGACTGTGATGGTGGCACAATAGAGAGCCACCAGCAGAAGAGAGGTCTGCTGAGCATGGAAGATTAGGGGGCAAAACAATAGATGAGCATGTGAGGGAGGAAGTGAGGATGGGCATAGGAAGTGAGAGATGGCAAGAGGGTGAGCATAAAAGGAGAGGGGTCACTTAGGGGTCAGAGGAATGAAGGGCAGGAGGTGAGAGAGCAAAAGGAAAGGAAGAGAAGGAAAACATATAGGGAGGGAAACAGTTGAAGTGGGAGAGGAATTGAAGTGGGGAGGATGGGGAAAAGGGTATGATGGGGGAGGGACTAGAATGTCTATATGCCAAAAGACATAGCCCACTTCCTCCACACCACATAGATGCATAGACACATACCCCACCCTATGCCCATACTCCCCCCTATTCTATGCTATATGTACGTGCATGCATGCTCCCTTCCTATGCCACAACACATACATACGAATGCCCATATGCTCACCCACATACACACTACTGCCATACTACATGCATTTGCACTCCCTTATACCTGCACTCCCATATTCGCATGCACACATCTTTTCCCCATAACACATGAATACATGCGCACACACATGCATATGTACACCCCTATGTCCATGCCATATGCATGTGAAGCCAACTCACACGTAGTCCACCCCCACAATACATATCCCTGGACTACAGACACACACAACTAACACCCCTGGCCCACAGATACACATAGGCATACCCCCATTGTACAGATGTGGACACATGCCACTGTCATAGTATAGCATACACCCCAAGTCACCCCCTCCCCCATCACACACAGATTTGGATATATGCACTCACTTGACACTCCTACCACACTTCCTTCATTATACATACATACATGTATTCCACCCTTGCATCACGCTATATCACTTCATAAATATACAAGCTCACAGACATAAGATGCCTCATACAGACTCAAATCCACTGCTAAATTAATGAAAGACATTTAACGTGTCTTCACACCCAGTCCTACAACAGCCATATATGAGGAAAAGGATATGCACCATTTTGTCACAATGTAAGTGTGCAATTTTTTCAACTTGTTAAGGATTGTGCTGTATCTTCCTGTTAGTGCTATGCACTTGGCCACAGTAAGAGTGAGCTGGAAGCATCCATGAAGAAACCAGGCAGTACTATGCAGATATTCACTTTCCAACCTGAAAATATTATTCTTAAGTTTCAAATCTCTAGTGTTCTATAGACACACATTCATCACACACACAGGGTCTTTGATTCTAAAGAGTTAGAACAATTTCTGTGCTATTATATTTCAGACCATCAAAGGGCATACTTTTTCCATGGGTGGAAGTTACTCATAATAATGCCACACATACATCCACAGATTCTACTGTGTATATGATAGGCACCTTAAAGCCTTCCTTCTCATTCCCACCCCTACTGATAGGCCTATAGCACATGCAGTTATTCGCCGTATGGGGAAGATTTGGCAGGATGTTCATACTGCCTTGTTGAATATGAAATCCACAATATTGTTGATTTCTGGTACTCTAGGGACAAGATACAATACTTGGTTCATTGAAAGGAAATGTTCCTGAGGAGAGATCCTGGGAGTCTGTTTCTAATATACATGCTAACCATCTTCTCTGTCAGCTTCATGCTTGGCATCCTTCCAAACCTGGGCCAAGAGGTCCTGGCCTCCCCCCACCCCCCTTTAAAGAGGGGTACAGTTATGTACTTAACCCTGGGGCATCTGTAAGAGGGAGACTATGGCTTCTTTATGCCCTTTTTAAGGCATTCCAAGTTGTAGCCTGATGATGTGACTTGCTCTGATTATTTCCTTAAAGTATTTAAATGTGAGAACTCCCAATTTGCCTTACTCTTTGATAGGTCCCTCGAGAGAGAGTTCCTGAGCATGCTACTACTTTCGTTTACCTTCTCTTACCTACTTTTGCTTAGCCCCCCAAATCAAATCACCTGATTCTGCTCAATTTTATCTGATGTTTGAAGTTACGCATGGTCAGCCCTCGCTACTACTTGGATGGGAGACTGCCTGGGTATCCCAGGGGCTGTAGACTTCTCAATCATTTCCAAACCTGTTCTGCCACCTCTAGCCGGTATCTTATTCTCAACTATGGTTTTGCCTGCCAGTTTTGTACTGTTTCTGATTCATTGTTATTGTTCTGGCTTGACTGACCACCTTTATGACCTTTTTTCCCCATGCTTTTCCAGCCTCCTACCACCTAACATTCAGAATAATGCTAAACTCTGTGTAGAACACCTCGGGGCAATTTCTGAGTACAGGAGGATTCAACCCAAAGAGAAAGGAGGTTGTTATAAGTGAACATGCACAGCAAAGATCTTCCTGATGCTCCCTCCCTTGAGTTGTGGCAGGTCATGACAGGCATATCAGAGCTCAATCCTGAGAGCTTTCTATACAAAGAAAAGGTTAAATTTGTTACAGCAACATCCATCACCTTCATCAGTAGCACCAGCAGAGATGGAGTCCCAGGAACTTGTCCTATCATTTTTCCCTTCTTATGGAAATAGGAACTACAGTCTAGTTACATCTGCTCAAATATGACAGTAAACAACAAAAGAAGCTGGCTGAATCCATCAAAAGATGTGAAAGAATTGGTGAAAGATAAAAATCTGCTATATTTGAGAAGAAAGTGTAGTTCAACTGTTCCATTTAAAAAATACTCTTGCATTTGGTCCAAATGCTTTATGATGCTTGCTGAAGTGTATTTCATTGAAATCTGAAAAGTTCCCTGGCTCTGCTGTCATATGCCATCAGTGTAAAATAAAAATATAAACACAGCATAACTATATTTTAGATATATTGCAAAGTCAGACTGATGGGATTCATATTTTTGTCAGGCAAACAAAACAAGAAATATATATGACTTAGTTTTTCATTTTGAGTGATGACATTCAGCTAACCCAGTGCACTGTTGTATAGTAACTTCACAAAAGGGTTTACCTACTAAAGATTTCTTCCTTTTTGTCTAGGGGACAAATGTTTAATACAAAAGGTCTTTATCTACAGTATAAAAATGTGGAGCAGCAGAGGGGCAGATGTATGGATTTACAGTTATCAATCAACATAATGAAATGAGAGTCAGAAGCTGTAAAGATGTCTTACACATTGGAACATGGAACGTACGAAGCATGAACCAAGGGAAGTTGGAGGTGGTCAAGAATGAAATGGAACGTGTACAACTTGATCTGTTGGGTGTCAGCGAACTGAAATGGACTGGCATCGGGCACTTTGCATCAGATGATCACATGGTCTACTATGCTGGAAATGAAAGACAAAGAAGAAATGGTGTTGCATTTATAATAAAGAAGAAATTTGCAAGAATTGTAATGAAATACAATGCAGTGAGCGATCGCTTAATCTCTATTCGTCTACGAGGATTGCCTATCAACAAAACTATAATTCAAGTATATGCCCCAACAACAGCTGCAGAAGAGAATGAAATTGAAGAGTTCTATGAACAAGTACAAGCTGAAATTGACAGAACATGCAAACAGGATATCCTGATAGTCATGGGTGACTGGAACGCAAAAGTTGGCAACAAAGAAGAAGGCAAAGTAGTTGGAAAATATGGACTTAGCAACAGAAATGAAGTTGGAGAAAGACTGATAGAATTCTGCAAGACCAATGATCTATTCATCTCAAACACCTTCTTCCAGCAACACTGTACACATGGACTTCACCCAATGGATTGTATAAAAATCAAATTGACTACATCTGTGGAAATCAACGATGGAAAAGCTCTATAACATCAACCAAGACAAAACCTGGAGCTGACTGTGGTACAGATCATCAACTACTAGTATGCAAACTCAAGCTAAAGTTGAAAAAGAGCAAACCACTCATGAATGCAGCAAAATATGACCTTGAGAATATATCACTGGAATTTAAAGACTGCCTGCAAAATTGATTCGCTGCTTTAGATACAAATGACAGAGCTCCGGAAGAGTTATGGAATGACATCAAGAAGGTTGTGTTGGAAGAAAGCAAGAAGTCTCTACAAAAGGTGAAAAAGCAAAAACGGCCAAAATGGATGACGGAAGAAACTCTGAAAATTGCCCAGAAACGCAGAGAAGCTAAAGCCAGAGGAGAAAGAAAGACAATCGCAGAACTCAACAGAGATTTCCAACGTGTAGCAAGACAGGACAAGGAAAAGTACTACAACGATGCATGCAAGGAAATAGAAGCAGAAACTATTAGAGGAAGAACAAGATCGGCTTTCCTAAAGCTACGAGAGTTAAAAAATTGGAATGTTACAAGATGCTCAAGGTTCTATGTTGAATGATGCTGAGAAGATCAAGAAAAGGTGGAAGGAATATACAGATTTTTTATATGATAAAGATCAAGTGGACCAACAGCCGTTTCAACCTGTACCTTATGATCGGGAACCATTGGTGATGAAAGAAGAAGTTGAAGCAGCATTGAAAGCCTTATCAAAGAACAAAGCACCAGGCATTGATGGCATTCCTATAGAAGTATTGCAGCAATCTGATGCAGCTGTTACCATACTTACAAGGCTCTGCCAAGAAATATGGAAGACAACATCATGGCCAACTGACTGGAAAAGATCTGTGTTTATACCAATACTAAAGAAAGGTGATCCAACTGACTGTGGAAATTATCGAACAATCGCTCTGATCCCACATGCCAGCAAGATTCTACTGAAGATTATTCAAAAGAGACTACAACCATACCTGGAACAAGAAGTGCAAGCAGGGTTCAGGAAAGGGCAGGGCCGGCCCGTCCATTGAGCGAGAATGTTTTTTGCACAGGGCCCCGCGTTTCAGGGGGCCCCGCGCAAAAAACATTCTTTTTGAAAAGTAAAATTGAAAAAAAAAAAAAAAAACCTGTCTGCTGCCGCGGTCGGGGCCGCCGCGGCAGAATCGAGCGTGCCGCGGGGCCCCCCTGTGCACGGCAGAGCCTGCCCTCCTTGTAGCAGCTCTCTCTTTGGAGCTGAAGTCAGACGCGCCGGCTTGCAGAGCGCGAGGGAAGAGTTTCTCCCTCGCTGCTCTGTTAAGCCCGCGGGGGCTGATGGGAAGTTCCCATCAGCCCCCGCGGGCTTAACAGAGCAGCGAGGGAGAAACTCTTCCCTCGCGCTCTGCTCTGCAAGCCGGCGCGTCTGACTTTTCAGCTCCAAAGAGAGAGCTGCTACAAGGAGGGCAGGCTCTGCCGTGCACAGGGGGGCCCCGCGGCACGCTCGATTCTGCCGCGGCGGCCCCGACCGCGGCAGCAGACAGGTTTTCTTTTCTTTTAATTTTCGCTGGGCTGGGCTGGGGGGGGGTTAGGAGTGTTGATGGGCTGGGCTGGGGGGGGGTTTAGGAGTTTTGATGGGCTGGGCTGGGCTGGGGGGGTTAGGAGTGTTGATGGGCTGGGGGAGTTAGGAGTGTTGATGGGCTGGGGGGTTAGGAGTGGTGATGGGCTTGGGGGGGGTTAAGAGTGGTGATGGGCTGGGGGGGGTTAGGAGTGGTGATGGGCTGGGGGGGGTAGGAGTGGTGATGGGCTTGGGGGGGGTTTAGGATTGGTGATGGGCTATGGGGGAGCTAAATCTGTATATGGGCTGATGGGATTAGGACTGAAAGTGGGTTGATGGGTGGTTAGGACTGGTAATGGGCTATGGGGGGGCCTCAACTAACAATTGGGTGATGGGGGATTAGGACTGGAAATGGGCTGGTGGGATTAGGACTGGGAGTGGGTTGATGGGGAGGTTAGGACTGGTAATGGGTTGGGGGGGGTTGCTAGGACTGGAAATGGGCTGAGTGGAAGGGGGCTTGAACTGCAAATAGCTGATGGGGAGGGGGGCTTGGAATGGGCTCTTAGGGGAAGGAGCTAGGACAGGAAATGGGCTGATGGAGGGGCTAGGATAGGACTGGGAATTGGGTGTTGGGGGAGCTAAGATTGGAAATGGGCTGTGGTGGGGGCTTGGATTGAAATGGACTCATGGAGGGGCTAGAACTGGAAGTAGGTTCATGGGGGGCTTGGATTAGAAATGGGCTGAGTGGAGGGGAGCTAGGATTTAACATGGGCTGATGGTGGGGCTAGGAAAGGACTAGAAATGGGCTGATGGGAGGCTGGTATTGGAAATGAGCTGATGAAGGGACTCGGATAGGACTGGAAATGGATGGGGGAGCTAGGACTGGAAATGGGCTGATGTGGGGACTAGAAGGGAGTGGATACTGGGTGGGGCTGCAACTAAAAGGGAGCTGATGTTGGGGGAGATTAGAAGGGGATGGGGCTGGGAGAGTGAAATGGAGAGGGGAAGAATATTTTGTGTGGGAGGGAAGAAAAATCTACAATTGGCCGGGTATTGGGAGACTAAGGGGCTTGTTTACAAAGCCGCGGTAGTGGTTCGCGATTGCAGCCGCGGCCCCATTGAAATCAATGGGGCCGCGGCTCCGATTACGATCGCAAACCGCTACCGCGGCTTTGTAAACAAGCCCCTAAGTGGGGATTGAGGATGGAGGGGTAAAATTTGAGTGGATGAAATAGGAATGAGGAAAGAGCAAAAGGAGAAAGATTATTATGTTAAAGCAGATGTAGAGAGAGAATGGAAAAAAACTAGAGGAGAGAAGAAAGGACAAATGGACAGCAGACGATGGAGAGTTAGCAGAAGACACAAATAAACCAGAAGAAAGTGACTGGAACAATTGCAACTGAAAAAAAAATGCACAAAAGGTACAAAGATATCTCTTTATTTTGAATTTATTAACTGGAATATGTCAGCTCTGGGAAATGTGCATCATTAATGTCGGTGCTTTGTTTAGTACAAGAGGAAATTAATTTATAGTTTTATTTCAACATTGTTGTACATTCCAAGTTTGGCTTTTAGGGTTCCCAGTTTAATTATTGTCTTCCTGTTTTTAAATTGTGATTCCTTGTTTGGTGATGGTCTATGTTCTGCATGTGTAACTGAGCTGAGGTATTCTGTTTATGTAATTCCTATTTGACATTGCCACTTGTTCTCTTTCCCCAGTAGGTCATGTATTGTTATTCTCTGAAATGTATTGGTTTAATATTTGCAGTGTTGCCTTTTGATAGGTAGGGTATGGTGCTTTATGAGTCTTGGTAGTGCTGTTAGGATACGGTGGGTTTGCTATGGGTTCTAAATGGGCAGTGTTTGTAGTAGTTCCTAATGTGCCTGGCGGTTGGCACTGGATTATAGTAATGTAGAAATCTTTGTCTTTCTTTATCCATACACTCATGAAGAGGCATGTTTACTAAAAGTTAGTGTATGGTAACATTATGCAAATATTTATGCAAATGAGGCCCCTTATGCAAATGAGGCCCCGCACCGAGTCTCCGCACATGGCCCCGCACCCCCCTTGGGCCGCCCCTGGGAAAGGGCAAGGAACGAGAGACATCATTGCGGATGTGAGATGGATCCTTGAAAAGACTAAAGAATACCAAAAGGATATCTATTTGTGCTTTATCGACTACAGCAAGGCTTTTGACTGTGTAAACCATGAGAAACTCTGGGCCGCATTAAGAAGCATGGGTATACCAGAACACCTGATCGTTCTCTTGCGCAATTTGTACATTGATCAAGAAGCAACAGTTCGAACGGAACAAGGAGAAACAGAATGGTTTAAAATAAGCAAAGGTGTAAGACAAGGCTGCATACTTTCCCCCTACCTGTTTAATTTATATGCAGAACAAATCATCAGAGAAGCAGGATTGTATGAAGACAACAGAGGTGTGAAGATTGGTGGAAGACTCATCAACAACCTTCGCTATGCTGATGATACTACATTACTGGCTGAAAGTGAAGATGATCTGAAACATTTGCTTCTCACAATATTCAATATCATATTTAAAAACATTCTTATTGTTTTGTGTGTTTCATAGATGATGATGGTGCCTGTTCAGTCCATTTATCTGTCTGTCCATCCATCTGCACCTATAAGAGAAAGCATTAGAAACTAGAGACTACAACATCGCCATATCGAAAAGTGCTGGAATCATGATCCTATGAGAATTATGGAAAATGAAGAGGTTATGATCACCTGGATATTGTACAACAGATAAAAAGCTGGATGCAAGGAAACCGGACATAATGATAGAGGAGAAAAACACTAAAATAGTGCTGATAATAGGTGTCAAGTGATTATTCTGTGAATCATGTGGAGATAGAGAAGGAATTGCAGTGAAAAACTAAGAAAGTATGACAGAAAGATGCAGAAATATTTCCCATTATATTGGGGGTCACAGGCCTGATTAAAAACAACCTCTAAGCACCTCTTGATAGACTGTCTTTGGCACAGCGGGGAAGCAAATGGCATATTCAATATCTATGCTGTTTTGCAGTGCCTTTGCAAAAATCTTGCAAAGAACATTTGCAGGCAATTGGATCTTGACATCAGACTCCTGATGCAGCTCAATAGTGAAACGAGGCCATTTCGAGTGTAACTCCATTGGTTGGATGTCATTGGAAAGCTAAGATTTGTTTTGCTAATTCATTTAGTATATAAAAAAATTATTACTGCAATTGAAATCAATAAAGGACTTTGCTTTACGAGTTTTTGACCAGTGAGAATGAGTCCATAAGCCTTTTGAAACTCAAGGTAACATGGCTTCTAGACTTTAAAGGGACATCTCAGAGGGTTTTTCCCCTTTTTTTGAAAAAGTCTTTCTTTAGAAAGAGCTTTTTTGAAAGAGATTATTTTTTTAGGAGATTTATTTTCTGATAACATACAGTTACAACTTTATAAAAAGGTTTTTTTTACAGTGATCGGTGTTTGGTTAAGTTTATCACTGTGGTTAATGTGCAAAACTAACCTATTTGAAGACATTGTCCCCCAGTATCTCTCCGTCTCTGGCTACCTTTAAATCATCTAGGCAAAGGAAAGAGGAATTTTCCCCAAGATTGGAGAGCTGGGAGGGGGTGAGAGGGTGTGTTGAGCCCTTGTCCCTTGGTGCCCTCAGGATTTGGTACCTTTGACATGTACCTGTGTAGCTTACAAATAAATCTGAGTCTGAGATCATCAGATACTATTATTCTGGAATCGGCGGCAGCTGGGGTAAGGCAGCACAGCCGTCCATGTCTGCCGCTGCTGCCCATGTGGGCCAGCTGCCCTAGGCGGCTACCTAGTTCACCTAGTGGACGGGCCGGCCCTAGATACAATCAACAGACAAATGAAATTACTTCTTGAGCTAAGACTGCATGAGCAACAAAGATATTACCAACTTTTTAGCTCATCTTTCCGGGTAAACTAATCCAGCTCAAATTACAAGATCATGAGTATTTCGTAGACCACTCTCAATATTTGTTTGTTTGTCTTTGATTTCATGAACTGACTGGCAGCAGATGGGATCCTTGTGGGCAGCCTACTGCTTGCCAGCTGTGATTATGGCAAGGACCCTTCCTGTTCTGCCTGCAGGGATCCGATCTCCCAAGGAAAGACAGGAAGGGTCTTTGCCATGATCACAGCTTCCCTTCTGCTCAAGGGGATGGGATCCCCACAGGCAGCCTGCTGCATTTTTGGTGGGACCAGGGCATGTGTGGCCCACCCCTTTCTGACACCAATGATCGGTAGCTATCAGAGAGCCACCAACTATCACTATCCTTCACTTCCTAGTGGTTGCTGGTCCTACAGATCTGGGGGTTTTGAGCTCTAGTACTTCTGTTTCTGGGATGTTGTTGCCCTTCCAGAGTTGTATACCAAAGGGGCAGAGGGAAAAGAAGGGTGCATAATGTTGGACCACATTGGAGGGGAGCCTAGGAAAAGAGGAGAAATGCCTGATCACAGGTGACAGGGAAAGGAAAAAGAGAGAAGATACTGGACCACAAAGTGGGAGGAGATGCTGGGCTATAAAGTGGGTGAGAGGGAGAAAACATGGAAATGCTGGATGAACCATGGAGTAGAGTAGTTTGGTGGCAAAAGAAAAAAGAGAATAAGGAGATGCTGGATCATCGGGGGGGGGGGGGGTGGAAAAGGAGACAGAGGGCAAGATACTAGATACGGGGGGGGGGGGGGGAGGAAGATAGTGGGGTGTGGGAAGTGTACTGGGGATGAAAGAAGGGGACTAGGGAAAAGGTAAGTAGGGAGATGAGCTAGGAAAGAGGTGAGACCGCACCTTGAATATTGTGTGCAATTCTGGTCACCATATCTTAAAAAGGATATAGCCGAATTAGAAAAGGTACTGAGAAGGGCCACCAAAATGGTAAAAGGGATGGAAGGATATTCCTATGAGGAAAGGCTTAAAAGGTTAGGGTTCTTCAACTTGGAAAAGAGATGGCTGAGAGGAGATATGATAGAGGTCTTTAAAATAATGAATGGAGTAAAATGGGTAAATGTAGATCGGTTATTTATCCCTTCAAAAAGTAGAAAGACTAGGGGATATGCAATGAAGTTACAATGTAGCACATTTAAGACTAATTGGAGAAGCTATTTTTTCACTCAGCGCATAATCAAACTCTGGATTTAAAAGAGGTTTGGACAATTTCTGGAGGAAAAGTCCATAAACAATTATTAAAGAGCACCGGGGAAAGCCATTGCTTACCCATTAAGCAAGCAGTATGGAATCTTTGTACCTTTTGGGAACCTGACACTACTACTACTATAACTGAACATTTATATAGCGCTACAAGACATACATAACACTGCACAGTACATGTTAAAGACTGTCCCTGCTCATCAAAGCTTACAATCTAGTCACGACAGACAACACAGTAGGTGTAGACATGGCATACATCTAGGGGGAATGGTAAGGAAATGCAAAGGAGATCAGGTGAGTCAAGATCCGAAAGCAGCAGCGAAGAGGTAAGTTTTCAGCCTGGATTTGAAAAGGGTCAGAGAAGGTGCCTGATGTACAGACTCAGATAGTTTGTTCCAGGCGTAAGAAGCAGCAAGGTGAAAGGAGCGAAGTCTGGAGTTGGCAATAGAAGAGAAGGGCACAGATAGAAGCAATTTGCCAGAAGAACAGAGTTTCCCAGGTATAGGGAGAGATAAGAGAGGAAAGGTAGTGAGGAGCTGCAGAGAGAATGCACTTATAGGTCAGCAGGAGAAGTTTGAACTGGATGTGGAAATGGATAGGGAGTCAATGAAATGACTTGAGAGTAATATGAGCATGACGAGGTTGGCAGAAGATTAACTGTGCAGCAGTGTTGAACAGATTGAAGGGGAGAGAGGTGAATCAGAGGGAGACTAGTGACCTGGATTAGCCACTGTTGGAAACGGGATACTGAGCTTGATGGGCTTGATAGACCCTTGGTCTTACCCAGTATGGCATATCTTATGTTCTTATGCTCATTAGTAAAACCAAACATAACAAGTTCAAGAGTGTATGCACTAAGTATTGCACAAGTTGTGTTTTACTGATGGGAAGCATTGTTGGGGATCTCTGTGAGTTAGTAGGTGGGTGTGAGCTTTAGGAACAAAGGGAGAGTGTCTGAATTGCAAAGTGAAAATTGCAGTGTGACAAATGGTGTGTTAACCCCTTTCCTCATATATCTGCAGTAGGACTGGGTAAGAAGACACATGTTACAGTAAATGTTTCTCATTAACATAGTAGGGGATTTTGCTCTGCATGAGGCATCTTTTGCACATATTTTTTATCTATCTTAACATCTGTGTAGTGATACAGCATAATGCAAGGGTGGCATACATGCATGTATAATGAGGGAAGTGTGGTAGGAGTGTACTTATATGTGCATATATCCAAGTCTGTGTGTGTCTGTTGGGGAGGGGTGATCTGGGGTGTGTGCTGTACCGTGAGAGTGGCATGTATCCACATCTGTGTAGTGGAGGTTGGCCTTTGGGTCGGGGGCGTGGGCTGTCTGTGTCTTTAGTCCAGAGAAATGTTGTATCTCCAGGAACCAGCAGGAATGAAGTCTTTACCTATGGGTATCGTTGCTACCAATGGAGCCTATGCAGGAACGCTCCCCAGTGTCCAATAGGAAAGCCTTTGGGAATGTTCCACTACGCCTGTGCATCTGCCATCCCACCTTCCCCAGTCCTCTTCTCAGTTCTTTATTTTCTGTGGAGCCAGAAGGTTGTTCCCTTCCTGTCACCACCAAAAAACCTTTTTTTTTTTTTTTTTTTTTTTAAATTCTGTGCTCTGCCTTTCCGTTGACACCGGTACCTTCCCTGATACCAACCCAGATATGTTCTTCATTCAATTTTATTTTTAGTTTATTTTATCTTTTTATTTTTTGGTGGTTTCACCATCAACTTAGGCCTTGGCCTACTTTTTTCCTTCACGATGGAAAAGCATGTTAGTGGCTTTAAATGGCTTTAAAAAATGTAACAAGTGCTCTGGTACAATTTCAGCTACCGACAAACATGATGTATTTGAAATGTTTGGGCCCAGACCATCTACCAAATGATTGTCCTTTGTGCCAACAAATGACAAAATGAGGCCTAAAGAACAGGGCCAGACAGTATGGATCCCTGTTTTCCCCGGACTCAATTTCAGTAGCTTTGGTATTGTGGAGGACATATGCCTTCTCTCTTGGTTCTCAGGTCTCCTCAAAGCCCAAGCTTAAATCTAAGTCATCAGCATCGAAACCCGATACCGATCCTCAAGGAAAGTCCCTTCATCATCATCGTGAATCACCGAAAGGTGAGTTTGATTTGGATCAGCCTGCCAAACAGCCCCGGTGGGAAGACCAGTCCTCCAAAGCTCAACAGGGGCTCCAGGACACTCTTGAGACCTCGAACTCCAGAGAGCTACTGGTTCCATGCTCTGGGACAGTGGTTCAAAGACCTGTATGTGATTCCACCCAGGCACCAGCCTCCTCCCTCAACCGTCACATCTTGGCTATTGAAAGGAGCTTGGCAGCACTCCTAGCCTTGGACCGATGGTATTGACTGCCTCGGCAGTGCAGGCATCGACGTCTGAATCAAGGCTGATACCTTTAAGGCCGAAGCCAGCCCTCAAGATCATATCAACAGCACCTCTCCCCCTAATGCCTGCTTTGGAACTGGTAGGCATTGTCGATACCCAACCGCCGCTCAGATCCAGTACTGCACTGGCTCACTATTGGAATTGGCATCATGCCTCGACATCGACACGAGACCGTCAATATTTTGATTTTTTTGTCTGAATCGGACTTGTCCTCTTCCGATTCCGATTATACCTCGGAGGAGTCCAGGGCTACCTGAGACATTCATTCTGAGCCCTCTGCACCTCATGAGCGGCATTGATCCCCACCAGAGGATATGTCCTTTCAGGACTTCATTCAGGACATGGCAGTGGGCTTCCAGATTACTGTCACATCTGAAACAGAACAAAGGGCAGAGGAATTGGAGATCCTCCAATACCCCTCTGTGCCCAAGGAAGCAGCCACATTACTGGTGCATCGAATCCTGTAGGATTTAATGCTATGTATGTGGGAGGCCCTGCTAATGGTTCCGTCTATCAGAAAATGGCTCAATACCATCTACCGAATTCCAACATGCCCTGGCTTTCAAAAGCCTCAACTACCACTGGTAGTGGAATCGGCGATGCGCTGCAACAAGAGTTCTAAAACTCATTCTTCCATGCCTCTAGACAAGGACTCCAGGACTCTCAATGCTTTTGGGCGTTGCTGTTTTCAAGCATGTGTGCTCACTTCCAGGATTACTTCTTACAAGCACTATATGGGTATGTATCTCAAGGATATCTCCAGGGATCTAGAGAATTTTGCTCCTATCATTCCTGAAGACAAACACAATAGATTTCTGGCATTAGGCAGAATCAGAATACCTCAAAGTTCCCTACCAGGGCTTCTTTTGATGCCTTTGAGTCTTCCAGCAGAACTTTAGCAGTCTGCATTGGGGTGCTCGCAGAATGGCATGGCTCAAGGCTTCAGACCTTGAACAGTGGTTTCAGGATAAATTAGCCAGTATTCTCTGCTCTGAAGAATCTCTTTGGAAAAGGTTGCAGATAAAAGGCTGGGGAGCTTGAGGTGGATGATCTTTCCCTCAAACGTCTTTCCAGAAAGGAGAGAGACCCAAGAAGGCTTTCTATCCTAAAAAGAAGAAATATCATTATTCTTTTTCACTTGCAGTGGCTTACCATCCTCAGCAGCAACAGCAAAGGCAACGGTCCTCACCAGGCTAAGAAGCCTAAGACCCCTACGTGGGCACAGGCACAGTCGACACCAAGGTTTTGACTCCTTCCTAGGGAACATAGCTACTCTGCCTCTGCAGGGTCCAAGGCCCCTTCGCATAGCAGGCAGACTTTGTTCCTATGCCCACAGGTGGCACCTTATCACTTCAGAACAATGGACTCGCAACATCATCCAAAGGAGCTATCTGCTTCATTTCCAAAGCATACTCCCCACCTCCATAAGAGAAAGGCCTGCAAGGGATTTGCAGGATAATCTCCTGTCAGCCGAGGTGGCAACCCTGTTATCTTAGGGGTCCATAGAAAGAATTCCTCCTGCCCAAGAGGGCAGGGACTTCTTACTTTCTTATCCCCAAGAAAATAGGAGGGTTCAGAGCCATTCTACTGTAGATCTAAGGGATCTCAACAAATTTCTCATCTGAGAAAAATTCAAAATGATTTCCCCCAGTACATTTCTGCCATACCTTCCGAGGAATGACTGGCTGTGTTCTCTAGACCTCAAGTAGGCATACACACATTTGCTGATTTACTCTCAACACAGCTAGAATCTACATTTTCAGTGTCAGCAAATACCTTATCTTCAGCACCCCGAGTGTTCACAAAATGCATGGCAGTCATGGGTGCCTATCTTCGTACTTTAGGGATCTTTGTCTTCCCCTGCTTAGAGGATTGACTGATCAGGGGAGAATCCCCAGAAGAGGTAAAACGTTCTCTTCATCGGACCATTGTTGTGCTCCAAAACCTGGGATTTGTCTTTCCCAAATTGCACCTGGTTCCTTCCTAGCGACTCAAATTCATTGGAGCACGTCTTAGTACTTGTCAGGCCTGAACTTTTCTTCCACAAGATCGCTCTGCCCATCTCATCGAGCTTGCACATACCATAGGGAGTCACAGTGCCATGACAGCTCGAGAAATGCTATGCTTTCTGGGATACATGGCCTCCACAGTCCATGTTGTCCCTTATGCCTGCCTGCACATGCAACAAGCTCAGAGGACACTGTTGTCTCAATGGACCCAGGCAAGATTTGCTTTACCCTTCCTTTTGTTAACTCCCTTCAGTGGTGGTGCTCCCCTCAAAACCTATTCGGAGGGTTACCTTTTCAGATGTGTCCACCTCAATGTACCCTGACAATGGATGCTTCCAAATTCAGGTGGGGAGCACATCTGAACAATCTCACTACACAGGGGCAGTGGACACAGCAGGAGTCTCGGTTGCAAATCAACCTCCTAGAGCTATGGGCTCTCACGAATGCCTTTTGGGTTTTCCAACCCCAACTTTCAGTCAAACAGGTCTTAGTCCAAACGGACAACCAGGTGTCGATGTTCTATGTGAACAAGCAGGGGGAAATGGGTTCCTATCCCCTCTGCCCTTCATCTCTAGTTCTTCTCCATTGCACACTGTATACATCTCAGGATGGTGTACCTCCCAGGTGAACTCAGTCTCCTTGGGGACAGACTCAGCCACATCCTTTGTCCACATGAGTGGACTCTAAATCAGGACACAGCATCTTGGATCTTCCACCTGTGGGGGATCCCCTCAATAGATCAATTCACCACTCTGGAGAATACTCAACTACCGCTGTTTTGCTCGAGGATTCCCTCCCTCAACAGTTAAGCAACAGATGCCTTCCTTCTCCATTGGGGGAAGGGTCTGCTTTATACATTCCCACTCACCCCCTTAATATCCAAAACCCTGTTCAAATTGCAGGCTGACAGGGGCTCCATGATTCTAATAGCTCCTTACTGGCCCTGCTAGCTATGATTTCCTCTGCTGCTTCAACTAGCACAGACTCCACCCCTCAGCTTGGGACATGCACCCAACCTCCTCTCCCAAGATCATGGGATGCTTCTCCATCTCAATCCAAAAGCCCTCCGTCCCACGGTGTGGCTACTGAGAGCATGATATTTGCTGATCTTGACCTTCCTCAACAGGTCAAGGACATCTTAATTACATCACGCAAGCCATCTACCAGGCATTCTTATGCCTTCAAACGGTGAAGGTTCACACCTTGGTGTACCCCAAAATTACAAATTACAACAATACAATTTGCTAAGCAAATACACGGTATCTCAACAACAATCCAAGACAGATACTCTAACCTTAGTGATACATATGTTTCCATGAAACGCCTGTTCATATGTCTCTATGTAGCAAGTTTTGTAAATAGTTTGTAAATATTTTATCCCTGTTATCCAAGTTTTTTGCCCTGTTATCTGTAATCTCATACGTGTTAGCTGTATTGAGCTTTTCTGTTCCATGTAAACCGCACTGATGCTGAATAGTGCGGTATATAAGAAACTGTAAATAAATAAATATTGACCCCTCTGCCTTTCCAGTGGAGTTCCTTTTATCTCCTCCGCTTATCATCGACAGATCTCAAGACTAACTCAGTCAGAGTTCATCTTAGTGCCATCCAGGGGCGGCTCAAGGCAATCTTCTGCCTGAGGCGAGGAATGAGATGGCGGCTCCCCCCCCCCCGTGCGCCTCCCGGCACGACCCCCCCCCCCGCACGCGCCACACCCCCTCACGTGCTTCCCCCCCACACACATGCCTCCCCGGGTGGGGATCTTTCTCAAAACTCCAGTCAGGGACTGAACCAAATCAAAAAGTCAATTAGATAGTGTAGAGCAAATGCAAGATGTTCACACCAAGGAACTGAAAGAAAGAGCGAGAACCACAGCAGTTTATAACTCCAAATTATAATTCATTTGTATTTTGTTATAAACTGCATTATGGTGCTTGCTTTTTCTTTTTGAACGTACATTTTGCATTCACAGAACCCCCTCCTCAACAATGGGTGCAGAGCAGAGGTAGGACATTTACCCACAGAACTATATATATATATATATATATATATATATATATATATATTAAAAAAAAGCTGATTCTGGTCATCTCACCAACAACAAACATTCTCCAGTACCAGGCATATTGGGAACTAATATAAAACTCTACTAAAGTCACTAAAATCTGCAAGGCTAAATCTACCATACCATACCATACCATACCAGAATACACTTCCAAAACTCATACAATAAGGGGCCTACCAAGAAAAAAGCAGCACTATGAACACTGCAATGGGCCCCAAAACATCCATACACCTATTTGAAAAGCTGAACAAGTCAAATTACTACAATACAGATCCCTACGTGCAAACTCCATGTTAACAGAACACCTGGCCTTGGTTGCACACTCAGAACACAGACCCTCACCAAGTACAGAATAAGTGACCACAACCTAAAGCAAAAATAAAAATATGTAGACAAATATTAAAATGAAACCCCAAGAAGCCAGACTCCGCATGCAGTGCCACACCAGATAAAAGATGCAGTTCCCCATACTGTATGAAATATAGGGGTATGTTTACTAAACCGGGATAACGGTTAACCCGGGCTATCTGCCACTAGGTCCCATATTATTCAATGGGACCTAGTTGCAGATAGCCCAGGTTATCCATTAGCCTGGTTTAGTAAACATACCCCATAGATAGCACAAAGTCCAGTCACTAAATTGAAAATAAATTTTTTTTTCTACCTTTGTTGTCTGATGATTTTTGATCATGCTGGTCCCGATCTGAGGTTTCCGTTTTCCTCTGTCTTCTCTTACCTCTTTTTCTATGGTCTATAGTCCATCTGCCATTTCTTGTCTCTCCTTTTGCTTTCTTCATTTTCTTCCATCAACCTTTTTTCAGTCCCAGTAACTCTCCCTAGTATCAGCCCCCTTTACAGCCTCCCCTCCCAGTAACAACCCCCTTGCCTTTCCAGTACTGCCACTGATGTCTATTCTCTTCCAGTCCCCCTCCTTCCCCATTGTCCAGCCCCTTCTAGTTAAAATACCATCGCAGGTATCAGCGAACTTCCAGTCCCAGTGCCCCCTCCCATGTCAGCTCCCTTCCAGCTCCCCCTCTCCCCTGTCCATCTGCCTTCCAGTGCCATCCCCAGGTGTCAGCTCCCTTCCAGCTCCCCCCCCATCTGCTCCCCTCCAGGCCTCCCTGTCTGCTCCCTTCCAGCTCCCCCCCATGTCTGCTTCCTTCCAGGCCCCCCTTGTCTGCTCCCTTCCAGGTCCCCCCCCCCTTGTCTGCTCCCCTCCAGGCCCCCCTGTCTGCTCCCCCCATGTCTGCTCCCCTCCAGGCCCCCCCCCCCAGTGTCTGCTGCCTTCCCACCCCCCCCCCCCCATGTCTGCTCTCCTCCAGGTCCCCCCATGTGTCTGCTCCCCTCCAGGCCCCCCCATGTGTCTGCTCCCTTCCAGGCCCCCCCCCTTTTGTCTGCTCCCTTCCAGGCCCCTCCATGTGTCTGCTCCCTTCCAGGCCCCCCCCCATGTGTCTGCTCCCTTCCAGGCCCCCCCCCTTTTGTCTGCTCCCCTCCAGGCCCTTCCATGTGTCTGCTCCCTTCCAGGACCCCCCATGTGTCTGCTCCCTTCCAGATCCCTCCTTGTCTGCTCCCTTCCAGGCCCCCCCTTGTGTTTGCTCCCTTCCAGGTCCCCCCTTGACTGCTCCCTTCCCTCCCTCCTCCCTCTCCCCCCCCCCTCACCTCACTGATTCATCCTTTAAAATGAAAGCTGCCGCGGGAACATTTCTCCGTTCCCGCATCTCTGCTTTCAAACTGCTGGGTAGCTTCCTTCAATCTTCCTGGAGCTGGCAGAGTGGGGGCTCGAGGTCATCGCTTCCGCCGCCCTTTTGCTTCCTCAGTTCGCCTAATGATAGAACCACCCCTGGTGCCATCTCAGTCTATCACAGGCAGGTGGACAGACACCCTATTTCGTCTCACCCCTTGGTGCAACTATTTATGCAGGGTCTCCTGCCGCCTAAGCCACCAATGAAACCACCACCAGTGGCTTGGGACCTCAACGTGGTCTTGATGCAACTTCTAAAGCCTCCTTTTGAGCCTTTGGCCATCACTTCTTTAAAATTCCTCTCTTGGAAGGTTATCTTCCTCATTACTGTCACCTCATAAGAACATGATGCAATGCAAGATTTACAATTCAAACAATTGGTGACTGCCCCAATGCACCAAAAAGGAAACTTATTAGACCTAATTTTTTCTCCTAGTACTGCAGCTAGCCACGAATCGGACTTCAATATTTCAATCAGTCATGTCCCTTGGTCCGACCATAACCTGATTACTTTCCAAATACCCTCGCAACATGTTCCTGCACCAAATAGCGATGCCTCTAGACCCTCAGCCACACCATGCCCCAGACCTCTTGCCATAGAAGAGTTATCCAAAAAGGTCCTTCCAACTCTTCATCAGAAGTCTGCCAACCTTGAAGAAGCAATCACTAACTGGAACAATGCATTGAAGGAATTTGCCCACCCAACATCCTCCAACAACTCAGAAACCCACAATAGATGTAAAAGTAGAAGACAACATGCTCCATGGTTCACAGCAGAACTCCGTGCCTCCCTCATCGAACTCAGGAAGCACGAGAGGAAGTGGAGACGCTACCGATCCCTGACCCACAAATTAGCCTACCTTGAACTCCTGAAGTCTCACCGTGCGACAATCTACCTCAGAATGAGTGAATATCACGCCCAGCTCCTTCAGTGCTCAATCAATAAACCTAGAGATCTATTCAACCTAGCAAAATCCCTTACCAAGGAACCCTCCCCCACCCAACTTGTCCCAATTCCCCCCCAGTCATATGCCGACTTCCTTCAATCCAAATCCCTCTCAGCAAGTATTCAGCCAGCACCAACAGTGTCCCCTCTCTTCCAAACTCTCACCTCACAAACTTCACTCACACATTTTACCCCTCCTGCAGAGAAGAATATCCAAGACCTCATTGCCAGCATCAACACCTCAACAGCCCCAAATGACCCCTGCCCAGCACACTGGATCAGGACCCTTCAAGTTGAACTCAGCCCAATTCTACTAAACATCATCCGTCTATCTTTTGCAACTGGCTCATTCTCCTCATTACTCAAACAAACTTCAATAAGACCCCTCCTAAAGAACAGCAAACTTGACCCATCAAAGACAGAATCTTACCAACCCATCTCGAGCATTCCTCTGCTCGCTAAAATAATCGAGAAGGTCGTCTACAGACAAATCCAACAACATATAGACATAACAGCACCCCTTGACCCCTGCCAGCATGGTTTTAGAGAATCGCACGGAATAGAAACACTGCTTACCACCCTCACCAACACCCTGAATAGAGGAATTGACAACGCTGAAGATGGTTTTGCTCTCATCTTCCTGGATATCTCAGCTGCCTTTGATTCCATCAATCACAACCAACTACTTACCCGCCTCATGGAAAAGGGCATTCACGGCCTTGCCTGGGAGTGGTGTAAATCTTACCTATCGGAGCGCTGGCAATATGTCCGGGTTGGTTCTAAAACCTCTACACCATTCCATCAACAACAAGGTGTCCCACAAGGGTCCTCCCTATCGGCTCTGCTGTTTAATATATATATGCAGCCGATATGTAACATCATCAGATCCTTCAACATTTCTACTCTTATCTATGCCGATGATGTTCTGCTATTTACCCCGTTCAAAGTCGAACATCCAGAATTCACCAACCTTGTCAACTGCTTCAATGCAATTACAGACTGGCTAACTACCCAAAACCTCCACATTAATTTCAAGAAAACAGAGGTACTCTTCATATCAAGGAACAAAAGCTTCTCTCCTCCCTCCATCCTAAGAGTAAGAGATGCGGAGCTTCCAAGCCGTAAGGCCATACGCTATCTCGGCATTACCCTGGACCAACATCTCGATTTCAAGGAACACATAAAAAACACCACCAGGTCCATCTACAACAAAATTAGAACTCTGAGACATCTCAAACCTATGCTACCTGCTAACGACTTCCGAACCATCTTCCAGGCCCTCATTCTACCTCATTTAGATTACGCAAACTTAATCTTGTATGGCCTACCAAAAACCACTCTTAATCCTCTCCAACAAGCTATGAACGCCCCGCCCGTGTCCTCTGCGGTCTGGCCAGATCAGACCATATTACACCAATACTTAGGGATCTCCATTGGCTACCGATATACTCCAGGCTAACATATAAGATTCTGCTAATAACATTCAAAATTATCAACAACATCGCCCCCAACTCTCTCAAGGAACTGATCACACCTACTCCAAAAACTAGAACTAGAAGGACAGCAACAGACAACACCTTGACTATCTCTAAAGACTCCATAAAGTGCTCACAAACAACCAGGAGAAGAACCTTTGCCCACTACGCACCAAAATGTTGGAATGCCCTCCCTCCAGAAATCAGAGAGATCCGAGACCTTCTATAATTCCGGAAAGCAATAAAACACCACCTCTTTCTGCTCCAGTTCTCTCAAGCGGCTACCCTGACTCCAAGAAACCAACCCCCATCCCCTACTAGAGCCCCATACACAACATAACGCTCAAGTCCCAAGCATTTTCTTGCCAGCCTTACAGCATCTTACATACTCTCTGATTAAGGATCATCTATTATGCCTTATGTATATAGTTTTATGTATTCCACATCTATCTTGATATATTTCAATATGTAAATAGTTACCCATGTTCTCCAAGTTCTATCCCCTGTTATAATGTAAACCCAATCAGTCTTCTCTGATCTGAGTATTCCTTGTTAAATGTAAACCGCACTGATAACAAATAGTGCGGTATATAAGAATTGTTAAATAAATAAATAAATAAATAAATAGATAAGAACATAAGATATGCCATACTGGGTCAGACCAAGGTCCATCAAGCCCAGTATTCTGTTTCCAACAGTGGCCAATCTAGGTCATATGTACCTAGCAGTTTCCCCAAGGGACACAGGTTCCACAATGCTTGTATTGGTTCAAGCATTGATATCCTGGGTCCCTTCTTAATAATGGTTTATGGACCTTTCCTCCAGGAACTTGTCCAAACCTTTTTTAAACCCAGCTACATTAACAGCCTTTACTACATCCTCTGATAACAAATTCCAGAGTTTGATTACACGTTGAGTGAAAAAATATTTTCTTTTATTAGTCTTAAATAGTTTACCCTGTAGCTTCATTGCATGTCCCCTAGTCTTTCTATATTCTGATAAGGTAAACAATCGATCTGCGTTTACCCGTTCCACTCCGTTCATTAATTTATAGACTTCTATCATATCTCCCTCAGCTGTCTCTTTTCTAGGTTAAAGAGCCCTAACCTTTTTTGCCTTTCTTCATAGGAGTATCCTTCCATCCCCTTTACCATTTTGGTGGCTCTTCTCTGAACCTTTTCTAAAATCGCTATATCCTTTTTAAGATACGGCGACCAGAATTGCACACAATATTCAAGGTGCGGTCTCACCATGGAACGATATAGAGGCATTATAATATCTTTTGTTTTATTTTCCATTCCTTTCCTTATCATACCTATCATTCTATTTGCTCTCTTGGCCGCCGCTGCACACTGGGCCGAGGGTTTTAACATGGTATCCACAATGACGCCTAAATCTTTTTCCTGGGTGGTGGTTCCTAATGTGGAACCTTGCATCGTGTAACCATAGTTTGGGTTGTTCTTCCCTAGGTGCATAACCTTGCACTTGTCCACATTAAATTTCATCTGCCATTTTGATGCCCGGTCTTCCAATTTATCAAGATCCTCTTGCAAGTTTCCACAATCCTCTTGGATTTTAACAACTTTAAATAGTTTTGTGTCATCTGCAAATTTGATAACCTCACTCGTTATTCCACTTTCCAGGTCATTTATGAATATGTCAAAAAGCAGCGGACCCAGCACAGATCCCCGGGGTACACCACTATTCACCTTTCTCCATTGGGAAAATTGGCCATTTAGCCCTACCCTCTGCTTTCTATCTTTTAACCAGTTCCTGATCCACAATAGTACACTGCCTCCTATCCCATGACTCTTTAGTTTTGCCAAAAGTCTCTCATGAGGGACCTTGTCAAAGGCTTTCTGAAAGTCCAGATACACAATATCAACCGACTCACCTTTGTCCACCTGATTATTCACTCCTTCAAAAAAACATAATAGATTAGTAAGACAAGATCTTCCTTGTCTAAAGCCATGTTGGCTGTCTCCCACCTCAGCTCGTTGCATCAGTGAACTGCAGGCATTGGTGTTGGATCCTTCATATGCCTGGTTCCATCATGACAAGGTGGTTCTCCATACACATCCACACTTCCTCCCGAAGGTGGTCTCGGCTTGCATCTCAATTAGTTGGTCATGCTACCGGTCTTCTTCCCCAGACCGCACGCTTCTAGGGCTGAAGCAATGCTGCACTTTAGACTGAAGCGTGCACTGGCTTTCTACTTTGACAGAACCAAGGCTTTCAGGAAATCCTCACAATTGTTCATTTTCTTTGATCCAAGTCACCTTGGACTTCCAGTCTCAAAATGCACCCTTTCCAACTGGATTGTGGACTGAATTTCTTTTGCCTATGCTCAAGCGGGACTCTCCCTTGAAAGTCATGTCACTGCTCACAATGTGCAGGCCATGGCAACCTCAATTCTGTCTCCATTGATGAGATCTGTTGAGCAGCTACCTGGTCCTCCATTCACACTTTTGCTGCTCACTACTGCCTAGACAGGGACTCCCGTCTGGATGCTGCCTTTGGGCAGGCTGTCCTCCAGCACCTTTTTGGGATTTAACTGCAACTCCTACCCTCTGTCCTGGATTTTCTTCTGGCACCAGACTTCAGTGTTGATGTTCTTGCCAACTGTCTTTGATTCTAATGGGACCGCTTTGTATCCACACCCTCTGGCTCCATCCTTTAGCCTTGGGGATACCGCTGCTACTCCAGTCTGGTACGTGGAAGCTAGTGATTCCCTTATGTAAAGACTGCATTCCTGCTTGCTCCTGGAGATAGCATAGTTATTCACCTGTAATAGTTGATCTCCGGGAACAGCAGAAATCAGTCTTCACAACCTTCCTTCCTCCCCTAGGGAGTTATAGGGTATTCTTTTTTTCTCTATCGCTCAGCTAAAAACTCAACTGAGGAAAGGACTGGGGAAGGTGGGAAGGCAGATGCGCAGGCACCATGGAGTGCTCTCAAAGGCTTTCCTATTGGATGCTGGGGAGCGTTCCCATGCGGGCTACATCGGTACGATGATACCCATATGTGAAAACTGATTCCTGCTGTTCCCAGAGAACACCTATTAGAGGTGAGTAACTACGCTATGTGGGTGGACTACGTGTGTATTAGCATTCATATGTATGTGGTATAGAGGTTTGTGTGTGTGTGTATTCATGTGGTATGGAGGTTGGCAGGGCCGGCCCATTGGCTAGACAGCTGCCTAAGGCAGCAGATGTCTGTGGGTGGCACGGCACACATGGCCTGCTGCTTCTGACCCCCTTCTGATAAGTAGTTGTGTCAGAGGAGGGTCAGAAGTGGCAGGTTGTATGTGCCGAAGTATAGAAGTGGCAGGTTGTATGTGCCACACCACCCAAAACTGAGCCCCCCCCCCCGACCATGCTGATGGAATCGGTGGCAGCATGGCGCTATGGTGCAGCTCAGACGGGGCGGCATTGCTCAGAAGGGGGGCAGCTTAGAAAGGTGGAATGGTATGGTACAGCAGGGGCTTCTGCCTGAGGTGTCAGAAACCCTTGGGCCAGCCCTGGGGGTTGGAGTGTTTGGGGGGAAGTGCACATGCATGTGGTATGGCAGTAATAGTGTGTGTGGGGGTGAGAATGTGGTATGTGGTGAGCAGGTCTGGGCATTTGCATGTATGTGTCATGGCATAGATTGGAAGCGTGCATGCATGCATGCACATATACAATATTTAATATAGAATGGGAGTTGTGCATGGGCATGCAAATGTATGTTGCTGTGGGAGAGGGGTAAGTGTCTGTGCATCTATGTGCTGTGGAGATGGGCTATTCCTCTTGGCATATAGACGTTGTAGTTCCTTCCCTCCCATGCACATTTTTCCCTGTGTGCCCTCTTCAATGCCTTCCCTACTTTACCTGTTTCCCTTCCCATATTCCTTCATTCTATCCCTTTCCACTTGCACTCTCACTCCCTACCCTTCATTTCTCTGTCCCCTGAATGACCCACTCCCCTTTATGCTCGCCTTCTTGCCATTTATTACTCATTTTGCCCATCCCTATCCCCCCTCGCATGCCCTGTTGTCTCTCCCCTTTAACCTTCTGTGCTCAGCAGGCCTCTCTTTTCCTTCTGGTGGCTCTCCATTTGGCTAACATCTTGGCTGTTAGCTTCTTCTGCCATGGGGAATCAACTCCTCACTGGCAGTAGCTCTACATTTGGCCATGATCACAGCCCATGGCAATTGTTTCACTGGGAGGGGGATGGACGCTGCACTGATGGCGTCTCTGCACTGCAGTTCTTCTTCTGCCAGTGGGGAATGGAGTCTCTGCTGGCAGTGGCTTTTAAAACAGTCCAGTAGAAAGGAGGAAGGGTCATAGGCATCTGTGTTTGCTTACACACTTTAGAATAATTAGGTCAGGAATATCAAACATACAGCCCAAGGGTCCTTTCTGGTTCAGTGTGTTCTTTTGTCCAGCCCACTGCATCTGTTGGCAATTCTCTGTCTTCCATGCCAACCAGACCCCATAGGCACAAGCATTGATAGAGTTCAGCGGGTGCAACTTTTCCTGAGGAGGCAGAGGAACCAAGTAAGAGTGGACCTGCTGCTGCATCAAGGAGGAAGTGTGCTCATTTATTTATTTATTTATTTATTTATTTATTTTATTTATTTAACACTTCTTTTATACCGCGCTATTACAATCAGTGCGGTGTACATTGAACAAGAACATACTACAATGTATACAAGTAACATTGAGTTTTACATTGAACAGGGAACTTCAACAATAGGACAACCGGGGAAACTATGTACAGAATAACTTAATGATATATACAGTAATATAAAACTCATTTGGATGTTGCAAAGTGGTTCACTAATAGGACTAGAGAGAAGGTTGACCAACTAGCCCTTTTCGGGTTGTATTGAGGTGTTAGTTTTGTTAATGTCTAGGTTGACTTCCGGGTAGCATTTTGTGAACAAGTGGTATTTCAATGCTTTTCTGAATAGGATTAGGTTTTTGATAGCACGGATTTCGTGAGGTAGCGCATTCCAGTTTAGAGGTGCAAATAAGGAGAAGGCCCTGTTGGAGGTGGCCTTAGTGCACTTCGTTATTATTTTTGGGATAATTAAGGTGTTCATTGATGTGGTTCTCCTTTTTCTGTTTTCCAGGGTGCCATGGATAAGCTTGCTGATTGGCGTAGGGGGGCAGTTATTTAGTGCCTTGAAAGTAAGGACTAAAGACTTATACTGGATTCTGGCATGTAATGGTAACCAATGCAGTTCTTTCATGATGGGTGTTATATGGTCAGATCTTGATGAGCCGGAGAGGACTCTGGCGGCTGTATTCATGTATTCATGTATTCTCAACTATCAACCTGTTTCTGATAGTTTGAACCCATTATTGTTATTATAGAAATTGATTTTATTGTTAACACCGTTATATGTAAAAACAGCATGATGCTTATTACCGTTCCTTGTAAAACAGCCTTGCTTGTTAATTGTTGTTCATTGTAAACCGCAACTGATCCATGGAAGTGGCGGTATATAAAAACCTGCTAATTAAATTAAATTAAATTAAATTAGGCGGAGCGGATTTAAAGTTGATTGAGGGAGGCCATGAAGGATGATGTTGGCAAAATCCAGGTGTGGGAGGACTAATGCATCAGGGTCCCCACTGGCTGCCATTGGAGTGGTGGTTTCTCTTCATCAGCATCACTTACCAGAGCTACTGCTACCTTTTCTCCCATTTGCATGACGTGTATCTCTCTGGGGAGAAGCAGCAGTGGTCACTTAAGGAAAATGAAAGCATAGAACAGAGCCACCACCAGCTTGGAAAAGAGATGGCTGAGGGGAGATTTGATAGACGTCTACAAAATAATGAGTGGAGTGGAATGGGTAAACTTAGATTGGTTGCTTACTCCTTCAAAAAGTAGAAAGATTAGGGGGTACAAACAAAGCTACAATGTAGCATTTTTAAGACAAATTAGAGAAAATATTTTTTTCATTCAACATGTAATCAGACTCTGGAATTCATTGTCGGAAGATATAGTAAAAGCTGTTAGTATAACTGGATTTAAAAGAGCTTTGGACATGTTCGTGGAGGAAAAGTCCATAAACTGTATTAAAATGGACTGGGAAAAATCGACTGCTTATCCCTGAGATAAAGAGCATGGAATCTGTCTACCTTTTTGGGAGCTTGACAGGTACTTGTGACCTGGATTAGCCACTACTGGAAACAAGATTTATGTTCTTATGAGAGATGTAATGCATTGAGAACTGGCGTGAGTCTGATGGTGAGCGCACCATATTAGGCCTGAGCCACTGTTGCAAACACCAGCATCCCTTGGGTGAAAAAGGAACTGAATTTAGCTCACGCCTTTTCTCAGAAACTCAAGATGAGTTACATTCAGGTACAGCAAGTATTTTCCTGTCCCATGAGAGCTTACAATTTAAGTTTGCACCTGAAGTAATGGAGGATTGAGTGATTTGTTAAGATCACAAAGAGCGATAGTGGGATTTTAACAAGACTTCCCTGGTTCTTGGTTCACTGTTGTAACCATTTGACTACTTCTTCACTTCTTGCCCTGCCATCCTTGGCTGATTTGCTCTTGCCATACAGCTCTAGTCCTACATGTTGACCTTTAGACATGAAGGAGAAGCATGTAACTCATGACTTCATACTGTTGCTATGCTCCCTGTCTTCCTCCTAATATGGCAGCATGAGTAAGGGGATTATAGGGGAAGAAATGAGAATGAGGATGAAGGCAAAACTGTGAGTCATGGGTATGATTGGAAGGAAAATGAGAGCACTAATAGGACTTTAAGTTGTATAGGATGAGGTGACAGAGAGAAAATAAGTGTGTAGAGAGAGTGAGTAGATTGGAGGGGATAAGGCATGGTGGAGAGAGAATAAGGGTATCAGGAATATAAGCAGCTGCAGTAGAGTAGAGGAGAGGATGGGGCTATGAGATGGTACTGAAAACTAGAGAGTGAGGGGATGAGGGAAGATCATCATAGTGAAGCTTTGTGTTTAAAAAGAGAAAAAAATTGGGTCAGTGAAATGGGTGTTGCTTTTGTAATGCCTCAGTGCAATGGATTTCAAAGATTCCTTCCCTCACTGAAAAAAGGCTAGGATCAATACCTAACTGCAGCTGTCAGTGGTTTCTTTTAAACACTGGTTGTCACAATTAAATAACAATCCAGATATTCAGTACTAGTATCTGGTAGCATGCTACTGAAGGGAAATGTTTACCAAAGTGTGGTTAAGATTTTGCACTTACTGCACCTTAAGCCAGTGTAGTAAATGCAGGGGTGTACCCAGCATTTGCCATTGCACACCCCCTGCACACCAGCCTGCATTCTGTGGCTTGACAGATAGCAGGGATGAACCTGTGCTACCTGTTGAGACGTGGAATGTGGGTCCTAGTGCAATTAAAAAAAAAAAGTTATCACGCAATGGGTACAACCTATTGCCCTTGATCTGATCACCTTGATCACACCCCATAATAACATCCCAACTTTGATCAACACACCCCTGATCACACCCCCTGTCCTGACCAGCACCCCTTTAGACAGCATCCCCAACTCCCTGATCAAGGCCCCTATGTAGCCATTCTTTCCACAACGAAGTCCTGCCCCAGCATCACAGTCCCACAATAACCACAACCCACAATCCTCCCCCTACCAGCCCGACACCCCTATTACTCACCCAAGATTTCCCTGGTATCTAGTGTTTTGGAGCAGGAATAGTCCCACTCTACTCTTATCTGGTAGTTGCTGGGTTCCAAAATGGCAGTGATAACCTCCAGCAGTAGTCTTGCAGTAGGGGGTCAATCTTCCATATATGAGCATTCATCTCTTATATGGAAGATTAACCCCCAGTAGTACTACCTAGAGATTACAGCTAGGGGCCATCACCATCATTGTGGAACCCAGTGGCTATTAGGTGAGAGCGAATGGGGACCAATTTTGCTCAGGACCATTAGACACCAGGGAGGGTCAGAGGTATGTCATGGGCGGAGGGTGATGTTGGGAGGATCTTGGATGGGAGGACTGGCCAGAGGAGTCTTGATTGGAAGGTATGTTGTATGGAGGGCTTTTGATGGGGGTATTTATTGTCCATTAAAGGTGTTGGTGATCGGGGTGAGGGCTAGATCAGGGAGGATAAGGTCATGGCAGTTGTGACAGCAAGCATGCAGTAGCTAGCTGTCACTGGCAGCCATTTCCGATCTCTACTCAGAGCCCATCTTCATCCTACTCCAACCGTCTTGACTGATAGGAAGATGGTTTAAAAGAATTGTTAAATAAATAAATAAATAAACCTTCACTAAGCACTTAATATAGGATTTTTGCTGCAGCGCTGTTTTTTTTTTGACACGGAGGCATAAACAGTATAGTCTGTTTCTCTCTTAGAGGCTTGTGTGCTCTTTAGATGCTTTCTCTATTTTTTCACGCCTTTTTGAGTTCAACAAAGTAACTAATTGAATATAGAACTTTCCTATCACCACTTCTCTCTAAATGAAGGAGAGAAAATGGTGCTGGAGCTAGACTTCTTGTGCTATCTGTTTGCTGATGAGTTACTGATATCCGTTATTGTATTCAGAAGTAAGGTAGGGATAGACTTGGTTGGCTGCCTGTTCTAACATGATTGGTCAAGTGATTTCTAGTTCTTTCTTCTCCCCTTCCCCTCCATCTCTCAAGTAGTTCCATTGTGTCTGGCCCCATGGACATGGAAGGTGCCAGAAATGGATAGACATGAACAGTTTTTCGCTCATTCTTTGTCTGTGGCCATTCGGTTTGCTTAAATATGCTGAAACCCAAAACATCATCATACATCATGTTCTACCATTTGTTTAAAAATGACTGCATATCTTTAGTATGTCCCAAAATTAACAGAATTGATACTCCTGGAGTCCAGGACTTTTATGTTCACATGAGCCCTCTCTACTTTGGCTTATTTATTTATTTAGATGATTTATTATACTAGTGGCAACAGCAAAAGCCAGCACTATGGTGGGTTTACAGTCCAAATTGTAACTGAAACATATAGACAAGATGTAAGAATTGGTACAGCAATTCATCTTAAGCAACCGTAAAGAGAGCTCCTTGAATGGATTTCAGGGTTATTTACTTCTGATTATGAATAAGAGATGGTTCAATCCACAGAAAACTAAGGGCAGAGTATTCCAAAGCATTTATCGAATTAGCAGAACCTACTGACCAGATATGCACCAGCCAGTACGATAGTCAGTGGTAATATCCAGATAACACCACTGAATATTTCCTCTGTCTGTATAAGCACTAGGCAGACAGTGCCAGGGCAGTGCATGGGTGAAGCTGAGGCAGAATTTGGGGTTATCCAGTTAGCACTGAAATTCAGACCACTAGCTGTATAATAAATTGCATAAAATTAGGTCACAAAAGAAGCAGGCCTAACTGCAGTTCTGTTATCCAGATAGTGCTGCTACTCACCACTGAAAACAGATATTCAATGCCGGAAGATATGTGAATATCAGGTTTCATTTTTAAACACCGCAGTCAGTGCTTAAAAATACGCTGCTGGTGGAGTTTAAATATCAGACTATAAAATATCCCGTCAGCAGTACCTCTCCTTTTCCATGCATTCTGTTTTTTTTAAATAGATCTCTATTCTGCCTATGCCAGAAGTAGAAGGACATATTACTACATCTTTTCAGAATAAACTACAATATTTTCTCCTTTCCCCATATCCTTCTGTTGCTTTAATATTGTTTATGTAAAACTGCTGCCACTCTACATTTTCTGCCTACCCTGTCTTTTCTGACAAGATTATTGTTGGCAAGGCAACACTCCAGTCATATGAATGGCAGCCCTAAATTTAACAGCATGCTCTAAATGCTCAAATTCAGCTGAAAAGTTAGGCTCCGAAGTTTGGTTGAATATAAAGGACAAATATAAGCATCTAACTTAGGCTGCCACTCCCAAAAATAAAGTTAATGGTGAAAAAACTAAACTGTGTCTTACAAGATTTCCTATGAAGGTGACCACCAAGGATAAATAGAAAAAGGAGAAATATCTGGATGACTAAAGCACAAATTTTCATAGTCTACAGCAGTAGCATTCACTTCTGCTCCTCAAGAAGTACAAGCGTTTTGGGGTTTCAGATTATTTATTTAACATTTTTTATATACCGCTTTTCAGATTCTCAAAGCGGTTTACAAAGAACATAACTTTGTTTACATAGAATGGTTCATTGGTAACAGTCTACAGTACAGATAACAGTGACAATCTTACAACATTTGTAACTTTTTACAGAAGAAATATTTTGTAACTATTTACAGGGTATTGATCGCTTAAATGTCGTGTTGTCCTTTTGCAGGTGAGTTATCAGTGAAGTTATGTGACTCCTGTGTTGTCAAAATGCTTCTTAAATACATGGGTTTTTAGGAACTTTCTGAAGTCAGCAGCACCAGTAATTGCTCTCAGTTGGTGTGGTAGGGAATTCCATAGTGAAGGAGCATAATGCTCAAATACTCTATGGAGCGTGTTCTGAGAGGTGCCTGTAGAGATTGTGGTATTTATAAGGGTGTTTATGTGCTGCTTCCTTCTTGAACGAGCGTTTGGGACTTTTCTGATTAAGTTGTTTAGACATCCAGCAGATTGTTTGTGTAGCATTTTGAAAGTTTTCATTATTGCCTTATATTTTATTCTGGAGGGAATGGGGAGCCAGTGGAAGGATTCCAGTATAGGGGTGATATGAGTCTGCTTGTTTGTTCCTGTGATCAGCCGGGCTGCTGCATTATGAGCCAGTTGTAAAGTTTGGGTTGCGCATCTTGGTAGGCCATGCAGGATCAGCTTACAATAATCAAGTTGCGGGGTGATCAGTGCTTGGCAAACGGACCTGAAGTGGTTCTGATTGAGTAGAGGTTGAAGGTTTTGTAGCATTTTCATTTTATAGTAGACTTTGGAAGTTGTTCTGTTAAAGTGGTATTGGAAATTGAGTCTCTGGTCCAGGTGTATTCCTAAGTATTTTACTTCACTCTTCACTGGGATTGTTTGTGTTCCTATTAATAGGCTAAGAGGTGTGTTAAATGAAGTGTCCCTGGTGATTATGAGAGCCTCTGATCTGGTGTGATTGATTGTTAAGTTGCGTTGAGCCAGCCATTCTGTGACTTCTGATAAACAAGATGAGATGGCAGAGTAGTCGGGATTCTTTATGTCTAGGGTGGTATATATCATTAGGTCATCTGCATAAAGGTGGTAGAGTATGTTCTGGTCTTGTAAGATCTTGCAAACTGGCTGGATATAAATATTGAAGAGGAGTGCTGAGCCTTGAGGAGGAGCTATCTTTAGTGGGAAGGGTCTTGAAGAGCTGTTTTTTTTATCTTGACTTGGGATGTTCTATCTGATAAGTAGGAGTGAAACCATGATGATGGAGTATCACCTATTCCTATTTCTCTTAGTCTGTCCAGGAGAATGGAGTGGATTATGGAGACGAAAGCAGAACTTATGTTGATGAATAATTAATATGAAGCCCCTCTTTATGTCTTTGATTCCTTTGAGGATTGTGTTCAGTAGAGATGTTAATAAAGTTTCTGCTCCATGGAGCTCTCGGAAACCATGCTGTTGAGGGTCAAGTGGGAATGCTGAGTCCACATGGTTTTGAAGTTGACGTTGGACTGTCTTTTCAATTAGTTTAGCTAGGAGCGAGATACTAGAAATTGGGCGCTATGAGATGGGAGACATTGGGTCGGTTGCATTGCTCTTTAGTAGAGGTCTTATGGAAGAGGTTTTCAGTGGTGGTGTCATGATTCCTTGTGATAGGAATAAGTTTATTATTTTGCTGATAGCTGGTACTATATTTTGTGTGATTGCCTTTAACCAGACAGATGGGCAGGGATCAAGTGGGGAAGTGATTGTGTTTAGGGACTTTAGGAGGTTGGTGCAAAGATCGTCGGTGACTGAGTAGATAGCGGCCCAAATTTGGGGTTTTCTTGTACAGGAGAAGATGTGATGGATTGGTTTGGCTAATTATTTAGCTTGCTCCAGAGATGTGCTGAATTTTGATCACCCCTGCTGTGTAGGGTTTTTAAATTTTGTTTGTTTGTTTTTGTTGTTGTTATTTTGTTTTTTTACAGAGTGATTATATTCAGTGGTACTATCTGGATTTTTAACAGCAGATTTGAGAAAAAGGTATTGAAAAAACAAAAATGTTTATTTTCCCTTATAGGCCACATATAACGAGTGTTTTTCATAATAAAACATCACATTTAGTTCATATTTGAAATGCACACTAGTTATTATGGGGCATGTTTATTGCACATTAATAGCAACACTCCTGGGTTTTTTTGGCAATGTGACTGGAAGTAGATTGCCAGGCCTTTCTTCCAAAGCAATAGAGTGTTAAGTGACTTGCTCAAGGAGTGCTAGTGGGACTTGAACACTGGTTGTTTGGTTATCAAGCCAGTGTTCTAACCACTAGGCTACTCCTCCATTCCCAGGAGCTTCTGGGTTGCCAGGAGTCAGCATTGACTTGAAGGCACACATTGCATTGCAATAGCAACCCTCATGTGCACTCTCTACTCAGTCCCTGCCCCAACCTGTGGTAAGCAGTTGGCACATTTTCTTTTAACCACATAGCTGTTTTTACCACACAGTAACTGCTAACAACCAAGGAGCCAGTGGCCAGCGACTAGTAAATACAATGACTTTGCAAAATTTGCTCTGGTGAGGCTCAAGCAACCTCGAAAGTGTGCCCTGAAATAAAAAAAAAGGTTGAGAAACCCTGGTCTGCTAGGAGTCAAGCTGCCAGATAAGGGTGAAATGCCAAAAGGTAGAAGAATTTAATATTAAAAGGATCCTTTAAAAATAATCAGGCTATTTCTTAAATATGTTGAGCCTTTTGAAGTGTTGATAACTGTCTCAAACTGGTGCTAAGCTGTCAGTCATCAGCACTGGTGAAAAAAGACAGTGTTAAAGCTGCTCTGCCATGTTTTCAGCCTTTGATGTTGGAAGCAAGCTGTTTACTGACTCCAGGATCATTGTTGCAAGTAATAAAACCTCTGTTGTTTTATGGCAGATAGAACCCCTCCATTACTTATTTAAATATAAACTTTCCTAATTGCAGTTTGTCAATAGCTGGTTTTAAAATATTTAATTTTAAGAGGCTGGTACCATCCTCTTCCTCCTTTCTCAGTCTTTGTGAATAACTCTCTACTCCTCCCTGTCTCCTCAACTGATAACTTTGGGGTCGTCTTTGACTCCTCCCTCTCCTTCTCTACACACATCCAACTGATAGCTAAAACCTGCATTTCTTTCTCTACAACATCAACAAAATTTGCCTGTTCCTTTCTGAACACACTACTAAGACACTTACCCACTCCTTATTCACCTCCACTGTTCCCTCTAAGCTGTGCGCGTGTGCGCGCGCACACACCTCGCCGAGAGAGCGCACATACTTTACAACAGAGCGCACAAAAATTACGGCTCTGATTCTGATAGAAAACAACACAGACGTCTTAAAATGTAAAAGTTATGATTGTAATTACTAGAAATTTCCCACTTCATTTAGTAATCGTCTATTTTAATTTAATTTGATTAAAATCAATGTGGTGTACATATTGTATTCTGATGTGTAGTCAAATTTTAAAGTATATAACTCCGAGTGTGATTATGTAGCGCACAAAAATTTAACCTTCCTTCAAAAGCTGCACACAGCTGATATTTTATGCGCACACAGCCTACAGAAAATTAGAGGGAACATTGGTCACCTCCTGTCTAGACTATTGTAACCTACTTCATGCTAGTGTCCCTCTGAATCATCTCTCTCCCCTTCAGTCTGTTCAGCACTCAGCTGTGTGGCTAATCTTCTGCCAGCCTTGTCATGCTCATATTACCCTCTTCTCAAGTCACTTCAGTGGCTCTCTATCTGTTTCGGTATCCAGTTCGAATTTCTCCTGCTGACCTATAAGTGCATTCACTCTGCAGTTCCTCGCTACCTTTCCTCTCTTATCTTTCCTTACACCCCTCCTTGGGAACTCTGCTCTTCTGGCAAATTGCTTCTATCTGTGCCCTTCTCTTCTACTGCTAACTCAAGAGTTTGTTCCTTTCATCTTGCTGCTCCTTATTCCTGGAACAAACTACCTCAGTCTGTATATCAGGCACCTTCTCTGACCCTTTTCATATCCAGGTTGAAAATTCACCTCTTTGCTGCTGCTTTTGGATCTTGACTCACTTGATCTCCTTTGTGTTTCCTTACTATTCCCTCTAGATGTATCCCATGTCTACAACTATTGTGTTGTCTGTCTTGACTAGATTGGAAGTGCTAATCAGCAGGGACCATCTTTTACATTTGTATAGCACTATAAGACATATGGAGGGAGGAGTGGCCTAGTGGTTGGAGCAAGTTACCTCAGGCCAGAAGGTAAGGGATTCAAATCCCACTAGAGGACAGCAACCGTGGGCCAGAAGGACTGGGGTTTCTAGTCCCACAGGTGCTCCTTGTGGTCTTGGGCAAGCCACTTTACCCTCCATTGCCCATGCTCCCAGCAAAATGATCATCTCCAAGTTATAATGCCCTGCTCAATGTAATTTCAGTTTGTTCAATGTAAACCACCTTGATATCCTGAAAGGCAGTACATAAGAAAAAATAAATAAATGTGCAGCACTGCATACTTCTTGTAGTGCTATATAAATGTTCAGTAATAGTAGTAGCAGCATACAGTTCTGTCAAGGTCTGGATTGCTTGCAACTTCATACATTTATGCAGTAATTATTCATTCTTTCATGTATTCCCTGATATATTCTATGCAGCTGGAGTTGCAATCGGTGGCATAAGCTTAAATCAGGAGCCACCGAGGAAAATTTGCTGAAGGCCCCTCATAATGATGGCGATGACAGTGGCAGCCTTGAGAAGAGTGGAGGGATGCCTTTTCACTCCTGTCCCCCTCCCCACCCCCTGAATAAACTTTACAAGAAAAACAGGAAATCAGCAAACATTAAAATAAAGAAGTTTGCCGCTCCGCCTCCCGCTGCCTCTCTGCTGTAAAGTACTGTTCCGTCGCAGCTGGAGAAGCAGTTCCCACTGCCGGGCCAAAGTCTTGGGTATTGTGAGATTTCAGTCCCACTGTGGGAGCTGCTGTTCTGGGCCTAGGGCTGCAATGGAAGAGTACTTTATAAGTAGAGAGTCTGTAGGGGGCGGTACGGAAAATTTATAGTAAGTATGATGTTTGCCTTGCTCTGCCACTGCCATTGTAGAGAAGGGATCATAGGGCTGAATTGGGCCCCTCTGCATTTTGGCAGATGCTTGGCTAGTATTTATGCCATTGATTGCAATTTATTGTTTGATCGTTCCTTTGTGGCATTGGAAAAGGACATCTTTTACTGCAAAGGGTATATTAGGTGATCTCTGCTACCTTTTAAGGGAATATTAAATTTTCCCACCTTTTTGGCTTTTGAAATTAGTTAGCCCTTGCTTTTTTGGCACATGGAGGTGATGGGAATATTTTTTAAGTAATTTTTTTTTCTTTTATGGCCTATTTTGAGGATTTTAAATTGGTGAATACATTTTGGTATCCTACTAGAATCCCCTTTCCCCTTTCTTCCCTTTTTTCTCTCTCCCCTTCCCTCCTTTCTCTTGCCCTATCCCTCTCCCTGTTTTCCTTTCTCCCCCTTCCCTTCCTTTCCCTCCCCTCCTCTCCCCTCCCCTCCCCTCCCTATTTTCTTCCTTTTCTTCCTTTTCTTCATTTTTTTTCATTTGTTTCTACTTTTTATTCTTTTTTTCTTCAAGTTTTGGCTCTGTGTTGTCTTTTACAGATTTTTTTTTATTTCTTTTTGTTATTTTAGCTTTTACTTCCAGGTATCACTTTTTGTAGGTGGGCCAAACCAATTTTCGAGATTCAGGAAAATTAGTCATTTAGCCCTGACACAGGCTATAGCACCGAAACATGTTTGATCAATTCAAATAAAGTTATCTGCTTGCTCCTGTTATTCCTTCATTCCACTGCTTTGTTGCTCATATCGTCTGTTGCAGTCAGATTTGCCTCATTTGGTTAAAATCATCTAGTAATAGCACTTCCTTTTTCATAGCAATAATGTGGATGCCTTCAATTATAATATCTCCCAACATATTCCATCTGCAAGGTAGGTCTGTGTATCATACCAATGTACATCAATTTTCCATTCCATCTTTCCAGCTTAATCCACAGTGCCACCTCCTTACCTCCTAAACCTTGCAACTCTGTTGCTCTAATATTTTTACATGCAATGCCGGTCCTCCCTCCTCCCTTTCTTTCTATCTTGCCCTTCCTAAATAGGTTATAGCTTAGATGTTCCATGCTTTCCAGCCCTTAAATACATCTTCCCCTGTATTAGCTTTATTTTGAATAGACCAAAATAAATCCCTACCAGAATATGAGAGAACCTATTTTGATTGTCACTAACTTGTACTGCATTCTAATTTATCTTATTTTCTTAAAGGTTTACTATAAGAATACAACATATCATATATATATATATATATATATATATATATAACTAGATAGTTTATGTAAAGGAAATGAAAGTGCTTCAGGTTAGATGTTTTAATAAACGTATGTAAATTAACTAGAGAATTCTGGATTTTGTGTAGTAGAAATATAATTTCTCGTTCCTAGCCATCCACCCTTGAAATTAAGGGTGCTCACTGATCCAGGGTAAAACACCCCCTGCATATTTCAGTGTCCTGTTCCACAGAGTGTAGAGGGTGAAAATATTCAAGTAAGTAAGATTTTCAAGGGAACAAAATTATAGTGGCAACAACTAAGGGGTCTGTTTACTAAACATTCCTAACGTGCGGGGCCGTGCTAGTGTGCCTGTGCCATATAAGGAGTGGGCGGTTCAGGCAGAAAATAGAAAAAAAACGGTAGTAAGCAACCGGACGTGTGTGCGTCGCGCTAATGTGCGGGGGTCGACATTAGCGCGTGGAAAGGCAAAGTGGCGCGCTGCTGAGTATACAAAACAACAGAGCCGTGGTACAACAGTGAAGACACTGACCAATGGTGCAGGGGCCATGGGTTCAATCCCCCAGTGTGCGCAACGACAAAGGTCAGCTGAGGCAGTAACTGTAATGATTAACATTGTTTTAGGAGGCAAATTAATTTGGAACGGCATAAGGCGGCGCACAGTTATTTTTGGGCGGCAGAAGGCAGCGCACAGTGCTTTTTGGGCGGCATAAGGCGGCGCACAGTTATGTTTGGGCAGCAGAAGGCGGCGCACTGGTCCCCTTGGGCGGCAGAAGGCGGCGCGCTGATAGGCACAAGGCGGCGCGCTGATGCACAAGCACAGGAACAGAGCCACAGCACAATGGTTAAAACACTGACCAATGGTGCAGGGATCAGGGGTTCAACTCCTCACAATGCCCAGTGAAAAATGCCTGCTGAGGCAGTATGTATTATGTTGTGGAGTGCTGTAGGAGGCTGTATAATTTTATTTTGTTATCACTACTAGCAAACGCACTCTCCCAGCATGTTAACATACGGCGGCCCATAAGGCACATGTTACAGTGCACTGTTCGCCAAGGCACCCTTGAATGACCCCTATAGGGCAGCATGTATGTTGCGACACAGGATAATGTATAGTGCACCCTATAGGGATGGCAACCATAAGGTGGCCTACAGGGCGCCCTATGAAGCACCCTCAGAGGCACCTAATGGGTATAGTAAGCTGAGGGTGGTCTTGCCGGCATAGACATATGTACAGTAAATAAAAATAAAGCTGTGGACAGCCCTACCAAAGGGCCCCACTGTGGGTTTGAACCCATGACCTCTGGCTGCACAGGCAGTGATGTAACCATTGCGCTACAGCTCCATAGCTGTAAGCAGGCCCCTGGCTGGCTGCAGATAGCCTACACGTCACCTCACAGACAGTCTGCTGGTGTCAACAGGATAGGGTTAGGCCACCCGTACCCATGATGCACTGCACATGCAAATTAGCTGTCCGCAGATGGACACAAGATGGGGAATGCACCCCCACAGCACCTCGGCCCTGTTGGGGGAAGTGACCGGGTGCACCCACACAGCACCTTGGCCTAGTAGGGGGCACTGACCGGGTGTTTTACTGGCACAGAGTAGCCACACACCGTTACATCGTGCGGGTACTGTGCTCACCCTGAGTGTGCAATGAGGTGGCCAGGACCAGGTCAACAACACCTGCCATGGCTGCTGGAGGCCAAGCGGGCGTTCCAAAGCAGTGTTAATGTGTAAGATAGCTAGTTTCTGCACAAACACCATGGATATCCCTGTCTGCTGCCATCAGGCACCCCCCCCCAGCGGCAAACATGGTCCCCATCAAGGGATCCACACTCTACCTCCCTGCAAAGGTGGCAGTAGAGGGCAACACCACCCCCCCCCCCCCAGGCAGGCAGCTCCATACACAGCCATAACACAATAGCAGACAGACATAAGCCCAGGGTATGGTAAGCTGCACTCCACCACCAGATATTCCCCTGCAGCAAGCCAACAGCCACTGCACCCTGCAAGCCATTATAGCAAGACATTTACCAACTACAAACAGTCTGCTGGTTAGTCCATAGTGCATGTTCCCAATGGAGATGCATGCACCCAGAACTGGGCTGTCTGCATACACAGCAAGCAGATAGATCAGTGACTGGGCCCCAAAGAGAAACCCATATCTATCACATGAGAGAACTACTATACAGCACTATGGGGGGGCCTAGCCATGCTGTGGTCACTGCACAGTCAGGGTGAGCGTGATCCCCCAGAAGGACATGCTTTGGCCACCCTGTCTGTGTAGGTGGTGGCCGGACACTACAATATCCCAGCCAATGTCCCTGCCAGGGCCCTATGCCCAGTGCAGATGTATCCTGGCCACGCCACCCTGCCCTGGCTATACCCATGGTACCTTGCACCTCATTATGCACATTGACTGGCCAATACTGGCAACAGTGCTGGCAGTGCGGGCTGTTGAAGGGGCTTGCAGCCAACACCCACTGTATAGACAGACACACACTTCCACACCTCTGCCATCATGGTGCTACGATTGAGGGGGTAGGTAGCCTTGCCCACCAAACCGGTCCTGAGCACGGCAAGGCATGGATATGGTACGCATTACAGCTGGTGGTCACTCCCCAGGGTGGTAAGCACCGTCAGAGGCCAGGCCTGGAGCATGCCCCGCAAACACCTAACAGATTGTTTGGATGGGGTCAACTAGCAGTATATACGTAACGTATGGATAACTGCCTGCCTGTGCTCCTAGCAAACGTCTCCGAGCTGTGTACCGTATACCTCAGGTGTAGGGTGACATTGGTAAGTTATGCAAGTGCTCGTTTTGGGTGCTGCATGCACGGTCCAATGTTCTGCCTTTCCAGGAGACATTGGCCAATGGGGCCTGTGGGTGTGGGTGTGTCTGCCCTTGATGGCTGCTGCTTTACGGCACAGATTCCCAACTCCAGTCCAGGTTTGCATCACACTGTTCGGGTTTTCCTGCTATCCCTCATGAATATGCATGGCTACATCTACATGCCATGGGGGTGGTGCATAGATATACAGCACAGGCATATGTATGAGTGTCAGCATGGAACTTGACTGGTGTGTGGCCCACCAGGACTGCATTTGGGTGATTCTGCTCTAGGTACTGCCCCTGTTCATGGTGTCTGTTCTCAGTGGGGTACAAGATAGATGTCTTACCATTGCATATGTCCCCGCCATGAAAGGTGTGTCCTTACTATCACTGTTTAGTTGTGGGAAAAATATGTGGGCAGGATTGGCAGTAGCCCCAGCTGGGCTTTGAACCTGTGACCTTCTGTTCCTGTATGCACTGTCTGTGTGCACTGCACCACTGTGTAGCCACAGATTGGTTGGATTCCCTGGACTGTCCATGACTGTGGATCCGGCAGGACCTGTCTGTTGCAGTGGACTGTGCCAGCCTGCACATGGCTAGGCCTCTGTCTTCTGTGGTTAGCAGCCACTGCCCCCTGCACCACATGTACTTGTCCGCCAACATGCTGGCATGAACTTCTCTCAGAAAAAGCAGTTGACCTGATTGCAATGTGGCAGTATGGGACTGCATTTGGGGGACTTGGCTGTAGGTAATGCCCATTGTTGTGGTGTGTGTGCGGTGTTGGGTAACATATGGGTGTTTTCCCCATGCATACAGGGGTGTCTGCGCTATCTTTATTTAGTGGTGGGTAAAATATAGGGACTGGGCTGGCAGGTGCCCCAGCTGGGATTTGAACCTGTGACCCTCCTGTTTTGGAGGTGCTGGCTCTGTCTGCTGCATCACACTGTGGCCGCAGAGGCAGTGCAGTACCTGGTGATAGGACACCTGTCAGGATGGGTATGCACAGCTTGCTCTTCAGTCTTTTACTGTGGCCTCATTCACCTTGTCTGGTGACAAACATGCAGCTAAACCCCAGAAATAGACACATATACCGGGGCCTTACTTTTAAGCTGGGCAACAGTGATATTGGTGGGCAACCATTTGGAAGACACCCAGGACAGCCACAGGGCTGGGAATTATTTTTGGGGGAGTCTCAGCTCCATGGCCCTTCCTACATTCATATCTTTTTTTCTGGGACTGTCCTGGGTGTGCTTTTTATATTTGCCCATTACTGTAACTGTTCACAAGCTGCATTACTATTTTTATTATTGATTTTCTGGTCATTGTCTATTTTTACTTTCACCTTTCTGCTGTGCACATGTATCACACTGCTTACGTTTTGCAGATTTCCCCGGTTTTGCTGTACATTGCTAACGGAAATGGTTTCTCTTGCCTTTATATGACCTCTAGCGCGACTGTTTCACTCGCGCTATTTTTTCATGGGAAATTCGGCCCCGTTCATGTGCGGGGAGCCTCTCCCCTCCCCTTACCCGCCCATTGACCCCGTCTCTCCGCCCCTCGGGGACCTTCCTCCGCCCTCCGTTCGCCGTTACACGCCTCTTTCGGACATTTGCGGGCCCGTATTTGTGCGGGGCCCGTTAGTGTGTCGCGCACATTCACGGGGGTTCCTCGCACCTGTGCGGGGCGTTTAGGAGCGTTTGTCACCGTTTAAGTGGCGCGTTGCCGTGCGCTGATTTGCGGCGCGCACATTCCCGGACTTTAGTAAACATACCCCTAAGTGTTCTCCTTTTCACTGAGAGATGAAAAGACCCTGCAGGAAATTTTGTTTTATATAGATGCCCATTATTTTCTACTCTGAAACATATCTGTATTAAAAATATCATTTCAATTACTTATACTTCTGCTACCTAATAAGGGAACAATATCTTAAAAAATATCTTATCAGTGCTAAACACCATTTTGTAGTCCTGATTTATTCAAAATCATTATATATGATTTTTTCATCCTTTTTTATTGCATTTTCTAGTTTCCTTTTCACTTCCTGCCTCAATAATATTTGTATTTCTTTCTTCATCTTCTTCCAGACAATGGGGGAGTAGTCTAATGGTTATAGTAATGGGGATGCTAGGGTTCAAATCACACTGCCACTCCTTGTGATCTTGATCAATTCACTTAACCCTCTATTGCCTCTCAGACCCAAACTTAGGGCCATCTTTACTAAAGTGTGGTGGAAATGTGCGCCTGCTGCATTTTGAATGCTAAAACGAATGCACGGTAGATGTCAGGGGCATGGCCAGCATGTGCCCGATTGTTACTATGCAGGTAAGTCCTTTAACATATGTTCCAGCACTCGGCATTTACCATGGATGCACCTATTGCTAGCTATTAAGGTAGTGGTAGGGACAACTGTGCTAACTGCTTTGTTGGCAGTGATGTCCAGGTTTTTGACCGTCCCAGCCACATATACACCACACCTCCATGCAGACTTGGACGTCCTTACACTGGGAACATCCACAGACCCAGCTTCTAAAATGTCTCTGGATGCCATGCTTTGCATGCCTCTATGCCTGTTTTCAGACATCCAAAGCACGGATAGGGCTTCTAAAATAACCCCCATAGAGTGATCGTCATAGATTTCCAGGCCTTCTTAATAACCTTAACATCTAAACACACAAAAAGTGTTGAAGTATGAAAGATAGGCAACCCGAATCTTATTCTATCATTAAATTTGAACAGGCATTCCAAAGAGTGGAAGGAATGAATGAGAATCCATTTGTTTGCATAGGAAAGGACGCAACAGAATTTGCAAAACAGGAAAGAAATCAGAAGACAAGGAAAGACAAGTGGCAAATGCTCAAAAACAGTGAGAATACAACACACTGCATACTGTACATAAATGAAACCTGGACATATGAATGGTTAAGAAGAGATGAACTGAAACCCAAGGATGAGCGACTGATAGCTGCAGCAAGGACAGCAATCCCAAATGTTGAGTTCCATGTAAACTGCTTTGATAACCTGAAAAGCAGTATAGAAAAAATGTTAAATGAAATAAATACATGGTTCACAATATGCATAGAAATAATTGAAAAGAAAATGATAAAACAGACGTATGTGGATTCTGTTTGAAAGAGTTGGAAATACTTACCTCCTAGCTGGCTGCAAAGTTCTGATGGCAAAAAATTTCTATACCAAAAAGTTGCATGTCTCTCCATTATAAACTTTGTAAACACTATAACATTGCTGTATGGAAAAGCACTGGGATCACGACCCTAAGAGAATCATGGAGAATGAAGACGTTATGATCACCTGGGCCATTTCCATTCTGACACATCAGAAGCTGGGGAAACTGGACATAGTGGTAAGCAAGAGACACCTGGACAGCTGGTGTCAGTTCCAAGTGAATCTGTGAATCGTATGGAGAGGGAGAAGATCCTTAAGTACCAAGAAATGAAGCCAGAGACAAAAAAAATGTTATAGAAAGATGCAGAAATATTTCCCATTGGGAGCAACAGGCCTGGTTAAAGGGGAATTTCCACACCTACAGTGAATGTAAATTTGAGAGACTGAGATCACACTCCACATACGAGGTGTGACAAAAAAGAAACAAGACTGTGGCAGCCACGCCCATAACTCAATGCCAATTGGCTAACCTCTTATGTCACTGTGTTGTGCAACATCTCACCACTATTGTGCTGTAATATTTTTCATCTCTCTCACTCTGTTTTACTTTTTCAAGTTTTTTTGTAGCACACTGCTACATTGCTTTGTCATGCAACTGGAGGTAGCAGAAATATGGAGCAAAGAATCAACTTGAAATTTCTGGTTAAGTTGGAGAAGGGCCTGACTGAGTGTCTCTAACTTCTCCAAAAGGCTTATGGAGAAGATGCAATGTCAAGGCCGCAAGTCTTCGAGTGGCACAAATGCTTCAAGACTGGCCGCAAGGAGGTGAAGGATGACCCCAAGTCAGGATGGCCTTCCACAACAAAGACAGCTGAGAACATTGACAGAGTGAACCAGCTGGTGCGGAGTGATTGCAAATTGACAGTGTGGATGATAGCCGAGGAGCTCAGCCTGAACAGGGCATCAGTGCGGGCCATCTTGGTGCAGGAGCTGGGGATGTGGAAGGTGTGCGCCAAGATGGTGCCCAGGCTTTTATCAGATGACAAGAAGGAGCACCCGGTCAATTTTTGTCGAGACTTGCTAGAGAAGATTGGAGAAGATCCAGAGTTTGTTGGCTGAGTCATCACAGGAGATGAGACTTGAGTCTTCCAGTACGACCCTGAAAGCAAGAGACAGAGCCTGCAGTGGAAGACTCAAATGTCACCTAGACCCAAGAAGGCACACATGTCCAAATCAAGGATCCAGATCATGCTGATCGCATTCTTCGACCAGAAGGGAGTGGTCCATCATGAGTTTGTGCTTGAGGGTCAGACAGTCAACCAGCATTTCTACCAACAGGTCCTCAATCACCTCCATGACTGGGTTCGGTGCAGCAGGAGGGCTCTGTGGAGACAAGTCGTGGCTGCTCCACCATGACAATGCACGTGCACACACTGTGCTCAGTGTGAGGCAGTTCTTGGCCAACAAACAGATCACAGCTCTCAACCACCCTCCTTATTCTCCAGATCTCGCACCGTGTGACTTCTGGCTCTTCCCCAGGCTGAAGACTGCTCAAAGGACCTCGTTTCACCTCTGTAGAAGTAGTCAAGGCCACTGTGATGAGGGAGCTGAGGGACCTCAAGGAGGAGGACTTTACTGAGTGATTCCATACATAGCAGAAGCAAATGCAGAAGTGCATTAACTCTGGGAGGGGTTACTTTGAAGGGGACAATGCATAATTTCTCTGTGGATTTTGTATTAGAACATTTATGGGACAGTCTTGTTTCTTTTTTGTCACACCTCGTAGTCTGGCTTAGATGTGAGATTCATTATTGTCATGATACACACAAAATTAACCCATTTGGAGAAACTACCCCCAAGAGAAAACAAGAAAATGTGGCAGAAAGCTACAGATATATTTCTTATCATACTGGGCACCATAGGCTTGATTTAAAAGCAATTTCCAATCAGAGCTAAATAAGTTGCCTAAATATGTTGTATCCTATGAACTCTAGAAGGATGTTCTTTTTGGCACAATACAAGTACTTCAATGAGAATTAAATATGAGGGACTGAGATCATACTCTACATGCTTTGGCTTAGGCATAAGGTTCACTTCTGTCATGGTATGTGCAAAACTAATCTAACAATGAAAAAACCTGCTCACAATATTAAATATAAAAACTTCAAAAACTATCACTCATATCCCAACATCATTTCTAGGCAATAATGATGTTGGGATATGAGTGATAGTTTTTGAAGTTTTTATATTTAATATTGTGAGCAGGCTTTTTCATTGTTAGATTCTTCTCTTCTGCTCTCGGCTATTTGCTATGTGCAAAACTAACCCATTTGGAGACACTGCTGAGAGAAATTGCCTGCCTAGTTCACCTTAAGCAGGAATATAGCTGTTGAATCTGACTTCAAGGCTTGGGCCCAAGGGAGGAAGTTAAAAACCCAGGCCCAGAGATAAGTAGTGAGGCCCAGAAAAGGAAGAGGAAGGTCTCCAATCTATGCTTACATGATTTATGTTTCAATGGAGGATATGTTGCTGTAGAACTTGTAAGGGTAAATCAGGCATTCTTTTTGTGCTGAATAAGCTTTACTTTGTGCCCTGAATCAAGTTTTCCTGGCTTTTATTGCTTGAATGGTCTCACTGCCGAGCCAGAACCCCTAAGTGATCCTAGTAAGGTTTACAGACCCCATACTTCCAGAGGCTGATACAGTGGGGGGAACTAGATCTGTGCCTGAAAAAGAAAATTATTAGGAAACTCTCACTAGGGTTCCTTCTTCACGAGTCTGAGGTGTTATACCCTGTGATGCTGGAAAAGTTATAAAATAGGTTATAATGGGTTGGATATATCTTGTACTGCTATTATTATACTATGTGGGATACTTGAGGATTACGACATATTGTACTGGAGCATCCAGTGATCTTCAAAGACCTCCTGGTTACAGGGGACCTTATTGGGGAGAGCATGGAGCGCCCGGCAATTCTTTGTTTTTAAGTTCAGTCTCTCCTAAAGAGGTTATAATGTCAAGGGCAAGGCAAGGTAAGATGCATAGTAGCGGTAGGCTAAGGGATAGACAACTAACCTCGTTACCACAAGAGTGTAATTGTGGTCCTGGCAGTGATGAAATTTCTTTTACGTGTCTTAGTATAAATGTACACTCAATATGTAATAAAGTATTCCTTATTAAGGACTTGTTAGTGGAACGGGATTTAGAGTTTTTGTTTATAACTGAAACATGGCTGCGATTAGAAAATGACCCATTAGTATAAGAGGCCTGTCCCCCAGGTTATAAGTTCCTGAATGTTCCAAGGACTGGGCAGGTGGGGAGGGGGGGCTGCTTTTATTGTATAAAACATTCTACCATATTAAAATGGTGGATACCATCTTTTCTCCAGAGTTAGAAGCATTATGCTGTGAGGTTGGCCTAGGGGAAAGAGGTGAATGGTGCACCTTTATTTTAGTCTACCACCCCCCTGGCTCCTCGTCTAGGATCCAGGACATCTATTTGGACTTATTATGATTGAGGACGATGGCAGCTCAAAATTGTGTGTTACTATGAGATATTAACTTTCATTTAGAGGATCTATCTGATACACAAGCTCAGCAGTATCTTTGGATTTTTCATAATTGTGTCCCCATCAAGTCATGTTTCAAGGCATCAATTAGATCAGTGTGCATACTTTTTTCTGTACCAGTTTATTCACTTACAAATGTGTGTGAAATCCTTGTGATATGGTCAGATCACTATTTGATTGAATTTACGCTTCGAATACCTCTGTCTAGTGGATGTCCTGACCTCGGGTAGAATATAAGGCTATGCGTAAATTGTAGACCCAAAGGTGTTTTGAGAGATGATGAGGGAAAGGGGGCTTTTGGAATTGCAACAGGAGTCGGGTGATTCTTTAGTGGATTGGGTTGTGATCTCATGTGAGTTATTATAAAAGATGGTCCCAATAGTTCTTAAATGGGTATATGGGAGGTCCCTTGGTATTCTCAAGATTTTAGGGTGCTGAAAAGGGAATGTAGGAGATTAGAATTTAGATGGCACTGATCAGATAATGAAGAGGATAAATCTCTGTGGAAGTGTAGTTATAGAAGATATAAAGGATTGATTAGGCAGGCTCAAAAGAAATATTATAAAAAGTTAATCATGCAGGAATCATCACAACAACAACTGTTATTTAAGGTGTTATCTACATTGTTGGTGGAGCACTTGAAATTATGGCCCGATCCTTCATTGTCGCCTCAAGTATTGGTAGATTTTTTTTCAAAATAAGGTACAAAAAGTTAGAGGTAACCTTTCTATGGAAGGGACGGACGTGGAGAGAGTACTTGCACTCTCACCAAGGGATGAGGTGGAGTCAGCATATGTGGGAGATCGTTCCTGGGTGTCTTTCAGGGTACTTGCTTTTAAAGAGTTTGAGAGATGTTTTGATAAATATGCTAAGAAATTTTCCCCAGCAGATGTTTGCATGGCTTTTATCACACTTTCTGTGCCATTTTCATTTAAATGTTTGCTTTATAAGATGGTAGTTACCCTCCTATTGGATGGTGACTATCCATTGGCGATAGGTGATATTATTCTAAGACCTATCCCAAAAGATCCAAAGGTCAATTTAGCTGAAGACTCTAACTTTTGGCCAATAGCAAATATACCATTCTATACGAAGATACTTGAAGCATTGGTCATGGGTCAGTTCATGCAATATTTAAACGATCCGGACTGTTTGGATAATTCACAGTTTGGGTTCCATAAATTTCATAATATGGAATAGTTATTAGGTTTACTGATTTCAGATATGAATAGTATTTTGGCCAGAGGGCATATAGCAGTTTTCTTAAAATTCAATTTGAGCATGGCCTTTGATGTTGCTGTCCGTGACATGCTATTGGTGTCTCAGGGAAGGTTCTTGAGTGGTTTTCAGGCTTTCTGTATAATCTGACTTGTACCGTGCAAGTTGCGGCTGAACGCTCAAGGCCATGGAAATCAGAATGTAGGATCCCTCAGGGATTGCCATTGTCCCCTGTGCTGTTTAATGTGCTGTTGCTAGCCCTGGGTTGGCTGTTGGATAAAGAAGATTTCAAATATTATGTTATGCAGATGATATTTTAGTATTGTTATCGTTTCCAAGGCAGCTAGGGAATTATCACTTTATATTAAACAAAGTGCTGTTAGTACTAGACATATGGGCATGGTTGCTCCGTTTTCAGTTGAATGTTGCAAAGTTGAAAGTACTTTGTTTAAATAATGGCCAGTTAATCCCTGGACCATTATTGGAAGCAATAGGAAAACTGATCTTAAAAGGGAATCGGTGCTTCATGTATGGGGGGTACTTTTGGATGAAGATCTCAATACAGAAGCACATTTAATTCAATTGTTTTTAAATCCTTTTTTAAGATGCGGCAACACTGTAGGCTGAATCCATACATTGCTCTGCAATTTTTTCAGCTGTTAGTGCAAAGTAAGGTTTGAATTTTCTTGATTATTGTAACATAACTTTGCTAAGTTGTTCCCAACATCAGATGAAAAAGCTTCAACTTGGTCAGAATACAGCAATGAGGCTAATAGAAAGTGCTTGGAAAAGTCTTCCAGTTCATCAGCGCAAGGAGACCTGCATCGACAGAAACTACCAGCTTTCAGAAAGAAAGGAACCCAAGTATTCATTATACACCAGTGACTCCAGATCCAGGCGTGAGCCAACACAGTTTTTGGGATCTGTCTGCATCACCACCAGCCTCTGGGACACTGGGAAAGAGTACTAGAACTAGAAGAGAAGAATTTCAACTTAGGGAAAGGAGCAGATTTGGTGAACAAACGAATAACTGTTCAACTTAAAATAAGAAAGTAACTGAATGGAATATGTTAACATACCAAAACTGAAATGAGAGAGAACTTATCTATTTGTAATGATTTTTTACTAAAAAGGAGTAGTTAACTGCTTGAAACCTAACAACTGGCAGAAGCAACAAGAACTATTATTATTATTCAGTGACCCTAGATTTTAAATAAACTCTTGGTTCAGAACACAAGTTCTGGTCTAGATTCACTTGAAAACAAAGAGGTGTGAAACTGTCAAGTGCCAAGAGCCTCCTAGCATATGTCAATCCCTACTAACAGAACCCTGATAATAAAAATCAGTGAGCTCCAGAATAAAAGACTGAAAAAAGGCCCATTGGATTCACGCCCTCCCCCCTTCCTACTCAAAGCAGCTGTAAGGACCACACAGAAAGGGGAGGGGGGTTACTAGTAAAAGGCAGGGAACGAACAAGCAAAGGAACAAATCTTTGCTAGCAAAGAAGGTAAGCCTTACAGTAAATCAAAGTAAACACTGGATCACAACTACTAAGTACCAGAATAAACACTTAAAATTAGATTTCCTCTGCCCCACACCTCCAATCTTGAGCAGACAAGTCTGGAAAATCAGTTTCCTCAGAGGAAACAGTCCTGCCCAAAGTGTTTGTAGAATATAAAACAAAATCAACAATAAAAATGTCTATAAACACAAAAACACAAAACCTGAACTCAATCCCGTTTGCACAAACATTCATGTATCCCAAACCCATAACCATGATACCCTGGGGCTTTTATAAAATCACCCCAGGTTTATACATGTAAAATTGTGCATGGTGACAAAAAGGCATGCACTTCTACATGACTCATGTGAAGGTGTACTCAGGAATGGAGTCAGAGCAGAGTACTGGTGGAGTCATGATTTATTTGCATATTTGTAAATGGATACTTTTTACATTAACCTTTAGACCTGCATCCAAGCAGGTATTAATGTCTGTGACTTCAGTCTAGCTGCAATTTCTGCTGGTTTGTCTTTATTGTTTTATAAAGACACGTAAGTGTCTATGGGCCTGATTCTGGGATATGGGTTGCAGGACTGCATGTCACAGCAGGATGTGCAACCCTGCAAGCCATCAGGGCCAAATTTCCCCCTCCAGCTTTCCCCATACATCCTGAGCATCAAGACATAGAGAGCCGGTGTGGGTGGAGTGGGGGCAGAGCGGGGGAGGGCCAGCCCGGCAGGATGTACAGGGCCGATTCAGGTCACAGCCCAGTATGTCCTGCTGGACCTGTGGGGACATGCTGTTTATTCCAAGGTAGCCATAGGTTGGGCGGCAGGGAAAAGGAGGGCCAAAGACATGGGAGTTAGGGTCACCTGTGGGGAAGACGTCCCTGCAGCCAGCAGGGGTATGCTGGGCCGTCCTCGGGCCAGATTCTGGTTACCACAGTAACGTTTTGTTCCTGCGGCCCAGAATCAGGTCCAAATGAGCCCATCTTGCATGAGGCTGTCTGGACAGCCTGGATGTGCCTCTACCTGAATCAGGCTCCATGTGTCTTTATAAAATAGATTTATCATGGGGGGCAAGATGGCAGCCGAGTAACTTGCGATATACAAGCCCCTGCTGCAGTTGTTCATTGTTGGCTGTATAGCGGTTCCTGGTCGGCAGTCATGGGTTGGAGGAAGCACAAGCAGGCTTACCTACCCTCGGGTAATGCCAGTTCAACAGTGCGGCTCCGCAAACTCTGGAGGCATATGGGTTTGGCTCGCTGGGAGGAGTGGTATCTTTGGCAGGATGCCCAGGAGTGGAGGTAGCGGACCTGAGCGTTTTGGGAGTATGGCTGTCTCCTGAGTTGAAGCAGCAAAACAGCTCCACAACATTATGGAACCTCCACCATATTTAACTGTAGGAAGAGAGGTGTTTGCTTTATAAGCTTAATTTCTTTGCCTGTAAATTTATCATTTATCTACATTGCCATAGAACTCAAGTCAGGTTTCATCAGCCCACAGAACATTTTCCCAGAAGAATTGCGGTTTCTCAAGGTGGGTTTGGGCAAAGATCTGATGTGCCTTTTTATGGCTGTGTTTGAGCAATGGGGTCCTCCTTGGCTTTCACCCATGAAGTCCTTCTTTGTTTATTGCACAGCGTATGGTGCAGGTTAAAACCACCACTCCAGATTGCTCCAGGTCAGCCTTAAGCTCTTTGACTGTTGGATGTGGTATTTTTCCAACAGTTCACACTAACTTTCAAAGACTTCTTGGATTAATTTTCCTCTTCCCACCACATTCTGGGAGGTTTTTAACAATTCCATGAGCAGAAAACTTCTTAATAACATTGCAGACTATAGACACAGGAATCCCAAGGTCTTTGGAAATTGCCTTGTACCCCTTTGATATTTGATGATAATGGCTTCTCTGATGGTCTCAGGCAGCTCTCTTGTCTTCACCATTGTTTTTTTTGATTTTTTATTTATACAATTTTTCCAACACACAACAGCACATATACTGCAAAAGCAATAAATGAAAACCCTTAACACAAGACTAAAACTTCCCGCCCCCCCTCCCCCCCAACCTACCCAGGCTCTCAGGAGAAGAAAAGAAAGCAACAAAATCACATTCAGAGAAGCCCCCCCCGCAAGACAACTCTTGAAACCCTCCTCCAGATAAGCCACAACTCAAAAGCTGAATCTCTGTGACTTTGATCCCTATCTTAAATGACTTTTGAGTGAGCTACATACTGATCCAATAATGACCATCTATCGTAGCTTAGCTCCCCTTTATCGGGGTAATGCAGTTTACTATACAGTCGCTCATATTTGGAATATTGGACCACAAGGCTCCACCATTTCCCCTGACTTAAATTTGAAAAGTTTTTCCAGTTTGACAGGATCAACTTCAAAGCTATCGCTATCATAAAGTTTAACAAAAAGGCTTTTTCTTTAAACTTATCCTGGGGGAGCTCCAAAGATCTCAGAAAGATTACACTCTTGGAGAGCTTGACCGAAATATCCAAGATACTTCGGATTTTACCCCCAAATCGCCTTCCAAAATCGCTGCACTAAGGGGCAATCGTAAAACATATGCAGATATGTACCTTTCTCCCGCTGACAGGACCAACATTTCCCATTGGATGACTTATCCCACTTTGAGAGCTTGGCATGCGTGATGTAGGCCCTGTGTAACAGGAAATACATCAATTGCGTAATGGCGGCTGACCGGGATGTCCTAGTTATGGGACCCCACAGGATCTTCCATGAATTAGCAGACAGAGCTAAAGATAAATCGGATTCCCATACCTTTGATAATCCCCCTGGGTTTTGAGCAGCATAGTCTCTATACAAGGCATACAGCCTTGAAACTGCACCTCCTCGCACACATATTGCTTTGATGTTTTTGACCAGTGCTCCCTCAGCTACCAACTCCCCAATTTTGACCTTGGTCGCTGAGATACTGTGTCGAACCTGGAGCCACTGAAAATTGCTGCTCTGAGGCAAGGAAAACTCCCCACACAGAGAGGGAAAGTCCTTCCAACCATTTCCACCCACTAAATGTCCCAGTGTCCAAACCCCCCTTTCTTGCCAACTCTTCCATGCTATCCTCCGCCTTCTAATCTTAAATTGCGGATTCCACCACAATGGAGTTGATTTTGAGGGCTTCCCATCATTGCCTGCCAGCTGCATCAATTTGAGAAAAGCAACTTGAGTGGCCTGAATCACCGTCCCCGTCACCCCCTCCTCTGGGTGTAGCATCCCCAATAAGTGTATCAGCGGGTACGGAGATGCAATATGGGCCTCTACTTTGAGCCAACTTTGCATTGCATCATGTCCTCCGTGTCAAACCACAAAGCTCCCTGCTTTAAGAGAAGAGCATGATGATACCATTGAAAATCGGGAAAATGAACTCCTCCCTTTTTCCTGGAAGCTTTCAATTTCTTGCTAGCAATTCTTGGCTGAGCATTGTTCCAGAGAAACCTCAAAGGCTTCTCTCCAAATTTGCATATGCCTCTACCGGCAAAATGAAGGGGAGCATACCTAGTACATAGTTAATCCTAGGCACCAACACCATTTTAATAATTTCTAGCCTTCCCCACCAAGTGAAGTGCAAGGGAGACCATGCTAAAGTTTTGTTACGTATCGTCCGGGTTAGTTCCTCCATATTCGCCTGAACCATGCGATCCACTGATGCACTGTACCAGGCTCCCATATATTTGATGCTCTCTGACTCCCACCGAAAGGGAAAAGGGGCTATTAATCTCGCGTTTGAGCAGCTGTTAAGCGGAAAGGCTACAGACATAGTCCAGTTAATCTTATACCCCGAGATTCTCGAATAGACATTAATTAACTCCAAAATCTGTGGGACCTCGGAGGACTGCGTGAATAACAGTAGGTCGTCCGTATATGCGGAAAGTTTCACCTGCAACTCTCTGACCCTAAAACCCTTTATATCCTCACTTCATCAAATTGCTATGGCTAAAGGTTCTAACGCCAGGTCAAAAAGCAAAGGGGAAAGGGGGCAGCCCTGCCTAGTGCCTCTATGCAGAGAAAAAGAACGGGATAGAATGCCGTTGGCGAGGACCCTAGCACTGGCTCTGGCATATAATACCCTGACCTTACTTGTGAAGTCCTCCCCTAACTCAAACCACTTTAGGACAGAAAACAAATAAGGCCACTCTAGCCTGTCAAACGCCTTCTTAGCATCGAGGGAGAGGGCAACTAACGGGGTCGCTTCCCTGGAAGCCCTATCGAGCCAATTGCACAACAGCCTAGCATTGTCTGATGTTGACCTGCTTGGAATGAAGCCACATTGGTCAGGATGCACTAACTCCCCGATGACAGTGGCAAGCCACTTCGCCAGCATGCTCGCATAGATCTTATAGTCTGCATTTAGTAAAGATATGGGCCTGTAATTCATGACCCGAGTAGGGTCTTTGCCGGGTTTTTCCAGTACTACTATCATGGCATCCGAAAAGTTACCTAAGTCCCCTTGCCTTTGTCCCTTCTCTAAATCTTCATAATACAACAGTAGGTATGGGGTCAACTCTGTGCTCAACACTTTATATAGTTTGGCTGGTATACTATCAGGGCCTGCAGCTTTCCCCGATGCCATAGACGCAATTGCCATGAAAAGCTCTTTACTAGAGAAGGCTTTACCTAGCCGCTGAATTTGCTGGGCCTCCAATTTGGGATGGTCTAACCCATCCAAGAAACTAGCAATCGCTGCTGGGTCCGCCACTACCTCTGTAGAATACAATGTGGAATAGAATTTTGAAAACTCCCCCAAGATTTGCTCATTGTTAGCCAATCTTGTCTGAGTATCATCCATGATGTAGACTATCCTTGATTTTTCTCTTTTCCCTCGCAAGGTGCTCGCTACAAGCTTACTGGCCTTGTTTTGTTCCACATAATACCTGGCAGCCTGCTTCAACATTACCTGCTCAACTTCAGCGCTCAATATCTCATTATACTGAAATCGCAATCTTTGCAGTCTAAGTAAGATCCCTGCATCGGGATGCCTGGCCCAAAGCCTCTCCCCTGCTTTAATCTGGCTATCTAAAACTGACAGCTGAGCCTTCCTCCTTTTGCTCTCCTTGATCTTGTAACTAGTGATAGTTGCCCTGAGAGAGGCCTTAAACGCCTCCCACCAGGCCCAACCTGCAGTATCCCCCAATTTATTAGTCAAAAAATATAACCTTATGGTATCCCTTAATTCACTCTGAAAGGAAGGGTCCGCCAGCCATGCTCTGTTAAACGACCATAGCGGGCTGGATCTGTCTATTTCTCATACCAGGATTTTGACCGTTATGGCTGCATGATCAGACACAGTCATGCCTAAGATATCCGCTTCACAGCTGCTCGAAATCAATGATCGAGAGACTAGAAAATAATCTATCCGGGAGAGGGATTTGTGCACTGGGGAGAAAAAGGTAAAGTCCTTTTCGGTCGGATGGAGCAGTCTCCATATATCTACTAACCCACAATCCTCCATCAAGGCTGAAAGAGCTGTGTCCGCGCGAGAGAGCCTGTCGACCCTCGCTGGACAGCGATCCACCAGTGACTCCCTTACCAAGTTAAAGTCCCCGCCCATTATTATTGGGGCCAATTGGTCATTCTGAAGAGTACTATTTAAGTTATGGAAGAAGTTGGGGTCATCTATGTTAAGGCCATACACATTGACGATTGAAAATTTAATATCACCAATCTTAATTAAAGACCTGGACCACCTCCCAAGGCTATCATTACTAGTCTTTACAATTGTTGCCCCCAATGCTTTGCGCACAAGTGTGGCCACCCCATTTCTCTTATGGTCGGCTGGGGAAGAGCCAGCTAAGAGATATTGCTTATCCGCTAGCTTTTCAGTCTCCTGCAACGTGAGGTGAGTCTCCTGCAGGAGTACAATATCTGCATGTTGGCGAGAGCAATACGCTAATATTTTTTTCCTTTTCATTGGGGTCTTAATGCCCTTCACATTCAGGGATAGGATCTTTAACCCATCAGCCATAGTTACTTACAGACACATCCTCATTTACAACTTTGTTACTTACAGACATACCCTCATTTACAACTTGCGGTAAGCTTCCCCCAAATTTATAAACCATCTTCTCCCCCAGAGAACCTTCCCTTATCCCCCCCCCCCCCAATAAAACAAATAACAATACCATCTTGGGTGAGCCAACAAGATCATCCAGCATAGCGCATCCTGGCCCCCAGAATGCGTTCCCACAATAAATTCCTCCCCGACAGGCAAGCAGACCAGCATTAGGAAGGAGAAAAGGAGACAAAACATTTAGACATTACAACACTCTCCCTTAGACTAGGCCACAAGACCCACTCATCCCCCTACAGTTAGGACTGTTCAGCATAGACTGTCCAGTTGGGTGTCTTCAGCCTAAATGTAACCACATAGGTAAAGCTTCAGGCCCGATAAATTTAACTTAGGTATCTGGAGGAGTTGCAGGACTAGATTTCCTCCCATCGTGCCCATGTCTTCTGTAGACAAACACCGACCGCAAGGAGCACCAGGTTCTTAACTGGACTGCATTTGCAAAGCCTCCTGATCTTCTATATAACCTGCGAGCGCTGCTGGATCCTCAAATGTTTTGGTCACGTTGTTCAACGTTACCTTAAATCACGCAGGGTTAAATAAACCATATCTGGCCTGTAAGCGCTGGAGATGAGGCCTCAGCGCAAGAAACTGCTTCCTCTTTTCCACGGTAGGCTTGCTAAAATCCGGATAGAAGGCAACCCTCTGACCTTCATACTGGAGAGACTGGCAAGCTTTTGCTGCCGCCAGAATTTGGGCTGCATGCTGGTGCCTCAGCAGACACAAGATCAACGGGCGCGGGCGCTCAGATCGTTGGTTGACTGTAGATGGGATCCGGTGAGCCCTTTCAATTTCAAACGAGCGAGAAAACTCAATTTTCAATAGCTTCGGTATCAAAAGTTCCAGGAAGCGAATGGGGTCACCTCCTTCCGCCCCTTCCGCTATACCCAATATGTGTATATTATTACGTCAAGCCCTATTGTTCATATCCTCTAAGCTCCTTTCGAGCCCGTCAAGCTTGCGATTGAGTTTAGGAATGTGGGCCAAGCGTTCCTCATGCACCGCTGCTATGGTTTCCACTTTCTCGACCCTTTGCGATAACAAGTGCATTTGGTCTGTAAGCTCTTTCAAGCCCGATTGCATTGTGGCAAGGGACTCGCCGTTCGAGTCTACCCGAGAGCGAACTGCCCGCACCTCCTTCAAAATCTCCTGAAGCCCCTCCGCCGCCTCTTGAGAAGACGCCATCTTTAACGGGGATGGCGGGTCGGTTTTAGTTCTTTTATTGCCAGATGATGCTGCAGTAGCGAAATCTAAACGGGACTGCTTGCCCGCAGACATGATCGCGCACTGCCACTCCAATTTGCATCGTTACAGGCGAGTGGGCTTGCTTATTAACCAGGATTCGTTGTCAGGGGCCAGGAGAGTCTCTCTTACGCGGCCATGCTGGGTCCTCGCAGGCTCCGCCTCCCCTTGTCTTCACCATTGTGAATATGGAACAAGGAGTGAACATAGCCATTTTAAACATTAGATCCATCATTCATTGGTTGATTCAAGTCATGTGAGTACTGACAATTGATCACAGGTGCATTTAATAGTACTGCAATGGGAATGTCGTTCTTCTGTTCAAACTGATTTGAATTGTTTATAAGGATGCCAATAATCATGCCCTGGTAATGTCCCAATTTTTATACTATTTCCTACTAGTTCCTTTTTTAATTGGTTTTATTTTATTTTATTTGATTCTTTTATGTGTCAAATATTTGTGTATATACTGTATAGTCCAAAGCCTTTCACTGGCGACTTATTTTTTAGGAGATATTGGAGATTAAAGGATTGAATTTCAAGGGTGCCAGTAATGTTGACCACAGCTTTAAGCACCTATGGGTGTCATTCCAGAACAGAAATAAGCCCTTTGGATGTGTGGTGTAGACATTTTTCTAGTGAAAACATCTATGACCCTATTCTGAAACACCCGTATCTCTGCATTTACATAGCGCTAGCATGGGGATCTCAGAACATGGGCAGGAGAGGGTGGAACAGGGACATTGTCAGCAGCGGAGATGTGTAATGTATATTTAGGAAAGGTCCGTGTACATTCTGTGTGTTTCCCAAGGACATCCACGTTATACTAGCAGAAATGTGGAATAAGGCCAGAACCTAGAAACATTTCTGCAATGTGTCATAGGCATGAATGGCTGTGACAAAAATATTTTGAACTGGTGTGTCTGCAGTCTGGAAGATCACAGATGCAGTTGTAAAGAACAGAATGCAGAGGTGGGGGAAGGCTGTATGATAAAGACACATTACTAAAAGCCCCTACAGAAATAATCAGAAGTGCAATGTGATTATTCTGGCTATGCAGACAATTGCTGTCTGAGCTAGAGGAGATGATCTAAGGCACCTTAACAATTTCTGTCATCTGAGAAGTGGGACTGTTGATGTAGGAATTGTATGTGGGTGAGTATAGGATGGATGCATGTGCAGGTGAGAAACATAGATCAGATTAGTAGTCCTGGGACCCCATGCCATCATGTTATACCAGCTGTTTTCTAGAGGTTCAGGGTTTTGTGTGACTGCAAGTGAGAGTGTGTGTGTGTGGTTAGAGGGATGCATGGGGTGACCTGGTGTGCGCAACTGCAATTTTGTGGGAACATAAGTGCCTGGCCAGTACCTGGTCCATAGGGCTGGCTGCAGTGTGATCGGATGCCAATGTGATTGGCCAGGATGCAGCAGAATGGGGTCTGTATGGCTGAATATCAAAGTATATCCCTGTCTGCGATAAGGAACTCTCAGAACAAGTGCATGCTACAGGGCACTTAGCACTATTAGTGGCCTCACTAATGTGTATTTTCTATAGAGAGATGCTGGTGCTTCTGGGCATCTAGTAGTGCTGCTTGCACTAGTGCATGCACTCAATCTGAGGGTCCCTATTTAATGTCAGGGATATGCTCTGACATTTAGCTGTAGAGGACAATTTCTAATTTCTTCTAGTCCATACATAGCATTGTACATACTGTTGTCTGAGATGACCAATGCAAGCCCAACTAAATGTTCACCTACTATCATGTATGTTGTACTGCAAGGTATGTCAGGACAATCATATTGCTTTTTACTTGCTGTTGTAACATCTCTGAGTGCAGAGAGATCACTTTGTAGTGTCCAAGTTATGCAAAGGACTAGCTTATATGGTCTGTTTTGCACCAGCAAATCTGTGCCACCCATTCTCTTGGGAAATTGGCATGGGCACCACACCATCAGTGTGAGGAGCAACTTTAGGGATGCACGTTTTAACTGAGGAGGGGCGTGGCTACATGGAGACAGGCAGCAGTGGAGCTTTACATCTTTATGGAATTCACCATGGGCAAGGATGTCCAGGCCGCTTGCTACGTGTACCTGTGTCCTAGAACATGTGCGTGCCACACCGAACCCATCTGCATGCCAGATTCCAGACCCGTGGGCATGTCCAGACCTGTGCATGTGGTATTAGGGTGAAATGGGGCTCATTTTTTAATTTAGATGTGTCCATGGGCCAGATGTGCACGTTATGGAATCGTGCTTTACATGTTTTATAAAATAGATTGTTTTTTAAGTTTTTGGGTATAGAAAATTTCAAATATACAGAGGGCTTAAACATCAGAAAAAGGGGTTTAAAACAACAGCTTTCCTCAAATGCACACAATAATGCAGGCAGGGAAGGGGTTAAAGCACAAGCCCAGAGAAACCCTCTGCACAGAAAGACAGTGAGAGAGCCACACCCCAGCTCTATGACAACCCGGGGAGCTGACGTAAGAGGCAAGGGGGCAGAGTCAAACCGGATAGGGCAGCCCAATGCTCTTAACCAGGAAGTAACAGAGAGAGTTAGAAGCAGTAGAAGCAGAGGAAGCAGTAGAAGGAGTGGTGAGAGAAGGAGAGCAGGAGGAGTTCCTGAGAGAACAGGAAGTGTTCGTGTGGGAGAGTCAGGACGTGACTCTAACCTGGATTCAGAGAGAAGCAAAGGAAAGAGCAACCACTGCCTGGATAGCACACGGTGCTTGGGGAGTTGCCAGCCTGATTGCTTAGAGACACGGAGGTCTCTGGGAAAGCAGTTGAAAAAGCTTCCTCTGAGGGAGAGAGGTCACCACGAACCAGACAGCAAGGAGAAGCAGGTTAGAAGCTACATTCATTCTCGTGGGGAGAGGCTGGAACCTTTACCCAGAAGAGATAGCAGTTCTTCCCTAGAGTCTTCCCTAGAAGCTGTGAGTAAAGGTGGAACATTGAGCAAGAGTAAAGTTCTGTATGGTAAGCTGCATAAACGTTCCAAGTGCAGGCAGCCTGTTACTAGCAGAAGCTCTGAGAGTAGCCCAGCTGTTCCTATCTCATCAGCTGATTATGTGCTACGCAGACGAAAGCTAGAGCTAGACCTTGCTGAGCCAGAGATAGTGAAGCAGTACAAAGACAGAGACTTGCCTTTTTACCAACCTGTAAAAGCCAGACACACTAGAAGAAGGTTAAGCCAGTTGGATTCCCTTAACACTATCTTAAAGGAGGCTGGTGATTCTAGTTGCTCTCAGATACCACGAAGGGAAAGGAATTATAAGTGGAAACAGCTTAGACACCAATTGGAACAATGGAAGCCTGTTGATCGGCAGTACCCTGATGTGAATCAGAATATATCTGACTCTGAAGTTGAATCAATGCAGTTGGGATCAACTATATCAGATAGCAGCTATTCTGAGATGGAGGCAGACTGTGCTTTTTGTTGTCAAGAGTGAAGCTGTTATATTAATGCTTGTGATAAGTGCTGAGAAGTTATTTCATGCTATTGAGTTTGCACGGAGAGAAGCAGCGTTCTGCTTGAGTGAAACTCAATGTCATTAAGCAGCTGTGAATGCTATGCAAATGATTAGCTGCAACTAAAGCTGTTCAGAACTGAAGAGAAGTTTGAATTAACCTTGTATATAAACTGACAAACCCTGAGAAGGATCAGGTTGGACTTTGTCACATTCTGGACTTTATTTGGCATAAGAAAGTATCCACTTTTTGTTTCTGGTTAGGGGATGGTAGATAACCGATTCCTGTGCAACAATAAAGTTTTTGTTACCACTTTAAAACCTTGGCTGTCTTCGTTTGGCCCACAACTACACGGAAACCCCAAACATCAGCACTTACAAGGATAATCCGTCACGTTTCCCCCTCTTCCAGGCAACCGCCTATACAAAGAGAAAGGGGGTGTGACAAGTGACATAGGAAATAGATATAATAAACCACCAACAGGAATATAATTACAGTAAGGCAAATCTCAAAAGTTTGACAGTCTAGCATTATTAAGAGGGCAGATTTAGGAAAAAAGCAAGCCAAAAAAAGAAAATATTTAAACACAGAGGAAGTGGAATTGAATTAAACAGGAGCAGCTGGTTCGTGCATTCCAGTGACACTACCTAAGGTAACATGTACTTCCTCTCTAGCTACAAGAAACTCAATTAACTGATTGAGTTCAACAAATGACTCTCATGAGTATTCCCACTAGGCTTAAGTTGGGGCTTGTAAGGTAGTGATATAAACACTTTTGAATTACTTAAGCCTAGAGGGAGTACTCGTGATAGTCATATGAAATGTGACCCACAATAAAGCCTTTGTGGGACCACATTTGTTGTGACATTGTTCCACCCCTGAAGAAGGCGCATAACATCTGTATTGTATATAATTTTCTGTATATAGTTAGAACATGTTAAATGTATATAGTTCTAATGTTCAATGTAAAAGTTGCTGTGATGTTCTATGTAAACTGCCTCTGATCACAGGAAGAGGCGGTATATAAAAACTTGTTAAATAAATAAATAAAATGCCAAAACATGGCCTTGTAGGGTCTTGACTAATAAAGGATATTATACGTTCCACGCTGTTGGGATTTCTTCACCTAAGAAAATAAGAACATAAGATATGCCATACTGGGTCAGACGAACGTCCATCAAGCCCAGTATCCTGTTTCCAAGAGTGGCCAATCTAGGTCATAAGTACCTAGCAGTTTCCCCAAAAGACACAGGTTCCACAATGCTTGTATTGGGTCAAGCAGTGATATCCTGGGTCCCTTTTAATAATGGTTTATGGACCTTTCCTCCAGGAACTTGTCAAAATCTTTTTTAAACCCAGCTACACTAACAGCTTTTACTACATCCTCCGCTAACAAATTCCAGAGTTTTATTACACGTTGAGTGAAAAAATATTTTCTCTTAGTAGTCTTAAATAGTTTACCCTGTAACTTCATTGCATGTCCCCTAGTCTTTCTATATTCTGATAACGTAAACAATCGATCTACGTTTACCCGTTCCACTCCGTTCATTAATTTATAGACTTCTATCATATCTCCCCTCAGCCATCTCTTTTCCAGGTTAAAGAGCCATAACCTTTTCAGCCTCTCTTCATAGGGATATCCTTCCATCCCCTTTGCCATTTTGGTGGCTCTTCTCTGTACCTTTTCTAATAATGCTATATCCTTTTTAAGATACGGCGACCAGAATTGCACACAATATTCAAGGTGCGGTCGCAGCATGGATCTCACTCTTGATATTGTTTCTTATATGTAGGTGTACAATGTTACATATGCCTTGTAGTGTAATAGAAATGATAAGAAGTAGTAGTGGTAGCAGTGGCTAAGTATACGCCTTCATCCTAAAGCACATACTTTTAGACCAGTTTGTTATTTATGTGAATATGTGGCCACAAACATGCGGGAATCGATCTAGAATATTACCTCCTTCATTTCGAGGTATAATTGAATTTCACTGACTAGTGCCAACTTTAAAAAGTATGCAGGGCAACCCGAACCACTTGAAACACTGATGAAAATGAGGAATAAAAAACAATTTCAGGATCTTTAACAGTACCTAGAAAGAAGACCTTGAATGACTTAATGTACACCTTAACTGGAGGTCTCAAATGGTCTATTTCTCTTCTGTTTATGCTGTAGTTATTTATTAGTTGGGTGTGGGGTGAGAGTTGGTCTATTGCTTTCTTTCAGCTCATTATTTTAAAGGACTTATCCAGTTATCAGTACCTGAACATTCCTTCTGACTGCCTTGATGCTATTGTAGTATGTCATGGCAGTGGGACGGACCTGGAACAGAGCAGGTATCTATCCATATAGCAGTGATGTTCAGTGCCACTATTTAGTTGGAGGCCAATTCTGTTTTAGACTTTCTGCCCCTGTACGGCCAGTCAGAATCGGGGCCCGTGGGATGTCTACACTTACCTGGCTAGACCAGCCAAGCTCCTGAATGAAACCGCAGCGCCATTTTGTTCAGGAGCCACGATCCCTAACAGACCCATGATTCCCCTTTCCCCGCTGTCCGACCCCCAGTCAGGTCTGACATGGTCAGGGTTGGGCAGCAGGGATCCCCCTGCACCCCTTGCCACCTTTTTCTTGCCCCTGCTACTGCATCAGCCCCCATCCAGGGGGGCTTATTCCACCTCTGAGGTGGAATAAATCCCCTATTTACATGGCCAGCTCTGGATGTACAGGGCTGACCTTGGAATTGGCTCTGTATGTCCAGGGGTCAGTCGCTGCCCACTACCCACCCTTGATACTCCCTCGGCACACCCCCTCCCGCCCATGAGCAGAACTCCTTGCACAAACTGGCAATACGTGTGGGGAGCTCTGTCCTCGCCACACAATCCGGGTGTTTAGCAGGTTTGGACATCCAGATCGGATGACCAGACCCACTAAATGCGGCCCAAGGGGGGTGCGGGGCCATGTGCGGAGACTCTGTGTGGGCCTCATTTGCATAAGGGGCCTCATTTGCATAAATATTTGCATAATGTTACCATACACTAACTTTTAGTAAACATGCCTCTTAATGAGTGTATGGATAAAGAAAGACTAAAAGATTTCTACATTACTATAATCCAGTGCCAACTGCCAGGCACATTAGGAACTACTACAAACACTGCCCATTTAGAAACCATAGAAAACACGCCGTATCATAACAGCACTACCAGGACTCACAAAGCACCATACCCTACCTATCAAAAGGCAACACTGCAAATATTAAACCAATACATTTCAGAGAATAACAATACATGACCTATTGGGGAAAGAGAACAAGTGGCAATGTCAAATAGCAACTACATAAACAGAATACCTCAGCTCAGTTACATATGCAGAACATAGACCATCACCAAACAAGGAATCACAATTTAGAAATAGGAAGACAATAATTAAACTGGGAACCCCAAAAGCCAAACTTGGAATGTACAACAACACTGTAGAAATAAAACTATAAATTAATTTCCTCGTCTACTAAACAAAGCTCAGACATTAATGATGCGCATTTCCCAGAGCTGACATATTCCAGTTAATAAATTCAAAATAAAGAGATATCTTTCTACCTTTTGTGCATTTTTTTTCAGTTGCAATTGCTCCAGCCACTTTCTTCTGGTTTCTTCGTGTCTTCTGCTAACTCTCCATCATCTGCTGTCCATTTGTCCTTTCTTCTCTCTTCTAGTTTTTTTTCCATTCTCTCTCTACATCTGCTTTAACATGCTAATCTTTCTCCTTTTGCTCTTTCCTCATTCCTAGTTCATCCATTCAAATTTTACCCCTCCATCCTCAATCACCACTTACTCTTCCAATAACTGGCCAATTGTAGATTTTTCTTCCCTCCCACACAAAATATTTTTCCCCTCTCCATTTCACTCTCCCAGCCCCATCCCATTCTAATCCTCCTCCAAAATCATCTCCCTTCTAGTTCCAGCCCCATCCAGCATCCGATCCCTTCTAGTCCCCGCATCAGCCCATTTCCAGTCCTAGCCCCCCATCAGCCCATTTCCAGTCCTAGCTCCCCTGTCCATTTCCAGTCCTATCCAAGTCCCTCTATCAGCTCATTTCCAATCCCAACCCCACATCAGCCCATTTCTAGTCCTTTTCTAGCCCCATCATCAGCCCATGTCAAATCCTAGCTCCCCTCCACTCAGCCCATTTCAATCCAAGCCCCCACCACAGCCCATTTCCAATCTTAGCTCCCCCAACAGCCCATTTTCAGTCCTATCCTAGCCCCTCCATCAGCCCATTTCCTGTCCTAGCTCCCCCCCCACTCAGCCCATTTCCATTCCAAGCCCCCCTCCCCATCATCTATTTGCAGTTCAAGCCCCCTTCCACTCAGCCCATTTCCATTCCAAGCCCCCATCCCCATCAGCCATTTGCAGTTCAAGCCTCCCCTTTCACTCAGCCCATTTCCAGTCCTAGAAACCCCCCCAACCCATTACCAGTCCTACCTCTTCCCATCAGCCCACCTAACCCCATCAGTCCACCTCATCAGTCCACCTCAAGTCCTAGCCCCCCATAGCCCATTGCCAGTCCTAAACCCCCCCATCAGCCCACAGCACATTACCAGTCCTAACCCCATCAGTCCACCTCAAGTCCTAACCCCCCCCATCAGCCCATTTCCAGTCCCAGCCCCCCATAGCCCATTACCAGTCCTAAACCCCCCCCATCAGCCCACAGCACATTATCATTCCTAACCCCATCAGCCCACCTCAAGTCCTAAACCCCCCTCCCTCCCATCAGCCTAGGGAAAATGAAAACTTAAAAAAAAGGTTGGCTGCTGCCGCCACGGCAGAATCGAGTGTCCCGCGGGGCCCCCCTGCCCGGCAGAGCACTCCCTCCCTTCCTGCCTGCTTGCTTGCCTCAGTCCCTCTCCGCTTCAGCTTAGAGCCGCGAAGGGAGAGTTTCTCCCTCATGGCTCTGTTAAGCCCACTGGGGCTTATGGGAAATTTCCCATCTGCCCCGGCGGGCTTAACAGAGTCCCGAGGGAGAAGCTCTCCCTTCGTGTGGCTCTGAAAGCCGAAGCAGAGAGGGAATGAGGCAAGCAAGCAGGCAGGGAGGGAGGGAGTGCTCTGCCGGGCAGGGGGGGGCGGGCCCCGCAGGACAATCGATTCTGCCGTGGCGGCAGCAGCGGCAGCAGCCAGCTTTTTTTTTAAAATTTACTTTTAAAGCGGAATGTTCTTTGCGCTGGGCCCCCTGAAACGCGGGGCCCTGTGCAAAAAACATTTTTGCTCAATGGACAGACCGGCCCTGGCTATCGGAATGCCCCCATAACTATCTGCTTAATTTTGGACAGCAAAAAAGCTGTCCTAAGTGGTGTGCAGATAGCTATAGTTTATCCAGACAGTGGCTAAATATCACCAGTATCTGATTGGTGCCAGCACGGAGTGCATTACCTGGATATTCAGCGCCAGTCTCTATTGGGATACTCTTGCTGACTATCCAGGTTTGAATTAACTGTGATGACTAGCATTTAAAAAAAGCTGATTGCCACTGTTAAATATCAGGTGGTTTGTTCTTCTATAATGATGCATTTTTCTTGCCTTGTTTATAATATTTTGTGTTCTTTTTGTTTTAATTTTATTATATTGACACACAAGTTCGTTTGTACAATATGTTCCCTGTAAATAGTTAATACCACTGTTCCATGTAAAAGATGTTCAGTTGTTAACTGTAAACTGCCCTTGATCTCTGGAAGGGGCGGTATAGAAGAAATGTATAAATAAATAAATAAATATTGTACATTACACATGCATACACACACACACACACACACTTTTGTTATGTCAAAAGGAAGTTTATCTAATTTATAATTAAGCTAAATTAAACTCCTACTTGGGGAATATCAGTGTTAGGGCCTTATGTACTAACCTGTGGAAATGTTCCTGGGTTTGTACCCATTTTTGTGACAATTTAGCTATGAGATGCAAAGGAGATTTTGGCTTATTTACATCCCCTGCTAAACCAAAATTTAAATACATTTTGATTTAAATGTACACACCATGTGAAACTCTTCCTACTTGTTAAACGTATTACTTAACCATTGTTACTGTTACCTATCGTTCTATACCCTGTTAGTTTCCAAGTTACGCATTACCTCCCTCGTTGTTTAATGTAAGCCATAATATGATGTTCTAATGCTAGGTCTTGTTCATGTTCTCTGTATCCTGCTTTAACTTTTTAAGATAAAGCAGGATATAAAAGCAGTTAAATACATAAATAAATACATTTATCCCTTGGTTAAACTTTGTGAGAAGTTTCTCATTTTACCATAGCATGAGTAGCCTAGTGGTTAGAGCTCTGGCTTGGTAACCAAGCAACCAGGGTTCAATTCCCGCTAGCACTCCTTGTGGCCTTGGGCAAGTCACTTAACCCTCTATTGCCTCGGAAGAAAGGCCTGGCAATCTACTTCCAGTGACACTGCCAAGAAAACCCAGGAGCTTCTGGGTCGCCAGGAGTCAGGACTGACTCGAAGGCACACATTGCATTTTTTTGTAAACTGTTAATTTGGCAGATAATGTGGCATGGTTAAAGCGACCTGAATAGGTGTAGCTGACTGCAGTTAATGTACAGTAATGACATTTCTTCAGCCCTGAATGGAAGCTGCTTGCTGGAAAAACCCATAATGGTTAACTGAGAGGTTTTACAGTTGTCACCTATTAATTAATGCAATTAACATGTGGTAACTGCAAACTCTTACCATACTTTAGCACACCTCCTTAGTCTCCTGTTCCTCCTATGTGTTTCCCCTAGATATATCCTAGACCCCAGTTGTGTTGTCTGTTTTGACTAGATTATATGGTCTTATGCTCAGGAGGAGTAGCCTAGTGGTTATAGCAACTGCCCAGAAGATCAAGGGTTTGATTCCCACTGGTACTCCTTGTGACTTTGGGCAAATCACTTTACCCTCCATTGCCTCAGAAGAAAAGGCTGGCAATCTACTTCCAGTGTTACATTGCCAAGAAAACCCAGGGGTAGTTGGGTTGCTATGAGTCAACACTGACTTGATGGCACTAAAAAAAAAAAAAGATCAGGGACTGTCTGTGTACAGTGCTATATACACCTTGTTGTACTACGAGTATACAATTGATTAGTAGTAGTACCAGAAAGAGGGCCCTAAATATATCCATTAAAGCTAAATTGAGAATGTTGCATAAAATAAGATAAAGCTGTTCACTCTAGATGTTTCCTATACTGTAGTTTGTTTTAGCCTCTTGCTCCTTCCTACATAGAGATTTTTTTGATACTGCTTGAAATAGTCCTCTCAGAGAAAGGGACAAATTAGTATAATGTAACTCTCAAAACTCAGAGTTGCTTAGGAAAAGGAATTTCAAAAATTGCCACAATACTCTTCTAGCTAAAATGGCTTTTTGGCAGAGCGACTAGTAGAAGTTGTTGCCGTGATCCTGTAATAAAGAACGAATGGAAATCTTTTAGAAGTAGTAATTTTTTTTCTTTGTGACAAAAAAAAGTCTTTAAGGAGCTTTTTTGGAAGCCCATGGTGTCTAGAACAGATGTGGGGTTGCGTTAATTATAATTTCAAATCAAAGAAACAAGAGTATTCTTATCCAAACACTCAAGTCATATCCAATACTTACAGTATAATAGATTATTTATTTATATTTTTAACAGTTTGCAAGCACATAAAATATAATTGAGCGGAATGCCAAGAAGATGCAATTCCAATGAAATCCACGCCTCCAGGCTCCTTTTCCATTTCACAAAAGGAAACTAACTAATATATATTCTGTGATACAGCAAAGACATTGAAAACATTAGTTTTAAAAACTAGTCTTCCAGATGCTGTACTTAACTGCTTTGTTGAAGTTGAAAATGATAGAATTAAATTGATTCACAGCTCAGAAGACTTCATAAAAAGTAATCTTAGATCCTCCTGCATAGTGAATAGTATTTGCTCATTCTTCTGCAGTGGAGGAGAGAATATTCTACAGTAAGAAAAATCCATTTGTAGTGTTATTTAATTACAAATATTTAATGGTTTTGTAAGAAAGGAGTCAATGACTGATAAATCATTAAAATAATATTAAATTCAAATTCACATAAAATTTAAATGTTGTTTTCATCCTCTTGAAATGCACTGGATCTTCTATTAAATATTTAAGACCTGTTGTAGTAAGGACTGAAAGGTACCAGTTGCACATGTCCTTGGCCCGTCGACCTCATCCTCCACAACTCCCACTGCCTGTGGCTGATGCATCCTGCTTGTCCATGGAGAAAGCGAGGATACTTACCTGTAATGGGGGTTCTCTGTGGACAGCAGGATAAGTCAGCCATACATACCCAACCCACCTCCCCTGGATGAGGACGCTTGCAGGCCTTGGCGTGCCTACCTGGCAGCAAGGTCAATGCTTGGGACGTACTGGACTAGGTAGGGGCGGGCCTAGGTGTAGGGCTACCTGGACATGCTCAGAAAGGTTTACCTTTCTGAGCTCTGGAGAGCACTTCCGTCCAAGGCGCTGTCGGATGACATAATCTAATACATGTTTTATTTATTTATTTATTTAACATTTCTTATATACCGCCTTTCATGATATCAAGGCGGTTTACATTGAACAAACGGAAATTACATTGAACAGGGCATTATAACTTGGAGATAACTATTTTTACAGGGAACATGGGCTTTGGAGGGTTAACATGTTGACATTGACTCAAAACCATAGACCATAATAAACCATAAACCATACACGTTAGGGGCAAAAAAAAATGCTGCACTTTAATAAAAGGCCTCATTAGTTTTATTGCATTTCTTATAAACCAATTGAATGCTTGGGACAGCTCCATTTAAACTTCCCCTTCCCTCTCCCCTTTCTTCTGCAAGTAAGACACACACACACATGGATTAGAATTTTATGAACCATGCTCTGTATGCACTACCCACTTGTTTGCTTTCCTTACTTCATGCTCCCAGTTTCTTATGTTCCTCTTTTTTCATTGTGGTTCTCTGGAGTTTGCTAATTGTAAATAGGGGTAAGTTGAGTATGATTATCTTTTTTCTCAACATTTGTTTGTGAAACTTTCTTGATGTAATTCCTTTTTTTCAAGTGAAGATAAAATGAAAAACAGCTGGTTAGATTATCACACATTTGTAGAAACTAAAAGCCCCACAGCTATTTCAACAGTCTGTTTTTCAGCAAGTTTTTCAACTGTTCAGGATCATAAAGGATGCAGCAATTATTGAAACATTTACATAGAAAAATACAAGAAAATCAATCTAGGCATCAAAGCCTGTTGGCAGAGCGCAAAAAATTATTTCCTCTTATTTTGCATAGAGAACATATGTCCAGAAGCATTTATATTTATAGCCTGGAAGCCATATATCTCTGTTCTGAGAAAATAACCTAAAGGTTCAGTCCCCTATCTGTCTCTAATACACATGAAGTCAGTAGAATTAATCTTGTATCATCTTCCAGTGGATTTCCCAGGATCTGACTTAGGTTAAAACTACCTAAATAGAGTTCTTGTATGTTAACTCCTTCTTGAAGGCCTCTGCATTGCATCTCAGGTAAATAGTACACTTTAATGACAGGGGGAAATGCCCATGAGATATTGCGTGATCATCTCCACTGGAAATATTTTCGCCAGCCTGGGATAATCAATAAATTTTAAATTCATCCTCCTGGAATGCTTTTCATACTGCTCCAGTTTGTTTTGAATGACTTCACTGTCCCATATGGAAGATTCTCAAGCCTTTTTAAAAGATTAATTTTTGGATTAAACAAATCCATTTTCCTTGGGGTAATGTTTCCAAATGTGTTAATTTTGCTTATACCATGACAGGAATGACACACCTTGTCCCAGGGTATATTAGAAATGATCTCAATCTCTTAGATCCACTGCTAATGTTCATCTCAACTGGTGGTATAAGTTCTAAACAGGGTCTCCCAAAAATAATTTTGCTGAGCAGTCCCCATGATGGAGAGGGCGGGAGGCCCTGTCTGTCTTCCTTCCCTCCCTCTCTCTTTCTCCCCCAGATTAGCAAACAACGTATTTTGAATGATGCTTGCTGTACTGCCTCCCATCCTTGCTTGTAAGCAATACTTTTCTTGCCCAAAAGCCATTACTTCCTTCTTCCAGGCCAAAACCTCGTGATAACAAAGAAACAGATGCAGAAAAAGACCACATGGCCTATCTAGTCTGCTCTTCCATATCCACTACAATAGTCCCCTTTGATCCTTTAGAGATATTCTGTGTTTGTCCCATGTTTTCTTGAATGCAGATACCATCCTCTCTCTACTATCTCCACTGCAAGACTATTCTATGAATCTATCATACTTTCCATTAAGAAATATTTCTGCATATTACTCCTGAGTTTATCCCCTTTCACTCTCATCTAATGTCTGTTTAGATCATTAATGTTGGCCTCCCCGGTGACAGCCCCCCACCCTAAGAATTGATTAATGTCCCCCCCCCTTTTTGTTAAACCACTTTGACCCGGTGAAAAGCGGGATATAAATACAGTTAAATAAATAAAAATAAATGTCCCCTCATAGCAGAGCTTGCTTTCAGTCGAAAGAGGTTCTCCTCTTGGGCATTAATGCCATGGGGGTATTTAAATGTCTCTATAATATCTCCTCTCTCCCACCTTTCCTCTAACATATACATACATATTAAGATCTTTAAGTCTGTCCCCATATGCTTTATAATGAAGACCTCTAACCATCTTAGTAGCCACCCTCTGCACTAATTCCATCATGCTTATATCCTTTTGAAGATGTGGTCTCCCAAACTGCACACAATACTCTAAATGTGGTTGCACCAGAGACATATAGAGAGGCATTATCACCTCCTTTTTATTGCTGGCCATTCGTCTTCCTATGCACCCAAGCATCCTTCTGGCCTTCGCCATTGCCTATTCTACCTGTTTAGCCACTTTAAGATTATGAGAAACACTCACACTCAGGTCTTGCTCTTCTTTTGTGGCAGTATTACTTCGTCCCCTGCGCTGTACTGCTCCCTTAGATTTTTACAGCCCAAATGCATGAAACTGCATTTTTTAGCATTAAATCTCAGCTGCCAAATTTTCAACCATTCTTCAAGCTTAGCGAGATCCCTCCTCATGTTACCTAATTGTTCCTGGGTGTCTACTCGGTAGCAGATTTTGGTATCATCCGCAAAAAGGCAACCTTACTCAACAACTCTTCCACAATATCACTAACAAGGATGTTAAAAAGAATCAGACCAAGGACAAATCTCTGCGGCACATCACTAGTAACCTCCCTCTCCTCAGAGTAAGCTTTATTTACCAGTATCCTTTATCATCTCCCACTCAACCAATTTCTAATCCAATTGTCTCTTTAGGGTCCATCTCTAGAGTGCTAAGTTTGTTTCTAAGTCACCAGTGCAAAACGGTGTCAAAGGCTGTACTGACATCTAAGTACACCACATCTAGAGCTCTCCCTCAGTCCATCTCTCTGGTCACCCAGTCAAAGAAATCAATTAGATTTGTTTGACAAGATCTGCCTCTGGTAAACCCATGCTGCCTTGGATTCAGCAATCCATTGGACTCCAGAAACCTCACTATTCTCTGTTTTAGCAGTGTTTCCAATAATTTACTCACCACAGAGGTTAGACTAACTGGCCTGTAGTTTCAACCTCATCCTTGCTTCTGATTTTGTATATTGGGACCACATGTGCCTTTCTCCAGTCATCTGGGATCACTCCTGACTCTAAAGAAGCATTGAAAAGGTCAGTCATTGATGCCACTAGAATGTCCCTAAGTTCCTTCAGTATTCTTGGATGTATCTCATCTGGTCCCATTGTTTTGTCTACTTTTAGTTAGCTACTTCTTCATGAATACAGTCTTCTGAAAATCATTCAAGATCCCCTTTGCTTCTGTTCCTATTTGTGGGTGTTTTCTGAGGTCCTGTTCCAGATCTTTCATCTGAAAATACAGAACAGAAATATTTATTAAGCAATTCCGTTTTATCCTCATCAGATTCTACAGATTCCTTCCCTTCACCCATGAGTCTGACAATACCACTTTTTCCCTTCCTCCTCTAACTAACATATTTGAAAAATATCTTATCCCCCTTTTTATTGCATTGATTATTTCTTTTTCTTCTTGTATTTTTGCTTTTCATGACTATTATGTTAGCTTCTTTAACTTTTTCCAAATATAGATGCTTGTCTTCCTCTCTCGGTGATCGCTTGTATTTAATGAAGGCTACCCTCTTGTTCACCACCTTTTCAGTTACTTCTTTTGAGAACCATTACGTTCTTCTTTTCCTTTTACATTTATTTGCCTTTCTAAGAAAAAGGATGGTTGCCCTTAAAATATCCCCTTTCAGTTTTGCCCATTGCTTTTCTACATCCCCCAGATGGTACCATCCCTCAAATGTCTCCTTGAAGTATGTCCCATCTTGGCAAAGTTAGTTTTCCTAAAATCTAAGACCCTCACTTTTGAATGGATTTTATCAGCCCTAGTCCTAATACTGAACCATACCATCTGGTGATCCCTTGATGTGAGATGATCTCCTGCTATGACATCAGAAACACTTTCCCCATTGGTGAACACCAAGTCCAATATGGCCCCTTCACGTTTGGGTTCCTGTTGCCAGTTGCCAGAATAGTTCTCTCTGTAGAGTATCAAGGATCTCACTACTTCTAGATGGCACCGCAGCAGGGATGTGCTAATCAACATCCAGCATATTGAAGTCACCTATCAGTAGCACTTCTCCTTTCATGATGATTCTCCATATGTCTTCTATTAAATCCCTGTCTATGTCTTCTCCCTGTGAGGGAGATCTGTGTATCACTCCAATGAAAATTGATTTCCCTTTCCCTCTTTCTAGTTTAACCCACAGTGCCTCCTCTGTCCCTTTTAAGCCCTGCAATTCTATAGCTATAATATTACTTTTTACATATAGTGCCACTCCTTCTCCCCTTCTTCCTACCCTGTCCTTCCTGAATAAGGTATAGCCCAGTATAATTACATTCCAGTCATGGTTGTCCATGAACCATGTCTCTGTAACAGCCATTAAATCCAAGTCAGCTACTTCCATTAAAACATCAACATCTGAGATCTTATTTCCCATGCTACGAGCATTTATACACACTGATTTCCAGATGTTGCCCCTCTTATCCATTTCTACAGAGGTATTTAATCTTTCACTTACCTGGGGTCTTTCTTCACCCATCCTCAATGAATCTAGTTTAAAGCCCTCTTCAGTAGCTTAGCCAGTCTGCTGCGGAAGACACTTCAACCATTTTTGGACAGATGGGCACCATCTCTGCTCTGCAACCCTTGGAAAATCATTCCATTGTCAAAGAAACCAAAATGCTCTTGATGACACCATCCATGCAGCCATGCATTGATTTCCAGGATGCAAGCTTCTCTGCCTTTGCCTTTACCAGCAACAGGGAGGATTGAAGAGATCACCACCTGTGCATCTATATGCTTCATCCTCTGTCCCAGAGCCATGAAAACACTCTTGATATGCTCAGAGGAATATCTGGCAGTATCATTTGCACCGACAGGAATGAGCAACATTGGGTAATAGTCAGTAGGCTTGATTAGTCTTGGAAAACTCTCCATAACATCTCGGATTTTGGCACCTGACAGACAGCACACCTCTCTGGACATCATCTCGTCTACAGATGGACACCTCAGTAACCCTCAGAAAAGAGTCACCAACCACCACTTACCTTTCTCTTCCTGGTGGTCAATGATTCTCTAACTTTGGGGTGCTTGAGCTTTGGTACTTCCCTTTCCTGGAATGCTTTCACCTCTTCCACTTCCAGGGCTGCATACTGGTTCTTCAATTCAAGGACTGGAGGAGTTGGATTGGTGATTCTGCAGGCCCTGGTGATTCTTGTCCAACTCTCTTCACTCTGTAGCACCCCATCTTTGCCACTGCTGGAGAGCTTGGATGTTTCAAGAAGCATCTCATCGATGTACATCTCATTGTCGTGAATGCTTCAGAGCCTCACCACATCTTCTCTGAGCTCCTCCACTTGTTTCATGGGGGCTTTGGCTTGCAGGCTTCCTGCAAATGGAACTGGTTCTTCAACTGGCAACAGATTCTCTGTCTTGACAGAGGCAGAGGCTGTAATGGGGGCAACAATTTTGCTAAGATGCTTTTTCCCGGCCATCATTCAGTTGGTGGAGCTTTTGTACCTATTCAAGTAAACAAAGAGAACTATCAAAATCTCTAACTTTTCTTCAGCTGTCCTTTCAGACAAAAATAATTTAACCTTTTATGTGTGTTCTAATAGTGCTGTTCTGTGTCCCTGTGCCTAGCCCCACTTCCTTGGAAGACAGCAATTACTTTAGTAAATATTGATATTAGGTGTCTGAAGAATACAGATTAATACAATTGTAAAGTTACCTGATCAAAGCACTTTGAAGGATGGCAAATAGTATGTCAAGCTAATTGGGGAATTTCCTATATATCAAGAAATCTCACGTGGGGTAGATGGGAGCTGGGGGATAGGGAGGGATTTAACTCCTGATGAGGTATCAGTAGCTTCAAAGAGCTGGGACAGAGAAACTGAAAGCAGAGTTTTAAACCAATACCACAAAACAAATTTGCCTTTTGAAATACAGCACGCAAAAAAGAATTTAGCTTTTAAAAAATATACACCAAAACCCCTTTAGGAGCTCTTAGGCAGAGAGCTAGTAGTTAAAAGCCACACAATCTTACCTTGCTTGCAATGTAGACCTTGTTAGGAATGCCAGAACTTGCAAAGCTCTGTTAGACCTTTATGCAGCGCTCAGCATTGCATTTGTTGGTATTTGAGGATCTTCTCTTTCTTCACATGTAGGACACAACAGGTACTTGAGAGTAATACATCCAATAGTAGTGCTGCTATTCTTGTACTTTTCTCCTTTACTCCACTGTTGGATCAAAGCCCTCGGGATGTATGACTGATGATGTAGCTGTGCATGAAATGAGAGTCAGAAGCTGTAAAGATGTCTTACATATTGGGACATGGAACATATGAAGCATGAACCAAGGGAAGTTGGAGGTGGTCAAGAATGAAATGGAATGTGTACAGCTTGATCTGTTGGGTGTAAGTGAAATGAAATTGACTGGCATCAGGCACTTTGCATCAGATGATCACATGGTCTACTATGCTGGAAATGAAAGACAAAGAAGAAATGGTGCTACATTTATAATAATGAAGAAGCTTGCAAGAACTGTAATGAAAAACAATGCAGTCAGTGAACGCTTAATCTCTATTCGTCTACGAGGAATGCCTATCAACACAACTATAATTCAAGTATATGCCCCAACAACAGCAGCAGAAGAGGATGAAATTGATGAGTTCTATGAACAAGTACAAGCTGAAATTCACAGAATATGCAAACAGGATATCTTGATAGTTATGGGTAACTGCAAAGGCTGCCAACAAAGAAGAAGGCAAAGTGGTTGGAAAATATGGACTTGGCAACAGAAATGAAGCTGGAGAAAGACTGATAGAATTCTGCAAGACCAATGATCTATTCATCTCAAACACCTTCTTCCAGCAACACAAGTGGCGATTGTACACATGGACTTCACCCAATGGATTGTACAAAAACAAATTGACTGCATCTTTGGAAGTCAGCAATGGAAAGGTTCTATAACATCAACAAGGACAAAATCTGGAGATGACTGTGGTACAGATCACCAACTACTAGTATGCAAACTCAAGCTAAAGTTGAAAAAGAACAAGCCACTCATGAATGTAGCAAAATATGACCTTGAGAATATACCACTGGAATTTAAAGACTGCCTGCAAAATCAATTTGCTGCTTTAGATACAAATGACAATGCTCCAGAAGAGTTATGGAATGACATCAAGAAGGTTGTGTTGGAAGAAAGCGAGAAGTCTCTAGAAATGGTGAAAAAGCAAAAACTGCCAAAATGAATGACGGAAGAAACTCTGAAAATTGCCCAGAAACGCAGAGAAGCTAAAGCCAGAGGAGAAAGAAAGATAATCACAGAACTCAACAGAGATTTCCAATGTGCAGCAAGACAGGACAAGGAAAAGTACTACAATGACACATGCAAGGAATTAGAAGCAGAAACTATTAAAGGAAGAACAAGATTGGATTTCCTAAAGCTACGAGAACTAAAGAAAAAATTCCAGCCTCAAATTGGAATGTTACAAAAATGCTTAAGGTTCTATGTTGAATTGTGCTGAGAAGATCAAGAAAAGGTGGAAAGAAAATACAGAGTTTTATATGATAAAGATCAAGCAGACCAACAGCCGTTTCAACCTGTACCTTATGATCCGGAACCATTGGTGATGAAAAAAGAAGTCGAAGCAGCATTGAAAGCCTTATCAAAGAACAAAACACCAGGCATTGATGGCATTCCCATAGAAGTATTACAGCAATCTGATGCAGCTGTTACCATACTTACAAGAAATTTGGAAGACAACATCATGGCCAACTGACTGGAAAAGATCTGTGTTAATACCAATACTAAAGAAAGGTGATCCAACTGACTGTGGAAATTATCGCACAATCGCTCTGATCCCATATGCCAGCAAGATTCTACTGAAGATTATTCAACAGAGACTGTAACCATACCTGGAACAAGAACTACCTGAAGTGCAAGCAGGATTCAGGAAAGGGCGAGGAACGAGAAATGAGTAAGATATCAAAGATTTTCAAAAGTTCCTTAAAAGGTACCTATTTATTGAAGCATATGGCAATTAATCTAATTACAATAGAACAAAATGTTTTAACCCTTTGAATTTCAATTTTCCTATAATGTTTAAATTATTTTAGCTTTGTAAGATTGCAGTTATTTGTTTAATGTAATTGTAATGAATTAAGAAATGTAATTTTGCTGTAGTTTATGTATAATTTAATGTAATGTACTGTGGTTTACTGTAATGTACTATCTTGTTGTCTCCCCCCCTCGATGTAGTCCCTCTGTTGTCTTGTTGACCACTTTGATTGAAGGATAAGGTGGTATATAAAACTGATTAAATAAATAAAATAAATAAATCATCGCAGATTTGAGATGGATCCTTGAAAAGACTAAAGAATACCAAAAGGATATCTATTTGTGCTTTATTGACTACAGCAAGGCTTTTGACTGCGTAAACCATGAGAAACTCTGGGCCACGTTAAGAAGCATGGGTATACCAGAACACCTGATCGTTCTCTTGCACAATCTATACATTGATCAAGAAGCAACAGTTCAAACGGAACAAGGAGATACAGAATGTTTTAAAATAAGCAAAAGTGTATGACAAGGTTGCATACTTTCCCCCTACCTGTTTAATTTATATGCAGAACAAATCATCAGAGAAACAGGACTGTATGAAGACAATAGAGGTGTGAAGATTGGTAGAAGACTCATCAACAACCTTCGCTATGCTGATGATACCACATTACTGGCTGAAAGTGAAGATGATCTGAAGCATTTGCTTCTCAAGATCAAGTAACATAGTCTTAAAACGGGGCTTCATCTTAATTTAAAGAAGACAAAGATCATGACAACTGGCAAAATCAATAAGTTCATCGTTGAAGAAGAAGAAATTGAAATTGTGGGCAACTTTAAGCCCTAAAGTGGTGCAAGTCATACCTGACTAATAGATGGCAACATGTAAGGTCAGGCTCCACAACCTCCGAACCATTTTTACAAAACCAGGGGGTACCACAGGGCTCGTCACTATCTGCATTGATGTTTAACATCTACATGCAGCCCATATGTGCCCTAGCACGTTCATTCAAGGTCAACTGTTTAGCCTACGCAGATGACATCCTCCTATACATCCCATTCAGGACTAACCAACCGGACCTCTCCCCTCTAACAAGATGTTTTGAGGCAGTAGCAGAATGGTTCAGCACACAAAACATGAGAATCAACTACAGTAAAACAGATGTCCTTTTCATCTCAAGGAACCAGGACTTCACCCCTCCACTCTCTTTAAAAATCGGCAACACAGAACTGAAAACCAAACCCACAATCCGCTACCTTGGCGTTACACTGGATCAACACCTGGATCTGAAAACTCACATAAAAAACACAGTAAAAACAGTATACATGAAAATAAAGACCTTAAAACATCTCCGACCCCTACTCGACTTCAGCGACTACCGATCGATCTATCAGGCATTAATATTACCTCATTTTGACTATGCCAACGTAATTCTACACGGTCTCCCTCAAGCAACGCTGGCTCCCCTCCAGCTTGCAATGAACACTGCTGCAAGAGTACTAACAGGGGCTTCACGGAGAGAGCACATAACGCCAGTACTGATGAACCTCCATTGGTTACCGGTTCAAGCAAGAACCCTCCACAAAGTTCTAACCTTAACTTTCAAAGCCTCAAACACTCTGACCCCCACAGCCCTCAGCAAGATGATACATAAAGTACCACAGAACAGAAATAGAAGACCCATGATGCAAAACACCCTAGAGGTCCCAAAAGTAATAACAAAATGCACAAGAACAACAACAAATAGGGCCTTTACGATTTACGCTCCCAGAGCATGGAATGCTCTCCCTACCTATATTCGAAACATCACTTACCTAACCCACTTCAGGAAGGCAATAAAGCAGCACCTGTTCACTACATACTACCCTGAATCTAGCCTTAGTAACCATACATATGGCCCCCCAGACAATCTCTCATTACAAGTAAACAATCAGACTCAGCATGAAAAAGGATAATCAACTGATCGCTCAGAATGTACCCCAGTGTAAATAAAATGTAGATATGTTCTGCCTGAAATCAGGTACCAGTGTGATACAATGTATAGAGTTAAGAATGTACATAGTTTCCCCCAGTTACTTCCAAGTTGATCTCCCTGTTTATTGTAAATACAACTCAAAGTTCCTTGTGTTGTATAGTTGATGTTAAATGTAAACCGCTCTGATCTAAAATAGAGCGGTATAGAAGAACTGTTAAATAAATAACTTTAACCTACTTGGATCAACTATCAATAAAGAAGCAAAAAGCAGTCAAGAAATCCGACGACGCTTTGCTCTTGGCAGAATGGCTTTGAAAGACCTAGACAAGATTCTCAAGAGCAGAGATGTCTCTCTCCATACAAAGATTTGACTTGTTCAAGCCATGATAGGTTTAATAACATCATATGGATGCGAAAGCTGTACAATGAAAAAGATAGACAGGAAGAAAATTGATGCCTTTGAATTATGGTGCTGGTGGCGAATACTGCGTATACGATGGACTACCCAAAGAACAAACCAGTCAGTACTAGAGGAGATCAAATCTAAGCTTTCTTTAGAAGCTCAGGTGACAATACTTCAACTTTCATACTTTGGACACATCATGTGAAGAGAGAGAGATCATTAGAGAAAGACATCATGCATGGCAAGATAGAAGGTCAACACAAAAGAGGAACACCAACAATGAGATGGATTGATACAATAACAGCAGCTACGGGTACCAGTCTATCAACAATGAGCCACCTGACTGAAGACCAAACACAATTTAGGACAACTATCCAGAGGGTTGCCATGAGTAGACACCGACTCAACGGCACTTAAGAACAACAACAAGGTATATTTGCAATATACAGTTTTGCATTGAGCTTTTTATATGTGAGACAAGAAGTATCTCAGGTGATTAAAACTTCTTCATACTCTACAATTCTATCAGGGTCATGATCTCAGGGATTTTTTGGCACAGCATTGTTATTCTGCTGACATAGCTTCCAGTGGATGAGGAGTGCTACATTATTGTGCCTGCTTCAGTTCTTTCACAAGCTAATCAAGGCCCACTAAATCCTGATGAGATGTCATTGGCTTGAAAGTGCTGGGAAAGAGAAACTGAAGGTAGAGTTTTAAACCAACATCACAAAAATATTCCCCTTTTGAAATACAGCACCCAAAAAACAATTTAGCTTTTTAAAAATGTACACCAAAACTCCTTTAGAAGCTCTCAGGCAGAGAACTAGTAATTAAAAGCCACACAGTCTTACCTTGCCTGCAATGGAGACACTGTTAGGAATGACAGCCATATTATTTCATGGTGGTTATCGCAAAACTTTGGTCTGGCAGTGGGAAGTAATAGCTTCCGGGCTAAAAAAGTATTACTTACAAGCAAGGATGGGAGGCAGCTCAGCAAATTTAATTTAAAGTAAGGTGTTTGTTGCACAATGTGGTGTATTTAGATTTCAGTATTTTAAATGTGGTGTATTTAGATTTCAGTAAAGCCTTTGACACCATTCCTCACAGGTGACTTATAAACAAACTGAGCACCCTAGGGATGGACCCTAAAGTTACTGCTTGGTTGGAAATTGGTTCAGTGGGAGGCGACAATGGGTACAGATAAATAGAGCTCACTCTCAGGAGAGGTTTACCAGAGGTTTGCCCCAGGGATCTGTCCTTGGTCCGATTCTTTTTAATATTTTTGTTAGTGATATAGTGAAAGGTTTGCTTCTTTGCAGATGATGCCAAAATCTGCAATAGAGTAGATAACATGAGGAGGGATCAAGCTAAGCTTGAAGAATGGTCTAGAATTTGGCAGCTGAGATTTAATGTTAAACAATGCAAGGTCATGCATTTGGGCTGCAGCAATCCAAGGGAGCGATATAGTACAGGGGGTGAAGTACTTTTTTCCACTAAAGAAGAGCAGGACCTACCGTATATATTCGAGTATAAGCCGAGTTTTTCAGCACATTTTTTGTGCTGAAAAACGGCCCCCTTGGCTTATACTCGAGTCAACGTCTTGCAGATGTCTAGCAGGGGGCAAGAATGTTTTTTGCACAGGGCCCCGCGCAAAAAACATTCTTCATCCCAAGTTAAAAAAAAAAAAACAACCCAGCTGCTTCTGCCGCGGCAGCATCAAGAGTGCCGCGGCAGTATCAAGAGTGCCGCCGCCGCCACGGGGCCCCCCCGGCAGAGCATCCCTGGATCGCCTCCCTGGATCGCCTCCCTGCATCGCAGCCTATCCCCGAACGCGGGCTTCTTCCAGAGCCGTGAGAGTTTCCTTTCTCGCGGCTCTGTTAATCCCGCTGGGGCTGATGGGCTGATGGGCTGATCAGCCCCGGCGGGATTAACAGAGCCGCGAGAAAGGAAACTCTCGCGGCTCTGGAAGAAGCCCGCGTTCGGGGATAGGCTGCGATGCAGGGAGGCTCTGCCGGGGGGGCCCCGCGGCGGCGGCGACACTCTTGATACTGCCGCGGCAGAAGCAGCTGGGTTGTTTTCTTTTTAATTTGGGTTGATAGGGCGGAAGGGGGTTTAGGACTGGTAATGGGGGGGAGGCCAAGACTGGAAGTGGGCTGATGGGGAGGGTTAGGACTAGTAATGGGCCATGGGGGGGGGTGCTAAGACTGGAAGTGGGCTGATGGGGGGGCGGTTAGGGCTGGTAATGGGCTATGGGGGGGGCTGACTGGAAATGGGCTGATGGGGGGGTTAGGACTGGTAATTGGCTATGGGGGGGGCTAAGACTGGAAGTGGGCTGATGGGGGGGCTAGGACTGGTAATGGGCTATGGGGGGGGGCTGACTGGAAATGGGCTGATGGGGGGGTTAGGACTGGTAATTGGCTATGGGGGGGCTAAGACTGGAAATGGGCTGATGGGGAGGTTTAGGACTGGTAATGGGTTATGGGGGGCTAAGAATGGAAGTGGGCTGATGGGGAGGTTTAGGACTGGTAATGGGTTATGGGGGGGCTAAGAATGGAAGTGGGCTGATGGGGAGTTTTAGGACTGGTAATGGGTTATTGGGGGGGCTAAGACTGGAAATGGGCTGATGGGGGGTTAGGACTGGTAATTGGCTATGGGAGGGGTTAGGACTGGTAATGGGCTGATGGGGGATTAGGACTGGTAATGGGCTATGGGGGGCTAAGACTGGAAATAGGCTGATGGGGGGCTAGGCCTGGAAATAGGGTGATGGGGGGGTTAGGACGTAATGGGCTGATGGGAGGGGTTAGGACTAGTAATGGGCTATGGGGGGGCTAGGACTGGAAATGGGCTGATGGGGGGTTAGGACTGGTAATGGGCTGGGGGGGCTAAGACTGTTAATGGGCTGGGGGGGTTGCTAGGACTGGAAATGGGCTGAGTGCAAGGAGGGCTTGAACTGCAAATAGCTGATGGGGACGGGGGCTTGGAATGGAAATGGGTTGTGAGGAGGAGGGAGCTAGGACTGGAAATGGGTGAGTGGGGGGGGGCTAGGACTGGAAATGGGCTGATGCGGGAACTAGAAGGGAGCGGATGCTGGGTGGGACTGGAACTAGAATGGAGCTGATGTTGGGGGAGGATTAGAATGGGATGGAGCTGGGAGAGTGAAATGGAGAGGGGAAAAATATTTTGTGTGGGAGGGAAGACAAATCTACAATTGGCCGGATATTGGGAGAGTAAGTGGGGATTGAGAATGGAGGGGTAAAATTTGAGTAGATGAAATAGGAATGAGGAAAGAGCAAAAGGAGAAAGATTAGTATGTTAAAGCAGATGTAGAGAGAGAATGGAAAAAAACTAGAAGAGAGAAGAAAAGACAAATGGACAGCAGACGATGGAGAGTTAGCGGAAGACACAAAGAAACCAGAAGAAAGTGACTGGAGCAATTGCAGCTGAAAAAAAATGCACAAAAGGTAGAAAAATATCTCTTTATTTTGAATTAATTAATTAATTAATTAATTAAACATTTCTTCTATACCGCGCAATTGAAATCAGCGCGGTGTGCATCGAACAAAAATACTGCAATGTACAGAAACAACATTGAGTTTACAAAGAACAGGGAATTGAACATGGGATCGAAACCGGGGAAACTAAATACATGTTAACTCGAAACTATGTACAATACTCTAATATAAATGGGTGTTGCATTGATTTTGTGAAGATGAAGATTAGTGGTTGGTTGGGCTTGAGTGGGGACTACCTATTAAATCTGTGGTATTGACGTTCAGGGGCGGCTGGGGTATGAGGGAAGCTTGCTGGTTGTGCTTCTATCACTGGAATTTTCTGGGTAACATTTTGTGAACAGGTGGAGTTTTAAGGCTTTTCTGAATAGGAAGAGGCTTTTAATACCACGGATTTCATGGGGGAGTGCACTCCAGTTTAAAGGGGCGAATATGGAGAAGGCTCTGTTGGAGGTAGCCTTTGTGCATGTAGTTATTAGCTTGGGGACTACTAATGTGTTCAGTGCAGTAGACCTTCTGTTTCTATTTTCCAGGGTACCATGGACTAGCTTGCTGATTGGCGTAGGGGGGTAGTTATTTAGGGCTTTGAAGGTGAGGACCAATGACTTGTATTGGAGCCTGGCATGTAAAGGTAGCCAATGCAAATCCTTCATGATGGGCGTTATGTGGTCGGATCTTGACGATCCAGAGAGGACTCTTGCGGCTGCATTCAAAGCTAGGCGGAGCGGGTTTAAGGTTTGATACCATATTATTTTTGTTGACCCCATTTTCCACTTACAGAGCTATTTTACTGTTTTTCGTTTAAATAAATATTCATGTAATTTTATTGGTCTCTATCTTTATTTTTTACATTGACTAGTAGGTGCCTCATTTCCCACCCTCGGCTTATACTCGAGTCAATAGTTTTGCCCAGTTTTTTGTGGTAAAATTAGGTACCTCGGCTTATATTCGGGTCGGCTTATACTCGAGTATATACGGTAGGTGTGATTGTGTCTAATGATCTTAAGGTATCTAAACAGGTAGAAAAGGTGACAGCAAAAGCTGGAAGGATGTTTGGGTGCATAGGGAGAGGAATGGCCAGCAGAAGAAAGGAGGTGATAGTGCCTCTGTATAAGTCTTTGGTGTGACCTCATTTGGAGTGTTGTGTGCAATTCTGGAGGCCACACCATCAAAAGGATATAGGCAGGCTGGAGCCAGTACAGAGGGTGGCTATTAAAATGGTTAGTGGTCTTTATTATAAAGCATATGAGGACAGACTTAAGGATCTTAGTATGTACACCTTAGAGGAAAGGCGGGATAGAGGTGATATGATTGAGACGTTTAAATACCTCCATGGCATAAATACACAGGAGAAGAGCCTTTTCGATTGAAAGCAAGCTCTGCTATGAGGGGATATGGAATGAGGGTGAAAGGGATAGATTCAAGAGTGATATGCAGAAATATTTCTTTACAGAAAGAGTAGTGGATTCGTGGAATAGTCTCCCAATGGAGGTGGTAGAGATGAGGACAGTATCTGAATTAAAAAAAGCATGGGACAAACACAGAGGATCTCTAAGAAAGAAAAGGGGACTGTTGTAGTGGTTGATATGGAAGGACAGACTAGATAGGCCATGTGGTCTTTTTCTGTCGTCATCTTATCTTATCTAATACACACTTATATACCGCTGCTTCCAGCGATCAGCAGCGGTTCGATTCTTCCTTTGGGGGTGTCAAATCAGGACTGGGAGGGTACAGTAAATACATAGGTCTGAGGTGAAGTCACAGCACACATGGTTAGTGTCTAGGGGGAAAATTATACATATTTACATTTATACATACGTATTTACACATTTCTGGCTTACAATTGTACATTTATTTATTTATTTATTTAATACACACTTATATACCGCTGCTTCCAGCGATCAGCAGCGGTTCGATTCTTCTTTTGGGGATGTCAAATCAGGACAGGGAGGGGACAGTAATTATATAGATCTGAGGGGAGGTCACAGCACACAGGGTTAGTGTCATGGGGGACTGCGTTATACATATTTACATTTATACATACATATTTACACATTTCTTGACTACAATTGTACAATTACCCTTCTTTTTGAAATTACACCTTTTCCATAATTTATATATTCGGAATTATACATTTTGGATTACACATTCTTGTATTATACATCTTCACATATTTCTACATAAAGTGGTATCTAACGCATATAATTATCTGCTTGCTTTGCTACGACTCATTGGCACTTGAGAGTCATGGCTGATTGTAATAGCATTTGAATAGGTGAGTTTTTAACTCTTTTTTTGCCGCTTTGATCCATGCAGTTGGGCATGGGTCGAGTGGTGAGGTGGTGGTATTTATGGAGGTTAGAATGTTGGTGGTTTGTTGTTCATCAATGTTGTGGAATGTGTTCCATGTCAGTTCTTGCTTCTCTTTTGTTCTTTGGTGCGGTGTGCCTACCTTTATCGTGGGGGCGGTGGTAGTCAGCTTGCTTGCATAGTGATTTGCCAGTGTTTGTGGATGGATGGGGCTATCCTGATGTTCTGGTGGCGCTGTTTTGGTAAGCGATTTTACTAGTGCGAAAAGTTCACGTGGTTTATTGATGGCTTTACACCTTTACGCATTTTTACATTTACATATTTGGATTATACATTTTTGTGCTCCATATTTTACATATTTTACATAAAGTGTATCCAAACGTATATAATTATCTGCATGCTTTGCTATGATTTCATGGAACTTGAGGGTCATGGCTGATTGTAGTAGCATTTGAAAAGGTGGGTTTTTATCTCTTTCCTGAATATTGTAATGTCCGTGACTGAACGCAGTTCAAAAGGGAGTTGATTCCATATAGTTGGTGCTGAGAATGAAAAGGCTCTGCGAGATGTACCTGTTTTCACAGTTCTGATGGTGGTGGGGACCTGTAGGGTGCCCAAGTTGGCAGTTCTTCTGTCCCTATTCTCAGGTTGTGTGGTGATAAGTGAGGTCAGGAAAGAGGGAGAAATGTTGTTGATAAGTTTGAATGTGGTTACTAGCATCTTGTATTGTATCCTAGCTGCAATTGGAAGCCAATGTAGGTCGATTAATATTGGGGTGATGTGTTCTGAAAGGCTTGCACCCATTATGACCCTGGCAGTCACGTTTTGGGCCATTTGAAGGATGTTTAATGATTTCTTGGGCAGACCTTGTAAGATGGCATTACAGTAGTCCAGGTGTGGCATAATGAGTGCTTGAGCTACGGACCTGAAGTCACTTGGTGCTATTATTTTCCTTAGAGGTTGTATCACTCTAAGTTTATGGAAGATGGCTTTGTTTGTTTTACGTAGGTGAGTCTCCATTTTTAGATTGCAGTCGAGTGTGACTCCTAGATATTTGATTTTATCCTTTGCTTCGTACGTGTTATTGCACAGGGTGATTGTATCAGTGGGCTTGAAGTTCGGTTTGTTGGACATATACATGACCTCCATTTTTTTGTGGTTGATCGTCATGTTATTTTTCTGTAGCCATAGCAACATTTCATCCAGGCAGCTTTCGAGCTGTGAATAATTGGGGTCAGCGGCGTCCAGTTGTGTGTAGAGCATGATATCATCCGCGTAGATGTGGTAGTTGATGTTGTGTTTTTTAAAAATGACGCAGAGGGGTTGCATGTAGACGTTGAACAGTAGCGCCGAGAGAGCTGAACCCTGGGGTATGCCCTGGGTTTGAGAGAACGGTTCAGCTTGTTCGCCATTGAACTGTACTTGAGGCCTTCTGTTCGATATGTAGGAGGAGAACCATTTGAGGGGGGTTCCCACAACTCCTATGGATTCCAGTCATGTTTCAATGTTTCTAATGCTTGACTGCTGCAGTGCAGGTCTTGAGATTCTGTGTGCCCCCTTCTTGTCTGGGCCTCCCCACACACACACTGTGGAGTCTGCATGGACAAAACTGATGCCACTGGTCTGAACACTTGCACTTCCTAGAGGGTGTAATATGAATTGATATGATATAAAACAATGGTCTTGCATGTTTCTTTTAATGAGGCCATTGGTATCCAATACAATTGGAATGATTTCTGTAGTTTTCTGTAACATTTTCTTGGTCTTTGCATTTGTTGATACTTGAGGATCTTCTCTTTCGTCACATGTAGGACACAATAGGCACTTGGGAGTAATACATCCAACTGAAGTGATGCTATTCTTGTACTTTTCTCCTTTACCACACTGCATTTTTTTTTTTGCACTGAGCAAGGGATATTTGCAATATACATTTTTGCATTGTGCTTTTTACATTTGAGACAAGAAGTATCTTAGGTGATTAAAACTTCTTCATACTCTACAATTCTCTCAGGATCATGGTCTCAGAGGATTTTTGGCATAGCTTTCAGTGGATGAGGCGTGCTACATTATTGTGTCTTTCTAATACAGTTTTTCTGACATTGATATGTCAAAACCAAAGATAAGATGTATTTTACATGTATTTTCCCGTGCTGACCGTGAGCCATCTTGTGCTTCAATGATCACTCTCTCAGTTTTAGGTTTAAATTCACCATACCTGTGTCAGCTTTTGATCTACTGGTGGTTTCTGAAGTAGCTCTCTATAATTCCTGTTGTATTTGTGGATTAGCCAGTTGTTTTTCCTCATTTTGTGGTCTAATGCTTAAAATAATGTTTCTTTTGTATTATGAAGTCTATTACTTCTTTTTCTCCATGTACTGGTGGACTCTCACTCATTCCTTCTGTTTGTTGAAACAGAAGAACATAAGAAATATCATGGGGGTCAGACCAAAAGTCCATCAAGTCCAATTTCCTGTTTCCATCAGTGGTCAATCCAGGTCACAAGTGCATGGCAGAATCCCAAAAGATAGCTAGATTCTATGCTATTTATCCTCAGAGATAAGAAGCAGCTTTCCCCAGGTATCCCTTAATTACAGTGTATTGACTTTTTCTACAGGAATTTGTTCAAATTCTATTTAAACCCAGCTATACTAACTGCTTTTACCACAATCTCTGACCATGAGTTCTAAAGCTTAGCTATATGTTGAGTTAAAAAATAGTTTCTCCTATTTATTTTAAATGTACTACTTAGTGCCCTTTTACCAAAAGTGCATTATCGTACCGGAAGACTGGAGAATGGCCATCGTAATGCCAATTTTAAAAAGGATTTCAGGGATGATTTGGAAACTAAAGCCCAGTGTGCTTGATGTCAGTATTGAATAAAATGGTAGAAACCATTATAAAGAACAAATTGCTGAACATATAAATAGTTATGATTTAATTGGACAAAGTCAACATGGATTTAGCCAAGGGAAGTCTTGCCTCACTGATCTGCTACATTTTATTTGAGAGTGTGAGAGGAGCTGCTAGCATTGGGAAGGAATCTGCACTTGTATTTAACTTTTGGAAAATTCTCAAAATCTGGGGAAAAGAGAACTTTTGGGGTTAAGCTAATAAAATCTGTGTCTATTTTAAAATTCTGGACTGTATTAAATCAGTTAGGGTATAGTGTAACAGGCAAACTTTCAGTTAAAGACAGTAGGGGCATCGTGTAATAGGCAAATTTTTGGTTACTGTTTATTTCCCTCACAACCACCCTAGCTCTCACCATCCCAGGCACAACCTTTGATTTATAGACTCTTAAGCCAGTTTCAGGTTTAACTGGTTACATTCATTAGCAAGCTATTTGCACTTAGGAATAAATTAATTAGGTCCTTGCAGTTGATTTTGAGGTGAACATTAAACAAAGTCCCTAAAAATTATTAGGTATATCTGAATTGATTCAAGTATCCTAATTCACCTAGCAACTTTAAATAGCTAAAGAAATCATTATAACTACAATGCAGACAGCAGTCCAGCAGAGAGATAGGGGCTATCCAGTCTTTTGCACCAAATGGCTCATGTATGATTATTTCTCAGATGGTGTGAAGTCTTATGTATGCACAAGATGCAAAGAGATCCTTGCTCTCAGGTAATGAGTCAGGAGGATAGAATAGTAGACTTGGAGAAGCTGAGGCAGATAGAGAGATATAGAGGAGACCTTCAGGGACATAGCTGAGAAGTTCCACCTCCAGTCTGGCAACCTCTCTGATGACATGAAGGAGAGAGGTCACCTGAAGGAGAGCATCACCTTGGTGTGGCAGGAAATGATCCTATAGCCCCCAGGTGACACAATATCCTCTTGTACTGAGGGTGTGTCTCCAGGACCATGTACCTATGAGGGAAGGGTTAGGATGGCTGTTAAGGTTGGTGTTTCAATCATTAGGCATGCAGATAACTGGGTGACTGGTGGGTGTGAGAATCACTTGGTAACTTGCCTGTCTGGTGTGACGATGGTAGACCTCACATGCCACCTAGATAAGATTTTAGATAGTACTGGGGAGGAGCCTGCTGTCTTGGTACATGTTGGTACGAATGACATAGGAAAGTATGGAGGGAGGTTCTGGAAACCAAATTTAGGCTTTTAGTTAGAAAGCAGAAATCCAGAATTTCAAGGATAGCAGTCTCAGAAATACTTCCCATTCCACACGCAGGACCCAAGAAGCAGGCAGAGCTCTGGAGTCTCAGTGTATGGATGAGATGATGGTGTAGGAAAGACTGTTTTCAATTTGTTAGGAAATGGGCTACTATATGAGGAAAGGGGAGGAATTTTCAAGGATGGGCTGCACCTTAACCAGAGTGGAACCAGGCTGCTGTCATTAACATTTAAAAAGGATATAGAACAGCTTTTAAATGAGAAAATGGGGGAAACCCAACAGTTGCCCAAGAGTGCATAATTCTACTACTACTACTACTACTGAGCATTTGTATAGTGCTACAAGTCATATGCAGCGCTGCACAGACATAGGAGGCAGTGTACTATTGTGGATCGGGAACTGGTTAAAAGATAGAAAGCAGAGGGTAGGGCTAAATGGCCAATATTCCCAATGGAAAAAGGTGAATAGTGGAGTACCCCAGGGATCTGTACTGTGTCCGCTGCTTTTTGACATATTCATAAATGACCTGGAAAAGGGAATAACTAGTGAAGTTATCAAATTTGCAGATGACACAAAACTGTTTAAAGTTGTTAAAACCCAAGAGGATTGTGGAAAACTGCAGGAGGATCTGGATAAATTGGAAGACTGGGCATCCAAATGGCAGATGAAATTTAATGTGGACAAGTGCAAAGGAAAGAACAACCCACACTATAGTTACACGATGCAAGGCTCCACATTAGAAACCACCACCCAGGAAAAAGATTTAGGAGTCATCGTGGATAACATGTTAAAACCCTCCGCCCAGTGTGCAGCGGCGGCCAAGAAAGCAAATAGAATGCTAGGTATCATAAGGAAAGGGATGGAGAATAAAACAAAGGATGTTATAATGCCTCTGTATCGCTCCATGGTACGACCGCACCTTGAATATTGTGTGCAATTCTGGTCGCCGTATCTTAAAAAGGACATAGCGTTATTAGAAAAAGTACAGAGAAGAGCCACCAAATTGGTGAAGGGGATGGAAGGCTACTCCTATGAAGAGAGGCTAAGAAGGTTAGGGCTCTTTAGCCTGGAGAAGAGACGGCTGAGGGGAGATATGATAGAGGTCTATAAATTAATGAATGGAGTGGAATGGATAAACGTGGATCAATTGTTTACGCTATCAGAGTATAGAAAGACTAGGGGACATGTAATGAAGCTACAGGGCAAACTATTTAAGACAAATAAGAGAAAATATTTTTTCACTCAACGTGTAATCAAACTCTGGAATCTGTTACCGGAGGATGTAGTAAGGGCTATTAGTATAGCTGGGTTTAAAAAAGGTTTGGACAAGTTCCTGGAGGAAAGGTCCATAAACCACTATTAAAAAGGGACCCAGGATATCAATGCTTGACCCAGTACAAGCATTGTGGAACCTGTGTCTTTTGGGGATATTGCTAGGTACGTATGACCTAGATTGGCCACTGTTGGAAACAGGATACTGGGCTTGATGGACCTCGGTCTGACCCAGTATGGCATGTCTTATGTTCTTATGTAAGAGACAGTTCCTGCTCATCAGAGCTTACAGTCTAGTCAAGACAGACAATACAGAAGGTGAAGGCAGGGATAAGACAAGGGGGAAAGAAAAAGAAAAAGGAGATCAGGTGAGTCAAGATCCAAAGGCAGCTGCAAAGAGTTGAGTTTTAAGCCTGGATTTGAAGAGGGTTAGAGAAGGTGCCTGGCAAACAGACACAGGTTGATATACCTTTGAAGGATACTAGCCAAACAGGTACTGTAAGATAGGGCATCCCAATAGAGAGGTTCCAATAAACGTAAAAGTAACCCACATGTCTTTAAGTAAAGAACAGACAGAATTGAAAGATTCCAAATTACCCCTGTCAACTGATAACCAGACTGTTAATATAAGTGAAAAACAAATTTTTAAATGCCTGTATGCGAATACTAGAAGTCTAAAAAATAAGATGGGAGAGTTACAGTAGAATATATAATACTGACTGAAAGGTTAGATATAAATGGCATCTCAGAGACCTAGTGGAAGGAGAATAACCAATGGGACACTATACTGCAAACTATATCGCAATGAGAGGGTAAATCATATTGGTAGAGGGGTGGCACTATATGTTAGAGAGAGCATTGAGTCAAACAGGATAAACGTTTTGCAGGAAACAAAATACACTGTAAAATCTCTATGGATAAACATGTCATGTAAAAAGGGGAAGGAAATGGCAATGGGGTTACTACTGTCTGCCTGGCCAGAATGAAGAAATGGATGACTAAATGCAAACCGAAATTAGGGAAGCTAACAAAATTTAAAACACAGTATAATAATGGATGATTTCAGTTACTGCAGTATCGATTGGGTCAATATCACATCAGGACATACTAGGGAGATAAAGTTCATAGATTAAATAAATGACTGCTTTATGGAGCAATTGGTTCAGGAACCAACATGAAGGGCAACTATTTTAGACTGAGTCCTTTGTGGATGCAGGAACTGGTATGAGTGTTGGGGCCACATGGCAATAGTGATCATAACCTGATCACATTTGATTTATTAAATGGACGGAGGACAGCAAGGAAATCTACTGCATGAATTTAACTTTCAAAAGGAAGACTATGATAAAATGAGGAAAATGGTTAAGAAAAACTGAAAAGGAGCATCTGCAAAGATTAAAAGTTTGCATAAGACCCGGTTGTTGTTAAAAAAAAAAAAAAAAGCTATCTTGGAAGCCCAGGCCAGATGTATCCCACACTAAGAAAGTGAAAGGAAGGCCAAATGTCTGCTGGCATGATTTAAAGATGAGGTCAGAGAGGCGTTTGTAGCCAAAAAAACATCTTTTAGGAAAAGGAGTCAAATGACAAAAACAGGAAACATAAACACTGGCAAGTTAGATGCAAGGCACTGTTAAGGCAGGAAAAGAGAGAATTTGAAAAGAAGCTTGCTGTAGAAGCATAAACTCAGCATAAACATTTTTTCAAGTGCATTTGTAGCATAAAATCGGTGGGCATCCAAATGGCAGATGATAGAGGGGTAAAAGAGACATTAAGTGAGGACAAGGCCATAGCAGAGAGACTGAATGAATTCTTTGCTTTTGTCTTTTCTGAAGAAGAAGTAGGAAAGTTACCCATGCCAGAAATGATATTTAAAGGTGATGTATCAGAGGAATTGAAACAAATCTCAATAAACCTGGAAGATGTAATACAGCAATTTGATAAACTAAAGAGTAGCAAATCATCTGGACTGGATAATATAAATTCCAGGGTGCTGAAAGAATTCAAAAATGAAACTACAAATTACAGATAGTAAGTCTGAAAACTTTAATTAAAATTGTCTATAGTACTTGAAGATTGGAGAGTCAGGCTAACTGGCCTGTAGTTCCTAACCTCTTCCTTACTTCTGCTTTTGTGTAGATGGACAACATGCACCCTTCTCCAGTCTTTTGGGACTACTCCTCACTCTAAAGAAGCATTAAAAAGGTCAGACAATGGAGCCATCAGAACTTCTCTAAGTTCTTTTAATGCTCTTGGATATATTCATCTGGCCCTATTGCTTTGTCTACTTTTAGTTTAGCTAGCTTCTCACAAGTGCAGTCTTCTGAAAATCATTCAAGATCTATTTCTCTTATGTACCCATTTGTGTGTGTTTTCTGAGGTCTTACTCCTGGCCCTTCATTTGTGAATAAGGAAGAGAAATATTTATTTAGTTTTTAGTGACTCTCGATATCCCAGCTTACTGTTAAAAGTCTGTTTAAGATATATAAACAATATATAGCAATGGAAAAGACAATATAAATCCTTCCCTCATACCAGCTCAGTACTCCTGAAATTCAATGCACCAACCCCCAAATGCCTCACAGAACTGTTATGTCTTTACCCATTTCTGAAACCATATACGTAAAATTCAATTCTGTCTGCATCTCCTCTGGGAAACTGTTCTACAGCTCTGGCGCAAAACATCTCTGAGCAATGGATAACCAAATCTGTGGAAAATAGAGTAACTTTAATGCACCACATGAGGTCAATCACAAGGACCAAGTGGAACTATAAGCAATTCCGCTTTGTCTTTAGCAGCTTCTACATATTCCCCCTTCACCCTTCAGTCTGACAATACTACTTTTGCACTTTTTCCTGTCACTAACGTATCTGAACAATGTTTTGTTCTTCCATTTTACTGCATTCTCTATTTTTATTTCCATTTGTAGCTTTGCTTTCCTGACTACTTTCTTAGATCCTTTTAGCTTTTCCAAATATTTATGCTTGTCTTCCTCTTTCTGTGAGCTCTTGAATTTTATGAAGGCTACCTTCTTTTTCCTCATCTTTTCAGCTACTTCTATCGAGAAGCATAATGGCCTCCTTTTCCTTTTATATTTGTTTACTTACTAACAAAAAGGTTTGGTGCCCTTAAAATATCCCTTTTCAGTTTCTCCCACTGCTTTTCTACATCCCCAGCTATTCCCATTGAGCTAATGACTCTTTGCTGTATTGTTCCATCTTGACAGAGTTAATTTTCCTAAAGTCTAGGACCCTCTCTTTTGAATGAACTCCCTCAGTCCTTCTCTTAATACTGAACCACACTATTCAGTGATCACTGGATGCAAGATAATCACCCTCTATAACATCAGAAATGCTCTCGCCATTTTTAAGCAGTAGGTTCAGTATGGTCCCCTCATGTGTGAATTCTGTTACTAGTTGCTGTAATAGTTTTCCCTGTAGAGAATCCAGGATCTCCTTATTTCTTGATAATACTCCAGCAGGGATATTCCAATCAACATCCGGCATCTTGATATCACCTATCAGTAGCACTAATCCTTTTATAGTAATACTGTGAATGTCTTCAATTAAATTTCTGTCCACTTCTTCTCCCTGTGAAGGAGGTCTGTATATCACACCAATGCAAATGGATGTTCCATTCCCTCTTTCAAGGTTAACCCACATTTTTTCCTGCTTCCTTCTCTGCAATTCTGTTGCTTTAATATTATTTTTTACATATAATGCTACTACGTCCTCCCTTTCTTCTTACCCTGTCCTTCCTGAATATTATAGCCTAGTATAATTATATCCCAGTCATGATTCTCTGTGAAATATATCTCTATGACTGCTATTAAATCCAAACCAGCTTCTTCCATTAAAACCTCAAGATCCAAAATCTTATTTTTCATACTAGGGGTATTAATTCACACCACTTTCCAGATGTTGTCCCTTTTCCCATTTCTACAGAAGTATTTAATGTTTTGCTTACCGAGGGCTTTCTTCTTCTTTCTAGTTTAAAGCCATCTTTGGTAGGTTAGTCATTCTGCTGTGGAAGACACTTCAACCCTTCTTGGATAAGTAGACACCGTCTGTTTTCTGCAGCCCTTGGAAAATATTCCCATGGTCCAGGAAACCAAAATGCTCTCAATGACTCCACCTGTACCTACATCTGTAGGATACATGCTTCTATGTCTCAGCCTTTACCCTCAACAGGGAAGATTGAGGAGAACACCACCTGTACACCTATCTGCTTCATCCTTTCTCGCAGAGCCATGAGTCACACTTGATGTGCTTGGAGGGATATCTAGCAGTGTCATTTGTGCCAACATGGATGAGCGGCATCAGATACTAATCAGTAGGCTTGATGAGTTTTGGCAAACTCTCCATAACATCTTGGATTTTGGTACCTGGTAGACAGTATATTTCCTGGGATATCAAGTCTGGTTGGCAGATGGATGCCTCAGTAGCCCTCAGAAGAGAGTCACCCACTTTCACTACCTTTTGCTTCCTTGTTGTTAGTGATTTAGCAATTTTGGGCTTTTTTATTTCTGGTTCCTCCCGTTTCTGGGTATGTTCTCTCTTGCTTCATTTCCAAAGCTGCATGCCAGTTCTTCATTTGAAGGATGGTGGAGTTGGAGAGTCAATTCTGCAGGCTCTGATGACCCATGTCCAGCTGTCTTCTTCCTGTACCATACCATCTTTACCTCTATTGGAGATCTTGGATGCCTCAAGAAGCATTTTATCAATGTAGTTCTCGCTGTCATGAATACATACTTCTAAGCTTCACCACCTCCTCTCTTAGCTCCTCTACTTCTTTCATGAGGGGCTGAACTTGCAGACATCTTACACATGGTAACAGTCCCTTACCTGAAATCAGGCTGTCTGTCTGGAGAAAGGCAGAAGCTGTAATAGTGGCAACAGCTTTGGTGACACAATTTTTTCCAGCCATAGTTCAATTGTAGGAACTTTGGGATCTCTTGAAGTAAATGAAAGAAAGATTTACCAAAGTCCTTAACTGTTCTTTAGCTATCCTTTAAGACAAAAAGCAGCTAGCCTCTTTTCTTTGAGATCTCACACCTCTGTTCTGATTTCCTGTGGGTCTGATTCCGTCCCGGATGTTGATCCCCTCTGTGCGTCTGATCTGAGCTGGATGTATAGAGGGGATCATGATTCTGATCCTGCGGGGCACATCTAGCCCCATGGGATCAAACAGTCCTGCACGTGCATGCCGGGACTGCGATTCAGTTTAGCCTGCATGTGCAGGACTGTCCCCAGCTAACTCAATTAAGGCTCCTCAATGGAGCTGTGGCACCATGGCATCACGTTGCCATGACATCACGGCTCCATTGAAGAGCTGTGATTCTGGCTGCTGGACTGCAAGATCTCATTCCCCACAGCCCGACCTCCGATCTGGCCTCCAAAGGCCAGGGGTTGGGCTACGGGGACTGTCTTTGCCCCCTCCCCCCGCCCACTGCAATTCCCAGGCCTGCTGCAAAATGATATACGGGGACGTTATTCCATCTCAGAGGTGGAATAACTTTCCCTTATAAGTCATTGGCTCTGGATGTACAGGGCCGACATTAGAATCGGCCCTGTACGTCCAGGGCCAGTGACCGCCCAGACTTTGCCCCCGAATCGCCCCTTTCCCACTGCCATCTAACTTCTCCACACAACCGGTGGGGAATTTAGTTGCAGTGGGTGAAGGCACGAATAGCGGGCATGGGCATCCCGTTGGGCCGTCCATCCCTGCTATTCGTGGCACAGAATAACCCCCTGTGTGTAGTCCTGCTTGCTTGCTCGCCTGTTATTTGGGTATGGAGCAGTTTATGTTCACTTTAAGCTACTAAAATCTGATATATATGTCTAAAGTGCATAGTCTAAGGTGCTCATTCACATTACCTATGACAGGCATGTCCAACTTCAAACAGGTCATGATCTACTTTTTCCGGCCAAAAGTGCGGGTGATCTACCACCATGAAAATTAAGTTTCAAATTAGTTTCAAATTAAATTTTAACCCAATAAAGTTGGAGGATTCCCCCCCCCCATCATTTTTAATGAACCTTCTGTCATTTACTTGGATGTGAACAGCTGTTAAGCAAATTAAGCAAAAACAAAACAGAGAGACGAAGATCCAGTAAGAACTGCGAGGGGAAATGGAAAGTACATTTTTCTTAAAGTTTTATTGAGTAATAACTTTCTTTAACTGTCTTAATAACTTTCTTTAACTTTTATTGAGTAATTTGTGTTAAATTTAGGTCGAGTATTGATCCAGGCTGATCTTGGACAATCTTTAATATTTCGCTCTTGCTCATTAGTGAGATGTCTGAGCCTGCATTTCATCCACCAGCTTTTTGAAGTTGGGTGAATATTGCGTGAGGGCCAGCCTCAGGGAATCCTGGAGATGTTCATCTGTCATGTTGGAACATTGTATACTCCTTGTCATTTTCAGATGGGAAAACACAGATTCACACAAATAAGTTGAACCGAAACAGGAGTGTACAGCTTCACTGCATCTTCTTAAGTTGGGCAATTTGTCTCTAGGCACTAGCTTCCAAAACGATTCTTGCTCAGCACGGGTCTTGAGAAAAATGTCATTTTTTAAAGGTTACTATTTTGTTTTCAAGAGATGGCTTGTTCAATGAGTAATTTTTACTGATAGCAGCTGCAGTTTCTTTAATGTCCTCATCTACTTTGAATGGGTATGACAAGTACTCCACAACTGTTCCAATATTTTGGAAGTCACAGAATCTATTTTCGAATTCCTGGATAATAGAACAGATTTCTGTCACATAATTCTCGTTATAAAAAACAAAATTTGGATATTATCCCAGATGGTCCTGCATATTAGGAAAATGATCAAAAGTGTTGTTTGCAAGGTCAGTCATCATTAGCTCAAATTTGCTCTTGTAGGATGAAACTATACTCATCATCTCGCCAATGCATTTGTTTTTACCTTGTAGTTCAAGGTTCATATCACTTAGTTCTCCTGTAAAGTCAGCGAGAAATGCCAGATCACATAACCACTCCTCATCTTCCAACTCTGCTTGGTCATCTTCCCTCTCCTTCAAAAAACTTCTTATTTCATTCAGCAAATCACAAAATCTTTGCAGAAATTTGTGCCTACTTAGTCACCTTACATCTGTGTGAAAAATGATTTCCGCTGCCCTTTCATCAAGAGTAAGATTGAAAAGCCATCTTTGAAGAGATCTTCCACAAACTGAATTTACAATTTTGAAAGTGATGTCCATGACAGTCTTTGTATTGAGTCTCTTGCTTGCCAAAACTTGCTGGTGAATGATGCAGTGGTAAGAAAGGAAATCTGGGAAGTCGTCATGCTGTCTACAGAGGGCTATGAAACCGTTAACCTCACCTGCCATTGCTCTTGCTCCATCAGTAGTGATGGAAACAAGTCTATGCAATGGAAGATTACACTTTGTCACAAAAGAATGGAAAGAACTGAATATTTCCAGACCGGTAGTTCTCCCTTTTAAAGAAATCATTCCAAGTAGTTCTTCTTTAACACTGAAGTCTTCAAAAACCATCCGGATAAAGACTAGTAACTGGGCTATGTCTCTTATGTCTGTAGATTCATCCAGTTAGAGTGAGAAAGCAACACAATTTGAAATATCCTCAAACAATTGTTCTGTTGTGTCTCCACATATCTTTTCTATTCGCTGCATGACGATGTTTCTTGACAATTGTACATCTTGAATAGCAGCTATGATCTCTTTCTTATTTTTAAATCCTTCAAAAAGATTGTCAGCTGCTTCAAGAAAACAATCTTTTACAAATTCCCCTTCAGTGAAAGGTTTGCATTTCTTTGCAATCAGGTTGCTGACCTTGAAGGATGCTGTGGTTGCATTGACAGAATGTGACCTTGGCTTCGCCATCAACTGTTGCTGAGTAGCCAATTTCGATTTAAGTTCTTTGAGCTTCAGTTTATGAATTTCGCTTTTGGGTGGAAAATCAGCATCAAACTTATTGCTATGCAGAGCCTTATAATGGCGTTCCAGATTACCCTTTTTGGGCAAGGATACTGGGGAATTACAAATTAGACAACAACACTTGTCTTTCACCATGATGAAGAAGTTGTCCATTTCCCATTCATCATGAAAGTGGTAGGTTTTGCTCTTCTTTGGAACACTCATCTTCGTTATACTGGGGTGGCTGGATGTAAGGAGGCCAAATCTGCTAAGTTAGTATAAACACTGGTTGAATCTGGTCCAAAAATGTCACTGTCCCAAAGTATTAAAGATCAACAGGAACTGAAGACCTCTGGATGATGTGCAATACAAGGACTGGAGATGCCAAAACTACACATGCAGTTCTAAAAGTAAAAATAAGAATTCATCATACTGGCACCAATAATCAAATACCACCAAACAATCATCAAAAAACTCAAACACCTGTCCAGCAAACCAGATAAAATCAAATACCGCCAAACAAGTTCAAATACCACCACACGCAATTTAATTAATTGTGCACACAGTGTAGAATCAATGCAAAGGCTAGGCAAAATAAAATTGCAGAGGCAAGTAAAGGTCACAGTGGTTTGAATAAATTTGAAGGCAAGGCATAGGCAAGTTAGAACAAAAATGGAAAAGCCTGCCCAAATCACCAAATTCTTGACACTTTGTTGTGTCTGCCCAAAAACGTTTAATGAAAGCGAATTATAAAGCGACCAATGACCAGCACACGACACAACTAATATGGTAAGTGTATTCAGGTAAAACCCGGGCGAATGGATATCGCCCAGTATACAACACACTTCTAAGGGGTGTTGGGGCGGGGGCAGGAATGGGTGATTCTGAGAGGCAGGAGACCAGGTATGACACCGGGCCTGTGACGTCTCGTCTCAGGGCGTGGGCAGCGGCTTCCTGGGGTACCCACAAACTATTGGCACAAAAACAAGAAGCGCCCCCAATACACTCACAGGCAAGATTCCCACAGGCAGGGAAAAAAGACAGGCAAAGGATCAGCAGTGGCGGCAAACCCTCGGCAGATGACCTGCCGGCACGAGCTCTCTCCTAGCGATGGGGCGAGCTGCTGGAGAGATGGAGTCAAATAGGGTTGCGATCTACCTCTGATCCCTCTGTGATCTACTGGTAGATTGTGATCTACCTGTTGGACATGTCTGACCTATGATATTTCAAACCAATGTCAATAAAGTGTTTTCTGCACATGTTATTTGAGGGACCATCAGAATCCAAATAGATAAAGGAATTTATGCTTCACTACATCCGGATCTGCTGACAAGCTGTGCTCTGACATGTTGAGATAAGTGTTTTTTAAATTTCACATTCTAATATAATGACGTCATAGAAAAGAACCTATTAACGAGTAAAATGGATATCATCTGCTTGGTGTGGGCAAGCTAAAAAATCTTGCCTTCCCTCGATGTTATCCCACAAAAAATAATACTAAGGTGGTCACTAGTGGACTGGTTCAGGGTCTTTTTGTTGTGAGTTTATACAGGTCACTGACTTTGGAATATATACATTTTTGGTTTTCAAATAAAATTCAGCCATCAATCCCAATGTTTTTTGAGTTTTCAAAAAAAATGCTGATTTGTAATGAATATGAAGTGTTAATTTATTTAGGAAAGGCGGACTAGTATATGTGTAGAGGGAACAAGTGGAAATCAGAACAGGTATCATTATGCCAAATTTGTTCTGTTTATCGTAATATGAGTTTTGTCTCATTTTATGTGTCTACATTTTGCTGCTCAGTTTAATATTGTTATAGTAAATCAGGCCATCTTTAGCTATTAGAGGTCAGCAATAAGTACTGACTTTCCTTCTACAGTCTGGGAATGATATTTAAGGACAAAATAAAGAGTTTATCGAATGATACTAGTGAAATTTCTTTCACAATAATCATGGAAAAAAGGATTTCTTTATGCTCAATCAAAAACATTAGCATTTAAATGAAGCCAGGGGAACTGCTTTAATTGTAACTACAGAAGTCAAGCAGGCCTTAGTGCTTACATCAGTGGTGCTACTAGATTGTTGAGTTCTTTTGTTTCACTGGTTCACAGACAAAAGTTAGAAATTGAAAGTAATGCAGAAAATGGTGTCTGTGAAAGTCACGGAAGAATCAGCAATCAAAATTGTTATTTTCCTTGCAATATTTCATACTAATTATTTAAAGCATACCACACAACTGAGATATTTTAAGTATTTTTAGGTGCATTTTACATAAGCAATTGCGCCTATTGGGATAAGTTCATTTTTCTTGGTTTCGGGTTTCTGTTTGCATATGCACAAACAAATAGATGCGTGTGGCATAACAAACCCACCATGAACCCAAAGTAGTAGCGTGTAAAGCTAGTGGAAGTCCCTGGGTCCCGCTGCCTGAAGAGTGGGGCTGCAGGCTGAAAAGACTGGCAGGAGTCCCTGGGTCCTGCTAACCTGAAGAGCAGAGCAATAGCCAAAAAGGCTGGCGGGAGTACCCAGCACACCCCCAATAACACACACACACACACACACATGCATGCAACCCCAACACTTCATATCACACACATACACACATCGATGCACCCCCCAACATGCCCCATGATACACAAATACAGACATGCAACCCCAACACCCCCATCACACACACACACACACACACACACACACATACAGAACATACCTCATGACACATACACAAGCATACAACCCCAATAGTCCTATTGATGCACATACACACTCACACAGAAACACCCCTCCCAACATATCCAAAACCACAACCACACAAGAATGCAACACGAACACCCCACATGAAACACACGCACGCACACACACGGACGCACCCTCCAACACTCCCTATCACACACACATGCACATACCAACAGCCCCAAAGCATGCAACCTCAATACCACACATGACACATGGATGCACCCCCAACACCCTCCATCGCACTCACACACACACATATCTGTTGTATGTGTCTTTATAAAATAAGCTAAAATAGGCGCATTCCTGCCCCATTGAGTTGTTGTAGGTACATAAGAACATAAGATATGCCATACTGGGTCAGACCAAGGTCCATCAAGCCCAGTATCCTGTTTCCAACAGTGGCCAATCTAGGTCATACGTACCTAGAAGTTTCCCCAAAAGACACAGGTTCCAAAATGCTTGTACTGGGTCAAGCATTGATATACTGGGTCCCTTTTTAATAATGGCTTATGGACCTTTCCTCCAGGAACTTGTCCAAACCTTTTTTTAAACCCAGCTACACTAACAGTCTTTACTACATCCTCCAGTAACAAATTCGAGAATTTGATTACACGCTGAGTGAAAAAATATTTTCTTTTATTAGTCCTAAATAGTTTACCCCGTAGCTTCATTGCATGTCCCCTAGTCTTTCTATATTCTGATAATGTAAACAATCAATCTACGTTTATCCGTTCCACTCCGTTAATTAATTTATAGACTTCTATCATACCTCCCCTCAGCCCTCTCTTTTCCAGGTTAAAGAGCCCTAACCTTTTTAGCCTTTCTTCATAGGGGTATCCTTCCATCCCCTTTACCATTTTGGTGGCTCTTCTCTGAACCTTTTCTGATAATGCTATATCCTTTTTAAGATACGGCGACCAGAATTGCACACAATATTCAAGGTGCGGTCTCACCATGGAACGATATAGAGGCATTATAATATCCTTTGTTTTATTTTCCATTCCTTTCCTTATGATACCTAGCATTCTATTTGCTCTCTTGGCCGTGGCTGCACACTGGGCCAAGGGTTTTAACATGTTATCCACAATGACGCCTAAATCTTTTTCCTGGGTGGTGGTTCCTAATGTGGAACCTTGCATCGTGTAACCATAGTTTGGATTGTTCTTCCCTTGGTGCATAACTTTGCACTTGTCCACATTAAATTTCATCTGCCATTTTGATGCCCAGTCTTCCAATTTATCAAGATCCTCTTGCAAGTTTCCACAATCCTCTTGGGTTTTAACAACTTTGAATAATTTTGTGTCATCTGCAAATTTGATAATTTCACTCATTATTCCCTTTTCCAGGTCATTTATGAATATGTCAAAAAGCAGCGGACCCAGCACAGATCCCTGGAGGTACACTATTATTCACCTTTCTCCATTGGGTGAATTGGCCATTTAGCCCTACCCTCTTCTTTCTGTCTTTTAACCAGTTCCTGATCCACAATAGTACACTGCCTCCTATCCCATGACTCTTTAGTTTTGCCAAAAGTCTCTGATGAGGGATCTTGTCAAAGGCTTTCTGAAAGTCCAAATACACTATATCAACCGACTCGCCTTTGTCAACCTGTTTATTCACATCTTAAAAAAACATAACAGATTAGTAAGACAAGATCTTCCTTGTCTAAAACCATGTTGGCTGTCTCCCATTAAGCCATGACTATCTACATGTTCAGCAATTTTGTTCTTTATGATGGTTTCTACCATTTTTCCCAGTACTGACGTCAGGCTCAGTCTGTAGTTTCCCGGATCACCCCTGGAACACTTTTTAAAAATTGGCGTTACGTTCACCATCCTCCAATCTTCAGGTATTACAGATGATTTTAATGATAGTTCACAGATTACTAATAGCAGGTCTGCAATCTCATATTTCAGTTCTTTCAACAACGTTGGATGAATATCATCTGGCCCAGGTGATTTGCTACTCTTCAGTTTAACTGATAGTTGTAATACATCTTCCCAATGTATCGATATTTCCTTCAATTGGTCCGCCCCTTTAAATACCACTTCAGTCATGGGTAACATCCCTACATCTTCCTCAGTAAAGACAGAAGCAAAGAATTCATTCAGTCTCTCCACTATCGCCTTGTCACCTCTTAGTGCCCCTTTAACCCCTCTATCATCTAATGGACCAACCGACTCTCTCACAGGTTTTTTTGCTATGAATGTACTTAAAAAAGTCTTTATTACATGTTTTTGCTTCTGCAGCAATCTTCTTCTCAAATTGTCCCTTTGCCTGCCTTATCAATGCCTTGCATTTAACTTGCCAGTGCTTGTGCTGTTTCCAGTTTTTGTCATTTGGCTCTTTTTTCCATTTCCTGAAAGATGCTTTTTTGGCAACAACAGCCTCTCTGACTTCACCTTTAAACCATGCTGGCAGTTTTTTGGACTTCCTTCCTCTTTTCTTAAAGCATGGAATGCAGCTGGTCTGGGCTTCCAAGATAGTATTTTTCAACAACACCCAAGCTTGATGTAAGTCTTTAACTTTTGCAACTGCTCCTTTTAGTTTTTTCTTAACTATTTTCCTCATTTTATCATAGTCTCCCTTTTGAAAGTTAAAAGGTAGTACTGTGGATTTCCTTACCATCCCTTCTACATTAATTAGATCAAACTCGATCATGTAGAAAAGGTGACAGCAAAAGCCAGAAGGATGCATGGATACATAGGGAGAAGAATGGCCAGTAGGAAAAAGGAGGTGATAATGCCTTTGCGTAAGTTCTAGTGAGACCTTATTGTACATTATGGAGACTGCACCTTGAAAATGATATAAAACAGATGGAATCAGTTCAGAGGATAGAAACTGGTCAGAAGTGTTCATCATAAGGCGTATGGGAGTAGACTTAAAGATCTCATTATATATACTTTGGCAGAAATGTTGGAGAGTGGATATGAAAGAGACAGGCGGTGGTGTAAGCATGGAATAGCTTTCTAGTGGAGGTGTTTTATGTTTATGTTTCTCTTTATTTGATATACCGCATATCTGAATCCATCTATGCGGTTTACAATAAAAACAACACAAAATGAAAAAGGAACGCCAATCTGGTGATAAGAAAGGTACACAAGCAGAGTAGACACACTACCAAAAGAATAAGTATCATAAGGGGCATAGAACAGCAAAGACTGTAGCAATTGATAAGCCAAAGGCAATTCACATATGCACCGAAGACATCCTGAAGACCAACTCATAAAGATGAGGTTTCAGAGCTTTTTTAAAGCTCTTTAGATGGGTTCAGTCCTTAAAGATGGTGGAGATGAGAGCTGTATCTGAATTCAAGAAAGCATGGGTCACTCTCTGAGGGAAAAGAAGGGATTATAGAGCTTAATAATTCTTAGGGATGGGAAGTTTGGTTAGGCCACATGGTCTTTATCTCCTATCATTTTCTATGGTTCTGTGTTTCTGTGTTATAAATGTTGCCTTAATTCACAGGTTAACACACGATAAACAGATTTTGTGCCCACTTTTTCCTGGTATTCAACAAACCAAATATGTACAATGAATGCCCATCCCAATTTGATGAAAATTGACATTGTTCTTGGCTCTTCTACTTAAATTGGGAGGCCATTGCATGGGTCCACCACCGTTTCTGGGGAGAAATATTTCCTTTTATAACTCCTGAGTATTTTCTATTTCACCCTCATCCCAAGATCCCTTCAACTAAAGCTTTCTTTCTATAGAAAGAGGCTTGCTTTCTGTGCAGTACATATGAAAGGTAACTTTAGAACCCTGCACGTAGCTGTCGCATATCTCCCATGGGTGTGTAGGTGGTCTGTTTTTATGAAGTGAGGCATCTGTGTACCTCACTTGATAAAATATATGCGTACCAATGTGCCATAGCTTAGATGTGTCATTTATGTCTGCCCTAGAGCAGGCATAGCTGACAGTGCCTAGATCATCATAGGGATGTGCATACATCATAGCATGCTTACAAACAGTCTGACCACACCACGCCCCGTGCATGGCCCAAGTCAAGATGGGTGTGGAGGGCACTTCCTCACATGCTTATAGAATGGCAACCAACCAAAGAACGGATGGATGTGCCCATGCACACATGCATGTCCAGCAAAATCCAGACTTGCACGCATAGGTGACGCAAATCTTTCTGTGGCTCCCTTATAAAATCAGCCCCTTATTCCATAGTAAAAACCTTTGGGCTGTTTTGTAGCTGCCCTCCTAATTGACTCAATCTGTTTTTTTATCCTTTTTGAAGATGTGTTTCCAGAACTGTACATAGTATTCTAAATGGCATCTCAGCCATTACAACCCATCTTTTTTTGACTGTTATCCTCTACTTACTATATGTATCCCAGCATACTACTGGGGAATTGGTTTGTGGAGAGAGGCGATCCAGAGCAGAAGACGGTCCCGCTACTGGCTCCCTCATTGGCAACTCTAGAGAAACTGGGTCCTGCCGAACTACTGGGGGTCCCTGAGCATCAGCTCTCCCCTCCAAGGTGTACTCCATTTTCTCTGCCTCATGAGTGCACCCCAAACAGACTCCTTTCTCCGATACTGCCCCCTTCTAGATCCGCAGACTACGCACTGCGATCTAGAAGGCATCCTGCTGGGGCGGTTACATCATGTCTCACTCTTGAGAAAAACAGTGACAGAAAGAAAAAGGGGTTTTTTTTCCAATATAAAGGGTTCAGCTAAGGCCCCCTAGTTAGAATCTGCAATTAAAACTTAAAAATGCTGCTATCCGCCAAAAATACACGGCCCAGAAGGCTCCGACTCAGCACCAGCGCTTCTAGGGTTGCCAACTTTTTCACCGAGAAAAACCCGACACCTGTGGCTCGCCATGCTCCACCCATTCTCCGCCCCAGCCCCACCCACAAAAATTACCGAGGATTCACTCACATCCCCCCTCAGTGCTGGTTCTCACACCCCCCTCCCCTCAGTGCTGGTTCACTCACCCCCCCCGCTGACTCACTCACTCCCTCCCCTGCTGGTTCACTCACTCACCCCCCCCTGCTGACTCACTCACCCCCCTCCCCTGCTGGTTCACTCACTCACCCCCCCTCCCCTGCTGGTTCACTCACACCACCCCTCCCCTCCCCTCCCTGCTGGTTCACTCACCCACCCCCCTGTCACTCACTCACCCCCTCCCCTGCTGGTTCACTCACACCAACCCCCTCCCCTGCTGGTTCACTCACACCACCCTCCCCCCCCCACTGTTGGGTCTCTCACACCACCCCCCCCCTCCACTGCTGGTTCACTCACCCACCCCCCTGTCACTTACTCACCCCTCCTGTTGGGTCACTCACTCACCCCCCCCCTCCCCTGCTGGTTCACTCACACCAACCCCCCTCCTGCTGGTTCACTCACACCACCCCCCCTCCACTGCTGGTTCACTCACACCATCCCCCCCCCTTTGCTGGTTCACTCACACCATCACCCCCCCTGCCCTTCTGGTTCACTCACCCCGCCGCGCCCCCTGCTGGTTCAATCACAGCCCCCCCCCTGCTGGTTCACTCACACCACCCCCCCCCTTGCTGGTTCACTCACACCACCCCCCCCCCTGCCCAAGCCGCTGCTTCTGCTTTGTACAGCGCAGCGGCTGCAATCCTCTTCCTATGAAAAGTATAGATAAACTGTGTAAGGAGCCCTCCGGTCATCGCAGAGACAGAGGAAGTGATGTCATGGGGGCGGGCTCCTCACAGGTTGTCTTTCCTTTTCAAATTAACTTTATTGCAGCTAAAGTTAATTTGAAAAGGAAAGACAACCTGTGAGGAGCCCGCCCCCAAGACATCACTTCCTCGGGCTCTGTGATGACCGGAGGGCTCCTCACGCAGTTTATCTTTAGTTTTCAATGTAAGTGTATTGCAGCCGCTGCTCTGTACAAAGCAGAAGCAGCGGCTGCACTGCTATGGGAAATCGCGTTCGCGTTCGCGCTCGCGCCACGAACTTCGGCACAAAAGCCTGTTTTTTTCTCTGGCCACTCCCGATCTTGCGGCCAGAGCAAAAAACCGGCTTTTCAATGGCCGGTTTTACATCTGTGCCGGCAGCCGGCCTGGCCATGGAAAAACCGGCCAGGCCGGCTGAAAACCGGCCGGTTGGCAACCCTAAGCGCTTCCCATGCTGCCTCCACGCGGTAGGCCTGATGTAGTCACTCTCTGCTCTCCCCCGTTCATTTCAGTGATCTGGCGCTGAAAGCAAAACTTTCTACTCACCGCGGTCCTCCCTCTCTTCTTGCCGCTCAACCGATCTGATTTTGTGTTCAGCGTCGGGAGCCTGTCAGCGCCAGGGAAAAAGAAAAGAGAGAGAGGGAAAGCCTTTCTCTACGGCCTGGCAGTCTCCTGGCGTGCTTCACAGCGCTACAGGCATATCATCTGCAAATGCGCTGACTGACTGGATACCTCCACGGTTTCTCACCCTTAGAATTAGGATCAGGAACTGGAACCCTGCTGCTACCGTGGAGGAATCTGTCGACCCAGTCAAAGCTCCAAAGAACCCGGGCAGTAGCAAGGAGGGGGTGGGGGGGAAGGAAGGAGGAGGGGAGGCCTCAGTTTAGCCTTAAAGGCATACCACTGGCACTGTGTAAACTAAAACTTCACTCTAGATTTCTACTGAATCTTTTCTTTCTCTTTCTTCTAAGCCTAATGCCTATTCCTTAACTGTTCCTTAATTGTTCCTCCAAAGTGAGCCCGGACCTCCAAGCTCACCAATCCTCCAGCTGCTTGGAGACTGAGTTAACCCCAGAGGTCCAAGACTAGACTGGAGTTCCTCAAGGAACAACAATTAGTAGGTAAGTCTAATTTCACCTTGTTTCAGGAAGCTTGTTCAGGGAAGATTGAAGTGAAGTGAGGGATGACGTGGTTATGGTGGGGGGAGGGGGTTGATAGTGTTTGCTGGTTTTTTTATGTTTTATATATTTGTATGGAATTTATTTTATTGTAAGCCGTTTTAGGATCTTTATTAGTCATAAGCAGGATATCAAGCATATCTAAATTTAAATAAATAAATTCTACTGGCTTTTGTCATGCCTTATCAACTTTTTGGCTACCTTATGATCATTCAGACTTATCCCTTTCTTTTTTTTGTAAAGAGGGATCACATTTCCCAATTTCCAGTCCTTTAGGATCATTTCTGATTCTAGTGTAAAGTTGAAGATGTCACATAGTAGAACTTCTTTCAGATCGCATAACATCCTAGGATTATCACATTAGGCCCCCATTACCTTATTTATTCTAGACTTGCTAGTTTAATTATTTATTTAAAAAAAATGTACATTCCGCACTAACACCTAGGTGGATAACAAAAAGCTTACATAAAATTTACACTTAAAAACAATAACCAAGCATACAGTAACATAAAATGAACATGCCTCAAAAACATTTAAACCTGCTAGCTTGTTAACACACAGAAAATAGCCTGACATCACCTATGTAAAGATTAGTTTACAAAAAAGGCTGAAAAGACTTACTGAAATAAATGTGCCTTCAATTTATTTTGAGCACCAGAATATGCAGCACAATTCTGCTGGTTCCTCATGAACACCATCTTCTGAGAATGTTTTGAGGTCTACCACAATTCCATTCCTATTATTGCTGTTTTTTTGTGGTTCTACCACTTTTTTCCACAAAGATGGAAAGCATATATTTAGTAATTCTGTTGCTTATCTTCTTTTTTTTCTGCATTCTCTTGTAGTTTATGAATATTGGCCTGATATTGAGTTGTAATGGCTGTGCATATCTAAGGCGCATAGCCATTGCCGCCAAACATTAACACCAGATATTCAATCCGGAGCCATATCCGGGCACCGGAATTGAATATCCAGGTCTTCTGCAATGCGCCAAAATTCTCCACTTGCTGCAGAAGCTAACTGGACAGCAGTGATTTTGAGTCGATGCCCAGTTAGCTCCCTCGGGTAAAAATAGTTGAGGTTTTCCTACGCCTATGACTGCTTCTTGGAGCAGCTGGTTCATGAACCGACCAGAGGGGAAGCCATACTGGACCTAGTCCTTAGTGGAACACCAGATCTGGTGCAAGAGATAAGGGTGTTGGGACCACTTGGCAATAGTGATCATAGCATGATCGTGTTTGATTTAATTAGTGGAGGAGGGATAGTAAAGAAATCCACAGTACTACCTTTTAACTTTCGAAAGGGAGACTATGATAAAATGAGGAATATAGTTAAGAATATCTAAAAGGAGTGGTTGCAAAGGTTAAAGACTTACATCAAGCTTGGGTGTTGTTTAAAAATACTATCCTGGAAGCCCAGACCAGCTGTATTCCACGCATTAAGAAAAGTGGAAGAAAGTCCAAAAAACTGCTAGCATAGTTTAAAGGTGAGGTCAGAGAGGCTGTTGCTGCCAAAAAAGCATCTTTCAGGAAATGGAAAAAAGAGCCAAATGAAGAAAACTGGAAACAGCACAAGCACTGGCAAGTTAAATGCAAAGCATTGATAAGGCAGGCAAAGCGAGAATTTGAGAAGGAACTTGCTACGGAAGCAAAACACGAAATAAAGACTTTTTCAAGTACATTCGTAGCAAAAGGCCTGTGAGAGAGTCAATTGGACCATTAGATGATAGAGGGGTAAAAGAGGCAGTAAGAGGAGACAAGGCTATAGCGGAGAGACTGAATGAATTCTTTGCTTCGGTCTTTACTGAGGAAGATGTAGGGATGTTACCCAAGACTGAAGTGGTATTTAAAGGTGATACTGCAGAGGAATTGAGAGAAATATCTCTATACCGGGAAGATGTATTACAACTATTTGATAAACTGAATAGTAGCAAATCACCTGGACCGGATGGTATACATCCAAGAGTGTTGAAAGAACTGAAATATGATATTGCAGACCTGCTATTAGTAATCTGTGAACTTTCATTAAAATCATCTGTAATACCTGAAGATTGGAGGGTCGCCAATGTAACACCAATTTTTAAAAAGGGTTCCAGGGGTAATCCGAGAAATTACAGACCAGTGAGCCTGACATAAGTACCGGGGAAGATGGTAGAAACCATCATAAAGAACAAAATTACACAGCATGTAGATAGTCATGGCCTAATGGGAGACAGCCAACATGGCTTTAGACAAGGAAGATCTTGTCTTACTAATCTGATATGTTTTTTTGAAGGTGTGAATAAACAGGTAGACAAAGGTGAGTCGGTTGATATAGTGTATCTGGACTTTCAGGAAGCCTTTGACAAGGTCCCTCATCAGAGACTTTTGGCAAAACTAAAAAGTCATGGGATAGGAGGCAGTGTACTATTGTGGATCGGGAACTGGTTAAAAGATAGAAAGCAGAGAGTAGGGCTAAATGGCCAATTTTCCGAATGGAAAAAAGTGAATAGTGGAGTAACCCAGGGATCTGTACTGGGTCCGCTACTTTTTGACATATTCATAAATGACCTGGAAAGTGGAATAACGAGTGAGGTTATCAAATTTGCAGATGACACAAAACTGTTTAAAGTTGTTAAAACCCAAGAGGACTGTAGAAAACTGTGGTCTCTCTTTGTCTTACTTTTCATTATTTTCCTAACAGAAAATTTTTTGCCTTAACCATAACTTCTCTTAGTTTAACCTATGGATTTTCTACTTCCCTTAGCTATTATCAGTTTTCAGCATATCCATGGATAGTAACAGCTAAAGCATTTATCCAAATCAACCCATAACTATTTTAAGTGTGGAGGAGTAGTCTAGTGGTTAGAGCAGCAACTTAGTATTCCAGAGATGTGGGTTTGATTCCCACTGGTACTCCCTGTAACCTTGGGTAAGTCACTTTACCTTTCAAGGCCTGGTAATTTACTTCCAGTCATGCTTTGACCTGGTGAAAAGCGGTATATAAATATAGTTAAATAAATAAATACTTTGCCAAGAAAACACTCAGTCACCAGGAGTCAACATTGACTTGATGACACTTAAAAGAAAAGCAGCATTTTAAATGACTGAATATTAGGACTTAAATTTATGGTGAATAAGTCGATAATACTGGCAACTGTTTATAGGCAAAATATTTTGTGCTGCCATTTTTAATTACCAAAGGTATAAATAAACAGCATAAAGTAATTCCAAGTTATTTTCACATGTCCTTTGAGATGTATAGGAACCTGTGATTATCACCCTAAAAAGCTAATTACAAAGATGCCCCCTTTTTGTGAAATGTTGACCTTTATTAACTGTTTGACGAACCCCTTTTGCAAATAATTTCTGACTTTAATATGCCAACTTTTAAATCAGTGTGTTGGTTTATTTATTTAAAATATTTATAGTTCACTCTATCTAAAAACCTAGGGGGATTACAATCATACAAATGAATACATAAAACAGCATCTGTCATTAACAACACCCAAGTTGATGATTCCAGAGGCATTACCACTGATATATGGATGCTTTGCAACCACCACTTGAGGCTCCTTTTCACTTTGTCTGGGCCCTGGTGCTTCATGGATAAAGGCTGAATCTGAGACAACCAAAGCCCCAGCAGAGACTATTGGAGAAGCTGCATGTGAGCTCGGGCACAAGGAATGAGGTCCACGGCTGCCACCATGGACCCTAGCAACTGCAGATAAAACTAAGCCATTGGCCGCTTCACTGCCAGGAAATGATGCACTTGCTGCTGAAGCTTGCATACCCTGTTGGCTGTCAGCGAGACTCGCCCTGCCTCGGTGTTGAACAGGTCCCCCAGATAGACCAGATGCTGCACTGGCTCCAACTGGCTCTTGGATAGATCAATTACCTATCCCAGACCCTCAAGGAACTGGACAATCCACCAAACTTCCTTCTCTGCTTCATCCTTCAACTTTGCACATATCAGTCAATCGTCCAAGTAGGGGTGAACCAGGAGACCCTCTTTCCTCAGGGCTGCCGCTACCACCACCATAATCTTCGTGAAGGTGCATGGCATCATGGCTAGGCCGAACAGTAGCATGCAGAACTGAAAGTGGCCCATCGGTACCGCAAAGCATAGAAACCACTGGTGCCCCGGAGGCCTCTGCCAAGTCTAGCGCTGACAAAAACTCCCCTGCCATTACAGCTGGGATGACAGATCGCAGCACTTCGTTGACATGTTTGAGATCCAGAATGGGTCACCAGGAACCTTCGTTTTTCAGGATCACAAAATAAACCGAGTATTAATGCCACTGTATAAGTCACTGGTTAGGCCTCACTTGGAATACTGTGTTCAGTTTTGGAGACCATATCTTGCAAAGGATGTAAAAATACTGGAAACTGTTCAGAGGAAGCCGACCAAAATGATTTGGAGCCTGCGTCAGAAGCCTTATGAGAAGAGACTTGAAGACCTAAGTAAGTACACTCTGGAGGAAAGGAGGGAGAGGGAAGATATGATTCAGACCTTTAAATACTTAAAGAGTATTAATGAACAAACAAACCTCTTCCAAAGACGGGGAAGCTGTAAAACTAGAGGGCATAACATGAAGCTGCAAGAGGGTAAATTGAAAGGCAATGTCAGGAAATACTTTTTCAGTGAAGGGTGGTGGATGCTTGGAATGCCCTCCCAATGGAAGTGGTGGGGGCAAATACAGTGACAGAATTCAAAATGGCATGGGACAGACACAGTGGATCCCTTTACAGCAAGAGGATAAAATCTAAATAAATGTAACTATCTAATTTCTCAACAAACAGGGGTGTCCTACATGGAGCGGTGGGTTTACCCCTAAACAAAGACATGGGAAGGGGTGGCCTGCACAGAGTGGCAGGTGAACCTACTCTTGCCATCTTACTGGGCAGTCTAGATGGACCATACTGTTCTTTATCTGCCATCATTTACTGTGTTACTATGTTACCAACCGCATCCTTGTTGCCCAGAAGGTACTCGTACGACTGCTGCCAACTGTAGCAACCGGTGCAGGGTGTCTCTCACCGCTGTGATTTTTACCAAAGCCTGGCAAGTTGACTACATGAAAGCCTCGGAGAGTGGGCATGCAAACTCCAGTGCATAGCCCTTCCGAATGATTTCGAGTACCCACTCATGATTGTGGCCCAGAGAGAATAGAACTGATGCAACTGACCCCCTACTGAAACCAGTTCTGCCTGGGCTGGCCTGACATCATTGGGGCTTCTTATTTGGGGTCGGAGCTGGGTGTAAAAGCCTCTACTAGATCCTCTGTATGCTCAAAAAGGCATCCCCAGGTACTAAAGTGGCCCCACTGGAAGGAAGAAAAACGGCCTGATCGGAACATCCAAAAATCTCTTGGCTGCCTTTGCTATGCGTTGCCTTGCTTGTGTCCTTTGGGATGATCCTCTGGTAAGCAGCCATATTTGGAATCCCCCAAATCCTTTGCCAATTTCTCAAGGGCTTCACCAAACAGCAACTTGCCCTTGAACAGCAGCTTATGGAGTCTGGTCCAGGGGGCAACATCCACTGACCAGTTACACAGTCACAACAACCGTCTGGTTGCTATGATAGAGGCTATAGCCTTCAATAAAGTCCACACCTGATCATAAAAGGCATCTGCCAAATAAGCCGCCACCAACTCCAATTTGGCTCCTTCTGCTACCATATGTTGCTCCATTTCCACCACAGCCAGCATCTGAAGCCAGCGAATGGATGCCTGACCACATAGGTTCCACAGATGGAAGCCTGAAACGTCAAGGCACTGGCATCAAAATAATAAGGATTTCAACTTCCGATCCTGAAGGCCCTTAAGCACTGCTTACCCCTCTATAGGGATAGTGGTCTTCTTAGTCACTACTGCCACCAGTGCATCCACTTTGGGCATCTTAAGAAGATCCTGTTCTGTGGGAAGGGATACAAGTGGCCTATCGCTCTACCCCCTTTTAAACCTGCCTCTGGTATTTCCCACTCAGTTTCAATCATTCTTTTAATTACCCTATGCACTGAGAAACACACCTGAGAGGTTTGGAAGCTCTGCAGCAGGGGATTCTCCAAGGGCTCCTCCGCTACCGTAGCAGGAGGCACTATATTCAAGGCTGCCAAAGACTGGCTAATCAGTGCTGGCAGCTCTTCCCTATGGCATTGCCAGAAAACAAAGGGGTTCTCTCCTGGAGAGATTTTCCCCTCCTCCAAATCTGGGGCTGTCTGATCCCCCCAGAGATCTGAGGGTCCTTCCCCCCCACCTCCTCTGAGGCCTATGACTGAGGGGAGTCCTGATCCCCCCAAAGGTCCTTCTCCTCTCTTGCCTGCTTCCTAGGAGGCTCCCCAAGACTAGGAAACCCTCCTGCAGAGATTCCCCTGCCATGAGAGAAGGGAGAGCAGCCTGGACGGACTCAGCAATCTGCCTCTTCTTAAGACAGTATGCCTCATGCATGGCCAGAATAAATTCCGAAGAAAATATGGTGTCAGTCTGTTCAACCTCCATGCAGAATGCTGTCCGTGGTGCTGAGGGCTGCAGGGGAGCAGGTTTAGCTATCCGCTTTGCTTTTCCTGCCTTGAGGGGCTCAGCCGATGAAATGGCAGCCTGATCCAAAATAGCAGTGGTTCAGGCCAAATCTACATGAACCTCTGACCCTGCAGCCTGATTCTGCATGTCTGCAAACAAAAACCCACATTCTACCAACCACAAGTATTGTCAGCACACCCGACAAAAATCCTGATCAGCAGGACCGCAGCTCCGCACACACCGAAGAGGCAGTCTGCATACGCGATCCCCTGGAGCCAATCTCAACGAAGGGAGGGGGAGCAACAACATGCCACCCGAAGAAAATAGTGCCCCCCCCCCCCCGGGGCTCTCTAGCAAACTATACCACCTCCCGGGAGGAAATATTCACAGCTCCCCTATTGGCTGCCCCTTTTTTTTTTTTTTTTTGCTTTTCTTTTATTAGCTGTACAAGACGAGCAGCATTACTGATACTGCTGCTCCAATGCCAGGCAGTTTTTTTAGGGAAAGCTCAGCAGTCGTTTAGTCAGACCTGTGGGTGATCCAGCTGGGGGGAAAGGGAGTCTGGACTACCAGATTGTTTAACCCCAGGATGCTCACCAGAACCAACCAAGGATCCTGATGTCCGTGGCAGGCCCTGCAGCCCTGTCAGCCATCACACTCCTCCATTCAGCATGGAGTGAACCCAGCTCCAAGCTACTTTACACTGCTTTGTCTGCAGTTGCCTGTTCTTCTCCTGATTCTGGTCTGCTTGTCCTTTTCTTTTTTTTTGTGGCCTTTCCAACAGCTGCTGAGGACTGAGAATACTGAGGGCCTGTACAGAAGGGGGCCCCTTATAAGTTGACAGGAAGATTCTGTCATGCTTAGTCCTCAGCTGCTGCTGGAGGGGATTAATCCATTTGTGACTGGACCAGACTGGAGGGATGATATGGAAAGACCCTTAAGGTAATAATAGGTTCATAGTCTGCCACAATATGTAATATTATATCCAGTTGAGGATTCTGGACTTTTGGCAGGCTCTTTTCACAAACAAAGGCCAGCTAAGTTAAAGTTCCCAACAAAACCAAAATCTTTATTTTTATAAACAGAAAAAAAATTCTTGTCTTACCCTTCACAGGCTTCAAATGGAATGACTGTCTCATACCAAAAGGGTGAGAGCGTACTCCTGGGACCTTCTTTCTTGAATAGGCTTCTCTACCTCACCTTAGGCCTAGGTTTTTAAGTTCCTTGCCTGGGTTCCACCCTTGACCTCAGCGATGCCCCTTTTAAGGTAGCTTGGGTTGTCCATAAGGAGGACCAGGGGATCTAATCCACGTACTCCTTTCAAAGGCCCCTTAGTTTCCTTGTTTGATAAGCATCAAGCAATGATAAGAACATTATCAAACTGCTTCTTAACATTATGGGGCTTGTTTGCAAAGCCGCAGTAGCAGCTTCCGCCCGATATTGGAGCCGCGGCCCGATTGAATTCAATGGGGCTGCGGCTCCGATATCGGGCGGAAGCCACTACCGCGGCTTTGTAAACAAGCCCCTATGTCTTTGATCTCTCTGAGATTTCAAATGAATGAATTTGTTTCTCTATATTAAGAAAAGAAAAATAGGGATTCTAAGGGGTATGTTTTCTAAAGCGAGTTAGGTTTTTGCAACTAACGTCGCATTTTTGTGCAAATAGAACCATGTTAGCCACAAACATGATGTGCTATCTGTTTGGAGCATGCACAGCATTTCCCCAGCAGATAACACATTGAAATTGCACAGAGCGAGACCCAACAGTATTGCAGATGCACATAATACCACCCATTGAGGTGGTGTTATCTGCTTGTAGACATGCTCACTCTCCCATTTCCCACCCACTCTGGCAATTAACGCATTTGCCCTGTGCTATCTGTTAATGTGTCCGGATAGCATGGGCTATCTGCTGTGTTAACAGGTAGCACAGCTTAGTAAACATGCCACTAAGTGTCAGGAGCATCATGAGCACATGAAATGTTTGATCCACGTGCCATAAAGTACCCTATTATTTCTGGCAGAAGTACAAATAAATTTAGATGAATTGCTCAAAATTTATTAGAGGATATATACTTACAGTGGAAAGGGGTGCATATATACAGATAGGCAGACATGATGGGGGTCATTTTTGAAGTGTTATTCCCACTGGCACTCCTTGAGATCTTAGGCAAGTCACTTAACCCTCCATTGCCTTGGAAGCAAGACCTGTCATCTGTGGACGTTCAAGTATGAACAGGGATGTGGTGGAGGCATTCCCAGGAACCTGGACATCCCCACCTGATCTCAGAAGTTTAGACCTGCTCCAGGCATGAACAAGTATCTGAAAAGTGCTTGTTTTGGTTGAAAAACATCTAGAGGGTGCAGAGAAGAAAACACTCCATCATCCCCAGTAGCAGGGGCCGCTGAATGCCTCTCTGACTGGAGTGGCCAAGCTCCGCCCCTAGCTCCTCTGCGGATCCTATCTCCTGTGGGCAGAAGAGAAGGGAATGGCTGTGATTGTGGTGGACTGTCTGCCCACGGGAAATTGGATCCCTATGGGCAAGAGTGGAAGGGTGCTGTGATTGAAGCAAAGACTTGTCTTTGCCACAATTGTGGCAGCCTCTCCACCTTGTCTGCAGGGATCTGACCTCCTCTGGGCAGATAGGAGTCAGCCATGATCATGGATGGTGAGCAAATGTTTGCTGGAGTCAGGATTCATGCTGTTCTGATGCTTATGCCCAGTGCTCAGCACAATTTCAATAATACCAGCAGTGGGATTTGAAGCCTGGCTTCCCCATTCCTAGCTTACTACTCTAGCCATTCGGCTATTCTGGGGAAGTCTATGCACATGCGCCCACAGATGTCCATATTGGGCATGTCCACATTTGTGATATCATGTTTGCGCCTGGATGTGTATGGGCTTTTTTTCAGATGCTCTGGCTTAGACATCCCAGATTGCACTTGAAAATCCTTTTCTAAAATCCCTCTCCATGATTTTATAAGACCACTTACCCTTAAAGAAACTAAGGGGTATGTTTGCTAAAGGTTAACGCCTGCTAAGTAAAGTTAGCACATGTTAAGTGCTGCAATGGCCCATAGAAATGAATGGGCAGTGGAAGCACTTAAAGCGCATTAACTTTACTTAACGGGCTTAACCTTTAGTAAACATGCCCCTAAGTTAATAAAAATATTTCAGATGTTTAGAGATTCAGTAAGTTTCCTTAGATCAGCTTTATGCTTGTGAGTTAAATGCATTGTTTATGTAAAACAAGTTCAATGAAGTCTGCAGAGCCTGAGCTATTAAGGTCACAGAGAGAGATCTCTAGAAATGTCAATAATATGTCAAGGAAAAGGAATTTCTTTGGCTATAAAGGCTCTTTTTATTTTTCACACTAAGACACTGTCATGCAACATGATGCATCACGACAAAAGCTCTGGTGGATTGATGCATATGCTGTGAGCTTTTTTTCTGGAAGCAATGAGTCAGCCCATGCATCCATATGGATAATATTTACTACTAGAAGTCATAAGAAATTATAATTGTTCATAGAAATATGATCTTATGCCACTCAAATTCTTTCCTAGTTTTGTTTTTCACATAGCCCAGGAATAGTTTTACATATTGAATATAGTTCTACTGTTATATTTATATTTAGACCATAACTATAGTACTGTGTACATTGTTTCATAAAAGGGGTCTTTGTAGGAACTTGCAAAAATATTTGGGGTAATATCCATTTCTGTGATAAGTAGAAAGAAGATACAAATGAGCTTTTGGCTCATTACATCCTTAAATAAATTTCATCTAAAATTTCTTAGCCATTGCCACAACAAGGGTCATCAGGTGTTCTGGGCTGTGGCATTGTGGAAGAACAAAAAAATGCATCCCTTGGCATGGACGCAGCATGTGAAAATCAAAGGGCCCACTGGCCTAAATGGAAGAGCTCGATGTCTGATCCCTGGTGGTCCAGTTAATTTCCCTCTTCTCCCTCCAAGCCTTGATGTAGGGCTAGAACACAAAACGGTCCTCTCCTGAATCCTTGCACCTTGACTAGTACAGCACCTGCCCCTGTTTCCATTTCCTCCAGGACCCCAATTTAGCCCTTGGGGTCTAGGTTAAAATGGAGACAGGAATAATTCCAACTTGCTTGTGCCCCGGCAGTTGCTTGCTCAAATTGGTATGGGTTGATCCCTAGTAGTATTCTCTCAGTGCTACTGCTAGTGGTCAGCTTCTGCCATTTTGAACTAGACATCTCTTGGAGCAGGGGTTAGTGGGGATCATTCCTGCCCCTATTGCCCCCCCCCAGGACCCCTAGGGCTGAGTTGGAGTCCAGGGGGGATTGGGGAAGAATAACCAGGTTCTCTAGTAGCTAAGGGGCTGGGAGTCCGGGGAGACTGGGGAAGAGAAACCAGGTGATCTAGTAGTTAAGAGGCTGGGTTTCAGTGGGAAGGCTTTTCTGCATTTTGGCCCCACATCAGGACTGAGAAGGTGGAGGAAGGAAATCCACTGGACTACTGGTATGTGAAGGCCCAGCCGGAGGAGGGAATCTGGGGGTACCTCTTATACAGGCCAATAGGCTGTTTACTTTTTGAATGCTACTGCCATGCAAAGAGGAAGCTTTTCTGGGCAGTGCATAAAAAAATAACTACAGTTTTTGAGCTGTAGTTATTTTTTTTCTGTGAAAATGGGCCTGTAAATCCTTTTTTGCGTGCTCATTCTTGCATTTTTTTTTACATTAATCAACTGCAACTCATTAATGCAAAATGTACATACAACTTTGAGTGGCTCTGACTTTGTGTGAAGGTCTACTTCTAGGAAGTGTACTTTGCAAAGTGACATTGCAAAAGTGAACTTCACTTAAAAAATAGTACAAAATACCCTAACCTTATGTACAGGAGGGAGAATGCCAGTGGTTTCTGTTTTAAAATAAGCAGTATTTGTTGGTCATCCCTCAGCAGGACTGGTCTGCATTGCACCTCTCAATTTTGTTATGAAGGTAGACCAGTGAATGTGCCAATACAGAAGAGAAATTAAAATAGGTAAATTTCTAAATAATGTATTTTTCTGGATAAGAGCAGTAGTAATCTTGGTATGGAGTTGAGGAGTAGCCTAGTGGTTAGAGCATTGGATTGTTAATTAAAAGACTGGTATTTGATTCCCACTAGCTGTATTCCATGCTTTAAGAAAAGTGGAAGGGAGTCCAAAAAGCTGCCAGCATGGTTTAAAGGGGAAGTCAGAGAGGCTTTTGCCAAAAAAGCATCTTTCAGGAAATAGAAAAAGGAGCCAAATGACAAAAACTGGAAACAACATAAGCACTGGCAAGTTAGATGCAAGGCACTGATAAGGCAGGCAAAGAGAGAATTTGAGAAGAAACTTGCTGTGGTAGCAAAAACATATAAGAAAGACTTTTTCAAGTACATTCATAGCAAAAAGCCTGTGACAGAGTCAGTTGGACCATTAGATGATAGAAGGGTAAAAGGGGCACTAAGAGGAGACAAGGCCATAGCGAAGAGACTGAATAAATTCTTTGCTTCAGTCTTTACTGAGGAAGATGTAGGGATGGTATTTAAAGGTGATGCCACAGAAGAAGTGAAAGAAATATCGATATACTGGGAAGATGTATTACAACTATTTGATAAACTGAAGAGTAGCAAATCACCTGGACCGGATGGTATACATCCGAGGCTGTTGAAAGAATTGAAATATGAGATTTCATACCTATTATTAATCTATGAACTATCATTAAAATCATCTGTAGTACCTGAAGATTGGAAGATGGCCAATGTAACACCAAATTTTAAAAAAGGTTCCAGGGGTGATCCAGAAAACTACAGATGTCAGTACCAGCTTAAAGGGAGACAGCCAACATGGCTTTAGCCAAGGAAGGTCTTGTCATACTAATCTGTTATGTTTTTTTGCAGGTATGAATAAACAGGTAGACAAAGGTGAGTCGGTTGATATAGTATATCTGGACTTTCAGAAAGCCTTTGACAAGGTCCCTCATGAGAGACTCTTGGCAAAATTAAAAAGACATGGGCTAGGAGGCAGTGTACCATTGTGGACCAGGAACTGGTTAAAAGATAGAAAGCAGAGGGTAGGACTAAATGGCCAATTTTCCCAATGGAGAAAGGTGAATAATGGAGTACTCTAGGGATCTATGCTGGGTCCGCTGCTTTTTAACATATTCATAAATGACCTGGAAATGGGAATAGCGAGTGAGGTATTCAAATTTGCAGATGACACAGAATTACTAAAAGTTGTTAAAACCCATGAAGATTGTGAAAAATTGCAAGAGGACCTTGATAAACTGGAAGACTGGGCGTCCAAATGGCAGATGAAATTTAATGTGGACAAGTGCAAAGTTATGCACCTAGGAAAGAACAACCCAAACTATGGTTACATGATGGAAGATTACATATTAGGAACCACCACCCAGGAAAAAGATTTAGGCATCATCATGGAAAACATGTTGAAACCCTCCGCCGAGTGTGCAGCGGTAGCCAGGAGAGCAAATAGAATGATAGGTATCATAAGGGAAAGAATCGAGAAAAAATCAAAGGATATGATAAAGCCTCTGTATCGTTCCATGGTGCGATCACACTTTGACTATTGTGTGCAATTCTGGTTGCCGTATCTTAAAAAGGATATAGCATTATTAGAAAGTTACAGAGAAGAGCCAGCAAAATGGTAATGTGGATGGAAGGATACTCCTAGAAACATAGAAACATAGAAACATGATGACAGAAAAAGACCACAAGGCCCATCTAGTCTGTCCTTCCATAACAACAACTACAACAGTCCACTTTTTACCTTTAGAGATCCTCTGTGTTGGTCCCATGCTTTTTTGAATTCAGTTACTGTCCTCATCTCTACCACCTCCACTGGGAGACTATTCCACGGATCCACTACTCTTTCCGTAAAGAAATATTTCCGCATATCACTCCTGAATCTATCTCCCTTCACCCTCATCCCATGTCCCCTCGTCGCAGAACTTGCTTTCAATTGAAAGAGGCTCTCTCCCTGAACATTTATGCCACGGAGGTATTTAAACATCTCAATCATATCACCTCTATCCCGCCTTTCCTCTAAGGTGTACATATTAAGATCCTTAAGTCTGTCCTCATATGCTTTATAATGAAGACTACTAATCATCTTAGTAGCAACCCTCTGCACCGACTCCATCCTGTTCACATCCTTTTGAAGGTGCGGTCTCCAGAATTGCACACCATACTCCAAATGAGGTCGCACCAAAGACTTATACAGAGGCATTATCACCTCCTTTTTTCTGCTAGCCATTCCTCTCCGTATGCACCCAAGCATCCTTCTAGCTTTTGCCGTCGCCTTTTCTACCTGTTTAACTACTTTAAGATCATCGGACACAACTACGCCTAGGTCCCGCTCTTCTTTAGTGGACAAAAGTACTTCACCTCCTAAGCTGTATTGCTCCCTTGGATTGCTGCAGCCCAAATGCATGACCTTACATTTTTTAACATTAAATCCCAGCTGCCAAATTCTAGACCATTCTTCAAGCTTAGCTAGATCCCTCCTCATGTTATGTACACCTTCCTGGGTGTCTACTTTATTGCAGATTTTGGTATCATCCGCAAAGAGGCAAACCTTACCCGACAGCCCTTCCGCTATATCACTAACAAAGATGTTAAAAAGAATCGGACCAAGGACAGATCCCTGGGGCACACCACTGGTAACTTCCTTCTCCTCAGAGTGAGCTCCATTTACTTGTACTCTTTGTCGCCTCCCACCCAACCAATTTCTAACCCAAGCAGTAACCCTCAATGGGTGGTGTTAAGTGTACCCGTGCTAATTGCAAATGCTGCTGTCATGCATTAGGGTACTTTTCTGTGTGATAACTGTTGGCAACATACTGGCCATTCTTCTGCCAGTGCATGACTTCTACACTTGCCGTGTGTCCATTTTTACGCAAAATGTATGATAAGTGCAAAAACTTACTGCACCTTAGTAAAAGGGCTCCTAATTGTTTGGGGGGAGAGTCATTAGTAGAGCTTCTCTCAAAATGTATGAATACATTCTTGAAACCCTTTTTACCTCTGTTCTATTTGCATGTTCAAGATCGTGGTGAAATGATGAACCTTGTGTAATCCTTATAGTTTAATACTGGAACTTGCCTGCTAGTCACATGAGATATAGAAACATGGCATGCTGATTATATTTTTATCCTATGGAGACAATGACATTTTATAGACTTTCCTACAATCATGGAATTGGGTAATCCATGTTTGGAAATTCACCATACACTGTCACCACAGACAAATATCATATTTAGAAATTTTGATTACCAAAGAAAGACAAATTCCAACAGTCAGCACAAAGTCTAATAATACAGTCTATCATAAAAGGATTCTCCTTAATAAGAGTAAAAAATATACTTATAAAAGAACAACTGTGCATCAAAGAAACCATGAAAAGATTACTTGTATTCTACTGTTTTTCAAATACCATTCAGTTAAAAGGAGCATATACACATTGTCATTTATTACAATTACATTCAATATTAGCTGACAAAGGAGAAATTTTAATCATACTTGATAATTTCCTTTCCTTGTATCCTACTAGACCAGTCCAGACTAGTTGGTTATGTTCCCTTGCCAGCAGGTGGAGGCAGATGAGCAACTTTCAGTGATGCCATCAGGAGGTATAACCACTGGTGCAGCACTGAGAGAAGCCAGTAAGAGTCTTCCCAAGCAGTAGGATTAGACTGAAAAACTCAAAGATAACTGTTGTTTTTGCTAATTGTTTTGGAGTTTAACAACTGGAACTTGGATATGGCTGTCTTACTGTATCTTATAGCTAGTCAGGCTCTGCAACTGATAAGAAATGAAAGGCAGTAGGACTCCCAAACTCACAGACTAGTCTAGTAGGATTAAAGGAAAGAAAATAATCAGGTATGATTAAAATGTCTCCTTTCATATCATCGTGCTAGACCAGTCCAGACAATTGGGATGTACCCAAGTAGTCAGGACGATGCTCTGGCCAGAATAACCTTGCCTAAGATGCCATTAGCACTTGCTCCCGCAAGCAACCTGTAGTGATTCACAAAGGTACTCAAAGAAGACCAGGTAGCCACCTTACAGATGTCCTCTGGGGACATCAAGTTAGACTCAGTTTAGGAGGAGACCTGTGGTCTAGTTGAGTGAGCTTTGATTCCCTCTGGAAACCATTTCCCAGCCAGAAGGTGCTGAACCAATGACCTCTTTGATCCAACAGGAAATGGAGGACTTGACCATTGCCTGCTCTTTCCTTGGGCCACTGAAAAGCACAAGAGATGGTCTGACCACTAAAAACTGTTAGTCACCTCCAAGTATCTGAGCAACACTCTTCTCATTTCAAGAGAATGCAGAGAGGGATCCGACCAGTGGTTGTCCTCTGAAAAGGAGGGCAAAATTACTTCCTGATTTAGGTGAAAAGAGGAAATCACCTTTGGAAGAAGGATGGAACCATTGGCAACAGGGGTGGCTCTATAATGAGGCCGAGTGAGGTGGTGGCCTCAGACGGCAACTATTTGGGGGTGGCAAAATTTGCCCCAAAAAGACCGCCTCACTCGGCCTTCACAAAAAACCCCAACCCCCCCATCAGAGGAGCCGCTGCCACTGCCGTCACGGCAGCGGCAGAATGAAGTGCTCCGTGGCCTTTTGGCTCCCCGCCTCCCTGGCAGAGCCCTCCTTTGCGGCTCTGAAAAGCAGATGGTGCTGAGGGAAATATAAGGAGGGCTCTGCTGGGGAGGCGGGGGCTGCGGGGCACTTCATTCTGCTGCTGCTGCGTCAGCAGCGGCTCCTCTGATAGGGTTTGTTTTTTGGGGGGTTTTTTCAGTTTCCCTGGGAATGCATCTCGTGCTTAAAGCAGGTGATACTGGTAGGCTGGATCTCAATTTCTCAAATGTACTAGTAGCATAGTAGCAGGCACACTCTTTTTTTAATACTTGCAGCCTACCAAACAGAGATTTCTTCTGGTGTTCACCACGTACATTATATACTGGCAAATAGTTGTGTAGCGGTGCAATATACAGCTCACTACCACAAGTGGCAAGACAGGTTCCTGCTGACGCAATCTGCACGCTGGAAGTCTGGGGACAGCTCCGCCCCTCCTCCTGGTTGCTTAGTAATGCCGAAGTCGCCACGTGAGCCGCCTGGGCTTGGGTTGCTGCCCAGCTGCGGGCCGCTGTTGCAAGTTGGCGGGCAGAGGATGCTCAAAGCTTTTGGATCGACTATGGAAAAGTGGAGTCAGGCTAGGAGATTGGCCGATTACTGCATCCTTCGGGCCGTGGGAAAGGGAAGCTACGGGGAAGTGAGCCTGGGCCGGCACAGTGCCGAGGGGAAGCAGGTACGAGGATGACAGGAGGGAGCAGCTCCTAGCCTGATCGGCCAGGAAAAGAGGGGAGGCCATGCTGAGAAGCCGGAGGAAAACCTCCTGTGCTTGGACTAGGGAAATGGGTTTTATATAAACTATAAAGACAAGAACTTGCTCCAGGTCATTCTTAGCACAAGAGTGTCAGCAGTGCTGCTCATTCTGGGGACTAGTCTGGGGTAGGAGGACTCTAGGGCTTTCCATGGTGGGCCAATCTTACAGGGAATAGCTTAATTTGTATCTTTAAGATTATGCAACATATAACCTGGGCTCACACTGAGCTTCCACAGAGTGTCAGCAATAAGACTACTAGGACAGGGACAGCTTTCCCAGCAGAGACGAGCTGGGAATATGTTAGAAATTGGTAATGACATTGGGCAGCTACTGTAAACTAAATCCAACATATCTAAACCTACAACTTAATGCTGAAAGCAAGTTACATGCAGGTACAATAGGTATTTGCAATTGACAGTTGTAAGAATCTGGGTGGTAGCACAGGAAATATTAATGAGCTAGGGCTAGGACTGGAAACGGGCTATGGAGGGGGTTAAGACGTAATGGGCTGATAGAGGGGTTAGAACTGGAAATGGGCTGATCAGGAAGGGAGCTAGGACTGGTAATGGGCTATCAGAGGTGGCTAAGACTGGAAATGGGCTAATGGGGGGGGGGGTAGAACTGGAAATGGGCTGATCGGGAGGGAGCTTGGACTGGAAATGGGCAGATGAGGGGGAGTTAGAACTGGAAATAGGCTGATGGGGGTGTTAAGAATGGAAATAGGCTGATCGGGAGGGGGTTAGAACTGGAAATGGGCTGATCGGGAGGGGGGGCTAGGACTGGTAATGGGCTATTGGGGGTGGCTAGGACTGGAGATGGGCTGATGGGGGGTTAGAACTGGAAATGGGCTGATCGGGAGGGGGCTAGCACTGGCAAGGGGCTGATGGGTGGGGTTAGGCCTATAAATGGGCTGATTAGGTGGGCTAGGACAGGAAATGGGCCGATTGGGGGGCTAGGACTGGAAACGGACTTATGGGAGGGTTAGGACTGGTAATGGGCAGATAGGGGGCTAGCACTGGAAATGAGCTAGGACTGGTAATGGACTGATTGGGGAGCTAGGACTGGACTGGACTGATAAGGGGGATAGGACTACAAACAGGCTGGGACTGGAAATGGGATAATGGGGTAGGGGAGGAGAGTGCTGATGGCCCTGGAAGAAAACTTGGGGCTAGGACTACAAATGGGCTGATGCGGGGGGATGGTAGAATAGGATTGGAAGGGAGCGGATATTGAGAGGGTCTGCCAGGGGAAGGAGGGGGCAAGAAGGGAGCTGACACAGGGGAAGAAGGGAGCTGGAAAGGAGCTGACACCTGGGATGTACTGAAGGGGGACTGGAAGGGAGCTGATACTTGGGGATGGGAGTGGTAGGTGGTTGGGTAATGGGGAGGAGGCTGGAAGGGAGCTGACATGTGAATGGCACTGGAAGGGGGATGGACAGAGGGTAGGGCCACTGGAAGGGAGCTGACTGGGTGGGTGGCACTGAGAGTGTACGTGAGCTGATATCTGGGAAGATATTTGGACTAGAAGGGGCTGGACAGTGGGAAAGGAGGGGGACTGGAAGGGAATGGACACCAGTGGCAGTTGTGGGAATGCAAGGCGGTTGACATTGGAAGGTACTGGGAGGGGAGGACTGGAAGGGGGGCTGATATTGGGGAGAGTTACTGGAACTGGAAATGGGCTGATGGAAGGAAGTGAAGCAAACAAAAGAAGAGATAAGAAATGGCAGATGGACCATGGACCATAGACCACAGAAAGAACTAAGAGAAGACAGGAAAGCAGAAGCCTCAGATCAGGACCAGCATGATCAGAGAATAAAATGGTCAGACAACAAAGGTAGAAAAAATAATTTTATTTAATTTTAGTGATTGGACTTTGTGCTATTTTTATATTTTACACAGTATTGGGGAACTGCATCTCTTATTTATCTGATGTTGCACTGCATGTGGACTCTGGCTTCTTGGGGTTTCAGTTTAAATTTCGTCTACATATTTTTATTTATACTTTAGATTGTGCTTACTTCTTCTGTACTTGGTGAGAGTCGATATTGTGAGTGTGTGACTGAGGTCAGGTGTTCTGTTAACATGAAGTTGGTACATAAAGATCTATACTGTACTGTAGCAATTTGACTTGTTCAGCTTTTCAAATAGGTGTATGGATGTTCCAGGGCCCACTGTAGAATTTACAGTGATGCTTTTTTTGGATGGGCTCCTTAAGTGAGTTTTGTAAGTTTGTTCTGATATGGTATGGTAGGTTTGCTCTTTGTTGTAGGGTTTTGTATTAGTTCACAATATGCCTGGTACTGGAGAATAGTGGTTGTTGTTGTTGTTGGTGGTGAGATGATCAGAATCAGATTTTTTTTTTTTTAATATTGAGTTCTATGGGTGAATGTCATGGTTCTGCTCTGCACCTACTGTGGATGCAAAATATATATTGAAAAAAAAAGCAAGAACCATAACACAGTTTATAACAACAACATAAAAATGAGTTATAATTTAGTTTTATAAACTGTGCTGTTGATTCTTGCTGTCTTTTAGTTCCTTGCACTAGACCTGTGCAAGCGATGCAGCCGCACAGGGCGCAAAGGCTTGGGGGCGCATTTCAGCTGTCTGCTGTTGCCCTGCCGCCACTGGCAGGACAATAGTAGGCAGCCGAAATGCACTCCCCAAGCCTTTTCACAGCACTTTAAGCAGGTATGGTCCCTCCCTCCTCCGATGCGATGTCAGAGCAGGGAGGGACAGATCTGCTTAAAGTGCTGGCGCCTTTCAGGTTGCGCGCAAGCCCCACCTCCTCCTCCCCTTACCTCCGTCCAGCGCTGCCTAGTCTTTCCCTGCTGCTGGAGCCACCGTGAAAAAACAGAGGGTGGCAGCAGCAGGGAAAGAGCAGGCAGTGCGGGACGGAGGTATGGGGAGAGAGGGGGGCATGCGCCCGAGCTGTAAGTCGCACAGGGTGCGATTGCAGTTCGATACGGTCCTGTGTGCAAACATCTTGCATTTCCTCCATATAATCTAATGCTTTTGGTTTGGTTCAGTCTCTGATTGGATTTCAGAAAAAGCCCCACCCCCTCTAAGGTGGGGGGGGGGAGGGGGGTTTCTGCCATTTCATTCTTTGCCTCAGGCAGCAGATTGCCTTGAGCCGCCACTGATTGGCAAGGTGATAGAAGTAGTGGAAATCTGCAAAAAAGGCTCCTGACAGGACAGTGCCTGAAGCAACTGCCACAAGAAAAACCTCCTTAAGGGTCAAATCTTTGAGAGTCGCTTTGTGAATGGGTTTGAAAGGAGAATCTCTCAGCACCTTCAACACCAATGTGAGGCTCTATTGAGGGACAGTTGGGCACACAGGAGGCTGACTGATTAGATCCCTTAAGGAAGCAAGCAATATCAGGGCAGGCTAACAAGGACACACCCTACACCATCCTCAGTAGTGTGCCATGGCTACAACCTGAATCTTAAGTGAGTTCAGGGCCAAGCCCTGGTCCAAGTCCAAGCCTGCTTGAAAGAAAGCTAGCACACTCCAATATCTGCTTTCCCAGCTGACAGGGTCTGCGAATAACATCACCTCTCAAAATACCTCCGTACCCTCACATAGGCTAAGGTGGTTGAACAGTGTTAATGACTGCACCCAAATAGCTGTGGTTAAGGGTCAAGTCATAAGCAAGAAGAACATTAGGTCCTCCATTACCAGGGGCCCTTGACAAAGAAGGCCCTTCTGTGGATGTAGGAGTGGAGACCCTGCCAGCAGACCCATCAGATCTACATACTATGGCCTATGCAGCCAGTCTGATGTAACCAAAATCAATAGGCAAAGATGTGTCTGAATCCTGTGGAGGATATGGCTCACCAGAGGCCACAGGTGAAGACAGAGAGCACACCTTTCTGGGGTCACACTTGAAACAGGGCATCCAAACCCACCATTTGAGAGTCCCTGTGATGACTGAAGAAGTCACTCACTTTTGCATTGTCATGTGTGGCCATGAGATCAAACATTAGAAGACCCCATCTCCAGACTATGAGCTCAAACATGTGGGGATTCAGCCCCCACTCCCCGTGATCCATTGTGTTCTGAGAAAATAAGCCTGCATATGTGAGTGGAGGAGTAGCCTAGTGGTTAGAGCACTGGCTTGGTAACCAAGCAACCAGGATTCAATTCCCACTAGCACTCCTTGTGGCCTTGGGCAAGTCACTCAACCCTCCATTACCTCAGAAGAAAGGCCTGGCAACCTACTTCCAGTGACACTGCCAAGAAAACCCAGGGGCTTCTGGGTTGCCAGGAGTCAGTACTGACTCAAAGGCACACACTGAATTTTTTTGTTATCAACACCTGCTATGTGAGTCCCCAACAGAGAAAGCAGGTTCTCCTCCTCCCAGCTGCATAAAAAAGTCACCTTGAGTGTCACTCTCGCACTGTGGATTCTTCCTTGGATGTTGACATCAGGCACTGCTATGGTATATGGTGTCAATCACTTTACTCTCCAACAAGGACTGAAACCCCTCCAGAGCCAGATGGATTGTCATGGCTTGTAGCTGAATGATAGACCAAGAAACCTTCTGAGAGAACCATATTGCCTGCCTCATCTAACCTAGGAAGTGATCCACCCAGCCCTTCAGGATGGCATCAGCCATTAGAACCATCCAATTTAGAGCATCCAGAGGCATGCTGCACATCAGATGGTGGGCTTCCCGCCACATGTCAACTCATCTTTTAAAACTTGTTGGGCTCTGGTGGTTTTGGATGCCCTGTTTCAAGTGTGGCCCCAGAAAGGGGTGCTCTATGTCATCACCTCTGGCCTCTGGTGAGCCATATCCTCCACAGGATTCAGACACATCTTGGCCTAGTGATTTTGGAAAGTTAAGGGCTTGTTCGAAGACATGAAAGCATGAAAACAGTAGGGATAGGAGGTACTTCTGAAGCCAAAATGTGTGTGCCCTGGTGTGGGGGACCAACTCCAGATTTAATGACATGGACAACAGAAGCTGCAGATAGTCCCATGCCTAGGGAACAGACCATTGACAGAACTCTCCTCAGTTGGGTCTGTAACTTGAATATCCTTTCTGTTGTGAGAAACACATGACCTTGTAGGGTGTTGAAGCGTGCCCCCAAATACTCCAGCTCCTGGGATAGATTTCTCTTGGATTATTGCTCACCAGCCCCGAATACTTCAACCAGAGAATCACCAGGACCGTGTCCTCCCTGGACTTCTCCAGAAAATCCAACTGGATGAGCTAGTCATCTAGGTATGTGTGTACCTAGAGCCCTGTCTGTGCAGGAAGGCCACCACCACCACAATCACTTTGAGAAAGTGCAGGCAGCTTCTCCATGGCCTATGGTAACCATAAGAATCCCAACAGGCATTTGATGCTCTCCATAAAAGTATTTATCTTTGACAGTGGGTCAGAATCAGGATCTTCAAGCCCTAGCCCCGACATGGCACCCTGATTCAACATCAAGGGATACTCCCGATGGAAAAGATAGACCACCGAAGGGTACTCATACTACAGAATGGGTAGTTCTTCATCCTCCTAATCCCAGCTCACCTTCAGACATTAGGGAATCCTCTTCCACCACCCAGTTCACCCTGCACGAGGTAAGGCCAGGCTTCCAGAGGAATGTCCAGGCAAATGGGCAAGGTGGGGCATTTATCCCCCAAAACAGCTGTGTCAGTACCACCTGAGAGCCTGGATTCCTTGTGGGGGAGGTCGTGGCCCCAGACACCCTTGGAGGGAGTTGCTAAGCCTGACTGAAGACAGCCCAGAAGCTGTTTCAGTAGATGCTGGTCTCTGCCTGATGAGAAACTCTCCTGTGGCTTTGAAAGGCTTACAGGGCCTCTCTGACTGAAACAGGGGCTTCCTCTGCCCTCCATGAGACCCCCCAGGGGTCTCCAATGAGCCACGCCTGCTCCTTTATTGTTGCGGACATAGAAGACAGTGATGAGGAGACCCCAACATCGGCATTGGTCCCCAATGCTGAAAATTTCTAGGCCCTTACATCCCCATCACACTGGGGATGGGTGCAGGCATGTGGCATGCTTGCCCTTCTCCATTCACCTGAGTTAAAAAAGACAAAGAAAAAAACCGTGAAAAATGACTGAGAGAAGCCCACCTAGAAAAACAGTGCAGGCCATGAAGAAAATCTGACCGTGGCCAGTGCACTGAACTGGAGAAAATCTGGAATCCCAAAAATGGAGTCCCCATGCCAGTCAGGGAGATCTGAATTGGGATTCTCTGAAGGCCTACACAAGCCAAGAAATCCCCACTGCTGAGCTGGGCCTAACAGAGCAGGAGAATAAGAAACTTGAATTGCTTATATTCAAGGCCATGTTATATGAGATGGCGTTGCAAATTCTATTAATAATTTTCAGCTGTAAGCTAACAAGATCGTCATCATTAGAGGGCAAATGAGCAGGCATGCACCATGTGACGTCCACTCTATGTTCAACATCATTTATCACAGAAGTATTTTTATATTCTGGAGAGATCATAAGATTGAGTGAGGCAAGTTGCTGGAGTTCTTTTGGGGCCCTCCGGAAGAATGGGACTATGCTGAGCAGTTGGGAGTGGAATCATAGGCACTGTGGTGGATGCCCTCGGCCTGACATCATTTGCCGCGAGGACACCTTAAAAGCCGATGTGAGTGCTTCTCCTGGTGAAATATTGTAAGACGGAGTGAGGCAAGTTGCTGGAGCTGTTTCGGGACCCCCCCAAAGAACGGGACTGTGCTGAGAAGTTGAGGGTGGAATTGCAGGCACTGCAGTGGATGCCTTTGGACATATCATTTGCCATGAGGATCCTTTAAACCCCAGTGAGAATTGAGGGTGTATTCAATGGGGCAGGATATGTCCCTTTTTAGCCCCATTGGAGCACCACCGGAATGAGCCGGAAGTTGGTGGAGGTCCGTGGTGTCTTCTCATAAGGTACTGTTTGCTGCTCTTGTATCTGGTGGAAGAGCTTAAAGATGAGGAAAAGGAAGGGTAAGGCTCAGTTCAAGGCTACCCCTTCAAACCAGCAAACAGGCAGGGTGATGGGGCCGCTCGACAAACATGTGGTATTTGGGGCAGGCCCTTCTACCTCCCTTGATGGGGTTTCTCTGAGCTTTGCCAATCATACTCCTCCCATTCATCCCAATCCGCTTCTCTCCTCAGTGATTCTTTCTGACTCTTTTGGGGTTGGCTTGAAGGCTTCTACCACAACTGGAGCCTGACAAAACCCAGACTGAATACAGGATAAAGATAGTACTTTGAAGGACTTATGGCAAGCAATAGTTGGGATTGATTCAAAATTGTCTACTAGTTTCTTCTTTGTGTCTGTTTTCTCAGGAGACTGTTAATAAATTACAGGAGATGGAAAATGGGTTAGCAAGTCTTAGTAAGGCTTGTCAACAATTAGAAGGTCATCTACTGAATTTGCAAATGACCAGTACTTCTTCGATTAAAGATTCTTAGCAATTCATTATAAGTTAATGGCCTAAGGAATCAGCGTTTCTTGCATTTTCCAGTAACCCATCTTCTCTCTCCTGAAATTCTTTTCAAGAAGTATTTTTCTGAAATGTTGATGTTACCAGATGAGATTTCTGTCCAATCCTGTTATTATTTGCCTGTTAGACTTTGTGCATCTAAGCCTGGGGATGGGAAAGTAGATATATTGGTTCTTAGTGAGTTAGAATCTGATTAATTTATTGGAGGATTCTCAAGATATTATATCTAAGAGGTCTACTTTGCTAGTTCCTTTTAGTTTTGAAAGTGAGAAGATCAAAGTTCAGAAACTTTTCTTTAAATTTAAAAATGCTTTATTTTGTGGACAGAAGCTTAATGTGTTCCCAGATGTCTCACAGAACACGCAGCTTCCCGGTAAACAGTTTCTGGCTTTGAAGTCTAAGGGGTATGTTTACTAAACTGCGTTAGTGTGATTCGCGTTAGGATCCGCGGTACAGGCAGAAATCCCAAATAAGGACATGGGCGGTACATCGTTATCGATAACGCGCGTTACCAGGCGCCATAGCCTAACGAGCATTAGAAAACATCGTGTAGAGCGCCACGCAACGCGTGCCCATAAAGCGTCTGATAACGTGCCTAGCAAGGCATCTAGAACTGTAGCACAATGGTTAATACACTGACCAATGGTGCAAGGGAAGTGAGTTCAATCCCCCTGTGGGTCTAATGAGTAAAGCTGGCTGAGACGTCACCTTTTACTCAAAATCAGTGCTGTATGAAGCAGTTTGTTTTTTAATTTTAATTAGTGCTGCCAGCAAACACACCCTCACAGGGCCATAACTTAAGGTGCTGCATAAGGCACCCTTTAAGGCACCCCAGAGGGCACATTATAAAGTGCACTGCCCGCTAAGGCACCCTAGAATGTCCCCTATGGGCCACCCCACAGGGCGCAGTATAGGATCCCGCATTGGGCACTGTATAGAGCGCCTGATGAGGCACCGTAAGGAGACAGCACTGTGAGGGTGTATTGCTGGCAGCACCAATTTAAATTAAAAAAAGAAAATGCCTCAGACAGCGCTAACAAATAACCCCACTGTGGGATTAAACCCATGACCCCTGGCTCCACAGGCAGTGAAGTAACAAGTGGATCACATTGCTAGTGCTACTAACAAATCCCTGGCTGGCAGCTGAAGGACGTCAGGTCACCACACAAACTGTCTGCTGTGGTGGCCAGGATTTGGGTTAACCCACTCATACCCATGGTGCACTGCACATGCATATCTGCAGTCCATAGATGAACACAAGATGGGGTATGCATCCCCACAGCACCTCAGCCTGGTGGGGGTTCTGAACATGTGTGTAACTGCCACAGAGTGGCTACCATCCATCACAGTGGACGGATCCTGTGTTCACCCTGAGGGTGAGGTGGGGTGCCCAGCACCATTTCCGCTGTACCTGGCATTTCTGCGATGGGCTATGCTACAGGTCCCCATCGGTGCCTCTGTGTGATAGGTGGCCCCTGCAGATACCCTTAGCATTTGCCTGTGTCCATCTGTACATCACGTCTTGCCCGTGTGGACTATGATGCACCCTGAATAGTTCATACACTGTGTGGGTGCCATGGTCACATGATTTCAGGTCCAAGGGGGGCAGGGGGGGTTTGGGCCCATAGGCGCTTTACGTACCAACACCCAACCCACCTTTTGTGGCTCAGGGTGGGAAACATGGTTTCCAACTAACGGGTCGACACTGGTGACAGTAGAGGGTACCATTCACCCCAGTCCTGCCGGGGAATGGACACCCCACCAGGGCAGTCTATGCAGATCTGTACACCTCACTACATTGGGCAGTGACAGACAGTAGACCTAGTACTGCACAGCTGCCCCACACCACTATATGACATCCTCCAGCAGCAAGCAAAGTGAGTCACCAGCCGCTGCACCCTGCAAGGTGTTCCAGCCATACACATACAAACTGTAGACAGCCTGCCTGCTAGTCCATAGTGCATGTTCCTGGAGGTGATGTGTGCACTCACACCTGGGATGTGCACACACCCACCAAGCAGATGGGTCAGTGATAGAGCTCCAGAGGACGGAGCCCATATATCTCACTTCAGAAGAACACTATTTGGCACTATGGGGGAACCCAGCTATGCCGTGTTCACTGCACAGTCAGGGTGTGCATGACCACACAGCAGAACATGCCGTGGCCACCCTGTCTGTGTCGGTGGTGGGCAAGCCCTACAATGTCCCAGCCATTGCCCTGGGCCCTGTGCAGGTGCATCCTGCCCAGGCCACCCTCTCCGGCTATACCCACAGTACCTTGCTCCTCATTATGCACATTGCCAGGCCAATACTAGCAGCAGTGCTAGTGGTGTGTGCTGCAGAGGGTGTTGGCAAACGCAACACACTAGATAGACTGACGCACACCCCCACACCTATGCCAGTATAGTGCACCAATATAGGCTTTTGGCAGCCCAGGACACCACACCAGTCCTGGGCACAGTGCAGGCATGGCTATGGTATGCTTTACTGTTGGGGTCTCTTCCCAAGGTGGTGGACACTGTCAGGTTCCAGACGTGACACACACTCCACAGACATCTCAGAGGTTGGTATGTTACAGCACACTGGGCCGCTTGTTCTAACATCAGGGATTACTATGTGCCAGTTATCATGGCAAACCTTTGCTATCTGTGTACCGTATTCCCTGGTTTTGGGTGTCATTGCTAGGGTATGCATGTGCTAGTATTAGGGGATGCACACAGGGCCCAACATCCTGCCTCTCCAGGACGCAGTGGCTAATGGGGCCTGTGGGTGCGGGTGTTTCCGCCCCTGTGGATCAATGCTCTTGGACAGGGGTTCCCAACCCCAGTCCTGGTGGGCCACACCATGTTCGGGTTTTCATGCTGTCCTGATGAATATGCATGAGATACATCTGCATACCATGGGGGCGGCGCATCGACATACAGCACAGGCATCTTTATTGCAGTCAGCATGGAACCTGAATGTTGTTTGGACCTCCATGACTGCCTTTGGGAGACTCTGCTCTCGTTAATGCGCCTGTTTGTGGTGTCTGTGCTCTGTGCAATAAAATGTAGGTGTTGGAAGCATGTTTATTCTATCAGCAATACAAGGATCCATCTTAGCAGTTTCTTACTGGTAAAAGGTATGGGGACAGAGTTGGCGGGGACCACAGCTCGGGATTGAACCTGTGACCTTCTGCTCTTGAGCACACTGGCTGCGCTTACTGCGCCACAAGGACAGATCATTCCCTGGAGGTACCGTGACTGTTTGTCCCACTGAGCCTGTCTGTTGCAGTGCACGGCACCCACCTGAACCAGGCTAGGCCATGGTCTGCTGTGGTCAGATGTCACTGCCCCCTCCGCCACCGGTACCCCTCCGCCACCATGCTGCCAAGCCCTTCTGCTGGTGGTGCCGGTGGTGGGCAGTCTCGGGCCATCCAGTGTGCATGTAGGCAGCTGCCTATGGTATGGGTGGTGGGGTAGGGGTGCCTAGATGGACTCCCACATTTCCCCCCAGCACCGCCTGCCACTGTTCTGTACCTTTAGGGGTGGCTGCTGGGTACTGTCCCCTGTGACACTGCGGGGGACACACTCATGCCCATGTTGGGCCCTCAACAGTTGCAGTCTGGCTCTACTGTTTATGCATTCCTATGGGCCAAACTGAGCATCACCCTAGTCCCCACTGTGGCCCAGCTGCATCACAGCATGTGCCGCCTGCAGCCCTCTGTATCCCCTTTTCCAGCATCTGCCCAGTTGCCCATTCCAACATGCCCACCCTGCTGTTACAGGACATGTGCACGCCATGGGGAACCTGTTCAGTAACAAGGGGATGCCCTGATCTGCGCTATTTCACTGTGGCATCATTCACCTTCTATGGTTACAGGGCATACACCCTTCCACAGTTAATATCTTTTTTGGAGGCTTTCTCAGTGGTATTTTTGGCTTTTTCCCATTGATATCACTATTGGCTAGCTTGGTTATGTTATTTTCCTCTTTTCTTATGGTCATTTTCACTGCTTATTTGCCCTTTTGTTCCGTGCACATGTATCACACTTATCACGTTTTGTGGGTTTCCCTTCCTATGCTGTACATTGCTGACGCTGAAATGGTTTCACTCCCCTGCAAATACCGGTATGCATCTACCGGCAGGTTTTCAATCGCGGTAGGATTCAGCCCTTGAGTTCACCGCGTTGGGGTGCCTGGAGCCTCTCCCCACCCACACTCCGCCCATTGACCCCTTCCGCCCTCTCTCCACCCTCTGCGGTGTTTTACCGCGCCGCGGAACCTTACGATCGTTAACTTACGTTAACGCGCGTTATGAGACGTTAACGATCGTTGACACATCATAACACGCGTTAACATTAGTTAACGGTCATTAACGTTACATTACACGCGTTATGTACCGTTACCGCAGTTTAATAAACATGCCCCTTAGTATTCTACCCAATATCATTCAACATTACCTTTATTCACTTCCACAAGCATTACATGTCCCTTGGATGGACCACTACCTAATTGAATTCTTATTACCTTCTATGCCATTCATAACATTTCCAAATAATAAAGAATCTCAGACAAAGAACATTTGAAAAGAAAAACTTCTTGAAATAAGTCATACCACAGATAGATCTTTCTCTAATAGATTTGGATGATATACTGGCAAACTGGAATACCTCGATACATACCGCTGCCACTGCACCTAAATCATACCACAGAGTTAGACAAAAGAATTCTGAAAAATGGCATACCCATGAATTAAGGAATCTAAAACAAAAATTGAGGAGGCTTGAACATAAATGGAGGGCTTCAAAATTTATGGATGACAGATTGATTTATATGAATACACTGCATAGATACAAAGTTGCTATAAACAGTGCTAAGAAAGAGTATCATACTAAGATCCTTACAAAATTTCTCAATTGTCTGAGAAACAATTTGAAATTGTGAAATCTTTCACTCAGACACCTACTCCAGAAGTAAGCAATATAACTATAAACCCAGAGGCTCTAGCATCACATTATATGAATAAACTAAAACTTCCAGATATGTGGGATAACCTTTATTCAGACTGTGATCATATATCCTCTGAAAAATGGCAAACATTCCACATGATTGACCTAAAACACATTAAGAATATAATATCCAAAATTAATAAAATGACATCCAGTTTAGACCCCTGCCCTGTCATAGTAACATAGTAAATGACGGCAGATAAAGACCAGTATGGTCCATCTAGTCTGCCCATTAGATAGTTAAGTTTATTTTGATTTTATCCTGTTGCTGTAAAGGGATCCACTGTGTCTGTCCCATGCCATTTTGAATTCTGTCACTGTATTTGCCCCACTACTTCCATCGGGAGGGCTTTCCAAGCATCCACCAGACTTTCAGTGAAAAAGTATTTCCTGACATTGCCTTTCAATTTACCCCCTTGCAGCTTCATGTTATGCCCTCTAGTTTTACAGCTTCCCCGTCTTTGGAAGAGGTTTGTTTGTTCATTCTTTCTCTTTAAGTATTTAAAGGTCTGAATCATATCTCCCCTATCCCTCCTCTCCTCCAGAGTGTACATATTTAGGTCTTCAAGTCTCAGGCTCTAAATCATTTTGGTCGCCTTCCTCTGAACAGTTTCCAGTCTTTTTACATCCTTTCCAAGATATGGTCTCCAAAACTGAACACAGTATTCCAAGTGAGGCCTCACCAGTGACTTATACAGTGGCATTAGTACCTCTTCCTTTCTGCTGGTAATTCCTCTTTGTATACAACCCAACATCCTCCTGGCTTTTGCCACTGCCTTGTCACACTGTTTTGCCACCTTGAGATCCTCAGAAATAATCACACCAAGGTCCTTCTCCTGGTCAGTGCACACCAACCTCTCACCCCCTATCGTGTACATTTCCCTTGGATTTCTGTTTCACAAGTGCATGACACTGCACTTCTTCGCAATAAATCTTAACTGCTGTGATAAGGAAGACTCTAGTGAGCCCATGGAAGTAGACGAAAAGAATGATTCTACCTTTAGGAAAGGTCATAGCCCTGCAAAGCACACGTTCCAGCAGTTCTTTGGAGAAAACAAACACAGGGATTCAAAAGCTAAGCTGACACACCCAAGCCCTGATGATGTAGCAACAGGCTTGGAAACTGATTACAAACACCTGTCTAGAGAGTAAGGGAGGTTTATCAGAAAACAGGGATATAAACCAGGGCTGGAGAGTGAGTCAGGAGGGCAGCCCGAGAGATAGCAGGATGAGAGGGAGCAGCCCGAGGGAGAGCAGCCTGAGGGAACACAGCACGAGAGAGAGCAGCAAGAGAGAGCAGCACGGAAGGCAGCCCAGACGGGAGCACAGTTGGAGGAAACACAGTAGCTGGAGGAAGGAAGCCACGTGGAAGAAAGGAACTGAAGCAAGCAAAGCAGAAGGGGAGAGGACATGAAGGTGGTCTGGAGTGCAGAGAGAAAGAGCAGGAAGACCTTCAAACCCCAGCATTGAAGGAAAAGGTTCAGAGAGTTCAGAGGTGGGTGCCTAAGACTCAGTGCAGAAGTCTGCAGAGCCCAGCCTTGAACAGAGAACCGTGGCAGAGCTCCAGGGAGGAACCTAAATGAAGGGACAAGGGACTGTTTCCCCAGAGTTGGCAAGAGATAGCCACACAGCTGCAGAAAGGAGTTTCCTCAGGCTCAGGTACTGCTTATCCCTATTCACTAGAGCTGTGTTTAAAAGACCCAGAGGGAGTTTTAAGGAGAAAACACCCTGAGGCATTTGCCAGTAGTTTAAAGCAAGGCAGTGTAGCACAAGAACCTGAAGCAATGCAGGTGGACTCTAAGGAGAGTGATTCCTTACAGGCAGAACAACCTATGTATTGTACTTTGTGCTTTGCAGACAGTATTGAAAGCCTTTGCTAAACTGTATAATATAAGCTGAGTGTAACCTAAAGAAAAGAAGATATTTTCTTTGGTAAAGGAAGCTGCCATGTTTTGTTCTTTTTCTGTATACATGAGAAGCAACTGCATTTGGATTCAATGAATGTAAAAGCTCAGCCAACACACTTATATAAAGAACCTTTTTGAACAAATACTGGAGAAGTATCCTGATGCAACTTACTGTGAACCTTTGCTTTTGGGAGAAATAAACTTTGTTATAGTTTTGCCTATAACTCTGGCTTTATGACTATTTTCTAACAGAAGGAAAACTACTTTTCCCAGCATGCATCACGAGAGGAAAGTTAGTTGATTTAACCTTCAATAGAGAAAAATAATGGCTACCCCAGCCTTCCAAGCCTAAGGCAGAGGGCGGGGTATGACACTGCCAAGCATTAGTCCATTCTTCCAGCTTTTGTAGATCTTTCCTTATGTTATCCACTCCCTCAGGGGAGTCCACTCTGTTGCAAATTTTCGTGTCATCTGCAAAAAGACAGACTTTTCCATTCAGTCCTTCAGCAATATCATTCACAAATACATTGAACAGTGCCAGGCCCAGGACTGAACCCTGAGGCACCCCGCTAATCACCCTTTCATCCGAGTGAGCTCCATTTACCATCACCTTCTATCGTCTGTTAGTCAACCAATTTCTGATCCAGTTCACCACCCTGAGACCCATCCCCAAACTACTGAGTTTATTGAAAAGCCTCCTATGAGGAACAGTATCAAAGGCTTTGCTGAAGTCCAGGTAGATGACATCCATTGCATGCCCCTGATCTAGTTCTCTGGTCACCCAGTCAAAGAACTCAATCAGATTTGTTTAGCAAGATCGTCCTTCGGTAAAACAATGTTGCCTCGGATCATGCAACCTGTTGGTTTTGAGAAAGTCCACTATTTTCTCTTTCAGGAGCGCCTCCATTACTTTTCCTGCCACTGAGGTAAGGCTCACAGGCCTGTAGTTTGTCACTTCTTCCCTGTCACCACTTTTGTGAAGAGGTACCACATCAACCATTCTCCAGTCCTGAGGAACTTCTCCTGTTTCCAAGGTTCTGTTGAAAACATCATTTAATGGCCCTGCAAGAACCTCTCTGAGCTCTTTCAGTATCCTGGGATGTATCCCATCCGGTCCCATGGCCTTGTCCACTTTTAGTTTTGTAAGTTGTTCTAACACATCATCTTCTGTGAATGGTGTGGTATCTACTTCATTCCATTTTTTATATTTGGGAGTCACAGGGGGTGGTCCTTCTCCTAGATTTTCTTTAGTAAAAACAGAACAGAAGTACTTGTTTAGCAATTTCACTTTTTCAATGTCACTTTCCACGAGTCCGTTCCCAGCACTTCTGAGTCCTGAAATTCCACCTCTGATTTTCCTCCTTTCCCAAATATACCTGAAGAAAGTTTTGTATATCAGCTGGCTAAAAGCAACCCAAGTTGAATTATCTCCATTCATCCTCAAAATGGTAAACGAATCACTGAGTCTAGGTGTCATGCCTTCAGGGCTAAAACATGCTATGACAGGGCCAATATTAAAACATAAATCATTAGATAAAGAGAACCCTAACTCATATAGGCTAATTTATATTCTCCCATTCTTGGCTAAAGTGATTGAAAAAATTGTTCAAATTCACTTACAAGATTATATCGACCTGAATTCCCCCTTAGATGAGCAACAATATGTTTTCAGACCATATAACGGTGTAGAGACTGCTATTGGCTCATTTTGATAACCTTATTCGGGGAATAGATAACCCTAAACAAGCCTTTGTACTTGTATTTCTCAACATTGCATCTGCATTTGATAATATCAGCCATAATCTACTTCTTACAAGACTACATCAGATAGAGCTACATGGAAATGTGCTACAGTGGTTCCAATCCTACCTCTCCATTCGTATCCAACAAGTTAGTATTGGCCAGCAGACATTCCAATCATACAAACAAGACCAGGGTATATCATAAGGATCTGCTTTCTCAGACTTATTATTTAATATATGCTTACAGCCTATATGTAATATTTTCAAAAAATTCAAATTAGGCTATCACATCTATGCGATGATATAATGTTGTATCTACCTATAGATATTTTGAACCCCATATACTGTATCATCAGCTAACTTCATGCTTCATCAAAATAATAAAGTGGCTAAATCTACATAACCTAAAAATAAATGATAACAAAACTGAGGTTTTATACATTACAAGGAACCAAAACTTCATCCCCCCTCCAAAACTCCATCTACAAGATGTTGAATTAAAAGTAAAAACTGAAGTGAAATACCTTGGGTTGATGCTTAGTATGATCATGCATATAAAGCAAATAACCAGTACAATCTTCTATAAACTACGAATGCTTCAACATCTTAGACCAATGCTGATTAGTCATGATTTTCAATCTGTGCTCCAGGCCATGATCATTCCACATTTTGATTTTTCAAATAGTATTCTACAAGGTCTCCCAAAGCAGACACTTAATCATCTCCAGTTGGCCGAGAATGTTGCTGCTTGTATTATCAATAAGACACATGGATACATATTCCAATGTGGGGGTCCAGGTCCCTGTGCGGCCGATTGGAATCAGGACGTCCAGAGGTAGACCAGATTCTGATCCTGCGGGGGCTAAATATGCCTGTAGGATCAGAATTGGGTCTAGGGCCTGAATGTGCAGGGGCAGTATAGAAAAACTTATAAATAAATAAAATAAATACATCAATAGAAAGTTTTTAATATACAATATAACTGGCTAGATAATCACAAATAATGTTTATTAATAATAGAAAGTAACATAAAACATTATTGTGCCACAGATGTAAATCACATAACACCATCAACTAAAGATATTTTTATTTTGTTAGTCCTACTAACCTGATCAAAAACTCAGCATGTTTCAGTAACGAGATGCTTGCTTCAGGGGACTTGCTTGATTTCAATGCTGTTGATGCCTAGGATGTATTATTAAGCAGCCACCGCACAAACTGGTAAGGGAATAAAAGATAAAGAAATCATAGGAAGAAATAGAGCAAAGGACAAAATATGGAAAATAAAAAACATGATATAGGAAAGATGCTTATCCCTTTAAGGGACCCTTAGATACATACAATATCCGAAGACTCAGGGAATTGTGCCTATATAAAAAAGTATAATAATGTATATCCCAAAATATAATCATAATAAAGAAGACATACAAACTGGCATAATAAAATCAGTGTACCTGTATATACAACATAATGTAACAAACAATAGGACTTACTCTGCACCATAGTTCTCTGAGGAAATAAACACTACAAAGAGGACTCTGCACATACTAGAGAGGAAATGGAGATCAACCAAGAACAAGGACGACCTCATAAACTACACCACAACACTTAGGGATTACCAAGAACTAATTAACTCATGCAAGAAGCAATACCATACCAACCTAATAATGACATCTTTCAACATGCCAAGGGAGTTGTTTGAAATTGTTTGCTCCCTCACCAAAGACTGGCCTTCGCCCAATGATGGAGACATATTTGACCCACGACTTATAGCAGACTCCCTGAAACTTAGGGGCATGTTTACTAAACTGCGTTAGTGTGATTCGCGTTAGGATCCGCGGTAGAGGCAGAAATCCCAAATAAGGACATGGGCGGTACATCGTTACCGATAACGCGCGTTTTCGTTACAGATAGCACGTGTTACAAGGCGCCATACATTAACGAATGTTACAAAGTGCCATGTAAAGCGCCACTTAAGGCGCCCTATACGGCGCCCATAAGGCATTTGATAAGGTCACAAGCAAGGTGTCCAGAGCTGTAGCACAATGGTTAATACACTAATTGATAGTGCAGGGGTTGTGAGTTCAATCCCTGTGTGGCTCTAATGAGTAAAACTGGCTGAGACATTTCCTTTTACTTTAAATCAGTGCTGTTTGAAGCATTGTGTTTTGTAATTTTAATTAGTGCTGCCAGCAAACACACCCTCACAGAGCCGTAACCTAAGGTGCCGCATAAGGCGCCCTATAAGGCACTCCAGAGGGCACATTATAAAGTGCACTGTCCACCAAGACAACCTATAATGTTCCCCATGGGGCGCCTTATAAGATGCCTTATAGGGTGCTTTACAGGGTGCCTTATAGGGCGCCTGATGAGGCACCGTAAGGTGACAGCACTGTGAGGGTGTTTTTGCTGGCAGAACCAATATAAATTTAAAAAACACAATGCCTCAGACAGCCCTACCAAATAACCCCACTGTGGGATCAAACCCATGACCTCTGGCTCCACAGGCAGTGAAGTAACCAGTGGGCTACAGCTCTAGTGCTGTTAGTAAGCCCCTGGCTGGCTACTGAAGGACTTTAGATCACCACACAAACTGTCTGCTGTGGTCACCAGGATTTGGGTTAACCCACCCGTACCCATGGTGCACTGCACATGCAGATCAGCAGTCTATAGATGACCACAAGATGGGGTATGCACCCCCACAGCACCTCAGCCTGGTAGGGGCAACTGACCGTGTGTGTTACTGGCACAGAGTAGCTACAGACAGTAGCCCAACAGGGTGCCCTATAAGACACATGAAAAGATGCCTCATAAGGCAACCAGAGCTGTAGCACAATGGTTAAAACACTGACTGATGGTGCAGGATTCATGAGTTCAATCCCCTGTGGCTCTAATAAGTAAAGCTGGCTGAGACATTATCCTTTACTTTAAATCAGTGCTGTCTGAGGCATTTTGTTTTGTAATTTTAATTAGTGCTGCCAGCAAACACACCCTCACAGGGCCATAACCTAACGTGCCGCATAAGGCGCCCTATAAGGCACTCCAGAGGGCACATTATAAAGTGCACTGTCCGCCAAGGCACCCTATAATGTTCACTATGGGGTGCCCTATAGGGCGCTTTATAGGCTGCCTCATAGGGCACTTTATAGGGTGCCTGATGAGGCACCGTAAGGAGGCAGCAATGTGAGGGTGTTTTTGCTGGCAGCACCAATTTAAATTAAAAAAAGAAAATGCCTCAGACAGCCCTACCAAATAACACCACTGTGGGATCAAATCCATGACCTCATATTTCCACAGGCAGTGAAGTAACCAGTGGGCTACATCTCCAGTGCTAATAACAAACCCCTGGCTGGCTACTGAAGGACTTCAGGTCACCACACAAACTGTCTGCTGTGGTTACCAAGATTTGGGTTAACCCACCCGTACCCATGGTGCACTGCACATGCAGATCAGCAGTCTACAGATGACCACAAGATGGGGTATGCACCCCCACAGCACCTCGGCCTGGTAGGGGCAACTGACTGTGTGTGTTACTGGCACAGAGTAGCTACAGACAGTAGCCCAACAGGGTGCCCATAAGGCGCATGGCAAAGTGCCTAGTAAGGCGTCTAACAGGGCATTGTAGGCTAACCGCCATATCAGGTACACATGGATAAGGCAGTGCAGAAGGCATCCTGGGCTATAGAACCATAGTTTTTATTTAGGTTGTATCTCTCACTTTTTGAATGCCTTCCAAATATCTCTGTGCATGTTTGGTTTCGCCGTTCACTGCTTTTTATTTATTAAGTTTTTATGGATTGTGTATTTGTTTTTTACCTCTAGTCATCTTCTGCCAGCACTGTTTTGCAATTGAATGCATTTCTTTAAGTTCTCTATGCCGGTTTTTATACTATAACTATTTCACCGTGATTCTTGGTAATCTTATATCACATATTGTACACCGCATTTGGTACGCACTGTTTCTTCGAGGTTAGATCTATGTGTTATTCACAACTGCGCAGTGCTATGTATATCACATTCACTGATATCTCCACTGTTTCATTTAGTATCTTACTATCACTTTTCTAGTCTTTCTCCAAGTACCTTTGTGCATGTATTTTACATTCACTGTTATCTTCACAGCTTCGTTCAGTATCTTACTTTCATTTTTTAAATCTCTCTCCAAGTGCCTTTGCGCATGCATTGTCGCCTACTCAGTTTTTTCTTTTTCTTTTTCACTTCTATGTAGTTTTATCAACACTGTTTTATTATTTAAATTCACTTCTTCAGACTTTTTACTTGTTTTTACTTCACTTTATTTTTTACCAGGCTCCTGATTAGCGTTAGTATGTAACCTCGTATCCCACTTTCTATCTCAGTTCATTCTTTACTTTTGATTTGTTATTTAGTTGCCTCTTGGGAGTCAAGTTTATAGCTTTATTAGCTAGACTACACCAGGCATTTATGAGGTTTTGATTCTACCTTGCTGACTTTTTACATATTGGTTTCATTGTAAGTATTTTGCTATTATTTATGATACTCGTGGCAGTTTTACTACATTGTCTTCCATTACATGTATTTCTATCTTGATAATGTTTGATACAGATGTTTATGTGCTTGATATATTTTATTATATTTTACTATGATGCACTATGTATGTCGTGTTCTGTGCTCTGTCTATGTTTTATTTTGTTCAATTTTTAACACATGCTCTATTGTTATGCCTTGTTCCTGTGCCTGTTTTTAATCTTAGATTTTTTACTTTTTGTCCATTTTTTGTTAAGTTTAATTACTCCTACACACTTTTTAAATTATTCTCCTTTTTTGGGTTTTTTTTGCTTAACTAATTATTTAATGATGATTTGTCTGCTTAATTTATTGTTTTATATGTTTTTAGTTGTACCCCCTGAAGAAGGCGGCTACGCCGAAACGCATTGGGGTTTGGTTCAATAAAGCATCCTTTGTCATCCTTGATCAATATGAGCAGGCAGCACATAGCAGCCAAGATATGACTGTTACAGGGATTACAGGTACCAGCGTAGGAAAGGCATAAAAAAAAGGAGAACAAAGAGGGCGTGAATTCATGACCACTAGGATGGAAAGCACTGCACAAACCAATAGGCTACACCACCACTCTGAGGCTCACAGCAATGGCTGCATACAAGAACACTGCACGGCACCACAGAAAACGCCAGCTGTGTGTCAGGAGAGGGCAACCCAAACAGTCACCATGATGCAATGCACAGGTAAAGCAGGTGTCCACAGCTCATATCACAGTCTATAGGTGGGACGGGAGGCACATAGAAACAGATGCACACACACCATGAGATGTAACGCAGTGTAAACAGCATGCAAAAGAGCATGGGAGCGATACACGAAGGGTGTCAGAGGCCAGCTGAAGGAAAAGCTATGTGGATGGCCCATGGACCAGGGCAATGGACTGAAAAAGGAGCATGTGAAAGACCAACCCGCTCAGTGATGTGGCACAGACCAACCAACAGCAGCAGTACCAATCGACCAAGCAGACCGGTCACATGGTCACCACCAAGAAAAAGCTATAGGTAATCCACAAGATGCTGCAGATAGGCTGCAGACAGGGAACACTGTCATGCACAGCCCAAAGATGGAAGGGTGTGTGGAGATGTGACAGGGCTGCAGACAGCACATGGGCAGATAATCAGCAAACATTAAAGGAAAAGGAACAGAACATGTGGGGTTCAAACTGGCAACCTATGAATTGGCAATGCATGTCTGTGACCACTACCCTGTAGGGAGGTCTGCAGCATCCTGGGGATATAATTGAGCCTTGAATTCGCAGACAGGGCCACGTACCATAGCACCAGGATGGGTGGGAGACCTCTGTAGTGAGGCCTGCAGCATCCTGGAGATACAGTTGAGCCTTGAATTCGCAGACAGGGCCACGTGCCATAGCACCAGGATGGATGGGAGACCCCTGTAGTGAGGCCTGCAGCATCCTGGGGATATAGTTGAGCCTTGAATTCGCAGACAGGGCCACATACAATAGCAACAGGATGGGTGGGAGACTCCTGTAGTGAGGCCTGCAGCATCCTGGGGATATAGTTGAGCCTTGTAATCGCAGACAGAGCCAGATACCATAGCACCAGGACGGGGGATGGACCCCTGTAGGGAGGCCTGCAGCATCCTGGGGATATAGTTGAGCCTTGAATTCACAGACAGGGCCAGATACCATAGCACCAGGATGGGGGATGGACCCCTGTAGTGAGGCCTGCAACATCCTGGGGATATAGTTGAGCCTTGAATTCCCAGACAGGGCCACGTACCATAGCACCAGTATGGGTGGGAGACCCCTGTAGTGAGGCCAGCAGCATCCTGGGGATGTAGTTGAGCCTTGTAATCGCAGACAGGGCCAGATACCATAGCACCAGGACGGGGGATGGACCCCTGTAGGGAGGCCTGTAGCATCCTGGGGATATAGTTGAGCCTTGTAATCGCAGACAGGGCCAGATACCATAGCACCAGGACGGGGGATGGACCCCTGTAGTGAGACCTGCAGCATCCTGCAGATATAGTTGAGCCTTGTAATCGCAGACAGGGCCAGATACCATAGCACCAGGACGAGGGATGGACCCCTGTAGGGAGGCCTGCAGCATCCTGGGGATGTAGTTGAGCCCTGAATTCACAGACAGGGGCAGGTACCATAGCACCAGGATGGGTGGGAGACCCCTGTAGTGAGGCCTGCAGCATCCTGGGGATATAGTTGAGCCTTGTAATCGCAGACAAGGGTAGGTGACAAACCCCTGTTTGTCTATTGGGCCTCTGTGGTGGGCCTGTGGCGTCCTGTGCGTAGGGCACATCACTGACACTGCAACAGTGCCACATACCATACCATCTCCGTGATGGTCGCAGCTACCCCTGGGGGCAGGGCGGATCTGTTGTTGGGGGGGGGGGCAGACATTACTCCCAGCTGGACACACCAACACCTGACATTCCCTGGCAGTGTGTGGCTGATAGGTGGTTTGGTTACAGGGCGTTCTCTGTCAAATCCTAGGTTGGGGTGCCTGTCCCCATGCACTTACCTCACGTGGATAATCTGAGCCTCTATTGAAGCTACTGGTGAGGCGCTCCCAGGACCTCCTGATCCTGGCCAGATTCTGCCTCTGTGAGGAGCCAGGGAAGAGGTGCTGCTGGCGGAGGCAGATGAGTTCTGTGAGGAGGTAGAGGTCTGCCTGTGTAAAAGCTGGCTTTCTGGACATGGCAGCCATTTCCTCGAGGATTATGTGTGTGATACACACTGCGTGCGTAGGTACGTGCGTAGCGGCATGCATAGGTACGTGCGTAAGTACGTGCGTGTGGTCGCTCCTAGCCACAAGCGTCGTCCCCCCATGCGCAGGGACGTACGCATCCACATACGTATGCGTGTACAGGCTTTTTCTTTGCAACGTTCATTGCCATGCATTGACGCTCTATTCACTCTTGTTGATGGTATCCCTTCCTATATCTGTGTACAGCTCGTCCTTCGCTTCTGACATTCCCGATCCCCATCCCCCTAACCCCATCTCTGACCTATTCACATATGCCCTTCTGGGGTTTGGACACAAAAGGCATTGTACTCTGCTCTATTGCTTAACCACTGTGCTACATATCTAACATTGTGGTGAGTCATCCTCTTGTGGACTGTAGAGGGGGGGGGGGACATTACAGGGTGTCAGGCATTATGGGGACGTACTAGGTGTCAGGCATTAGGGGGACTGCCGTAACCTAATGTGCAGCATAAGGTGCCCTATAAGGCACTCCAGAGGGCACATTATAAAGTGCACTGTCCGCCTAGGCACATATGATGTTGCCTATAGGGCACCTTATAAGGCTACTTATAGGGCGCTTCATAGGGCGCCTTATGAGGCACCTTGAGGTTACAGCACCGTGAGGGTGTTTTTGCTGGCAGCACTAATTTAAAATAAAAAAGGAAATGCTTCAGACAGCCCAACCAAATAACACCATAGTGGGATCAGACCCATAACTTCTCGTTCCACAGGCAGTGAAATTACCAGTGGCTTACAGCTCTATAGCTGCTATTACATGCCTGGCGGGCTACAGAGGTCACCACACAAACTGTCTGCTGTGGTTACCAGGATAGGGCTAAACCACCCATATCCATGATGCACTGCACATGCAGATCAGCAGTCTACAGATGATCACAGGATGTGGAATTCACCCCCCCCCCCAGCACCTCGGCCTGGTAGGGGGTACTGACCATGTGCACCCCCACAGCACCTCAGCCTGGTAGGGGGTACCGACTGTGTGTGTTACTGGCACAGAGTAGCTAGAGACTGTCACAGTGTGCAGGTCCCGTGCTCACCCTGAGGGTGAGGTGGGGTGCCCAGCAACATTTCCGCAGTACCAGGCTTTGCTGAGATAGGCTATGCTGCAGGTCTCCATCAGTGCCAGTGTGTGATAGGTAGTCCTTGCAGACACACCTAGGATATGCCTGTGTCCACCTGTATTTCACATCTAGCCCTTGTGGACTATGATGCACCCAAAATAGTGCATACCCTGTGTGGGTGCTATGGTCACATGATTTAGGTGAAGGGGGTGTTTGGACCCACAGACAGATTACGTACACCCCCCCCCCAACCCACCCTCTGTGGCTGAGAATTGGGGACAGGATCTCCCACCAACAGATCCACATTCTACCCCCCTACAATGGTGACAGTAGAGGGGACCATCAACCACAGTCCTGCTGGGGAATAGACACCCTACAGGGCAGTCAATGCAGATCTGTATGCATCCATAAATAAGGCAATGGCAGACAGACAGTAGGCCTGGAAATGCACAGCTGCCCCCCACCACCATCTGACATTCTCCAGCAGCAAGCACAGTGAGTCACCAGCCGCTGCACCCTGCAAGGTGTGCCAGCCACACACATACTAACTGCAGACAGTCTGCTAGCTAGTCCATAATGCATGTTCCTGGAGGGGACGTGAGCACACCCACCAAGCAGATAAGTCAGTGATTGGGCCCCAGAAAACAGAACCCATATATATCGCTTAAGAGAAACACTGTATAGCACTATGGGGGAACCCAGCCATGCTGTGGTCACTGCACAGTCAGGGTGAGAGTGACCTCCCAGCAGGACATGCTGTGGCCGTGGTGGCCGGGCACGACAATGTCCCAGCCATTGCCCTATGCTCTGTACAGATGAATCCAGGCCAGGCCACCCTATCCAGGCTATTCCCACGGTACCTTGCTCCTCATTATGCACATTGGCAGGCCAATACTGACAACAGTGCTACCAGTGTGGGCTGTGGAGGGTGTTTGCAGCCACCACACACTGGATAGACAGACACATACTCCCCACACCTATGCCAGCATTGTGCAACTATACAGGTGTTTGGCAGCCCTGGCCACTGCACCAGTCCTGGGCACAGTGCAGGCATGGCTATGGTACACAATACTGTTGGGTTCACTCCCCAGGGTGGTAAACACTGTCAGACACAATACCTGTAGCACACTCCACAGACATCAGAAAGGTTGCTTTGACGCAGCTCACTCAGAAATTTGTAATTTATTTATTTAGACAGTTTTGTATACCGCCTTATCCTTCAATCAAAGCGGTCACAACACAAGTGGGGGATACATTTAACACGTGGGGATATGAGACACACACACACTAATACTTACAGGGAACATGGGCAATGGTGGGTTAAGTGGCTTGCCCAAGACCACAAGGAGCACCTGTGGGACTAGAAACCCCAGTCCTTCCAGCCCAAGGTTGCTGTCCTCTAGTGGGATTTGAACCCCCGACCTTCCAGTCTGAAGTACCTTGCCCCAACCACTAGGCTACTCCTCCCTCCTACTTAACTTTGGAATTGCTATCTGCCAGTAATCATAGCAACCTTTTGATAGCTGTGTACCGTATTCCCAGGTTTAGGGTGGCATTCCTACGATATGCAAGTGCTAGTATTGGGAGATGCACACAGGGCCCAACATCCTGCCTCTCCTGGAGGCTTCGGTTACTGGGCCTGCGGGAGCGGGTGTTTCTGCCCCTGTTAGCCGCTGCTCTAGGGCAGGGGTTCCCAACTCCGGTCCTGGTGGGCCACACACTGTTTGGGTTTTCATGCTGTCACTAATGAATATGCATGGCAGATATCTGCATACCATGGGGGCGGCGCATAGAAATGCAGCACAGGCATCTTTATTAGCGACAGCATGGAACCTGAATGGTGTTTGACCCTCCAGGTCTGCATTTGGGAGACTCTGCTGTAGGTAATGCGCATGTTTATGGTATCTGTGCTCTGTAGGGTAAAATGTAGGTGTTTTGGGCATGTTTACGTCATCTGCAGTAAAGGTTCTGTCTGTATTAGCACATTTTAGTAGTGGGTATAATATGAGGACAGGGTTGGCAGGAACCACAGCTGGGACTTGAACCTGTGACCTTCTGCTCCTGAGCACACTGACTGCGTGTACTGCACCACTCTGTTGCCTCAGGGACAGCTCATTCCCTGGAGATACCATGACTGTTTGTCAGATGGAGCCTGTCTGTTGCAGTGCACGCAGAAACAAAATATAAACTCCAAATAGGCACTTCAACAAAAGTTGTCAGAAAAGAAAAAAACAGAAAAAACTAAAATACCCCAAAAAAACAAAACAAAATGTAACACCCAAACAACATGAAATCGGGAGGCGGCAAAAGAAGGTGGGAAACAGGCTCAGGCAAAAAAGAGGAAAAAAGACCTCAGCATACCTCCAACCAATAGTCTAGGAGGAATCGAGACCTATTATAGGGCAAAACATGCCTCAAAAAATAACAGTGCTCTACTCACATCAATGGTCAGAAAAAAACCTCTTAAGCCTGCGAAAAAACAGTCCCCACGTAATTATAGCCCCTTCCCTAGAAAAGCAACCTCAGTGGCAGATAGCAGTGCATGGCACTCACCTAAATGGGGCTAGGCCATGGTCTGCTGCAGCCAGATGCCACTGCCCCCTCAGCCACCAGCACCCCTTGGCCACCATGCTGCCATGTCCTTATATTGGAGACAGCATGAGACCTGAATGATTTTTGGTCCTCCAGGACTGCATTTGGGAAACTCTGCTGTAGGTAATGCGCATGTTTATGGTGTCTGTGCTCTGTAGGGCAAAATGTAGGTGTTTAGGGCATGTTTACGTCATCTGCAATAAAAGTTCTGTCTGTATTAGCAGTGGGTAAAATATGGGGACTGGGTTGGCAGGAACCACAGCTGGGATTTGAACTTGTGACTTTCTGCCTCTGAACACCCTGGTTGTGTGCACTGCACCACCATGTTGCCTCAGAGACTGTGCATTCCCTGGTGCTACCATGACTGTTCATCTGGCAGGACCTGTCTATTGCAGTGCATGGCACCCACCTACACAGGGCTAGGCCACGGTCTGCTCTGGGCAGCTGCCACTGCCCCCTCCACCACCAGTATTCCTCTGCCACCATGCTGACATGCCCTTCTGCTGGTGGTTCTGGTGGAGCGCAGTCTTAGGCCATCCAGTGTGCAGGTAGATGGCTGCCTATGGTGTGGGTTCTGGGGTAGGGGTGCCTGCAGAGGTGTCCACGCTTCCCCCCAGCACCACATGCCAATATTCCGTGCCCTTGGAGGTAGCTGCTGGGTACTATCCCCTGTGACACTATGGGAAACACAGTTGTGCCCATGTTGGGCCTTCAGCAGTTGCTGTCTGGCTGCTCTGCTGTTTCAGCATTCGTATGGGCCACCTAGGTATCACCCTAGTCCGCACTGTGGCCCTGCTGCACCACAGCATGTGCCGCCTGCGGCCCTCTGTATCAGCTTTTCCAGCATCTGTCCAGTTGCCCGTTCTGACATGCCCTCCCTGCTGTTGCGGGACATATGCACGCCATAGGACACCTGTCCAATAACAAGGGAAAGCCCTGATCAGCGCTATTTCACTGTGGGCTCATTCACCTTGTATGGGGACGGAGCATAGACACTTCCACGATTAATATCTTTTTTTTGGAGCTTTTTTTTCCAGTTTGTTGAGGTCATTTTCAATGTTTATGTGCCCTTTTGTTCTGTGCACATGTATCACACTTATCACTTTTTTTAGGTTTCCCTGCCTATGCTGTACATTGCTGACACTTACATGGTTTCTCTCCCCTGCAAATGTGCATTTAACGGCAGGTTTTCAATCGCGTTAGGATTCAGCTCTTCAGATCAGCGCGTTAGTGTGAAAGGAGCCTCTTCCCGCCCACACTCCGCCCATTGACCCCTTCTCTCCGCCCTCTCTCCACCTTCTGCGGTGTTTTACTGCGCCGCGGAACTTTACGATCGTTAAGTAACGCTAACGCGCTTTATGAGACGTTAACGTCTCATAACATGCGTTAACGTTACTTAACGATCGTTAACGTTACATAACACGCGTTATGTAACGTTACCGCAGTTTAGTAAACATACCCCTTAAATTCTTTTTATTATTTATTATTTATAACATTATACAAAATTTATCAAGAAATACATCTTGAGACAGAAAACAAAACGGGAAAAGAAAAAATCCATCCAGAATCAATAAAGATAATACAGGCAATAGATATAATTAATGCAAGTGGCATATATAAACTAATAGAGGTAACATATATAATCTTTTCCCCGTTCATCCTAGCCCACCAATAATGGGGGGTACCTAGAAGGAAAATAAACACATTATCAAAAATATGAAGGGAAAAGAGTGTACCATACAGTCAGGCCCAAAATCAAGCTTGTCCTAAGCAGAAGGAGGATCCGTTCCGACCTCAGGATGTCGGGCATTAATGAAGTCCAACAGTTGGGTGGGCTCATAAAAAAGATAGGAATGTGTCTGATATTTAATCAGACACTTACAGGGAAATTTCAGAAAAAAGAGCCCACCCAACTGTTGAACCCCAGGTCTTAATAAAAGGAAATCCCGCCACCTCTTCTGAGTCTCTCTAGATAAATCTGGAAACATAGAAACCTTTAAACCAGTTTAAACAACATATGCCGTTTTTTAAAAAACATCCTCATAAGCCATTCCTTATCAGACAGCAAAGCTAATGTAATCAATAAAGTAGAAGAAACTACCTGCTGCTCCTGATAGGATTCCAGCATTTCAGTTACATTTAGGACATCAGCACTAACCACCCCTGGAACCACCCCACCTCCCATTACTCTTTTCCCAACTGGAAGATAATACACTTTAACTATTGGGGGATGGGACTCAAGGGGGATACCCAAATTCTCTACTAAATAAGAACGAAACATATCCCTAGGAGAAACCAGCTCTACTTTAGGAAAATTAATCATACGAATATTTGTAGCTCGAATCGCGTTCTCCAGCGTCTCCAACTTAGACCGCATTGGGGCAACATTCTTCCTAAAACACTCCATGTCCCTCTCCAGAGTCACGTTGTTTGCACGGACATCTGAAATCTCAGTCCAAAGCAAGGAGATATTCTCAGCATTCTCCCGTATAGTATCAATATTACTGGAAACCTGAGTCACCAAGCTGTTGATCTTCGGAACCAATTCAGCACGAAGTTGCATAATCGCAGCCCAGATATTCTCCAGGGTCACAACTTCTGGGACTCCCTGTGTCAGAACAGCAACAGGAGCAGAGACCTGCTGTTCAACCAACGAATCCTGCAATCCACCCGCAGCTGAGGTAGGAACCAACTGGGTAGGCACAATGCACACTCCCCGACCTCCCTCTGAACGTCTCTCTCCTGACTCCCCACTTGCACACATATCCGGGGGAGCCAGGGGGTCCTGGACACAGACGCTGACCACGCTCCGCTCCGTGATAGCAACATGCGGAACAGCTCCCTCTTCCAGGTTACTCACCGCGCCAGCATCTGATCGAGGAACCTTAGAGACTCTTGCCAAGCCAGGGGAGAAAGAATCACCGCCCGAAGCGGACAGCAAGGACTCCACCTCCAACCGCCGCTCAGCCGAGCTACTCTCCCCGTCCACCGCTGACTGTCGTGGCACCGGCGAGACAAAAACATCCATCGGACCCGTAACTATCGAAGGTAACGGCGTAGAAGCCTGGGGTGCCGTTGATGGCTGTTTGGCTTCCCTAGGCTTACGCTTCTTCCCCATACGAAATGCCGAGTCACAGGCACACTCCTTCAAAACGCCATCTTGGATTCCCCCTCATTCACTTTCCCATACCCCTTAAATTCAAGCTCAACACAGATATCACTGCTCCCTTGCAATAGACACAGCCACTCACAAACTCCTCCTGAGACTACTGCTGCTCCTTCCATGTGCCCTCACCAGAACACCTGGAGAAGATAACAATGAATTTGAACACAACCACTTCTCCCCTAGACCCATGCCCAGTCTCTTGGATTAAGGTCATGTTTAAGCAACTCTGCCCTATCCTCCTGAACACCACGCAGATATCTCTCAGTCAAGGATATGTACCTGCTACTCTAAAATATGCAATAGTTCTACCAATCTTAAAAAATACAAGTGCTGATCCCAAGGATCCAAACTCCTATTGTCCAATCTCAAGCCTCCCATTCCTGACCAAGGTAATTGAGAAAGTGATTCAATACCAACTACAGGATCACCTTGATAAGCATTCTCCACTTGATCAAAACTAACACGGTTTCAAACGTCAACACAGTGTGGAGACACTCTTCACATCACTCTTGGACAACTTTCTGCTAGGTCTAGATAGCATCAAAACTGGTTTCCTACTCATAATTATCAATATCACTGCTGCCTGTGATTCAATTAATCACAATATCATGCTGAGATGACTAAAGGAAATAGGGCTCTATCACACAACACTCCAATGGTTCACCTCTTACCTATCCCATAGGAAATCAAGTAAACATAACAAGGGCCTTTCTGACACAATAGATCAACCTCAGGCATCCCACAAGGATCAGTTCTCTCTGCCATCCTCTTTAATATTTACATTCAGCTGCTATGAAAAAATATCATTCTCTACAAGATACAATATCGAATTTATGCAGATGACAATATGGTCTTTGTACCTTTTAACATAGATCAACCCGATTTCTCTAACCAAATGGCATTTCTGAAAGCAATAGCGGACTGGCTACAACAACAAAACCTCAACATAAACTGCAGGAAAATTGAGGTACTCTTTATGACCAGGAACACTTCCTTCATCCCACCAGAGACCATCAAATGTCTGAATAATGACAAAAAAGTTAAAGATCATGTGAAATAGCTTGGTGTGCACCTGGATCTGAACCTATCATTTCAAACACATATGACCAGATCCACAAAAGTGGCATACTTCAAACTGAATATAGTGCAAAGGCTCAAGCCACTACTTGACCAGACACACTTTCACACAGTGTATCAAGTCATGATAAGTAAAAAGGCGCGGGCAGGGTCCCGGCGCCTGCCCGTAACCGGGTGCTCTGCCCGGCGCGGGACCCTGCTCGTGCACGGCGGCGGTGCGGGGCCGCGCTGGGCCGTGCACAGGGCGCATCTTTTGAATTGATTGGCTCCGCTGGGAAAAGCAAGCCAGCGGAGCCAATCGGAGGGCAGGCTGCCATGTGCTCCGGCGTGCGTTATCGAGCCGGAGCACAGGTCATCTGGCGGGAGGCTCGGCAGCCCACCCGCCCACCCAGCCTTTTTGTGATGGGGCTGGAGTCGGGGTGTCGCAGCTGGGGGGGGAGCGAGGTGGGATCCCGGAGGTTTCCGGGGTCCGGAGCCTTTAGCGACTCGGGACGAGGGCGGGGTGCCCTCGGCCCGGACTGCCCCTGGAAGACTTTTGCTAGTAATATGGCGAAGTCGGATAGGGGTAGTCGGAACGTTGCCGGTGGTGTGAACTTGGCTGGAGCGGAAGCAAGGTCGCTTTGCTAGTAGCATGGCTGGTGACACAATGCTCCGCTGGTGGGGGGGGGGGGGGTTTGAGATCATTGTTACTGTTGTTGTTTAAAAATTTGCTAAAATAAAGCTGCGACCAGTTGTCACCATACTTGGCGTCTGTGCAATCTGTGAAAATGAAAATGGGAAGTGTCTAGAAAAAGGGGGTGTGGGATGGGAGGGGGATCTAAGGCTTGAAGGAAAAGGAGGGAGCGCCGGGTCTGGCTACCCGGTTATAGATTATTGCAACATAATATATTAGGGACTCCCAAAACAATCCACATTCCTATTATAACTAGTACAGAACACAACTGCTTGAATAATTGTAGGAATTGCTAGAAATGAGCATATTATCCCAACTCTGAAGCAGCTCCACTGGTTACCAATAGACTCCCGCACCAAGTACAAATCGTTACTCATAATCTTCAAAATCATCCATCATATCATTCAGCTATACCCAGAATCACTGCAGTCACTGGTCACCAAGGATCCAGCTCTGAGAGGAAACAGAACAATGCAGCAGAATCAACTACTCATCCCCTCTATAAAAACCAGAGCAAGGCAGCAACATGTAAGCGGGCATTCTTAGTCTACGTTCCAGTGATCTGGAACGCCCTCCCTGTCAACATAAGAGAAATCAAAGACCTGATGGACTTCAGAAGGGCCCTGAAAACCTTTCACTTCCAGGAGCATTATCAACAGCCAAGGAATAACCCTAACCTTAACCTTAGTAACTGATTTATCAAGATAGTAGAGCCTCCTTCCTCCTGAGTTCTACAATCATCCTGCCAATCAACTCACTAACTACCTCTTGACAATTCCCTTAAAATACCCTACACTTAACACTCAAAGACATATTTTCCACAATTGCCCCTGTGTACCCTTCTACTGCAACACCTTACACTTAACACACAAAGACATTCTTTTCACAATTGGCCCTTTGTATCCTACCCCTCTGCATAAATTGTCTCTCACTTTTGTAAATAATGTACAGCTTTGATTGTTACTCTCTATTATAAATCTTGTACAGCATCGTTCCCCTGTACTCCAAGTTCAATCACCTGTTTGAAGTAATTTCTAAAAGTTGCAAAGTTCTATGTAAACTGCTTTGAATGTAAGAAAGGTGGTATATCAAACTTGTTAAATAAAATAAATAATAGTGTCTCCACAAAACCCGTGGCACTACTATCACTACAATGCTGAAAAATAAAAACAAAAGAACACTATAGTTTGTATGGTGACTTCTCTACATATGTATATTTTATGCATCAACTACACTAAAATTGTCCTCTGAAGCAGGTATCTCGTTGCCAAAACATATTGGGCTTTTTATCTAATTAGGCGAACTAACAAAATAAAAAATTCTTTAGTTGATGGTGTTATATGATTTGCATCCATGGCATGATACATGGCCTTTTCCTCTCTGTACACCCCTTTTACCCCTCAATCATCTACAGTAAATGTCCAACTGATTTCTTCACTGACTTCTTGCTTTGCATGTACTTGAAAACAATTTTATTGTGAGTTTTTTTTGTGTATGGTGAGCTTCTTTTTAAATTCTCTTTTTGCCTTCCTTATCAATGCCTTGCATTTAACTTGCCAGCGCTTATGCCTTGCTGTCTATGCAGATGCAGAATTATGTGCTAATGGCCCTGTTTGCTTGGGCACATATTTTATGCTTAGTGTACATGCCCATTTTATGAAATGCACAAGAGACTATGCACACTTTAAAGAATACAGTACATTCATAGATCAAGCTGCCAGACAAGCGGGTGCATTTGTTACAGGGCACAATGGGTAGGCACTTACCAAGGCATCTCATAGGTACTATTTTATAAAGACTAGTGGGCACCTACTTGTCTTTCTAAAATATTAGTGTATGGGGCAGAGATCATACCTTAAAAGTAAGCGTGATCACTTACACCCGCTTGCAAGCAAGTGTAAATGTTCACACGAGTGAACTTGAAGTCTGCATTGGAGGAGTGCAGAAGTGGCAGATAATGGGAAAAAGAAACCACAATGTAGCGCCGGAGACTACATAAGTACTGCATCATGGTTTCTGGTCCATTGTCAACACTGCCGGCTTTGGAGAGAGGCAGCGATGGTGGCAACGGGCATGGGGGGAGCGACAAGATGGAGGGCCCACATAGGATGCCTCCAGTCCTTGCACTGGCCCTAAGCAGGCCTCCTAACTTGTAAGGTATGTTTGTACATAAATCTGCCAAATTTTCAAACAGGAAGTATGTGCATTCTTTTTCTTTGAAAATTAGCTCACAGAAAATATATACACATATCTGCCGTTTAGTATGCACAGATATCCTGGCTTATTTTATGCACAAGTGTGTATTTAAAAAAAAATGTTTGTAAATGCTAATCCTTCCCTGCTTGCAGGATCACGTCGGGTCATTTTGGATAAGCTTCTGAATGTACAGGCAGTTCCATCCATAAAACTTCTTTTCTGCCAATAAATAGATTGAAAATTACCCATAAAACAGGTACAGCAAAAGCAGAAGTACACTGCCCTCTCATTATGTCTCTATCGTGTTCTGAAGTGATTGCTCTTAAGTGCAAGAGGCTAGCTCAGATTGCATATCTATTCAGTTCTTGTTGAAATTGACCATAATGAAAATTACAGTGCAGCTTTTGTAGTGATGTGGACCTGAGATGACTGATTTACATAGCAAATAAAGAATGGCTTCATTACTCAGCTGAGCCATATTTAAATTGGTAACTTACAGCCCATATAGTACGAGGATGAGGATTTTGGCAAGATCAGTAGCAGTACATGATCCTTGCTACATTATTTGTGATTTTATTCCGGCTCCCATGGACAACATCCCAGCTACTTTACGAACACTATGCTTCTCTCTCAACCGGCTGCCTCACCTCCCTGGACTATCATTACCCACCTACCAATCTGTTTCCCTACTGATCATGGAGTTTGCAGCCGTATGCTGCTCAGTCATTCTGAAACAAAGCATGAAACAAATAAATGTGCAATATATTCTCCTTGTTATGTAGTTTTTTTTATAAAGATGATTGAATAATGAATATATATGTGAAAGGTGCATGAATGGACAGTAGCCAGGCTGGATGATTGATACTAACAATCATAAGCTTCAAAATTGTGCTAATTCAGCCTCTTCTTGTATGTATTAACCTACAGATGAAAAACTTTTGTTTCTATGCCAAACCACTTAAACATGCATGTCCCAATATTCAAAAGCTCCCATTCTATTTTTTCCCCTCATTTGAATGCACAAACAGCTGGTTGCAACACCACATTTTCCTTTTGGTCAATCCCATTCCATCTGAATTGTAGTCAAAAAGACAAATAGAAAAACTTTTTAAAGTTCCTTCAGAGTTATTTCTTGATATTTTCAAAGATATAGTCCCTAATTATGAGACACAAATCTCCATGCACTGTGCACATATGTCCTCTTCATTCATTTCCTTTCCTTATAATCATTCTCAGATTTCCAGATGCTGCCCGCATGAGTTACTTTGCATGTCAGAAACAGGAAAATGAGGCTCCGATATAGGACCATGAGACAGATAATGCATTCCACAACCTGAAATGTTACAATATACTGTTATTTGCTTCCCCTGGCTTCTCTTTGGCCTCTACTTTGGTTTTAAGTAACCAAGATTTTTATCCGCCAGTCTGGTTATGTAGCTATTTTCCATATTTTCTTTTCTGATTTAAAAACGGTTGACTTCCTCTCCCTTCCTCTGTCTTAGTTATTAGCTCAGCTGCGCGTTCTGCACAGATACTGTAATTATTAGCACACATACCACAAGCAGCATATACTCAGTCCTATGACTCTTATCGTGAAATAAGCACATGTGTGCTTTTCTAATTGTAGCGCAGAGTTCTAGTAGATGTACTAGTCCCTGAGAAAATGGGAGTATTTGTAGTTTTTTACTGCCTTTCCTAGGACCAGAAAGCACAGTTACTTACCTGTAACATGTGATCTCTGGGAACAGCAGGAATAAGTCTTCACATATGGGTACGTCGGTACCGACGGAGCCTGCGCGGGAACACTCTCCAGCGTCTCAAAAGAAAGCTTTTGAGAGCATCCCACACGCATGCACGCTGCCTTCCCACCCAAATACTTCCCTCACATCAGTTGGGTTTGTAGCTGAGACCGAAGGAGGGAAGTAAACAAATTATAAAGAGAGAGAGAGAGAGAGAGAGCAACTCCTAGGGGAGGTGGGTGGGTTGTGAAGACTTATTCCTGCTGTTCCCAGAGATCACCTGTTACAGGTAAGTAACTGTGCTATCTCCAGGAACAAGCAGGAATGAGTCTTCACATATGGGGACTCCCAAGCTGAGATGCCTGGGAGAGGCCCAGCATGTAGCAAAAACTAATGGATGGGACATGCTTCCTCCTAAGGACCTCAGGCATCCAAGGGATGGAGGGTAGGAGTTGAGCTAACAGTGTAAAAATGATGTGCTGTGGACAGCTGAACTAAACAAGGAATGCAGAAAAAAGTGTCCTTGTGTAGAGATAACTGTTAGTAAGAATAGGAAGTCCCAACTCTTGAAAAGGGATTTCATCCAAGTATCACAAACAAAAATTACACATATGGGGAAGTAGACATGGGTCTGTTGTAAAGAACCATCACATTGTCCTCATATGGAATTCCCTTACCGTGAGGAGTAGAGGGAATTGAAATTTGCCATGTAGACAAAGATAGAAAAATATCATTGTCTAGGAGTAACCCCAGGAAACTGGGGAGTTTACAAGAAGTTGGGACCATGAGAGAAGATAAACTTCTCTATAGTCTACAGTTGAAGATATTTCTGTCCCTAGAGCAGGATGGTACCTTGGGAAAGAAAAGAAAAGAGAAATCTGACTAGTCTGGATGAAAAGGTTAAAAAGCCTTTACAGAAAAGGAGATTTTATTTATTTTATTTATTTATTTATAGTCTCTTCTATACCGTGCTATTCGGCATCAGCGCAGTTTACAGTGAACAAAGAATTTACACATTTCCGATGGTACTTTGTGTTTACAGTTGAACAGGCAAAAGTAACTTGGATAACAGGGGTAACTATTTACAAATTAAAAACAGAATCATGAACATTTCTTGGTTTCAGCGTTATGGGTTTTGGGAAGTCTGTGAGGTGGTTGAAATAACTGCATTGGTTACTGGGTAATACAAGAGGAAGAAGTGGTGTTTCAAGGCTTTTCTGAATTGCAATAGATCCGGGATTGCTCGGATGTCTTGAGGGAGGCTGTTCCAACACCTTGGGGCACAGAACTTGAAAGCCCTGTCTCCTGTTGCTTTGGTGCAGTGTGAAATTGATTTTGGGACTACAAGTGTGTTGAGTGTTACTGACCGTCTGTCCCTATTTTGAGGTGTCATCTGGATCAGATCCGTTAGTGACTCAGATGAGAGCCCTTTGATGGCCTTGAATGTCAGTAGTAATGACTTGTAAGTGAGTCTACTTCGTATCGGGAGCCAATGGAGTTGTTTTAGGATGGGTGAGATATGGTCTTTCCTGGATGCTCCGTGTAGGACTCTTGCTGCGGCATTCATTGCCAGTTGCAGTGGTTGCAAGGTGGCTTGAGGGAGCCCTTGTAAGATTGAGTTCGCATAATCAAAATGTGGCATGATTAGGGCTTGATAGATGGTTCTGAAATCGTAGGTGTCTAAGGGAACGGATTTTATGGTATACCATTCTTACAATGTTTCCAATGTGCGCCTTCATATCCAAGTGCTGGTCTAGAGTGACGCCGAGATATCTGATAGTGGGTATGGTCTGGAGGTCTGCTTCCTTCACCTTCAAGAAAGTCGGAGCAATGAAGTTTCGGTCTTTTGTGATGAACAACACCTCCGTTTTCTTGTGTTGGATCTTGAGGTTTTGGGATAGCAGCCAGTTGGATACTTAATTTATGCAGTTTGTTAATGGAGTGAGGTCGGGGTTCTCTGTTGTAAAAGGCATGTATAACAGCACATCATCCGCGTATATCATACAGTTGATACTGAAGGACCATATCAGGTTGCAGATAGGCTGCATGTATATATTGAACATGAGTGCGGAGAGGGAGGAGCCTTGTGGGACCCCCTGCTTTTGATGGAACAGATCTGATGCAGTATTGTTGGATCGCACCTGCTGCCACCTGTCAGAAAGGTAGGATCTGCACCACTCGAGTGCTTTATCTGTAATTCCCTTACCCTCGAGTCGTTCCAGGAGACGTTCGTGGCTCACGGAATCGAATGCCGCTGCTATGTCTAGGAAGACCAGGACGAACCCTTGGCGGATATTGTTGATGCCTGTTAATATGTTGCTGAATAGAGTAGTGAGCAGTGTTTCCACCCCGTGGGCTTCTCTAAAGCCGTGTTGACAAGGGTCTAGTGGTGCGTTAGTTTCTATATGCTCTTCTATTTGTCTTTGAACCTCCTTTTCCATTATTTTTGCCAGCAACGGTATGCTTGATATTGGCCTATAGGATTCTGGCTTCAGAGGGTCAAGCTTGTTGTTTTTTAGCAATGGCCTTATGGATGTGCGTTTGAGGGTACTTGGGAAAGCTCCTGTTGTGAATGAAATTTCCATGAGGCTGGATATGAATGGGCTCAGGTGGTTTCGTAGTTCCTTGATCCAGAACGCAGGGCATGGATCGGTTTGGGCGGTGGTCATGTTGATGCCAGCAATGGTGTCCTCGATGCGCAGTTTGGGTGGTATTTTGAAAGTAGTGAGTAGAGTCTGATCGTATGGATCAAGGATCTTGCAAGGTGTTGGGATATTGTCAATCTGGCAGAGTTTGGATTGTAGATAGTCAGCGAATGTCTGAGGGTGGATTTCGCTAGTATGTTGAGAGGTGGGTTCATTTGTCAAACGCTTGACGATAGCAAACAAGTCATGAGGTTTGTTGAGAGATCTTTTCAGCGTGTCTGCATGGTAGCGTCTCATTGATTCTGTTACCGCGGCACGATGAGCTACTAGTTGTGACATATATGCAGTTTTGTCTTCCTCTGAGTGTGAGCGTTTCCATCGTCTCTCAAGTTTCCTTAGGGTTGTGCGTGAGGCCTTCAGCTCTGTTGAATACCAGGTTGCAGAGTGTCGCTTTCCATGGAGTTTGTTATTTGATGGACAAATGGCGATCGAACTGAGTTTATTATTCCAGTCGGTGACTAACTCATCTGGGTTGTGTGCCGGTGGGATAGTTAGTGGAAGCATTGTTTTCAGTACTAGGTCTTTGTCAAAAGGCTGGAACCGTCTCAGGGGGACATTGTGATGGCTACTCGGTCCTCTTTCTTCCTTTTGGTTACATCTGGGAAGGGGAATTTTGAAAAGGATTAACTTGTGATCAGACCATGGAACTGGGTTGATTGATAGCTCCAGGGTGGTTGGAGTGATGAGGGTTGGCTCAGTTGTGAATATGAGGTCTAGGATGCCTCCTTTGTTATGGGTTGGATCTTTGATTAATTGATTATACCCTAAATCCTGTAGAGCTCCAAGAAAAGCTGTTGCATGGGAGTCTTGCAGTGATGGTAGGTTGAAGTCTCCAAGTATCCAACTCGTTTTATAGGGGTTCTGGTTATTGGAGGCTAAGTCAATTATTGTTGATAGGGCGTCTGGGTCGGTTGATGGAGCACGGTATAGTAGAGTGAGGGAGCAGCACTTGTTTGCCATTGAGATTGTGTCCAGGAGAGTTGAGCTGGTTGCTTCTCTGAGGTTGAACTGGAAGTCAGATTTGGAGATGGCTAGGACACCTCCTCCTCTTTTGCCATTTCTATGACACGTATGTATGAAGAAATTGGAAGGCAGGAGTTGGTTGATTAACACGTTGTCATCGCAAGAAAGCCATGTCTCAGTGATCAGGATTAGGTCGAGGTCGTGTAGTGATATCATTTCAGAGATGACTGGCCATTTCTTGCGTACCGATCTGGCATTTATCAGTGCACATTTCAGATGTTGGGGGATAGGGTTATCATCCTGTTTCTTTTTTGCATCATGTTGTAATGAGATGAGTAGAAGGTGGTGGTGGGGAGTTCAGGTAGACTCTCTTGAGTTGTAGAAGGGAGCGTCTGGCCATCTTCTTCTGTAATTGTGTATTGTTGGTATGTGATTGTGGTTAGTGTGCAGGCTGGTAACGTTGCCTATACCTATGGTGATAAGGTAAAGGGTCATTGCGATAATGCAGGACAGTGTCATTTTGAGTGTGTGGAGTGGAGGTGGGCAAGAGATGGAGTCTTGGGTGATTGGGGGTTAGGAGTGTTACCCAGTCATTCTTCTCTTGCAGTGGAAACTGCACAGTTGTATGAGAATCCGCTAGTGATGGTGGCTATCAGTATTTCAGAAGGACTGGGATGGGTTGTTACATAATTACCAATTTTCAGTGGTAGCAGGATAATAGGGGCTGTCAGGTTGCGCAATTAATTACTATGTCAGAGGTAATCGAAGCTCTCCGGTAAATCTACCATACGTTAGAGGCAGGTAAGGGATGGTAGATTATACAGTTATATCTTATATCAGAGGTCACAGGTTGAGCAGATCACAGTATATCAGAGGTAATTACACAGAATATTAGAGGCAATTATACCATATTACATAGTATAACTGAGGCAATTATACTATATATCTGAGAATTTCAGGTTGCACATATATCTAGTATATCAGAGGTAAATTACATAGTATGTAGGAGGCAAATTATACCATATATCAGGGAATCACAGGTTGAAAGATACCAGTATCTTAGAGGCGGCTGGGGATGGTAGGTTGCTCACCTAAATGATTACAATTACACAATAAAAATAGCTTTGAGATCTAAGTCCTGGGTATTTCTGCGTTGTGAACTGGGGGAGTTAAGCTGTTACTTGCGGTATTGTGATCAGGAGCTGTGCTTCGATCTGTGCTGTCCCGAGGTAAGCCTGATGGAGAGTGGCCTCCGTTAACGGCCTCTGCCAAAGGGCCACGCCAAAGGGCCCTCTGGCGAGGCCCTCAGGAGCGGGCCCGCCGGCGCGGGCGCGCCTGATGGCGCGAGGTTTTTTAAATTGCTGGGGCTTGCCCCGATTGGGCCGTGATCCTCCTGATGCCCCTCCCGCCGCTGGTGGCTCGATCCCCGGGAAGGGGAGAGCTGCTGGTGGTGGTGGGGGCTCCAAATGGCCGGCGCCCGATGGCGTGAGGTTTTTTAAATTGCTGGGGCCTGCCCCAATTGGGCCGCGATCCTCCTGATGCCCCTCCCACTGCTGGTGGCTCGATCCCCGGGAAGGGGAGAGCTGCTGGTGGTGGCGGGGGCTCCAAATGGCTGGCGCCCGATGGCGCGAGGTTTTTTAAATTGTTGGGGCCTGCCCCGATTGGGCCGCGATCCTCCTGATGCCCCTCCCGCCGCTGGTGGCTCGATCCCCGGGAAGGGGAGAGCTGCTGGTGGTGGCGGGGGCTCCAAATGACCGGCGCCCGATGGCGCGAGATTTTTTAAATTGCTGGGGCCTGCCCCGATTGGGCCGCGATCCTCCTGATGCCCCTCCCGCCGCTGGTGGCTCGATCCCCGGGAAGGGGAGAGCTGCTGGTGGTGGCGGGGGCTCCAAATGGCCGGGTTCCTGAAACCCCTTTATCCAGACAAAAATACCATATTGGGCGATTTGCCCCCAATTTCTGAAGATCAGTAATGTGTGTTGCGTAAGTGATAGCACGTAGGCTAACAACTTACCTAGAAAGCTTCAGATGTAAGGTAACCTGATTTTGATAGAAAAAAAGGTTACGGTAAAGAAAGCATTTCCTATCTTTACCAGATAAATTGGATGTCCATTTAAGACTTTATGGTATGCTGAGAGCATTGATATGGACAGTTAAAATATTTTAGGGTCAGATTGTATAAGGAGACTCGTCTAACAACAAGAAGGGTTAAGACCTTCTTACGAATAGTTAGTGGGAATCACTTATTAGTCAAGGTATAAGAATCTTATGCAAGGTTTGTTGGAAACCAGTAAGGTGCTTCTTACCCTTGACAAGAGGTCTAGGTCTTAAAAGACTAGTCCTCAGAGAACTAGGCCTTGAAATGTACCCGAAGGAGTGCAGAGGAGATCTTTAATCCTAAGATAAAAGATCTGGATCCTCTTACCACTTCAGGATAGAAGCTGGAAGAAATAACGCAATGTAAGGAAATCCCTTGTCTGACTCTCTATGAGAGCAGTATGAGTATCATGCGTTCTTTGTTTCTGGTAGACTTCAATGAGATAGTGAGAAAAAAATTTCCAGTAGATAAGGATCAACTGAAATAATTAGGAATGCATCCCGTGGTGGAAGATCCTTTAAGGAGATGGAACCTAGGGAGTGGTGCTATTCCTTAACTTGAAGTCATCTAGGCCCTGGCTCCCTTTCCTTAAAGGAAAAATTTTTAAGGAAGATGGTAAAATAGGAACAAACAGCCATGTGGGAGCATGAATGAGCAGGGCCTACCAGTCAAGGTCGTCTGACCACCTGGAAGTTCCCTACTAGGGGTGGACTACTATGCTCTCTGACAAAGGCCCATAGTTGCAGAGCTTCATTGCAGAGTTGCAGAGAGCATGTTATAGGTTGCTTAGGTGAGATCTGGCTGTTGAGTAGCCAGTCTGCAACTCAATCAGTTCTGTTAGGACAGAAGTGAAGATGGTAAAAATAGTCATAGGCTTTTTTTTTTTTTTTTTTTTTACCTTGCAATGATCAATTAAACAGAGGGATTCAAAAACCGTTGTGGATCCATCTGTCATAAAGACAGCAGAAAAGAGGTCCCATGGAGATTAAAGAAAGGACTAACAAACATTATTAGGAATGATGAAACTAAATTCCTGTCTGGTGAGCTGTCATAAAGGAGTATTTGAGAGGTCAGCTCTAAAAACACAAGCAGTGTAGAAAAAGGCCGAAACCCATGTGAGCTATCTGTTCAAGAAGCTCATCTAACCCACCTGGTGGGTTCTTCATATTTGTATTTTGGAGGGTTTAGATGCCTTTTAAACTGACTCTGCTCAAATGTATAGAGGACAATCTGGTAGGGGCTTTCAGTATGCTAGATTGCATCCTGTAAAAACCCCAAGTGCAGAAATACCCCAACAGGAAAGAACTCTGTATTGACAAGATTTACTGGAGTAGGAATTTTATATAGCTTCAGAAGAAGATCTCCAGTTGAATAACATTCAGGTTGGAGACTGGATGTCCCAACTAAAAGGAAAATATAATACAGAGTTGAAAAACTTACAATTTAGTAAGTTCTTATAGATAGAGTCCTCTGTAGTCAAGGTGTTACAGGTAACTGTCAAAAAAGGTGAAAGTTATCACTCACCTTGTTAAGTTTCATGATTGTTCTTCCCTTCTTTTTTTTTTTTTTAAATAGGGAAGTAGAAACTTATTACCTGTAGGCCTGAAATATCTCAAGAGCTCTTGGAGCTGTCAGAGTAAAGTTCTCTTAAATAAGAGAGTTATACCCAGAGGCAACGCAGTGTGGTCTCAGCATAGGTGAGAGTCAAACCAGACGGCTCTTTTGTTTTTTTTAAATTCTTTATTTTCGTTTTATAACAACAAAGGAAAAGGAAGACATACAGCTAAAAGACAGATACATAAAGTGTAATACATACACCAAAGTAAACCCCTGCCACCCCCCTCCCCCCTGCTTCTTCTCTAGAAAACTAATCATTCCCGAAGCGGGCGTGTACTTACATTATTGTGTTACAAAACCTAACGGTGATCTGAAACATGATGAGTGCACATTATACAGGCATGTTGGAACAATGAGCAGATTGTACATAATCATTAAGCATCTGCCATTTAGACAAGCAAGAGTGAGTTTGGGCATGGGGAATAGCTCTCCGAGGTATCTGCTCATATTTACTATATAAGCAGACGAGGTTCCACCATTCATTGACAGTAAGTCGAGAGCTATCCTTCCAATTCCTCGTGATTAAGCATATGGCTATACCCAGCATGAAATAGCATGCAAAGATTTCCTAACCAGTATGGCAACCCCACATTTCTTAGAAACGGCTGGGGAATAGGCGGCCACCATGTAAGGTTTAATATTGAGTTTAAGAGTTTCCTTCGAATTTAAATGCGTTTCTTGGAGAAAAATCAGATCCGCAGCTTCCTGACTTAGGTAGCTTAGGATTTTCTTCCGTTTTATCGGATTATTGATTCCTTTTACGTTCAATGAGAAAATCTTACATGGTGCCATCAATCGGTAATAGACATTTAGGTAAGGGCGCTTGAAAACATACAACATAATCAGAATCTGTGCAACAATGACATAATCACCGAGTATGCTGGCTAATACACCCCATATTGAAAAGTATGTACCAAAGTATCTTAGAGAAGAAGCAAAACCCCCAAAGAATATGGCGACCATATGTCTGCGGGAGGAGGCCCTAGAGAGGAAATAGAAAGACATGAAAAAAAAGAAAAGAAACACCAGAGTCCATAATTAACACTGTCTCTGATACTCATCGAGGCTACTGTGGGTAGATGGAGTCGGGTCACAGATATCATCAAAAGTAAGGCAAACAAACTGCCCTCGCCAGACTCTTTGCTGGGCTGCGGCAGATCCAATATGGCAGGTACAGCGGATATGAGAATACTTGCAGGAATATTCTGGAAGTCAGCGCATCAAGTCGGCTTCTTTGGAATCCAAAAACTCCGCTAGTAGATCAGGGTCCTCAAATGTTCTTGTCTGATTGTGAAGCGTGACTCGGAGCTTGGCCGGGTACATCAGGCCATAGCGTGCTTGTAGTTGTTGAAGCCTCGGCCGGAATTCCAGAAAGTGCTTTCGGCGGTCGACCGTGGGTTTAGCCAAGTCAGGATAGAAGGAGATCTTGTGGCTCTCAAACTCCATATGGCCCTTTGCCCGAGAGGCACTTAGAATTTGCTCCACGTGTTGATATCTCAAAAGTCGAAAAATGATAGGCCGCGGGGTCTTCCTGTTGAGCGTTATGCTTGTGGGTACACGATGAGCGCGATCGATCTCCAAATCTTTGGTAAAGGTGATTTGGAGCAGGGAAGGGAGGATTTTGCATAAAAACTCTTTCATGTCTCCCGATTCCGCTCCCTCCGGTATGCCCACGAGTCGTATGTTGTTGCGGCGCGCTCTATTATTGCCATCTTCCACTTCTTTCTGCAAGGCCCGCACCTGACGTTCAACTTTGTCGAGTTTGGACAACCGGACCGCATGGGAGTCCAATATGCTCTCCATTTTGTCCTGACGCGAAGAAAGCCCTTCTAGCTTGCTTTGCAGCACACCAAGATCTTCCCGCAGCGCTCGGAGTGCTTCACCGTTTGACTGCACGAGGTTTTTGACCCCTCTAATCTCTGCGAGGATTTCCTGCTGCATTTCGGGGCCCTCGCGCAAGGCCAGCCCCTTCTGCGGGGACGGGGGTTCAGTTTTGGAACGTTTGCCGTGAGAAGCCGCTGGAGATCCAAATTCCAGGCGCGTGGGTTTGGTCCCCGCCATCTCACCAATGTGCCCCGGCAAGATCAGAGTGGAAGTTCCAAGTATGTACGGTGTTAATTCAGGATTCTGAGTAGGCCTCTCGGGAGCCTCAGCGTTATGCGACCATCCCGCTGGACATCAGGCTCCGCCCCCCCCAGACGGCTCTTTTGATAAAAAGGCATATCTACAGGTTCTAAAACCTCATAATGACAGAAAAAAATCAGAAACCCTGTAATTACTGGGTTTGCTGAATCTGCTGAGGTTTCTGTTGTGTTAGCCTGGTTGGATGTTGCCCTTGTTGGGAAACATCTGTCTGAGGGGAAGAAGATGGGTAAAACTTTTTCCCCCTAGAGGAATAAAGGTTTTTAGAAGATCCATGATCAGCTGGAATGGAGGGAAGTTTTGAGAAGTCCCTTAAGGTAGCAGTATCAGTGTCTAACTGACTAGCTTGAAATAGGCAATCCTTGTTGAAGAGATGTTCTCCAGTACAAGGACTATTTCCCAGCTTTTCTTGTACCCATTTGTCCAAGCCTGAAGCTTGGAGCCAGGCTAAACGTCGTACCCCTATGGCTACAGCAGAAGATCTGCTAACAGATTCAAAAGAATCCAGGGAAGCACGATGAAGAAATGTAGAAATATCATGAGCATGATTGACTAGTGATAAATAGTCAGCTCTTTTATGTTCCTGAAGGAAAGGGTACAAAAGTTTCAAACTTTTGGCAACCTGTTCCAGAGAGAATCCCATATAGAAAATATATGAAATGATTCTTGCTGAAAGCATAGATGCTTGGAAGCATCGACGCCCAAAAGCATCTATGGTTCTAGACTCACGACCTGGTGGATAGGAGGAGTGCTTTTTTTGCACTCCTAACACGCCTCATTGCTGATTCCACTACTATAGAATGATGAGGGAGTTGAGTTTTTTGAAAACCTGGAGAAGGTGGCACTTTATAGATAGTGTCAATCCTTTTGGAATGTGGAGATACCGTTTAGGGAGTTTTCCACATTCTAAATAACAAATCCTGTAGGATGTGGTGTAGGGGAAGCATGATTGCCTCCTCTGGAAACCAGGGGAAATGCAGAATTTCTGAATCCCTTGGTATAGACTCCTTCCCAGGTATAGAGATGGCGAGTATTCTTGCCATATCAAATAGAAAAGCTTGAAAAGAGTTCTCCTCTAAGAGAAATTCTCTGCAATGAGGAGTAACAAATGGACCTGTTGAAAATTCAGGTACGGTAGCGATAGATGCATCTGCAACATTGGGCTTAGGAAACCGGGGAGGATGATGCACCGGATCCTCTGGAACGAGGTGCGTTCGGTACTCCTCGATGTCGATACCGAGAGGAGTAGGTACCGAATCTTCCAGGCTAGATAGCGATTCCAGGTTCAGCATCGAAGGAAGCGAGCCTGTTGGAAGAGGCATCAAAGTCATCGACATCGGTACCGATGTCAGTCCCGGCATCTGCATCGATGACCAATCCGGTACTGGGGGTGACGCCGATGTCGGTACGCATACCGACACCGGAACCGGTGCTGGCACCAAAGATGATACCCGCACCGGCATTGACGCCGATTCCGGTGGTCGAAGAACAGTCTGCGGCGACTCTAACGGTACCGAAGTAACTGAGAGATACGCCCGACTACATTCCATGGTGAGGAGTTTTTCATCCAACACCATAGTCCATGCGGAGGTATCGGTACCGCTCGAAGCGGTCCGGACCACCGAGCATGGCCCAGGTGCATCTATGGAGGTAAAAACCTCGAGAGCAACCTGGGATCCCGTTAATGCTTTGGAGCCCGAAGACTCCCGCCGGGATTGAGCCATAGTGTCCTCGAGGGCAAGCCCAGGGGCATCTCGATGCTTAGCAAGAGATCTACCTCTCGAGGTCTGGCTAGTCTTAACAGACTGTTGTTTGGTTACCTGACCGTGGAAAGGAGAAGAGAGTCTGCCCGGTGATCTCATGGTAGATGTAGATCCGGTACCAAGTTGTACTCGGTTCTGAAGATCTCTTCTGGTTACATTCCTACAAGAAAAACAGACAATGGTCAGGACCTAAACAAGGCAGACACCAAAACTGAGTGTGAAACTTAAGTGTACCGCCACAGTTTGAACATTTCTTAAAGGTAGTGGCTGGTCTTTCCATAATGGAAAAATGGAGGCCTAGTGGCCAGACGTCAGGCACTAAATGAGAAAAACATTCTTCAGGAAAAAAGAAATTTTCAAAGAAAAAGAAAGAAAAACACCGGCGGTACCGGTGGGCGTCGGGCGGAGGCAGGCGCAACCACAAAAAATAAAATAAAAAAGATAACTTTTCTGCGGTGACAGGGACATGTCCTGTCAGCTCCGCGGAAAACGAAAGACTGATGTGAGGGAAGTATTTGGGCGGGAAGGCAGCGCGCATGCGTGTGGGATGCTCTCAAAAGCTTTCTTTTGAGATGCTGGGAGCGTTTCCGCGCAAGCTCCGTCGATACCGACGTACCCATATGTGAAAACTCATTCCCTGCTTGTTCCTGGAGATTAAGATTTATCCAAATCTGCTGTTGTACAAGAGCAATTGAAACCACATAGGTCTTTTTTTTGTCTGAAGATGGAAACTGTGGGGCCTGTCAGCTCATTAGGTAACTTAACTTGTGCTATGTAATACAATGGTGCTACATCTATATGTAATTCTTCCTAAAGTTTGTTTCTGTGGGGTCCATTTAGTAAAGTGCAGTAACTGTTTGTACTTATCGCACCTTAATTACACCTTAAGTGCAAACCTGTGAGGTAAATACCATGTGCTGATTCTATATTAACCAGCATAAAGGTGCACTTAACGCCACCCATTGAGAATGGTGTTGAGTGCACTCAAGTAACGGCAACATTCGTGGTTAGCATCTGTATTGTATTTAGCACAGAAGGAAGATACTTACAGCATGGGAGTTGTATTCGCTGCCTTGGCAAATAGTGCAGGAGCACCCGTGCTACCTGCCGAAGCAGGGAACATGGCCCTGGATGCTAGAAAGGGAGAGAAGAAAGCTGCAGCAACAGCCTTAATGATTCCCCCATTGTGATCCTCTCCTGCTCCAATGCCCTCCCCCCACACAAAGTTCCCCTGGCATACCTCCCCTCTTTAGCACCCTAAAAGATGGGAAGCAAACCTAAGACCCCATGCCAACTACCCATCCTTAACTGGTCCCTCCAACTCCTCCCCCCCCCCCCCACCTCTGATGCCCCCCGGTCCTTACTGGGGGCCTCCCCAGTTTTCTTGAGGAACAGGGCAGCAGTGATACTCCTCCATTCATGCCTAGGCTGTGGAGGCTTACAAACTGGTGGTGGTAACCCCCAGCAGTAGTCTCATGGTATTACTGCTAAAGGTCAATTCCTTATGGTTACTGCACTTTGGTGAAGGGCCACTTTGTTCTTTATGCATTTGAACACTGCTCAAGTGAATGGAACCAAACCTGGCAGCTGGTAACATTTTGACCTGAACTGTGCAATTTTTTCCAAGCTAGAGGCTTCAAATTGAGACTTTCTCTCTCTTAAGAGAGAGAGACTCACACTCTGACGTTCTTTCTGAGTAATACACATTTATTTATTTAATTTTAAAACGTTTATATCCCGCCAAAGTGTGCAAAGGCAATTAAGGCAGCACAGAAAATAAAAACAAACTAGAAACCTAACAGAGCAAACTAAAACCCCACCTTGCTTCATTTCAACCGACCACCTGCCTGTCTTGTCCAGTCCCTCACTTTCCCCGCTGTAGCTGAGGGAACAGAAAGGTCTTCAAGGCTTTCCAAAAGGCCAACAGATTGCCCTCTTGTCACAACAAAATCGGTAGCTGATTCCACTACGAAGGAGCTGTTACAGTAAAGCACCTCTCATGCCATGTCTTTAGTTGAACCTGCTGGGGGCCAGGAATTACCAAACTGTGACCCTGACTTGACTGCAGCGTTCGACCTGGCTATTACCAATGCAGCACATCTGCCAAGTAACCCGGTCCCTGGCCTTGCAGGGCCTTGTTCTCTCTGACTTCCTCTCTCTCTCTCTCTGACTGAGGCATATATCTTCCTCTTTCTCTCTGAGAAACACACACACTCACTCTTTCTTTGATTCTTCATCAATTGTACCGAAGAATAGTCCCTTGCTTTTCACATGGGTAACTTTGTATAGCATGCTCAAGAGCTGGAATTGGAAAGCATTTGTTAAGTGTTCATCCCAAACTTAAAAAAACAGTGCATATCTCCATGCTTTGCAATAAAAATCTAATCTAATATAAATGTTAGAATTATAATTTTATAATTTGACTTTGTTTGACTTTTCTAATATGTCAACTATTAGATACTGGATTTCCTGAGAATCATTTTTAACACAAGGGCCAAACAAGCTCACGTTTACTTTTATCAGTGGGTCGCTGCTATATCCTAGAGTTCCATTCCTGACCTATGAACCTTCCCACCATCTATGTGTAGAACGTAGACTACCAAGGTGGTGAATGAGAGACAAATGAGAATGAGATTAAAAAAGGCAAGGTGGAAGGCAGGAGCAGCGGAACATCTTTTTGGTTAGAGGGACCAAACAAACCAATTTCTAGCCATGCCCCCAGGTTCACTATTGCTGATGCTATGTTGTACAAAATGTGGCCCATTACTTTCTGCTGCCTATGATGAAAGGTAATTTTATTAAGGAGATGCCTAAATTAAGGAGCACGTTAATTGACGATCATGTCAGTAGCATGTATTTGGGCCATGAATCTAGCGTGGAGGCCTGAACCAACTTCAAGGTGTGTGTGCATCCATCCTCTTTCTGTTAGTGCATTACCATCATGCTGGTGCACTTAACGCTACCCATTCAGATGGCGCTAAGTGCATCAGCGCTAACAGCAACATTCGTGGTTAGCATGCACCCAAAACACCCATGCTAATGATGATGCACCATCAGTGCACACATTCTGCCCCTAATCCTCCCAGTCTCACCCCCCCCCCCCACCCAGTCACATACTACCCATTTAGAGGGGATGTTTTAGCTTGGGACCCCATCCTAACTTTCAGTGCAGCAGACTTATTGCATGCTAAACTCTGCGCTAATGATTAGCATGGTTTAATAAGCATGTCCCTAAGTGTGTTTTAAGATAGTTTTATAAAGACAAGTAGGTGCTTACTTGTTTTTATAAAATGCTAGTTTAAGTGGCAAACCTTAGGCCTACAGTGCAGATACAAACATTTACACCAGTGGTTCTTGATCATTTGGCATTCTTCTCCATTTCTGGAATTGTCTTAAATTGATCCCATTTTTATTTTTCAGCCCACATTTTTTCGGTTTATCGACAGGGGATCACTTCCGCTTCTCTCCCCTCTGAGGGCCTAGTACGGAGGTACTCAAATCCAGTCCTGGAGGGCTGCAAACCAGTCAGGTTTTCGGGATATCCCTAATGAATATGCATGAGATATATATTCATATTATTCATTAGGGATATTATTCATTAGGGATATCCCGAAAACCTGACTGGTTTGCGGCCCTCCAGGACTGGCTTTGAGTACCTCTGGCCTACTACTTTCTAAACTTTTCTTGCTCATTTCGCTTATTTGTTGGACTCTTTGGGCTTTACTTTTTTTTTTAATTTTTGCTGATGATATATAGCTCCTTATTCCTTTCACCTCTCCTCATTCACAATTCATTTCAGAAGTCTCTTCAAAGCTGAATATTACTGCTTCATGATTACAATCTAATGCTCTTAAGTTGAAAATATCGGAAGTCCTGCTTTTCTCAAAGTCCACAACTATTTTGGATTCATCTTTGCTTCCTACTGTTTCTGGGACTCCACTTGTCAAAGGGACTCAATTAAGGTTTTAGGTGTTCTTCTTGATAAGGAACTTGTTTTTGCACCACAGATTTTGAATGTTATATGTCAAGTCTTTTTTCTTTTATCCTATTTATGTTCATTTCGGTCTCTTTTGGACCCCTGCATACTTTTCTCCTGGACTTGGTGGCCCCTCAAATAGATTACTATAATTCCCTATCTTATGGTTTACCTCAGAAACTCATTTGATGTCCTCAACTGGCTCAGAACACAAATGTTAAACTCCTTTATGAGGCTAAGAAATTGGATCATGTAACTTTATTATATACTGAAGACTGGTTACCGGTTCTCAATCATATTTGTTTAAAGCTTCTCCGAGTTGTCCATCAGGTGTATAATACCGGTCTTCCTGTTTTCCTCTCTTCTTCTTTGATGTCTTATGTTCCTTCCTGGTTCCTTCATTCTTCGCGGTGTAATCTGCTGGTTCTTCCTTCCTATGTTGTGCTTCCTGTTTCTCTATAGCTGGCTCTTCTTTTTGGAATGCTCTGGAGTCCTCTCTTTGTGTGCCTTCGAGTCAGTCCTGACTCCTGGCGACCCAGAAGCTCCTGGGATTTCTTGGCAGTGTCACCGGAAGTAGATTGCCAGGCCTTTCTTCCGAAAATTGGAAAAAATCACCAAAATAACCCCCATGAAAATTCATATAGCAATAATAATTGTTTTTGTCGGATGTTGCAGGAAAGGAACATATATTAAGATATTATGTCCACTACACAGTCACATCCATTTTAATCAAATTTTATAAAACAAAAAACTCCGCTACTTAGCTGGATTCAGACACTAGCTGGATTGTAGAAAACAAAGTTCAAACTCCGGCACGACGTGCACGTTTCGGGTCCAAAACCCTGTTTCAAGTGCTGCCATACTTCAAACCAACCGCCTGCAACATCCGACAAAAACAATTATTATTGCTATATGAATTTTCATGGGGGTTATTTTGGTGATTTTTTCCAATTTTTGATATTAATCACTGAATTAAGGGTTGTTTTGATAGTAGGCCTTTCTTCTGAGGCAATGGAGGGTTAAGTGACTTGCCCAAGGCCACAAGGAGTGCTAGCAGGAATTGAACCCTGGTTGCTTGGTTACCAAGCCAGTGCTCTAACCACTAGGCTACTCCTCCACTAGTCCTAGTATCCCAGTGGAGGTGGTAGAGATGAGGACAGTATCTAAATACAAAAAAGCTGGGACAAATACAGAGGCTCTCTAAAGGAAAAAAGGGGATTCTTGTACAGTAGTGGGTGATATGGAAGAGCAGACTAGACAGACCATGTGGTCTTTTTCTGTCGTCATGTTTCCATGTACATTGTCAGTATGCATGCACAGGAGTGGCATATGAGCAGAGCACACAAGTACATGCATAGATTATAAAATATTATAAAATACTATAAATTTATGTGCATATCTAAAAGTTACAGACACAGACATCTATATAGTTTAGTTATTTGATATACCACAAATCAAAATTCCAATATCTATGCGGCTTACAAAAGCAAAATATAAGGGAGAACATAGAGAAAACTACAAGGGAAAAAGAAGAGAACATTACAGTAGTTAAAAAAGGATACAAGAGAAAAAGGGAAAATGAAGCTCTGCCAAAACAAAAGAAAAAAATTTAGTTCTTTAAAAATAAGTCTAGACTGGGATACTATTCCATGCATCTACCTCTCTTTCCGTAAATAAATATTTCAGCATATTACTCCTAAGTCTATCCCCTTTCACCCTCATTCTATGTCCCCTCGTAGCAGAGCTTACTGTCAATCAAAAGAGGCTCTCCTCCTGTGCATTTATGCCATGGAGGTATTTAAATGTTTCAATCATATCACATCTGTCCCACCTTTCCTCTAAATTATGTATATTAAGGTCCTTACGTTTGTCCTCATATGCTTTATAATGAAGATCATTAACCATTTTAGTAGCCACACTCTGCACTGACTCCAACCTGTTTATATCCTTTTGAAGGTGCGGTCTCCAGAATTGCACACAAAACTCCAAATGAGGTCGCACCAAAGACTTATACAGAAGCACTATCACCTCCTTTATTCTGCTGGCCATTCCTCTTTCTATGCATCCAAGCATCCTTCTAGTTTCGCCGTCGCCTTTTCTACCTGTTTAGCTACTTTGAGATCATCAGATACAATCATGCCTAGGTCCCTTTCTTCTTTCGTGGACAGAAGCATGTCACCCCATATATTATACTGCTCCCTTGGATTGTTGCAGCCTAAATCCATGACACTACATTTTTTAGCACTAAATCTCAGCTGCCAAATTCTAGATCATTCTTCAAGCTTAGCTAGATCCCTCCTCATGTTATCTACACCTTCCTGGGTGACTAATCTGTTGCAGATTTTGGTGTCATCCACAAAGAGGCAAACCTTACCTGACAGCCCTTCCGCAATATCACTAACAAATATGTTAAAAAGAATCGGACCAAGAACAGAGCCCTGCGATACTCCACTGGTAACCTCCTTCTTCTCAGAGTGAACTCCATTTACCTGTAACCTTTGTCACCTCAACCAATTTCTAACCCAAGCAGTAACTTTAGGGTCCATCTCAAGGGTGCTTAGTTTGTTTATAAGTCGCCTGTGAGGAAAAGTGTCAAATGCTTCACTGAACTCTAAATACACCACATCTAGGGCTCTCCCTCAGTCCAACTCCCAGTTCACCCAGTCAAAGAAATCAATCAGATTTGTCTGACAAGACCTGCCCCTGGTGAATCCATGCTGCCTTGGATCCTGCAATCCTTTGGACTCCAGAAACCTCACTATTTTCTCTTTCAGCAGCATTTCCAATAATTTAATCACCACCGAGGATAAACTAACTGGCCTGTAGTTTTCAACCACATCCTTACTTCCACTTTTGTGTAAAGGGACCACATGTGCCTCTCTCCAGTCCTCTGGCACCACCCTTGGCTCCAAAGAAGCATTGAAAAGTCAGTCAGTGGAGCTGCTAGAATGTCCCCACGTTCCTTCAGTATTCTTGGATGTATCCCAACTGTTCCTATTGCTTTGTCCACTTTTAATTTAGCTAGTTCCTCACAAACACATTCTCTGAAAATCATTTGAGATGCTCCTCACTTTTGTCCTGTTTGTGGGAATTGTCTGAGGTCCTGCTCCTGGCCCTTCATCTGTGAACACAGAACAGAAATATTTGTTAAGTAATTCTGTTGTATCCTCATCAGCTTCTACATATTCCTCCCCTTCCCCCTTGAGTCTGACAATACCACTTTTGCCCTTCCTCTTCTCACTAACATATCTGAAAAATGTCTTATCCCCCCCCCCCCCATTTTATTGCATTGGCTCTTTCTTCTTCTTTTTCTACCTTTGCTTTCCTGACTACTTTGCTAGCTTCTTTAAGGTTTTCCAAATATAGATGCCTGTCTTCCTCTCTCTGTAATCTCTTGTATTTCATGAAGACCTCCCTCTTTTTCTTCACCTTTTCAGCTACTTCTTTTGAGAACCATAGTGGCTTCCTTTTCCTTTTATTTATCATTCTAACAAAAAGGTTTGTTGCCCTTAAAATATCCCCTTTCAGTTTTGCCCACTGTTCCCATCCCACTAACTAGTCCTTGAGGTATTGGCCCATCTTGGCAAAGTTAGTTTTCCTAAAGTCTAAGACCCTCTCTTTTGAATGGATTTTATCAGCCCTAGTCCTAATACTGAACCACACCATCTGGTGATCACTGGATGCGAGATGATCTCCCACTATGACATCAGAAACGCTTTCCCAATTGGTAAGCACTAAGTCCAGTATGGCCCCTTCATGTGTGGGTTCTATTACCAGTTGCCTGAATACTTCTTCATGTAAAGAATCCAGGATCTCCTTGCTTCTAGATGACACCACAGCAGGGGGGGTGCCAATCAACATCCGGCATTATTGAAATTCGCTATCAGTAGCACTTCCCCTTTCCAGGGCAATGCTGCATATGTCTTCTATTAAATCTCCATCCACGTCTTCTCCCTGTGAAGGAGGTCTTTATATCATGCCAATGGATTTCCCTTTCCCTCTTCTAGATTAACCCACAGTGCCTCCTCCCTCCCTTTTAAATCCTGTATTTCCATAGCTTTAATATTATTTTGTACATATAGTGCCACTCCTCCTTCCCTTCTTCCTACCCTGTCCTTTCTGAATAACATATAGCCTGATATAGTTATATCCCTGTCATGGTTGTCCATGAACCATGTCTCTGTAACTGCTATTAAATCCAAGTCAGCTTCTTCCATTAAAGCCTCAACATTTGGGATCTTATTTCTCATGCAACGGGAGTTTATAGACACTGCTTTCCAGATGTTGTCCCTTTTACTTAATTTTTATAAAGGTATTTAATGTTTTACTTAACTGGGGGCTTTCACTTACCTAGGGGCTTTCTTCACCCATCCCCAATGAATCTAGTTTAAAACGTTCTTCAATAGGTTAGCCACTCTGCTATTGAAGACATGCTGACCCTTCTTGGCCAGATGGATGCCATCTCTGCTCTGCAGCCCTTGGAACATCATCCCATGGTTCAAGAAACCAAAATGCTGTTGATGACACCATCCATGCAACTATGCATTTATCTCCAGGATGCAAGCTTCTCTGCCCTGGCTTTTACCTTCAGCAGGGAGGATTGAAGAGAGCACCACTTGTACCCCTATCTGCTTCACCCTCTATCCCAGAGCCATGAAATCACTCTTGATACACTCAGAGGGATGCCTGGCAGTATCATTTATGCTGACATGGATGGGCAACATTAGGTAGTAGTCAGTAGTCTTGATAAGTCCCAGAAAACTCTCCTTAACATCTTGGATTTTCGCACATGGCAGACATCATACCTCTCTGTACATCAAGTCTGGATGGGAGATGGATGCCTCAGTACCCATCAGGAGAATCACCAATCACCACTACCCTTCGCTTCCTAGTGATCACTGATTCAGCAACTTTGGGGTGCTCAAGCTCTGGTTCTTCCTTTTCCTGAGATGCTGCCATCTCCTCCTCTTCCAGGGCTGCATAATGGTTCTTCAGTTCAAGGACTTGAAGAGTTGGATTGGTGATTCTGCAGGGGTTGGTGACTCATGTCCAGCCTTGGTCCATCTGTAGGCTGCCATCCTCACCTCTGCTGAAGAGCTTGGATGTTTCAAGAAGCACCCTCATCAATGTAACTCTCACTGTCTTGAATGTTCCTCAGCCTTGCCACCTCTTCTCTGAGCTCCTCCACCTGTTTCCTGAGAGCTTCAGCATGTAGGCATCTTGCACTTGGAACCAGTCCTTCAACTAGCATTGGGATCTCTATCTGGACAGAGGTAGAAGCTGTAATGGGGGCAACAGCTTTAGCAATATGATTTTTGCCAGTTATTGTTCAGATGGTTGAATTTTAGTACCTTGCTTTGAAATGGAGAGGCCCTATTAGTAATGCCTTGGAAGATTCTAATCAGGCCCATTAACCCCTGATGAGATGTGAGTGGCTTCAAAGAGACACTAACATGCGGAGTTTTAAACTTACACCACTAAAAAAACCTCCAAGTATTTCCTCTTTTAAAATAAAGCAGCAAAAAGACTAACTCTTTCTAAAAATGTAGACCAAAACCCTTTTAAGAACTCTCAGGCAGAGAGCTAGTAATTAAAAGTCACACATTCTTACCTTGCTTTGAAATGGAAAGACCCTATTAGCTGGGTATTTTAAGGCTATTAGAATTTTTATAAGAGGCCATTTATGCACATACTCATATATGCACACATATGCATTAGAATATAAAAACATTAGAACTGCCATACTGGATCAGACCAAAAGTTCATCAAGCCCAATATCTTGTTTCCAATAGTGGCCAATCCAGGTCACAAGTATCTGGTAGCATCTCAAAAATATGATAAAGTTTATGCGCTTATCTCCAGAGATAAGCAGTGACTTTCTCTAGGTCTACCTTACTAGCAATCTATTGACATTTTTTCCAGGAACTTGTCCAAACGTTTTTAAAGCCAACTACTCTAACTGCTTTTACTACATCCACAGGTAATAAATTCCAGAGTTTCACTATGCATTGAGTGAAAAAATATTTTTTCCTATTTGTTTTCAATGTACCACTAAGTAACTTCATGGCATGTCCCCTAGTTTTTATGGGCCTGATTTTCAACTGGGCAGGCTATGTGCTGCTATGGCGATGGCATTGAATATCCGGGTTTGGCGCCGAGTGGATTCACCCGCAGAACCTAACCTGGTAGCGGTGTTATTGGACCGCTACCCGATTAGCTTCCACGGCTAAAACTATGCGAGCCAAGTGCTGGCCTAGTTTTCGGCATAGATCGCTAACCAGATAGTGGTTCAATATTGCTGCTGCCTTGTTAGTGGCAGTCACCACCTCCACTCCGCTCCCGAACACGCCAATACGCCCCAGTGCTAACTGGATAATATCTGGGTGCGTTGGGGACTTTGATGGGGATATTCAACAGCACTAACCATTGAATATCCCCATCTAAGGCATTTACACAATTTACTAGGCTATAAACTGTTTAAACGTCCTTCGAGTATTGGGGCCTATATATTATGAAAGGGAAAACAATTTATTCACATTTGCCCGTTCCACTCCGTTCAGGATTTATAAACCTCTATCATATCTCCCCTCAGCCCTCAGCTGTTTCTTCTCCAAGTTGAAGAGCCCTATCCTCGTTAGCTTTCTCTTTTTAGAGATGTGGAAATCAGAATTGTACAAAATAATCAAGGTGTAGCTGCATCATTTAATTTAATTTAATTTAATTTTAATGATTATTTATATACCGCTTCTTCCATTGATCAGGTGCGGTTTCCATATAACAACAATAAATCATAGGCCACATAGAGTTACTATGATATTATAGGGTTATTTTAGAAGCCTTGTTTGCAATTTTCATGTGCAAAATCAGGCATTTGCATGTGTAAATGGAATCCACATGAAAATGGCAATTTTAGAAAGGGGTGAATTTACACATGGATATTCTTATTAGATAGAAATTGGAAGTGGGCGCGTTGGTGGCATGGTTAGGGAGTGTTCCAGGAGTCAAAATTCTACACATATATTCCCAACTTCATATTTTGAATATAGGTGTATGACTGCTCTTAGCCTTTGGATTAGTGCCAGGGCAAACAGGGCAAAGAGTGGGCATACTGGCTGGTAATAGCTAGCATGTGAAATACTGCTGTGCATTAGCTGTCATGCCTGCCAATAGTGTGGCTGTATTTAAAGTCACATCAAGAGGTGGTGTTAAGTGCAGCCATGCTACTGGCAGCTCATTACTGCAGCCACTCTCCAGCACTTCAGCAGCACCCCAATTCCTCTCCCCGGGCCCAGCCAGCCTCCAATCAAAGCCCCCCCTTGCACCACCTCCAACTCTAATCTCCCTGAGTTTTCTCCTGCCAATCACACACCCCCTGTGGTCATCCCCACCCCACTGAACACAAACCCTCTGATGGTGAACATCCCTACTAGAGTAACCCCCCTGAGTCTCTCCATCAAAGTCCTTCCCATCCCCAGAAACCACCAATAAATAGCCAAAGTCCCCCCTAGGTCCCTCCTCAAGATCCCTCATACTGATGACCCTCATCTGGACTTACCCTCACTCTGCAAGTCCTCCCTCCTGATTTACTTGGTTCATCCCTAGTGCCTAGTGGACATCGGGGCAGAAGCAGTCCCCTCCACTCTCGGGTGGTCTTCACCCTATGGTAGTCTCACTTGGCTGCCTGTGCTGCTGGCAATGTGGCTCCCTCATGCAGTAAATATGTCTTGGGTGCAGTAAATGCAGGGCAGATGCTGGGCACACCCCCTGCATTTACTGCACAGGCTTTGCACTTATCGCATCTTAACTTTGCCAGTCAAGGTCAGGTAAGTGCAAACACTTACCATATTTTAGTAAAAGGACCCCATTTTGATTCAACTCAAAAAATAAACTCAGAGCTACAGTATTTTACAAATGGAGTTTGGTCATAATGAAAGGTTCTTTCCTTTTTAAATATGTAAAAGGTATTGAGATAAGATCTTTGACTTCCCCGGTCAGCCATCAAAATCTTTGGGGGACAGAGACTTGCAGTCACTGTTCAATGGAAACAGCTATTGGTCAGATTTAAGGCCTATGACTGCAGAGTTCTGGAATGAGTCCAGGGCATGATACCCACTCAAGGGCTCTCACTGCACTGACTGGGCTAGATGAGTTGAGAGACAGAGAAAATAGATGGCTCAATATTCAGCCAGCATTGTGACTCTACTATTTATTTATTTATTTAACTGTGCTTATATACCGCTGATCTGTGAGTCTAAATGGTTTACAAATAACAACTTGACCACATGGGCTTACATGGAACATAGATAACTTAGTGAGGTACATAGAAGCGATTGCATGTAACAGTAATAAGTTGGTAGAAACATTGAACTAGATATATATAGAACTATATACTTTGAACAGTGGTTGGGTTGGGACATTGATATGTACATTGAACAGTGGTTGGTATACGATGATTGAAGACTCTACTATTTCTTTATTTATTTAAGCAGATTTGTTATACTGCCCTTTGCACAAATAGTAATGTCAGAACAGTTTTCAATATCAGTATAGCCAATGGCTGTTGCAATGCAATCTATAAGATCATAGGACAAGACATATCAATACATAAGACCTATAAGGGAAGGAGGCGAATAGGACAACATTGTATGCCATCAATAACAGTAATGCACAAACTTTACTGAACATTAAAAGGAGAGACTAATGACTCTAGGTCTCATATTCTCATGCCTCCTGTCATTATAAATAAGTACCATAAAAGTTCTGAAAAAGCCAAGTACTGATGGCTTTTTTAAAATGTCTTATATGAGCTCTCCACTCATATCTCCGGGGAGAGAGAATTCTATAGAGGTGGGGCAAAGACAGAAAAAAGAGAGTTCTAAAACAATTGGAGTAGTATTTACTGATAAGATGGAACTACAAAGATGGGCCTGAGATGATCTTAGCTGTATATCTGACTTGTAAGGAATGAGGACTGGCGAGAGGTAAAATGGATAGCCTGTATAGAAAGAATGATATAATGAGATAATTATTTTAAACTTTCTCCTGCTAGAGATTCGTGGCAGGTGCCACTCGATCAACAAAGGCATGACATGATCAGAATATTTTTAGCATAATATATCAGTTTAATTGTAGTGTTTTGTATCTGCTGTAGATGTTTAATTGCAAATTGGGAAGTACCAGATAAGAGAGAGTTACAATACTCTGGTTTAATATTGAGATGTGGTCTAATTGATCTCGTAAGTCTCAAATAATTATGACCTTTTAGCTAAAAAAACATATATAAGGTTGAAATGAGAGGTCTTCATCAAAGATAACACCAAACTGGCATGACCATCAGATCTTAAATGCATTTGTTGGAAGCCAATAGTTAATATGGGCATTAGAAAAACAGCTTTACCCATGTATGAGGCCCATATCCAGGTATTCATGATCTTCACCTGTCTGTGAAGTGTCGAATATCTGTCCAGTGTGGGCAGCCATAACCAGATATCCGTGAGGATATAATTGGGGCATAATGGGAGTGTGGTCTCGACTTACCCCGCTTTGTGGGGATATTCAATGATGCAGTGCGGCAGACCCAATGCCATAAACTGCGTAAAGTTAGGCAAGGGTTTTGGGTTAATTTCACAGAGCGACCAGGCCATCAGCAAAACCCGGTAGCTGCAATACCCATGGACAGGAACTGCCCGTGCAATGTGGGGTCTGCACAGACTGCAATGGAAGTGGAGACACCACCAATGCACCAGGGCACAGAGGAGGAAGCACAGTGTGCACCAACAGCATTGGCCAGTGACCCATCACCACAGGCATGCCTACCATACCCCACGGATCCACAAACCAAGGGTGACATACCTGCAAAACTGTTAGAGGAGGAGGTGTACCAAAGCTATGGGCTGGACAGTGACACTATAGCAGAGCTATGTGGGATGCTGTGCCAGGATTTGGAGCTAGCCACTGCCTGAAGCCAGGCATTACCAGTGGATCTGAAGGTGACCAATATACTGGGGTTCCTGGCTACAGGAAGCTTCCAGCATGTCGGTGCCACTATAGGCATTACCCAGTCTGCTACATGCCACTGCATTGATGCCTTCCCGAGCGCCCAGGTGAGAAAGATGCAAAACTGCATCACCTTCCCCAGCTCACCTGAGCAGAGACAGGAGACGATGCAGGCATTGAACAATATAGCTGGCTTCTCCTTTGTCATCAGCATAATTAACTGTACCCATGTTGCACTGAGGGCACTGTGTCAGGACCAGAGGACATTCAGAAACCGCAACCATTACATTTCCATGAATATGCAAGTGGTAGTCAATGCCCACATGCTCATCACTGATGTATGTGCTGGGTTCCCGGGCTCCTGCCATGATGCATTCATCCTCTCTCAGTCAGACCTGGGACAAACAGCAGCCACAGGACACCTTGGAGATGCATGGTTGCTTGATGAGTGGACACAGGTGTGAGCCAATGTGATGGAAAGTGACTCATGCATTCAACTCCTGTGGAGAGGCACCTCAGAATGGCAGCCATGTGAGAGTGCATATGAAATCTGAGATGCCCCAATACAGGTGCATAGTCTGATGGGAGATATGAAGGACTAGGATGAGAGAATGCTCATAGGTGATGCAGTCACTGGGGGAACACATTTCAACAGTTATAGGGGACAGGTATGCATAAAAACAGACTAGAGCTGTCAAATTGCAAGAATGTGCAGGAGCATGGCATCCTGGAGACACGCCAGGACCCAATCATCAGGCAAGTACCTACATGCTGTACATAGCTTGCCAGGAACTCTCACTAGAATGCCCAGCCACATATCAAAGTTCTGTGAAAGGCACAATCCATATGTCCACCAACACACCTTGTACTTTTGCTTTACTAATGTGTGCCTGCCCCTCTGCTCCCACAGGTGACCATAGATACCCTCTCAGATCATGGCTTCTGACACCTGTGTGCCACCCACAGACAACACAGAAGGAGCAATACAGCTAGGCACACCAGAGGACAAGGGCAGTGGTGGAATGGGCATTTGGGGTCCTTTGAAAAGCCGCTTCAGATGCTTAGACTGCAGTGGGGATGAGCTGCTGTATAGCCCTGAATGTATGTGCAGGATATTCACAGCCTGCTGCATCCTACATAACCTTGCCATACAGCATGGCATTCCCAATGCTGAGGCTGAAGTGACAGAGGGGACAGATGCTACAGAGGCTGTGGATAAGGAAGGAGCAGAGGGGGAACAAAGAGTAGATGGCATTAGCACTCGCCACCAGGAACAGACTCATCTATGAAACCTTCTAGTGCAAGTGAAAAAATTTATTGTACAGCAGTGAGAAACATTAGTTAAACGGTGCCCTGTTCCCACCCTCACTCCCCAGCTCATGGTCAGGACCTGGGGGCTTAGCCACTCGGCACTATGTCACAATAGGGCAGTCTCTGATGCATTACTTGTCATGTCCTCCCCCTCCCCTGTGATGTAGTCCATCTCTGCAGGTTCAATACCTTTTAGAGGTGCTGCAGGAGTGCCCCCTTACTGACACCAGCATCCTGGGCCTAGTGTGATGCTAACAACTGGTGACATGTACTGGACTGTCACCATGTAGGCTGCTATCTCACTGAGGAGCCTAAGCTGTGCCTCCCTGTGGCATTACTCCATCATGTGGTGGTCGAGAATCAGTTGGTTATTCACCTGCAGCTCCTGGCAGATGGTGTGCAACTCAGAGCAGATGCCCTCTGTGCACTTAAGCATATGTGCTCCCTCCCAGAGCATTTGCTGCTCCACTTCATCAGGGCTACTCTCTTCAAGGTCCTCCTGGATGGGGAAGGCGAGTTCTGCTGCTGCAGGCTGTGCAGGGGCCTGTTTCTCATCCCTGGCTGTCATGGTGTGCTGCTGTACAATGCTGCATCCTGAGCTTGCTGGAGGGTCCTCAGCTTTATGAGCAGGAGCACTGGAGCTTCCACCCTCAGGGTTACTGCCACTTCTTTGAGCAGCCACAGTCTGTGAAGGTCCGGCTACTGGCTGGTCTGTAGGACAGCAAGAGTGACATAGGTCAGGCCTCATCAGTAGGCACAGGAATTGGAGTGGTTTTGCATTGGGGAGAGGAGTGACCTAGTGGTTAGGACAAAGTACTTCAAGCCAGAGGGCTGGGAGTTCAAGTTCCACCTGGGGAACAGTAATCTCAGGCTGGAGGGACTGGGGTTTCTAGTCCTATAGGCACTCCTTGTGGCCTTGGGCAAGCCACTTAAATCTCCATTGCCCACCACTTTGATTGAAGGTTAAGGCAGTATAGAAAACTGGTTAAATAAATAATTTGAGTATCCACCAGCTCTTATAGGAGAGAGACTGGTGGACCCAATGAGGCTCACTTTCACTTCAATTGTCTCCTGACACAAATAGATATTCAAGATACATTCTCAGTGTGCTGCAAACAGTGGAGAGCTGACTGACATCACCAGTATGTCAATCAGGTCTGCTCACATTGCAGGTTTGGAATGTGGCTTGCAGAAAGCTACAAACAGTGCATGTGCACTTCAGCAAACAGAGTCCCTGCCTGACCCACATTCCCCTATCACAGGACAAAGGTAGCAAGCAGTCATCAACCAGGTACACTCCTATGAGCAGGATACATGTGAGAAGAGATACAGTACACTGTTTGTTCACCTCTATGTGCATGATAGGTACCCAGGACATGGTGAGCAGATACTGTACATAGCCCTGCTATCCTTTACCCCTGTACATTCAGAAACATGCCATGATATTTACTGGGGGGGGGGGGGGGGTGTGGAACCGTCTGTCCTAACTTTTTACAACTCTACTTTGCAGGTATGAGTCACAATGCCTATGAGTGAAGTGCCCTGATGTCCTTTTGGGCACACAGAACAGAGTCACAGACACTGCAGGAGGAAATGTCATCATTGAACAAGGGACAGCAGTGGTGTCTCTAGGCTAAACAGTGTCACAATGCATGCTACAATATAGCACCCTCATAACTCAAAATGCTACAGTAGCCCACACATATGAGTCCCTGTCAATGGATATAGGGGTGAGGGAGTGGACAGGGGCGGCTGCAGCAACACAATGCCAGTCTGGAAGGGGCATAGGAGGGCACACAGGACAACATGCTGGGGCCTGGAGTGAAGGAGAGGGAAGGCAGTGATGGAAAAGAATGTCACGCAGTCAGCAGCAGTAGGAATCGCAAATCAGCAACATATGCAACATGTCATGCAACATATGCAACATTCTAGCATATCACACATCAGCCAGGGATCAAGAGCTATTCACCCTCCGGTGTGGCAGGAGAAGAGCTATCATGGCCTGCAACTCCTATTATGACAATTTCAAGGGGTCTCAATGGCAGCTGGTGATCAGCCGGTAGCTTGCTGTTGGAGGCCCTCTTCTCTTTGGCACTTTGCCATACCACCTGCCAGTTCTTCTTGATGTCCTCCACATTGCAGTTGTGGTGGTGCACCACATTCACCTTCCTGTCTATCTCTTGCCAGCCACGCTGTTGGCTACTTGCATCCTCTGAGGTAAACAAGGTGGCTTTCTCCTTAATTATGAGCCCCAGGGCCATGGAGGTCTCAGAGGATGTAAAGTTTGCCTTCTGAGTATGCTTCATTGCCTTCTGCGCTGTCTGAGACATCTCACAGGGCGATGCAGACAGAAAACTGCCCACATAAGGAAATTAAAATATGCAGTTATGGTGCCTCATCCAAGGAATACCCCACCCAAAAAGATAAGAGAAATCTATGTAACATTCCTCCGCAGGAAGTTTGAATATCAGTGCTAATGCACGGCACCGGAAGCCACCATATCTGTGCAAGATGCTAACCAGGGATATTTGGTGGGGTTAGCCAGTTAGTGACAATATGTAAATAAGTGGAATATGCCCTAGTGTGGCTGGTTTCATTCTAAACAGGTAAATGGGAAATCAGTCTCTGCGGTTCTTTAGCCATTGTAACCGAATAAATGGGGTATCACGCTTGCTACACGGTTAGTGGCTAAAATGGGCAACTGAACTAGTGGAGTTGTCTGTGGTGTGCTATAGGTCCAGAACCACAGCTACTCCAGGGTTACAGTGCTCTGGAATGGTGCATGCACGTGGCAGTTGCACCTTGCTCCATGACACTGGTGTACACTGGCCAGTGGCCCTATATTGTCAGGCCAACATATCTGATGCTAATGAGGTCTGTGACTGCTGCAATGGGCACAGTAGTGTATGGCTGGAACTGAAGTCTTGAGTGACGGAACAGGGATAAGTGCTACTACTACTACTACTGAGCATTTGTATAGCGCTACCAGTCATAGGCATCGCTGTACAGACATGTAAGAGACAGTCCCTGGTCATCAGAGCTTACAATCTAGTCAAGACAAAATACAAGACAAAACACAGAAGGTGTAAACAGGGATAACAACTAGGGGAAAGAAAAGGAGATCAGCTGAGTCGAGATCCAAAAGCAGCAGCAAAGAGGTCAGTTTTCAACATGGATTTGAAGAAGGTTAGAGAGGGTGCCTGGTGTACACACAGGTTGTTTGTTCCAGGCATAAGGTGCAGCAATGTGAAAGGAGCGAAGTCTGGAGTTAGCAGTAGAAGAGAAGGGCACAGATAGAAGTAGTTTGCTAGAAGAGCAGAGTTCCCGAGGGGGGTTATAAGGAGAGATAAGAGAAGAAAGGTACTGAGGAGCCACAGAGTGAATGCATTTATAGGTCAGCAGGAGACGTTTGAACCGGATGTGGAAACGGATAGGAAACCAATGAAGTGACTTGAGAAAAGGAGTAATGACGAGACTGGCGGAAGATTTGTCGCGCAGCAGAGTGTTGAACAGATTGAAGGGGAGAGAGATGATTCAAAGGGAGACCAGCAAGGAGTAGGTTACAGTAGTCAAGACGGGAGGTGATTAAGGAGTGAATGAGCATTTTAGTAGTGTGTTCAGAAAGGAAAGGGCGAATTTTGCTAATGTTATAGAGAAAGAAACGGCAGGTCTTAGCTACGAGCTGGATATGTGTGGAGAAAGAGAGAGAGGAGTCAAAGACAACCACCAGATTGCGGGCCGAGGAAACAGTAAGGATTACAGAGTTCTCCACAGAGACTGAGAAAGGAGGAAGAGGAGGGGAGGTTTAGGGGGAAAGATAAGAAGTTCAGTCTTGGCCATGTTCAATTTGAAGCGGGGGTAAGACATCCAGGTAGCAATGTCAGAAGGGCAGGCAGAGATCCGGGTCTGGATTGCTGGAGAAATTTCAGGCATAGAGAGGTAGATCTGGGAGTCATCAGCATACAGATGGTACTGAAAGCCATGGGAAGAGATAAGTGCACCAAAGGACTAGGTATAGAGGGAGAAAAGGAGCGGACCCAAGACAGATCCTTGGGGTACACCAACTGGGAGTGGGGTAGCAGAGGAGAAGGAGTCACCAGAGCACACAGTGAAAGAGCGATGGGAGAGATAGGAGGAGAACCAGGATAGTACAGAGCCACTAAAACCAAGTGAGGACAGGGTATCGAGGAGAAGGTTGTGGTCAACAGTGTCAAAAGCAGCAGAGAGGTCAAGAAGGATGAGGACAGAGTAAAGGCCCTTGGATTTAGCCAGGAACAAGTCACTGGAGACTTTGGCAAGAGCCATTTCAGTAGAGTATAAAGGATGAAAGACAGACTGTAAGGGATCCACGAGGGCATGAGAGGAGTCGAGGCAGCGGTGGTGAACCACACTTTCAAGTAGTTTAGAAATGAAGGGAAGGAGAGAGATGGGTCGATAGTTAGAAGGACAGGTGGGATCAAGTGAGGGTTTCTTGAGGAGAGGTGTGACCACAGCATGCTTGAAGTCTGCAGGGACTGTTGCAGTGGAGAGCGATAGGCTGAGAATATGAGAGATAGAAGGGGTAACGGCGGAGGAGATGGGGCTTAGGAGATGGGTGGGGATAGGATCAGAGGAGCAGGTGGTGAGTTTGGAGGAAAACATAAGGTGTGCGGTTTCCTCTTCAGAGATCACAGGAAAGGAGGAGAGGGTAGCAGAGGTGGGGGGAGGGGAGAGTTGGGAGTGGAGAGGGGGAGGAGGGGAAGTAGCTGACTTTGTGGGGAATTGGAGGGTGATCTTGTGGATTTTGTCATGGAAATAGTCAGCCAGAGTTTGGGCAGAAAGGGAGGGAGGGATCAGAGGCGGAGGCACTTTGAGGAGAGAACTGAGAGTATTAAAGAGACGGCGAGGATCAGAGGCAAGACAGTTAGTCAGATGGACATAGTAGTCTTGTTTGGCAAGAGCTATGGCTGACTTGAAAGAGACAAGCATGAATTTGAAGTGTAGAAAGTAAGCATGGGAGCGGGATTTGAGCCAAGCACGCTCAGCAGAACGGGCACAGGAACGTAGACAGTGGGTAACGGATGAAAGCCAGGGCTGGGGTGCAGAACATCTCACAGGATGTGGGGTGGTTGGGGCGAGAGCATCCAGAGCCGAGGAGAGTGCAGCATTATAAGAAGTTACTGCCTCGTCAACAGACTTAGATGACATAGTGGAAGAAAGAGATGAAGAAATGGTGGAAGAGAGAGCCAAGGGATTAATATGAAGATTTCTAAATAGGTTGGAGGAGACAGGATGAGACTGAGGCAGCGGGTGATGAAGATTAAAGCTTAAAAGGTGATGGTAAGACAAGGGGAGAACTGAGCTACAGAAGTTTGATGGTAAGCAACTCGAGAAAAATATCAGGTCAAGGCAGTGGCCATGTTGGTGAATGGGGACAGTGGAACAAAGTTGGAGGTCAAACGAGGAGGTAAGGGAGAGGAGCTTTAAAGCATAAGGATCAGAGGGGTTATTGACGTGAATGTTAAAATCCCCAAGAATAAGAGTGGGGAAGGGGAATCCAGAAAGAAGGCAAGTCAAGAATCAAGGTCAGTGAGAAAGGTAGAAGCAGACTTATCAGGAGGACGATAAATAACAGCTACCCGGAGAGGAAGTGGAGTGAAAAGGTGGATGGAGTGGACTTCAAAGGAGAGAAAGGAGTGAGACTGAGGCAGTGGGAGGGGTTGGAATTGGCAAGAGGGAGAAAGTAGAAGCCCAACACCACCACCACGGCCAGTGGGACGAGGCATGTGGGAGAACTAATAGCCCCCATGACAGAGAGCAGCAGTAGATGCGGTATCATCAGGGAGGAGCCAGGTCTCAGTTAGAGCGAGAAGGTGTAGAGCATTAGAGATAAAGAGGTTATGAGTAAAAGCAAGTTTATTAGAGACAGTGTGTGCGTTCCACAAGGCACAAGAGAAAGGGAGAGTGGAAGGGGAAAGAATTGGGATATGGATAAGATTGGACATGTTACGTGAAGATCTCTTCTCAGAGTGAGACAGAAATCTGGGGACGGGGGGGGGGGTGGGGGGGGGCAGAATTGGGGTTGATATCTCCGGATGAGAGAAGGAGAAGGAGTAGCAGAGTACGGGGTAGAGAGGAGACAGTACAGTGGAAACGAGGGTGAGGTTGCCTTAGAGAGAAAGGAGATGGTTGAATGAGAGGGAGAGAGTGACGAAGCTCAAGAGCTGATGATAGGGTAGAAGGCAGGGTGGAGGAGGAAGTGAAAATGGCAAAGGTGGGACAAGGAGGGAAAGAGTGAAGGTGTTGGAAGGAGGGGAAACAGTTCGGGAGTATGAAGAAAAGGAAGACAATATGATGTGGAGCCATAGAAGAGGAACAGAGAAGGGCTATGCAGCAGATGTTAACTTACAAGCAATGAGGTAGGAGTGGATTGTACAGGCTATGCAGCAGATGTTAACTTACAAGCAATGAGGTAGCAATGGATTGTACAGGCTATGCAGCAGATGTTATCTTGCAAGCAATGAGGTAGCAATGGATTCTGTTACTGGTTCCACTAGAGGACAGCAACCTTGGGCCGGAAGGACTGGGGTTTCTAGTCCCACAGGTGCTCCTTGTGGTCTTGGGCAAGCCACTTAACCCTCCATAGCCCATGTTCCCTGTAAAATAGTTATCTCCAAGTTATAATACCCTGTTCAATGTAATTTCAGTTCGTTCAATGTAAACCGCACTGATGCAGAATAGCGCGGTATATAAGAGAATGTAAATAAAAAAAAAAAAATATGGGTGATTGTTGTGATGGGTTTACAGTCTGAGGAAGCAGTTCGTCACTGTGGAGCTCCACTGGGTGTTACGTGAAGGCTGTAGCTCTTATTGTGATCTTGTTCTGGTTTTGGTCCCCACCTAAGGGCCATGCCAAAGGGCCCTCTGGTGAGGCCCTCAGGCACAGGCACGCCAAGAGCGCTCACCTTTAAAGCTGGGGCTTGCTGCAGCCTGATTGGCCTTGGCGGGTGGACTGGGGAGGAGCATTCCCTTCTGCTCCACTCCCCGACACCGATCGGGTCCCAGTGTTGTGCAGCTGGTCTGTTCTTTCATGCCAAGAGCACTCACCTTTAAAGCTGGGGCTTGCTGCGGCCTGATTGACCTCGGCGGGTAGACTGGGGAGGAGCGTTCCCTTCTGCTCCACTCCCCGACACTGATCAGGTCCCGGTGGTGTGCAGCAGGTCTGTTCTTTCGCGCCAAGAGTGCTCACCTTTAAAGCTGGGGCTTGCTGCGGGCTGATTGGCCTTTGCCGGTGGACTGGGGAAGAATGTTCCTTTCTGCTCCACTCCCTGATGCCGATCGGGTCCCAGTGGTGTGCAGCCGGTCTGTTCTTTCGCGCCAAGAGCGCTCACCTTTAAAGCTGGGGCTTGCTGTGGCCTGATTGGCCTCAGCGGGTGGACTGGGGAGGAGCAATCCCTTCTGCTCCACTCCCTGATGCCAATTGGGTCCCGGTGGTGTGCAGCCGGTCTGTTCTTTTGCGCCAAGAGCGCTCACCTTTAAAGCTGGGGCTTGCTGTGGCCTGATTGGCCTCGGAGGGTGGACTGGGGAAGAATGTTCCTTTCTGCTCCACTCCCTGACGCCGATCGGGTCCTGGTGGTGTGCAGCTGGTCTGTTCCTTTGCGCCAAGAGCGCTCACCTTTAAAGCTGGGGCTTGCTGCGGCCTGCTTGGCCTCGGCGGATGGACTTGGGAGGAGCGTTCCCTTCTGCTCCACTCCCCGACGCCAATCGGGTCCTGGTGGTGTGCAGCAGGTCTGTTCTTTCGCGCCAAGCGTGCTCACCTTTAAAGCTGGGGCTTGTTGCGTCCTGATTGGCCTCGGCGGAGGGACTTGGGAGGAGCGTTCCCTTCTGCTCCAATCCCCGATGCCAATTGGGTCCCGGTGGTGTGCAGCCGGTCTGTTCTTTCGCGCCAAGAGCGCTCACCTTTAAAGCTGGGGCTTGCTGCGGCCTGATTGGCCTTAGCAGGTGGACTGGGGAGGAGCGTTCCCTTCTGCTCCACTCCCCGATGCCGATCGGGTCCCGGTGGTGTGCAGTTGGTCTGTTCTTTGGTGCCAAGAGCACTCACCTATAAAGCTGGAGCTTGCTGCGTCCTGATTGGTCTCGGCGGGTGGACTGGGGAGGAGCGTTTCCTTCTGCTCCATTCCCCGATGCCGATCAGGTCCCGGGGTGTGCAGCCGGTCTGAGCGAGTGCTATGTGCACTCGCAGCATGGTACAGCACCGGTGTGAGCTGCAGTGCTGTGTGGGGATAGATTGGAGGTGTGGTTGGTGGGGAGACCATGCTAATATGCCATATGGCCTGTAGATCAGGTACACTCAGATATGGGTATGGAGTTGTTACTCAGTATTGGCATCCTAGGCAGACCACACTCCCTTGTCCCCTAAGACCTTGGTGAGTCTGCACTGTTGCTGTGAATGGCTTACCTTTGCTGCCCTCCAGACAGTACAACCTTCATATGTTTTGCCATGTTGCTGTTTAGGTACTGGAAACAGTTGCTATGCAGTTCTAGAGTACCTATGGTATCCATAGTCCCCAATTTGACATAGCATACTGAGATGGTGATGAGCACATTATGCCCTCCTGACAGAGTGGCCATACCCTCCCACCCAAGACACTGGTGATCTCTCCATGACATAGCAAGTAATTCCTGCCATCCCTATGGTCCAACATGCATAGCCTTTGCAAGACCCAATGTGGCCAATGTTCTGTAGAGGTGACTGGGGGCCTGTTTCTGGTGAAAGTGGCAGCACCACCTCTGCCACATCATTGCTTATCATCATCAATATAGTCAGTTTTGCCACTTCTGTCACCCATGGGTGGCTGTGCTGCACAAGGCATGTCACAGCAAATAGGAAAGGCATCAAAGGTTAGGCCTTCTCAATCTTCAGATGAGACAGCTATGATAGAGGTCCATGATATAATTTATGGGGTGGAAGAGGTAAATGTAGATCAGTTGTTTATGCCATCAAGATGTCGGGGACAAGGGGAGACACAATGAAGTGACAATGTAGGCACTTAAGACTACTAAGAGAAAATTTTGGTCTTACTCAATGCATTATGAAACTCTGCTGTTCGTTAATCGAGGATGTAGTAAAAGCTGTTACTGTAGCTGGATGTCAAACAGGTTTGGACAATATCCTGGAGGAGAGGTCCCTAAACCAATATTTAAGAGGACATGGGGATTCCAGGGCTTGCCCTGGGACTTACATTGTGGAAACTGTGTGCCTTTCTCAGATGATGGCAGGTACTTGTGACTTATCTTGGCCATTGTTGGAAACAGGATACTGGGCCTGATGGGCCTTGGTCAGACCCAGTATGGCCTTTCCTATGTTCCTTTGTTCTTATGCCCTCACGTGGCTGCAACACTCTTCCTTCCCCAGCATTTCCAGGGGCGGTTTCTCCAAATGAGTTAGTTTTATGCATACCATGACAGTCTTGAACCTCACTTCTAACCCAGGGTATGTGGAGTATGATCTTAGTCTCTCAAATTTACTGCTAATGCTTGGCATAGTACTTCAATCGTGCCAAAGAGAGCCTCCTGCTGGGGTTCGTAAGATGTAACATGTATGGGTAGTTTGTCAAGATGTGCTTGAAAATTCTTCTTTATCAAGCCCAATATGATGGAAAATATTTCTGCATCTTTCTGCTACATTTTCTTGGTCTCTGACTGCATTGCTTGGTATTTCCATGTGAATCATATCATGTACACCACCTTGGCCTGTGTGTGCAACATACTATGTGTGCATATCCAGGCCCCAACAACGTCCCAGCACCCCACACATGCCATGACCTGCTAAGTGCAACCCACAATCAGTGATATCTATGTGGCAACCACCCACATATGCTGCTGGCGACAATGATGACATCATGAGGTAGAAAAACAGAATGTTTATTTTTTACAGGACAGCACATGAACAAATAAAATCTTACACATCTGTCTACTTAGCCCTTCGAACACAACCCCCAAAATATTCTCATCTCCCACACCCATGCCTCTATGGGCCAAGGGGACCCTCCCTGTTGCTCTGCAGAGCCTGTACAATGGCCTGTAGGCCTCTGCAGATTGCCCCTCCAGACTCCATCACTGCCTCCCTCAGGAGGTGCAGTTCCTCCGCTACACCTGCCATGATGGCCACTTACTCTTGAAAGGGGTCTGGTGAGAGGGCCGGGCCTGAGTCTGGCAGGGCCATTTCTTGCTCATGCTCAGGTCAGCAGACCTGGGTGTCTGCATTGCCTCCAACTGCAGCTGTATTGACCCCTGAGAGTGATGGATGGCATGAATGGAGAGCCAACTTCAGCTTGGGGGTAGGAGGCACTGCAGACACCCCCGGCTCCCCTTATTCTCCTCTTTTATGGCCATTGCTGACCTCCAGGTCCCTGACACACCTGGTGGCTCATTAGATGCTTCTACAACCCCCTGGCCATAACCCTCATCCCCAAAATATAGCACCCCATCCCCTGGGCTAACAGGGGACAGTAGCTCCTCCTTCTCCTCCATCTCTGCCTCCTCCTCATTGCTGTCCTTTTTCTTCTTCTCCTGCTCAGGCTCTTCAGCCCCTTGCCCTGCTGCCTGTGGGACCCCCTCCAAGGCCTTATTTCCCTCCCTCTCGGAGGTGCTGCTGGGGATGGTTGTGCTTCAGCCAGGCCTGGGCCTGGTTGTGGGGGCTGGTGCCATGACTGGTGCTCCTGCAGGTGCTCAACCCATCTGCCTTGCTGTGTCATCCTAGTCCAAAGAGAGGGATGGTCCATAACATGGGTGCAACATCATATTTACAGGAGATGGACAGAGTAGATACATGGACACATACACACACACACGCACTACCTACTGAGCATGCATACTCCTTGTTTCCCCAACATGACCACACATGTGCTCCTCCATGACCTGCAGATATGTCCCCCAGACATGCTGCTGTGTGAGTCATGGGTGCGCTATCATACTCACTGATCTCCCATGGTTGGCTTGGTGGGCAGGTATGGTCAGCATGTAATGGTGCACTGCTTAGGATGTATGCTTCTGCATGATGATTCCACTGAGTGCATCATACAGATGTGGTCTCTAGTGGGTGTTGTTATAGCTTACAAATCTGCCTCTTACTTTTCAACCATTGTAATGGGCCCTCAGCACCACTCAGCACGGTGTTTACATGGGTTTCTGTCTGTCTACCTCTGCTCAATGACATCACAACAGCCCCTGGGGATACAACTGCCACCATGACTGTGGTGCATCTGAAATAGCTGTCTGAAATAGCTTGCATAGCACTATAGGTATTCTGCAGGCTCATGGGTCCATGTAGGAGGCATGCACTCAAACTGACAGCACTCGCCGTGTGGACCTCTCTGCAGACAGATCTCAGTGCCATGTACATGCAAAGATTACTTAGTTGCTCTCAATCACCACTATGTGTCTGCTGACACATGTGGTAGACCCATGAGCCTGCAGAATACCTATAGTGCTATGCAAGCTATATATCTGATGTTATGTACATGTGTAGGCCTTCCATTCTGTCATAGGTGTCATTCCTGGTGGCAAGTAGAGACTACTATGTGCCTCACTTACCTGCATCTGCAGTGACTTCCTCCTTAAGGCACTGTATCAGTTCAGGCCTCTGCCGCATCGTCCTGAAGCAACACGTCAGTGCCTTCAGAGGTTAAGGATCAGATTAGAACCCTTTACACCTACATTTACCCACCAGTATAATCACATACACAGTTGTTTACAGCTGACCTGGGCACCCTAGCAGCAGGGGCATGTGCATCCATTCTCTGGGGGAAATTCACCATATTTGTCAGTTGTTATTTATTTATTTATTTAACTGGGTTTTTTTTTTATACCGCTTTATCTTTTTAATGTTATACCTTTGGGTACCCTGTATCAGGGTTCCCACATACCCCTGTGTCAATGTGGCATTATGGTTGCGCTCACAAATCGGTCCATGTACAGGTGCTATAGAATGCTTCCAGCTCCTGTGACAACGGGGAAGACTTTTGCCCCAGGCAACTCATATGTTGCAGCTCTCTATGTATCACATTAGTTTATGGCACTAAATGTGGGGTATTAAGGATACTACATAGTAGCTCTCACTAGCATCCCGACGTTGTTCTTAGTCTTTTCCAGTCCTTGACCCTGCATCTGCTTCCTCAGATACCTGTGTTCCCTGTCTGGAGACTCCTAGGCCAATGTCCCTTCTGCACCTGCCCCCTGGCCCATACACCCTGCTATGTGCCTCCACTTTCTATACCCTGTCACTTCCTTACCATTTCCAACCCTACACCCCACTCTGTCCCATCTGGTCTCATCCATGCAGGATGACATCATCCCCCTCACTCTGCTGCCCTGGCCCTTCTTCCCTCTCACTCTCTCTAAATCCCTTGTAATCCCTCTATTGTCCCCACTCTTTCTGTACCTTCCTCTTGTGACACCACTCACTCTCAGAGCATTCAGCCATGGTTTGTAATTTGCAATAGCTTTCGGTTGTAGGTGTGTTATTGTTGCACAGAGCCTTCTTACTGATGCTGTACACAATTCACAGCTGCACAAGATGTGGTGATATGTGGGAAACAGGGGGGCCTAGGTGTGGACATGCTGGGGAATCCACATATGTTAAATTTAATGTTCTCCAAATGTTGATTGCCAGTGGCTATAATGTCTCCTGGAGGCTGGGCAGTTTCAGCAGATCACAGGCTAAGAGCTACAACAACTACAATTTATCTAACATTTCTTATATACCGTCTTTCATGATATCAAAGCACATCCACAACAAGCAACACCTTAAACGGGCCCCAAAAGCTATTACAGTTCCCCTGCTGTGGTGATTTACCTGTGGCCCATGCATTTGCAAGACATCCTCTACCAGGGGGAGCTCTTGTGTCCTCTTATATGATGTCTGAAGCTGCAAACTGTTACAGGCAACCTGGAATAGCAGGGATCTGCATTATGAAGTGTGGAACCTGTCAGTCAAGGACCAGACACATGGTGCTGATTCTAGCATGTGCCATGAACCATCTTCACTTTTTGCATGTGCAGTCCCATAGCTAGGCCTGTGGCAGTGTGTGGCAGTGTGTAATCTATGACCTGCTGCTCTGCCCATACTGCCACTCTCATCCCTGGCCCTATATAACCCATTGACTACTCACCTCCACAGCTGGAGCTGATCCCCCTGCATATGGCTATTGATAGGTGCAGGTTGATCCTACGGTGGCTCCTTGTGTACATCACCCCCTCGGACCTCAGCACCATTGGCTAAGGCCTCTGCTTCACACGGGGCTGAAATTTACAGTACGCCCAGCCAGAGGGAGCTCCTGTACTGCCAGTACGTGGAAGGTCATAACCGGGCATGGGAAGATACAGTACATGGGTGGGTGCCACAAAACCCAGGTAACTGCTCATAACTGGGCAACATCTCACTGTACACACCTTACCCATATACAGCGGGATATTACATTTTTTTATTTATGGATTTTAGAAGAATACTTGCAAAAGCAAATACAAAGAAAAAGAAAAAAGAAAAAAGAAAAAAATCAAAAATAAGAAAACCTACACATCAAATTTAGCTCAAATCACGGTGAGAATAAAACAGAGAAACTGGGGAAAACCCCCACAAAAAGGAAATAAGGAAAACAATTTCCAAACTTACTGCTCTAATACATTAATCCCACTATCCATATACTAATCCCCTAAACCAGGGGTCTGCAACCTTTAAGACGTAAAGAGCCATTTGGACCCGTTTCCGAAGGGAAAAAAAAAACTGGGAGCCGCAAAACCATTGCGACATTTAAAACAAATCTAACACTGCATATATTGTTTCTTACCTTAATGCTATATACGACCCCCTACTTTTCCTGTTAAAATATAGGTGTTTGGCCTATACTCGCCGTATAAGACTACCCCTCTTCCTTCACACACCAAAAAAAAAAGCGCCAGAAAATATCACAACAACAAGTAACAATATTTGATTTCAAAATTATGATGATTTTGTAGTCAAATCACTAATATGAAATAAAATTATTTTTTCTACCTTTGTTGTCTGACCAATTTATTCTTTGATCATGCTGGTCCCGATCTGAGGCTTCTGCTTTCCTGTCTTCTCTTAGCTCTCTTTCTGTGGTCTATGGTCCATCTGCCATTTCTTATCTCTTCTTTCGTTTTCTTCACTTCTTTCCATCAGCCTATTTCCAGTCCCAGTAACCCTCCCCAATATCAGCCCCTTTCCAGTCCTCACTCCCAGTACCTTCCAGTGCTAATCCCCCCTCAACCCCATTACCAGTGCTAGCCTCCCCTAATCAGCCCAATACCAGTCCTACCCCCCCATCAGCTCATTACCAGTCCTAGCCTCCCCTAATCAGCTCATTTCCAGTGCTCGTCCCTCACCCCCATTACCAGTGCTCCATCCCTCCATGTCAGCCCCCTCCCTCCCTCCATCCATATCAGCTCCCTCCCTCCATGTCAGCCCCCTCCATCCCTCCATGTCAGCCCCCCTCCCTCAATCCATATCAGCTCCCTCCCTCCATGTCAGCCCCCTCCATACCTCCATGTCAGCCCCCCTCCCTCCATCCATATCAGCTCCCTCCCTCCATGTCAGCCCCCCTCCCTCCATCCATCCATATCAGCTCCCTCCCTCCATGTCAGCCCCCCTCCCTCCATCCATCCATATCAGCTCCCTCCCTCCATATCTGCTCCCTCCCTCCATGTCAGCCCCCCGCCCGCCCTCCATTCATATCGGCGCCCGCCCGCCATGTCAGCCCCTCCCTCCATGTCAGCCCCCCTCCCTCCATCCATCCATATCTGCTCCCTCCCTCCATGTCAGCCCCCCTCCCTCCATGTCAGCCCCCCTCCCTCCATCCATCCATATCTGCTCCCTCCCTCCATGTCAGCCCCCCTCCCTCCATCCATCTCAGCTCCCTCCCTCCATGTCAGCCCCCTCCATCCCTCCATGTCAGCCCCCTCCATCCATCCATATCTGCTCCCTCCCTGTCAGCTCCCTCCCTTCTTCTGCAGCCGCGGCTCTCTGCCTCTTAGGGAACCGCGGCTGTGCTTTTAAAATCATCTCGGAGCCCTTCCTGTCTTGACGGGCTCCGTGCAGCATTGTCCCGCCTCCAAAGGAAGTGGTAAACAACTTCCTTTAGAGGCGGGACAATGCTGCACGGAGCCCGTCAAGACAGGAAGGGCTCCGAGATGATTTTAAAAGCACAGCCGCGGTTCCCTAAGAGGCAGGGAACCGCGGCTGCAGAAGAAGGGAGGGAGCCCATAACGCCATAAATACCGGGCGGGCAGTGTGCTCCGGAGCCGCGGCAAAGGTGAGAAAGAGCCGCATGCGGCTCCGGAGCCGCGGGTTGCCGACCCCTGCCCTAAACCAACCCAGCTCTCTTTACTCAGCAGAAAAGTCTCCAACTGTCCAGAATCCAGAAAAAGATATCGAGTACCCTGAAACATAATAAAACATTTGCAGGAATAACGCAGAAAGAAAGACGCTCCCAAAGCTACAACCCTGGGTTTCAGAGCTAGAAAAACCCTTCTCAGCTGCATGGCTCTGGAAACATCTGGAAAAAAGTTGAACTTTAGCACCACAAAACACTTTTTCTTTATTTTTAAAGTAATTTTTAAAAATTGTTTTATCCTGATTACTAACTAAAGTGATCACCAAAGTAGCTCTGGTGGAGATACTGTCTTGTGTGTCCTCAAGAAATTTAGTTAAATCAAAATCCGGCTGCAATTGTAACACATCATAGTCATCTGAGGACCCAGCTGACAGACTCCTACCAGTAAGGTAATAAGATTTAGCAACCTCTATTGAATCACTATTAGACAAAAGCAGAATTTCCTTAAGATATTTACTGTACGTAATAACACATCTGCTGAAAACAAACTATGACAAGGAAAATTTAGCAAACACTTTTTGCCCTCTCAAGAGATTCTAACATGATGTATCACAATACTGTCCTAAACAGTGGAGGTATTTACTGCCTGTAAGGTAGAGTATTGGGTCTCACACCTAAGAACTGAATCTGTCTGTTCCTCCACAGCCCCCAGCCTACCCACAGTCTCCTGAGAGAATATGTTTCTCTGGATTCTGAACAGTTGGAGACTTTTCTGCTGAGTAAGGAGAGCCGGGTTGGTTTAGGGCAGCGATGGCGAACCTATGGCACGCGTGCCAGCTGTGGCACGCGAAGGCCTTGCAGCTGGCACGCGTGAAGGTCCGCAAAAAAAGAAAAAGCGGGCTCTGGCTGCTGCCGCGGAAGCGGCAGCATGCAGTGTCCCGCGGGGCCCCCTCCGCCCGCTAAGCCCCTCTGCAAGGGCTTTCAGATTCGCGAGGGAGACAGCGTCTCCCTCGCGTCTCTGTTAAGCCCGCAGGGGTTAATGGGAAATTTCCCATCAGCCCCTTTAGACGCGAGGGACTGATGGGAAATTTCCCATTAGCCCCTGCGGGCTTAACAGAGACGCGAGGGAGACGCTGTCTCCCTCGCGAATCTGAAAGCCCTTGCAGAGGGGCTTAGCGGGCGGAGGGGGCCCCGCGGGACACTGCATGCTGCCGCGTCCGCGGCAGCAGCTAGAGCCCGCTTTTTCTGTTTTTAAATTTGCCGGGGGGGGGGGGGGGTTAGGACTGCTAATGGGCTAGGGGGGGGGGTTGGACAGCTAATGGGGTGGGGGGGTTAGGACTGCTAATGGGCTAGGAGGGGGGGGGGGTAAGGACTGCTAAGGGGCGAGGGGGGGTTAGGACTGCTAATGGGCTGTGGGCTGATGGGGGCTGTCTGGAAATGGGGTGATGGGGGGTTCGGACTGGTAATGGGCTATGGGGGGGGTTAGGACTGCTAATGGCCTAGAGAGGGGGGGTAAGGAATGCAAATGGGGTAGGGGGGGTTGAGGACTGCTAATGGGCTGGGGGGTTAGGACTGCTAATGGGCTAGGGGGGGTTAGGACTGCTAATGGGCTAGGAGGGGGGGGGTTAGGACTGCTAATGGGCTAGGAGGGGGGGTTAGGACTGCTAATGGGCTAGGGGGGGTTAGGACTGCTAATGGGCTGGGGGGGGTTAAGGCTGCTAATTTGCTAGGAGGGGGGGTGGGGACTGCTACTGGGCTAGGGGGGGTTAGGACTGCTAATGGGCTGTGGGCTGATGGGGGCTGTCTGGAAATGGGGTGATGGGGGTTAGGACTGGTAATGGGCTATGGGGGGGGGTTAGGACTGCTAATGGGCTAGAGAGGGGGGGTTAGGACTGCTAATGGGCTAGGGGGGGGGTTAGGACTGCTAATGGGCTGATGGGGAGGGGTTAGGACTTGAGGTGGGCTGTTGGGTGGGGTTAGGACTGGAAATGGGCTGATGGGGGGTTAACACTGGAGGTGGTCTGATGGGGTTAGGACTGGTAATGGGCTATGGGGGGGTTTAGGACTGATAATGGGCTATGGGGGGGCTGGGACAAGAAATGGGCTGATGGGGAGGGGTTAGGACTTGAGGTGGGCTGATGGGGTTAGGACTGGTAATGGACTGTGGGCTGATGGGGGGGTTAGGACTGGCAATGGGCTATGGGGGGCTGACTGGAAGTGGGGGGTTAGGACTGGTAATGGGTTATAGGGGGGGGCTTAAACTGAAAATGGGGTGATGGGGGGTTAGGACTGGAAGTGGGTTGATGAGGGGGGGATAGGACTGGTATTGGGTTGGGGGGCTGCTAGGACTGGAAATGGGCTGATGCAGGGACTAGAAGGGAATGGATGCTGGGTGAGGCTGGAACTAGAAGGGAGCTGGTGTTGGGGGAGGATTAGAATGGGATGGGGCTGGGAGAGTAAAATGGAGAGGGGAAAAATATTTTGTGTGGGAGGGATAAAAAATCTACAATTGGCCGGGTATTGGGAGAGTAAGTGGGGATTGAGGATGGAGGGGTAAATTTTGAGTAGATGAAATAGGAATGAGGAAAGAGCCAAAGGAGAAAGATTAGTATGTTAAAGCAGATGTAGAGAGAGAATGGAAAAAAAAACCAAGAAGACAGAAGAAAGGACAAATGGACAGCAGATGGAGAGTTAGCAGAAGACACGAAGAAGAAACCAGAAGAAAGTGGCTGGAACAATTGCAACTGAAAAAAAATGCACAAAAGGTAGAAAAATATCTCTTTATTTTGAATTTATTAACTGGAATATGTCAGCTCTGGGAAATGTGCATCATTAATTTTTGCGCTTTGTTTAGTACAAGAGGAAATTAATATATAGTTTTATTTCTACAGTGTTGTTGTATATTCCAAGTTTGGCTTTTGGGGTTCCCAGTTTAATTATTGTCTTCCTGTTTCTAAATTGTGATTCCTTGTTTGGTGATGGTCTGTTCTGCATGTGTAACTGAGCTGAGGTATTCTGTTTATATAATTCCTATTTGACATTGCCACTTGTTCTTTCCCCAGTAGGTCATGTATTGTTGTTCTCTGAGATGTATTGGTTTAATATTTGCAGTGTTGCCTTTTGATAGGTAGAGTATGGTGCTTTGTGAGTCCTGGTAGTGCTGTTAGGATACGGCGGGTTTGCTATGGGTTCTAAATGGGCAGCGTTTGTAGTAGTTCCTAATGTGCCTGGCGGTTGGTACTGGATTATAGTAATGTAGAAACCTTTTAGTCTTTCTTTATCCATATACTCATTAAGAGGCATGTTTACTAAAAGTTAGTGTATGGTAACATTATGCAAATATTTATGCAAATGAAGCACCTTATGCAAATGGGGCTTTAATTGACGTGCTGGCACTTTGAGGAAATTCTTTGGTTTTGTGCGGCAGTTTGGGCACTCGGGCTCAAAAAGGTTAGCCATCACTGGTTTAGGGGATTAGTATATGGATAGTGGGATTAATGTATTAGAGCAGTAAGTTTGGAAATTCTTTTCCTTATTTCCTTTTTGTGGGGGTGTTTCCCAGTTTCTATGTTTATCTATTCTTACCGTGATATTGCATTCTGGGCCTCTTTCTGAGCGGCTCCACCCGTGCGCCACTGACTATTCCGCTTACTTGTGTTTTCATCCCTGCACAGTTATGACTTTCTCTCTGTGCCCTGCACGGGTTATGGAGCGATATTCATGTGAGACTCATTGTGCATGTACTGTATAACGAATATCTCCACTTGTGGTCTACCTGTGTAGGCAGATTTGGCTGCTGGGTGACATTGATCAATAGCCACCCATATTCTATCCTTGCCTGCATGTACGCTGCCTGAGTCATGATTTGTGTCCCTTTTCTGAGGGGGGATTTTTAGCCGGTTAGTGACTTCTTCGGTGGCTCGTGCAATATTGGGTCCTACTTGGCTTTGTCCTACGTGTTATGGACTCGGTCATCTGTTGAAACCACTTCGACCCTCATGATAATTTTTGAGCTTGTTAAATCTATTTTTTGAGTTGAATATGCTTTACTGTTGTTAATCTGCAGACAGCTATTTTGAGATTACTTGACTGGCTACTGATAGCTATTGGTAATTATGTTTGATGTTGCTGATTTTGAGTATGTGTTTTTACTGTATAGGAATGCTATATTGTACTCTTGCCTTGACTTAGATAAAGTGGGTAACAAATATTTTAAATAAATAAAATACTTTTGCACAGAAAGAGTGGTGGATGCCTGCAATGTCCTTCCAGAGGCGATGGTGGGAAAAAATTGTGGTGGAATTCAAAAAGGCATGGGACATAGAGGATCTCTATATAGTAGGAGGATGTGATAAAATCAAACTTGTCTGCACAGCCAGAGGCCCTGGACTATTCGCAGAAAAAATAGCAAGCTGAGTGGCACAGCTGCGATGGTTGTGCCTGTGAAGGGATCCTCCTGCATGGCTGGAGACATGACTGGTTGCAGAAAGAATAACACACTGTGTGGCATAGCTAAGATAGTTTTGCCTGTGGTTGGGCTTTCTTACTGTATGATGGGAGGCTCTGGACTTGCCTCTAAACTGATTGCATAGAGAATAACAGCCTTGCTGGTCCCATGGTGGGCTGAAAATTTAATCAAGTGCAATATGTTGGGGATTGTTAAAAACCAAAGGCATGAGGAAAGTACCCTGTACTGCATGGCAGGTACAACCCCCCTCCCCCCTCCCAAAAAAAAAGATTGGGGAAAGTAACTTGCACTGCACCATGTCACCACGTGGCCAGCCCTCCGCCTAGGGCGCAGAGGGTTGGTCTGCCATGATAATCCTCTATTCAGAAAGTGAGACTACAACTGTGGCTCTTGCAAGGCCTCTTGGGAGTTGTAGTCCCTTTTTTAGCTCTCTGATAAAGAAGCAATTGTAGTCCGAGTGTTTAAGGCAAAATGACAAGGATTTATTCCCCTCACAAATAGAACTTTGGTGCAGAACAAAAATAGGACAGTCTCCAGGAGTTTAGCATGAGGCTTATATACAATAACTAAGGTAATTGCTTATTTACTCTCTGGTTCCAAAACATGTAGTGCTCGTTGCAAGTACAAAATGGAAAAACAAAACAGCTTCTTACGGCAAAGAAAAATAGTTCCTATTTCTTTGCTGTTTTTCAGCACTTTTACTTCAAGGTTTAACACAGTAACTCAATGTTGTCAGCCAAACAAAGCATGCAATCCATTTGCATATCTGCTACTTCATCAACATTAGAGTCTATTTGCATATCTTCTGTCTTAGGACTAACAGCGTTTGACTGCAAACTGTTACTATGGGATTTAAGATAACTTCCCTCTGTAAACTCAGGTGTTTGCCCTTTCCACAACTCAAAACAGCACGGGTTTAAAATACCTGTTGCTCTGGAGTTTTTTATTTGGCTCTCCTCTAATTCTTGGTAGCTATGAGGAAATACATTTGTGCTGGGCTCCCACCTGTGCAAACTCTGAAGGCTTCCTGCTGACTGAAGGGCTCCCTGCTCTCTCCATTCCAGCCAGTTCCTGGTCACAGGGCGTGCCTTCCCTCCTCCTAGCCTGCTGGCTTTTCTCCCAGACCTGTAGGTAGTTTCTTTACCCGGTATCCAACTCTCAGGAGTTTCTGAGCCTCTCCAAGCCCGTCTTACGGAGGTCTCTCCTCTCCTCTCTCCTGTCTTTGCTGTCCAGGACTCCTCTTTCTCCTCCTTTCCTTCCTTGTGTGGCTTCTTTTCCTTCTCGGCCACAACTCCAACTTTCTCGGCTGCTACGGCTCCAAATGCCATCTGAACTGAAATTACCACTCCAGCCTGCACTCCAGCCTCCTCTCCAGCTTCCTTTCTCTCCTGCTTCTCCTCTCTCCTTCCTGGGAGCTAATGACGAGGTTTTATAATTCTGTTCCCCTGGGCTTGGCTCTGCTCTCAACCTGAACAGGTGTGATTGATCAAGCTCCAGGCTTGCTGCTACGTCAGAGCTTGGGCGTGTCAGCTCAGCTCCTGTCTTTCTCTGTTTACCTTTTCTTTGTAAACAGTGAGCCATGTGTTCTAGCTGCCTGTCAGTTTTAAAGGTGGAATCTTCCTTTCTCTCTATTTCCATGGGCTCCGTAGGGGTCTCTACATCACATATCCCCCCCCCTTAAGATATTACGGGCTGGCGAACCCACCCTCGCACAGCTCGTAATCCGTGATAACGCATCGGTATTAAGATGTAGCCTTCCTTCCCTGTGTTGTACTGAGAAATTGAAGGCTTGTAACGCTAGATGCCACTGAGTCAGACGAGCATTATGGTTTTTCATGTGGCTCAACCACTTTAGGGGTGCATGGTCCGTGATTAATAGAAAGTTGCGTCCTGTGAGGTAAAACCTCAGGGCCTCTACTGCCCATTTAATGGCCAAACACTCCTTCTCGATTGTAGAGTAGTTACACTCCGCTTTGGACAACTTTCGGCTGAGGTACATAATGGGGTGCTCAGTACCCTCAAACTCCTGTGACAGGACTGCCCCCAATCCGGTTTCTGACGCGTCTGTTTGGACCATGAAGGGTAACCTGAAGTCTACTCCATGTAGCACCGGGGCCTTACAGAGCTTCCCTTTCAACAATATGAACATCTTCTCAGCCTCCGGGGTCCATTTTAAATTATTTGGAGCATTTTTCCTCAGCATATCTGTAAAAATGGCGCTCTCCTTGGCGAAGCGAGGGATGAATCGTCGATAATAGCCTATGAGGCCCAGGAAACGTCTTAGCTGTTTCTTGTTCGCTGGTCTGGGGAAATTCTTCACGCTATCTATCTTACTGAGCAGGGGCTTGACCATACCTTTTCCCACCATATGGCTGAGGTACTTCACTTCTTCACCCACAAATAGGCACTTCCCTGGATTCAACGTTAGCCCTGCCCGTCGCATGGCTCTGAGGACGGCTTCTATCCTGGGCAAGTGTTGGGCCCAGCTGGTGCTGTGTATAATGATATCATCCATGTACGCTACCGCGTACTCCTGGTGGGGCCGTAAAACATGGTCGACTAGCCTCTGGCATGTTGCCGCAGCTCCATGTAAGCCAAAAGGCATCCTACAGAATTGGAATAAACCTATGGGCGTACTAAAGGTAGTCTTCATCCTTGACTCGCAGGTTAGTGGTATCTGCCAGTAGCCTTTTGTCATGTTGAGCGTGGTTAGATACCGTGCCTGACCCAGCCGGTCTAACAACTCCTCAATACGGGGCATGGGATAGGCGTCAAACTTGTTGTTCACTTGCCTAAAGTCAATACAAAAACGAAGGGTCCCATCTGGCTTTGGTACGAGGATGATGGGGCTACACCAAGGACTTTTTGACTCCTCTATAATGCCCATGTTAAGCATCTCTCGCACCTGGGTCACGACCTCCTTCTTTCTGGCCTCAGGTAGTCTATAAGGCCGTTGCCTAATCACCTTCCCTGGTGGGGTGATAATCTCATGTACCACCAAATTGGTCTCTCCCGGTACCGGTGTCAAGACATCTGTGAATTTGGCCAGCACCCTAGCTAATTCCTGCCTCTGCTGAAAGGATAGCTCTGCGCCTATTCTCGGCTCCGGGTTCCCTTTACAGTCCGCCAGCTGAGGACCTAGGTCTTCCTACACTCTTTATTCAGAAGTGGTGGTCAGGCCCTTCACTTCGCTCCACCCCGTGGACCCAAATCCCCCGGCTCCCTGACTCGTAGGGGACAGCAAAGGTACCTCTTCCAAGGAGGGGAATCTGACGCGTTCGCAGATAAGTTGAACCACTCTATCACCCCTCTTCACTCTAAAATCTTCGTTCCCAAAATTAAAAAGTAGTACTTTGACTACCCCCCTGTAGTCAGGATCTATAACTCCTGCGCCTACATCAATAAAGTATTTGGAAGCTAAACCTGAGCGTGGTGCTATTCGGCCGTTACAGCCCATAGGCATTTGCATTTGTAAGCCGGTGTCAATCAAGGCCTTCCCTTGTTTTGGAATCACGCCCTCTTCAGCACTGAATAAATCATAGCCAGCAGCTGCGGTCGAGGCTCTCTGCGGGCTCTGCACCTTAGCAGATACTTTGCAGAATCTCAGGACAAATTTTTGTTTAACTGGTGGTATAACTTCTAAGGGCTCCTTTGACCCCAAACCTGTCTTTCGGGGCTTTCCAAATAGGGGACTAGGAATGGTTGTTGCTAGGGCTTCTACCCTCGGATCATTCGACTGTCCTGTCCTTTTCCTGGTCTTCTTAGAGGGGGCGTTAATCAGGTCCTCAGGTGTAGGGAGCTCTTCCAGAGCCTCTTCTACCTGTCCACACTCATCCTCTGGGGGTTCATCCTTCTCTTCAGGGAGTTCATCTCTCTCTACAGGGGGTTCAACTCTCATTTCTGAGGTTCCTGCCTGGGACCTAGTAGAGACCATGCCTGTCTTGGTATGTAGGCCCTTCTCCATTCCTCTACTAAACTGAGGCCAATCCCTACCCAGTACTATATCATGGGGAAGCTTAGGGACTACGGATACTAGAACCTCTTTTTGTGTTCCTAATCCCTTCACTGAGAGCTTATACAATGGATAGAAGGAGGATGCACCATGTACGCAGCGGATTTTAACTCTGCCTTCTGGTCGGCTCAGTACTGACCCAATGCGGGCTTCTATTGCCTGCCAGAACTTCTTTGAGACCATGCTCTGGTCAGCACCTGAGTCGAGCAATGCACTGGCCAAAACACCATTAACTTCCACATTTAACAGAAAACCTTCTTGTACCTGTTTTGCCTTGGCCGTTATCAGTGCTGTTCACATTACACAGTTTCTTTGTAAATGACCTGCTTTTCCACACTTATAACATTTACCTTTTTCCCATTTCCATTCTGGCTTTGGCAAACAAGTGGATACACCTTTCACATTGGTTCCTAGTTCCTTTTCTGCCTTTCCAAAGTTTGCCGACCCAGATACCCGCAGAGCGCCTCCTTTTGGCTTACCAGCCAACTCTGCCTCCAAATAACGCTCGGTAAGGAGGGCTGCTTCTGCTGTGATCTGGCAACTTTGCAAAATTAAAAAGGATCTTATCTCTTGGGGAACCACCTCCATGAATTGTTCCAAGACAATAGTGTCTACCACAGACTCGAGCCATTTCCATGCTAAGCTCCTTATCCTATGGAACAAGGCTTTGGGTGTTTCATTAGGTCTTAGCCTAGTATCCCTTAACATTCGTCTATAGACCAGGGGTGTTAATCCCAATCTATCCCTGATAGTCGCAAGAGCAGCGGGCATGGCTTTATAGGCAGCTAAGGCCTCTCCCGTTAGGGATGTAGCGAGCCTTACCGCCCATTGGTCTGGCGGCCATTTTACAGTAAGTGCAATTCTTTCAAAGGCTTCAATGAAGTCATCTATATCATCATCTACCGTCAGCTGTCCACAAGTTAAAGCTCCACCGTCTTGTGGTCCTACCACACAAGTAGGTGAGAGTTGTGCTTGTCCCGTCGCCTTCTGACCGGCCAGCAAAGCCTCTATCAAGTCCACGATGGGTTTTTGCTGGACCTGCATGGCTGCAGCAGCTTGCTCCTGGGTGTGCTGGGCCATCTCCCTTTGTTTTTCAAATTGGTTGGCCATCCAGCGTAGAACGTCTTGTGGCTCCATCTTCAGGACTTTTTTTTTTCTGCAGAGAGGGAAAAAAAAGAAAGAAAGGCCCACCCAAGTGCGGCACAACAAAGGAACAGATTTTTTTGGCCTTTCCCATAGTAGCAGAATCACGATAACACCTTACATGAATAAACATGAAAAATTTGCCAGGAAAAACTTCTGCTTTGCCTATTTTATACCCGATATAAAACAGATTCTCTGTTCAAATTCCAAAAACTTAAAGGCTGCAGAGCAGGGTCTCGGAGGCCGCCGTTAACCAGTGGCTCGGCCCGGCGCGGGTCTCTGCCGTTAGGGCAGAAGCGGCGGGGGGGGGTGGGGGGGTGCGCGTGTGGAGGCAAGCGGGCACTAAGGGATGCCTGGGCATTATTTGAAATGATTGGCTCTGCCGCGGGGACACGCGCGGCAAGAGCCAATCATGAGAGGGAATCGGGCCATGTGCTGGGGCAGCCGGAATGCGCCTTCAGCACATGGCCGAAGAGCAGAGCGGGGAACGGAGTTAGCAGCGGGTTAGCAGCGGCGATCTTCAGCTTCCTGCGGTGTGCCGTGGTCGGTATTATAGTGTGGCTTGGGTGGAGGTGCTAAGGGTGGAAGTGGATAGCTGGGGTATCGGGACTCGGTCGAACGCGGAGGTGTAGGAGTCCTTAACTTGCATATCGGGAGACAAGCAGCAGCAGGAGGGCACAAATTACAAATAATACTTAACTAAATAAACCGGAGCAGGGGGGAGGAACGCGGAACCGTTCTTCGGAGGGCGGAAAGAAGGTAATTGAGAGGCAGCGGGCAGATCAATTACCGAGGTGCAGCATAGGATCAGGCATTCCGGGCAGCAAAGGGAGCATTGGAGGGGGTGTGGAGAGAGGAAAGGGAGGAAAAGGGCGAAAGACTCGAGGTACGGCGGTCAAAAGTAGAGGCAATGGGCAGCATCGGGGTGCAAAGGGAAGGGAAAGGTTTGTAAGGGCTGGGCCTGCGGGAAGGGGGTATGGAAGGTCACAAGGAGCTGTAGGATCAACTGGGCCTGCAGTCAGGGGGTGGGGTGGGCCTTCAAGGGCAGGGCAGCGTGATGGTTTGGGGCGGGGGAGGCAAGCTAGGGGAAATGCAGGAGTGAGGGGTGGTAGGGGTATTAGGTCTGCCGTTGGGGGGCAGCGTGCAGAGGGAGATACTGGGGTGGGGCCGGCGGGGCGCGATAGGGCCAGCATGTTAGCAGAAGGGCCTGCGGCTGGGCTAGGTACTAGAGCTGGATGGAATGCGGTTGAGGGTGCGGGATATGGGGTTCCTACGAGTGTTGGTGGGAGCGAGATATTTTGGGGGAGTCCTGGAGGGGTAGGGGCCATGGGGCATCACGGTTGGGAGCAGTGGATGCGAGGTGGGCAAGGGCCTTCCAGGGTGGACTGGGCTGGGTGCAACAAGACAGGACGGAGAGCGGGGAGGTGCAGGCGACGCCAGCACACGGCGGCCCCTCTGGTGGATCAGCAGCGCTTGGAGAGGGTGTGTCGCAAACGGTGGAAGTCGGTTCCAGAGACGTGCATCCACAGCGAGTCCTGGAGTCCACGGAGGCGGCGGTCATTGGTGAGTTGCACGGGGAACAGGAGGATGGGGGTGAGGAGGGGGTGCGAGGAGAAAAGGCGGGGAAGGCTACTCGTAAGCGGCGGCATACTTGCTGTCGCAGGCGTAGATCCGATTCCTCCACGTCGTCGTCATCGAGTTCGTCCACGGGGTCCTCGGCAGAAAGGGCTAAGAGCGCGGAGCAGGGTCCTTCCGGGGTGGGGTCAACAGGGGTTACAGCGTTGTCGGAATTGTGGGAAGGGGTCCCAAAGATGTTGAGGCGGCGGATTCGGAAAAGGCGGTACATTGACATTTTCCGACTGTTGGAGGGACGTAAGCGTTCTGGGGAAAGTAAAAAGAAGAGAAAAGAGGATGAAAAAGCGGGGAGAGTGCGTAAGGTGGCGCGGACAGTGGTAAATTGGGTGAGGGCTTTTTTGCGTTTGGCGAGTGTGTGGGGTAAACGTTACCCGGAACAGTATGGGATGCTTTTGTCTTATGCGGACTCTATTCTGGAGGCGTCGCAGATGCACGAAGGGTGGTCCTGGCTCAATTACGACGAGAAGTTTCAGGATAAAATGGAAGAGAACAGGTTGTTGTCTTGGGGCAGCCAGGATATCAACTTGTGGCTCACACAAATGTCAATCAGGTCGGGCGTTGTGGTGGGGGGGGAGTGGCGGTGAAAGCAGCGGGTGGGGCCCATGCTGTCGGAAACCGGTCCTTTCGGGCAGCGGGAGTTGGGAGAGCGATCAAGCAAGGGGTCGGAGTTGGGGATGTATGTTGGAGGTTCAACAAGTCCTCCTGCCCGTTCCCTGATTGCAAGTTCCGGCACGCATGTGCGAACTGCGGGGGAGGGCATTCCGCGACAAAATGTATCAAAAAGGGACTCATGGGGAGCGTGTTGCCAGTGGCCAAGTGAGAGCCCAGCGTTCAGCGTGGCCCCCTCTCCAATACGTGTAGGGGTGTTGAGTGAGTGGCTACATAATTATCCTAAAAAACAGGACGGAGAGGTATTGCTGAAAGGTTTTAGTGAAGGTTTTGTAATTCCAGTAGTGGGTGGGGTTGGGATCAAGGTTGGGAGGAATGGGCCATCTGTGCGTCGCTTTGCGGATGTGGTCCAGGCAAAATTACACGGCGAATTGACGTTGGGCAGGATAGCGGGCCCTTTTCCAGAGCCCCCATTTCGGAATTTTGTGGTTTCCCCGTTGGGAGTTATTCCAAAGAAGCAGCCGGGGAAGTTCCGGTTAATTCATAATCTGTCTTATCCGGAAGGAGAATCGGTGAACGACCACATTCCTCGTGAATGCTGCACGGTCCGTTATGCATCATTTGACAAGGCAGTTGGATTAGTGAGGAAGGCAGGACACGGAGCGTTGATGGCCAAGGTGGACATCGAGGCCGCTTTTCGTTTGATGCCGGTGCACCCGTCTTCATTTCATCTGCTGGGCTTCCACATTGCAGGGGAGTATTATTTCGACAAATGTATGCCCATGGGCTGTGCGGTGTCCTGTGTGTTTTTTGAGAAATTCAGCACATTTTTGCAGTGGGTTGTCGAGAGGCGTGTTGGCTGCGCCAGTGTGGTTCATTATTTGGATGATTTTTTGTTTGTTGGCGCGGCTACGACGGCGCAATGCAGGGCCTTGATAGAGGGTTTTGTGGAGATGGCTGGGGAATTGGGGGTGACGTTAGCCGAAGAAAAGACCGAAGGGCCGACGACTAAGATAACCTTTTTGGGCATTGAGTTGGATTCGGTGGGCACGGTGGCGTGACTACCCCTGGAGAAGGTTGTGAAGCTAAGAGTATTGGTAGCAAATGCACTCGCATCCTCAAAGTACACGTTGAAAGAAATGCAAGCTTTGATTGGTTCATTGAATTTCGCCTGTCGTGTCATACCCATGGGTCGTGTATTCCTACGGCGTTTGGCATTGGCCACGGCGGGTGTGTCTAAACCTCATCACCGTATAAGAATCAACAGGAGCTTGCGCGAGGACTTGTTAGTGTGGGATGTCTTTTTGACTGAGTTCAATGGATCAGCGGTCCTGGTCGACGAGGAGCGTTCAAGTGAGGAATTACAGTTGTTCACAGATGCGGCTGGGGGAACGGGCTTAGGTGTCTATTTTGGAGGGGAATGGTGTGCAGGGAGATGGCCGGCAGCATGGGAAGACGTGGGACTATTAAAGAATATCACGTTCTTGGAGCTCTTCCCAATGTTGGTGGCTTTGGAGTTGTGGCCAGATAAATTGCGTAACAAAAAAGTAGTGTGGTGGTGCGACAATGAAGCAGTGGTGAACGTGGTGAATAATTATACACCACGTTGCGGCCAAATGGCAGCATTGATGCGAAAAGTTGTTTTATACTGTTTGTGTAGGAATGTGACATTGAGAGCGTGGCATATACCAGGTCTTAATAACAGCATTGCTGATGCTCTTTCACGCTTGCAGTGGGATCGTTTCCGGAAGCTGGCGCCAGAGGCAGCTGCGGTGGGATTCGAGGTCCCTTGGAGTTTATGGAGCGTTGGCCTGCAGAGATGAGGGAGATGCTGCGCAGCTCGGTGGCAGAGAGAACCTGGGAGGCATATTGCAGAGGATGTGAGAGGGTGGTGGAATTCCTGCAACAGCAAGGGTGGTGTGGCGGGCGAGTTCCGGATCCATTATTAGGGGGATATATAGTTAATGCGAGGAAGCGGGGTGTCTCTCAGACTGCGGTTCGGGGACATTAGCAGGGTTTCTTTTTTCGCAAAAGCGGTTGGTTGGGCCCCATCGGGCGAGGGTTTTCTGGTGAGGAAGCTTATGCAAGGATGGGGGCGGGCGAGGCCGACTATGCCGGATCATCGGCGCCCGGTAACGCATGACTTGTTAAGGGGTCTGTGTGCGGCATTGCCTGAGGTGGCAGTGTCAGGTTACGAAGCCATGCTCTTTAAGGCAATATTTTGTATGGCCTTTTTTCGGAGCCTTTCGGGTTGGGGAATTGGTAGCAGAGTCCACAAAGAGAGGTGTGGGGAATAGCTTGTTGAGGCAGCATGTGCATGTGCAGGGGGATCGCTTGTCGGTCCTTTTGAAAAGATCGAAAACGGACCAACGTGGCAGAGGCAAATGGGTGGTCCTGAGGGCGATTTCAGGGGACATGTGCCCAGTGAAGGCATTGATGTCTTTCCTCGAAGTACGCCCGCAGGTTACAGAGGGGTTGTTTGTGCATGCGGACTCTCGGTTAGTCACAAGATATCAAGTGACAGCGGTTATGCGTTTGTGGCTGCAACGGCTGGGGATCGACGCTAGCCAATTTGCGGCGCATTCTTTTCACATTGGGGCTGCGACTAGCGCAGCAGGTGCGGGAATGTCGGCCTCCCAGATACAAGCAATTGGCAGGTGGCGATCCACAGCGTTTCAGACATATGTTCGGTTCTAAAATGGTGGGAGGGGGGGATGGATATTTAACCATTGTTTTTTCTTTTTCAGATCGGGGCAGAGGTGTACGGGGCTGTTGGATGTTGGGGCATTCATTTGTGTTCTGGGCTGGCAGGCGTGCAGAGAATAGGCCTATCGGGCGGAACCTGGGGTTGGACCCTGCGGTGGTGAACATTTCATGGCTGGGTGAGAGGGGGCTGAACTGGCCTCAGCTGCTGCCCTTGCTGCGCCACCATGCACGAGTGCGGACATCGCCGGGGTTCCTGCTGTTGCATTTGCTTTCCTGTCTAATCAATGTGCTTATACCTCAAAAATTTCCTGTCATGATTTGACAATTTCCAATCTGTAATCAAACCGCTGCTGATCGCTGGAAGTAGCGGTATACAAATGTATACTAAATAAATAAATAAATAAAATTTGGGAGGAAATGATTTGACGTCGTGGACCTGCAAGCAGTTGATCAATGCAGCAAAACGAGACTTTGCCCAAATAATGCGAATGTTTGAAGGGGTGGTGCTTATTTGGTCGGATGTCATCCCGAGACCGGTGTGCCGGGGGCAGCGTCGCTGGTCTCGTGGTTTGACGAAGGTCAATAGGCAAATTGTGAAGTGGGTGGTAGAGCATGGGGGATGTCAGGTCCACCACTATTGGGTGGATGTTGCGTGCTCAGGTTTATACAGGAGCGATGGTGTTCATTTGGCACCGGTGGGGGTTGACCTCCTCCTCAATGATTGGCAGGAAGCGCTGGAGCGGGTAGTAAGGGGTAACGGGGACAGGTCACAACTGGAGCCCAAATAACTGGGAGGCGGCAAAGTCACAGGGCGTGACTATGCCGGTGGCGGGATCCCGGAGGTTTCCAGGGTCCGGAGCCGGAGGCTGCTTGGGCGTGGGCAGGGTGCCCGCGACCCGGAGAACCCCGAGCAGACTTTTGCTAGTGATATGGCGAAGTCGGGCAGGGGTGGGGGTAACTGGACTGGTGGTGACCAGGCCAGGGGGCGGAAGCGAGGTCACCTTGCTAATAGTATGGCGGGTGAAGTATCGCTCCGCTGCGGGGGGAGGGGGGGTATAATTGGTTGTTTTGTTGTATTTGTTAAATTGTTCTGTTATTGGGCAATAAAGCTGTGACCTGGTGTTTTCCAAAAAGCAGTGTCTGTGAAATTATTTGGCGGGATATACAGGTAATGGAAAAGGTAGGGCAGATGGAGAGCGCCGGGTACAGATCTCCGGTTAAAACCTCTAATTAGTAGAAAAAAATATTTTTTGTCGGACCCTCACCAACAAACTAGCCCAGATATAGCAGATACCAATAGGTCCAATTTAATTTTAAGCTTTCTTTTAAAATAAAAATATATTCAATTCTATTCACAATTGTCAAATAGTCAAATATTCCACCACTATCTATTCACAATTGTCAAATAGTCAAATATTCCACCACTATCACGACACAATGCTGTGTTTCGAAACACATCTTCAATAAAGCAGTTCTGCTTCAGGGTAAATCATTAGTTACTTTATCTTTAAATAAATTCTCTCTTCAATAGCAATCAACCATAACTCTACAAGTCAAGTCATCTTCATCCAGCAATACTTCAACTTAGTCTGACTCAACTTCAAAATGACTACAGTGTCAATTTAAACACTGTCAAAATCCACTTTCAAATGCATCAACCCTGGAACATTTAAAGGCATACAACTTCATATCAATGTATATTCAACATTTAACCTAGATGGGACAAGCATATTTAAGTTTTATATTCAGAATTGCTCTCTAAAATTCAAAATGGCATCCTAATAACCCCCTCAAATTTCAGGAGACATGATCAGACATTTCCATCTCATTGTATACAGTATCAACATGATTTTGAGCTTCTGAGATGGAGAGATATTAATCATGTCCTCTGAAATTGGAGGAGGGTGATTGGGTTGCCATTCTGAACTTTAGAGAGCGTGTCCGATCTTGATTAAATGCCGAATTAGAATGTCATATGTTGATATGAAGGTGTTTGCCTTTACATTTTCTGGAGTTGATGTATTTGGGAGTGGATTTTGACAGCGTTAAAATTGACTCCATGACTATTTTTAAGTTGAGCCAGAATGAGTTGAAGATGACTTGACCTGTAGCATTATGGTTAAGATTTCTGTCAAAGAGAAAATGTCTTTAAAGATAAGTAACTAATGGTCTACCCTCATGCAGAACTGCTTTATTGAAGATGAGGTTCTAAACACAGCGTTGTGTCGGCATAATGGTGGAATATTTGGTTATTTAATGAAGAAGCACACAATTGTGAATGAAATTGAATATATTTTTATTTGGAAAAAAGTGTAAAATTAAAAGGGGTCTATTGATGCTAGCTATATCTGTCTATTTTGTTGGTGAAGGTTCGACAGAAAAGAAAAGGTTTTTAACCAATTTCCAGTGCTTGTTTGCTGTTACCAAGATTTGTCTCTCTTATAAGCAGCTCTGAATGCTACATACAGAATATCTATATGTCAAGAAAGAGTTAATGAAGAACATGTGTACTGTGATGAAGCTAAAAATGTTTTATGAAAATCAGAGCAGCAGCTGGCTTATGAAAGTTTATAAAAGCTGTTTTCATTAGTTTTTTGAGATATACAGAGCCTCACCATCACATTTTTATAGCATGGGATGTGATTATTTCACCATCCATGACAAATAACTTTTATTTGTTAAATTTTCTATACACTGAACTCAGGTGAATCGATGACTATGAGAATATTAATAAAATATATTTATGCTTTGTTAAAAATACAATTCTCTTCAAACTGTGTCTCTTGTAAAAAATGTCAAATGAAATAAAAATTACTTATTGTTTTTTGTCAGATGGCTTCTGGACATACATTAAGAGCATGCTGAGCATATTGAGTTCATAAAAAATATTTTAATGCAATATTAAATGTGGTAAGTTATAGGGGCATCTAAAACTTTCTGAGACACTTTTTAAGGCAAGGGTAAATCAATATTTCTCAATTCTCTCTACTTCAAGGCTCGTGCTGTATCTACTGCATGGATTCATCTTTAACAAAATATAGATGCACATATAGGCCATGAAAAGGCATACATTCTGTGTTAAGAAGTTCTTTGAAGTCAGTTTGTTGCCTTATATTTTTGGTATCTGGAGGGCGAAGTATACAGGATTCACCAAGTAGCAGCTGTCATAAACGGAAATATTCAGGTTGATTTGAATGATATTCACTATGGCTGAAGAAAAAGATATCTGACGCACAGTAAACAGCCACAGTGCCCTCTGGTATGTAAAAGCTAGGACAAGCACACCGAGCTCAAAGGCCTGCATTTCAAAAATACTGACTTTGGTAAAGCAGGGGAGTATCTTAATAAGAAGCTGCAGGGTGGAAGAACAGAAGGGAAATGGAAAAACAGTGGGTTAGACTAAAAGCAATTATTAAAAGGTAACATATAATTTATAGAAGGAAAGTAAAGAAAAGTAAGGAGAAAGGGAAACCAATGCAGTCCTCCAAGGTGATGGCTGAAAAAAATAAAAGCAAAAAAGGTTTTGCATTCTAAAAACACAAAGGTTCCCAAAAAGAGGAGCCGGAAAAGAATGCAACATAAAATTGGGGTCAGAAGGGAACGTAAGATAAAATTCAACAGAAATTGCTCTATCTCTTTTAGGCTGAGAGACTAAAGTTTTCTCCTCAAGTCATGCAGAGTACCTTCCCATGATGGTCCCGATGCATATAATCTAAGGGCGGCATTTTTGAAGGCATTTACATGGGTAGCTGCCCTAGTTACTCATGTAAATGCCTTAGCCAGGATTTTCGAAAGGCTGGTAGTGCCCTTCAAAAATCCCAGATAAGTCCTTAACGTGCCCAGATGCTATGCGGTTAGCATCGGGGCATGTTAGGGGCGTTCCAGGGTGAAGCAGGGGTGGAGGAAAGGGCCAACTGGGTAGCACCTGTTTTCTATGCTACCCGCTTAGCCCTCTGCACCTCAAAGATAGGCAAGGCTTTTCCTTGCTTCTCTTTCAGGCGCAGGGGCTAAACGGGTAACATCAAAAATCGGTGCTACCCGGCTAGCTCCTGCGACTTCTGGATTGTGCAGCAAAACCCGTATTGACCCGCATATGACCCTGGCATTAAAAATCCGGGTTAGGCAGAAGGGGGGCGGGCTATGCACCGACATGGCGCATAGCACTTCCCAGATGAAAATCAGGGCCATCCTGGCGGGGTGGAGTGGCTAACCAAGATGGCTGCTGCACTCTGTTGCTTTCCAGATGCCTAAACGGAAGGGGAAAGTGAGGGTTTTTCCCTCGGAGCCCTTGCCTTCTATCTACGGTCCAATGGATCATTTTGTTGAAATTTCTCAAATGCAAAAGCAGGAGATTCATGCCGGCTTAGCTGCAGCTTTGGAGGCGGGAACGCCGCTGCTTTCGGACCTTGAGATCTCTTTGTCTCCTGCAGAGAGAATGCTGCCGCTTTGCTCGGCTGCCCTGAGCCTCATCCCTGTGAGTCAAGTGCCATCTTCCACACCTGTAGATGGTAGCGTTGACACCTTCCGAGGGGATGGAACTGGTGGTTCGGCTCCAGTGTCCACCGTTGTGATCGGGGAGGATTCAGGCATTGTGTGGCATGAAGAACCTCTCCTGGCCAGCAATTCTGGATCTGAAGGATTATTACCTTGGTCCCCCGCTGCTGTAATTTCTACACCGGCACCTCTTCTGTCTTCTCGTCCACAGGTTTTTACCTTGGAAATCATCTGGGAAGCCATTGTATCACTTTCTGATGCAGTGACCAAGCAAACATCAGTTCTCTCCTCCAAGATCCAGGAGAACTCGGTTAGAATAGATTCCAATGTCAGGTTTTTGGAAACTGTTAAATTGCAGATGGAAGATCATGCAAGTCGGTGGTAAGATTATCTGAAACAAATGTTGATTTAGTTAAAGATAATGTTGCTTTACGCTATAAGCTGGAGGTGTTGGATAATGCAGCAAGAGCTATCAACCTCAGGGTTTTGAACTTTCCTAAGTTGAAGAGTGTTATAGCTTTGGATATGTTTAAGCGCTAAACTTTTGAAAGTTCCTCCAAACCTAATTCCACCTTTAACAAAGGTATATTATCTCCCTATGGGGAAGAAGGAACCAGTGACTTCAAGAGAAGATTCTGTTTTGGAAGTTTTGAATGTTTCTGAGTTACTCGAAGGTACTGTTGGGGAGAATTATATTTCTGCTACACTGTTGATCTCCTTTGCCTTGGTTTCTGATAAAGACTGGCTTCTCAAGATGTTCTTCAAGAAAAGAATGGAAACTTTTTGTGGTTTTACTATTTCTATGTTTCCTGATATAGCAAAAGAGACGCAAAAGAGAAGGAAGCTTTTCCTCCATAGGCCTGGGGTGATGCAGATTGGAGGTTGTTTTCTCTTGAGATTTCCTTGTAAATGTTTGGTGATATACAAATCTGTTAGCTGTGTTTGTTCTCAACCTACTGATCTTGCTGCCTTTATTAATGCAAAATTATTAGATAAGTCTGCACCAGGGTTAGATGTTCAATAGCTCTCTCTATATTATTATAGTCTTGAGAAATGTTGTGCCTACTCTTGTTTTTTGCCTTTATATGTATTTCTTGTTTATTTTCCTGGAGCCTCGGGTTCTCCCGCCTTAGGTTTTAATTCACCCCTCCCCCCTCCTTTCATTATGTGGACTGCAAGAGTTCGTGGAAAAGTTTCCTGAGTTTTTTGTTTTATGTTTTCTTTCTTGACATTTGCGCCATTGTATTTCTTTTCTTTTCGAGATTATTTCTTGATTGATTGTATAAAATTCAATTAATAAATAATTTAAAAAAAAAAAGAAAATCGGGCCCTAAATCAAATCTCTGCAAGGCCACACTGCAATTGGTAGGGAAAAAAAAAGGAAAATTATGTACTGGCTGAACTTCACCCAGAATAAAAAGGTACTGACATGTAGCTTATGCATTAGGACAAGAGATGGTGGTAGCATTGCTGCATATACTGCAGAGAAAAATAACATCCCCACCACAGATAAAGGTTATAGTGAACTTGTTAATGGACCTACTGTGGCAGACAAAAAACCACAGAAGATAATGAAAAAGTGTATAGGATTAAATACAATTAAATAGAAACATAGAAACATGATGACAGATAAAAATCATATGACCTATCCAGTCTGCCCTTCCATACCAATTAATAAGCTTTACAGTCCCTTTTTTTCCTTTAGAAATCTTTTGTGTCTATCCCATGCTTTGAAATCAGATGCTGTCTTTGTCTCTACTACCTCCACTGGGAGACTATTCCATGCATCTATTTCTATAAAGAAATATTTCCATAAATTATTCCTGAGTGTATCCCCTTTCATATTCATCCTGTGCTCCCTTGTTGCAGAGCTTTCCTTCAATTAAAAGAGGCTCTCCTCCTGTGCATTTATGCCATGGAGGTATTTAAACATCTCTATCGTATCTCCCCTCTCCCGCCTTTCTTCCTAAGGATACATATTGAGATCTTTAAGTCTGAGTCCATATGCCATAGGTTTTCAACCCTGTCCTCGGGGAACCCCAGGCCAGTCGGGATTTCAGGATTCTCACAATGAATATACATGAGATAGATTTGCATGTTCTGCCTACATGGTATGCAAATCTATCTTATGCATATTCATTGTGGGAATCCAGAAAACCCGACTGGCCTGGGGTTCCCCGAGGACAGGGTTGAAGACCTATGCCATATGCCTTATGACAAAGCCCACTGACCATTTTGATAGTCACTTTCTACACCAATTCCATCCTGTTTATATCTTTTTGAAGGTGTAGTCTCCAGAACTGTACATAATATTCCAAATAAGGTCTCACCAAAGACTTATACAGAGGCACTATTACCTCCTTCTTTCTGCTGACCGTTCCTTATACACCCAAGCATTCTGCTGGCTTTCGCTGTTGCCTTTTCTATCTGTTTAGCCACCTTAAGATCATCAGAAACAATCACCCCAAGTCCTGCTCTTCTTTTGTGGACAGAAGCATTTCACCCCCTATACTGCACAGCGCCATTGAAATTTTGCAGCCTAAATTTTTTTGTGTTCAGTCTCAGCTGCCAAATTCTCGAACATTCTTCAAATTTTGCTAGATCCCTCCTCATGTTATCAACACCTTCCTGGGTGTCTACTCTCCTCCCAGTCGGCGGCATCAGATGGGAGCGGGCAGGCAGCCCCTCTCCGCTCCTTCCCAACAAAGCCAATCGAGCCGAAGAAGCACACCTACCATCAGACTTTAAATCCAAGGCATGCTCAGGCACCAATCTCTTCACTCTCCTTCGGATCAGTGGCATCAGAAGGGAGTGGGCAGGCAGCCCCTCCCCAACGACAAGGCCAATCAGGCCGAAGAAGCACACCTCCCGCCAGAATTTAAATCCAAGGCATGCTCAGAAACATGGGAACATCAGGGCTAAATGGGACAAGGTCACTTATCCTTAAGAAAATTTTCCAATTGGATAGGGTCTGTAAATACATACTTAAGGCTCTGGTAATAGACCAAACATTTATAGGGGAAACATGAAAAGAAAGAGTCCCCCAAGGCCAAAGCACGAGGCATCAACCAAATGAACCTCTTTCTACATAGCTGGGTAACCCTAGCTACATCAGGAAATATCAGAATTTTCTGACCACAAAACAGGAAATCCTTCTTCAAGAAGTAATTTTTCATGATTCTTGATTTGTCTGCCTTAAGAGAAAGAGTAACAATCAATGTACCCCTTGATGAAATTTCATCCAAAGATGACACTGTGAAACCAGTTAAGTCCAACTCGGTTGAGTTTGCAGGCACTGAAACATGTATTTCCTTACCTTGCACCAAAGACCGATAAGGCAAGTCATAATTTGAAACAGCAACTGAATCAGCATCAGAAAATAACAAAACTCCATTTAATTATTTCTGAAATAAAATAAGTGGAGACAATAAATGTGTCCTAGGAAGATTTAATAAATGCAAATTCTTAGCCTGAATAGAATTCTCAATTGCTTCTTCCATATGTAGCATCAAACTATGTTTAATATTGGAAACACCAATGTACTGCAAGGAATCAGCCTAAGTTGATAACTTATGTAATTTCTGAAGGACAGAATCAATTCCTGAATCATTTTCCTGAAACATTTTCACTGTATCTAAAGAAAACTTAATAAATCCCCCCAGCAAAATACTGGTCTGAGTGACAGCACTCAATATATCCAAAAAGGTAATAGAATCAGGTTTAATATCTCTTAGATCCATCACCTCTAAAACATTTGAACATTATACAGGAACAGACATTTATATACCTTCCCCAGAAACCTGTGGTGCCGCCATTAAGGGGGGGGGGGGGTTCTTCATTCCCTAAATGGAAAATTAAGGGAGTAGTAACACTCCTATCCTCTAGCCCTAACTGCTCCACAGATGGAGTTGGGAAGGGAGAGGTCCTAGAAGAAGAGCTTAAGGATACTCCCAAAGCCTCCGGAGTGGAGGACACAAGTAAACCAGTCTGAAGTGCAAAAGGGGCAACCTGCCCATTTCACATACTTGTCCATAGGACCTGCCATTGGTTTAGGAATAGATAACATTATAGACTTCTTGTGACTTTTATCTTTCCTCTTCCAGGGTTTCTTTGGCATTCACAAGCAGGATGCCAGCATCACCTAGAACCAACATGGCACCGAAGGGGCGCCAAGACAAGCAGGATGCCAGCACCACCTAGAACCAACATGGCGCCAAAGGGTCACCAAGGGGCATACCTCAATTAGGCACACTCCCCTTCAGGCATGCACAACATGGGCTGTGGAGAGCTGAAACAGATTTTAAAGGTCACAGTGTTGCTGCAGTGATGTCAGTGAAAGGGGCGTGTCTTACCATCCAGCTCCTGGTCCTGGCAATCTCTTCCTTGTGGCTCTGGCAGTAATATTCCTCTGGTCCAGCAGCAAAATGATCCTCTAGATAGGAAGAGGATACTCCTCCTCTCTCACCCTTCTCCGGCTGCAACAGCTTTTAAAGATCCAGATGTTGCTACAGTGATGTCATTGAAAGGGACGTGTCTTACAATCTAGCTCAGGGTTCCAGAAAAATCTTCCTTGTAGCTTTTGCAGCAATATTCCTCAGGTCCAGCAGCAAAATGATCCTCTAGGTAGGAAGATGATACTCCTTCTTTCTCACCCTTCTCTCGGATGCAACAGATTTTAAAGGTCCCGGTGTTGCTGCGGTAATGGCAGTGAAAGGGACGTGTTTTACCACCTAGCACAGGGTTCCATTTTTCTCTTCCTTGTAGCTCTGGCAGCAATATTCCTTGGGTCCAGCAGTGGGAGAATCCTCGAGGTAGGAAGAGGATATTCATCCTCTATCTGCTGATAGATGATTTCAATATGCTGGCTTGACTGAGACATCCATGTTGCAGTGTCATCTAGAAGTAAGGAGGGCCTTAGATTTTAGGAAAGCTAACTTTGCCAACATAGTAACATGGTAGCATATTAACATAGTATATGACGACAGAGAAGGACCATTATGGTCCATCTAGTCTGCCCAGCAAGACGGCAAGAGTAGGTGCACCTGCAGCTCTGTGCAGGTCACCCCTCTCCATGCCTTTGTTTAGGGGTGCACCTACTGCTCCATGTAGGTCACCCTATTTGTTGAGATATAAGAGATAATTACGTTTATTTTGATTTTTTCTTGCTGCTATAAAGGGATCCACTGTGTCTGTCTCATGCCATTTTGAATTCTGTCACTGTATTTGCGTCCATCACTTCCATCTGGAGGGCATTCCAAGCATTCACCACCCTTTCAGTGAAAAAGTATATCTCCAGGAACAAGCAGGAATGTAGTCTTCACATATGGGTATCATCGGTACCGACGGAGCCTGCGCGGGAACGCTCCCCAACGTCCAATTAGGAAGCTTTTGGGAGCATCCCACAGCACCTGCGTGCTGCCTTCCCGCCTTTCCCAACTGCCTCTCTCCAGTTCTTCATTTTCCGCGGAGCCAGCAGGTCGTGTTCCTGTCACCGCAGAAAAATATTTTCCTTATTCTTCTTTTTTGTGGTCGTGTCTGCCTTCCTCGACGCTATACCGGTACCGCCGGTTCTTCTTTCTTTCTTTTTTTTAAAAAAAATATTATTCTTTTTTCCAAACTTTTCTTTCCAGGTGCACATGCCATTTTGGGCCTTAGGCCCAAAATTTCCTCCACTATGGAGAAACCCGCCTTGGGTTTTAAAAAATGCACCAAGTGTGGCGGTACCATCTCTGTCACCGACACCCACGAGTGGTGTCTTAAATGTTTAGGTCCTGACCACTCCATCTCTGAGTGCATGGCTTGTGCCATGATGTCCAAAAGGGGTCGACAGAACCGAGCTGCTAAGCTCAGTGCCCTTTTTCCCTCCGATGCAGCTTCGGTGGCATCAACGTCTTCCAGGGCTTCGTCTTCCTCCCATGGATCTCAGGTAACTAAATATAAGTTCAGCTGGTCCTCAAAGGGTAGATCTCCTTCCAAGCATCGAGATGCCTCTGGCATTGCCCTTGAGGGTTCCATACCGGAAAAATTGCCCCGGCGGGAGGCTTCAGCTTCCAAAGCATTATCGGGAATCCAGGATGTTCTCGAGGCCTCGACCTCGGCAGAACTACTGGTGCCATGCTCTGGGGTACCGGCTGTCTCCGGTACCAACACCCAGGCATCGACAGCGTCGATAGACCAGAGGTTCCTGGCTATTGAGCGCAGTCTGGAGGCTCTCCTTGCGGCATCGATGCCCTCGGAACCGCGTCAGACGATTTAACCGGTACCGGCACTGATGCTGGTACCGGTGTCGGTACCGGTACCAATAGCATTGACATCGGTATCGGCTTTGCCGGCACCCAGTCATGCAATGCCTTCTGGTGCCGATACACCGGTACTGATTACCCCTGGTACCGATTTCGGTCGGTACGGGTATCGGGCTCTTCAAGAGCATCCATACAGACGATACTTCGAATCCTCAGAGGACTCCGAGGATTCTGATAGCTCTGCTGGTACTGGGATACTTCTCCCAGAGGAGCCTTCCTCTCCTAAAAGAAGGGTGTCTCCTCCAAAAGATATCTCCTTTCAAGATTTCATCAGGGAAGTGGCTCGTGGATTGTCCATTACTGTGACTCCTGAGGCAGAGCCCAGAGCTAAGGAGTTGGAGATTTTACAATATCCCAAAGCTCCTAAGGAGGCAGCTACCTTGCCCATCCATGAGATCTTACATGATCTCTTGTTGAGAATGTGGGAGACACCTCTCACCACCTCTCCTCACTCTCGCAGATTGGATACCATGTATCGAGTCCCTCCTTGTCCTGGATTCCAAAAATCTCAGCTTCCTCACCACTCTATTGTAGTGGAATCAGCTATGAGAAGGATCAGGAGTGCAAAGAGGCATGCCTCTAATCCTCCAGGACGTGAGTGTAGAACTTTGGATGCCTTTGGACATCGTACTTTCCAGGCTTCCATGCTTTCTGTCAGGATCAGTTCCTATATTTTATATATGGGAATGTTCCTTAAAGAAGTCACAGGTGATTTAGAGGTTTTGAGCCCTCTTCTTCATGAAGATAGCAGGCAGGATTTTCTCACACTGGTCAAACATGCCCAGGATGTGTCTAAGTTTGTCAACCGTGCAGCTTTTGACTGTTTTGAGTGCATAAGCAGAACCTCTGCCATTGCCATAGGTGCACGTAGAATTGCCTGGCTCCAGGCATCCGATTTGGAGCTCTGGGTGCAGGACATACTGGGCAATATCCCTTGTACAGGTGAGAATCTATTTGGAAAAAATTGGCAAGAAAAAGCCAATGAATTAGATGCTGAAAACTCCACTTTGGATAGGCTATCCAAAGCCACAGCTGATCCTGTGAGAAAGAAATCTTTCAAGAAGCCTTTCTTCTCAAAAAACAAGAGGTTTTATCTCTCTTATTCCCAGCAAGGATGTTCTGCAGGTCAGCTTGCCCGGAAGGGTCAGCAACCACCTAAACAAAGGAAAGCGAAGACTGCTAAGCCTCAACCATCTCAGCAGTCTCAGCCGCCACAAGGCCTTTGACTTTCATCTAGAGAACTTAGCCTTCCTGGCCCTCAATGGACCAGAGCCTTCCACCATTCCAGGAAGGTTATGTCACTTTGCCCCCAGGTGGGAGCAGATAACAACAGAGCATTGGACACTCTCCATCATAAGAGAGGGGTACAAACTGCACTTCCTGTGCATGCCCCCTCACACAATGGTAAGACAGTTCAATTCTCAGACCTCTCTCATCAACCTGTTAGATGAAGAGGTCACCATATTTCTTGCCCAAGGGGTAATAGAAGAAGTACCCATTCATCAACAGGGTACAGGGATTTTCTCCCCCTATTTCCTCATCCCAAAGAAAACAGATACAGACCTATTTTGGACCTCAGAGAATTGAAGAAATTCCTGTTCAAAGAGAAATTCAAGATGATTTCTCTAGGAACTCTGCTGCCATGCCTTCAGAGTAAGGATTGGCTTTGTTCTCTAGATCTCAAGGATGCATACACCCATGTTCTCATCCATCCAACTCACCGAAAGTTCCTTCGGTTCCTTTTTCAAGGAAAGCACTACCAATACAGGGTGCTTCCCTTTGGCCTGGCCTCAGCTCCAAGAGTGTTCACGAAATGCATGGCTGTGGTAGCAGCATTTTTCTGCACTCTAGGCATATTCGTCATTCGAGCCCCATCAGAGTCAGAGGCCAGGACTTCTCTATCTTGCACAATGCGTATCCTTCAGTATTTGGGTATGGTCATAAACATCCCAAAATCCAGTCTTACTCCTACTCAGTCTCTAGAGTTCATAGGAGCTTTGCTGGATACCAAAAAGGCAAGGGTCTATCTCCCCCAGGCCCGTTGCCTTCGCATGGTGCAGTTAGCTTCTCAAGCAGTGCTAAAACCTCATCTCACTACCCAAGAAATGCTACAATTACTAGGCCACATGGCATCCACAGTGCATGTGGTTCCTTATGCTCGCCTCCATATGAGAGCAGCCCAGTGGACTTTATCCACCCAATGGACCCAGGCATCAGGGTGCCTGTCAGACAAAATAGCAAACACAAATCGCCTTATTTTGTCCCTCCAATGGTGGCAGTCCACTCAGAACCTGTTTCTGGGGTCCCCTTTTCAACAACCCTTACCCCAGGCAACTCTCACAACAGATGCTTCACCAGTGGGTTGGGGAGCTCATCTGCAAGACCTCTCCACCCAAGGCACCTGGACTCCACAGGAGACTCATCTGCATATCAATCTCTTAGAGCTCAGAGCAATCTTCCTTGCTCTTTGAGTGTTCCATACCCTGCTCAGCTACAAGACAGTCCTCATTCATATGGACAATCAGGTAGCCGTGTTCTATATGAACAAGCAGGGGGAACAGGCTCTCTGTCGCTTTGCAATGAAGCTTTGCGACTATGGGCCCTCGCCAGAGAGCATCAGATTCATCTCCTGGAGTATACCTCCCAGGCATACAAAACTCTTGGGCAGACAGACTCAGTCGAGTTCTGCTTCCACACGAATGGTCTCTACATGCAGACCAGGTGGCCAAGATTTTTCAAATTTGGGGAACCCCAGACATAGACCTCTTTGCAAGTAATTTGAATGCCAAACTTCCCCGGTTCTGTTCCAGAATTCCGGCTCAGGGCTCTCAGGCCAGGGATGCTTTCCTCCTTCACTGGGGTCAAGACTTCCTTTATGCCTTTCCACCCATTCCCCTAATTCCCCAAACCCTATTCAAGCTTCAGAGAGACAGAGGGCGTATGATTCTCATAGCTCCACATTGGCCACGGCAAGTGTGGTACTCTCTGCTTCTACATCTCTCTCAAGCTCCCTCCCTGGAGTTAGGATCTGCTCCAGATCTCCTGTCTCAGAAGGACGGAATGTTATGGCATCCCAATCCCCAATCTCTGCACCTCAGAGCTTGGTTGCTGAAGGCCTAGATCTTCATGATCTTAACCTCCTTCAGCAAGTAAAGGATGTCCTTTATGCTTCCAGGAAGCCTTCCACAAGATGCTCTTATGCTTTCAAGTGGAAAAGGTTCACCATATGGTGTTTGCAGAAGGGTCTTAACCCCCTTGCGATACCTCTGGAATCATTACTGGAGTATCTCCTTCATTTATCCAATGCAGGACTTAAAACTAACTCAGTAAGAGTCCATTTGAGTGCTATTGCAGCTTCTCTCAAGCCTCTAAATGGACAACCTATCTCCTCCCATCCTCTTATAGCAAGATTTATGAGAGGCCTTCTTCTAACTAAGCCTCCCATTAGGCCACCACCGGTGGCATGGGACTTAAACCTGGTTCTTGGTCAGCTCATGAAGCCGCCTTTCGAACCCTTAGCTACTACCTCATTGAAATTCCTTTCTTGGAAAGTTATCTTTCTCATTGCAATCACATCAGCATGCCACATTAGTGAGTTGCAGGCACTAGTAGCTGATCCACCTTATACAAGGTTTCATCATGACAAGGCAGTCCTTAGGACTCATCCACACTTTATGCCAAAGGTGGTCTCGCCTTTTCATCTTAATCAAGCAGTCTACCTGCCTGTGTTCTTTCCAAGACCTCATGCATCAAATGCAGAAAGGAATCTTCATACTTTGGACTGTAAAAGAGCTTTAGCTTTTTACTTGCAAAGAACACAGCAACATAGAAAGTCCTCTCAACTCTTTGTTGCTTTTGATCCTTCTCATTTGGGACTTCCAGTCTCCAAGAGAACATTGTCCAACTGGATTGCACAGTGTATTTCCTTCCTCTGGAGGGCCATGTCACAGCTCACAATGTGAGAGTCATGGCAGCTTCAATGGCTCATCTGCACTCTGTGTCTATCGACGACATCTGTCGAGCAGCCACTTGGGCCTTGGTTCATACCTTCACAGCCCATTACTGCTTGGACAAGGACTCCCGCCGGGATGCCTTGTTTGGTCAGGCTGTTCTCCAACACCTGTTCCATACCTAATCAACTCCTACCCACCATCCCTGGTTGGATGCCAGAGATCCATGGGTGGAAGTGGAGCCCTTCACAGGGACACACAACTTCTGGGGTCTCTCCCTGGCCTCTAAAGCTAGGGAGTCCCCATATGTGAAGACTACATTCCTGCTTGTTCCTGGAGATAGCATAGTTACTCACCTGTAACAGGTGATCTCCGGGAACAGCAGGAATTTAGTCTTCACAACCCACCCACCTCCCCTAGGAGTTGTATCTCTCTATCTATCTCTTTCCCTTTCCCTCTCTCTCTCTTTGTCTCAGCTTTAAACTCAACCGGAGAGAGGCAGTTGGGAAAGGCGGGAAGGCAGCATGCAGGCACTGTGGGATGCTCTCAAAAGCTTCCTAATTGGACGCTGGGGAGCGTTCCCGCGCAGGCTCCGTCGGTACCGACGATAACCATATGTGAAGACTAAATTTCTGCTGTTCCCGGAGATCACCTGTTAAAGGTGAGTAACTATGCTTTCCTGACATTGTCTTTCAATTTACTCACTTGCAGCTTCATGTTATGCCTCTAGTTTTACAGCTCCCCTATCTTTGGAAGAGGTTTGTTGGTTCATTAATACTCTTTAAGTATTAATGGGATAATACCTCACAAGAGTAGATTGGAGGAGTAGCCTAGTGGTTAGAGCAACTGCCTTGTACCCACAAGATCAAGGGTTCAGTTCCCACTGACACTCCTTGTGACTTTTGGCAAGTCACTTTACCCTCCATTGCCTCAGAAGAAAAGGCTGGCAATCTACTTCCAGTGATACATTGCCAAGAAAACCCAGAGGTAGCTAGGTCACTATGAGTCAACACTGACTTGATGGCACTAAAAAAAAAACCTCAAGGAGTCATTAGTAGGATGGGAACAGCTGAGGGATGATAAAAAGCAGTGGGCAAAATTAAAAGTGGCTATTTTAAGGACAACAAAATGTTTTATAGGAAAGTAAATATAAAAGGAAATGGAGTGATTCTAAATAGCACAATTTCTCACATGGGGTAGGTGGGAGTTGGGGTAGAAAAAGAGTTATCTAATACTTCAGCAGTGTAGTGGCTTCAGAGAGTGCCTTCCCTCCTCTTTGAACTTGAAGGCTAGAGTAAAGCAAAAACAAACAAACAAACCACTCAGCAAAAAAACAGAAGAATCTCCTTCTGCAAAGCACTATAAAAATATACTAGTAACTTAAGCAACAAAAAATATTATATAATAAATATAGCCCCCTCTTTTAAGAACTCTCAGGCAAAGAACTTATAGTAAAAACCACAGAATTGCCTTGCTCAAAATGAATTCCTTCCAGGAATGGCAGTGCTTACAAGGTAATGTCAACTTTTATACAATACTCAATAACCTGACTCTTAGGCAAGTTAATTAAGAACACTTAAACCTCAGCAGTGCAATGATTTCAGAGTGCCATCCATCCTCTTTAAACTTGAAGGCTAGAATTACCCTACTTAAAATGAATCCCCTCCAGGAATGTTTTGTTCAACTCAGAGAAAAAGGAAACCAGGAGGAGAAATCTTTTGATATCATCATCCTGAGAAGTTTCCAGAAAACCAATAAGGTTGAGGCTATCATGAGAACCCATCAAATCTTTGTCCCACTTTGAAGTGCAGCATGTCTTTCAACATTATAACATTTAGAATTCCCAATTTCATTAACATTAGACAGATTGAACACTTCCTTCAAATACTTTTTCAATATTATATCAGGTAAAATTAGATAAGTAATTTGAAAATTGAGAAAGCCCAAGTTCCTTGCTCTGGTGCTATTTCCCAAGGCTTCCAGTTTGTAATGTACAGAAAAAGTAACATTTTTTTATTTATTTAAAGATTTACGTTTAATGCAACAGGAATATATAAAGAAACGTAAGAAACGAATAAAACATATCCCTTAAAGTCATGCAAAAAATAAAATAAAATAAAACAAACAATATAGCAATTAGACCACATCCCTAGGGAGAGAAGGACAACAAAACCTAGAGACAATTATATCTCAAAGCTCTAAAGTCCCACTACAAATTCTCAGGCACATAGCATCACATAATCAAGCTACCCATTAAGTACCACTGGGTACCCCACCCTCCCTACTCTTCAAAAATCCTCCAACTGTTGGTAGTCCATATAAACATATCGGATCCCTGACAGACAAACCACACACTTGCAAGGAAACCTCAAATAAAATGTTCCTCCAATGCTATCCCACGGGGTTTTAACTTAAGTCTTATTTGAGTGGCCCTAGCCATATCAGGAACAACCTGCACTGTTTGCCCACAAAAAGAACTTGATTTACAGTATATTTAAAGTATAACTTCATAACCTGTGATTTCTGAGAAATCACAGAAAAAGTAGCTTTTTTTTTAGTCTTTATTTATAAAAGTATCTTTAATTTCAGAGATGTTAGTTGATTGCTATATTTGTATCTGTGAATCCAGTCATGACCTGTGACTCAATTGACACTTTCTTATTTCCATCCCTTCTAGCTTAGCTACCATTTGTTTGGTGACAGAACCTCTCAAGAAGGCCTGTAGGCATCTAGAAATATGAACGGTGCAACTTGCAGTCCTCATGCCCCTTACCCACCAGCTGCATGCAGAAATTCACTCTTATTGGGCTTCTTAAAAGTCCTAATGATGATGTCAGTGCCCCCTCTGTACTTGTGCCCTCTGCAGCTGCACTGCTTGCACAGCCCTTGCTATGGCCTTGCTCTCAACAGCACTTGGTCCTTTTACCACCTACCAAATGTCCATAAGAGAAATACTGTCCATTGACACATGCAGAATATCCAACTGTGCCAGAGGAACTACACTTTAGGCATAGCAATAGTTACTTGGCCTAGGGGGAGGGGTCTTTATCCCTCTGAAGACTTCAAATCCAAACCTTTGGACTATATAGCTGGTCCTCCCATTCAGAAGTCTACAGGATAAACCATAGAAAAAGAAGGTTGTTTTAGGACCAGAACTCAGTGAGGCCCTACTGGATTAGATCCTCCAGTGCTGATCATATTAATATGTTTGGGCATTGGGCCAACGTGGGGGAGTTAGGATGCCAGCTAATGCAGGTCATGTATAGAGGGGCAGGGGAAGAGAGGAGAAGATACCAGTGCCCTGTAGGGACTCATGTGGAGGGCCCTAGGTGTCTGCCTGGGTGGCAGGATGAAGAGTTCAGAGATAGGGGAAGAGGAGGACCTATGAGAGAAGGACCCATATGCTGGAACTGTGGACGTCGGGGACATTTTAACAGGGAATGCGATCGAGGGAGACAAGGGGACAGGCAATACTGACTAGGACAGTACCCCTTGGTGGCACAAATTGGTAAAGCTAACCCTTACATTAAGGCAATGGTCAGGGGGTGTGGAAACAGTGTTCATTTTGGACACTGGAGCCACTGTGTCCACCATAGGGGCAGAAGGAGAGGGACCATTCCTTTTATCAGAAACAAAATTAAGAACAGTAGGATTTACAGGGTAATCCAAAAGTCTGAGTTACACCCAACCTTTAGAAATTGTGATAGAAGGAACTAAGGTGGTAGCTCCCCCTCCTATATGCGCCAGAGTCACCGGCCAATCTTTTAGGAAGGGATTTGTTGGGGAAATTAGATATCCAGATACATTGTACTATGTGCCCAATTATGTTGCCACCGAAGTTAAGAACCCCCCAGGCACACCGGTGGGAGGAACAGAATCCAGTATGTATTTTAGACAAAGAATCAGCAGAACACTTGCAGCACTGGTAGTTCAGGTGTGGGGAGATAAGGTGATGAATTTAAAACCTTGCTGCCAGATAATGTGGTCACTTTTGCAGTGCCCAGAGAGGTAGGAGACAGGGATTAAGCATGTTCAGGTATTGTCCCTTATCAAGAGGAATGTGGAGCAGTGTATGCAATAGGATCTATAGAGGGCTGTGAGGACATGTGGTGGGTAACAGTAGTATTTCGGAGAGGGGGGAGCACTTCAAAGGACCTGATTTGGCTTTTGAAGTACCAAGTGGAGATGAGAGGGGAAATAGAAGGAGAAGAATATCCTTTACAGGGATTCTTTTTAACAGGAACAGTTAAGGATGAGGATTTCTTTCCCGATCTGGAGTCACATGAATACTTTCCATATCAATGGCATCAGTTCAGTTTGGGATCTGAGAAATCCTGGGAGGTAGGATCCAGGATTATGGATCAGGCCCCCCCTGAGGTATGGGCAGCAAATGATCTAGATGTGGGATTACATCGGGAGGTAAAAGCAGTGGAGATTATTCTTAAGGAGGGGTGTGAAAGGCCAAAGGTGAAGCAGTATCCTCTGTCAGCAGAAGCATGCAGGGGAATCAGAGAGCAGATAAAAGAGTTGGTAAAGCAAGGAGTTTTATATTGCACCCAGAGCCCCTATAACACCCCCATATGCCCAGTATGTAAGCCTAATGGTAAGTGAAGGTTGGTTCAGGATTTGAGGAAGTTGAATGAAATGGTGGTAGTGGAGTTCCCAGTAGTACCAGATCCAGTGGGAATGTGGACAGGAAACAATCTCCTGTATGAGTGGTTTTCTGTGGTGGACTTAAGCAATGACTTTTGGACCCTGCCTTTAGCTAAGACTTCCCAGGAATTGTTTGCATTTGCATACGAAGGACAGCAGTACACCTGGTCCCGACTACCACAGGGGTATGTAGAGAGTCCCTCAATTTTTAACAGAGTTTTCAGTTAGGATCTGCAAGATTTTAGAGAGAGATGGGAAGGGAACTCTGTGACCTTGTTGCAATATGTGGATGATCTTATGCTGTGCACAGACACACTGGAGAAGCATGAGGAAGCTATGGGGGATTTGTTACAAGTTTTAGGGGCACAGGCTATAAGGTTAGTAAGAAGAAAGTCCAAATGTGTCAGCAGGAGGTAGTTTTCCTTGGATAGAAGGTGTCAAGAGATGGGCGGAGAGTGGCAGATAAAAGACAGACAGGGTTAAGGTCAGTAGCAAAACCCCAGACAGTAATCCAGGTGCATACGCTCCTAGGGCAATTGAATTTTTGTAGGCATTGGATGCCCCATTATACAGCAAGAACAGCAGGTTTAAGGAAATTGTTGAAGGGCATGGGACCTAAGGATGGTAAGAAAGCAGTGGTGGTGTCCCCTGAGGAATGGACATGGGTAGAGAGTTTGATTCAGGATATAATAACAGCTCAGCCATTAGGTAGCCCTATACCTGGTCGACCTTTGGTCATTCATGTCACCCAGGATGACTAGGGTTGGACAGCGGTTGTGACTCAGGAGGACAAGGGAGGGAGAGGTCCCCTTGCATTTCTTTTAGGTACATATTCAGAAATTGAAAAGAATTTTAGTAGTATCCATCTTTCTGCTGCTTTTACTACAGATGCACAGGCAACAACTGCGAGCGTGCAGTTGTTGCCTGTGCGTCTGTAGTAAAAGCAGCAGAAAGATGGATTGGAAATTTAGCTGAGATACATACTGCCCATGAAGTCCCAGCACTTTTAGCTGCTCCCAGAACAGGATTTACAGCACAAAGGATGGCTAAATATCTAGCCCCTTTAGATGCTCCATATATAACTTTCCTTCCTCCATCTACAAGGTTGCCCTATAAGGGATTGATTCAGGAGCAACTAGATCCAGGACATGTTTGTCAGGTGAGGAAAGATAGGGCATATGTGCAGGATACACCCATTGAAGGAGGAAGGCAGATATATGTAGATGCCTCAGTGCTTGGCCCCCAAGATAACCCCACAGGAATAGGGGTAGCTGTAATGGAAAAAGGGAGCACAGAGTATCAGGGATTGAGAGTGGTACAATCACTCTCTCCTAGATATTACACTTCCCAGTCTGCCAAATTGTTGGCAGTGCTGTTAGCTATTGCTTTAACCCAGGGGTCTCAAACTCAAATTGCTTTGAGGGCCAAATGAGGACTTGTAAAGTAACCCGGGGCCGCATAAGACGCGGGGCCTCATTTGCATAAGGGGCCTCATTTGCATAAATATTTGCATAATGTTACCATACACTAACTTTTAGTAAACATGCCTCTTTAATGAGTATGGATAAAGAAAGACTAAAAGATTTAGAAACAGGAAGACAATAATTAAACTGGGAACCCCAAAAGCCAAACTTGGAATGTACAACAACACTGTAGAAATAAAACTATAAATTAATTTCCTCTTGTACTAAACAAAGCGCAAACATTAATGATGCACATTTCCCAGAGCTGACATATTCCAGTTAATAAATTCAAAATAAAGAGAGATTTTTCTACCTTTTGTGCATTTTTTTTCAATTGCAATTGTTCCAGCCACTTTCTTCTGGTTTCTTCATGTCTTCTGCTAACTCTCCATCGTCTGCTGTCCATTTGCCCTTTCTTCTCTCCTAGATTTTTTTCCATCCTCTCTCTACATCTGCTTTAACATACTAATCTTTCTCCTTTTTCTCTTTCCTCATTCCTATTTCATCCACTCCAATTTTACCCCTCCATCCTCAATCCCCACTTACTCTCCCAATACCTGGCCAATTGTAGATTTGTCTTCTCTCCTAGACAAAATATTTTTCCCCTCTCCATTTCACTTTCCCAGCTCCATCCCATTCTAATCCTCCCCAACATCAGCTCCCTTCTAGTTCCAGCCCCACCCAGCATCTGCTCCTTTCTAGTCCCTGCATCAGTCCATTTCCAGTCCTATCCTAGCCTCACCATCAGCCCATTTCCAATCCTAGCCCCCCATCAGCCCATTTCCAATCCTAGCTCCCTCCCCTCACAGCCCATTTCCATTCCAAGCCCCCCTCCCCATCAGCCATTTGCAGTTCAAGCCCCCCTTCCACTCAGCCCATTTCCAGTCCTAGCAACCCCCCCAGCCCATTACCAGTCCTAGACCCCCCATAGCCCATTACCAGTCCTAACCTCCCCATAGCGCACTTCCAGTCTTACCCCCCCATCACCCCATTTTCAGTCTTACCCCCCCCATAGCCCATTACCAGTCCTAGTCCCCCCCATAGCCCACTTGCAGTCGTATCCCCCATCACCCCATTTTCAGTCTTACCTCCCCTCATAGGCCATTACCAGTCCTAACCCCCCAATCCGCCCAACTCCAGTCCTAACCCCCATCACCCAATTTTCATACCTAGCCCCCACCATAGCCCATTACCAGTTATAACCCCCCCCCCCAGCCCATTACCAGTCATAACCCCCCCCCCCCCCCTGCCAATAGCCCACTTCCGGTCCTAACCCCCATCTGCCCATTTCCAGTCCTGGCCCCCGCCAGAGCCCATTACCAGTCATAACCCCCCCCCCTGCCAAGAGCCCACTTCCAGTCCTAGCCCCCATCTGCCCATTTCCAGTCCTAGCCCCCACCATAGCCCATTACCAGTCATAACCCCCCCCCCCTGCCAATAGCCCACTTCCAGTCCTAACCCCCATTACCCCATTTCAGTCAGCCCCTCCATAGCTCATTACCGGCCAGCGAAGGAGGGAAACAAAAAAAACCCCAAAACCCTGGCTTCTGCCGTTGCCGCCGTGGCAGCGGCAGAATCAATTGTCAAATTTAAAAAAAAAAGACTTCTGCTGCTCATGCAGCAAAATCAGCTGTCCTGCGGCCCCTTCCCCTGTGCCCGGAGATCCGAGTCTGCTCTATCAGCGGCGTGCTTTTCAAGCCGCGAGGAGAGTATTCCCCTCTCGCGCGGCTTGAAACCGCGCGAGAGGGGAATACTCTCCTCGCGGCTTGAAAAGCACGCCGCTGATAGAGCAGACTCGGATCTCCGGGCACAGGGGAAGGGGCCGCAGGACAGCTGATTTTGCTGCTTGAGCAGCAGAAGTCTTTGTTTTTTAAATTTGACAATTGATTCTGCCGCTGCCACGGCGGCAACGGCAGAAGCCAGGGTTTTGTGTTTTTTTTGTTTTCCTCTGTCGCGGGCCGCACAAAGTTGTCTCGCGGGCCGCGTGTTTGAGACCCCTGCTTTAACCATTTCAGATCATGTGACAATCATTTCTGATTCCGAATATGTAGTGAATACTGTAACAGAATATTTACAGACGTGGGACAGGACAGGATTTAAACAGGGTTGTGGGAAGGCAGTACAGAATTTGTCTCTATTAATGTTGCTTCAGGAAATGCTAGCAATTAAACATACTCTAGCAGTACCAATAGCAGTTGTTAAATGTAAAGTACATCAAAGGACAGGAGAACACTGTGAATGGAATAATCAGGCAGATTCTTTAGCTAAACAGGCAGCGGTGAGAGCTCCACCTGTCTCCTTTAGCAATAGTACAGGCTGTGACATTATGGTCTGGAGGGGAGACAGACATGCAGGGTTTACTGATAGGTACACAGACCGCAGCTACAGCAGAAGAGAAGAGAAAATGGAAAGCAGCAGGATGTGAAATGAATCAGAGAGGTTTGTGGGCACACCCAAGCGGAGCATTGTGCATATCTCTAGTTGCACTACAGCTGGTGTTGCCGTCTCTGCTTGGAACGGCACATCAGTCTCCCAGAGCGATGCTTGGAAAATTAAGAGAGAGTTGGTGGTGTCCAGAGATGAAGTAAATTGTGATTCAATATGTGTCTCTGTGTAAAATATGCTCACAGGACAATTCTTATGCTATGCGAATAATCCCCATAGGAGCTATGTTACCACGTCCTTCAGGACCTTTTCAAAATCTTCACATTGATTTCACTGACATGCAGATTCTGATACATGGATACAGGTACTTGCTAGTGTGCGTATGTGCTTTCTCTCAGTGGATTGAAGCCTTCCCTTGCAGGAGAGAAACAGCAGGAATAGTAGTGAAGCACCTGGTGGAGGATAGTATTCCCAGGTTTGGTTGTCCTCAGAAAATCCAAACAGATAATGGCACACATTTTCATAACAAGTTAATTCAGAAACTTACTGAGGGGTTGGGGGTGCAACATTCTTTTGTTTGTGTTTACAGGCCACAAGCAAATGGACTGGTGGAGAGAGTTAATGGATTACTAAAGACAAATTTACAAATTTGAATTGGCTAACAAATTTGGCTACAAATTTGAATTGGCTAACAGCTTTACCTTTTGCTTTGTTTTCTTTCAGGAATTCCCCATTGAAGACCTCTCATCTGACACCCCACCAGCTTGTTACTGGTCGATCACTGTCTTCTCCAGTGCTTCAGGTAACCTCAGCTGGTCCAGCAGACAACAGTGACACCTACTGGACAGCTCTCCAGGCAGCATGGGCAGTGATAAGAGAAGCTGCAGATCGCCTTCCACCTAATATGAACACTGAGAAACATCTCTCGTACAGCCCAGGGGACTATGTGTATCTAAAGAACTATACTTGGTCCTGTTGGACTGAGACATTCTTTGTTGGTCCTTACAAGGTTACTGGGTCAACCCCTTGGCTTTGCTGGTGGAAGGATCTTTGCAGTGGCATCACATTATCAGAGTGTGACCAGCTCCTTACATTGAGACAGCATGAAGTCTCTGTGGATTTTTGTGGGACTCTTTGGGGTGGTATGGGCCTTGTTGCATTCTTATACGCCATCATTGCATTCTAACACATGGTATCAAGAAACTAAGCTTTTGAGCAATACCACAAATAGTATAGTATGCAGAGCTTCACCTCCTTCTGCTCTCTCTAGAGAGTACTTGGCGCTGAACCTGTGCCTGCTAGTGATGCCTTATGTTTATATACTGAGACCATCAATGAGCATGCGCTGGCGTCTCGAAGAGGTGGAGAAGCCAGAAGATCCATTCTAGTTTTTGCAGTTGAATTAAGCGTTGAAACAGGGCATGGAGTTTGTATTTGCCCGAAACGCAGTACTGTGTACTTCTTTATAACTGCTGTTTGTTTTGTGTGAAGTCTGAGAAGATTTATGGGAAAAGCAGTTGAGATAAGTAATGGTTTTTTGATCCTTCTGTTTGGACCTTTACATACACATTTAAAATCAATGTTTTGATGTAGGTAGCACTAATTTATGGTGGTTTTTACCTATGATATATGGCTCCGATGTGAGCTCATTAAAATTTGAGCAAAATGGAAGTATAGCTTCGAGAGGTCGATTTAACCTCATGGCTGACCTTCCGACATAAATGTATTAACATACACGCTAGCTCATACATTTAGATTTTTCACTCTATTTTTGTTTATGTTTATATACAGCTATGCATCCGGGGAGTGAGACTCTCCTGTCTAAGATGCCTCACTATAGCAATTTTTTGAATATACTAGTTCAGCAGATATATGCTAATGGTAATCAGGATTTGGGTATGTGGTTTAAACATCCCCTTGACCCAGCGGTTAGAGTTTTTTCTAAAAACTCTGTTTCTTTATCAAAATGTTTGAATCAATGTTCTACACATTTAGCTTCTATTGTATGTCCATATCATTCTGATGGGGTTAGACCAGAACCCCTAAGATTCTCCCTAGCTGCACCAGCAAATTTTACATTTTGTTACAAGGGTTCAGGGAACAGGAAGTCTTTGGGAATTTCTCCCTCATGCCAATATTATTTACCTTTTTCTAATTCTTCTCCCTCTTTCATGAATGTATATTACCAATGTGGTTCTCGTGTGGTGGGGCAAATACAGTGACAGAATTCAAAATGGCATGGGACAGACACAGCAGATCCCTTTATGGCAACAGGATAAAATCAAAATAAGCTTAACTAACTAACTTCTCAACATACAGGGGTGTCCTACACGGAGCGGTGGGTTCACCCTTAAACAAAGACATGGGGAGGGGTGACCTGCATGGAACAGCAGGTGCACCTACACTTGCCATCTTACTGGGCAGACTAGATGGACCATACTGGCCTTTATCTGCCGTCATTTACTATGTTACTATGTGTGTATGCTTATTTACCTGCACAGTTTTCTGGTGTTTGTGAGCTTGTTCACCTACATCACCTGATAGCCACCTTTCCCCTTAAAATGCTTGCTTCAGAGCATGACCATTTTCCCTCCCCAAACTACACAGATCAGAATCCTCCATTGACTAATGATATCCCAGATGCTATTGATCTTTTGTTCCGCCCCCCTCTTCCCCCTGCCCCAGGTCTAGTAAGAAAAAAATGCTCAAATTATTTGAAAAAATTTGATATCCCTGAAGAATTTCAATTGTTTAGTCATAGTTCTGTTGACGCAGTTCCACTCTTTACACCATGGCTTCAAATTAGTGCTCATTCTCAATGGATACAGAAGATTAGGTATGATACAATGCAAATGTTAAATTACACCATTGCAAGTTTTGAAATCATGTCTGAAGAACTTCATATGGTTGCTTTAATGTCATATCAGAATTGTTTATCTTTAGATTGCTAGCTTCTACAAGTGGTGATTGTGTGTTATTTGGTCCCTCATATCTGCACTTATATTCCTCCTGACCCATCACATGATAACATTACAGAAGTTATCAAACACTTACAGGAGTTGGCTGATGAAATGAAAAAGGAGGGAGATGCAGTTGAAGGTGACTGGTTTGCTTGGGCCTTTAGTTGGTTTTCTGGTTTAGGTCAAGGCATCAGGAACGTTTTTCTCATTGCTATTCTACTAGTCCTCTTGCTTTATATTATTGTTCCCCTTATGCTATGCTGTACACGGTACCTACCTCTCCTGTGCCCCCAGCATAATCCACCATGTTCCATGTTCACCATCCGCATAAGCCGCAGTGCAATCAGGCTTTGCACATTTGTGACAGTGTTGGACTCAGTGTTTCCCATGCGCCTTTCCGAATCAGGAGGGTGGATGTGATCCCACATTCTACTCCTGAAGAGGGGGGAGTGTGAGAGCCAGAAAGGAAAGAGTTAACACAAAGAACATTTAAAATGTGTCTAAATTGCTGGCATTGTACTGCATGTGCGTTGTGGGATGCTATGGGTATTAGGTGACATCAGATGGAAAAAATGTGAGAAAAAACACACACTTATTTACAGAGCACAGGAGAGAGAAAGACATCATTTAGCATGGTTATGCCAGTTTGACATGGGGCCTACTGAGGCCTAGTGTGGAAACTGTTATAATATCAGAGAACTAATAAGATATATATTTTCTATATTTCTTTAAAATAGGGGATGGAAAAACAGACAAGGTGGAAAGTTGGATAGGTGGGAAAAGGGTGAGATAACAAGGAATAAATCTGACAAAGGCCTGAGAACATGTTTATACACAAGGCCATAAGGGTCAATAGGTCAGCAGGAATGGGGAGTGCAGATATGACAGGACAAAGAAAGGAATGAAAGAGAAAATCCAGAAGCATGGAATCGAAAACAAAGGGACTATTTGGAAAGAACACTATATAACAGGACAGAGCTTTAAAAGATTGGGAATTTACACCCCATTTTCTGAAGAAGGTGGTTTGTAAATTTTCACTGTATGTCTGCTAATGAGAGGGTGAGTATGTGTCTGTTGTCTGTGTGAAAGTCTCCTTAGTTTATCTTTGAGAGTAGCTCGGAATTTCACTGTCATATATCCCTCTCTTTCACAGTGCTAGGATCTGTCTATGGACAGGAAAATCTTAATTACTTTATAGCTGTAAGTGGAAGGTGAAGGAATTCTCCAAGTTACTTTGTATTTAGTTAGTTTTGGTTTTGCTTCCTGTATGTTTGTTTATGTGATATAAGAAAGAAATAAAGGATTTTATTTTTAAGAAGAATCTGTGAGAATTTTGTGCTAGGTACGAGTATAATCTGCATGAGGTGTGTTTTTTTGGGAAGGGATGGTAAGCCCTCCCTGTATGTGTATGTAAGGTTTTTGTTTTCCCTTTTGCACGGAGGAGGAGGGGTGACAATCCGCCTGGCCAACAGACCTGCCCCCCCCCCAGGTTCCATACAGTGGGTAATAACTTAAAAACATAAAATAAACAAAAACATTAATAAAAATACCTTATGACAAATAGAACATCAAAAATATAAAAAATATTGATAATAAATAATATCATATTGGGAAAATTAAAAGGCAGTGTGAATAATAAATAAATAAAAAATAAAAAGATTAAAAAAATCAAAAGTAGGGCTGAATGATGAAATAAATAATTAGTATCATTAAATTGGAATTTTTAGACAGACTTGTCAGTTTAACCAGTAGAGAGAGAACAAGAAGAGACAGAGGGATGAGGAGGACACTAAATGAGAGACCTAAATGGACTGGACAATTTACTTGTAGCAGCTGTGAATATGGTTGTTAGGTTAGGTGTCATAAATTGAACCTGGAATATAGGAACTGCCATGTTAAAAATAAATATAGGATAGATAACAATGCTAATATCTATGGACAACAATGGGTTCAAACTAGGGCAGCCAAGGGGATTTAAATGATAGCAAAGTGATGATCTCTGAATTATACCCTAACTTTTGAGGACCTAAGCAAATTAAACAAATTGGTGACCACAACTTGTGCTGTAATCAGATAATAAGGGTGAAACTGAGCTGTGTGAAAGCATAAGCTTCCTTTATAAAACCATTTATTAGAAAGCACTTACCATTACCAATCACAATGTAAAAGAAGCATCACTGAAGTAGAAATCATATTGCATAACAAAAAGAAGTGAAAGATCATTAACAGTAAAGTGATCAGTGGGGCATAAGTGTATTGTGAGACTGTACTGAAAGCGGAAACATTATAAAATAAACCCTGGGGAACTATATAGCAGTCCGTAATATCAGCATTCTAATGCAAAATGAAGAGAGAAATAAGTGGCCCATCATCAGATAAGAATCGATGCTAACTCTCCAGTGAAATCTGTATATATGAGGAAACTGGTTTACAAAGAATATAAGTAGAACTTGCCTTATCCTGTTAACCGCAGCATATCTCTATGCAACATATGTATGCTTCTAAACCGTGGTCTCTGGTGGCGACTCAATTTAAATAGGGATCTTTTCACACAAAAATAGGGGGCAAAGCTCAGTTAACAAGTGCTTTTAAACTAAGGTACAAATAAAATCAAGAGTTATTAGTAAGTAATGTTGTAAACATAGAAAGGCTCCAATGTTTAAAGTACAATTGAGTTGTTACTGGTTCATCCATTATCGTGGATCATGTCAGTAATATTGAACTATGGATGGCTGTTTATGTTCATATATGTAAAAGATAAAATATGTCACTGCTAGGTACATGTGACCTAGATTGGCCACTGTTGGAAACAGAATACTGGGCTTGATGGACCTTGGTCTGACCCAGTATGGCATATCTTATGTTCTTATGTTGAGAAAGCACCATACACTAGTATATAGTATAGGACTACTGTGCCCGATCCATATTACTTGTATTTGTATTAAAGTTATGGTACATGATAAAGCGCAATCATAATATTGCCAATATAGTAAATAGTAAAAGAGGTATTGATCTCTGGATATATTGTGGGTATGGCCCAATGGAGGAATGTGCTATCAAATAGAACTTTAATAAAAGAGGGACGACTCAAGAACATGAAATGAAAAACAAGATCACAATTGGTTACTGTCCAAAAGCACTCTGGTGAAAACCAAAGAGAAACTAAAGGCACGGTTAGAAAAAATACATTATAAAAAGGGGGTGTAATATTATAAAATGATCATAAAAAGCAAGAAGTAATATCATAATAAAGAAGAATCAAAGGCACAATTGTTGTTAAGTGCCGTTGAGTCAGTGTTGACTCATGGTGACATTCTGCATAGTTGTCTTAAACTGTTTTCAGTCTTCAGTCAGGCGGCTCATTGATGACAGAGTGGCACCCATAGCTGCTGTTATTATATTGATCCATCTCATTGCTGCCCTTCCTCTTTTGCATTGACCTTCTACCTTGCCAAGCATGATGACTTTCTCTAATGATCTCTCTCTTAGCATGATGTGTCCAAATTATGAAAGTTGAAGTCTTGTCATCTGAGATTCTAAAAAAAATTTAGGTTTGATCTCCTCTAGTACTGGTTTGTTCTTTGGGCAGTCCATGGTATACACAGTATTTGCTACCAGAACCATAATTCAAAAGCATCAATGTTCTTCATGTCTATTTTTTTCACTATCCAACTTTCACATCTATGACGTTATTGAAAATACCATGGCTGAACAAGTTGAATCTTTGTATGGATAGAGACATCTCTGCTCTTGAAAACCTTGTCTAGGTTCTTCATAGCCATTCTGCCAAGATTGATTTCTTGACTGCTTGTTGTTTCTTTATTGATAGTTGATCCAAGTAGGTTAAAATTGTCCATTATTTCAATTTCTTCTCCATCAACAATGAACTTAATGATTTTGCCAGTTCTCAGGATCTTTGTCTTCTTTACATTAAGGTGCAGACCCATTTTAAGACTATGTTCCTTGATCTTGAGAAGCAAATGTTTCAGATCGTCTTCACCTTTAGCAAGTATTGTGGTATCATCATCATAGCAAAGATTGTTGATGAGTCTCCCACCAATCTTCACACCTCTGTTGTCTTCATACAGTCCTGCTTCTCTGATGATTTGTTCTGCATATAAATTAAACAGGTAGGGGGAAAGTATGCAACCTTATCGTTTTGCTGATTTTAAACCGTTCTGTTTCTCCTTATTCAGTTCGAACTGTTGCTTCTTGATCAATGTAAAGGCTGTGCAAGAGGATGATCAGGTGTTCTGGTATACCCATGTTTCTTAATGTGGCCCTGAGTTTCTCATGGTTTACACAGTCAAAAGACTTGCTGTAGTCAATAAAACATATATAGATATCTTTTTGGTATTCTTTAGTCTTTTCAAGGATCCATCTCACATCCGCGATGATGTCTCTCGTTTTTTGCCCTTTCCTGAACCTTGCTTGCACCTCAGGCAGTTCTTGTTCCAGGTATGGTTGTAGTCTCTGCTGAATAATCTTCAGTAGAATCTTTCTGGCATGTGGGATCAGAGCAATTGTGCAATAATTTCCATAGTCAATTGGATCATCTTTATTTAGTCTTCATATAAACATAGATCTTTTCCAGTAAGTTGACCATGATGTTGTCTTCCGAATTTCCTGGCAGAGCCATGTAAGTCTGGTAATAGCTGCATCACATTGCTGTAATATTTCAATGGGAATTACATCAATGCCTGATGCTTTGTTTTTTGATAAGGCTTTCAGTGCTGCTTCGACTTCTTCTTTAATCACCAATGGTTCCGGAATATAAGGTTGAAATGGCTATCGGTCCACTTGATCTTTATCATATAATAACTCTGTATATTCTTTCCACCTTTTCCTGATTTTCTCAGCATCATTCAACATGGATCCTTAAGCATCTTGTAACATTCCAATTCGAGGCTGGAATTTTTTTCTTTAACTCTCGTAGCTTTAGGAAAGCTGATCTTGTTCTTCCTTTAATAGTTTCTGCTTCTGTTTCCTTGCATGCATCACTGTAGTACTTCTCCTTGTCTTGTCTTGCTGCATGTTGGAAATCTCTGTTGAGTTCTGTGATTGCCTCTCTTTGTCCTCTGACTTTAGCTTCTCTGCATTTGTGGGCAATTTTCAGAGTTTCTTTGGTCATCCATTTTGGCTGTTTTTGCTTTTTCACCTTTCATAGAGATTTCTCACTTTCTTCCAACACAACCTTCTTGATGTCATCCCATAACTCTTCTGGAGCTCTGTCATTTTTATTTAAAGCAGCAAATCAATTTTGCAGGCAGTCTTTAAATTCCTTCCGGTGGTATATTCTGAAGGTCATATTTTGCTACATTCATGAGTGGCTTGCTCTTTTTCAACTTAACTTCAGTTTGCATACTAGTAGTCGGTGGTCTGCACTAGTCAGTGCCAGGTTTTGTCCTTGTTGTTATAGAGCTTTTCCATCATTGACTTCCACAGATGTAGTCAATTTGATTTTTGTACAAGCTATTGAGGAAGAGGGGAAGGGGGGAAGAGGAAAGAGGGGAAGGAGGAAGAAGGAAGGAGGGAAGGGAAAAGGGGGGAGGGAAAAGAGGAGGGGAAAGGGGGCAAGAGGGTGGGGTGTGGTGGTGTGGGGGTGGTGTGGGGGGAGGGTATGAGAATAACCAACAGTGCACAGCTTATAAAAGTAAAAATGATAAAAATAGTAAAAACAGGGCATGTTGTGCAAAAAAAAATAAAAGAGGTGAGTGATAAAGAAATATATATGACAACTAAAAATAAATAAATAATAAAAAAGGGACAAAAACTGAATAAAAAATCAATAGTAAAATTCATGTTATGTTAAAAAGAGAATGCTGGGAAACAGTGATAAAAAGAAGAATGGTAGAGTGGTCTGTTGTGCATTAAAAGAAAGTATGGAATATAATCAGAAATGCTATCCAAAAAAAGAGAGACTTTAAATACAGCAGAGGTCTCAAATGGTCAGAGAAAAATCAAAAGGTCCATTTCTTGGTTCAGAGCATGTGAAGTTAGGATTGTCAACTCATAGATGTATCTCTTTTCTAACTAGAGAAGTATACCATCGACATCGCCCCCTCTCCAATGGGGCTGCACTACTCTAAGAACTAAAAACCTGAGGTTGGAGAGTATATGTTGTATCTCCAGGAACAAGCAGGAATGTAGTCTTCACATATGGGTGACATCGGTACCAACGGAGCCCACGCAGGATCGCTCCCCAGCGTCCAATTGGAAAGCTTTTGGGAGCACCCCACTGCATCAGCGTGACTGCCTTCCCGCCTTCCCAACTCCCTCTCTTCAGTTCTTTGTTTTCCATGGAGCCAGCAGGAAGCAAATCCTGTCACTGAAGAGAAAACTTCTCTTTTTGTGGAAAGTATCTGCCTTCCCGTCGACGCTGACACCATCGAAGACATCACCAGTTCCCTTATTCTATTCTTTTTTTTTCTTCTTTAAGTTTATTAAAAAAAAAAAAGGCTTGTTGATGCCCTTTCAGGCCTTAAGCTTACCATAGCCTTCCCATCATTTGAAGGCATAGAGAAACCAGCTAGTGGTTTCAAAAAATGTTCTAAGTATGCCAGCACCATCTCAGCAACTGGCACACACGACTGGTGTCTAAAATGCCTCGGCCCAGAACACCAGCCAACAGACTGTCCCCTCTGTCAAAAGATGACTAAATGAGGCCTACAGAACTGGGCCTCTAAATTTGGGACACTCTTTGCCTTCAATGTGGTATCACTGGCATCCACTTTGTTAAGAGCCTCATCCTCCCATGGATCCCAGGTATCCTCAAAGTCCAAGCACATGTTTTTGTTTTTTTTACATTCTCTTATATACCGTGCTATTCTGCATCAGTGCAGTTTACATTGAACAAACTGAAATTACATTGAACAGGGCATTATAACTTGGAGATAACTATTTTACAGGGAACATGGACTATGGAGGGTTAAGTGGCTTGCCCAAGACCACAAGGAGCACCTGTGGGACTAGAAACCCCAGTTCCAGCCCAAGGTTGCTGTCCTCTAGTGGGATTTGAACCACTGACCTTCTGGCCTGAAGTACCTTGCCCCAACCACTAGGCTACTCCTCCACTCCTTCAATGTTCACATTGAAGTCGGACAAAACCTCCAGAGGTAGATCTCACACAAAGTATCGAGATTCCTCGGGAATCGCCTCGGAGGTGGGTTGGCCTGCCATACAGCCCCAGTGAGTGGTCCTGACCTCCAAAGCCATCAAGGGGCCCTAGGATGCTCCAAGGCCTCAACCTCCGGAGAACTACTGGTGCCATGTTCTGGGACGGTAATGCAAACACCTGCGACTGATACCCAGGCATCGGCAACCTCGATGGACCAGCACATACTGGCTGTTGAGGAAAGCTTAGCAGCTCTTCTGGCAGCCTTGGTATCTATCAAGCCATTGGCTCCAGGCACTGCCCCATCGATACCGGTTCCAGTACCAACTTCAACAACCAGTTCCAGGCATGACATCAGGACTGCTCCAGATGACATCGACATCACTTCCACCCATTGCCCTCCCTTGAAACTATCACCGATGCTGGTTCCAAACCGAAGCAGCTCACCAAGGCCGATACCTCGTAGCATTGGTGCCAGCATTTAGCTTAAGGCAAATGCCATGCCCGTCGATACTTTGAGTCCTCTGAGTCTGATTCCTCCATTTTGGATGTGGAGTCATTTAATTCCCAGGGCCCTTGGGACTTTCCTTTGGACCCTTCCCTGATCAAACAGTGACATGTTCTTCCAAGAATTCATTTGAGACCTAGCTAAGGGTCTCTCTATCACGGTAACATTGTAGAAGGAACCAAGGCCTCCAATACTCAACAGCACCTGTTTGTGGGAGACTCCCCTCATGGTTTCATCTCACAATTGATGTCTCAATACCATGTTTCGGGTACAGGAGTGTCCCAGCTTCCAAAAGCCTCAACTTCCCCAGCACTTCATGGAGATTGAATCAGCAATGCACCAACTCAAAAGCTTGAAAACTCACTCCTCTAATCATCCAGGTCGAGAATCAAGAACTCTTGACGTCTTTGGACATCGAGGCTTCCAGGCATCCATGCTCTCGGCTAGGATCAATTCCTATATCCTCTACATGGGAATGTTCCTCAAAGAGGTGTCCAGGGATCTTGAGGTCTTTGCTCCTCCCCTCCCAGATGACAAGAGAACAGATTATCCTGCCCTAGTCAAGCATAGCCAATTTGATGCTTTTGAATGTACAAGCAGGGTCTCAGCAATATGCATTGGTGCACATAGAATTGCATGGCTTCAAGCCTTAGATCTTGAACAGTGGGTTCAAAATAAGCTGGGCAACATACCTTGCACAGGAGAAAACCTCTTTGGCAAAGACTGGCAAGATAAGGTCTCTCAGTTAGAGTCAGAAAACATTACTCTAAAGAGACTGTCCAGAACAACAGCTGACCCTGCTATGAAAAGGACACCTGCAAAGAAGTCTTTCTACAATAATGAGAAGAGATTATATTCTTCTTATCCTCCTACTTCTCAGTATGAGGGTCAGGCCCTAAGGAAGAGGCAACAACCTCCTAAGCAACAGAAGAAGCCACAGGTGGCTAAATCTCAACCAGCTCCGCAGCCACAGTCTGCACCTGGTCTTTGACCCTTTTTTAAAGAACATTGACACTCTGCCTCTGGAGGACCCTCATCCCCTCCACATAGCAGGCAAACTGTGTCACTACGCCCACAGATGGCATCTCATTACCTCAGTGCAGTCGACACTCACCATAGTACAGGAAGGGTACAGACTTCATCTACAAACTCTGCCCCCTCCACTTTCACGGGGGAATATCAAAAGCAACCCTTACTCACTGCTCTCCTACAGAATGAGGTGTCTTATCTTCTGTCTCAGGGCACCATAGAAGATGTTCCAACATCCCAACAGGGAATGGGCTTCTACTCTCCATACTTTCTCATTCCAAAGAGAACCAGAGAATACAGGCCCATTATGGACCTCAGAAACCTCAATAAGTTTCTAGTCCATGAAAAGTTCAAGATGATCTCTCTCAGGACTCTTCTTCCCTACCTCCAGAATCAGGACTGGCTCTGTAATCTAGATCTGAAAGAAGAATACACACATATCCTCATCTATACAGGACCCAGGAAATATCTATGCTTCACCTTTCAAGGAAAATATTATCAATACAGAATCATTCCCTTCGGACTCGCCTCTGCCCCAAGAGTCTTCTCAAATTACATGGCGGTCGTGGCCGCATACCTAAGGTCTCTGGGGATATTTGTCTTCCCTTACTTAGATGATTGGCTGATAATAGCACACACCTCCCAGGAGGTACTGCTTTCCTTGCATCGTACCATCACAGTACTACAACTCTTGGGATTTGTGATAAACTTCCCAAAATCCCAGCTTGCTCCAACTCAAAAGCTAGAGTTCATCAGAGCCCTACTAGACACCCAACAGTCCAGGGCATTTCTGCCATAGCTTTGTTGTGCCCATTTAGTTGAACTAGCATCCCAGACATTCCTACAAGACCATCTAACCTCTCAAGAGATGCTGCAGCTCATTGGGCACATGGCCTCTATCGTACATGCCATTCCATATGCCCGACTACATATGCGGACAGCCCAGTGAACTCTTGCCTCTCAGTGGAAGCAGACCTTGGACCATCTACAAGACAGGATCCAAGTCACTGCCCCTCTAACTACATCCCTTCAGTGGTAGTATTCTCCAGAAAATCTGCTCATAGGTTCACCTTTTCAGATGCCTCCACTTCAATGCACCCTGATGACAGGTGCCTCCAAACTGGGTTGGGGAGCAGACCCGGGCAACCTGTCCACACAGGGGCTCTGGACAAAGCAAGAGTCACAACTCCAAATCAATCTCCTGGAACTTCGTGCTATCTCAAATGCCCTCCAGTTATTTCAACACCACCTCGGGGCACAACAGGTCCTAGTCAGGACAGACAATCAGATTGCCATGTTCTATGTGAACAAGCAGGGAGGAACAGGCTCATGGGCCCTCTGCGAGAAGATGCTCCACCTGTGGTCATTTACCATTTCTCATCAAATACACCTCCAAGCGTTGTACCTCCCAGGGGAGTTCAATGTCTTGGCAGAAAAGCTGAGTCAGATCCTTCTTCTCCACGAATGGTCTCTCCGTCCAGACACAATGTCCTACATCTTCCAGACCTGGGGAACTCCAGACATAGATCTGTTTGCTACTTTGCAGAATGCCACTTCTGCACAAAAACTCTGACATCCAGCAACCAACAGGTGGATGCCTTCCATCTACACTGGAGTCAGGATCTGCTTTATGCTTTCCTTCCTATAGCCCTCATTCCTAAGATGCTTTTCAAGCTTCAGTCTGACAAGGGCTCCATGATTCTCATAGTCCCTCACTGGTCATGACAACCATGGTTTCCACTGCTACTGCATCTGACTCAGACTCATCCTCTGTGATTGGGATCTGCGTCTGATCTCCTCTCCCAGAACAATGACTCACTACTCCATTCTAAAACACAGTCTCTCCATCTCACAGCTTGTCTGCTGAGAGCATAGCTTTACAAGGCTTTGACCTTACATAAGAGGTTAAGGAGATCCTTTTGTCTTCTAGAAAGCCCTCCGCCAGTTGTTTATATGCTTTAAAGTGGCATAGATTCTCTGTCTGGTGTTTCCAGAAAGATCTCAATCCCTTTTCTGCCCCAGTGGAGTCATTCCTCCAGTATCTCCTCCACAGGTCTGAAAATCAACTTGGTGAGAGTCCACCTCAGTGCCATTGCAGCCTTTCACTGCCTACTGAATGGACAGCCCATCTCCTCACAACCACTAGTAGTGGGTTTCATGAGAGGTCTCCTTCCAAACCACCCATTAAGCCACCTCTGGTGTCTTGGGACCTCAATGTTGTTCTAGTGCAGCTTCTCAAGTCGCCTTTTAACCATTAACCATGACTTCACTAAATTTCCTGTCTTGGAAGGTACTCCTCCTAATTGCCCTCATCTAGACATATTAGTGAGCTTCAGGCTTTGGTGGTGGACCCACCCTATACCCTATACCCAATTCCACCATGACAAAGGTGTCCTTCGGACTCACCCACACTTTATGCCAAGGGTGGTGTCTCCTTTCCATTTAAACCAGTCAATTTACCTTTCAGTCTTCTTTCCTAAACCACATGCGTCTCAGGCAGAAGCAACTCTACATGCTCTTGACTGCAAACATGTGTTGGCTTTCTATCACCAAGGACCCGAGATCATCATAAAGCCTTGCAGTTGTTCATCTCATTTGACCGTAGTCACCTGGATCTCCCTGGATCTAAATGTACACTCTCAAGATGGATAGTGGACTACATTTCATTGGTTTATGACAACACGGGACTCTCCCTGGAAGAGCATGTCACTGCTCACAGTTTTCACGCCATGGCAACCTCGATAGCAGACCTGCGCTCAGTAGCCATTGACAAAATTTTCAAGGCAGCAACTTGATCTTCCTTCCATACCTTCACAGCTCATTACTGTCTGGACAAGGACTTCCGCCGGGATGCCATGTTAGGCCAAGCTGTACTCCAGCACCTCTTTCAGATTTAGAAACAACCCTACCCTACGTTTCAGGCTTTGTCAATACCAGAAATCCATGAGGGATCCATGATCTCCTTGAGCCTACTCTGAGGCGAACCTCTACTGGTTCTGGGTTCCCTTCATCTGGCATCTGGGAGCTAGGGAGTCCCATATGTGAAGACTACATTCCTGCTTATTCCTTTGGGACCTGCAACAGGTGATCTCCAGGAACGGCGGTAATTGAGTCTTTACAACCTGCCCTCCTCCCCTAGGAGTTATAGGGTTTTATTTACTCTCTTTTCTCAGCTACAAACTCAACTGAAGAGGGAGTTGGGAAGGTGGGAAGGCAGATGTGCAGGCTCAGGGGAGTGCTCTCAAAAGCTTTCCAATTGGATGCTGGGGAGCATTCCCACACGGGCTCTGTCATTACCAATGTGACAATATGTGGACTAAATTTGTGCTGTTCCCAGAGATCACCTGTTTACAGGTGAGTAACTATGCTTTTTCTTCCCAATGGCTAACCAATGGTTTATCAAGTATTTTTCTTCTGATGCAGCTTTTGTGCAATATCCTTTGAAACACTAGAAAAAGTAAGGGCACAGACCATTCTGTTCTGTATTGGATAACTGGAGCCTTCAAGGAGAGTTGTTTGCTTAGCATTCTTGGCTCTATTGTATGCCTTCTTGATGCAACCTCTAGGATATCCTAGAGATTGTGCACTCTGCTGCATGGCTAATCTTCCGTCCGTCTTGTTATGCTCATATTACCCCTCTTCTCAAGTCTCTTCATTGGCTTCCTATCCATTTCCACATCCATTTCAAACTTCTGCTGATCTATAAGTGCACTCACTCTGCAGCTCCTCACTATCTTTCCTCTCTTATCTGTCTCTACACCCCTCCTCAGAAACTCTCCTGGCAAATCACTTCTATCTGTGCCCTTCTCTTCTATTGCCAACTCCAGACTTAACTCCTTTCACCTTGTTGCTCCTTATGCCTGGAACAAACTACCTGAGTCTGTTCAGCCAGCACCTTCTCTGACCCTTTTCAAATCCAGGTTGAAAATTCACCTCTTCACTGTTGTTTTTGGATCTTGACACACCTGATGTCCTTTGTGTTTCCTTACCATTCCCCCTAGCTGTAACCCATGTCTACAGCTACTGTGTTGTCTGTCTCGACTAGATTGTAAGAACCAATGTCTATGCAGCACTGTGTATGCCTTGTAGCGCTATACAAATGTTCAATAATAGTAGTAGTAGTAGATATCCACGCTGTATGAAGCACTTCCCCATGTCGAAAAAACACATAATTGCCACAAATCGCTGGATGTCAAAATCTACAATATACAGCAATATTGCAGTTCTTATTATCCTCAGAAGAGGAGAGGAAGGGGTAGAGGGACAATTCACAAGAGAACATCAGAACTAGATCCATAGGTGGGGTCTTCACCTTCTCTAGCTATACATTCACTGAGACAGAGATTCAAGTTCTCGATAAAAGACTCTCATTTGTGCCTTCTGTCAAGCATGACCCCTTTGCTAGACATGTAGGGCGGCATTATTGAAGGCATTTTCATGGGTAACTGTCCTAATTACCTGTGTAAATGCCTTATTTAGGATTTTCAAAAGGCACCTACATGGGTAGTGCCTTTAAAAATCCCGGATAAGTCCCTAACGCGCCCAGATACTATGCAGTTAGCACCGGGGCATGTTGGGGGCATTCCAGGGCAGAGCAGGGGCGGAGGAAAGGGCTAACTGGGTGGTAGATATTTTCGATACAACCCACTTAGCCCTCGGCACCTTAAAGATAGGCGAGGATTTTCTTTGCCTATCTTTAAGGCGCAGAGGGCTAAGCAGGTAGCATTGAAAATTGCTGCTACCCGGCTAGCTCCCGTGGCTTCCGGGTTGTGTGGCGCGAACCAGATTTTCAATGCCAGGGACACATATGACCCCTGCATAGAAAATCTGGGGTAGAGGGACGGTGGGCGGGCTATGCGCTGACGCGGCACATAGCACTGCCCAAATGAAAATCGGGCCCAACATGTTCATTACAACCTATCCACTAGTGAAAAACTGGCGTTATCCAATTTATATAACAACAATGACATTGTTACCAAACCTGAGGACAAGGGGGCTGCATTAGTTTTTTAAAAATCATCAAGATTCTGTAACTGAAGTTTATCGACAAATCAATGATCCAGTTTTTTATGAAAAACTCTGATGATCCCCACCCCTGCCCTAAAAAGCAAGGTTGACACTACTTTACATAGGACGAGAAGCAGGTTATCTACCACCAAAAGAATGTGGTTTCATGTCTGATATACAAACTACCAAAAATACACAAATCATTAGACAATCTGCCAGGCCGCCCCATCATATTGGCTATTGACTCTCTCTTTAATCCAATATCTAAATTTTTGGACATGTTTGACTCAGGCACCATCCTATGTTTGGGATTCATTCCACATGATAAAAATACTGGAACGATTCGCAGAATATCATGAAGGGTTGATTTTAGTAACTCTTGATATCAATTCATTTTATACCAACATTCCTCAAGCAGCTGCTCTGGAAATTATGACGGACATACTCATAGAAAGACCAAGACCAGTTAGAACACCTACCTGTTTTTTTAATACAATTAGCCATATTGGCCATGAGAACATAAGAACATAAGAACATAAGATATGCCATACTGGGTCAGACCAAGGTCCATCAAGCCCAGTATCCTGTTTCCAACAGTGGCCAATCTAGGTCATACGTAACTAGCGTTATCCCCAAGAGATACAGGTTCCACAATGCTTGTATTGGGTCAAGCATTGATAACCTGGGTCCCTTTTTAATAATGGTTTATGGACCTTTCCTCCAGGAACTTGTCCAAACCTTTTTTTAAACCCAGCTACACTAACAGCTCTTACTACATACTCCGGTAACAAATTCCAGAGTTTGATTACACGTTGAGTGAAAAAATATTTTCTCTTATTAGTCTTAAATAGTTTACCCTGTAACTTCATTACATGTCCCCTAGTCCTTCTATATTCTGATAGCGTAAACAATCGATCTATGTTTACCCGTTCCACTCCATTCATTAATATATAGGCCTCTATCATATCTCCCCTCAGCCGTCTTTTTTCCAGGTTGAAGAGCCCTAACCTTTGTAGCCTTTCTTCATAGGAGTAGCCTTCCATCCCCTTTACCATTTTGGTGGCTCTTCTCTGTACCTTTTCTAATAACGCTATATCCTTTTTAAGATACAGCGATCAGAATTGCACACAATATTCAAGGTGCGGTCGTACCATGGAACAATACAGAGGCATTATAATATCCTTTGTTTTATTTCCCATTCCTTTCCTTATGATACCTAGCATTCTATTTGCTTTCTTGTCCGCTGCTGCACACTGGGCGGAGGGTTTTAACATGTTATCCACGATGACTCCTAAAACATTTTCCTGGGTGGTGGTTCCCAATGTGGAACCTTGCATTGTGTAACCATAGTGTGGGTTGTTCTTTCCTAGGTGCATAACTTTGCACTTGTCCACATTAAATTTCATCTGCCATTTTGATGCCCAGTCTTCTAATTTATCCAGATCCTCCTGCAGTTTTCCACAGTGCTCTTGGGTTTTAACAACTTTAAACAGTTTTGTGTCGTCTGCAAATTTGATAACCTCACTAGTTATTCCCTTTTCCAGGTCATTTATGAATATGTCAAAACGTAGCGGACCCAGTACATATCCCTGGGGTACTCCACTATTCACCTTTTTCCATTTGGAAAATTGGCCATTTAGCCTTACCCTCTGCTTTCTATCTTTTAACCAGTTCCCGATCCACAATAGTACACTGCCTCCAATCCCATGACTTTTTAGTTTTGCCAAAAGTCTCTGATGAGGGACCTTGTCAAAGGCTTTCTGAAAGTCCAGATACACTATATCAACCAACTCACCTTTGTCTACCTGTTTATTCACATCTTCAAAAAAACATATCAGATTAGTAAGACAAGATCTTCGTTGTCTAAAGCCATGTTGGCTGTCTCCCATTAGGCCATGACTATCTACATGCTGTGTAATTTTGTTCTTTATGATGGTTTCTACCCTTTTCCCTGGTACTGATGTCAGGCTCACCGGTCTGTAATTTCCCGGATCACACCTGGAACCCTTTTTAAAAATTGGCGTTACATTGGCGATCCTCCAGTCTTCAGGTATTACAGATGATTTTAATGAAAGTTCACAGATTACTAATAGCAGGTCTGCAATCTCATATTTCAGTTCTTTCAACACTCTTGGATGTATACCATCCGGTCTAGGTGATTTGCTACTATTCAGTTTATCAAATAGCTGTAATACATCGTCCCAGTGTAGCGATATTTCTCTCAATCCCTCTGCAGTATCACCTTTAAATACCACTTCAGTCTTGAGTAACATCCCTACATCTTCCTCAGTAAAGACCGAAGCAAAGAATTCATTCAGTATCTCCGCTATAGCCTTGTCTCCTCTTACTGCCCCTTTTACCCCTCTATCATCTAATGGTCCAATTGACTCTGTCACAGGCCTTTTGCTACGAATGTACTTGACAAAGTCTTTATTTCGTGTTTTTGCTTCCGTAGCAAGTTCCTTCTCAAATTCTTGTTGTGCCTGCCTTATCAATGCTTTGCATTTAACTTGCCAGTGCTTGTGCTATTTCCAGTTTTCGTCGTTTGGCTATTTTTTCCATTTCCTGAAAGATGCTTTTTTGGCAGCAACAGCCTCTCTGACCTCACCTTTGAACCATGCTGGCAGTTTTTTGGACTTTCTTCCACTTTTCTTAATGCGTGGAATACAGCTGGTCTGGGCTTCCAGAATAGTATTTTTAAACAACATCCAAGCTTGATGTAAGTCTTTAACCTTTGCAACCGCTCCTTTTACTTTTTTCCTTAACTATATTCCTCATTTTATCATAGTCTCCCTTTCGAAAGTTAAAATGTAGTACTGTGGATTTCTTTACTATCCCTCCTCCACTAATTAAATCAAACACGATCATGCTATGATCACTATTGCCAAGTGGTCCCAACACCCTTATTTCTTGCACCAGATCTGGTGTTCCACTAAGGACTAGGTCCAGTATGGCTTCCCCTCTGGTCAGTTCATGAACCAGCTGCTCCAAGAAGCAGTCATTTATTTCATCTAGAAACTTTATCTCCCTAGCATGTCCTGCCGTGACACTGACCCAGTCGATACCAGGTTAATTGAAATCACCCATTATTATTACTCTGCTGTGACTTTTGTTAGCTTCCATGAGTTCTTTGAGCATTTCATCATCCGTTTGTTCATTCTGGCCAGGCAGTCGATAATATACCCCCACTGCCATCACCTTCCCCTTCATACATGGAATTTCAATCCATAGAGATTCTACAGCAAATTTTGTTTCCTGCAAAACTTTAATCCTTTCTGACTCAATGCCCTCTCTAACATAGAGTGCAACACCTCCACCAGTTTGATCAGTTCTATCATTATGATATAGTTTGTATCCAGGTATCACAGTGTCCCACTAGTTATCCTCCTTCCACCATGTCTCTGAGATTACAGTCATATCTAACCTCTCATTTAGTGCTGTATATTCTAACTTTCCCATCTTATTGTTTAGACTTCTAGCATTTGCATACAAGCATTTTAGAGACTGTATTTTATTAATATTAATCTGGCTATTGGTAGGCATGGGTAATTTGGAATCTTTATGCTCTGTCTGCACCATACCAAAGGGCATTTGGGCTACTTTACTCGTTTTTGGAACCTCACTGCTTTTGGTAGTGTCTTTCAAGGATACCTTCTTCCGAACCATGCGCTCTTGGGCAACTGTCGGCTTTCCCCTATTTTCTAGTTTAAAAGCTTCTCTATCTCCTTTTTTAAGGTTAATGCCAGCAGTCTGGTTCCATCCTGGTTAAGGTGAAGCCCATCCCTTTGGAAGAGCCCCTCCATTCCCCAGAATGTTCTCCAGTTCTTAACAAATCCAAACCCCTCATCCTTGCAGCATCATCTCATCCACGCATTGAGACTCCGGTGCTCTGCCTGCCTTTTGGGTCCTGCACGTGGAACTGGAAGCATTTCGGAGAACGCTATCCTGGAAGTTCTGGAATTCAACTTCCTACCTAAAAGCTTAAATTTAGCCTCCAGAACCTCCCTACCACATTTTCCTATTTCATTGGTACCGACATGTACCAAGACAGCAGACTCCTCCCCAGCACTATCTAAGATCTTATCTAGGCGATGCATGAGGTCTGCTACATTCGCACCAGGCAGGCATGTTACCAGGCAATCCTCACGTCCACCAGCCATCCAGCTATCTACATGCCTAATGATTGAATCACCAACTATAACAGCTGTCCTAACCCTTCCCTCATTGGCACATGGCCCTGGAGAAACGTCCTCAGTATGAGAGGGTTTTACATCACCTGGAGGACAGGTCCTAGTTACAGGATCATGTCCTGCCACATGTCCTGTCTCCTGCCACATGTCCTGTCTCCTGTCACATGACCCCTCTCCTCCATGGCAACAGGGATGCTGCCAGACTGGAGGTGGGACTTCAGGACTATATCCCTGTAGGTCTCGTCTATGTACCTCTCTGTCTTTCTTATGTTTTCCAAGTCTGCTACTCTAACCTCTAGAGAACGGACTTGTTCCCTGAGAGCAAAGAGCTCTTTGCACCTAGTGCACATGTAAGACCTCTCACCAACTGGGAGAAAATCATACATTTGACACTCAATGCAAAAGACTGGAAAGCTCCATTCTCACTGCTGGACTGTTGTCTGCATCTTAGTTTAAAGCTTGTGTTTAGGTCTTTAAATTCTGTACTTACTGAGGTTTGGTGTAGATGCTTATACTAATTAAAGTATATCTAATACCTCAAATATACCTTGATCACCTGAAGCTTAATTAATCTCAGGTCCTCAATGTATGACTAATTTGGATAAAGACCTGCACCTGAGAGCAGCCCCTTTCCTCTAGGACATGTAAGTACCTATAAAGCTACAATTACCCCAGGGGCGGGTGGGTGTTGGGGAGGGAGGGAGGGAAATAAGACCTATTAAAAGAGGGCTGTTACAAGGTACCCTGTCCTGTACCCTCATCAGGGGGGGAGGGGGTTAGTCCCTCAGGTAGGCTAGAGCAGGAAAAAAAATTTAAAATGCAGCACATTCTGGGGACAGAGCAGGGAGAGATATGTAATTTAAAGTAACAGTTAACCTGGCTACCACACAAAGACCAGTTAGTTGAGAGAGGCAAGGTAAGTTATACAGATGAGAAAGCTGAAGTGCACAATTAAAGGGAACAGGGAGTTGAAGTAGCACACCAATAAAGACAACAAGAAATAAATAAATAGACAGCTAGAACTCACAACAAAGTCATCACAGGAGTTAAATATCCACCTCTCTGGCAGAGCACTGTGAGGGCACTGCTCTTCCCAGAGCAGAGAGAGGCAAACAGAACAGACTATGCACACGTTAGAGGAGGAGACAGGAAGAAGGGCTACACAATACCTCAGCGGGGGGGGGGGGGGGTGGTCTCTCAGGTAGGCTATAGCAGGACAAAAAGTTTAAAATGCAGCACGTTCTGGGGACAGAGCAGGGAGAGATATTTAATTTATGTAACAGTTAACCTGGCTACCACACAAAGACCAGTTAGTTGAGAGAGGCAAGGTAAGTTATACAGCTGAGAAAGCTGAAGTGCAAAACTAAAGGGAACAGGGAGGTGAAGTAGCACACCAATAAAGACAACAATAAATAAATAGACAGCTAGAACTCACAGCAAAGTCATCACAGGAGTTAAATATCCACCTCTCTAGCAGAGCACTGTGAGGGCACTGCTCTTCCCAGAGCAGAGAGAGGCAAACAGAAGAGACTATGCACACATGGGAGGAGGAGACAGGAAGAAGGGCTACACAATACCTCAGCAGGGGGGGAGAGGGCGTAGTCCCTCAGGCAGGCTAGAGCAGGAAAAAAAGTTTAAAACGCAGCTAACCTTTTTTTATTTCAGAGGGATTTTTTTTACAAACAAATAAAAGGTGTTGCTATGGGCTCGTCTATGGCACTAGATGTTGCCAATCTGTATGTGACTAATTTTGAAAAGAAGTTTTTAATCAAACATCCTTTTGTGACCCAAATAAAGTTGTGAAAACACTACATAGATGATGTTTTTATGATTTGGGATGGCACAGAGCTGGATTTGCTTTTTTTTTTAAATTGGTTGAATTCCCTTAACCAAAATCTTCAGTTGCAGAATATATACAGTTATAAGCAGGTTTCATATTTGGAAATAACGATTAAAAAAGAACCCTGCAGATTTTTTACAGACCTTTACTGGAAACTGACAGATAAAATTACTCTTTTATTTTATCACCTTGCTCTTTGTGTTCCTGTACAGGAGCGGCAGGCCATGAACATGCTAGCAAGGGCACTTTTAAGCTTAACGCAGCAGAGACATTGCTGTGCTGCCCCCTCTCTCCAAAGTGAGAAGATGGATGATGGGGGGGGGGGGGGGCAGCATGACAGACCAGACAGTGGTGAACTGCTTCTTCACTGGGAGGAGGAGGTTCTGACACCACCCATTGGGGCTTGTTGCCCTAGGCGACCACCTAGTTCACTTAGTGGATAGGCCAGCCCTCGTGTTGGCACCCTAGGCAAGCCTTAAGCGTTATACTCCCCCTGTCTGTCGAAATCTATTGTTTAGCGTTGAAAATCTTCCTCTTTGCCACCCTCTAGAAGCTGCCACCCTAGGCAACTTCTTAGTTTTGTCAGTGGTTGGACCAGTCCTGCCGCCAAGAAACACAAATAAAATGTGTTGAGGTGGAATCTTTGTGTTAAAGGAGTGGGGCTAGCTGCAAAGAATGCGATCTTGAATCTCAGAAGAGTAGAAAGATCCCAAATAGTGAACACAGTCTACCCACTTAAATTAATGCTACCACACTTTAAGGCTGGTGCTACCATAAGGCAAACTAAGTAATTGCCTAGAGTGCTGTCTATCTGGGGAGCCCATTGCTATTGCTGCAGGCCTTCTCCGGGGTCTGCAGCGGCAGCAGTGGTTCAGAAACCATGACACAGTGCATACCTACACTCTCCAGTGCTGCATCATGGTTTCTGTTTTCTACTGTCTACTGCTCCTGCTCCTCTCTGATGTGGATATCTGGTTTGTCTGTATCAGAGGGGGTCATCAGAAGCAGCATATAGTAGAAGATAGAAACCGTGATGCAGTGCTGGAGAGTGTAAATAAGCACTGCATTGCAATTGCCAAGCCATTGCCCCCGGAGAGGGGCAGCAGCAGCAATGGGGACAAGGGGGCCGTGGGGAAGCGCAGCAGGATGGAGGACCTACCTAGGGTGCCTCCCGTCCTTGCACAAGTCCTGCACAACAGAACATAGGCCATGTAGTATCTTATATAATAAGAAGCACTGCAAACCATGTATATCATACAGTAACTTGTAGTCTTTCGATAATGTGAACATATGTCTTTTAAAAGGGGGATTGTGGTGCACTATCCCTTTGAAAGCACCTTGTGAAAAGAACCCAAGATAGGAATCTAATAGTTCACTTCCTAATAAAGGTTATCGTTTTCTTAAGATGAAAAAGGTCTTACTAAAATTGTTTCTCAGAGTAAGATGCACGTGAACTGAATCAATACACTCAATAGAAACATGTGACAGGTTTAACTGATCAATTTAGAGATGGCACATAAACAACAAAAGCTTGCCTGTGTTTTTCCCTACTTTTTAGAAAAGTAGTTGACTCTGGAGGATAGGAAATTATGTTTTCTCCATTGTTGGTTTTACCTATTGTAAAGTTATCTGCAACGTTGTACACAAAGTCTTTCCAACTGACTTCAAGGACATTACTTAGGTATTTGCAACAGAAGCTGTAAAAACTAAGGGGTATGTTTACTAAAGAATGTTAAAGGCGCACTGATTAGCAAGCATTAATGGCAGCATTAAGGGTGTTATAGTGTGGTAAAGGCCGGGGTGGGGAGTAGGCGTTCTGACGGTAAGGGTGCCTGGCTCCACTTATTGGGCGTTAACAGGGCATCGGGCATTAAGGTGCCAAGCCACATGTGAGGTCAAAATGCCCATCCCTCCACTGTACCTCCAACACCAAACAGCACGCAGAGGACCACTGTGCTGCAGTGTGGCACTAACCCCTGAGATAGCACATATGCAGGGCGCGCAGTCCCTTGTCACCTGCTGTACACTGCAAGATAGATAAAGACCTGGGAAATCCACTGCTTGCCCCAGTACAAGTACTGTGGAACCTGTGTCCTTTGGGGAAACTGCCAGGTATTTGGGACCTGGCTTGGCCTCTGTTGGATACAGGATACTGGGCTTGATGGACATTGGTCTGACCCAGATTGGCATTGCTTATGTTCTAATGCTAGGAAAGGGGGGGGGGGGGTGAGTGCAGTGCTGACACCAAGCAGAAGGGCCTGCCAAGACCATAGCTATGAGCAGGTTACCAACAGCCCAAGAACAGCTGCTAGCCTCATTTTCTAGGAATTCCAATTGACTAGATCAATCAGAGGCAGCCTGAATATGTTAGGCAACACTGGCCTGCATCAACCACTCACATACCATCTGTGTCCAGTCTACTAGCCACCAAGAACACATTGGCTTTGTACAAAGAGCATGGACATCATGCAGCTTGTCTAGTGACTGGACTACCATTTGAAAAAAAAAAACCAGCACCCATATCACTGCAGCTTGAGCCTTTATAGCATCATGTGGATACATAGCCGTGACATGGTCACAGCTCGGCCAGAGTGAGAGAGGCCTCTCAGCATAAACAGATGTGTGCACCTAGGCCATGCCCACGCTAATATGGCTCAGCCATTGATCGTATCTCTGGGCAAACCGCTCTGTTTTAAGCAATACCCAGAATCCTCTGCTCCTCATTATGTACCCTTTTATTTTGGACTTGGGGACAGTGGAAAGTGGTCCATAGATAGGCTGTGAGTGCACGCTGGCCCACAGTGGCCTATATCTGTCACATATCCAAATATGATGTCCCCTACACAGCTTTTGGCAGTGAGCATTGAACATAGCGCCATGCTTGTACACTCTTATAATGTCATGTTCTTAGCCACGGACATTGCAAAACTGGCTAGTGTAGCACATGAACTCTCCCATGCTTCAAGCAGATTGGCCCCTCCAAGAGCGCATGGAAGCATCGCAGGTTGGATATGGGGTTGGATGTTGGAACAGTTGCTGGCAACACATATGCCACCATACCCTGCCTCCTTGTACTCTAACATCATCCTTGTGACTGTCAAACTCAGTGCCTATCGGGAGCCAATGAGACTGTCATGCAGCTCCTCTGATGCAACAAATGCAGACACTGAATATGACCGCATAGCTTCTGGCCATGTGAACATAGGCTTTGGCCAGCAATGACACCTATGAAGGACACATTCTAAACATGTATGGTACTGTTTCCCCCACCCTTACCCACACCCAAACATTCATCTTCAGGCACTGCCTTCCCATATGGTGGCAGGTGATGCAGAGACCAACATGACATCCTGTTCCACATTTCGGCAGTTGGAATTGTGCATGCACCATTCAGAGGTCAATGTCAATGTCCCACTGTCCCAATCAGGCACACAGGTGAATTTGGACTCTCATTTGGGATAATAGGTAATGTACTGCTGAATGCTTTGGCCACTGATCTGTAGACAGTGCTGAGATTGTGTTTATTGTGTGCAAATTTGCCTGATACGGACCTGCCTGTAACTGCATACAATGCATGAAGCAAAGAGCCCTCCAGATTGCGCTCTGCAAATGCAGCATGGGACAAGAGCAACATGCATGCAGGTAAATTTCAGAATCCTTCCAGTGTCACCAACTAAGTGAATGAACTGGACATTCACAGAGGCCAGCCCTCGAGCCTAGTTCTCTATAGACTGCAGCTGTGCCAAGTGGGCTGACAGTGTTGCCATGGATACATCTGTTATGGCAAGTTGGCATCAATCATGCCTCTCACCTGTGCAAATGGATGTGTCCTGAGGCCTGGTGGCTCAGTCAGAGGTGAGGGCTGTAACAAACACACGGTTCCCCCCTCTCATTCCAGCCAAACCAGCAGACAATTTTGGAGCTGCACAACAGTGTCATGTTGGGAGGTAAGTGTAGGGGAATGCTGTGGGGATGGGCCTTGGCAATGGTTAACTGGGAATGCATTACAGTATCACAGCTATAGGTTGCAGCTACTTTCTATAAATTAACCCTCTGCTTGTAAATGGTGTCTCACACAGTATGTGGAGCTGCTGTATAGCTGACCTGCAGTACATAGTATGCACAGCCATAAAGCCTGGGCACCATATGCATGCACAGTGCATTTTTTGCAGCTCACACTCATCTGGAGACACACACACACACACACATGACCCCACTGTCCAAAGGTGGTGCAGATCGGCGTTCCTACCTGCCCTTTAGGCCTCCTTTGATGCTCCACCATGGTCAACGCCTGCTCAGTGTGCAAGTGGTATTAGAGCGCTCTGAAATGCTTGGGCACTGTCAACGCCCGCTCAGTGTGCCGGTGCTATTAGCATGCTCTGCCTTCCAGGCGTGGGTGGTGCAGCTTTTCAGTATGGCAACTGAGTGTGTGGACTCATGCTGGACAAAATGTTGAAGGTTACACATGCTGATACAGTTCTGGAAACGTAGGATAAAGTTAACACGCCTGGACATACCATTCTTGATCTTGACCATTCTTGATCTACAAACAGGTCTTGAATCCATTACCCTTCTATCATACATACACCAACCATGTCTTTGGAGTCACAGAGCAGCTGGGTGGGTTTGTCAGCTCATGGGTATATATGTGATCATTGTCAGAATGCATGAGGGCATGAATTGGGGTATGCCTATGTCTGCTTAGATCTCTGCAGGCTCTGTGCCATACTTGTCTTACAAGATATGTTTGGCAGGTGTGGGAAAGGGACATCTTTTTAGGTCTGTATGTTACACTGCCTTGCTATGCTGCTGGTTCAACTGACATTCATGTCTTACATATGGGATCTGTCCAATCAAAGAGGCAGGCCATGATACATGAACACACAAATTCCAGACCATGGGTGTCCTAGCAGAATGACCAAAGTATCCATTTCCTGGTGTGTGCTTGTGGGGCAATCAAAGAACAATCTCATATTTTGCAGACCACCATAGCTAATTTAGATTCACATTTGGCTCCAAAGGTTGTAACTGACTGAGTACTCACTTATGAAGGGCTCACTGGTTCACAAACATATTATGGCCATCATTTGGCAGATGAGGGGGCAGGGTTGTCATTTTATCAGAGACTTTTGGTAAAACTACAAAGTCATGGGATAGGAGGCAGTGTACTATTGTGGCTCGGGAACTGGTTAAAAGATCGAAAGCAGAGGGTAGGGCTAAATGGCCAATTTTCCCAATGGAAAAAGGTGACTAGTGGAGTACCCCAGGGATCTGTACTGGGTCCGCTACTTTTTGACATATTCATAAATGACCTGGAAAAGGGAATAACGAGTGAGGTTATCAAATTTGCAGATGACACAAAACTGTTTAAAGTTGTTAAAACCCAAGAGGACTGTGCAGGAGGATCTGGATAAATTGGAAGACTGGGCATCCAAATGACAGATGAAATTTAATGTGGACAAATGCAAAGTTATGCACCTAGGAAAGAACAACCCACACTATGGTTACACGATGCAAGGTTCCACATTGAGAACCACCACCCAGGAAAAAGATTTAGGAGTCATCGTGGATAACATGTTAAAACCCTCAGCCCAGTGTGCAGCGGCAGCCAAGAAAGCAAATAGAATGCTAGGTATCATAAGGAAAGGAATGGAAAATAAAACAAAGGATATTATAATGCCTCTGTATCGTTCCATGGTGCGACCGCAACTTGAATATTGTGTGCAATTCTGGTCGCCGTATCTTAAAAAGGATATAGCGTTATTAGAAAAGGTACAGAAAAGAGCCACCAAAATGGTAAAGGGGATGGAAGGCTACTCCTATGAAGAGAGGCTACAAAGGTTAGGGCTCTTCAACCTGGAAAAGAGACGGCTGAGGGGAGATATGATAGAGGTCTATAAATTAATGAATGGAGTGGAATGGGTAAACGTAGATCAATTGTTTACACTATCAGAATATAGAAAGACTAGGGGACATGCAATGAAGCTACAGGGTAAACTATTTAAGACAAATAAGAGAAAATATTTTTTCACTCAACGTGTAATCAAACTCTGGAATTTGTTTCCGGAGGATGTAGTAAAGGCTGTTAGTGTAGCTGGGTTTAAAAAAGGTTTGGACAAGTTCCTGGAGGAAAGGTCCATAAACCATTATTAAAAAGGGACCCAGGATATCAATGCTTGACCCAATACAAGCATTGTGGAACCTTTGTCTTTTGGGGGTACTGCTAGGTACGTATGACCTAGATTGGCCACTGTTGGAAACAGGATACTGGGCTTGATGGACCTTGGTCTGACCCAGTATGGCATATCTTATGTTCTTATATTCTTATGTTCTTACCTCTGACATGGACTGTTATCATATTGCATAGTCTTCCTGTCTCAGAGGCATATTCTACCCCTCCCCCTCTCATTCACATATCCACTCAATACGCCGGATATTGATTAGCACATCCCTGCTGCAATTTCTAGAAGTAAAGAGATCCTGGATTCTCTACAGGGAGAACTATTCAGACAACAGGCAACAGAACCCACACGTTAAGGGGCCATACTGGACTTGGTGTTTACCAATGGTGAAAGTGTTTTTGATGTTATAGTGGGAGATCATCTCACATCCAGAGATTACCAGATGGTGTTGTTCAGTTTTAAGATTACAGCTGATAAAATCCATTCAAAAGCGAAGGTCTCAGACTTTAAGAAAACTAACGTTGCCAAGATGGGCCAATACCTCAAGGAGTTGTTAGTAGGATGGGAACAGCTGGGAGATGAAGGAAAACAGTGGGCAAAAATGAAAGGATATTTTAAGGGCAACCAACCTTTTTGTTAAAATATTAAATAAAGGTAAAAGAAAAAGGAGACCGCTATGGTTTTCAAAGAAGTAGCTTAAAAGGTGAAGAAAAAGAGGGAGGCCTTCATGAAATACAGAGAGAGGAAGACAGGCATCTATATTTGGAAAAGCTTAGAGAAGCTCGCAAAGTAGTTAAGAAAGCAAAGATTCAAAAAGAGGAGGAAATAGCCAATGCAATAAAATGGGGGGATAAAGCATTTTTCAGATATGTTAGTAAGAAGAAGAAGGGCAAAAGTGGTATTGTCAGTCTCAAGGGTGAAGGGGAGGAATATGTAGAAGCTGATGAGGAACCAGGAGCAGGACCTCAGAAAACAACCACAAACAGGAACAGAAGTGAGAGGCATCTTGAATGATTTTCAGAAGACTATGTTCATGAGGAGCTAGCTAAATTTAAAGTAGACAAAGCGATGGGACCAGATGGAATAATGAGGGAACTTGAGGACGTTCTAGCAGCTCCACTGACCAACCTTTTCAATGCCTCTTTAGAGTCAGGAGTGGTGCCAGAGGACTGGAGAGAGGCACATGTGGTCCCTTTGCACAAAAGTGGAAGTAAGGATGTGGTTGAAAACTACAGGCCGGTTAGTCTAACCTCTGTGGTGAGTAAATTATTGGAAATGCTGCTGAAAGAAAAAATAGTGAGGTTTCTGGAATCTAACGGATTAACGGATCCAAGGCAGCATAAATTTACCAGAGGCAGGTCTTGTCAGACAAATCTGATTGATTTCTTTGATTGGGTGACCAGGGAGTTGGACCGAGGGAGAGCCCTAGATGTGGTGTATTTAGATTTCAGTAAAGCCTTTGATACCGTTCAGCACAGGTGATTTATAAACAACCTGAGCACCCTAGGAATGGACCCTAAATTACTGCTTGGGTTAGAAACTGGTTGAATGAGAGGTGACAAAGGGTACATGTAAATGGAGTTCACTCTGAGGAAAAGGAGATTACCAGTGGTGTGCCGCAGGGATCTGTCCTTGATTTGATTCTTTTTAACATCTTTGTTAGTGATATTGTGAAAGGGCTGTCGGATAAGGTTTGCCTCTTTGCGGATGATACCAAAATCTGCAATAGAGTAGACACCCAGGAAGGTGTAGATAACATGAGGAGGGATCTAGTTAAGCTTGGTCTAGAATTTGGCAGCTGAAATCTAATGTTAAAAAATTCAAGGTCATGCATTTGGGCTGCAGCAATTCAAGGGAGCAATATAGTATAGGGGGTGAAGTACTTCTGTCCACAAAAGAAGAGCAGGACCTAGATGTGATTGTGTCTGATAATCTTAAAGTAGCTAAACAGGTAGAAAAGACAATGGCAAAAGCTAGAAGGATGCTTGGGTGCATAGGGAGAGGAATGGCCAGCAGAAGAAGGGAGGTGATAGTGCCTTTGTATAAGTCTTTGGTGCGACCTCATTTGTACTAATGTGTGCAATTCTGGAGACCGCATCTTCAAAAGGATATAAACAGATTGGAGTCAGTGCAGAGGTTGGAGTCGGTGCTACTAAAATAGTTAGTGGTCTTTGTTATCAAACATATGAGGACAGACTTAAGGAACTTAATATGTATAGTTTAGAAGAAAGGTGGGATAGAGGTGATATGATTGAGACGTTTAAATACCTCCATGGCATAAATGCACAGGAGGAGAGCCTCTTTTGATTGAAAGCAAGCTTTGATCTGAAGGGACATAGAATGAAGGTGAAAGGGAGTAGATCTGGAGAAATATGCGGAAATATTTTTTTATGGAAAGAGTGGTAGATGCGTGGAATAGTTTTCCAGTGGAGGTGGTAGAGATGAGGACAGTATCTGAATTCAAAAGATCATGGGACAAATACAGAGGATCACTTAAGGAAAAAAAGGGGACTGTTGTAGTGGTTGATATGGAAGGGCAGATTAGATAGGCCATGTGGTCTTTTTCTGCCGTCATTTTTCTATGTATCCTGATCCCAGGTCCAGCCCATTCACTCAGCAAACTGGTTGGGCCTACTGATCATGATGAACAGCATGCCCACTAATCCCTCTTTCCCTGCCATCATAGCACAGCAGCCACTTCTTCAGTGCTGCAGGCAGCCTTATTGCAGTTGCACACATGCAGCTAGTCACTCCATGCCACTCCTTCCCCCCTCCACCTGGGGGATGTGAGTATACGTACAGCTGCTTTAGACCTCAGAAGGGAGGGATCACCACGTTCTCCATTGTACCTGCTACTGACATGCTTGCTATCCCACTGACAGTGGCAACTGCAGCATTACACCTGACACACAGGGCCAGGACACAGATTTCTTCTGCAGCAGGCTGCAGCCGCTGTGACCACCACCCCCACCCACACATAATGCTGACATGACAGCATGGTGACAGTGGAGGTGGTGCAACTCCTTTTTGACTGTGGCAGCATGTATGTGTGCTGCCACTGTCACAGTAGAGTCATCCCAGACATCATAGATGTACAGCCTAGGCAACAGCCTTGTCAGCCTAGTGGACCAACCAGCCTCACTACATCACTCATGTGACACCTCCTTTGTGAATTAGCATCAACAACATTGTGCCCTTTCTTAACAGGGCAACATGCTGTTGCTGCCAATGGAGCACTACTATCACTAATCTGAGAACTACGGTGAGTGAAGCACATTGCATACATTAAAATAGGCTCTCTCCTCTTAGAAATAGCCCTTACTGTGAGCTTTCAGTTGGCGTTAGGGTTCCCAGTGCTGGGAGCTCTAACGCATGGTAACACAAACCGGCATTAAAGGAGCACATGCTATTCCCGCCCAGTCTCCATCCCATTAACACCTACTCTCCACCTCTTTTTACCTTATGCTAGGGGACCAGTTTCAGCACATTAATCCAGCATTATTGGCACTTTCCATAAGAACATAAGAATATAAGAACATAAGATATGCCATACTGGGTCAGACCAAGGTCCATCAAGCCCAGTATCCTGTTTCCAATAGTGGCCAATCTAGGTCATACGTACCTAGCAGTTTCCCCAAGGGACACAGGTTCCACAATGCTTGTATTGGTTCAAGCATTGATATACTGGGTCCCTTCTTAATAATGGTTTATGGACCTTTCCTCCAGGAAATTGTCCAAACCTTTTTTAAACCCAGCTACACTAACAGCCTTTACTACATCCTCCAGTAACAAATTCCAGAGTTTGATTACACGTTGAGTGAAAAAATATTTTCTTTTATTAGTCTTAAATAGTTTACCCTGTAGCTTCATTGCATATCCCCTAGTCTTTCTATATTTTGATAACATAAACAATCGATCTATGTTTACCCGTTCCACTCCGTTCATTAATTTATAGACTTCTATCATATCTCCCCTCAGCCGTCTCTTTTCCTGCTTAAAGAGCCCTAACCTTTTTTGCCTTTCTTCATAGAAGTATCCTTCCATCCCCTTTACCATTTTGGTGGCTCTTCTCTTAACCTTTTCTAATAGCATTAACCACTCACAGGTACCAATAGTGCCCATTATCAGCACCTTTGCTCCCTTAACGCTCCTTAATAAACATACACCTAAGAATTCTTAGAGTAAATTATTCTGAAATGTGCATGTTTTTATCTACATTGACCTCCTGGCCTGCATGGAGGTTAATAGGTATGCTGGGGCTCAAGAGAGAAATCAACTGCCACAGTTGCACCTTAATCTAAGGCAAAAAGCATGGTAAATTAAATTAAAATGGTCATAATTTACATTAAGAAACCATCAATGGATATTACAGAGATAAATCATATCCAGTAATGTGTAGCCAAACTTGCTACCGAGCCAATTCTACCAAAAAGGACACATGATCAGAAGAAAAGGAAAAAGATAAGAACTCCTCTTTGGAAAAAACATATTGAAGAAAAAATTAAATCACTGCGGACTGAGGTGCCCCTGATAGATGGGTATCTCAAAGGGTCAAGATCACCAAAGATAACGTGAAAGATCCAAAACATCAAAATGAAACATGCTGCATTACCAGAAGAAGACCTTAATTAATATGCCCCAATAATAAACTAAAAAGTAACAGCAGAAGCACAAAAATTTCAGAGATATGAAGAAAACAAGAAAGAAAGATATCAAAACAAACTATTTAGAGAGAACCCAAAGCAGTTTTATGGAGAACTGGGAAAGAGCATCAACGAGGTGAAAATACCACCAAGACTGACACAGAAAAATTTATATGAAATTTATATGAAAACCCTGTAGATTGCAACCAAAAAGCAGAATGTCTACTTATCATAAGAGAGCATTTGGAAAAGGAGAGCATCGAAGCTATAGACTGGCTTGAGGTAGCAACACAAGAACTGGAAAATAGATAAAGAAGATCCCCAAACTGGAAAATCCCTAGCCCAGATGGAGTAACTAATTTTTGGCTCAAACAGTTTACACCTTTCACCTCAACCTGGCAAACTGCAAAAATCAGTTAATCAGACAGCCTGCTTTAACACACTACCATGGCTAACAGGAAAAACACTTCTTCCAAAGGGAGACGCAACTAACATTTCCCAAAATTATAAACCAAACTTGTCTGCCTATAATCTATAAGATATTTACTGCACTAGATGCTGGCAGAATTTATAACCATATTGATTCCAATGATATCATGGCAGTAGAACAGAAAGATAACAAAAGGGGAGTATATGGAACCAAAAACCAGCTACTGCTAAACAAAGCCATCGTGACTAGTGCTAAAAAAAATGTAGGAATCTTGGATTGACTATAAGAAAGCCTTTGATAGTGTCCCATTCTCTTGGATCATAAATTGCCTTGAAGTATATAAAATAAATTCTAAAGTGAATGAATACATCAAATTCACCATGAAAATGTGGCAAACCATATTCTACCTACAGTATGTAGATGGACAGTTCACCATTCCTAATGTCATGATCCAGCGAAGAATATGTAAAGGAGATTTCTTGTCACTACTCTTGTTTTGTATGACATTTAATCCTTTAAGTGTACTTCTTAACTCTTTGGGGTATGGTCTTAGCCTTAACCATAAAGCAGGCAAAGACCCAGAAGTGACATCATACCTACTGTTTGCAGATGATTTGACACTCTATAGTTCCAGTGATAAACATTTAGCCGAACATCTCCATCTAGTAAAAAGTTTCTTTGATGACATAAGGATGACTGGACAAATGTGCTAAAGTAACATTCCTTGGAGGAAAATTGAGGACAACTGAAAACATCTCTCTAACTGAAGACTGTAACATAAAGGAACTTGGACACAAAGATATATATAAATATCTAGGAGTAGAGGAAGTAGCAACAATTCAGCATAAAATATTGAGAGAAAAGACCAGCAAAGAGTATTACAGGAGACTGAAGCTGATTCTGAAAAGTACACTAACATCAGCCATCAATCAGCTTGAAATCCCTGTCTTCTCATATAGCTTTGGAACTCCAGACTGCCTCTGAAATATCTTGAGAAACTAGATGTATGAATAAGAAAACTCCTCCATGCCTACAAGATGGTTATAAGAATTGGTGTATGCCGAGAAAGTACATCCCTAGAGCTGAAGAAGGAATGGGCCTCATAGAAATTGATTATACATACAGAGCAACCATCATAGGCCTCCAGGCCTACTTAACAGCATCAACAGATCCAAAAGCATGAAAAGTATTGCAGTATGAAAAAAAACGGCCAGAGTCTGTATCCATTATTAAACTAGTACAAGCATTCCAATGAACAGAATCCACCAGTATATACAGGGAAGGAAGCAACAGAATTTGCGAAACAAGAGAAAAAGCTCTTTAAAGAATTAGATTAGTGAATGAAGAAGAAGAAGTGGCAAATTCATAAATACAGTAGAAAATACAAAGTATTACTCCTGGAGCCATTTGTTGATCAAATAAAGACACAAGAGTGGTTAAGGGGAGGCAAAATGAAACCTATAGCTAAAAGATTGATAGTTGAAGCCCAGGACAGTGGGTTATGGACTACTACTACTACTATTTATCATTTGTATAATGCTATAAGGAGTACACGGTGCCTTCTAGCGCTATACAAGCGAGCATAGAGAAAACAGGTAAAATAGACATATGTGGATTCTGCGAGAATGACCTGGAAATGGTTACTCATCTTGTAGTTGACTGTGAAGTTATGATGGCAGAAAATTTCTAACAGACACAGCAAGATGACACGTCTCATCCATTGGAAACTTTATAATATCACTGTACTAAAAAAGCACTGGGATCATGACCCCAAAAGAATTACGGAAAATTAAGAAGCTATGATAACATGGGACATTCCCACTCTGATGGATAAGAAACTGAATGCGAGGAAATCCAACATAGTGGTAAAGGAGAAAAACATCAGGACAGCATTGATAATAGAGATATTGGTTCCAAGTGATTATTCTGTGAATCGTGTGGAGAGGGAGAAGATCCTGAAGTGCCAAGAAATATAGTCAGAGACCAAGAAAAAGTAGCAGAAAGATCCAGAAATGTTTCCCATTCTATTTGGAGCCACAGGTTGATAAAGAACTTCCAGTCATATCTTGACAAACTAACCTGCATATTCAGGGTCATTCCAAGGCACGAATATTGCGGGGAAGTTAGACAGGGGCGGGAAAGGGGCAGAGCAGGGGCAGCATTATTGCAGGCAGTGGGTGGTTGTCGGCCCCGGACGTATAGAGCCGATTCTAATGTTGGTCCAGTACATCCGGGGTTGGCGGCCTGAACAGGGAACTTATTCCACCTCTAAAGTGTAATAAGTACCCATAGTCAGGTGCATCAGGCAGGCCCGGGGCCCAAAAGAGGCGGCAGGGGACAGAGGAAATTCCCCGCAGCTCGACTCTGGCCTCCCAAGGCCAGGGTCGGGCTACGGGGAATGTACGTTTTGGTCTAGTGGCTGGGGATCGTGGCTTTTGAATGGAGCCACGGTGCCATGGCAACCAGATGTCATGGCACCATGACTCCATTCAAAAGCCATGATTGAACTATCCGGGCAAGGTCTGTACGTGCAGGCCGATCTGAATTGGGGTCCTGGCCTACACATACAGGTCTGGATGTGATTCTGATCCTGCTGGGCTAGACGTGCCCCACAGGATCAGAATCCTGGCTAACTCTGTGCATCTGGTTCTGACCAGGTGCACAGAGGGCTGTGACGTCCATGACTAAATCGGCCCCATTACATCTTATGAACTCTTGAAGGAGGCTGTCTTTGAGAGGATGCAACTACTAAGCAGAGCATTACCAGCAAATTTGAGAGACTGAGATCATACTTCACCTACCCTGCTTAAGAGTGAGGTTTATGACTCTCATGGTATGCGAAAAACTAACCTATTTGGAGAAATTGCCCCAGAGGAGGTTTTAACAGAGGAGTTAATAACTGAGAGGATGAAAAGTACAGGTGTGAAGGCAGATTTTAGATAGTATGTAGAGGGGAGAATTCACATGTCCAGTTCAGGATGTTGAGAATTCCCATAGCATTTTATAAAAGACTCTGAAATAGAGTCTCTTGTAAAATTGATGCAGGACTGCACATGTATGACTCTCCAAATCCAGCAAGAGCAGAGATTTTAAAAAGCTGCACATGGGAAAAACACATAGAAATATCCCCCACAGCTTTCCAAAATCAGTGGTCCTGATGTACATGAACAGCTTGAGCCAGCAGGAAAAGTTCCCCTACCAGATCCTTCTCCTGACCTTGATCTCTCTGATCATGCCCCTGACCTCATTCCTTCCTCAATTAAATGTGAAGCCATCAAGTTTCCTATTTACAAACCTGACAGGCAATCCCCCTACTCCCACAAATTGTCAGATCCCCCTATAAGCAAACACCCCAACATGAGGATCCCCTGCCAGTCCCCTCCCCAGCAACAAGGATCCCCAGAAGCCTCCTGGCATACCCCTCACCCTCCATCCCCATCCTTAGCCTTACCAAGGCTCTCTGATGTCTAGGGAAGCAGGAGCCCATAATTCCCTAATTCATACTCTGGTCATAATCCCACTTTGATTACTGTAATTCCATCTATACAGGTGTCATTTTGCTGATCTGAAGTGCTTTCAGATAGTCCAGAACACTGCTGTTAGCTTCCTTTATCCTGCGCCAAAATTTGACTATATTACTGCTGGCTTCCAGGTAATTTGGAACTCATTTTAAACATTTTTATCTTAATGCATAAAGCCCTATTTGCTGTTATCCCTCTGTATCTCTCATCCTTGATTACCCCTCACAGCCCTGATCGCTCACTTTGTTCTACATATAAGAACCGATAGTTTGTCCCCTCTAAGTATTAGGCTAGATTGGAGTCTACCAGAAACTCAGGATTTTTCTTCAGAGCTCCTACGGAACAATTTACCTCCCTCCATGTCTTCCCATAGGAAGTTCAGGACTGTACTGAAGATATGGCTGCTTGCAATGGCTTTCAGGGGTTAGTGATGGCCGTCTAAGCCCAATGAGCATCTGGGTGTTTATTATCCCGTTACACTATTACCTGTCCCAGCTGTGGTCAGTCCTTCATCTCTCTTTCTCTTTTCCTATTTTGGAGTTCTTTTTCTGCTTTTATGTTCTTAGATAATTGTAAACTGCTTTGTTAATTTTTGAAAGACAGTATATATCAAATGTGTGAATAAATATCAACACTTGCTCCTGCTTGGCTAGCCATGGGCTCCAAAATGGAGCCTGAAACCCTATAACCCCTAGCAATAATATTTCTGTAGTACTGCTAGGGGTCAGGCTGCCAAATAAGAACATTGGGTTGTATGTTGTAGACCTGCCCAAACTGCCCATTCTGACTATGCCTCCAGGAAAATTGAACTTGGTTATCATCCCCACATTTAAAAAGCCTCTTTTCTAAAATGGCACTATACAAACATATGCTGATTTACACATCTCAGTGCTGCTAGTTAGATGTAGGGATGCTTCTAAAATAACCCCATGTTCAGCTCTATACATGCATTTTTCCAACACATTTCTACCTCCACAAAATGCAGTTACGATTGTCCATGGGTATTTTATAACAGCAGCAAATTTGAAAGTGTAAGTTCATGTTTTATTTTTGCTTTGAAAATTGGTTCAAAGTTTGCAGGTTGAAAGTATCTATAGACTTTGATGTGGGGGGCAATTTCTCCAAATAGGTTAGTTTTGTGCATATCATGACAGTCATGAACTTCACTCCCAAGCCAGGGAATGTGGAGTATAATCTCAGTCTCTAAAATGTACTGCTAATGCTTGCCGTAATACAATACTTGCATCATGCCAAAGAGAGTTCCCTTCTGGAGTTCATAAAATGTAACATATACAAGTAACTTGTCAAGGAGTTATTGGAAAGTCCTCTTAATCAGGCTTATGACTCCCAATACGATGGGAAATATTTCTGTATCTTTCTGCTACATTGTTTTAGTGTCTTACTGCATATTTTAATTTTTGAACATCTTATCCCCTCTTCACATGATTCACAGAAAAATCACTTGGAAAATCAGCTCTATTATCAATGCCATTCTGGTGTTTTTCTCCTTTACCACTATGCCAGGTTTCCTCTTATTCAGCTTCTTAGTCATCAGAATGGGAATGTCCGAAGTGTTCATAACATCTTCATTTTCCTTAGAATCATGATTCAAATGCTTTTCCGGTACAGCAATGTTATAGGTTTTACAAAGTTTCCAATGAACACGATGTGCCACCTTGTTGTGCTTTTCTTTGCAACTGGCTATGAGATGAATAATCATCTCCTGGTCTTTCTTAAAAAATCTGCATATTTCTGCTTGACCAGTTTTCTCTTTGCTTGCCATAAACCATCTCACCCATAATCCATTATCCTGCAACTATCAGTCTCTCATCTTTAGGTTTCAATTGACCTCTCCTTAACCATTCACGTGTCATAGTTACTGTATTTAAGCTTTTGCCAGTTGTTTTTCCTTGTCTGCTGATCTGATTCCTTGAGGTTTTTTCTCTTACATAGTAACATAGTAAATGATAGCAGATAAAGACCAGTGTGGTCCATCTAGTCTGCCCAGCAATATGGCAGGTGTAGGTGCACACCTTCCCATGTCTTTTAAGGAGTAGGTGCACTCCTACCCATGTCTTTGCTTAGTGGTGCATCCACCAGGAGCAGGTGCACCCTCCCCATATCTTTGTTTCTTTGTTTAGGGGTGAACCCACCGCTCCTCCCCCCATTGCTCCATGTAGGACACCCCTATTGTTTCACAAATTCTGTTGCTCCCTTCCCTATGCATGTTGGTGAATTTTCATCCATCCCTTCTACACTTTGGAATGATGGAGACAGATTCTGGATGTTTATTTTCACATTTTAGCACGTTTTGTGTATTTGGATCAGACGATGCTGTTAAATGGGCCTGAAGGCATATGATAGTAGCTCTGTAAGTATAATCAGTTTATACAAGGTCCAGTCCTCCTTCAGCTCTAGGGATGTACAGTCTTGGCATACACTGGTTCTTATAAATTGCCTAATGGGCAAGGAGGAGTTTTCTTGTTTGCACGTCCAGTTTCTCAAGAACTTTAAGAGGCCAGTCTACCGTTCCATGGTTATATTAAAGTATGAGAATTGCCAACTGATTAATGGTTTGTATCTTATTATGTGATGTTGAAGCACTTTTCATTAGCAATTTTTATCTCCTGTAGTATTCTGTATCTCAGTAATTTTTGCTTGATTGCTGCTCCTTCTACTCCTAGATATTTATATACGCATTTCTGTTCAAGTTTCCTGATGTCACAATTCTCAGTCAAGGAGATGTTTTTTTGTTTGCTCAGTTTTCCTCTAAGGAAGGTTGCCTTAGCATAGGGGTTTCTAACTCCATTCCTGGAAGATGTCGCTAATGAATATACATGAGATATATTTGAATGCACTGCTCCCATTGTCACTTAACCCTCCATTGCCTCAGAAAAATTATCAATGTCCCTGTTTAATGTATATTACCAAGTTTAAGTTACACTGTAAACCGTTTTCATTGAAATGATAAAGTGGTATTAAAAAACCCTGTTAAATAAATAAATAAAATGTATCTCATGCATATTCATTAGGTATATCCTGAAAATCTGACTGGTTTGTGGCCCTCCAAGACTAGAGTTGGAGATCCCTGCCTTAACACATTTATAAAGGCCAAGAGACATCTTGAGAAGATTTTCCCTACACAGAGTTCCACTAATTGTTGGTTAATGGAACTATAGAGCTTCAGGTCATCTACAAACAGTAAGTGTAATATTATCTCTAAATTGTTATTTTTTAAGGATTAAGGCTAAGTTTATATCCCGAAGAGTTGATGAGAGTATTCAGTAGAGTAAGTGCCATACAAAACAGAAATGGTGACATATTCCTGCCCAGATCTTGATGTTTGGAATGATGAACTGACTATCTCAGATGGAGTGTGGTTTGTCACTTTTTCACGGTAAACTTGATATATTCAATCAATTTGGGGTTTATCCCTGAGTGTGGGATACTATCAAAAGATTTCTTATAGTCAATCCATGATAAACCAGGTTTCTGCTTTTCTTAGTACTGGCCATGATGGCTGTATTTATCATTAACTAATCTTTGGTTCCATAATCTTATTTATTTATTTATTTAATTAATTAATTTTCTTATATACCGCGCTATTTGTCATCAGTGCGGTTTACATTGAAACAATACAACAATTGGTCAGATATAACAGACCTATTACAAGTAACAGGAAAATTAACATGGAAGTAAACAGGGAAATCATTTATATTTCTAGAAAATACATGTTGGAGATATATAAAATCTATACAGTTAGTTAGGGTAGGTATGAGGTTAAAAGGATGGGGGAGGGGATGCTCTATTGCCATGATGTTATTGGAATCAATATGTTCATATATTCTGTCAACATCTATTGCAGTGCAGAGCTTATAGACTGTAGGCAGACACAATGTTAGCCTATAATTTATAGGGAGAGTACTTGGATCTCTCTTTGGAAGGAAAGGTGTTTTTCCTTAACCATTGTGATGTTAAATCTGTTTGCTTGACGAACTGGTTTCACTGGTCAACATTGAAATCACTACTGACTTTAAAAGGCCCTAATCTGTAGTATCTTGGTGAGCTGAACAAGAATATAACATTAAAAAAATTATTGGCTCTCGTTTTGAAGATATTGCATGTAGTTCATTTTTGACGTTTCACCATGTAAATTTATCCAGTAGGACATCAACAACATCCCAAATAAGCCTTGAATGATTTAATATTGCATCACATTGCATAATACCAGCATGCACACATCATCCAGAGTTGATTGCATCATTTTCTGATGCAATGCAATACTATTGCCAGACGGCTGCTGAAGCCATCTGATATCAGCAGTGTACCATATGCAGTCGGAAAGGAAAGTAATTTGGTATTCTGTTCCGATATTGAAAGCCTCATGAATGCCTTAAAAATCACTCATGACCCACAAGACTGGAGACTATTTATAGACTCTTCGAAACTGAGTCTGAAGGCTGTGCTTTTGAACAATGGAAACCATCTTCGATCTATTCCAGTAGCGCATGCCGTCCACATGAAAGAGACATACGATAACTTAAAGCATCTACTGACTTCCATTAACTATAACAAGTACAGCTGGCACCTCTGTGGTGACTTGAAGGTAGTTGCCCTTTTAATGGGACTGCAGCAGGGATATATAAAATACATGTGTTTCTTATGTGAGTGGGATAGCCGAGCAAGAGATTGGCACTACTTGCGGAAGGAATGGAATCGCAGACAAAATGTAACAGTTGGAGAGAAGAATATCCAGCACCCAGCTCTGGTTGAGGCTCACAAAATCCTGCTACCACCCCTTCACATCAAACTAGGTTTGATGAAAAACTTTGTGAAAACCATGGACCGCACTTCGCCAGCTTTCCGATACCTGCATGAAAATTTCCCTCGACTCAGCAAATAAAAAAGTGATTAAAGAGGGAGTTTTTGTGGGTCCTTAGATTCGAGAGCTCTTCAAAGATGACTGGTTCAACAACTTGTTGCAGGGTGATGCGAAACAAGCATGGAATACTTTTCGCCTAGTGTCAACAAACTTTCTCAGGAATGTTAGGGCAGAAAACTACAAGCAATTAGTAGAAGACATGCTGATGCAGTATCAGAAACTTGGCTGCAATATGTCTCTAAAGATCCATTTCCTTGATTCCCATCTCAATTTCTTTCCTGACAACTGTGGTATGGTTAGTGATGAACAGGGCGAACATTTTCACCAGGACATCGCAACGATGGAGCAAAGATACCAGGGAAAATGGTCCACTACAATACTGGCTGACTACTGCTGGACACTGCCCAGAGAAGCACCCGAACAGCTGTACACGAGACAGGTGAAAAAATCTAAGAAGTAGTCTATGACTTGTTTTTTTACAGGTATTAACCAAAGGCCTATTATATTTACTATTGACATGCATTTCATGATGTAAACATTAATTCTTGTAGATTACAAAAAACCTAGAGCCAACTTTGCAATTTCACTGTCATATTCGTGTTCAGCATATAAAAATTGATAAGAAATGACTATTTTTATTTCAGTAACATGACTTTTGTAAAAATTTGTTGACCAGTGAAATTGGGCACACCATCTGGGCTAGAGCTTCTCCAGTTTGTAGATTCTTTTAACTTGGTTTCCAACTCTCTAGTTGTTACTTTAGGCCATTCCATTGGTTTGATATTTACCTTTTCCACATTTTCTGATATCCAGTGTAATTGTACTTTGATTTTTAATACTAAGGATTTAAAATGTGCATTGGTTGTTTTTTGCAGCTTTTCCAGTAGCAGTGTGACTTTTTCTTCCACTGCCCAATCGGGGCAGTAGCGTCCCAGGATAAAAGGCAGCGCCATTCGGGCGCGCCCGTGCCTGGCAGGCCTGCGCCAGAGGGCCCTTTGGCGTGGCCCTTAGGCGGTGGAACGAAGACGGGAAGAACCTCCATCGACTGCACCAGCATCGCAGGACCCAACCCCCGGGCATCGAGGATCGCCACACGACCATCAACATTTAGAGTCTCACGCGAGGAGGTAAGCTGCATTCATAGTAAACGGCTTTAGAACCCGCTACAAGAGAGAACAAAGCTACGACACTGACACTGACATTACCAGGCCACTACAACCTGCCTATTAGGGGTCTGATAAGACATCTCTTACTACTGTTACTGCGACTCGCCAATGTTTGCTGTTTCTTGCCACCATTACTGACACTAGCAGCTGATACTGTTTTTGTTAATATTACTGTTTTTGCCACCATTACTGATACTCACTGCTGATACCGATTTTTGCCACTAATACTGTTTAAGATACTGGACAACTACCTCCAAAGTATACTGAAATTAGGTCACTGTCTGTATATAGCTTCTCGTTAATGCAAAGAATGTTCTAATACTAGGCCATTGTATCCAAATCAATTTCTTACTGTTATGTGAAGCTGCAATTATAGTAACTAATTCAAGGCAAGCCTTCCACCGCACCACTCTAGGGATATGAATACTCTAAACTTTTTTCTTAAAGGATGTCTACTCACACTGATTCCAGCTTATGCAGTCAACTCAAACTTTTACCAACCTCTAACACACCTATGCACTCCGATTTACCTCCTCTTCACCATGCAAACGCCTCAACCACCCCTACTCGCACCCTTCCGCATCCCCAGAAATGAACCAATACACACACCCTACCAGAGGGCCTCTACTAACAACAATAGTAGAACACAGAGACACCATAAACCTAGAACAACAAAAACACATATAAATAAGCCCATCCTACTCCCGACCACACACAACCAGGCTCCGCAAACACCGCATAAGACCTGTAACATCACCCTCATCAATGCTCGATCAATCAAGAACAAGACCCACATAATCTACGACATCATCAAAGATGAACAACCAGACGTCTTCTGTATAACAGAAACCTGGATCACTGACACTGATGCAGCCATATTAAACCAGATAAGCAGTCCCGGATACAACCTGTATAACTGCCCACGCTCCAACAAAAGAGGTGGAGGGGTTCTCATAATAGCTAAAAACAGCCTGCAACTCTCCACCACGTACCTGGACTCTAACATAGACATCGACCTGCTTAAAGTGGAAAACCCAGCTCTATCCATCTGCCTGATATATAGATCCCCCTCGACGAATCATGAAGTACTTGCCTCAGCACTAGAAAACATTTCCGCAACACAACCAAAGAAATTCCAAATTATCCTAGGAGACTTAAACCTAGCATCAACAACAGCCTCTCATGCAGATACCTTCCTGGAAGCCATGTCCCAACTAGGGTATCAACAACTAATAAATGAGCCCACCCATGACAAGGGCCATACACTGGATATGGTCTTCACTCCCACGAGTAAGCAGTGCGACGAAGAGAAGCCTTTGATAAAGATAAACCCAATACCGTGGTCGGACCATCACCAAATCGATATACGGATAAAGCTACCGTCTTTACCAAAGGACACGAAAGCACAAAGAGTAATACACCAACAAAGAATATTCAACAAACTAAACCTGGAATGTCTTATAAGTAACATTAAGACGCACATAGACCTGGAAAGCACGGACCTCGATGCACTAACAAACAGCTGGGACACCGGAATTCAGACCGCAGCGAACCCTAAATGGAACACCACCTCGAACCCGACCATGCACCAATCTGAACCCTGGTACACCGAAACACTGACCAAAATGAAGAGAGAACTCAGAAAGAGTGAAAAAAAAATGGAGACGTATGAAATCCATTGAACACAGGACTGAGTACCTCAACCTCCTCTCGAAATACAAAGAAGAGGTAAACGCTGCGAAAAGGACGCACCACACAAACCTATTAAACAAAGCTATCAACAAACCTCGGGAACTTTTTGAGCTAGTGAAATCTCTAACAAAAACTTCCCAACCAGACCACCGTGATAACTCTATCCATCCCCAAACACTGGCAAACCACTACGCAAGCAAGCTGACTGCAACCTTGCCCACTCTCTGTGTGGACGCAGCACACCGGAAATCTGATGTGGAACAAGAACAGACATGGAGAAATTTCCACAAGATTGAAGATCAACAAACAATCAACATAATAACTAGCATCAATACCACCACCTCCCCGCTGGATCCCTGCCCAACTGCTTGGGTCAAGGCAGCGAAAAAAGATATTGTCCACCAAGTCTCACACATTGTAAACCAATCACTGCATCAAGGAATTATGCCTGACCAGCTCAAGAAATCCATAATAAGGCCGATCCTAAAGAACAACTCACTCAACAAAGCAGACCCAACATCCTACCGCCCCATCTCCAGCATATCTTTCCTAGCAAAGATCATTGAAAAAGCAGCCCTCATACAACTTCAAGAGCACCTCGATGACCATGAAACCCTGGACAAGCAACAATACGGTTTTAGACAAAATCATGGGGTCGAAACGCTTTTACTAGCATTGCTTAACAACCTCCACAAAGGCCTGGAGGACAGAAAGAAAATGTTTATACTCATTTTCAATGACATCTCTGCCGCCTTTGATACTGTCCATCATGGAATCCTCTTGAACAAACTGGAATCAATAGGAATTTTGGGAACCCCCCTTAAATGGTTCTCCTCTTACATAACGAACAGAATGCCACAGGTACAATTCAATGGCGAAAAAGCAGAAGCATTCTCTCAAACTCAAGGCATTCCTCAAGGATCGGCCCTCTCGGCGCTACTTTTCAACATTTACATGCAGCCCCTCTGTGACGTCTTCAAAAAACATAATATCAACTACCATATTTATGCAGATGATATGCTATACACACAACTGGACACCACCGACCCTAAGTATACGCAGCTCGAAACCTGCCTGTACGAGATGTTAGCATGGTTGCAGCAAAACAACATGACAATCAACCATAAGAAAACGGAGGTGATGTATATATCCAGTAAAGCAAACTTTGAACCTCCTCCGACAATCACCCTCTGTAACAACACGTACAACACAAAGAATGAGATCAAATATCTGGGAGTCACACTCGACAGCAAACTAAAGATGGAAAAGCACCTGTGCAAAACCAACAAGGCCATTTTCCACAAACTTAGAGTCCTACAACCCCTGCGGAATTTAATCGAACCCTGGGATTTTCGGTCTGTTGCGCAAGCACTCATTATGCCTCACTTAGACTACTGTAACGCCATCCTACAGGGTCTGCCAAAGAAAACGCTAAATATCCTGCAAATGGCCCAAAATGTGGCGGCAAGGATCATCATGCGAACAAGCATTGCTGAACACATTACACCTGTATTGATCGAGCTACATTGGCTACCCATTGCTGCCAGGATACAATATAAAACATTGGTAACCACGTTCAAACTCATACATAACCTAGCGCTATCATTCCTCTCAACCCTTATCAACACGCAACCAACCAACAGAGACAGGAGAACTATCAACTCAGACACACTACAAGTTCCTACTAACATCAGATCAGTAAAAGCCAGTACTAACCGCAGTGCTTTCTCATTCTCTGCCCCAACCATCTGGAACCAACTACCATACGAACTACGAGCAATCAAAGACATTAGTGCTTTCAGGAAGAAACTAAAAACTCATCTTTTCCAATTTCACTACAACCAGATGTAAATCTCAGTGGAACACCAGATAAAACAAACAAAACATAAATCTGCACTGTAGAAATGTTATATGTAAAAATGTAAATATGTAAAGTCTAATCCTTAAGTCCCTAATTCTGTGTGATGTGCCATACCCTCAAATCTATGTGTATATTTCCCCAACATTTCTGTCATGATTTGACAACTCCCAAATTTGTAATCAAACCGCTACTGACCGCTGGAAGTAGCGGTATATAAGTGTATACTAAATAAATAAATAAATAAACTTGGTAGATTCTCTTTGTATACCCTCTTGAGTTTAATATAGTGTTTGTGGTATACAGGTAGCAATATGTTATCTACTCTTTATCTGCAGGGGTCCACTTAATTGTAGTTAATCCTCTTAACTTTTTCATTAACTTATGTGGTTTATTATCTGCCACAGTGAGTCTATGAACACACCTTTATCTGTGGCAGAGATGTTATCTTCATCTACAGTGTCTGCAGTAACTCTACCATCATCATTAGCTCAACATGCAGCTAGTATGTATTTTTCTTTTTAATTCCTACCATATTTCAATTGTAGTGTGGCCTTGCTGAGATTTAGCATCGATTTTATACAACAGGGTCACCACATGACAGTACTCAATAAGACTTGAAGAGCAAACTTTGTGCTCTCTCCCTAAGAGGTGCAGAGCAATTCACCATCCACTGCTAGTGAATTTTATGTTCTTTGGGACCAGGCAGGAAGTTATTCCTCACATATGGGTGATGTTACCGATGCAGCCCACGTGGGAATACTTCTCAGCTTCCAAAGGAAGTTTTTGGAAGGTGCTCCAAGCATTCATGCTGGCCTTCCTGCCCAAAGGAGTCATCTTACTTCAGTCTTCTTTTTTTCCGCGGCGTGCTCCAGACATTATCTGTGTCCCGGAATAAAGATTACCTTTTTTTGGCTCGTTCTTTTTTTGGTATCATGTGCTATGCAGCATCTTCCTGCCATAACCGGGAATATCGGTTCCTCAGCTCTATGGTTTTTTTTTTCCTTTTTTCTCTTGGTACATGGTCGGTGAGGGGGTTGGAGTCCTATGACTCAGTGAAAACCATTTTCCCTGCCATGTCAAAACTGGCCAGTGTCTTCAAGAAGTGCATTCAGTATGGCTGGAACATCTCTATCACAGACCACCACAGCTGGTGCCTTCAATGTCTCAGGACTGACCATGAGCCCTCGGACTGCGCTCTCTGCTTGCAGATGACATGCAAAGGGCTTAAGAATGAGGAACAGCAGTGGGAATTGCTATTTGGTTCCATAGCATTGACATCCATCCCAGCATCGACCTCGCCATTGATGACCTCTGTGGCCAGCTTCGCGTGGTGCACTGGAAAGGTGGCTCTCCTTTGATAAGGAGTGTCCCCAGAAGGACTGGACTTCGATCTTGTTAGCATCAAAGGGCGATGCTGAGCCCAGGACAAAGGCCCATGTGCATCGGCGCTGTAGCCCTTGAGGCCACTCCGAAGGTGAGAGCCAGGAGCAGCCCTCCAAGCTGTCCCAGCAAGAGGAGTTGCTTTCTGAGCCCCAGAAGGTTGGCATGGGACTTTTGAGACCATAACCATTGAGGAGTCCTCCCTGAGAGAGCCAGCATTGGCACCAAAGGCTGTAGTGCTGACTCTGGTGGCAGCAGAGACCTCTATCCTCGCAGAGAGGATGCAAGCCCTCAAGTGTAGCCTCCCTGCGTTCATAGCTCAGCAGGCTGCCAGGGACCCTGTGACCTCAGGTTCCTTGGCACCAGTCATGACTCTCTCCATGGTGGGTGCCTCACCTGTGGAGATGCAGCCCATCCTGGAGGTCCATGCTCTCTCGAGCAGTTCCCATGAGCATTTGAGGTCCCTCTCAGTGCAGCAGGTGTCCTCGAGTGCTTCAGGTTTGGACAGATGGAAGCTAAGGACTTCTTCGACTCTGCCCGAGTGCCACTGGCGTGGTCACAATTTGAGGCGGTACTTAGAGTTCCTCTCGGGCTCTGATTGGGAGACTGAGGAAGAATCGCTGGAGACCGCCTATCACTGAGATGTCACTTCTGATCCCTTGCACACGTACAAATGGAGAAGATGCCCTCCCAAGGACCTCTCCTTGCTTCAGTTCATGTGGGATATGGGGAAGGCTTTGCCCTTCACTATTGAGTGGGAGGAGAAACCTTGTGAGGAGAAGTTGGAAATCCTCCAGTACCCAACTCCCCCTAAAAAGGCCATTACGTTTCCAATTCACCCTATCCTGGAACGACTTCTCTTTAGGATATGGGAAACACCATTTACGGTGCCAACAGTGAGCCACTGGCTTAATTTGAGTCCATGTACTGAGTGCGCAGGGGCCCTGGGTTTGAAAAGGCACAACTCCTTCACAACTCCATGGTGGTGGAATTGATCATGCACCAGATTAAAAGTTCCAAGATGCACTCCTTGGTTCCCCCGGGTAGGGAGGCCCACATATTGGATGGCTTTGGGAGAAAGTGCTACCAGGACTCGATGCTGGTGGCTCGGATCCAAGCATATCAGTTATACATGGGCATGTACCTGCATGACCTGGCGAGGAATCTTGCCGGGCTCTTGGCTAGTTTATTTCGAGAGCACCTTTAGCACTCCCAGAGCCCAATGAGCAAAATGAAGGAGTGCTCCAAGTAAGTCATCTGGGTGGCCTACAACAAGTTTGAATCCATGGCCAGGGTGGCTGCGGTGGGCATCAGTGCCCACCACCTGGCATGACTACAGTTCTCGAACTTAGAAAAGTGGGTTCAGAACAGATTGGCTGATGTCCCATGATGGGGAGAGAAACTCTTCAGCAAGCCCATGGTGGAGAAGGCCTTAAAGTTGGAAATGGAGCAACTCACCATGAACAGACTTTCGAGAAAGACTGCTGACCCTTCCAGGAGAAAGACTTCAGAGAAGAAGTCCTTTTACCCTAAGAAGAAAAAGGCCTATGGTACCTATACCACGTATTATTCATACTAGCCACCCCAGCAAGGTCAAAACCAGAGGCAGCACTGCAAGTCAAAAGCCCCAAAACATCTACCAGCACTGCAGCCCCAGCCAAGTGGGGGTTTTTGACTCCTGGCTTTGGAACATGGCCTTTCTTCCCCTCCCAGCCTTTGTTTCACCACGGGTGGGGGATGGCTGAAACACTTTGCCCATAGGTGGCCCAGCATAACAATCAATGCTTGGGCACTGCAGGTGGTCCACAAGGGCTACCTGCTCCACTTCGAGCAGATCTCCTCCTCCTTCTTTCCAGGGCAGTACCCTCTCAATCACCAACGCAAGCTACTTCAACTGGAGGTCCAGGCCCTGCTGGTAGATCGGGCAATGGAACCTGTTCCACCCTCCAAAACAGGACAAAGTTTCTACTCCTGCTGCTTCCTGGTCCCCAAGAAAACAGGTGGGTTCTGAACATCCTGGATCTCTGCAATCTCAAGTCGCTTCCTAGTGAAGGAAAAGTTCAAAATGGTATTCCTTAGAATGTTGCTGCCCTATCCTCAACAGGAAGGGGCTGTGCTCCTTGGATCTCAAAGATGCCTATGTGCACATCCTCATCCACCCCCTGCATTATCAGTGCCTCCACTTTATGCTCAGCAGATGGCACTATCAATACAGGGTTCTGCCTTTTGGCCTTGCTTCTAACCCAAGGGTCTTCACCTGGACATAAAGTGCCGATTCTAATGTCGGCCTTGTACATCCTGGACTGGCAAAATGTCCAGGGAAGTTATTCCACCTCCAAGGTGGAATAACTTCCCTGGGCATGATTTTTTGCACAGCTCGGGGCACGGATGGGGCAGGGAGGGCCAAGGTTTATTTCCTGCAGCCCGACTCTGGTCTTAGGAGGCCAGATTGGGGGTCAGGCTGTGGTGAAGAAACCCCTTTTTCAGGCGGCTAGCATCGTGGCTCTTCAATGGAGCCATAGTGCCATGGCAACATGATGTTGCGGCTCCATTGAGGAGCCTTGACTGAGTTAGCAGGGGGCAGTCCTGCATGTGCAGGCTGGACTGAATCGCGATGTATGTTTAATGTGGAGTGTCTGAGTTATTATAGTCTGCAAGCTGCATCCCAAATCCTGGAGGTCCTCTTAAGAATTGTAAAAATGAAGGCACTTGCAGGAGTTTTGTCTGGTGGCCAAGTATTAATCAACAGAGAGAGAAATGGCAAGCAAATGTTATGTATGTCAACTGGCTCAGCATATGCACTGCCTGCTCCAATTCATCTATGGGAGTGGCCATCAGCACCTTAGCAATGTGTGCACATTAGCTTTGCTGGACTATTTCTACAAAGGATGTATTTGGTTATATTTATGCTCACTCTAAATGGTCAGACATGTTTTGTATAAAGTCTACAAGCAGTTTGTATACTAATATTAAACTGATAAGTCTGTTTGTAAGAACTGGATTGTATGTGACAATGGTCCAAAAACAAAAGCTCTCACACTTGCAGAGTAACAGAGCACCAGTCCAGAGTGAGGTGATATTAAACAACTATTTATTAGGTAAACACTAAAAGCAAACCTAAGGTACCCAACACAACCATGTTTCGACTATGCCTTCATCAGGGGTGGAAACCTTGAAAATAAAGATTAACCATAATAAATGATGAAATCCATGCACACAAAAAGATAAGAAAATGATAAAAGGAACATAAAAGTAAATGAAAAACTATCAACACCAATAAGCACAGGATAATACTAGAAGTTAAAATAAGAAGTAAACACAATCATAAAAATATGCAAATTATATATACTCTATATGTAAAGGTAATATATAAAAAAATTAATATAAAAGAAATTAAGTAAATGATTACATCTGAACATATAATGAGAAAACAGAGTGATGACTTTAAGAGTGTGATATAAAACAACCAATCCAAATGAAAGTATATAAAATAAACACATAAATGTTGTCTTAATGTATATATTATAAATAAATAAAATTGATAATAAAAACATTCATATTCATTAAATGGAGCAGAATAAGGAAAAAGGCACATATGAGATTACAAAATTGGGAAATCAAGACTTAAACTCCCAACACTGCGCTATTGCGGGTAGCACAGACTCAATGTAGAAATCTCAGATGTGCTGAAAAGGGGGAGATAACATGATTTGAGAAACACTATAGGAGAGAGGGATAAAAATGGCATTATTTGCTATATGTGCATTATTTTATCCATTAAATACATCATAAGAGGGAAATTATACTTTTAAAATGGAAAGTATTTATCTTAAAAGGTATGGGGAAGGGTAATCATATACACAAGAGAAAAAAGGAGGGAAACCATAGCAGTTCTAATGCGAAAATATCTTCACAACCCTAAAATGTTTATTTAAATGTTGTATATGAGGTAGTGAATTGTTCGATGGCTACTCCAAAATTAGAACTGAAAGTAAATAATAGAGAAACAAAGTACATATAGGATCATTCCACAAGCCAAATAAACATTTGGATGTGCACCGGGGGATGATTATGTGGTGAAAACATCAACAAACGTATTCCAGTACACTGCAACAGCGCATGTTTATCTCGCTTGCATGGGGATGTCTGCACATGCCGACAAGGAGGCTGAATGGGATGTGGCTGGGGCTGGAGACATATACATCATATTCCAGAAAACCTCGTGTACATTTCCGGCCTTTGCCTTAGACGTGCCTCTTATTCCTGCCAGAGATGTGGAACAAGCCAAGTACTTAGTACGTTTCATGATTTTTCTCTGTAAATGAGAGTGTGTGTGTAGTTGGAGGGTTGCAGGGAGGAACTGGTGTGGTGAGCTAGAAATCATGGAGGACATGAATGCCTCGTTTGTAATGGCAATGCTGCGTGGGGCTAAGAGAGAAAGGAGGAAGGCAGCAAGGAGACGACTCTATCAGAGGGTACCTACACTGAGAAGCCAGTACCTGGACCTGACTGCTGAAATTCAGTGTGACCAGGTTCCACTTCGATAGGGCAGCCATACATCAGCTGTACATGGAAACAGAGCCCTACCTCACTGCCATAATACACAGGGGACAGGCCTTGCCTGTGCTTCGAAAGGTGACAACAGCACTCACCTTCCTGGCAACAGGTACCTTCCAATCTGTACTGGCAGCCACTGTAGGTATGAGCCGTGCACCAGTGTCCAGGTGCATCACCCAATTTCTGAGTGCTTTCATCATGCATTCCTCAGATTACATAGCATTCACACACACAGTACAGCAGAAGCATCAGACTGTGGTTCAGTTCCATGAGGTGGCTGGGTTCCTTTCTATGCTGGAGATGATTGACTGTACACATGTGGCCCTCAGGCCCTCTCAACAGAGTGAGGACACATACCACAACTGGAAAGCCTTCCACTCTATGGATATGCAAGTAGTGTAAAATGCACTGGGGGAAATAACTAATATTGTATAGCAAGATTCCCTGGATCTTGCCATGATTCCTATATCCTCAGCCAGTCCAGGATCCACGCAGGCTTCAAGAATGGTGAAATCTCCGGAGGCTGGCTACTAGGTAAAATGACACAGAGATCCCCCTCCCATGCCTACACAGGTCTGATGAGGAGAGCTTTGTCACAAAACAGACTGTGGGAAGGCAGGCAGGGTTGTCCCACAGATAGCAGATGTGTACAGACCAAAATAAGCCAAGACAGAGAGCAGACATTGTATGGGACAGGTGTAGACATATGTAGGGAGCTACTGTGAAAAATGTCAGTACCCAGATATGTGGTGAAAAGATGCCATAGCTAAAAGATGTCTTAGCCATGGAGTGAGAACGCAGTACAAACAACTAGCCATAATTACTCATGATGTGCAGATGTAAGAAACATGATAAATAACAATAAAAGCACCAAATGGTCATCAGTGATCTGTTGTCTATGAATGACCCAGCAAACGTTTGCCAGCAAACAGACATAATCACAGCACTTGATTGTAACCTCCCCAGCAATGAAATACATGTGACCCCCAAGCAGTAACCCTATGGCGAGAAGGGAAAGGTAGAGCACAGGATGCACCAGCTCCCCAAAGGATGTGGGGAAGTATTTCAGAGGCTCTGTAACAACCAATCCTATTCTGTCTCTCAAATGACAGAATCCTTTGCTGAGGTGATGAATGGCAAGGATAATGCTGTATTTCTCTCTAGTGATGTGGGTCATCAAAGGTCTAAGTGTCACCATTTCACTGGGTGCTATAATGCTGACATCATGATCCTGCATCTCCTACATGTGGTGTTCACACTGCTTCTCAACTGGTCTTGCCACAAATCTCTGACACCTGTGTGTTCTCCCCCATGTCTATGCATACCAATTCAACAGCATAGGTGCTATACAATCGGGCACACAGGAGCACCAGGGGAATCATCGAGAGCACAGTTGGCCAACTGAAGAGCTGCTTCAGGTATCTCGATCTCTCTTTAGGGGAACTGCTGTAGAAGCCTGCCAAGGTGTATGAAATATTCAGGGCATGCTGTATGCTGCATAATTATGTGCTATGGAATAGGCAACCCCTGCCAGATAGCCCAGAGATACCCATGGAGGATAGTGACACCATTAAGGAGCTAGCTCTGCAAGTGCTCATTGACCAGACTTTCCGAAGGGGAATGGTGGCAAGACAAAACCTGATCCATACACATTTCACCTGAAGGTGTGTTTCTTTCTCACAAGTGACATATTTTCCAGGTCAATATCTACAGAACTGGCAGGATGCAGTATTGTGAATATAATTATGCTGACGAGTAACCAGGACGTTACCAGGAAAAAAATGGCCAAGAGTGAAAAAATGGATAATAGTTCATTTGATGCAAAAGCGTTTATTTTTCTTCTTAATAAAAGTGCAGTCAAGTCAGTGCTAACTCCTGGTGACCAAGCAGCCCCTGTGTTTTCTTGGTGAGGTATGAATGCCAGTAGGAAGTAAACACTGATTGCTTTGGAACTAGGCTATTGCTCTAACCACTACGCCACTCCTAAAGTAAGTCTTGCCCTTTCCTCTGAACTACCACCCTGGCCCACGCACTCGCCCACATCTCTCATACCCTGACACCCCACAGCCAAACCCATGTGCACCCGTCACGCTCCTCACTCACTACAACCCCTCAAAACCTTAGCTCCACCCACATATCCCACCATCCTCCACATACAACAAGTAACATAGCCCCTCCCTCAAACAAACACAGTGGCCCACAAACCCCCTTGCAGAGCACACACACCTGGCCCTCCTGTTACTTGGCCCGTCAACAGCCCCTGCCTCTCCCTCTTACAAAGGGCACCATGCACCAGTGCCTATGTCACAATGGTGGTTGGGATGGAGGGTGGTGTGCTACTTGAATCAGAGCTGTCGTCACTCTGGCCACTTGCCTCATAAAATGGTGGAAATGTCATTACAGGTCCCTTGCCAATAGGAACATCCCCCAGAATATTGGAAGCCTGTGTGGTGGCAGTGTCACATATGGAGACCTGCCTTGTGGTGACATAGATGGAGCTCACCACAGACATTGTCATAGCAGTGATCGTAGCAGTGGTTGCAGCAGAGGTACCAGCTGGAGTGGATTCACCACTGCCATGTGTATGGCTTGTGGCCACTGGCTGGCATATGCAGGAGGCTGGCCCAGGATGTGGACCGGGCATGTGTGGGTCTGGTGCAGCTCTCACAGAAACTCCACGACAGTTTCCCATAGGAGGTAAATGTATTGGCCAAGGTGCTCTGTGGCTGCAAGCTGGCGCCCCTGCAACACCACACTTTGTTGCAGAAGCTCCAGCTTTGCTCTTCCCTGTGCCTGATGTGCCCCATTATGGGTGAGCAGCTTCTCGACAAACTCAATGAGCTTCCTTGAGGTCTCAGTGCTGCTGCATGGCTCCTGGCCATTCCCAAATTAAACCAAAGAGCCTGTGTGTGGAGAGGCAGTCAAACAACTTTATTAGAAAACCCTAACACATTTCGGCTGTACTGGCTTTCTTAAGGGGATGCAAACCTAAAAAATAAAACAAAACATATGTAAAACAATAAATAAATATTAAACAATAAATATAAAACTTAAAAACATAATAACTAATAAAATATATCAAATATATAGAGAAAGAAATAAAAACAGGCAATGCATAAAAGACCATAAAAAATACATATGGAGAAACACATAAAGGAACATAAAAACCAAAGGAACCATTCTCATAAAAAGTGCAGAACCCCACCCCCCCCCATTATAGGCACCATGATTCCAAACAAGTGCAGTGTCACATGAGACGTGCCCGGTAAACAAATAGAGCTATTGTCTTTATCCATGAGGGATGAGGAGGGCAGGGATAGTTTAGTAATGAATCCTTGTAAAACTATCACCTGTGTTCTGAAGCCACCTATTGGTAGGCTGTAAAGGCTAGTGGTATATCTTTATATACTGAAGCCACCAACATTCAGGGACTGTTTACTGTAATTCTATGCTATAAAAACACATAAAAAAGCACATGATATACCTAGAAAGATAACAGCTACCGTGATATATGAGGGGCTAAACAAAAGAATAACATGCCTGCAGAACATGTAAAGTCGCAAATGCTGATAAAGGCTAAGAAGAGAGATCAGGAACCAGCAGTCTTTTAAAACTGATGCTGAGTTTCGCACCTAAGGAAGGTCAAGGGTCAACATGAGTGCCCTTAAAATAGAATATAAGAAAAGTCAAAACAACGGTAATACTTTAATTGATGCAAATAATAGTGCTAAAGAAATGCTATCTATAATGTGCACTGTACTGAAACATGCTACGCTAAGGAGAAACTTTAGAAGATCGATCCAGTGCTCGTGTGCTGATACAAATGTGTGAGACTACTGAAAATGACCGCACTGTGGTTAAGCGTGAAACACACTCAATGGAACTAAAAATAAAAACCAAGAGGGCGTATCGGAGGGCATCACTCCAAGCCATGGAGTAAGGAGAAGAGATAAATTAAAAGAGTCCCAGTGATCCATCTGTAAGATGCATTATTGTAGTGAAGGGTAAAACCATAAACCAGCAGGGCCATTACAATGATATGAAAATTATGTGATGCCAACATAAAAATGATAAAAAATGGTCCCATAAATTAAAGTAGTGAAAACCTTAGTGGAACGTGAAAATGTAAATAAATAAATCTGTTGATGGTTCTAAATAAAATTTTGAAAGAAAAAAAAAAAAAAAATCTGCCCTGAGCTGTGAAGCTGAGACTGAAGTTCTTAACAATGTAGGAGCTCCAACCCTCGACTCACTATCATAAGAGCTCGGCCAGAGAACAAATGGGAACATCGAGAGGAACACATTGGAAATGCAGGGGATAAGATTACCTTAAAACCTGGAATCCCTATGTTATATAGTCAATTTGCTGTGGTCACACCTCTCCTTAAGAAACACTCTCTTGACCCTACCTGTCCTAACTATTGACCCATCTCCCTTCTCCCCTTCATCTCTAAACTACTTGAATGTGTGGTTCACCGCCATTGCCTTGACTTTCTCTCCTCTCAAGTTCTTCTGGATCCCTTGCAATCTGGCTTTCATCCCCTCCATTCTACTAAAACAGCTCTTGCCAAAGTCTCCAGTGACCTGTTATTGGCAAAATCCAAGGGCCTTTATTTGATTCTCATCCTTCTTGACCTTTCTGCTACTTTTACACTGTTGACCACCATCTTCTCCTCAATACCTTGTCCTCGCTTGGTTTTAAGGGCTCTGTGCTATCCTGGTTCTCCTCTTATCTCTCCCATTGTACTTTCAGTGTCTGTTCTGGTAGATCCTCCTCTACTGTTATCCTGCTCTCAGTTGGTGTACCCCAAGGGTCTGTCTTGGGCCCACTCCTTTTCTCTCTCTATACCCAGTCCCTTGATACGTTCATCTCTTCCCATGACTTTCAGTACCATCTTTATGCTGATGACTCTCAGATCTACCTCTCTGCACCTGAAATCTCTCAGGCAATCCAGGCCCAGATCTCTGCCTGCCTACCTGACATTACTACTTGGATGTCTCACCACCATTTGAAAGTGAACATGACCAAAACCGAGCTGCTTATTTTTCCCCCTAAACCCATCTTTCCCCTTCCTCTTTTCTCAATCTCTGTGGATAATGTCCTACTCCTCTCTGTTTCCTCGGCTCACAATCTTAGGGCCGTCTTTGACTCCTCCCTCCCCTTCTCCATACACATCTAACTGATAGCTAAAACCTGTTGTTTCTTTCTCTATAGCATCAGCAAAATTTGCCCTTTCCTTTCTAAACACATTACTAAGACTTTCCTAGCAAGGGCTCTACAGATCAACCAACAGTAAGGATTTGAAGGTTTATTTTCATATATTAAATTGCTAGCTCTCTGACTGGGAGCTCTTAAAAGGGTTTTTTGTATATTTTTAAAGCAAGATTACTTTCTTTTTGGTGCTTTAGTGGAACTTTCCTTGAGCACAGTAGGTTGCTGAACTCTAGTAACCTCCTCAGTTTTGAAAACTGCTAACACCTAATCAGTAGTTAGTGGGCCTGATTACCTGAGAGCAGCTGAGGCCTGCATAAAAAGGCTCCAGTGCCCTGCCCTGTTGAGGCTTTCCTAACAAGTGCTCTACAGATCAACCAACAGTAAGGATTTGAGGGTTTATTTTCTTATATTAAATTGCTAGCTCTCTGACTGGGAGCTCTTAAAAGGGTTTTTTGTATATTTTTAAAGCAAGGTTACTTTCTTTTTGGTGCTTTAGTGGAACTTTCCTTGAGCACAGTAGGTTGCTGAACTCTAGTAACCTCCTCAGTTTTGAAAACTGCTAACACCTAATCAGGAGTTAGTGGGCCTGATTACCTGAGAGCAGCTGAGGCCTGCATAAAAAGTCTCCAGTGCCCTGCCCTGTTGAGGCTTTCCTAACAAGGGCTCTACAGATTGAAAGCAAGTTCTGCTACAAGGGGACATGGGGATGAGGGTGAAGGGAGATAGATTCAGGAGTGATATGCGGAAATATTTCTTTACGGAAAGAGTAGTGGATCCGTGGAATAGTCTCCCAGTGGAGGTGGTAGAGATGAGGACAGTAACTGAATTCAAAAAAGCATGGGACAAACACAGAGGATCTCTAAAGGTAAAAAGGGGACTGTTGTAGTTGTTGATATGGAAGGACAGACTAGATAGGCCATGTGGTCTTTTTCTGTCATCATATTTCTATGTTTCTATGTTTCTATAAGACACTCATCCACTCTTTAGTCACCTCCTGCATAGACTATTGCAACCTTCTTCTTGCTGGTCTCCCTCTGAATCATCTTTCTCTCCTTCAATCTGTTCAAAACTCAGCTGCGTGGCTAATTTTCCATCAACCTTGATATGCGACTGACAAACATATTATTGACAACCTTATGGATTGGGTTATTAGGGGGATATGCGTTCTTCCTTTGAGGTACTCTATTTTACATACAGAATTCATCTTCACTAGTTGTGTTTTGTTTTTCAGGTTTTAAAAAAGACTTTCTGATTTTGCATGGCTCTCTAAGTGGAGCTCAACCCCTGATCTCCTGGTTAAACCTTTAGTCGACTACTCCACTCTGAATGGCAACTTTCCATCTTACATGGAGGATGCTGCCCTTAACTGTTCCTTTAGGAGTTTATCAGCCAGTGAATACCACATCTATTGCACCTTTTTACCAGATAATACTGATATGTACACGTTGACTGACAGCTCCTCCAGCCAAGAGATTGTCTTAGGGGGTTAGAGGTGCATGGTGCGAGATGGTATTGCAGCAGACTCAGCAAGCTATTCATTCCACAGTTACTTGTTAATGCACAACTGTGTGTAATACATCTGCATCTGATATGATTTGAACGCTGTTGTAGTGTGATCTTCTTTTCTAGCTAGAGGTCACATTATCTGGGCCAATAAAATTTTGTTTTGCAACTACAGTGCATTTCATTCAATGACAGCAGTTTATGGTGCCATGTGTTGGTGGAATGTCAGGCACTGTGACTAGTATCTACCCGCAATTCTACTTTGCATTTCCTTGGTCCATCACTATGGAATGCACTACCCCCTAACCTCCACCTCAAATCCTACAATAAGTGGAAATCCCTGCTCAAAAAATACCTCTTGCAGTTAGTTTTTGAGACCTGTGGCCACAGTGTGGTGCAGTGAACACAGCCAGTGTGTTCAGGAGCAGAAAGTCATAGGTTCAAGTTCCAGCTGTGGCTCCTGCCAACCCAGTCCCCATTTTTTACCCACTACTAGACTGTGGTAGTAAAGATGAACCTTTATTGCAGAGAACATAAGCATGCATCAAACGCCTATATTTTACCCTGCAGAGCACAGACACCATAAACATGTGCATTACCTAGAGCAGAGTGCCCCAAATTCAGTCCTGGAGAGCCACAAATCATTCAGGTTTTATGCTGTCTCCAATATAAGGACATGTCAGCATGGTGGCGGAGGGGTACTGGTGGTGGAGGGAGCAGTGGCTGCTGCCCACAGCAGACCGTGGCCTAGCCCTGTTCAGGTGGGTGCCGTGCACTGCAACAGACAGGCTCCGTCTGACAAACAGTCATGGTATCTCCAGGGAATGAACTGTCCCTGTGGCAACAGTGTGGTGCAGTACACACAGCCAGTGTGCTCAGGAGCAGAAAGTCACAGGTTCAAGTCCCAGTTGTGGCTCCCACCAACCCAGACCCTTTTTTTTTAACCCAGTACGAAACTGTGGTAATAAAGAGGGAACTTTTATTGCACAGAACAGACACATTCCAGAAATGCCTATAGTTTACCCTACAGAGCACAGATACCATAAACATGTGCAATACCTCGAGCAGAGTTTCCCAAATACAGTCCTGGAGGGCCAAAATTCATTCAGGTGTCATGCTGTCTCTAACATAAGGTATATGTTAGCATGAATGAACTGTCTCTGCAGCAACAGTGTGGTGCAGTGCGCACAGCCAGTGTGCTCAGGAGCAGAAGGTCACAGGTTCAAGTCCCAGCTGTGGTTCCTGCCAACCCTGTCCCCATATTTTACCCAGTAAGAAAGACGGAACCTTTATTGCAGATAGAATAAACATTACTGGAACACCTACATTCTACTCTACAGAGCACAGACACCATAAACATGTGCATTACCTAGAGCAGAGTCTCCCAAATGCAGTCCTGGAGGGCCAAACACCATTCAGGTTCCATGCTGTCGCTAATAAAGATGCCTGTGCTGCATTTCTATGCGCCGCCCCCATGGTATGCAGATATCTGCCATACATATTCATTAGGTACAGCATGAAAACCCGAACAGTGTGTGGCCCACCAGGACTGGAGTTGGGAACCCCTGCCCTATAGCAGCAGTCAACAGGGGCAGAAACACCCACACCCACAGGCCCCATTATCCACAGCCTCCTGGAGAGGCAGGATGTTGGGCCCTGCATGCATCTCCCAATACTAGCACTTGCATACCTTAGCAATGCCACCCTAAACCTGGGAATACGGTACACAGATATCAAAAGGTTGCTATGATTACTGGCACATAGCAATTCCTAAGTTTTGCACAATCTGCTCAATGAGCTATAGCATACCAACCTCTCTGATGTCTGTGGAGTGTGTGTCAGGTCTGGTATCTGACAGTGTCCACCACCCTGGGGAGTGACCCCAACAGTACTGCATACCATAGCCATGCCTGCACTGTGCCCAGGACTGGTGCGGTGGCCAGGGCTGCCAAAAGCCTCTATAGCTGCACAATGCTGGCATAGGTGTGGGAGTGTGTGTCTGTCTATCCAGTGTGTGGTGGCTGCCAACACCTTCCTCAGGCCACACTGCTTGCACTGTTGCCAGTGTTAGCCTGCCAATGTGCATAATGAGGAGCACAGTAATGTGGGTATAGCCTGGACAGGGTGGCCTGGCCTGGATGCATCTGCACAGGGCATAGGGCAATGGCTGGGACATTGTAGTGACCGGCCACCACTTGCACAGACAGAGTGGCCACAGCATGTCCTGATGGGAGGTCACTCTCACCCTGACTGTGCAGTGACCACGGCATGGCTGGGTTCTCCCATAGTGCTGTACAGTGTTTCTCTTAAGTGATGTATATGGGTTCTGTTTTCTGGGGCCCAATCACTGATTTATCTGCTTGGGGGTGTGCTCACATCCCAGGTTTGGGTGCACACATTTCCTCCAGGAACATGTACTATGGACTAGCTAGCAGACTGTCTGCAGTTAGTATGTGTGTGGTTGGAACACCTTGCAGGGTGCAGTGGCTGGTGACTCACTGTGCTTGCTGCTGGAGAATGTCAGATGGTGGTGGGGGGCAGCTGTGCATTTCCAGGCCTACTGTCTGTCTGCCATTGCCTTATTAATGGATGTGTACAGATCTGCATTGACTGCCCTGTAGGGTGTCTATTCACCAGCGGGACTGGGGTTGATGGTCCCCTCTACTGTCACCATTGCAGGGGGGTAGAATGTGGATCTGTTGGTGGGAGATCCTGTCCCCCACCCTGAGCCACAGAAGGTGGGTTGGGTGGTTGTACGTAATCCACCTGTGGGTACAAACACCCCCCTTCACCTAAATCATGTGACCATGGCACCCACACAAGGTATGCACTATTCTGGGTGCATCATAGTCCACAAGGGCTAGATGTGAAATACAGATGGACACAGGCATATCCTAGGTGTGTCTGCAAGAACTACCTATCACACACTGGCACTGATGGGGACCTGCAGTATAGCCTATCTCAGCAAAGTCAGGTGCTGTGGAAATGGTGATTATAGCAGAAAAGCAATTGAAGAAGGCAGCAAATAAGATAAGTGCTGGGATTTGGATAACATTGCTAAAAAAGTAGTTGCTCAGTGAAATGTTTGAAATGCTGACATGGAGTGAAGAAATAATAATATAGATATGCAGCAGTATGGATTGTGAACGGTGGAAGATCAATGCAGTAGCACGATAGATTGGAAGCCATTGTCTGATTATACATTAAGGGACCGATTCTGAGTTGGACGTGTCGGCCTCTGTGTGCCTGGTCAGAACCGGATGCACAGAGTGAGCCTGAATTAGAATCACGTCCAAGCCTGTATGTGCAGGCTGGGACCCCGATTCTGGTCAGCCTGCACGTACAGGCATTCCCCAGCTAACTCAGTCAGGGCTCTTGAATGGAGCCGTGGTGCCCTGGCGTCTGGTTGCCATGGCACCATGGCTCCATTCAAGAGCTGCGATCCCCAGCCGCCGGACCAAAATCTTCATTCCCCGCAGCCTGACCTCTGATCTGACCTCCCAAGGCTAGGGTCGGGCTGCAGGGAATTTCCTCTGACCTCTCCTGCCTTTTCTGTGCCCCCAGACTGCCGGCCCTGGACGTACAAGGTCGACATTGGAATTGACCGCCCACTGCCCACCCTAACTCCACCCCCACAATGCCCCTTTCCTGCCCCCATCTAATCTCCCCATACAATGTGCAGGGAAGTTAGTCGGGGTCTGCAGAGGGGCCGAATAGTGGGGATGGATGTCCCAGCGCTATTTGCACCTCGGAATGACCCTGTAAGCATTTTGAAGAAGCGACCTTTTAAAGAAAATACAAAAATATATATGAAAATTTGAGTTGCAAACAAAATAAATAGAGAATTGATGGACTATAGGGGACCAATAAATGAACAATAGGGAGTAAAAGTGAAAGCAACTTTGAATATGTTTATTCCATTTGATGAATGATTTTAAAGATGGTCAATTTTTAAGACTCCGCCAGATTTGCTCTAACATGGCTGATTTTCAACATCATGCCACTGATTTTAAGATCCATTTACAAGCTTGTGAATATCCTAAGCCAATCCTAAGCCTACACAACATAACACTCAAGCTCCAAGCACTCTCTCACTAGCCTGAACCTTCTTAAGTACTTTCTTATAAAGTATCATCTATCATACCATATCTTTATGTATATAGTTTCTAGTATACTGCCTATGGCAATATGTAAATAGTTACCCATGTTCTCCAAGTTCTATTCCCTGTTATGATGTAAACTCTATCAGTCTTTTCTGATCTGAGTATTCTTTGTTAATTGTAAACCGCACTGATAACAAATAGTGCGGTATATAAGAATTGTTAAATAAATAAATAAATAAATTATGGATACAGCATATCGCAGAGCACGCTTCGTTCATCGGGAATGGTTGCTTGGCGACAACCCCTCTGTGGTTTCAAATGTTGGCGATTCTGTGGTTAGCGTGTTACCTTACATGTGGAATTCAGCATTGGTAGTGAAATTAATATGATGGCATTGGCCAGTGTTGGGTCTACTTCTTGTTTTGCAAAGCCTTTATTGGTTACCTTTTCACGGAGTTCTAATTTAAGGGACATCCTGTTGAAATCGGCATCTCCGATTGATCCCCCTATTGGTTCCTCTTCGGAGGTTTCTGATCATTCCCAATGTGGCAATTGCCACTTTTGCTCATAAGAATATAAGATATGCCATACTGGGTCAGACCAAGGTCCATCAAGCCCAGTATCCTGTTTCCAACAGTGGCCAATCTAGGTCATATGTACCTAGCAGTTTCCCCAAAAGACACAAGTTCCACAATGCTTGTACTAGGTCAAGCATTGATATCCTGGGTCTCTTTTTAATAATGGTTTATGGACCGTTCCTCCAGGAACTTGTCCAAACCTTTTTTAAACCCAGCTACACTAACAGCCTTTACTACATCCTCCGGTAACAAATTCCAGAGTTTAATTACACGTTGAGTGAAAAAATATTTTCTTTTATTAGTCTTAAATAGTTTACCCTGTAGCTTCATTGCCTGTCCCCTAGACTTTCTATATTCTGATAATGTAAACAATTGGTCTATGTTTACCTGTTCCACTCCATTCATTAATTTATAGACTTCTATCATATCTCCCCTCAGCCATCTCTTTTCTAGGTTAAAGAGCCCTAACCTTTTTAGCCTTTACTTCATAGGAGTATCCTTCCATCCCCTATACCACTTTGGTGGCTCTTCTCTGAACCTTTTCTAATAATGCTATATCCTTTTTAAGATACAGTGACCAGAATTGCACACAATATTCAAGGTGTGGTCTCACCATGGAACAATATGCTATACAATGTGTGTCTCTGAGTCAGTCCTGACTCCTGGTGACACAGAAGCTCCTGGGTTTTCTTGGCAGTGTCACCAGAGGTATATTGCCAGGCCTTCTTTCTGAGGCAATGGAGGGCTAAGTGACTTGCCCAAGGCCACCAGAAGTGCTAGTGGGAATTGAACCCTGATTGCTTGGTTACCAACCCAGTGTTCTAACCACTAGGCTACTCCTCCACTCAATGGAGAAATACAGAGGCATTATAATATCTTTTTGTTTTATTTTCCATTCCTTTTCTTATGATACCTAGGGGTATGTTTACTAAACCGTCTTAACGTGCGCCCGGTGATAGTGTGCAGGCTGCCATAAAAGGAGTGGAAGTGTCGGTCTTAAAGTAGCAAAATGGGATTATCGCGGGATAACGTGCGCTGCGCACATTATCGGGCGAGATGCCGCTAAGCACGTTAACACGCGGTAATCTTAAGTAGGCGTGCAGACATGCAAATATGGAAACAGAGGTGTAGCACAATGGCTAATACACTGACTGATGGTACAAGGGTCATGAGTTTGATCCCCCAGTGTGCCTAATCCATAAGGCTGGCTGAGGCAGTAGCTTTTACGTGTAAGTATTGATTTTTGAGGCATTTTATTTGTAGTTTAATTAGTGCTGCCAGCAAACACACCCTCACGTGCCGTAACCTAAGGTGCCGCATAAGGCACCCTATAAGGCACTCCATAGGGCACATTATAAAGTGCACTGTCCGCCAAGGCATCCTATAATGTCCCCTATAGGGCACCCTATAAGGCGCTTTAGAGGACACCTGATAAGGCGCCTTATGAGGCACTTTATGGTTACAGTACACTGAGGGTGTTTTTGCTGGCAGCACTAATGTACATTAAAAATAGACAATGCCTCAGACAGCCTTATCAAATAAGCCCACCATGGGCTTAAACTCACAACCTCTGACCCCACAGGCAGTGAAGTAACCAGTGGGCTACAGCTGCCAACAAACCCCTTGTTGGCTGCAGAAGGACAGCACGTCACCACACAAACTGTCTGCTGTGGTTACCAGGATAGGGTTAACCCACCCGTACCCATGATGCACTGCACATGCAAATCAGCAGTCTACAGAGGGGCATAAGATGGGGAATGCACCCCCACAGCACCTCGGCCTGGTAGGGGGAACCGACTGTGTGTGGTACTGGTACAGAGTAGCTACAGATTGTCACATTGTGCGGATACTGTGCTCACCCTGAGGGTGAGCTGGGGCGCCCAGCACCAGGTCCACAGCACCTTTCATAGCTGAAATATGTCATGCTGCAGGTCCCCATCAGTAGTACTGTGTGTGATAGGTAGTTCCTGCAGACACACCTAGGATACATCTGTGTCCTTCTGTACTTCTCAGTCATGTCTAGTGCATATTCTGTGTTGGTGCCATGGTTACATGATGTAGGTGAAGGGGGGGGGGTGTTTGGACCCATAGGTGGACTATGTGCCACCACACAACCCACCCTCTGGGATTCAGGGTGGGAAACAGGATCTCCCACCAACACATCCACATTCTACCTCCCTGCAATGATAGCAGTAGAGGGGACCATCAACCCCAGTCCTGCTGCAGAACAGACACCCTACAGCGCAGGCAATGCAGAGCTGTACACATCCATAAAGCAATAGCAGACAGACAGTAGGCCTGGAAATGCACAGATACCCCCCACCACTATCTGACATTCTCCAGCAGCAAGCCTCCAGCCACTGCACCCTGCAAGGTGTTCCAGCAAGACACATACTAGCTGCAGACAGTATGCTAGCTAGTCCATGTTCCTGGAAGAGATGCGTGTACTCAGAACTGAGATGTCAGCATACACACCAAGCAGATAAGTCAGTGATTGGGCCCCAAAAGAAAACCCACAAATATTACATGAGAGAAGTGCTACATCGAACTATGGGGAACCTAGCCATGCCGTGGTCACTGCTCAGTCAGGGTGAGAGTCACCTCCCAGCAGGACATGCTATGGCCACCCTGTCCATGCAGGTGGTGGCTGGCCACTACAATGTCCGAGCCATTGCCCTATGCTATGTACAGATGAATCCAGGCCAGGCCACCCTATCCTGGCTATTCCCACAGTACCTTGCTCCTCATTATGCACATTGGCAGGCCAATACTGGCAACAGTGCTAGCAGTGTGGGCTGTGGAGGGTGTTTGCAGCCACCACACACTGGATAGATAGACACACACTCCCCACACCTATGCCAGCATTGTGCAACTATAGAGGTGTTTGGCAGCCCTGGCCAACGCACCAGTTCTGGGCACAGTGCAGGCATGGCTATGGTACACAATACTGTTGGGATCACTCCCCAGGGTGGTAAACATTGTCAGACACAAGACCTGTAGCACACTCCACAGACATCAGAAAGGTTGCTATGATGCAGCTCACTCAGAAAATTGTACGTAACTTTGGAAGTGCTATCTGCCAGTAATCATAGCAACCTTTTGATATATGTGTACCGTATTCCCAGGTTTAGGGTAGCATTGCTAAGGTATGCAAGTGCTCGTATTGGGAGATGCACGCAGGGCCAAACATCCTGCCTCTCCAGGAGGCACTAGATAATGGAGCAGTGGGTGCGGGTGTGTCTGCCCCTGTTGGCCTCTGATTTAGGGCAGAGGTTCCCGACTCCAGTCCTGGTGGGCCAGACACTGTTCGGGTTTTCATGTTGTCCCTCATGAATATGCATGAGATACATCTGCATACCATGGGGCGGCGCATAGAAATGCAGCACAGGCATCTTTATTAGAGACAGCATGGAACCCTAATGGTGTTTGGCCCTCCAGGACTGCATTTGAGAGACTCTGCTCTAGGTAATGCGCATGTTTATGGTGTCTGTGCTCTGTAGGGCAAAATGTAGGTGTTTTGGGCATGTTTATGTCATCTGCAATAAAGGTTCTGTCTGTATTAGCATGTTTTAATAGTGGGTAAAACATGGGGACTGCGTTGGCAGGAGCCACAGCTAGGACTTGAACCTGGGACCTTCTGCTTCTAAACACACTGGCTATGTGCACTGCACCACTGTGTTGCCACAGAGACAGTTCATTCCCAGGAGATATCATGACTGTTTGTCAGACAGAGCCTGTCTGTTGCAGTACACGGCACCCACCTAAACAGGGCTAGGCCACGGTCTGCTCTGGGCAGCTGCCACTGCCCCCTCCACCACCAGTATCCCTCTGCCACCATGCTGACATGCCCTTCTGCTGGTGGTGCTGGTGGAACGCAGTCTCAGGCTATCCAGTGTGTGGGTAGGCGGCTGCCTATGGTGCGGGTTCTGGGTAGGGGTGCCTGCATAGCTGTCCACTCTTCCCCCCAGCACCGCATGCCAATGTTCCGTGCCATTGGGGGTACCTGCTGGGTACTATCCCCTGTGACACTGTGGAGAGCACACTCGTGCCCATGTTGGGCCCTCAGCAGTTGCTGTCTGGCTGCTCTACTGTTTCAGCATTCCTATGGGCCAGCTAGGCATCACCCTAGTCCGCACTATGGCCCAGCTGCACCACAGCATGTGCCGCCTGCAGCCCTCTGTGTCCCCTTTTCCAGCATCTGTCCAGTTGCCCATTATGACATGCCCGCCCTGCTGTTGTGGAACATGTGCATGCCATAGGAAACCTGGCCAATGGAGTCAGAAACCCTGCTCAGCGCAATTACACTGTGGGCTCATTCACCTTGTTTGGGGACGGAGCATAGACCCTTCCAAAATTCATATCTTTTTTTGGAGCTTTCTTGGGAGTATTTTTTTATGTTTCCCATTGATATCACTATTGGCCAGCTTGGTTATTTTATTTTTACATTTTCTTCTGTACATTTTCAAAGTTTATTTGCCCTTTTGTTCCATGCACATGTATCACACTTATCACTTTTTTGTAGGTTTCCTTGGTTTTGCTGTACATTGCTGACGGAAATGGTTTCTTTTCCCTTTAAATCAGCTCTACCGCCAGGGTTTCATTGGCGTTAGTTTTGAGCCGCGGATTTCACAGCGTTAGTGTGCTGGGAGCCTCTCCCCTCCCACTCTCCACCCATTGACCCCTTCTCTTCGCCCCTGGGGAGCCTTCCTCTGCCCTCCGGGAGCCTTTCTCCGCCTTCAGCGCTCGTTTGCGCCGCTGCACATGTTATCGCACGCTAAGGTACCTTATCGCCCAGTAAGGCGCCTTCATCGGGCGATAAGGTACCTTATCGCGCGATAACGTCGAAGAGCGCACGTTAAGGCGGTTTAGTAAACATTCCCCCTAGCATTCTATTTGCTCTCTTGGCCGCCACTGCACACTGTGCCGAGGGTTTTAAAATGTTATCCACAATGATGCCTAAATCTTTTTCCTGGGTGGTGGTTCCTAATGTGGAACCTTGCATCTTGTAACCATAGTTTGGGTTGTTCTTCCCTAGGTGCATAACTTTGCACTTGTCCACATTAAATTTCATCTGCCATTTGGATGCCAAGTCTTCCAATTTATCAAGGTCCTCTTACAATATTTCACAATCCTCATAGGTTTTAATAGCTTTGAATAATTTTGTGTCATCTGTAAATTTGATTACCTCACTCATTATTCCCATTTCCAGGTCATTTACGAATATATTAAAAAGCAGCGGACCCAGCACAGATCCCTGGGGTACTCCACTATTCATCTTTCTCTATTGGAAAAGTTGGCCATTTAGCCCTACTCTCTGCTTTCTATCTTTTAACCAGCTCCTTATCCACAATAGTACATTGCCTCCTATCCCATATCATTTCTTTCCCAAAAGTCTCTGATGAGGGACCTTGTCAAAGGCTTTCTGAAAATCCAGATACACTATATCAACTGACTCACCTTTGTCTACCTGTTTATTTACACCTTCAAAAAAACATAACAGACATTAAGACAATATCTTCCTTGGCTAAAGCCATGTTGGCTGTCTCCCACTAAGCCATGACTATCTACATGCTCAGTAAGTTTGTTCTTTACAATGGTTTCTACCATTTTTCCTGGCAGTGACATCAGGCTCACCTTCTGTAGTTTCCCAGATCACCCCTGGAACTCTTTTAAAAATTGGCGCTACGTTGGCCATCCTCCAATCCTCAGGTATTGCAAATAATTTTAATGATAGTTCACAGATTTCTAATAGTAGGTCTGCAATCTCATTTTTCAGTTCTTTAAACACCCTTGGATGTATACCATCTAGTCCAGGTGATTTGCTACTCTTCAGTTTATCAAATAGTGTATCGATATTCTTTCAATTCTTCTGTGGCATCACCTTTAAATACCATTTTAGTCATGGCTAACATCCCTACATCTTATTTATTTATTTATTTATTTACATTCTCTTATATACCGCGCTATTCTGCATCAGTGCGGTTTACATTGAACAAACTGAAATTACATTGAACAGGGCATTATAACTTGGAGATGACTATTTACAGGGAACATGGGCTATGGAGGGTTAAGTGGCTTGCCCATGATGTCACTGCACTCCAAATGCCAGTCCAAATGACTTTTCAGACTGGTCTTGAATGGTTTATTTGAAGGTTCAAGCCGGAGAGGGAGTGGTAGAGCATTCCATAAGCCAGGGGGGGGGAGGGGGGTGAAGAAATGAGCAGATCGATGTGTAGCTTCTAATTTACTGTAGCTCAGGACACAGGTGCAGTGTGTAACCAGTTACCATGAGTAGCTTGAGGGACTCGGGCTGGAGTGTGTAATGTTATACGAGAAGCTGAATATGAAGGCGCATCTGAGTGGAGAACGTTGTGAGACAAAACCAAACTTTTTAACTAAATACAATAGGAGACTGGGAGCCAATGTCAGTAGAATAAGAGTGCAGTTACAGACAGGGGGTCATTACAGAACAGGAATAAGCACATTGCATGTGCGGCTTAGATATTTTTTTGAGTGAAAATGTCTGTGACTGTATTCTGCAAAACCTGTGACCCTGCACATACACGGCACTAGCACAGGGGTCTCTGAATTTGGGTGGAAGGGAGTGGAACAGAGGCATGGTCAACAGCAGAAATGTGCATTGCGTATTCAGGAAAGGCCCATGTACGTTCTGTGTGTTTCCTGTGGACATCTACATTATACCAGTGGAAAAGTGGAATAAGACCAGGACTTAAAAATTTTTCTGCTCTGCTATGTGTCCCATAGAAATGAATGGCTGTGACAAAGATATTTTGAACCGGTGCGACTGCAGTCTGAAAAACCACAAGATGCAGTTGTAAAGAATAGAATGCAGAGGTGGGGGAAAGTTGTAAGGTAAAGACACATTATTAAACACCTGTACAGAAACATTCAGAGGTGCAATGGTGATTGTTCCTGCTATGCTGACAATTGCTGTATGAGCTAGAGGGGGTGATCTAGGGCACCCTCAGTAAAGATCAAAGCAAAGAATTCATTCAGTCTCTCCACTATGGCCTTGTCCCCTCTTAGTGCTCCTTTTAACCCTCTATCATCTAATGGTCCAACTGACTCTCTCACAGATTATTTGCTACGAATGTACTTGAGAAAGTATTACACATTTTTGCTTCCACAGTAAGCTTCTTCTCAAATTTTCTATTTGCCAGCCTTATCAGTGCCTTGCATCTAGATTGTCAGTGCTTATGTTGTTTCTAGTTTTCATCACTTGGCTCCTTTTTCCATTTCTTGAAAGATGCTTTTTTTGGCTACAACAGCCTCTCTGACCTCAACTTTAAACAGTTTTTTGTCCTTCCACTTTTCTTAAAGCATGGAATACAGTGGGTCTGGGCTTCCAAAATAGTATTTTTAAACAACACCCATACTTGATGTAAATCTTTAACCTTTGCAACTACTCCTTTTAGTTTTTTCCCCATGTTATCATAGTCTCCCTTTTGAAAGTTAAAAAGTCGTACTGTGGATTTCCTTGCCATCCTTCCTCCATTTATTAAATCAAACGAGATCATGCTATGATCACTATTGCCAAGTGGCCCCAAAACCTTATCACTTGCACCAGATCTTGTGTTCCACTAAGGCCTGGTCCAAAATGGCTTCCCCTCTGCTCTGTTCATGAACCAGCTGCTCCAAGAAGCAGTAATTTATTTCATCTAGAAACTTTATCTCCCTGGCAGGTCCTGCCATGACACTGACCCAGTCGATACTGGGGTAATTTAAATCACCCATTGTTATTACTGTGCTGTAACTTTTGTTAGCTGCCCTGATTTCTTTGAGCATTTCATCATCCATTTGTTCATTCTGGCCAGGCAGTCGATAGTACACCCCCCTCACATCGCCTTCCCTTTTCCCTTTTTACATGGAATTTCGATCCATAGAGATTATACAGTGAATTTTGTTTTCTGCAAAACTTTAATCCTTTGTGACACAATGCCCTCTCTAACATAGAGTGCAACCCCTGCACCGATTTGATCAGCTCTATCATTACTATATAGGGGCTTGTTTACAAAGCCGCGGTAGCGGTTTCCTCCCGATATCGAGCGGAAGCCGCTACTGCGGCTTTGTAAACAAGCCCCATAGTTTGTACCCAGGTATCACAGTGTCCCACTGGTTGTCCTCCTTCCACCATGTCTCTGAGATACCAAATATCTAACCTCTCATTTAGTGCTATTTATTCTAACTCTCCCATCTGATTTTTTAGACTTCTAGCATTTGCATACAAGCATTTTAGAGGCTGTATTTTATTCTGGTTAATCTAGTTATCGATAGGCAGGAGTACTTTGGAATCTTTAAGCTCTGTCTGCTCTGCACTTAAGGAAATTTGGGTTACTTTTGTCTTTATTGGAATCTCTCTGCTGATATTCCCTAACTTCAATCTTTTGCTAGTATCCTTCAAGGACACATTGTTCTGAACCATGTGCTCTTGGGCTACTGTTGGCTCTCCCTTATTATCTAGTTTAAAAACTACTCTATCTCCTTTTTCAAGGTTAATGCCAGCAGCCTGGTTCTATTCCAGTTAAGGTAGAGCCCATCCCTTTGGAAAAGCTCCTCCTTTCCCAAGAATGTTCTCCAGTTCCTAACAAATCCAAAATCCTTGCACCATTGTGTCATCAACACATTGGGACTCTGGAGCTCTGCCTGCCTTTTGGGTCCTGTGCCTGGAACATGAAGCATTTTGGAGAATGCTACCCTGGAAGTTCTGGTTTTCAACTTCCTACCTAGAAGCCTAAATTTGACCTCCCGAACCATATAGCAGTATATGGAGAGTATCCAGGTGGCTGTTTAGGACAGTGTTTTGTTCCTTGAAGCTATCCATAGCTGTTGCTTCATCTGTGTTTCTGCCTCCAGATCATCCTGGCACTATCTGGATAGTGCCACTGAATATTTCTTTCAGCAGCACTTATTTGTATAGTAGGTGGTATATGGTTAAGTGCCACCAAATATTGGCCCCCTTGATTGTATGTTATGTTTTTATTTATTTAAGAGGTTTTATATACTGCTTCATTATTTTAATCCAAGCAATTTACTTTGAAACTTAAACTTGGTAGTATACATTAAACAGGGGCATTGATAACTTGGATTTTTCCTGAGGCAATGGAGGGTTAAGTGACTTGCCCAAGGCCACAAAGAGTGTTAGCAGGAATTGAACCCTGGTCTCTGGGGCCCCAAGCCAGTGTTCTTAACCATAAGGCTACTCCCCCACTGCTTGTTGAGCTGGTTGTAATCCTTCAAGAGTAGAAGGGACTCGTCTAGATTTATGAAAATAATATTTTCAAATAAACAAATAAATGAAATCAAAATCAGTTAAAAGGATCCATAGTTTTTACAGTTAACTGAAGTTCCTAGATCCTGAGTTCCAGAAAACCATCTCAACAAAGCAACTTCCTCGGGTATTTTTTCCAACCATTTTGCAGTTCCTATGTTTAGGGTGACGATTAGTCCTGCCACTCAGTAGAGTTTCCTGATTTCTGTTAATGTGTTTAGTGCTTGAAATATCCACTGCAAACTCAAGAACAAGCTATTTGTGGCTGATGTTTTAGGCGCTTTTTTTAACAGTTCAATTTTCTGGTTAAGAGAATGAACATTGCACATAAGCTTTTCCATCACAGACAGACAGAGGAGCTACTAATATCATCACTGAAACAGCAGGTAGATAACTCTCAGCTTGATTCCATCTAACAAGTCTATGAACTGATCTTCACAGATGTTAATGCTTACTAGAGACTTGTCAACAGCAATTAAGGATAGAATTTAATTACTGTATCTCTGAAGAGGCATCAATTACCACTCAGTCATTGGAGCCCTTGAAATCAATAGATGTGTCTAAAAAAGACACATAAGTAGAAAAATCATATGCTCACAACCACAAACCAAGTGTTTAGTGAATGAATAGGTCGGTTATAGGCACAGGCAGCAGAATGATTGCTCTACCAGTATTTTGTTCAATACAGCCTCAGCAATTAGAGAGCTTGGGAGCAGAGCTAGAGATTGGTTTATTAGGACCCTCCAGCTATAAATGTGTTCTATTGCTTCTGGGTACTTGGACCTGTCTTGTGCAGTGGATAAGTAGAATGTGCACACTGCAGATATCAGACAAGAACACACTACTACTACTATGTCTACCACTTATCATTAGTATAGCGCTACAAGGCGTACACAGCACTGTACATTTCTCAAGGACCAAGCAGGAAGTCAGTCCTCACATATGGGGTGACATCGACATCGATGGAGCACCCGTATGGAGCATTTCCCCAGTTTTCTAAGAAAGCCTTTGGGAATACTGCACGCATGCGCGGTCCCCTTCTCACCTAAAGGTGCCATCTTGCTCAATCTTTCTTTTTCCGTGGAGCCCAACGGACGTCTGTTCGTGTCACCCGGAAAGGTTGACTTTTTTCTTGCGATTTCTTCCTTGTTCTTCTCCGGTTCGACGCCGGTTCCCCTTCCCACTGGGTTTGGTACACCGGTATCGAGCCCGTCTTCTATTTTTTTGGTTTTTGCCTTTGGTGGATGGCGTTCGCGCCCTTTTTGTCTTTTCCCTGGAAGGCCGGTCCTTTGACCTCGCGGGGGTTCTTTTTTCCCTGATGGCTTCCAGTGGTTTCAAAAAGTGTGATTGGTGTAAGAAACTGATGTCTCTCACCGACACACACGTCTGCTGCCTTCGATGCCTCGGACCGGATCATGATCCTAAGGTTTGTGTCCCGTGTGGCAAAATCTCCACCAAGGCACTCCGAAGCCGCCAGCATCAGAAAGAATGGATTTTTTCTGACTCTGCCTCCGGCCAGGCCCGGACCTCGTCTGAGGCCTCGACGTCTCGGGAGTCTGACCCTGCGCATTGCCGGGGTTCCTCGGACAGGGGGTCCCCCAATCGGGAACGTAAGAGGAAGAAGCGGCTCGTGAGGACGGCATCGGAGGAGGTCCCTGGTTCCTCGGGGGCCAGGTCTCAGACCCCCGACCATCGCCCCGGGCCCTTGGAGCAGGAGAAGCCGTCCAAGATACTTTGCGTGGTGCCAGAGTCCGCCGGGCACGTAAGTCCTGTTGTCCTCGAGGACTCTCCTCCTAGGGAGCCGATGTCGAGCCCGGCGCCGCCGGGGCCCGAGTTGTTAGCTGCTGAGTCTCCTGAGCTTGGACTCAGGCTGACAGCCTTGGAGTGCAGATTGTCTGCCTTCATGGATCAGCAGTGGGTGCTGATGGCCAGCCTCGCTGGTGCATCTGCCCCAACCACCGGGACATCGATGTCTAAGTCGACTCCGGAGACTGAGCCGATACTCAAGACCATGAAGGCTCGAAGTCATCCTCGGTCACGGTCACCCTCGACCTCCCGCTCAGGAGCGAGGGCGTCGACGCCGGTGCCTTTGGCGTCGGGGCAGGTGCCACCGAGGCCCATGCGGTCGGAGCACCCCGACTCCTCTTCAGATGAGTCCGCGTGGGAGACGGAGGACGAGGAGTCTTCCGACACTTTTCGGACTCGGTGCGTCCCTTCGGACTCACCGCAGTCCAAGCCCCGGAGTAGGTCCCTTCTGGAGGACACCCGGTTCTCGGAGTTCATCCGGGATATGGCCAAGGCTTTGGCGATTCCCACGGACCCCGAGGAGGAGCCTCGAGCCGAAGAGCTCGAAGCCCTCCAGTATGACTCTCCTCCGAAGGAGGCCTTTACTGTGCCGGTTCCTCCGATGCTGGAACGGCTCCTCTTCCGGATGTGGGAGGCACCGGCCTCGGCGCCAGTTTTGAGCAAGTGGGTCGATTCCATCTATCGATTCCGTAAGAGCCCTGGATTCCAGAAGGCGCAGCTGCCACACCATTCCATGGTGGTGGAATCGGCCATGCATCGTCTGAAGAGCCAGAAGATGCACTCTGCGGTGCCTCCCGGTAGGGAGGCCCGGAACCTGGATGCGCTCAGCAGAAAGTGCTTCCAGGGCTCGATGCTTGCTTGCCATGTCCAGTCCTACCAGCTGTACATGGGCATGTACTTACAAGACATGGTGAAGGAGATTGCCGGGTTCTCTGCTGGCCTCTCCGGGGAACCTTTGCAGAGGTTCAAGACCTTGTCCTCAGGAATCCGGGAATGCTCACCGTAGGCAGAAGACCCCCAAGCCTTCGGCTCCTGCTCCCACTCAGCAGGGAGGGTTTTTTTGACTCCCACAGCATAGCCTTTCCACCTCTGCTGCCCCATCCCTGCACAGGAGGTCGTCTAGCCCTGTTTGCCCACAGGTAGCCACCCATTACAGGAGATGTTTGGGTATTGAGCATAGTCCACAAGGGCTATATGCTCCATTTCCAGCAGCTGCCTCCTCCCTACTTCCCAGGAGAGCCTCCAAGACCTCCTCTGCACACAGACCTCCTCCTTCAAGAACTTCAAGGTCTGCTTCTAGACAAGGCGGTGGAGCCTGTACCTCCCCACCTGCAAGGTCACGGTTTCTACTCCAGGTACTTCCTCATTCCAAAGAGAACCGGTGGCCTCAGGCCTATTCTCGACCTCAGGAATCTCAACAAGTTCTTGGAGAAAAAAAAGTTCAGCATGCTTACTCTTGGAACACTTCTGCCCTACCTCCAGCAGGGAGATTGGCTATGCTCCATAGATCTAAAGGATGCGTACACTCACATCCTCATTCATCCAGACCACAGAAAGTATCTCAGGTTCATTGTGGGAGGAAACCATTACCAGTACAGAGTACTGCCCTTTGGCCTAACCTCCGCCCCAAAGGTCTTTACCAAGTGCCTGGCAGTGGTGGCTGCCTACTTGAGGAATCAAGGTGTTTTTGTCTTCCCCTACCTGGACGACTGGCTCATCAGGGGTCAGACTTACCAGGAGGCCAGGCAAGCCACCCTCCTAACTGTCTCCCTCCTTCAACACCTAGGCTTTGTCATAAACTTCACAAAGTCCACTTTGCTCCCCTCCCAGAATCTGGAGTTCATAGGGGCGCGGCTGGACTCCCTGCAAGCAAAGGCTTACTTGCCAGACGACAGGGCACAAAGGCTCATAGACTTGGCAAACCAGTTTCTAAGCTTGCCACGGGTTTCCGCCAGACTCTGTCTGAGGCTCCTAGGCCACATGGCATCGACATTGCATGTGACCCCCAATGCCTGCCTCCACATGAGACCTGCACAGTGGTGCCTCAGAACTCAGTGGAAGCAAGCCACAGGAAGCCTCACAGACAAAGTGTGGGTGTCCAAACCATTCCTGAACTCCCTACAGTGGTGACTACACCCCCCCCCCCAACTTACTACAGGGGGTGCCTTTTCAGGTGCCTGTTTCCACAGTGGTGTTGACGACAGATGCCTCCCTGCAGGGCTGGGGTGCCCATTGTTTGGACAGGTGCATCCAAGGCCTGTGGTCTCCATGGGAGGCCATGCAACAGATCAACCTACTGGAGCTCCGGGCTATTCACTTAGCCCTCAAAACCTTCTCTCACACCTTGGCTCACCAGTCTGTTCTGGTACAGATGGACAATCAAGTGGCCATGTTCTATGTGAACAAACAGGGAGGCACTGGGTCCAGGCTCCTGTTTCAGGAGGCACAGGCCCTTTGCTTTTTTGCGCTCAGGCACAACATGTTTCTCAAGGCTGTTTATCTCCCTGGCCAGGAGAACTTCCTGGCAGACTGGTTGAGCAGGGTTCTGCAGCCCCACGAGTGGCAACTGCACCCATTCGTGGCTCAAAAATTTTTTAATGAAATGGGGACTTCCATCCGTAGATCTCTTTGCCAGTCTCCTAAACCGGCAGCTACCCAAGTTCTGTTCCAGGCAACCGCATCCCCTGAGGTTAGCAGCAGATGCCTTCCTGATTTCTTGGTCCCAGGGCCTCCTGTATGCGTTTCCTCCCACACCTCTGGTGGCCCGAACCTTGTTCAAGATTCTAAGGGACAAGGCCTCGGTACTTCTGGTAGCCCCCAGGTGGCCGAGGCAGCCCTGGTTCCCACTTCTGCTTCAACTGGCAGTGGAATCCCCACTACCTCTGGGGTTGCAACCTGATCTTCTCTCTCAGGATCAGGGTTCCCTTCTGCACCCCAATCTCAAATCTCTCAATTTGATGGCCTGGAGGCTGAAAGGGTAGTGTTGGCTCCCTGGGGACTGCCTCAGGAAGTGGAAGAGGTGGTCTTGGCCTCTAGAAAGCAATCCACCGGGAAAACCTATGCCCTGAAGTGGAAAAGATTCTCCTTGTGGTGTCAGCAACGCAAGGAAGATCCTTTCTCCTGCACTGTACCAGTAGTGTTTCTGTACCTGCTGCACTTGTCCAATCAGGGTCTTAAGTCCAATTCTGTTCGGGTCCACCTCTCTGCTCTGGCAGCTCACCACTCACTGGTGGAGGGACACTCTTTGTCGGTTCACCCCTTGGTGTCCAGGTTTCTCAGAGGCTTGCTCTTGCTCAAGCCTCCTCTTCCTCCACCGGCCCCTGAGTGGGAGTTGAATGTGGTCTTGCAGCAACTGACTCGCCCACCTTTTGAGCCAATGGCTACATGTCCTCTCCGCTTCCATTCCTGGAAGACTCTATTCCTAGTGGCCCTTACCTCGGCCAGGCGAGTGAGTGAGCTTCAAGTCTTGGTCTGTGACAGGCCATACACTCGCTTCTATAGGAACACGGTAGTCCTTAGGACTCATCCTAAGTTCCTCCCAAAGGTTGTCTCCTCCTTCCATCTCAACCAGGAGGTGGTTCTTCCAACGTTCTTCCCTAGACCCCATGCCAGCTGAGACAGTCCTGCATACCCTGGACTGTAGAAGGGCCTTATCCTTCTACCTCAAACGTATGCAGGGGCATCGGAGGGCTACTCAGCTCTTCGTATCTTTTGACCCTAATAACTTGGGGTTACCTGTCTCCAAGTGTACCTTGTCCACCTGGATGGCTGACTGTATCACCTGGGCTTACAGGGCAGCTGACCTTCCCTTGCAGAGTCGGGTCACAGCCCACCGTGTCAGGGCAATGGCTGCCTCAGTAGCTCATCTCCGCTCTGTACCGTTGACAGATATCTGTAGGGCTGCAACTTGGTCCTCAAGCCAGACTTTTGCGGCCCATTACTGCCTGGAGACGGAGTCCCGTAGGGACAGTGCTTTCGGTCAGGCAGTGCTCCGGAATCTCTTCGAGGTTTAGACAACTCCTACCCTCCAGCCCTCTGGTTGGGCTACCGGTGGAGGTATGTTTCAGTGAAATCCTTTCTCTGATGCTGCGGCTAGAGGGAGCTCATTTTTCAGCTCTGGGTCCCCGGTAGCCTGAAGCTGGGGAGTCCCATATGTGAGGACTGACTTCCTGCTTGATCCTGGAGAAAGAGTAGTTACTCACCTGTAACAGGTGTTCTCCAGGAGCAGCAGGAATCAGTCCTCACAACCCTCCCTCCTCCCCTGGGAGTTGCAGTTGTACATAGTTCATTTTACATTTTTTTTGTGCTGTCTTTTAGCTATGTCATCAGACTGAGCAAGATGGCACCTTTAGGCGGGAAGGGGACAGCGCATGCGTGCAGTATTCCCAAAGGCGTTCTTAGAAAGCTGGGGAAATGCTCCGCACGGGGGCTCCATCGACGTCGATGTCACCCCATATGTGAGGACTGATTCCTGCTGCTCCTGGAGTGAGTAACTACTCTATTCATGCAAGAGACAGCCCCTTCTCTATAGAACTTACAATCTAATCAAGACAGATAACATAAGAAAATGGGGACTAGCTAAATGAAATTTAGTATATTTGCATCATTTTAATACTTTTTTTCGGGACAGAGACTGTATCTCTGACACCTCAAGACATTCTAATTTCACAACCTTCAGCTTTTATGATCTTGACCAGGAAAATTCTTCTTTGAATTAAGTTCCTTGGTCTTATAGTCTCAGTCCCAGTGTAATGAAGTATACCAACATACAAAATAAATAATTTTCCCTACTCTTTCTCTAAGGTGGCTATGGGGAGCATAATAATGAGAAGTCCATACACAGTTAAAATAACATTGAACTTGCAGCTGCAGACTGAAGGGACATTTCTGGGGGCAGAAGAGGGTGTAGACTGGAGCACATGTAGTTTTGATATTTCAAAACTCCACACATTGTTTCCGATGGAAAAAATTACCCACGGAGAAAGAAAGCATAGATCTCTCCAGGTAGCATTTCCTTAGGCAACAATGAAAGAGAAACTACCCAGGAAGTTTTCCTTTCAATAGTATGGAAAATCCTGCAGGTGGTTTGATTATCTAGTCCAAAAGAAAGGTGAAGGTGATAAAGACAGAAATAGCAATTAGATGCAATATAGGAACAAATAAAGAATTTTCAGATCAACACTGTTCCTATTAAGTAGAGCATAAAGGGGTTAATTTTCAAAGGCACTTATCAGTTGGCAGCACCTGAGAATTGGTTAAGTGTGAATGAGCGCCATAGTCCGTGGCATTATATGGAGAGTGACACTGAATACTCTCTCTCACCGTCTTGGCACTATCCAGAGAGTGCCAACATAGTTTGTAGATGGAGCTGAAGCAGAGAATGAGGTTATTTGTACTGCATAGCAGGGATTTTCACTGCTGCGTTATGGATAGCTTAGGACAAAAAAAAGTTGTCCTAACTTGCTATTCATCAGCACTGAAAAATGTCACTATACGGAGAGTGGCCGAATCTGACTACAAAACTGGATATTCAATACCGGATTCTATCTGGATTCCTGCATTGAATATGCAGATTTTATTTAGACATGGCAGCTGGTGTTTAAAAAATGCTGACTGCCTTGGCTGAATTTTGACCTGAAACCTTTTGATGACATAATAAAGAAAACTGTAATCATCAACCCAACATGGCAATGTTTTAACATTACACCTACATCAGGGGTATATATTTTTTATTTATTTAAAAATTATTTCTATACCACCTTCTCCTTCAATCAAGGCGGTCTCCACAGCAAACAATCAAAAGAGTGTTTCTAGTGTTTTCATGCAGTGATACAGATAGTGTGTTTGTGGTGGTGTATATTTGATTCTTGGTAAGCTATTTACATCATGTGCTAATATACATTCTTATGTACAAGGGTTAGGGGAGGGGGTAGGTCTTTTGTTCTTGTTTGGTGAGGGTATCAAGTGACATGTCCATAGTGTTCAATGAATAGTGTTGTCGTAAGCTGCTTCTGAAAGTCTTTGAGGTCTGTTGTTAGTCTTAATTCGTCTGGGAGGGTGTTCCAAATTGCTGGTGCAGCTAGGGAAAATGCTCAATCCGCGGTGTCCTTGCGGACCTTGGTGAGGTCTTTTGGGGTGTTGACTCGATTGGAAGTGTCTCTCCTCCTTGGTCGTGTGCTTCTGTCGGGTTGTATGAGTGTTTGTAGGCTGAGGGCTGATGACTGTTGTTTGACCTTGAAGATGTTTATGACTGTTTTATATTTGATGCGTGAGCTGATTGGGAGCCAGTGTAGATCTTTCAGTATGGGTGTGATTGTTCTTGTCTTGTTGAGACAGATATTATTCGAGCCGCTGTGTTTTGTGCCAATTGCAGTGGTCTGAGTGTTTGTTTTGATAGGCCAAGGTAGATTGGGTTGCAGAAGTCCAGTACTGGGGTTATTAGTGCCTGGCAGACTGTACGGAAGTGCTCTGGGGCGAGGAGGGGCTTAAGGCATCGGATAAGTCTCATCTTGTGGTATGCGCTTTTGGTGGTTCTGCTTATGTGTGATTGTAGATTTAGTTCCTTGTTCAGGGTTACTCCGAGGTACTTTACTTCCTGTTTTATGGGTATGGTTGTGTCTTTTATCTTGATGTTGGGTGGAGGGACGAAGTCAGTGTTTTGCGTGATGATTAGTGCCTCCGTCTTGTTATAGTTTATGGTGAGGTTGTTGTTTTGAAACCAGCTGCTCATGTGTATGAGACAGTTTGTTATTTTGGAGTAGTCCGGGTTGTCGACTGTGATAGGTGTGTATATCATGATGTCATCGGCGTAGATTGTGTACTGTATATTGTGTTCTTTCATGATTCTTTTCACTAGAGGACAGCAACCTTGGGCCGGAAGGACTGGGGTTTCTAGTCCCACAGGTGCTCCTTGTGGTCTTGGGAAAGCCACTTAACCCTCCATAGCCCATGTTCCCTGTAAAATAGTTATCTCCAAGTTATAATGCCCTGTTCAATGTAATTTCAGTTTGTTCAATGTAAACCGCACTGATGCAAAATAGCGCGGTATATAAGAGACTGTAAATAAATAAATAAATAAAATGATGTCGCATATTGGCTGGATGTAGAGGTTGAATAGAAGTGCTGATAAGGCTGATCCTTGTGGTACTCCTTGTAGGACTTTTATGGGTTGGGAAGTGTTGGGGCCCACCTTGACCTGTATCTGTCTGTCGGTTAGGTATGAGTGGAACCATTTCAGGGTAGATCCATGTAATCCAATGTTCTGTAGTCTTTCCAGTAGGATTCTGTGATCCACTATGTCAAATGCTGATGAAATATCAATGAATATCATTAGTATTCCTTTTTTGGAGTTCTCTATTAGGCGGAGGATGTTATTGAAGAGGTATAGTAGGAGTGTTTCAACCCCATGGTTGGGACGGAAACCGTGTTGGTTGATGTTTCGTGGTGCGTGGTTGTCAATGTGTTCTTGTAGCTGGTGCTGTACTGTTTTCTCAATAATTTTTGCCAGTAGGGGTATGCTTGAGATCGGTCTGTATGCTGCTGGATTATTCTTATAGAGTATGGATTTCTTCGGGATGGGTCTTATCGTGACGAGCTTTAGTTGGTTTGGCATGTTCCCTTGAGTCAGGGAACTGTGCACCATGTTGTGTATCGTGTGCATGAAGCATGATTTGGTGGCTTTGATCCATGTCACTGGGCATGGGTCTGTTGGAGCCGTGCTTGTATTGAGTGCGGTGATGATGTGAGAGAGCTGCTCTGTGGATGGGGTGCTGAATGTGCCCCAGGTTTTTGGGGGTGGTGTTGGTTTTGTGGTTGTGTTTGATCTCGGTTGTACTGACGAATGGAATTTTTCTTGGATGTGGTCAGCAAAGTTTTGTGGGTCTATTTGTACTTCGTTTTCTGCTTACTGTTCCTTGGTGAGGGTTTTCACGATTTCAAATAGCTCTCTAGGTTTGTTGTTGGATTTGAGTATGATGTTTGTGTGGTATTCTCTTTTTGTTTGGTTGATGAGTTCATTGTAGTGATTTTGCTTTGTTAAGTATAGTTCCTGGGTATTGGACGATTTGGTGTGTCTCCATCTCCGTTCTAATTTTCTGAGTTCCCTCTTTTCGCTCCATATGGCTTTTGAGTACCATGGTTTGTGATGTAGATTGGTGCAGCGAGTTTTCCTGTGTCTATAATCCGTGACTTTGGTGGCGTCATTGATGGTGTTGTTCCAGTTTCTGATTTGAGCTTCTAGATCATCTGTTTCTAAGGTCAGATGTGGTATAGTGTCCTGTAGGAATTGGTCCCTGTCGAAGCTCTTGAATCTTCTTTGTGTGGGTATGTTGTCCGAGTATTCGTCTTGTTTTACATATTTTTATATTTTACATATTGTTTTATATATATAAATCAATCATATAAATATACTGTATAGGCTGGATATTCAAAAAATATATGCTCCTAACTCTACTCTTGAGAGTTATCTTCCTAAATTGGCCTCTCTTAAAATTTACTTGAGTTTAGTGCCTAAATTTTCACTTAAAATTTCACTAAACTCCTAAATCTAGGAGCATAAAAAGTGGGTGGCAGAGGGGGTAGATTTAAGGGTGGGGAAAATAAGTTAGGAGCTTAGCATTGATTTTCAGCACTATGTACCTAAATTAGGCTTATAAATCTAGGCAAATGAATGCCAGGCCTAAATTGAGGAGCATACATTTTAGGCTCCTAAATTAGGATGAATTTTCAGCTGAAAATTTAGGATTCTAAGGGGTATGTTTACTAAACCGGGCTAACGGTTAACTCGGGCTATCTGCAACTAGGTCCCATTGAATAATATGGGATTTAGTGGCAGATAGCCCGGGTTAACCGTTAGCCCGGTTTAGTAAACATACCCCTAAGTGTGGCAGCTATGTGTGTCAGGCTATCAACAATGAGACACCTGACTGAAATCCGAACACAGTTTTGGACAACTATCCAGAGGGTCACCATGAGTCAACCTTGACTCAAGGGCATTTAACAACAACAAGTGTGGCTTAAAATAGGTGCCTATATCGGAGCCTATATGTTTAAAATACCAGCATGCCAATATTCAGCCTATGATGGTCAGTGTTTTTTATATGCTGGCTGCTGCAAGCAAACATGAAACTGGATATTCAGCATAAATGCTGTGTTGAAGTGCTATCCGGATAGCCAGACCGCATAAAGTTGGGCCTGCTTTTTTGGCCTAACTTAGTGGTCTCTGATCTGGTTATCAGAGTGAAAATCTCAATAACTGGAAAAGTGCCCTTGCTCTGCTCTGCCCATGGATCACCTGTCACTATCTAGATAGTGCTATGGTGGTTCGAAGGAATACGCAGCGTCAGTATTGCATAGACTGAATCACTAAACATTGTTTTTAGCAGGGCTTATCCAGCTTGCAGGTTGCACTGGATAGGGAGGAGTGGCCTAGTGATTGGGGTAAAGTACCACAGACCAGAAGGTCAGTGGTTCAAATCCCACTAGAGGACAGCAACCTTGGGCCAGAAGGACTTGGGTTTCTAGTCCCACAGGTGCTCCTTGTGGTCAAGCCACTTAACCCCACATTCCCTGTAAGTATTAGTGTATGTGTCTCATATCTCCTCATGTTAAATGTATCCCCCAATTGTGTTGTGACCACCTTGATTGAAGGATAAGGTGGTATACAAAACTGTCTAAATAAATTCTTCTGAATATCAGGCTCATAATTTAAAGGTATTTGAGTTAGTTTTAAATGAATGGTAAAACAAGATAAAGGAGATGATTTTCCGTTTGTGTATCTTTAAACAAACCAAATGACTGCGGTTTTAGATTGAAGTGGTTCCTCAATCATGCCATTTATTTTTGGCAACAGTGATGTCTATAAGGCTGGGTACAAAGAATCTAATTTCGGAGGGGGAGATAGAAGCAGCACAAGGCACTCCACCAATCATGACAAGCAGATAAACCCATTCCTGCTTTACTTCTTCCAAATCCCATGGCTGACAGGGCCGGATTTGCCTATACGCCAGGTACGCCGTGGCGTAGGGCCCACAGCTGGCAAGGGCCCACCGGAGGGCTTTAGAGGGAGCCGGGGAAGCCCGCGCGAGGCCCCGGCTCCCTCTGTACAGCCGCCAGCGTGAAGAGCCTTTTCCTTCACGCTGGCGGCTGTTTCTGTGAAGCCGCGAATGCTGGGAAAGGTTAAAGGGCAACCTTTAACCTTTCCCAGCATTCGCGGCTTCACATAAACAGCCGCCAGCGTGAAGGGAAAGTCTCTTCACGCTGGCGGCTGTACAGAGGGAGCCGGGGCCTCGCGCGGGCTTCCCCGGCTCCCTCTGAAGCCCTTCAGACAGCCGCGATGCTGTCCGGGGGGGGGGGGGCCAGGACTGCACAGGGGCACGGGGGGCCCAGGACTGCACCGGGGCACAGGGGGGGGGGCATGGGGGCACGGGGGGGCACGGGGGCACGGGGGGGCCAGGACTGCACGGGGGGGCCAGGACTGCACGGGGGCACGGGGGGCCCAGGACTGCACGGGGACGGGCCCAGGACTGCACGGAGGCACGGGGGGGCCCAGGACTGCACGGGGGGGGGGGGGGCCCAGGACTGCACGGGGGGGGGCCCACAATTTTTCTTGGCGTAGGGCCTCACTCTAGCTAAATCTGGCCCTGATGGCTGATGATATGAAAAACTCAGCAGGAAACTGAAAACAAACATCAGCAATTCAGTACTATTTTCTCTTCTGCAGAGTGGCAGTGGGGTAGATTTGGTGGCTTCAGAAAGTTACTTTGCTGAATTCTAAATGGTCTAAAAATTAGAGAAATATTCCAAATATCAAGATGGGTATCTGAGGGAGAGAGCTAGCTAGCACTATTTCTGCCCCAGTGGCAGAGAAATTAGAGTTTTTAAACTCTCTCAGGTTTTGTGCCTCTAGTCAGAGAGACTGACTGCATAGTCAAAGAGAAACAGCAGGCATAGAACTTGAAGAGAGAAAGAAGCAGTGCTCTTTCTATCTCATTGGTAGAAAAAAGTGAGCTTTGAAAATCTGTCAGGCTCTCTGGTTCCATAGTCACAAGTACAGCATAGAAATCAGACAGCGAAGGCATCCAGAAAAAGCACAGACAGGAGAGATAGGCAGAGGAGGCAGATAATTATCTACTACTACCTTTCATTTCCACTCAGCACCCTTCAGGCGTATGTATATAGAGAGACAGTGCCTGCTCCATAAAACACGTACTCTAGTCATACTGAATCACAATGCTTGTGAGGAGTAGGCTTACAAATGGTAGTAGAAGCACAGGGAAGTTAACTGATGATCCCAAGAGATTTATTTATTTAGCAGGGGTTTTTTTTTAATATACCTTTATCATTTCAGTCAAAGCAGTTTACATTGTAACTTAAACTTGGTGCATTGAACAAGGACATTGATAACTTGGATTTTTCTGAGGGTTAAGTGGCTTACCCAAGGCCACAAGTAGTGCTAGTGGGAATATGAACCCTGGTCTCTGGGTTTTTAAGCCAGAGCTTGTAACCATTAGGCTACTCCCTAGAACTACTGGATAGAAACAGAGGATGTCTCCAATCCCCCTGTATTCTTTCAGTCAAAGCTGTTTTGTTTTAAAGAGAAGAGTATCAACAGCTGCATCTTCCTGTGGAAATGTGAGAGACCAGTCATCTACTCCCAGCTCCACAGATGAGTAAAAGGAGACAAAGGCAGTACAAAGTGAGTTTCGAGAGGGAACAGGAAACCAGCGACAGGTAAACCCATTGCCAATAGATTAGAGTAGTAAAGTCTCTACTGAGAAATGTACAGAGCAAGTTTTAACATATAAGAATCTAATGAATCCTCATGTGAGGCTTTCCAGTTGAATCTTCAGATACTTAAAGTTTTGTAGCTGAGGAAGATCTTGAAAATCTAGTTGTTACGATGCTGAGTGATGAAGAGGTAGTAAGTGATATTTCCAGAGCCAAAACCAAACCACAGGTAAAGCAGGTAGTGGAGAATGTCAAGGATGCTCTGAACTTTCATCTTCCGTTTTTCCCCTTCAGGCCAAGTTCCAGCAGCAGCACCAATAACAGCAGCTCCCGAGAAAGCAGAGTAAAAAATCTGAGCTATGCAGGCATTTCAAAGTGTTTGAAGGTCTGCATTACATAGAATACATGTATTGTCGGAAGACCATTAAAGAGGGACATTAATTCAAAGTTATTAGAACACAAGAGGGTTGTGAAAAATTGCAAGAGGACAAATTGGGAGACTGCGCGTCCAAATGGCAGATGACATTTAATGTGGACAAGTGCAAAGTTATGCCAGGACATCCAAGTGCAATCTGGGACATCAAAGCTAGAACATCTGAAAGAAATACAGGCACGTGCAAGTTCGGGCATGATTTCAGAAACGTGAATGTGCCTAATATGTATGCCTATAGAGACATCTACATAGACGCCCCCAGAATAACATCTCAGAAATTGGATGTCTAACAGCATAATGGTAGAAATAGTGGGTTGGCAGTGGGGTGGCTAGGGTTTAAATCCCTGTGTGAGTCTTTGTGATCTTAGGCTAGTCACTTAACGATCCATCTTCTCTACGCTCTTTGGATGTTTTAAGGCCAAAACAAGCACTTTCCTGATGCCTATTCATGCCTGCAGCAGGTATAAACATGGATGTACTCGCAAACGTCCTCATCATTCCTGAAATTGAACAGAGATGTGTAAGCCCATAGCACCTCTCCGGACATGCCTCCACCACACCCCCTTGCCTACGTGGACATCCCTGCACCAGAGATGTCTGTAAACGTCATTTGTGGATTGATTGCAGAGACATCTCCATGATTTTGATGTCCATGTGCACATCTTCAGACATCCTACATCATGACTAAGCTTTTTAAAATAATCTCCTTAAGGAGGAATAACCCAAGCTATAGTTACATGATTTAGGAGTCATCGTGAATAATATGCTGAAACCCTCTGCTCATTGCGCAACAGTGGTCAAGAAAGCTAATAGAATGTTTGGAATCATAAGGAGAGGAATGGAGAATAAAACCAAGGATATTATAATGCCTCTGTATTGCTCCATGGTGTGACCACACCTTGAATATTGTATTCAATTCTAGTCACCATGACTTAAAAAGGATATAGCAGAATTAGAAAAGGTACAGAGAAGAGCAACAAAAATGGTAAAATGGATAGAAGGATATCACTACAAGGAAAGGCCTAAAAGGTTAGAGCTCTTCAACTTGGAGAAGAGATGACTGAGGGGAGATATGATAGAGGTCTTTAAAATAATGAAGGGAGTAGAACGGGTAAATGTAGATCAGTTGTTTATTCCTTCAAAAAGTAGAAAGACTAGAGGACATGCAGTGAAGCTACAATGTAGCACATTTAAGACTAATCGGAGGAAATATTTTTTCACTCAACACGTAATCAATCTCTGGAATTTATTACCAGAGGATGTAATAAAAGCTGCTAGTGTAACTGGATTTAAAAGAGGCTTGGACAAGTTCCTAGAAGATAAGTTCATTAAGCACTGTTTATCCATTGGACAAGCAGCATGGAATCTGTTTACCTTTTAGGAACCTGACATACTTGTGATCTGGATTGACCACTGTTGGAAAGAGGATGCCGAGCTTGATGGATCCTTGGTCTGACCCAGTATGCCATATCTTATGTTCTAATGGGCCAGCTTTCAAACAGTAGTTTTCTGCATCATTGCAGAAACAATGCCCTTTCAAGCTATGTTCAAGGGAGGGTGCTGACACTAGGTTGGAACTTCATCCTCGACTGTGAGAAGCAGTGGTGGGCATACTACAGAAAAGAAATCAGTTTCCCAAGTTGAACCCTTAGCTTCTTTCCCAAGCAGCTTTGATTCTCTTGTAAGCAAGTCACCATGGAAGAGATGGAGTGGTGTTCTATATCACTGTTTCAGAGCAAGCATGGCATGGTTCACAGAGAAAATGATTGCCCTGGATGACCAGTCTCGAGAGGCTGTTGGGAATGTGGGGTTTAAGAGGCTACTGAATCTCTTAGCCCCCATTTACCAAGCCAAGATAGCTTTTAGTAGGCAGATGATCTCCAGCCTGTACACTCAGTACCATGATCAGCTATAGGCATATCTGGTGAAGACAAGGGCTAGTAGCATCCATTTAACTAGCAACATCTGTAGTTAAAATGCTACACATGTCTACCTTTCCCTGATTTCACACCAGTGGCAGCTAGACAAGGCACTTGGTACAGTGGATGTTCAACTTTTGAAGAGTACAGATATACTGTTCTGCACATCCAGATGATGAAAGACAACCATCTTTCAGCCCATATCTCAACAAAAATAAGTACAATGATGGAAAGCTTGCAGCTAGGAAGTAGAGAGGCAAATCTGCTTCCTGCTATTTTGAAGCACATGGTAGAAAGAACATGGTTAAGGCAATGAAGAAAAGGGCTTTTAATATATCCAATGCTTTGCACATTTGCTACACCTGGTAGTAAGAGATTCTTTAAGCCTGAGGACTAAGGGAAGTGGCAAACCTGTCCTAAAAATATTGATTGATACTGTAAGTGCTTTATGATAACAGGGTATTTCTACCAGATTGTGAAAGGTGGGCATGAGCTGCATCAGGAGCAGAAATCAGTAGGACATCTATGCATGAACTTTATATTCTATTCTATTTTATTCCATTCCATGTAATTGATATATTGCCCTCTAAATATATGCATTAGGCAGCTGCCATTTACAAAATGCATTAGGAAGTTTATTTATTCAGCATTTTCATCTGACACTGAAGAAGTTAGTGGTGCAACACTGTTCTTCATCAGATGTCATTGGATTCCAAGATCAATATTAGGGATATGCATGGCTAAAATGACATTCAGTAGTGCTCATTCAAAACTGATTTTTCTCAATTTTCAAGCATATTTTTGTGATCATTCTTTAAGGGTGCATTGTATGAACACTAGAACTGTCTTACACAAGCAAATCAATTGTATACACATTAATTCACAGGCATCCATGTGTAAATGTGATTTGCAAACACATTAGGTTTTTAGGTGCTCAACCAAACTGAGGGGCCCTTTTACTAAAGTGTGCTGTGGTTTTGCACCTAACGCACAAACAGCACACTAAATCAAGGCATTTTAAATGCAAAGTCACTATGTTAACTTTGGTGGTGTTTACAGCATTTTCCCATCTGCTAATGTGGTGCAATGCAATAGCCAAGAGCGCTATTACCACAATTGCAGTTAACTTCACTTATTAAGGGGGAAATAATTACACATATGCTAATTGCAAGAGTTGCAGCCAGCACACAGTGTTTACCTTCATGCTGACTGCAAGGCACTCACCATGCCCACTCTCCCCCCATCCTCGCATTTCACACTTTAACCTGTGAGGCAGAAATCACCAGTTAGTGCAGAAATCATTGTGTGCTGTCACAGTCACATGCTAACAGTTACTGCACGCCAGAGCATGTGGTTAGTGAGTGTGCACCCAAACCCACACTGGGTAGCACACTTTAGTAAATATACCCCTGAGTGTCCATCCCTAATTGCTATTGGATGCCCTCTGGAGTGTTAGGATTGGGCAAAAACGATTCAGGCCATTTAAGTTCTGAAGCCCTTTAAGGAGGCCATGGAGGAACTGAACTTGCAAAGGGCTAACCATGGTGTTGACATGCTGACAGTGAATATCTTGGAGATAAAGTTAGAGGATTTTTGGCAGAAAGAGGGATTTATATCAAAAGTGTCAGTGCTGGTGGATGCCTTGTAGATGAAAATTCAAAAAAGGATGACCCCCCCCTAATGAGATTGATTATACTATACACTCTGTGTGACCCATGGGTGATAACACGGTGCATTGCCCTGCAGTACAACACACTTGTTTCCTGGTGGGATAAAGGTGGAGGAAGGGAAGCACCAGAGGCAGAGGGGCAGTGGGGATTCAAGAGGGGAAAGAGTAGGAACACTAGCTTGCAAGGATAAAGAACACTCTATCACCTACCACCACTTCCTTTACCAGCTTTGTCAGTCTCCCATGGGCATAACAGAATTATCTTTGTTGGCAAAGGCCTTAGCTCTTAGCTAGATGATAGTTGGCAGAGATCAGCATAAATCCACTGCATTGAATTTCTGTGCTATGGTACCTTGCTAGGGTGTCCAACTGGCTCCAGAGTTTTAGGGACACCCTGATCCAGTCCTGGTTTTACCTTACTGGCTGCATGGACTTGCTATCTGGATTTCCTTAGAGAAATCAGCAAAGTAACACCAGGACTGGATCAGAGTGTCTCTAAAATCTGAAGCCAGTTGGCCACCCTACTTGCTAAGCTCATGGAGTCACTGCCAGTGCCACAGACTCATTGTGATATCTGCTGTACAAGTCTGCAGATTAGCCAAACAATTCCAAGGTTTCCCAGCATTTTATGTGTTGTCTACCAACCATTGTGCCCAGTAAATAGATATTCTCAATGCCACAGAATATTGTGAGGCCATAGTGTTTATGGCTAGCTCCAGAGCTGGTGTAAAATCTGGTAGTTCTGAAAACAAACCTCCCTCTGCTTTGTTTCCCTCAATTTCCACGTGACTGGGAAGAGGACTGAGTGCACAGTTCCATTAAAAAATGCATGTCCACACTCTTTGCTCGCAGTATCTTGCTGTGCCAGTTGCCACTGCAATTGCTGCTGCCTGGTCTCTTTTTCTAATAGGTTCTGTTAGCCCCTCATATACAAATAGAAAACCTCCTCGTCCATTGTCCCTATCTGCTTTGGGTGTTGGCCTGTTTCACTGCCTGGCCCACCATCTTGTTTCAGTGCCACTGTCCTATATTGTTGCAAGTGCCATTCTAGCTCATGCTGGCCTTGGGAAATGCTATCCCTAAAAGTAAAATAAAAGAAAAACCCTACAAAAAAACATAAAAAGAAAAACAAGTTCCTCTTCTAGTGTTAGTATCTTGAGCTCTTCATGCCACTGTTGTGCTCTGCTCTACTTTTGGTTCCATGGACTGTTTATGCCATTCTGGCTTCTGCTGCTGATACTCAGTGTGATCAGCTGCTCTGCCACTCTCTTGTCTTTATTAGGTGTCTTGCTCATTACCAGAGGAGTGTTGTTGGGGTGATTATTATGATTGTTCTGTTTATTGTTTAGTTTCTATGTTGGAGGTAGGGGATTGGTTAATTCAAAGGTGCACAAAACTGAAAGCTTACCAAAGATGACTAATGACCTTGCAGTGGCCCTATTTAGATGGCTACTAGAAAAATATTCTGGCTTACTGTAAGCAACATAAGGGTAGGTGTGTTTAGAGAGGACTTTGGGTGGAGAGCAGGTGGAGTCACACAGTATGCATGCACATTATAAAATTCTCACCTACATGCATACTTCAATCATATAAATCGATAGAAACTTGGGAGCTGGTATAAATGTACATGGTCGTTGTTTAGCCACAATTTTGACTGATTTTCTATTGCTATTTTATAAAGATACATAGGCACCTATGGAGGTCATTTGAGCAATATCTAGATGTGGCAATAAGAATACTACATGTTTAGATCGGATGCACATCCAAACAATTTCAAAAAGCCACTACATACAAGTGCACACCCCAGGGATACAGAAATTTAAAGGAGGTATAGTGAGGTGTGCCTTGTATGTGATTTGTGTGTACCACAAAAATAGATTCATACCTCCCATTTTACAATGGGAATATATGTGCATTTGAAAAAATATCCCAGTCGGCTTGCACACTTGCTCCAGGGCACACACCACTTTCAGCTCCCAGTTTAGAACTGGGGTTTAAATAAAAGAGCAGGTTCAAATCCAAAACACTTCCTAATCCCCCTGCATCATCCATATCCCACAGGAACGTCCTGTACCCTCCAACATCTGAAGTAACACCCTCTTTCTCTGAATCCTCCTGCTTCTTACCAAGGATCTCCATGGTGTGTAGTGGAGGAAAGAGTGATTCCCAAATGCTCCTGCCTCATCAGTGCCTTGGTGAAAACTGGCACCTCTGAGCAACTAGTGATAATCTAAATGGTATTACTGCTAGAGTTCAAGCTGCCAAATAAGGGCATATCTACTTATTTGGCAGGTCTACTTTTAGGGATAGTACCACAAACCTACAGACCAGGGGCATCTAGTGATTGTTCTTGACCCTCACAAGACACCAGAGAGACTCCTGGTAAGAGTTGAGGGAAGGTGGATGGTGGGGGGGATTACTCTGGATGTTATGGATGGGTCTGGGAGATGATATGGATGATATTAGAAGATCTGGGGGATATGGATGTCATCAGGGGTCCAAGAGGTAGGGGGAGTAACTTGATCCCACACTGACCCCTTTAGCAGATAACAGGCCTGACTTGGAGCCCACTATCCTTATTGCTGCTGCAGGGAGCCTGCAAGGGTCCTGGCTGCAGCAATGTTAACTGAAGAGCTTGGGATGCTCTTTTTTCACATTTTTTCAATTTTAAATTGCTGTTTCCACTGAGTGTGCTGGAAAATGTTCATGTATTTCCTGGCTTTCTTCTAGATATTTTACAAAAGGCTCCACATATGGCAGATCCTTTTGTATTAATACAGGGGGACTTTATCATGCCCCAACTAGGATGTAGCAGTTCTAATCTCAAAGTCCTATTTAAAATGGGACTTCACATGTCTTTATAAAATAGCATCAAAATAAGCATCTACATGGCCCTCCAACCAGGGCAACCCGTTCTAGTTATCCTCATGGAAGGCAGGGTCAGTGCTATATATTAGGTGACTTCCTGAATGGCAACATTTGTAGGGCGACCCATTGCCATCTCTGCTGCCCCTCTCTGGGTCATACAACAGTGACAATGACATTAAAACACAGTGCTTATGCAAACTTATGCTGCACTTTGACCAGCCACTTCTACCCCTACTGACTCAGACTTCCTTTCTGCATGGTGGCAGAAGTGGCTGGTCAAAGCACAGCCTTGGCAAGTTTGGGTAAGTGCTGTCTTTTAATGTCATTGCCACCATTGCAGGTCCTGTGGAAGGGAGGCAGCAGCGACAGGGAGGGCAAGGACGAGAGCATGGGGAGCAGCAGTAATGAGGGTTCTCTGACAACTGGTAACTGAACCCACATGGGAGGCAGCGATATTGGACTTGATGCTTAATAATAGGGAGGGTGTTTCTGATGTAGTGGATGATCATCTGGAGTGCAGTGATCAATGGATGGTGAGTTTCAATACTGGAACAAGGGTAGATTTGGTTTATTCAAAAGTGAGATTCCTAGACTTCAGGAAAACTAACATTACAATGATGGTGTAATACCTCAAGGAATTATTAGCTGGATGGGAACAGTCCCGTTTAGAAGCCCTTGTTCATTGTAAGTCCAGTGCAGGTCCTGTCTGCACTGCACAAGTTGTTAACTGTAAACCACACTGATTCTAAAGAGCGTGGTATAAAAAAAAAGACATTAAATAAATAAATAAATCTGGGGGAAGAAGAACAACAGTGGGCGAAACCTAATGAGGTATTTTAAGGGCAACAAACCTTTTTATTGGGAAAATAAATAAAAGTAAGCGAAAAGGAGGCAGCTATGGTTTTCAGAAGAAGTAGCTGAAAAGGTAATGGAGACTAGAGATAGACCCTAAAGTGATCGACCGGGTAAGAAACTGTTAGAGTGTGAGGTGCCAGAGGGTAGTGGTAAATGGAGTTCACTCTGAACATAGGGACACTACCAGTGGTGTGCTTCAGGGATCCGCCCTTGCTTCTGTTCTTTTTATAAGTGATATTGCAGAAGGTCTGTTAGGAAAGGTATGCCTCTTTGCAGAAGATACCAAAATCTGCAATAAGTAGATACCCTGCAAGGTATGGATAGGAAGAAGAGGGATCTAGAAAAGCTTTAAGAATGTTTGAGAATTTGGTACTTAAGATTTAATGTAAAAAATGCAAGGATACATTTGGGTGCAAAAATCCAAGGGTGTGGTACGGTATAGGGGTTAAAGTGCTTCAGTGCATTGTGGTGGCTCATCGGCAAGATGCCTGCCTTCATCCCACAGGTTACTAGCATGTGTTGAAACAGGGGAGAAAAAACTGAATTTGTATTTTTGGTGCCAAGTTTTGGATTGTTTCTCATTGTGTTTCAAACAAATGCATATGACCGGACCTGGAATCATGTCTGAGGGTATCTATCCTACATGAATGTTTCCAGGAATGGGCCATTTTGGACATGGGGATGTTTAAATCCTGAACACCCTGGACCCTCCCACTTATACAGCCATGCTTTCACAAAGTATCTGATAGTGTTCCAGAGCTATGCCACCTAAAGCCAAAAAATCCTCCTGCGAAGATAACTTTTGTCCAGGAGAGGTGGTGATGATGATTAGGGAGATTCTAGTCAAACATCATGTTCTGTTTTGTCTTGCAAGTGCACAGCTCAGTGCTCACTACAAGCAGCATCCCTGGAACACAATCTGTGTTAAAGTCAATTCCATCTATCACAGGAAAAGGGAGTCTGAGGACATGAAACGGAAGTGGCGAAACATGAGATGTCAGGCCAAGTGCAAGGAACAGCAGCATCTGCAGATAGGCAGCCTCTAGCCCTTAATGAAATGGAGCAATGTGTCCTGACCACCATGGATGGGGAGGTTGTTACAGGATTTGGGGAACTCGACAGTTCCAGTACAACCAAAACCCAAGGTAAATGTTGCACATCTGCAAAACACATATCTGTCAGAATTGCTTGCATGCATTTGCTGTGCTATATGCTCCACCAGTAACTCTTGAAACCCCATGCACAGCCACTGTATATATTAGCCCATAGAACTGGCAGCCTTGTAAAATGGCCCCTGCATTCCCTCACAAAAATCACAATGCTGCCTGCCACATGGCTCCAGGATTGTCATAGCCTATTCCACTGTGTCATACATTATTGGATAAACCAGCTCCCTGTAGATCTATGTGTATATAAAACATGAAATGGCCTGGACAGTCACAGTGGACCTGGAGGTATGCAGGTATACTTTGTATGAGAGTATGAGCCAAATGGTAGGGCATTACATAAGAATATAAGAAATGCCATTCTGGGTCAGACCAAAGTCCATCAAACCCAGTATCCTGTATCAAACAGTGGTAAATCCAGGTCATAGGTACCTGTTAAGTTCCCAAAAAGGAACACAGATTCCACAATGCTTACCTTGGGGTAAGCAGTGGATTTCCTGGGTCGTCTTTAATAATGGTTTTTGGACTTTTCATCCAGGAACTTGTCCAAACCTTTTTTAAACTCAGCTATATTAACAGCTTTTACTACATACTCTGATAACGACTTCCAGAGTTTGATTACTCATTGAGTGAAAAAGTATGTCTCTTATTAGTCCTAAATGAGCTACATTGTAGCTTCATTGAGTGTCCTCTAGCCTGTCTACTTTTTGAAGGAGTAAACAACTGATTTACGTTTACCTGTTCCACTCCATTCATTAGTTTATAGACCTCCATCATATCTCCCCTCAGAAGTCTCTTTTCCAAGTTGAAGAGCTCTAACCTTTTAAGCTTCTCTTCATAGAGGTATCCTTCCATCCCCTTTACCATTTTGGTAGCTCTTTTCTTTGTATCTTTTTTAATTCTGCTATATCCTTTTTAAGATATGGTGACCAGAATTGCACACAATATTTAAGGAGTGGTTGCACCATGGAACGCACTATAACATCCCTGGTTTTGTTCTCCATTCCTTTCCTTATTATTCCTTTCTCGGCTGCCACTGCACACTGGGCAGAGGGTTTCAACATATTATCCATGATGATCCCTAAATTATTTTCCTGGGTGATGGTTCCTAATGTGGAATCTTGCATTGTGCAATCATAGTTTGGACTGTTCTTCCCCAAGTGCATAATCTTGCACTTGCAAATGCAATGTGTGCCTTTGAGTCAGTCCTGACTCCTGGCAACCCAGAAGCTCCTGGGTTTTCTTGGCAGTGTCACCAGAAGTAGATTGCCAGGCCTTTCTTCTGAGGCAGTGGAGGGTTAAGTGACTTGCCCAAGGCCACAGGGAGTGCTAGTGGGAATTGAACCCTGGTTGCTTGGTTAACAAGCCAGCATTCTAACCACTATGCTACTCCTCCACTCCAAAGAGCAAGTCCCGGAGACATGATCTGAGTGTTGCAGGCTAGATGGAATTGCAGTGGCTGGCATGCGCAGGGTTGCCATGCAAAACTGTACTCATAAGAACATAAGATATGCCATACTGGGTCAGACCAAGGTCCATCAAGCCCAGTATCCTGTTTCCAACAGTGGCCAATCTAGGTCATACGTACCTAGTGTGATGCAGCAGATCCTCTTGCAGATAGAAGAAAAGTTTTAAATCCAGAAAAAAACAGGTATAAGCTGCAATATCCTGAAGATCCACATAGAGGGAGCATGAGAGTCAGTACAGAGTCTGAAGAACCACGCCTCTATGGGCAGGACTTGGGCCCAGTCAGTTTTGATTTAAGCAGAGGCAGGTCTGAATCAAGAGGAGAGAAAGATATCCAAGGAGGAAAAGGTATCCGGAGATATATCCAGGAGGAAGGAGAGAAAGATATCCAGGGAGATATCCAGAGAAGTATCCTGAGAGAGGAGGACAGAGATTCAAGAGCCAAAGAAAGGGCAGTCTTGAATGAGAGAGAGAAAGAAGGCCTGAGAAGCAACGTGAGTGCTGGCCTGGGAGAAAAGTGGAGAGCACAGAGGACTGGTGAGCAGAGAGAAGCTGAAGGAGCGAGGCCACCAGGCAACGACAGCCTCAGGAGTGAAGGCAAGGGCAGATGGCAACAGCTGCAGCCTTGGCACAGAGAGGTTCGTCCATATACTAAGGCAAGAGAGATATCGTGGGAGAACTTGGGCCATCCTGAGTTAGAGGACAACCGGACTAGGCCTCAAGCCTTCCCTGAGAAGGAAAGAAGAAAGCTCAAAGGTAAAGCTTCTATTACTTGCAATTGTTTGCTCAAGCCTAACATAAGAGAAAGACAGGGGAAGGAAGTTTCTCCTTGTAACAATGACATTTATAAGCAAAAGCTAACAGACAATTTCTCTAAGAGGAGAACTGTAAATACTAAGCATTGTGCTGAGAGAGCTTTTAAAACTATAGCTGATGAGGAGCCTTTGTTTTACCCAGTGGCCAGAAACCGACGCCCTAACCTAACTACCAGACACTGGGAAACTGTACGGCACGCTTTTAAAAAGCCAGAGTTCAGTTATGCAGAAGCCTCAGACTCAGAGCTATCAGACATAGAATTTATGCAAGTGGAATCTGCAGGCGAAGAGTCTGACGAGCCGATGGAATGTACATATTGTACAGCAGTGAAGCTGTAGTTTATTTCTAGCTCTATGAATGCATAAGTGAATGCAGTGTTTTGTCTTACCTCAAATTACTGTGAAGTTAACAGCCATTACTTTGACTGTTTTATTTGTGCTTTAAACCTGATGCAAGGACTTGTTCAGTTGTGTTACTTTCCAAAGCCGTTTATCCTGTTTTTGAACCATTTTTGTGCAAAGGGGAAATAAAGCCTTTTTCATTTTTCCCTCCATTTTCGTGTGAACTTGTTCTTTTTGGGAAGTTGGTAACGAGGCCGGCACAAGGGACTGCTACCCTTGACCCTCGCACCTGTCCAACCCCAATCACCATAGTCTTGTGCGCTCCCCAGCCCTTCCGTGGAAAACTATGCCGCCACCAGGGGGGGATGCGGGGGACACTAGCAGTATCCCCAAAAGACAAAGGTTCCACAATACTTGAATTGGGTCAAGCATTGATATTCTGGGTCCCTTTTTAATAATGGTTTATGGACCTTTCCTCCAGGAACTTGTCCAAACCTTTTTTAAACCAGCTACACTAACAGCTCTTACTACATCCTCCGGTAACAAATTCCAGAGTTTGATTACACGTTGAGTGAAAAAATATTTTCTCTTATTTGTCTTAAACTCCTTCCTCCCGACTTCCAAACTGTACAGGTTATATCATCTATACCTCTAGGACACTTTTACACATACCCTAGGGTTGTTCCTGGCCTTGCCCTAACTTTCGTATGCAGCCAGGAGTTGTTGAAATGCCAAGCCATCTGCATCATGATATTACTTGTATAGATGGTATGCCACATGACAGAATAGATGCAACACAGTCACTCACTATTTAAAGTATGTTTACTGTATCCCTTGCAGCTGCAGATGGCTCTAGGGCTAAAGACAGTGGTCATTTCTGAGTCACAGTCAGGCACTACAGAAAAGTCCATGGATACCCATCCAAAGATGACATGGAGACAAGGGACTCCAGAGGCAATAAGGTGCAAAATCTGAAAGAGGAGATGGAGGAGGAGGAACACATACCCTTTGCCATATAGGTGGCACTAGAAATGTCATGTAAAAAGATCAGCCTCACACTCTGCCACCTTCTGTAGTGCTTGGTTCATCATTTATGATGATGATGCCATATAAATATCACTACCATCTCCTTTCCACAATAGGGACCCACCTGCTGATGAGGCATGGTGCAGGAAGAGGGTAGCTGTGCACTGTGGAGAAAGGCTTCTACAGCAGAATGCTGAGTATCTGCAGATATAGTGGGAGCAACTTGACATCATGAGGCAGTCCCTGAAGGTGCAAAGAAAACATAAAGATTACACTGAAACCCTTCTAGATAAAATGTGAGGATTCCACCAGGGCCCAAGGGAGACTTTGAACCAGCAGAGACCATCCTCCATTTAAGTGCATCCTCCAGGCCAGTGTTCAGGGCACCACCTCATCACAAGCAGCTCACCATCTGTCTTCTGCACCTCCATCCAGCAACAGAGGTGGCAGACAACTAGAAGCCAGTCAGAACATACAGCACAACCCTCCACCAGCAAACCCACTGGGAGCTCCACTCCATTGGTCTGGTCCCACCACATGCATCCCTTATTTCCACATGCCAACGAAGAGGGAGGGGGCTTGGTGAGGAGGATAAGACCTTGAGTTCCAGTGCCAGCAGTGCTGCACCCTCCACTAACTCTTCCCAGTCATTCCAATTCAGTCAAGGGCAGGTTGCAAAGGGTAGGGACACACAGGGAAGGAGAATAGAGGAAAGCGCACATCCAGGCTCACCAAGCACTACAGAAGGTAGCAGAGTGTGAGGCTGATCTTTTTACTTGACATTTCTAGTGCCACCTATATGGTCAAATAGCCTTTATTCCTCAAATGCTGGTATGGGTGCTTTGGTGAGGGAGGACATAGTGATTCCTGAGGAATGTGGGAGGATAGGGAGAATCAGTTACTATGGGAATGATTGCTGTTGTGTTCTGGGGGGAGGGAAGGCTGTGGGTTAGTGCAGTAGGTGAGAGAAGCTGATGTGATTGGGAGAGGGGAAGAAGGGGATGTAGGTGATGGGCTCTGATGAGCTATGTGTGTGCAATGGAGTTAATGATAGGGGAGGATGGGTAACAGTATCTGTGCATGTGTGTTTTGGTGGTCATGATTGTAAATCACATGAAATGTCTCCTGATTAGTTCATTTCTGGCTGTCAGGTCTTACCTGTATGCCTGTTTCATCCCCTCATGGTTTGGCCCCTCCTTGGTATCTGTCTCAACTGGTTGGTCTTCAGGTGGCATGGGTTGCCACCTCCATAGCGCAAGATTGTGCAACATGCAGTATACCATGAAGATCTCACACACTCTGGTGGGACTGTATAGTAGCTTTCCTCCAGATCTATGAAAGGCACTTGAAACAGATCTTCATCTGGCCAAACATTCATTATATGATACTGTAGCTGTGGTGGTTTGTGGGAGTGATTATTCGCTCTTCTGCCTCAGTCCTAGGTGCCATGATGAGCCAGCTCCTTAGCGGATATCCTCTTATCACCTGCAAAAAATGTTGTCAGAGAAGACATTGGGGATGAGTGCTCACAGTTATGAGCATAACCATATCTTGGTCCTTGATATCTCTGCTGCTGTGTTTTATACACCCTGAAATTATAAGCTTCTGGTCCATGTATGTCTGTGGCTGCTTCCAGACAAGCCTGTACAACATAAATCCTCCCCCTCCCAATGGGTGATGTTATAGACATTCTTCCATCACTCATGCCATAACAGCATCCCTCCCTCTCTACAGCAGTCAGTGGGCATACATTGGCAGTACACTGTAAAAGTGCCTGGGATTTCCTGTAGTTGGAGCAGCTGCAACTGACAGGGGGAAGCAGTGATATAGTACAAATTATGGACCTGGAAAAATACCTTTTTCCATTTGCTATGCTTTTGCTCCTTCCAGCATGTACCCCAACCCAAAATTCATGTGACAAAGTGACTGCCTATGCTTGCCTGGTGTGTGCCTGGAGGCTGTTCTTAGCTGCCCTCTTCCCTGCACTGATGACAAGTGGTCCTCTCCTTTCACTTGCTGACAAGGGAATGGACTTAGGGGTGTTGTGGCACCTGAATGTGAGGAATAGTAGTGGGATTTGTATCCTGCTCTCCAGGTGCCCTGCTCATCACTCTCTCCTATGAGTTACACTTGACTTCCTTTACAGAAACACTGTTGCTCGCGGACTAGTGGCAAATGCTGCAGGGACATTGTTCTGGGACTCCTGTCTTTTCATATCCCCAACACACATTTGACATCCATGACTTGGGTTCTCTGCCTGCTTAACTAGGAGCCAGCCTCTGGTGATGCCTCCACTGCTGAAGCATTCATATATGCCCGACTGTATGATGATATATGAATCATGGCATGACCCTGGGAAGCCCAGAATGACATCAGTTATTTTGTTCTGGGAATTGCAGACCACCTGCATGTTCATAGGATTGAAGGCTTCCTATTTCAGCAGGTAGCTTCCCCGAATCCCTCCCTCTTAGGGCCTGAGGGCCACTTATGCAGTCAATGACATCCAACACTGCAAGGAATCATGCAACCTGATGGAACTGTGGCATGGTCTACCAAGAATTGGGTTATGCATTGGGACATCGCTGACTGGCTAAGTCCTGCCATGGCAGTCAGCACTGATTGGAAGCTGCTGGTGGCTTGGAATATGAGGGCTGTAGTTATCTTCAGGTGCACAGGAATGGACTGGCCTCTATGTGTGGCTGAGTGGAGGAGGGGATTGAGCTCTGAACATAACTGTTGAATAACTGCCTTGTCAAACCTGGACCTGGTCAGTTACTGGTCATCTGTGAGATCCAGATATTGGACCCTGGTCTGGTATATCCTCTGGCATGGGTGCTCTCTTCTCTTACTCCTGTGCTCCCTGCAAGCCTCTTCCTGCAGGACTAGCGCAAACCAGGCTGACACAGCATCCATAGTTTATACCCACTACTAACATCCCTGATACCCCACCACCAACATCCTTGATATCTCACCATCAACAAACAGTGCATTGTGCTCTCTGAGACACTGAAACACAGCAAGACAGATGGATGGACTGTGACAAACCCTTACTGATACTCAGACTCCCATCATAGGGCACTCATGCACCTCCTCTCCAGCACATCATAGTAACATAGTAACATAGTAGTTGACGGCAGATAAAGACCAGCATGGTCCATCCAGTCTGCCCAGCGAGATGGCAAGAGTAGGTGCACCTGTCGCTCCGCGCAGGCCACCCCTCTCCATATCCTTGTTCAGGGGTAAACCCACCACTCCATATAGGACACCCCTATTTGTTGAGACGTTATATGGTTCGGAAGTTAGATGGTACCGTTTATTTTGTTTTTTTTCCTATTTCTGTAAAGGGATCCTCTGTGTTTGTCCCATGCCTTTTTGAATTCCGTCACCGTGTTCGTCCCTACCACTTCCATCGGGAGGGCATTCCAAGCATCCACCACCCTTTCAGTGAAAAAATATTTCCTGACATTGCCTTTCAATTTACCCCCTTGCAGTTTCATGTTATGCCCTCTAGTTTTACAGGTTCCCCGTCTTTGGAAGAGGTTTGTTTGTTCATCATTTCTCTTTAAGTATTTAAAGGTCTGAATCATATCTCCCCTGTGCCTCCTTTCCTCCAAGGTATACATATTTAGGTCTTCAAGTCTCTTCTCATAAGGCTTCTGACGCAGGCTCCAAATCATTTTGGTCGCCTTCCTCTGAACAGTCTCCAGTCTTTTTACATCCTTTGCAAGATATGGTCTCCAAAACTGAACGCAGTATTCCAAGTGAGGCCTCACCAGTGACCTATACAGTGGCATAAGTACCTCTTCTTTTCTGCTGGTAATCCCTCTTTGTATGCAGCCCAACATCCTCCTGGCTTTTGCCACCGCCTTGTCGCACTGTTTTGCCACCTTGAGATCAGCAGAGATAATCACACCAAGGTCTTTTTCCTGAACTGTGCATACCAACCTTTCTCCCCCTATCTTGTACATTTCTCTTGGATTTCTGCTACCCAAGTGCATGACACTGCACTTTTTGGCATTAAATTGTAGTTGCCAAGCTTTAGACCAGTCTTTCAGCTTTTGTAGATCTTTCTTCATGTTAACCACTCCCTCAGGGGAGTCCACTCTGTTGCAAATTTTTGTGTCGTCTGCAAAAAGACAGACTTTTCCATTCAGTCCTTCAGCAATATCACTCACAAATACATTGAACAGTGCCGGGCCCAGGACCGAACCCTGGGGCACTCCGCTAATCACCTTCCTCTCATCCGAGTGAGCTCCATGTACAATCACCTTCTGTCGTCTGTCAGTCAGCCAATTTCTAATCCAGTTTACCATCTTGGGACCCATCCCCAAGCTACTGAGTTTGTTGATAAGCCTCCTATGAGGAACAGTATCAAAGGCTTTGCTGAAATCCAGGTAGATGACATCCATTGCATGCCCCTGATCTAGTTCCTTCGTCACGCAGTCAAAGAACTCGATCAGATTTGTCTGGCAAGATCGTCCTTCGGTAAAACCATGTTGCCTCGGGTCTTGCAAGCTGTTTGTTTTCAGAAAGTTCACTATTCGCTCTTTCAGGAGCGCCTCCATTACTTTTCCCGCCACCGAGGTAAGGCTCACGGGTCTGTAGTTTGACACTTCTTCCCTGTCACCACTTTTGTGTAGAGGTACGACATCAGCCATTCTCCAGTCCTGAGGAACCTCTCCTGTTTCCAAGGATCTGTTGAAGACATCCTTTAACGGTCCTGCAAGAACCTCTCTGAGCTCTTTCAGTATCCTGGGATGTATCCCATCCGGTCCCATGGCTTTGTCCACTTTCAGTTTAGCAAGTTGTTCTAACACCTCTTCTGCTGTGAATGGTGTGGTAACTTCTTTGTTCCCATTTTTATATTTGGGAGTCACAGCTGGTCCATCCCCAGGATCTTCTTTAGTAAACACAGAGCAGAAGTAATTGTTTAGCAATTCTGCTTTTTCAGTGTCACTTTCCACGAGTCCTTTCCCAGCACTTCTGAGTCCTGCAATTCCAACTCTGATCTTTTTCCTTTCCCGAATATACCTGAAGAAATTTTTGTTGCCACCCTTAACATCTTTAGCCATCTTTTCCTCTGCCTTTGATTTTGCTATCCTTATTTCTCATTTTGTCTCTTTGAGTTTGATCCTGTATTCATTTCTGTGTTCTTCGGTCTGCAAGCTTTTGAATTTTGCAAAAGTTGTGTTTTTTGCCTTTATATGAGCAGCCACCTCTTTGGAAAACCAAATAGGTTTCCTTCTCCTCTTGCTTTTATTTACTTTTCTTACATATTTATCTGTTGCTTCTTTCAATGCCTCCTTTAGTTTAGCCCATTGCAATTCCACTTCCTTTATCTCTTCCCACCCCGTCATCTCCTCCTTTACATACTCTGCCATTTGATTGAAGTTAGTGTATTTGAAGTTTAGGACTCTGAGCTTGCTATGATTGGCCTGTGCCATGGCTTTTATTTCAAACCACACCGTGTGATGGTCGCTGTTGCTCACAGGGGCACTCACGCAGACATTTGACACACTATCACCGTTGGTGAGCACTACATCCAGCGTTGAGCTTTCCCTGGTTGGTTCCATCACCATTTGTCTAAATAATGCATCTTGGAGAGCATCCACAATTCTTTTGCTTCTTTCCAGATGTGCAGAAGGAGTAATCCAATCCACATCAGGTAGATTAAAGTCACCCAATATGATTGCTTCCCCCTTTGATGCTATCTTGGCAATATCTCTAATCAATTCAATGTCTCTCTCTTCAATTTGAGTCGGAGGTCTATAGACTACAGCAATATGGATGACAGTGCCATCTCCTTTCTCCAACGCAATCCAGAGCGCTTCTTCTTTTCCCCATGTCCCCTGCATTTCAGTAGCTTTAATATTGCTTTTGACATACAAGGCTACTCCTCCTCCTTTTCCATTTTCTCGGTCCCTCCTGAATAGATTATAGCCAGCTATGGCTATATCCCAATCATGTGATTCATTAAACCATGTTTCTGTAATGGCCACAATGTCCAAGTCCGTTTCCACCGTTAGGGCTTCCAGGTCTGGAATTTTGTTGGCTAAGCTTCGAGCATTTGTGCTCATTGCTTTCCAGCACTTTCCTGGCTTGTGTGTATTTTGCATTGATTTTGTTCTGCCCACTTCCTCCCACATGTTTTTGATGTGTGGTTTAAAAGTGTGGCTGTTTCTGATGTTCTGCTTTTGTTGGGGGTGGCATGTAGATGTTGACCTTCCACATCCGTCACCCCCTTTTCCTAGTTTAAATGCATGTCCACATACTGCCTGAATTTTTCACTTAGGATTCTTTTCCCTGTGGAAGAGAGATGTAGTCCATCAGCACAGTATAGTCTCTTGTTGATCCATGTGTTGTCCCAGTTGCCAATAAATCTGAATCCTTCTTTTCTGCACCAGGTCTGGAGCCATGTATTAAAGCTGTTAATGCGATGCAGTCTTTGTATGTACACTGGCATACACTCACTCACAGTTTCATGGCATAGACACAAACAGGCAGAGACTGCAACACACAGGCTAGGGGAGTGCACAGGGGGCACATAACAGCAGGGCAAGAGAGGGCCTGTGGGGTTCAGGAGGATACCATGGATGGTTGAGGGCTGGGAGTCGACTAGTGGCAATAATGGGATATGGAGAGCACTGCTGAGATGAGAGGGATACACAGTGGACATACAGAAGAATCACTTTAAAAACTGCTAAATAGACATGGAGAACCAGCTCCCCCCCCCCCCCCCCCAATCTCTCTCCAGTACAAGTTCCTTCAGTCACAATTGCAAACATGGTCGGTATGGACAATAAAATCCCTTACCTATTTGTGATTGATAGCTGGTGTAGAGCAGGATGTTTGAATACTGTGCCTGGCATGAAATATATCTTGGACAGGAGGATGCTTGCTTCACCCTAGCTGCATCCAGAAAACCCCCCAAACACATCCATTCCAGGAATCCAGATTTGGAGGTGACTACTAATGGAATGTGCAGATCTGCCCGGTTCTTAGATCACCTTCAGCAAGTCCCTGAGGTTATGATGTCCATGTCGGCTTTTTCAGGATGTCCATCTCACGTTTATCTCTTCTAAAATAACTCCCTTAGTGAATCAGGCCATATATATTTTATTTCTGTGCATGTCAGCTTCTGGTAGGAGAGCTTTTGTTTTTAGCAGAAGTTTACTCTTAAGGAAAGCTTGTGAGCTCAGATCTTTTATTGACTTTTTTGATTAATTCATTAACAGATATCTAAGTGCCTAAGGTGCTGTGATGAAGAAATGTACTTTTACCAGGGCAAGGCTGCCAGTTATCTTTTGTTAACTTGGAAGCTAAATAAAAGGTTGTGCAGAATTTTTATTTGGTAAACAAAATAATAAATCAAGAACACAATAAAAATGGCTTCTCGCCTAGATAAGATCTTAGATAGTGCTGGGGAGGAGTCTGCTGTCTTGGTACATGTCGGTACCAATGACATAGGAAAATGTGGTAGGGAGGTTCTGGAGGCTAAATTTAAGCTTTTAGGTAGGAAGCTGAAATCCAGAACTTCCAGGGTTGCGTTCTCCGAAATGCTTCCTGTTCCACGTGCATGACCCCAAAGGCAGGCAGCGCTCCAGAGTCTCAATGTGTGGATGAGACAAGGGTGCAAGGATGAGGGTTTTGGATTTGTTAGTAACTGGGGAACATTCTGGGGAAAGGAGGGGCTCTTCCGAAGGGATGGGCTTCACCTTAACCAGGATGGAACCAGACTGCTGGCATTAACCTTTAAAAATGAGATAGAGAAGCTTTTAAACTAGAAAATAGGGGAAAGCCGACAGTCGCCCAGGAGCGCATGGTTCGGACGAAGGTATCCTTGAAGGATACTACAAAAAGCAGTGAGGTTCCAAAAAAGAGTAAAGTAGCCCAAATGCCCTTGAGTATGCTGCAGACAGAGCGTAAAGATTCCAAATTACCCATGCCTACCAATAGCCAGATTAATATTAATAAAATACAGTCTCTAAAATGCTTGTATGCAAATGCTAGAAGTCTAAACAATAAGATGGTACAGTTAGAATATATAGCACTAAATGAGAGGTTAGATATGATTGGAATCTCAGAGACATGGTGGAAGGAGGATAACCAGTGGGACACTGTGATACATGGATACAAACTATATTGTAATGACAGAACTGATCAAATTGGTGGAGGGGTTGCGCTCTGTGTTAGAGAGGGCATTGAGTCAGAAAGGATTAAAGTTTTGCAGGAAACAAAATTTGCTGTAGAATCTCTATGGATTGAAATTCCATGTATGAAGAGGAAGGTGGTGGCAGTGGGAGTGTACTATCGACCTCCTGGCCAGAATGAACAAATGGATGATGAAATGCTCAAAGAAATCAAAGAAGCTAACAAAAGTCACAGCACAGTAATAATAATGGGTGATTTCAATTACCCAGGTATCGACTGGGTCAGTGTAATGGCAGGACATGCTAGGGAGATAAAGGGGTATGTTTACTAAAGTGCGTTAGTGTGATTCACGTTAGGAGCCGCGTTAGTGGAAGGAAAGCCAAAAAAGGACATGGGCGGTACATCGTAACCGATAACGCGCAGTTGCGCGCGTTATTACATGCCGCGCAGCAACGATCGCTACAGCGCGCGCGCTACTGCGCGCAAGCTTAAGACAGCGCGCAGACACCCAACTACAGAAACAGAGCTGTAGCACAATGGTTACTACACAAACTGATGGTACAAGGGTCATGGGTTTGATTCTCCAGTGTGCCTAATGAATAAGGCTGGCTGAGGCATCATGTGTAACCCTTTGAAGGCCTACTATAATATTTTAATCCACATTCTGCAGCCGGGTTAATGTTTGCACATGTCAGGAAAATTGTACCCGTTGTATCCAATATGTCCCAATAGTGACGTTCCCTCTGGCATGGTCATGTATTATATACCATTTGATAGGAATATATAGGCAGAAGTTGGGATCATGAAAGCACTGGGCTTGGCCTGGAAAGGGTTAAGTAGTGGGCTGTGAGGAAGTTTAGTTGTATCTGAATAGTGCTGCCAGCAAACACTCCCTCACAGTGGCGTAACCTAAGGTGCCACATAAGGCACCCTAGAGGGCACTCCATAGGGCACATTATAAAGTGTGCTGTCTGCCAAGGCACCCTATAATGTCCCCTATAGGACACCATATAAGGCACCTTATAAGGCGCTGTATAGGGCGCCGTATAAAGCGCCCTATAGGGCACCTTATGAGCCACCCTAAGGGGACAGTACCCTGAGGGTGGTCCTGCTGGCAGAACTAATATGCAATAAAAATAGACAATGCCTAAGATAGCCCTATTGATGAACCCCACTGTGGGTTTTGAACCCATGACCTCTGGCTCCACAGACAGTGAAGTAACCAGTGGGCTAGAGCTGCTAACAAACAACTAGCTGACTACAGGAGGACTGCACGGCAGCACACCCACATTCTGATGTGGTTACCAGGATAGGGGTAACCCACCCATACCCATGATGCACTGCACATGCAAATCAGCAGTCGAGAGATGGGCACAGGATCGGGTATGCACCCCCACAGTACCTCGGCCTTGTAGGGGGAACAGACCGTGTGTGGCACTGCCACAGAGTAGCCACAGACATTCACATTGTGCGGGGACAGTGCCCACCCTGAGGTCGAGATGGGGCTCCCAGCACCAGGTCCACAGCACCTTTCATGACTGAAATACGCCATGCTGCAGGTCCCCATCAGTGTGTGATAGGTAGGTCCGTTAGACACAACTAGGATACATCTGTGTCCTGCTGTATGTCCCGGTCATGTCTAGTCCCTATGGGCGCTGTTGCACCCAGATTAGTGCATTTCCTATGTTGGTGCCATCATTACCTGCTGTAGGTGAAGGGGGGGGGTGTATGGACCCATTGGCAGATTATGTACCACCACACAACCCACCCTCTGGGGCTCAGGGTGGGAAACAGGATCACCCACCAATAGATCCACAGTCTACCTCCCTGCAATGGCAGCGGTAAAGGGGACCAGCAACAGCAGTCCTGCTGGGGAACAGACAGAGCGGCACACATCCATAACGCAATAGCGGACAGACGGCAGGCCTGGAAATGCTCAGCTGCCCCCCACCATTATCTGACATTCTCCAGAAACAAGCCTTCAGCCGCTGCACCCTGCAAGGTGTTCCAGCAAGACACATACTAGCTGCAGACAGTCCGCCAGCTAGTCCATAGTGCATGGTCCTGGAGGAGATGCATGTACCCGGAACGGGGATGTCAGCATACATACCAAGCAGATAAGTCAGTGACTGGGCCCCAAAAGGATACCCATATATATCACATGAGAGAAATGCTATATAGCACTATGGGGGAACCTAGCCATGCCGTGGTCACTGATCAGTCAGGGTGAGAGTGACCTCCCAGCAGGACATGCTGTGGCCACTCCGTCTGTGCAGGTGGTACCGGGCACTACAATGTCCAAGCTATTGCCCTATGCCCTGCGCAGATGCGGCAAGGCCAGGCCATCCTATCCAGGCTATTCCCACGGTACCTTGCTCCTCATTATGCACATTGGCAGGCCAATACTGGCAACGGTACTAGCAGTGTGGGCTGTGGAGGGTGTTGGAAGCCACCACACACTGGATAGACAGACACACACTCCCCACACCTATGCCAGCATTGCGCAACTATAGAGGTGTTGGGCAGCCCAGGCCACCACACCAGTCCTGGGCACAGTGCAGGCATGGCTATGGTACGCAATACTGTAGGAGTCACACCCCAGGTTGGTAAACACTGTCAGACACAAGACCTGTAGCACACTCCACAGACATCAGAAAGGTTGCTATGATGCAGCTCACTCAGGAAATTGTACTTAACCTAGGAATTGCTATCTGCCAGTAATCATAGCAACCTTTTGATAGATGTGTACCATATTCCAAGGTTTAGGGTGGCATTACTACGGTATGCATGTGCTAGTATTGGGAGATGCACGCAGAGCCCAAAGTCCTGCCTCTCCAGGAGGCTGTGGATATTGGGGCCTGTGGGTGCGGGTGTGTCTTCCCCTGTTGGCTGCTGCTTGACGGCAGAGGTTCCCAACTCCAGTCCTGCGGTGCCAAACACTGTTCGGGTTTTCATGCTGTCCCTCATGAATATGCATGAGATACATCTGCATACCATGGGGGTGGCGCATAGAAATACAGCACAGGCATCTTCATCAGAGGCAGCATGGAACCGGAATGGGGTTTGGCCCTCCAGGACTGCATTTGGGAGGCTCTGCTCTAGGTAATGTGCATGTTTATGGTGTCTGTGCTCTGTAGGGTAAAATATGGGTGTTTTGGGCATGTTTACATCATCTGCAAGAACGGTTCTGTCTGTATTAGCATGTTATAGTAGTGGGTAAAATATGAGGACTGGGTTGGCGGAAACCACAGCTGGGACTTGAACCTGTGACCTTCTGAATACACTGGTTCTGTGCACTGCACCACCATGTTCTCACAGAGATGGTGCATTCCCTGGTGCTATCATGACTGTTGGTCAGACAGGGCCTGTCTGTTGCAGTGCACGGCACCCACCTACTCAGGGTTAGGCCACGGTCTGCTGTGGGCAGCTGCCACTGCCCCCTCCACCACCAGTATCCCTCAGCCACCATGCTGACATGCCCTTCTGCTGGTGGAGCTGGTGGTGCGCAGTCTCAGGCCATCCAGTGTGCAGGTAGGCGGCTGCCTATGGTGCGGGTTCTGGGGTAGGGGTGCCTGCATAGCTGTCCACGCTGTCCCCCATCACCACTTGCCAATGTTCCGTGCCATTGGGGGTACCTGCTGGGTACTATTCCCTGTGACACTGTGGGAAGCACACTCCTGCCCATGATGGGACCTCAGCAGTTGCTGTCTGGCTGCTCTACTGTTTCAGCATTCCTATGGGCCAGCTAGGCATCACCTTAGTCCCCACTGTGGCCCAGCTGCACCACAGCATGTGCCGCCTGCAGCCCTCTGTATCCCCTTTGCCAGCATCTGCCCGGTTGCCCGTTCCGACATGACAGCCCTGATGTTGCGGGACATGTGCATGCCATAGGAACCCTGTCCTGTCCCTGGATTGGAGGAAATCCCTGAGCAGTGCTATTTTACTGTGGGCCCATGTACCTTGTATGGGGACGGAGTATGGACCCTTCCACGATTTATCTCTGTTCTATGGTGCTTACTCAGGGGGGGGGGGGGGTTGATGTTTCCCATTGATACCACTATTGGCCAGCTTGGTTGTTGTTTTTTTTCCAGTTTGTTGGGGTCATTTTCAGTGTTTCTGTGCCCTTTTGTTCTGTGCACATGTATCACACTTATCACCTTTTTTTAGTTCCCTGCCTAGGCTGTACATTGCTGACACATAAATGGTTTCTCTAACCTTTAAAGTGCTTTTACCGGTAGGTTTTCATTCGCGTTGGCATTCAGCTCTGGATTTCAGCGCGTTAGTATGAAGGGAGCCTCTCCCCACCCACTCTCCGCCCATTGACCCCTTCTCTCCGCCCTCTCTCCACCTTCTGCGGTGTTTTACCGCGCCGCGGAGCATTACGCTCGTTAGCGCGTGATAGCAAGCGCTGTATAACATTAATGCTCATTAGCGCGTGATAGCGCACGATTACCGCAGTTTAGTAAACATACCCCAAAGTTTCTAGATGAAATAAATGACTGCTTCTTGGAGCAGCTGGTTCATGAACCGACCAGAGGGGAAGCCATATGGATCTAGTCCTTAGTGGAACACCAGATCTGGTGCAAGAAATAAGGGTGTTGGGACCACTTGGCAATAGTGATCATAGCATGATCGTGTTTGATTTAATTAGTGGAGGAGGGATAGTAAAGAAATCCACAGTACTACCTTTTAACTTTTGAAATGGAGACTATGATAAAATGAGGAATATAGTTAAGAAAAAACTAAAAGGAGCGGTTGCAAAGGTTAAAGACTTACATCAAGCTTGGTTGTTGTTTAAAAATACTAACCTGGAAGCCCAGACCAGCTGTATTCCACGCATTAAGAAAAGTGGAAGAAAGTCCACAAAACTGCCAGCATGGTTTAAAGGTGAGGTCAGAGAGGCTGTTGCTGCCAAAAAAGCATCTTTCAGGAAATGGAAAAAAGAACCAAACGACGAAAACTGGAAACAGCACAAGCACTGGCAAGTTAAATGCAAAGCATTGATAAGGCAGGCAAAGCGAGAATTTGAGAAGGAACTTGCTATGGAAGCAAAAACACGAAATAAAGACTTTTTCAAGTACATTTGTAGCAAAAGGCCTGTGAGAGAGTCAATTGGACCATTAGATGATAGAGGGGTAAAAGGGGCAGTAAGAGGAGACAAGGCTATAGCAGAGAGACTGAATGAATTCTTTGCTTCTGTCTTTACTGAGGAAGATGTAGGGATGTTACCCAAGACTGAAGTGGTATTTAAAGGTGATACTGCAGAGGAATTGAGAGAAATATCGCTACACCGGGAAGATGTATTACAACTATTTGATAAATTGAATAGTAGCAAATCACCTGGACCAGATGGTATACATCCAAAAGTGTTGAAAGAACTGAAATATGAGATTGCAGACCTGCTATTAGTAATCTGTGAACTTTCATTAAAATCATCTGTAATACCTGAAGATTGGAGGATCGCCAATGTAACGCCAATTTTTAAAAAGGGTTCCAGGGGTGATCCAGGAAACTACAGACCGGTGAGCCTGACGTCGGTACCGGGGAAAATGGTAGAAACCATCATAAAGAACAAAATTACACACAATGTAGATAGTTATGGCCTAATGGGAGACAGCCAACATGGCTTTAGACAAGGAAGATCTTGTCTTACTAATCTGATATGTTCTTTTGAAGGTGTGAATAAACAGGTAGACAAAGGTGAGTCGGTTGATATAGTGTATCTGGACTTTCAGAAAGCCTTTGACAAGGTCTCTCATCAGAGACTTTTGGCAAAACTAAAAAGTAATGGGATAAGAGGCAGTGTACTATTGTGGATCAGGAACTGGTTAAAAGATAGAAAGCAGAGGGTAGGTCTAAATGGCCTATTTTCCCAATGGAAAAAGGTGAATAGTGGAGTACCCCAGGGATCTGTACTGGGTCCTCTACTTTTTGACATATTCATAAATGACCAGGAAACGGGAATAACTAGTGAGGTTATCAAATTTGCAGACGACACAAAACTGTTTAAAGTTGTTAAAACCCAAGAGGATTGTGGAAAACTGCAGGAGGATCTGGATAAATTGGAAGACTGGGCATCCAAACGGCAGATGAAATTTAATGTGGACAAGTACAAAGTTATGCACCTAGGGAAGAATAACCCACATTATGGTTATACAATGCAAGATTCCACAATGGGAACCACCACCCAGGAAAAAGATTTAGGAGTCATCGTGGATAACATGTTAAAACCCTCGGCCCAGTGTGCAGCGGCGGCCAAGAAAGCAAATAGAATGCTAGGTATGATAAGGAAAGGAATGGAAAATAAAACAAAAGATATTATAATGCCTCTATATCGTTCCATGGTGAGACCGCACCTTGAATATTGTGCGCAATTCTGGTCGCCGTAAATCTTAAAAATGATATAGCATTACTAGAAAAGGTACAGAGAAGAGCCACCAAAATGGTGAAGGGGATGGAAGGCTACTCCTATGAAGAGAGGCTACAAAGATTAGGGCTCTTCAACCTGGAAAAGAGACGGCTGAGGGGAGATATGATAGAGGTCTATAAATTAATGAATGGAGTAGAACGGATAAACGTAGATCGATTGTTTACGCTATCAGAATATAGAAAGACTAGGGGACATGTAATGAAGCTACAGGGTAAACTATTTAAGACAAATAAGAGAAAATATTTTTTTACTCAACGTGTAATCAAACTCTGGAATTTGTTACCGGAGGATGTAGTAAAGGCTGTTAGTGTAGCTGGGTTTAAAAAAGGTTTGGACAAGTTCCTGGAGGAAAGGTTCATAAACCATTATTAAAAAGGGACCCAGGATATCAATGCTTGACCCAGTACAAGCATTGTGGAACCTGTGTCTCTTGGGGATACTGCTAGGTACGTATGACCTAGATTGGCCACTGTTGGAAACAGGATACTGGGCTTGATGGACCTTGGTCTGACCTAGTATGGCATATCTTATGTTCTCTTTAGTTGTAAATCACTTTTTTGCATATACAAATCTGTTAAAGTAGAACAATACAATGGCTAACCAAACAGTTAAAAGCCATATGATTGCAGTAAAAAAAAATCATTTACAATTGGCTAGATACTTGGAAAAAACAAAACCTGTCTGTGTGAGCACGCTTCCATAAATCCTGATACAATCTTTTCTTCCAGTACAAATATGTGCCGACATGTGCTTTCACAGTGTAAGACGCACTAGCACAAAATTCTAAAAGTATGGCATATTCCTAGATTGCCCTTGAGGTCATGAAAGAATGTTGGCACTTTAGGCATATGACCCATGAATACAATCTGGTTCTGAGATGGATCAAAAGATAAACAGCCTGGATATGAGAAATACGATAAATATAATTTATTTGGATGTGGCTGAACCTATCACTAAATACTCAATTCATTCCATTGTGCCAAATTTTGTGCTAAGAATACCCATTTTCCCCACTGGATATACTTTTTTCCTTGACTATAAAGTTGGGCATTGCAGAAGGAAATTGACTCCATTCTGAGCTTGCAAAAAATGGCAGCAATAACATCTGCAAAGTACTAACAGAGTGATAATGGTTGATAACACCGGTCAACAAATTTTTACAAAAGTCATGTTGCTGAAATAAAAATAGTCATTTCTTATCAATTTTTATATGCTGAACATGAATATGACAGTGAAATTGCAAAGTTGGCTCTAGTTTTTTTGTAATCTACAAGAATTAATGTTTACATCACGAAATGCATGTCAGTAGTAAATATATAATAGGCCTTGGGTTAATACCTGTAAAAAACCAAGTCATAGACTACTTCTTAGATTTTTTCGCCTGTCTCTTGTACAGCTGTTCGGGAGCTTCTCTGGGGAGTATCCAGCAGTAGTCAGCCAGCATTGTAGTGGACCATTTTCCCTGGTATCGTTGCTCCATCGTTGTAATATCCTGGTGAAAATATTCGCCCTGTTCATCACTAACCATACCACAGGTGTCAGGAAAGAAATCGAGATGGGAATCAAGGAAATGGATCTTTAGAGACTGCATCAGCATGTCTTCTACTAGTTCCTTGTAGCTTTCTGCCCTAACATTCCCGAGAAAGTTTGTTGACACTAGGCGAAAAGCATTCCATGCTTGTTTCACATCACCCTGCAGCAAGTTGTTGAACCGGTCATCTTTGAAGAGCTCTCGAATCTGAGGACCCACAAAAACTCCCTCTTTAATCTTTGCTTCGCTGAGTCGAGGGAATTTTTCATGCAGGTATCGGAAAGCTGGCGAAGTGCAGTCTATGGCTTTCACAAAGTTTTTCATCAAACCTAGTTTGATGTGAAGGGGTGCTAGCAGGATTTTGTGAGCCTCAACCAGAGCTGGGTGCTGGATATTCTTCTCTCCAACGGTTACATTTTGTGTGCGATTCCATTACTTCCGCAAGTAGTGCCAATCTCTTGCTCGGCTATCCCACTCACGTAAGAAACACATGTATTTTATATATCCCTGCTGCAGTCCCATTAAAAGGGCAACTACCTTCAAGTCACCACAGAGGTGCCAGCTGTACTTGTTATAGTTAATGGAAATCAGTAGATGCTTTAAATTATCGTATGTCTCTTTCATGTGGACGCATGCGCTACTGGAATAGATGGAAGACGGTTTCCATTGTTCAAAAGCACAGCCTTCAGACTCAGTTTCGAAGAGTCTATAAATAGGCTCCAGTCTTGTGGGTCATGAGTGATTTTTTAACATTAGAAGCCCCAAAGTGCGTCAACTGACGCAAATGCATCTTCGAAGTTCTATACCAGCGCCACTGCTAGAACCATGTCAATCATGTTCTATGACTTTGTTAGCAAGGTCAAGATGTTCAAATATGTGCATCAAAAATTAATGACAGATGCACCACCTAGCGGGAAAATGAATTTATACCTAGAAGCCCCAAAGTACGTCAATTGACGCACTCAATTGTCTTGGATGCGTCAATTGACGTACTTTGGGGCTTCTAGGTATAAATTTATGTTCCCACTAGGTGGCGCATCTCAATCACTGTTTACAGTTTTACTCCAACATTACAAACAATAAACACACAATGACGTTATGTAATGACGTCACATACTGCACTTATTTAACAAATAAGTAACTTCACATGAATTCACATCTGCATTTCATGTTAAACACAGTCGTCGTGATAGTGTATCAATTGATGCACTTTGGGTTTTCTAGGTAAAATTCCTTTTGGGGCTTTTAGTGTTAAGGCATTCATAAGGCTTTCAACATCGGAACAGAATACCAGATTACTTTCCTTTCTGACTGCGTATAGTACACTGCTGACGTCAGATGGCTTCCGCAGCCATCTGGCAGTAGTATTGCATTGCATCAGAAAATGATGCAATCAACTCTGGATGATGTGTGCATGCTGGTATTATGCAATGTGATGCAACATTACATCATTCAAGGCTTATTTGGGATGTTGTTGATGTCCTACTGGATAAATTTACAAGGTGAAACGTCAAAAATGAACTACATGCAATATCTTCAAAACAAGAGCCAATACAATTTTTTTAATGTTATTTTCGTGTTCAGCTCACCAAGATACTACAGATTAGGGCCTTTTAAAGTTAGTAACGATTTCAATGTTGACCAGTGTAATCAGCCCTTTAATTTGGTCTTCAAACAACTATTTTTGTTTTTTAATTGCAGTCTGCAGTAAGAAAATTGTACAATGGGGCTCCCCTATGCATGCAATATGTCTGGTGGGTTGTTCTGGTAAAGCTTTCACTCTTTTAGATATAAAAATAACCCAGATTTCCGAAAATAGGTTAAGGATATTAAAACTCATTTTATTTTTAATTAAATCACAGGATTAAAATCCTATTCTTTGAAGATGATGCATTATGCTTTAAGAATTCCCATTGTTTTGGTGCATTTTTCAAAACAATGTTTCTCCCCCTCCCCCCTTATTCTCCTGTCTAAGACCCATGTATGTTTAATCATTTCCCTTAAAGAATTACCCTAGTTCCCTTTTTGTTCTGATTGTCTCAATTGATTATAAACACTATGGCAAAGGGACTCTCTCTTACCTATATGTGTACATAGCTGCACATGCCTAGTAGCACTATAAAAAGGGCTGGCGCTACTATCAGGTGAACTAGGTGGTCACCTAGAGCTCTGCCCCTCCGGGGGCACCTATTGCAGATGCTGCTGCCCGTCTCTGGGCTATGAGGTGGTAGCAATAATTTTAAAACAGCACTAAAGCACCAGAGTTGCCTTCAGCTGTGGAGCTGCAATGCCATTTGTGCTTCCGCCCCCTTCCAATTCCACTTTCTTTTGCATGGGGGTGGAAGTGGAATCGAAGGGGGCCGAGACACGAACAGCACTGCAGTGCCGATGTGGAAGGTACTGGAGCTCCAGCGCTTTGGTGCCATTTTTAAAATATTGCCATCACTGCAAGTGCCAGGGAGGGGTGGGCAGCAGCAGCAGCAATCAGAGTGGGGTTAGAGCAGGGGGCACTTGGAATGAGGTTTGCCTAGGGCACCTAATTTCCTTGCACCAGCCCCGACCATTTAAATAAGTAGTGGTAAAAATATAAATGATCTCTCTCAATTCATTGTTTTGAGGTTGATTGCAGAACTCTTCCTTCCAAAAATAGGCATGTCAATTTAGCAAGTATCAATTTTAAAAAAGCATTACTAGATCTGCTTTTGTAAGAAATTTGTGAAATCTAAAGCTGATTTCCGTTCATGTTTGCTGGATTACACTGGTTTCAATGCTTGGCTTGAAAGGTGGTAGAGTAGTTTATTCTGATCTCTATCTCATTCTTCCAGTGTTCACAATTGCTAAACTGCAGAGCTATGAAATATTTTAAGTTTACTTACAAAACACATGACAAAGTGTCATTTCAGATTTGTGTATGTTTTTATTCTACAATCAAAATGTTCTCAATTGAGAAATGATGATACAAATGAACAATTATTTAAAGTGAGCATCACCATAAATTATAAAGATTTGTAATTCTGGAGGCACAAATAGTGATTCATTATGTGAACAGCTGGGGAACTGAATTACAAGTGTGACTTTAACTGTAAATGATAAATTAATTTGTAAGGAATTTAAAACTGCATTCCTAACTGTAATTGCTTTAAACTTTGTCAGATAATTCAAAAGTCCAAATGTTAATGCCATTCATTTTGGCAGTCCTATTTATTGTCAAATTTTTAAATTTTTTCATTCATTTACCTCCTTTCATGTTTAGCACTTATAAAATGATATCTGTGTGTCTGCTTGCATTCCCTTTCTTAAACGTGCCCACTCATCATAATTTCTGTCACAGATAGAACACCCCATACTCTTCTGCTCATACATTTCATGGGCCCACAATGTCCTCCAGTTCTTACGGGTATGTTTACTAAAGAGAGATAAGGGAGCAAAGGTGCTGTTAACAGGCGTTATCAGCACCCTTAAGTTGTTAACACTGCAGAAAGCACTGATAATGCTGGATTAATGTGCGGAAGCTGGTCCCTTAGCACTAAGGTAAAAAGAGGTGGATAGTGGGTGTTAATGGGGCGGAGACTGGGCGGGGATAATGTGTGCCCCTTTAAATTGGATTGTGTTACCATGCATTAGAGGCACCACTGTTGGGAACCATAATGCCACCTGAAAACTCATGGTAAGGGTTATTTCTGAGGAGAGAGAGCCTATTTAAATATATGCAATGTGCTTCTCCCATTGTAGCTCTTAAGTTAGTGATAGTACTGCTCCATTGGCAGTAACAGCATGGTGTCCTATTAATAAAGGGCACTATGTTGTTGCTGCCAAATTGGCAAAGGAGGTGTCACGTGAGTGATGCAGTGGGGCTGGCTGGTCCACTAGGCTGACAAGGTGGCTGCCTAGGGTGTACATCTGCAATGTCTGGTATGACTCTGCTGTGACAGTGGCAGCACACATACATGCTGCCACCATTCTGCCATATCAGCATTATATGAGGGTGGGGTTGTGGTCACAGCGGCTGTATCCTGGTGTAAATGAAATCTGTGTCCCGGCCCTGCATGTCAGATGCAATGCTGCAGTTGCCACTGTCAGTGGGATGCCAAGCATGTCAGCAGCAGGTACAGTGGAGCACACGGTCATTCCTCCCTTTCAAGGTCTAAGGCAGCAGCACACGTGCCCACATCCCCCGCTGGTGGGAGCAGGAGCAGCATGGTCTGACTAGCTGCATGTGTGCAACAGCAATAAGACCACCTGCAGCACTGAAGCGGCAGCTGTGCCATGCTTGCAGGGAGGGAGGGATTGGCTGGCATGCTGCCTACCATGATCGGTAGACCCTGGAACCTGGCTAATTTGCCTAATCAATGGGCTGGCCCTGGGATCATCATGCCCCCTACTTGCACATATTGAATATATATGTGCATGTGGGATGAAAACTATGCCACTGAGGCAGGAATAATATGCAGTATGATTACAGCCCATGTCAGAGGAAAAAAGACGACCCTACTCTCTCACCTGCCAAATGATGACCATAATATGTGCATGGACCTGTGATCCCTCCATAAGTAAGTATGCAGTCAGTTACAACCATCTAAGCCAAATGTGAATCTACAAAGGGTATTGTGGTCTGCAAAATATGGGATTATTCCATGACTGGCCCACAACCACACACTTGGAAATGGGTACATTGGTCATTCTGCTAGGTCACCATTGGTCTGGAATGTGTGTGTTCATGTATCATGGTCTGCCCCTTTGGCTGGACAGATCCCATATGTAAGAGATGAATGTCAGTTGAACCAGCAGGATATCAATGCTGTACAACATACAGACTTAACATGATGTCCCTCTCCCATACCTGCCTAACATACAGGGGCGGCCCAAGGGGGGTGCGGGGCCATGTGCGGAGACTCGGTGCGGGGCCTCATTTGCATAAGTGGCCTTATTTGCATAAATATTTGCATAATGCTAACATTCATTAAGAGACATGTTTACTAAAAGTTAGTGTGTGTATGGATAAAGACAGACTAAAAGATTTCTACATTACTATAATCCAGTGCCAACCGCCAGGCACATTAGGAACTACTACAAACACTGCCCATTTAGAACCCATAGCAAACCCGCCGTATCCTAACAGCACTACCAGAACTCACAAAGCACCATACCCTACCTATCAAAAGGCAACACTGCAAATATTAAACCAATACATTTCAGAGAAAAACAATACATGACCTACTGGGGAAAGAGAACAAGTGGCAATGTCAAATAGGAATTACATAAACAGAATACCTCAGCTCAGTTACACATGCAGAACATAGACCATCACCAAACAAGGAATCACAATTTAGAAACAGGAAGGCAATAATTAAACTGGGAACCCCAAAAGCCAAACTTGGAATGTACAACAACTGTAGAAATAAAACTATAAATTAATTTCCTCTTGTACCAAACAAAGCGCAGACGTTAATGATGCACATTTCCCAGAGCTTTCATATTCCAGTTAATAAATTCAAAATAAAGAGAGATCTTTCTACCTTTTGTGCATTTTTTCCGGTTGCAATTGCTCCAGCCACTTTCTTCTGGTTTCTTCATGTTTTCTGCTAACTCTCCATCATCTGCTGTCTCTTCTCTCTTCTAGTTTTTTTTCCATTCTCTCTCTCTCTACATCTGCTTTAACATACTAATCTTTCTCCTTTTGCTCTTTCCTCATTCCTATTTCATCCACTCACATTTTACCCCTCCATCCTCAATCCCCACTTACTCTCCCAATACCCAGCTAAGTGTAGATTTTTTACCCCTACCACACAAAATATTTTTCCCCTCTCCATTTTACTCTCCCAGCCCCATCCCATTCTAATCCTCCCCTAATCCTCCCCCAACATCAGCTCCCTTCTAGTTCCAGTCTCACCCAGCATCCATTCCCTTCTTGTCCCTGCATCAGCCCATTTCCAGTCCTAGCCCCCATCAGCCCATTTCCAGTCCTAGCAACCCCCCAACCCAATACCAGTCCTAGCCCCCCCCCCATCAACCCACTTCCAGTCCTAACCCCCCCATCAGCCCACTTCCAGTCCTAACCCCCCCATCAGCCCATTTCCAGTCAGCCCCCCATAGCCCATTACCAGTCCTAACCCCCCCCCCAACAGCCCACAGCCCATTACCAGTCCTAACCCCATCAGCCCACCTCCAGTCTTAATCCCCCCAGCCCATTTCCAGTCCTAGCAACCCCCAACCCATTACCAGTCCTAGCCCCCATAGCCCACTCCCAGTCCTAATCCCACCAGCCCATTACCAGTCCTAACCCCATCAGCCCACCTGGAGTGTTAACCCCCCCATCAGCCCATTTCCAGTCCTAGCCCCCCCATAGCCCATTACCAGTCCTAACCCCCCCCCAACAGCCCACAGCCCATTACCAGTCCTAACCCCATCAGCCCACCTCCAGTCTTCATTCCCCCCAGCCCATTTCCAGTCCTAGCAACCCCTCCAACCCATTACCAGTCCTAGCCCCCCATAGCCCACTCCCAGTCCTAATCCCACCAGCCCACTCCCAGTCCTAATCCCACCAGCCCATTTCCAGTCCTAATCCCCCTCACCCAATTTTCAGTTTAAGCCCTCCCATACCCCATTACCAGTCCTAACCTCCCCATCAACTCACTTTCTGTCCTGATCCCATCAGCCCATATACAGACTTAGCGCCCCCATAGCCCATCACCACTCCTAACCCCCCCAGCCCCCCCATAGCCCATCACCACTCCTAACCCCCCCCCAGGCCCCCATAGCCCATCACCACTCCTACCCCCCCAGTCCCCCCATAGCCCATCACCACTCTTAAACCCCCCCAGCCCCCCTAGCCCAGCACCACTCCGAACCCCCCCCCAGCCCCCCATAGCCCATCACCACTCTTAAACCCCCCCCCCAGCCCCCATAGCCCATCACCAATCCTAACCCCCCCCGCGCCCCCATAGCCCATCACCACTCCTACCCCCCCAGTCCTCCCCATAGCCCATCACCACTCTTAACCCCCCAGCCCCCATAGCCCATCACCACTCCTAACCCCCCCAGCCCCCCATAGCCCATCACCACTCTTAAACCCCCCCACCCCCCCAAAGCCCATCACCACACATAACCCCCCAGCCCCCCATAGCCCATCACCACTCTTAAACCCCCCCAGCCCCCCATAGCCCATCACCACTCCTAACCCCCCCAGCCCCCCATAGCCCATCACCACTCCTAACCCCCCCAGCCCCCCATAGCCCATCACCACTCTTAACCCCCCCCAGCCCATCACCACTCTTAACCCTCCCCCAGCCCCCCCATAGCCCATCACCACTCCTAACCCCCCCCAGCCCCCCATAGCCCATCACCACTCCTAACCCCCCCCCAGCCCCCCCTAGCCCATCACCACTCCTAACGCCCAGCCCAGCCCAGGGGAATTTTTTTAAAAAAAGAAGTTGTCTTCTCCAGCAGCCGGGGCCGCCGCGGCAGAATCGAGTGTGCCGCGGGGCCCCCCCTGCCCAGCAGAGCCTGCCCTCCCGAGCCTGCCCTCCCCTTTATCACCTGTCTTCGCAGCTCTAATCAAACGCGCCGGCTTTCAGAGCGCGAAAGGGCTAGTTTCCCTTTCGCGGCTCTGTTAAGCCCGCGGGGGCTGATGGGAACTTCCCATCAGCCCCCGCGGGCTTAATAGAGCAGCGAGGGAGAAACTCTCCCTCGCGCTCTGAAAGCCGGCGCGTTTGATTAGAGCTGCGAAGACAGGTGATAAAGGGGAGGGCAGGCTCGGGAGGGCAGGCTCTGCTGGGCAGGGGGGGCCCCGCGGCACACTCGATTCTGCCGCGGCGGCCCCGGCTGCCGGAGAAGACAACTTCTTTTTTCTTTTTAAAAATTTTACTTTAGGATTAGAATGTTTTTTGCGCGGGGCCCCCTGAAACGCGGGGCCCTGTGCAAAAAACATTCTCGCTCAATGGACGGGCCGGCCCTGCTAACATACCTTGACAGACAAGTATGGCACAGAGCCTGCAGAGATCTAAGCAGACATAAGCATATCTCAACTCATGCCTTCATGCATCTTGACAATGTGTACACACACATGCACACACATATATGCACACATGCATGCACCCCACCCCCTGCTCTGTGGCTACAAACACATAGCCAGTATGTGTATGAGCAAAGGGTTATGAGTTCAATTCCAGCCTGTGGATTAGGCATGATATGTCCAGTTATGTCAACTTTATCCTATGATTATAGAACTGTATCATCATGTACAGCTGTCAACATTTCATCCAGCATGAATCCTCACACTCCGTTGCCACACTGAGAAACGGTACTATCAATGGCTGGATGGCAGAGCATGCCAATAGCACAGGCACACTGAGCAGGTGTTAACAGCATCTGAGCATTGCAGAGTAATCTAATAGCACCTGCACACTGAGCAGGTAAGAGTGCCACTTTTGGACAGTGAGGTCATCTGTGTTTGTCTCTAGGACTGTAAGCTGCAGAAATGCACTGTGCATGCATATGATGCCTAGACTTTATAGCTGTGCATACAACATGCTGCAGGTCATCTGTTCAGCAACTTCACATATTGTGTGAGACACCATTTACAAGCAAAAGGTTAATTTTCGGTAAGTAGTTATGACCTGTGACTGTGACGCTGTAATACATACCCAGTTATACCATCATCAAGGCCCATTCCCACAGCATTCCCCTACACTTACCTCCCAACATGACACTGCTGTGCAGCTCCCATATTGCCTGCTGGTTTGACTGGCGTGTGCAGGAGGGACACATGTGTGTGTGTGAGTTGCAGTCCTCGCCTTTGTCTGAGCCTCCAGGCCTCAGGATACACCAATTTGCACCGGTGAGAGGCCTAATTAATGCCAACTGCCATAACAGCTGTATCCATGGCAACACTGTCAGCCCACTTGGTGCAGCTGCAGCCTATAGGGAACTAGGCTCAAGTGGAAGACTGGCTTCTGTGAATATCCAATTCAGTCACTTAGTTGATGTTAATGGAAAGATTCTGCGATTTACCTGCATGCATGTTGCTCTTGTCCTATGATGCAGTTGCAGAGTACAATCTGGGGGATTCTTTGCTCCATGCACAGTATGCACATACATGCAGGTCCATAATCAGGCAAATTTGCACACAATTTGCACCATCTCAACACTGTCTACTGATCATTGACCAAAGCATTCAGCAGTACATTACCTAGTACTCCAAAAGAAAGTCTAAATGTACTTCTTTGCCTGATTGTGATTGTGGTACACTGACCTCTGAATGATGCATGCACAATTCCAACTGTTGAAATGTGCCACAGGATGACTTGTTGGTCTCTGCATTGCCTGCCACCATATGGGATGGCAGTGCCTGGAGGTAAATGTTGGGGTGGGAGTAGGGGTGGGGGGACAGCACCATACATGTTTAAAATGTGACCTTTATAGGTGGCATTGCTGGCCAAAGCCTATGTTCACATGGCCAGGAGCTATGAGGGACTACTCAGTGTCTGCATGACAGCCTCACCCGCTACCCATGGGCACCAAGTGCGACAGTCACAAGGATGTTGTTAGAGTACAAAGAGTCATGGAATGATGGTGTATGTGTAGCCAGCAACTGTGCCAACAACTAACCCCATGTCTAACCTGCTATGCTACCATGAGCTCTTGTAGGGGGGGGGGGGCACTGTGTCTGTAGCATGGGAGAGTGCATGTGCTGCACTGGCCAGTTTTGCAGTGTCCATGGCTAAGGATGTGACATTATATGGACATACAAGCATGGTATTATGTGCAATGCTCACTGCTGCAAGCTATGTAGGGGGACACAGTATTTGGGTATGTGTCAGACATAGGCCACTGTGGAGCAACATGCACTCACACACATGTCTGTGGCCCAATTTCCAGTGTACCTTACATTTCATTAATTTCCACAAGTTCAAAGTAAAAGGGTATACAAATGAAAAGAAGAGTATTCTGGGTATTGTCTAAATCAGAGCAGTTTGCATAGCACGTATAAGAGACAGAGGTTAGGTAAATGGCTGAGCCAGCTTAACATGGGTTGGACATAAGTATGGCATGGGTGCACACATCTGTACATGCTGAGAAGCCACTTTCAACCTCACCAAGCAGTGGCCATGTCATGGCTAGGTGTCTACATTGTGCAATATAAGGTCAAATGACAGTGACATGGGTACAGTGTTTTCACATTCTGTAGGCTAGTCACTAGCCAGGCTTCTGGATGTCCATCTTCATGGTAGTTATGTGTCACTGCAGTGAGTGATGACCAGCAGACCAGGCACAGATGTCATGCGAATGGCTGATACTGTTGCTGAATATATGACAGTAGACTGTGATTGATCTTGTGGATGAGATATCTTATGAAAGAGATGCAATCCTCTTGTCCTATGTGCCTGGGGACCTGAGTCTGTGTATGGATTATGCAAGGCCTGCAGGCTGGTGTCAGCCCCACCACCTCTTTGCCACTCAACCCTCACTGCATGCAGGTTTTTGGAAAACAGCTACAGCTACCCTAGGATATGACACAGCACAGTCCTTGGCCAGCAGTTGCACACCACAATGGCCCCCATGGATATGCCATTTCCTCATGCTACAGTTTGATACCATATCAATTGGCCAGCATCACACAGTGAATGCAACCCTTGCAGCAGCCTTGCAGTGAAATAGATCCTCTCCAGAACCTGGAGAGAGCATCTATTTTAATGTATACTCAATGGACCAGGTGACATGTGAACCTCCTCAAATTTAGGGTGGCTGTTACAAATGAACACTTGCCTATGAGCTGCTTGTCATGTGCATAAAGCACACAATGTCCCTGCATATGACAGAGCTGATATGATGGTTCACACCATTTTCAATATACTACTACTACTAAACATTTGTATAGCTCTACAAGACATATGCAGTGCTGCACAGACACATGTAAAAGACAGTCCTTGCTCTTCAAAGCTTACAATCTAGAAAAGACAGTCAACATAGTAGCTGCAGGCATAGAATACATCTAGGGAGAATGGTAAAGAAACACAAAGAAGATTAGGCGAGTCCAGATACAAAAGCAGCACTGGGGACCAAATCTAGGGCCAGCTCTGCCTCGCATCTACGTTCCAGCCATTGTGCTGTGACTTCCTTATCACTGTGGACCTAATGACTTACATCTGTGTTCACATCCTGCTTTTGTATCCCTGGACAATACCTTTGCACACTGATATACATTCTGATGCTGCAACTGACTGTTGTTGAGGCTCAGGTATGGCTGTGAGTTTATCGTAACCATGGCAATACATTTCCATGTGATGTGGTTGTTCTCAGGAGTCACTATGACTCTTAATGTTGATTCATACGTGAAATATCCATATGTCTGATCTGCTGATCACAGTCAACATCACTGTACATTTCTATCACTGAGAATGCCACCTGGAGCTATGTAAGTATACATTCAAATAGTGCAAGGTGTGACTCTATTGTGCTTGTCACTTACATTGACATCTGTCCCATTGTACTGTTCATTGATGACATGTCAATGTATATGAACTAACATACATTTATTTATTATTTATTATTTATTACAGTTGCTTATATACCGCACTATTCGGCATCAGCGCGGTTTACAGTATAACAAAGTGACCAATACACACATTCTGTTTGGTTTTACATCGAACAGGAATATAAACTTGGATAACAGGGGCTGAACTATATACATGAACTATTTACATGAAATATGCTATATACATGAGGTAAAAATTCCTATAAAAATTCCTACATAGATACTGTGCTGCAAGGACAACAAGTAAGTACAAGCAATTGCAAAGTGCATCCTCATAGAAATGGTGGTGAAACAATACTGCCTGGAATGAGCACTCGAAACTGCACAGATTGAACCCCTGCAATATCATTTGTGTCTTAGCAAGCTGTGTGCTACTTATAGGAAAGGCAAGAGAAGTGGCCTGTTCATGCTGAAGTTCGTAAGAGTTTGCCATCCTGAATGAAGGGCACAGCACCCATCATAACAGTGCATTCTGTACAGTCTGTCATTATTGGTCAATGAGAATGGAAAATCCCTAAGAGGGATGAAGTTCAAGACTTCCATACTTAGCATTTGGAAGGCAGCACTGTAAACAAGTTCCCTTTTGTCAGGTTACCCATTAGCTGCCTGGGGAGGTTCTGCAGACATGTGGCCTGAAATAATCTCTCTTGGCACTATGCCATGTGGACATAATGATAGAAAAATGGTTCCACTCTAGGCCTATGTTGTTTGTGAAACTGCACATCACATGCATTGAGCCAATGGCCAGTTCGCATATGTTCATGTATGCCTTGTCTGTCTGCATATGCAACTGATCTTACAATATCACATGTTCTGTCTGCAGGTGATGCTGGATATGAATGCAGAGCATCGTTGCTGACCCCAGTGCATTTCCCAAGGTCACATGCGGAGACCAGATACAATGAGGCCCATGCCGCTACCCACTCTGTCAATGAGTGCACCTTTGGTGTATTGAAAAGTCACTTCAGGTGTCTAGATAAAGCAGGTAGGGCCTTACAATACCAACCTCTGACTGTGGCTAAGATCATTCTGGCCTGCTGCATTTTGCACAGCATTGCAATCAGGCATCACATCCCAGTCAAAATGAACCTGGATCTGGAGACAGATCCACTGTGCCATCCTGCACATGACCAAGAGAAGACATGGGTAGGCTCTGAGATCAGGCAACTTCTGATACAGCAGCTGTTTGCATTAAGTGCTGTCAAGGTAATGCTATGGATATCTGTAAGAATCACTCTAATAACATTCATGTCTAATGTCAGCAATCTTGCCAAGTCCTTTGCGTTCTGTCTCTTACTTTACAGGACCTCAGGATATATGACACCTCCACAGCTCATGCAACAGTACACTGCACCACTCTGGTGACTTGAAGTACATCTTGCCGATCATAAAGACCAAGGTTGTTAAAAAGTGAGCCCAACCTGTTATGGGTTCCCATTTTACAGCATTATGCATTGTGTTATATAGGACTGACCTCCCAAAATCTGCCCTGAATCTTGACTCCACTAAGACATCTTCTTGCATTGGCTGTGAGAGAAGTGAGAAGGGCAGTGTTGTCATGAGATGTGAAACACATCACAAATGTAGCAAATTGTATGCTGAACATTTATAGTGCACTTTGGAGGGGTCTCACCTGATAACCATTATCTCACATGTTCCAATGCAGTGTCAGCAACACCTATCTGGCTCCTGTGTGATGCATGATGCTACTATCCAGTGTGCCCTGTGAGGTAAGATGCAAGTCCAGAGAAGGATCATCACTGCACAAGAGTACCTGAAGATCTTATGAGGGCACTAATCTGGGATAACATAGCTCATTGGCGTATGTCATCTGCTGTATGTAGTCTATCACACCAGAATCAATGAGGTTCCAATGTTGGTATGTTATGGTCCAGTGTGCTGGACCACATAGTCCACCCCAAGTTAGGAAGATATGTCTGTAGGCACATGTGCCATATCACCACACAAAGGCATCAAGTGCTCACTTATTGTAACATTTTGTTTTGAACAAGCACTTTGCCCAACAACAGCAATGTGGAAGGTTCTGATGCAGTCGCTGATATGATGTTACTACATAGATTATGGGCTCTGCAAAACTGATCAAGTGCATCAATCTGTAGAACCCATGTAATGTATACCGATGATACACTTTCTAGCAGCTGGGCCAGCACATAGTGTAATGTGTCTCGCTACTGCATTTGAAGTGTTGATTTGCATGACATGGACATCTTCTGGCAATTTTTGCGCTGTGGGATGTGAATGGCATTTGACAGCTTGGTTTTACCTTCAGATGTCTCCTTTCCATGGCACTGAAATGACAAGATGTTCAACAACTGAGATACATCTTAGGAAGTGGTAAACTCCATGAGGCTACATCACTGTCATGATGTGGAATAGCAGGTGAGGGGTATAGTGCTCTCTGATAAAATGCTCAACACTAACTACTTTGATAGCAAACACTGCAGTGTATATATATGCCCACTTGGTTTCTAAGTAGTACATGTTAAGAGGTGTTCAAGTGGCAAAGCATGGGCATAGTGCAATATGTATTGGCACAGGCCCACACAGACTGTGATGTAGGAAAATACCCATAGATATGTGACTCTGGCCACATTCGCAGCTATGTGGCCAGAGTCACCAGATGGACATGCTCAGAATCTTTGAGGAAAAATGTCAAAGTATCTCATTGGCACAGATATACATCCCTCTGATGGAATACCAAATGTTTCTCTACAGAACAGGTGTCTTGGGTGTGTCAGAGCTCACAAACATGCAGTGTTCATGAGATCTGATCTGCCACACAGCCATCAGGATAAACCACTATAGAAGGTATGTGCACAAGACAGATTATAGCCATCCGTAATGTGTGTTCAACACACACTCTGCAGACTGACCAGAATGCATAGGGACATATTGAGGCAGTATGCCTGTCTAATGACCATTGCTGCTTTATAACACAACAGCTTGGATGGTATATTGGACTGGAATGCAGGCATGTAACGCTGTGTATAGTAGATGTCAAGTATTGTCTGCCTTTGCAAACCACTATAATGGCTATTGGAGTTTCTTTCAGATGTTTAAGAATCACAAGGGCAAGTACTTTGATTATGGAATACCACACTTAACTTTCAACTATATGTCTGTAGCTGCTGTGTTCTATAGGGCCAGGTACACTGTCAAGTGCTGATAGGGATGATGTGTTCAGCAGAATAAGAGGAGACAATGTAGCATGAAGAGCTCACATGTGCCATTTTGACTGCTTCTCCACATATGAGGGGTTGCTGATATGCCTTTTGCTGACCCTATTCCACCAACCTCTGTAACATAACAAAACTCTATCATGTTGCATGTCAGTGTTTTCATTGTGACCATTCAAAAGTTGATGATTAAAACTCATATATTCTGTTTGGTCTGTAGGTGTGAAGCCAGACAGTCAGAGATATCATGACAAAAGAGGGGCGAGCAGTGATGAAATATTTGTCCTTACAAGGGAACTTGGCAAAAACAATTGATGATGATGTGGATGTCACAGTAAATGATACGTGTCCCTCCTACTCTACAGTTAATAACTGTGTTGTCAAGTTGAGGACAGGACATTGCAGCTATGAACATGAATAATGTCCTGGGAGGTCAAGTGAGGTGGCAATTCCAAAACACATGGATGTTGGTCATTACATGGTCCTGGATGATTTCCGAATATTATCTAACAACATAGCAAAGACACCGAAGAGATCACCAGAACGTGTGGCCTATATCATCCATGACATTGTAAATATGACAAAGCTCTCAGCTAAATGGGTTCCCAACTGCCTCAATGCTGCCTGAAGTGTGAATGATTGCCTGCTTCACATGCATCTTGAACAGATGCCATTTGAATGCTGTGGGATACCTTGATTGGATTGCCACTAGGGATGCAAGTTGGATCCATATGTATCATCCAGACACCAAATAACAATGCAAAGAGTGCAGATGCAGTGGTTACCAAGTCATCAGAGGTTCCAGACTCTGACACCAGCAAGCAAGCTGATGGTGTCTATCTGTTGGGACAAAGAGGGAATTGTGTTTGTTGATCACCTGCAAAGGGGAAACCCACATGGCAAATTACTTCATTTCCCTTCTGTTCAAATTGAAGAGGGAATTGATCTCCACATGTCTATGAAAGATTGCAAGATGAGTCCGAGGTCTGCAGGACAATGCCTCTCCTCACACTGCAGCCAGCACACAGCACACACTGGCTGATCATTGCTTTGAATTGCTGTAACACCAGGCATACTCGCCTATACCCTAACCTCCAAAAAGACTTGAAGAGAGGAACATCTTCAAGCATTGACAAGGCTGCATAAGCTGCTGAAGAGTGGTTTGCAGAGCAACCGAGTTGTATTTGGAGAGCCTGAAGAGGTTAGAGCAACAAAGTAATATGTATGTGGAGGTCAGGGGTGAATATGTTGACTAAACAAACATGTTCAAACATGTAGACTGCTTTTATCATCATGACACCAACAATTTATTAGCTTGTATGATGTGGGCACATGCAAAAATGTAAAAGACAGAGCAAGGGGGAGTGGACACACATACTGCATTCCACAACACATCACTCCAGTGATGTGTAACAGATGCAATGTCTGTAATCAGGCTTTCAATATCCAAAATGTTAAGGTATATTGTATTGATCCAAAGAACACAGTGCTGGGACAGGCATCTTTAAGAGGTAGGGCTTGTTGCCCCAGCTGAAATGGCAGATGTGGAGTCACATATATTCTGGTTTCCCCATAACACATGTCAACTAGATATGTAGACACAGTGATATGTAGCACTAGAAATATTATGGTTAATGGTTTAGGCTCTTGATATACTGCCCTTTTGATATATGTACAACAGATGCAGCCTAATTAACTCATCTACAATGGACACCTCCACAAATTGTGTATGGCCCAGAGGTGGCCATATGTCTGTCACATGTGTAGACAATGAAATGATACACTCTTTCTCCAACAGAACATTGTGTATCAAGATCTAACAGAATGCAGTAAGGACAGACAGTGAGGCTATAAGTCATACCCAATAGCAATCAATACAGTACATGTACAAATATTCCAGATGTCATCACATGTCATTGAGATTAATTGATGGGAGTTGTGCACATTACTTGCCAGTATGATTGTTCGTTTGCATGTCATGTACATTGTTTCCTGAAACCAATTCAGCTGTGGCCCCCATATGTTATCATCATGTGAAATCGTGGGCACCAGAGCACTGTATTGGTATCTCTTCAGTCATTGGACTGCTATGACTGTGTCCACAATCCAAGTATTAGCAAGGAATACAAATATATGTCAGAAGACTGAAAGTATCATACACTGTTCCTTAAGCTCATTTGGGTCCTGATAAATGGTGGTTCTGTTCTCATAAGTAATTCTCATTTTTGCTGGAAAGAGCAAGCCGAACTGTGCACGAACTTCTCTTAATGCTGGTCACATGGAGAGGAATGTATTACATTTGGAGACTATGTCTCTGGCCAAATCAGGAACTAAAATCAATTTATGTTCCTTATACTTTAACTCTTCAGCTTTTCCTCTTGCCAAAGACAACAACTCCAAAACTTGCAATAAGCAATTCAGGCATATTAGCATCAGCCTGGCTGACCGTTTGGTCACCATTACAAAATGATAAGGTACAGAAGCTGGTTCAATATCAAGAACTGGATGAAACCAATGTTGTAGAATATCTTCAAGAAATGAGCCGATAAACTGCCCAATATCTCCTTCGGAGCCTTCAGGTAATCCTAGTAGTCTCATATTCAAACGTATGTTGAAATTGATGGTGTCTTCAAGCTCTTGCTGAACTCATTTGATTACAGCAGTGTTATCAGGGATCTGAGCCATTTCCTGCTGTAATTCATGTACCTGTGATTCAATCAAGTCTAAGTGCTGTTGTGACGTGCTCATCTTAAATAAGTGTTAAAGGCAAATGACAGAACAAAGGAGCATTTAAAAGGCCCCCTCTATCAAACCAAGGGCTATGTGAATCACCCAGGAAATTGGTAAGATTTTACCTTAGAAGCACAGGTCAAGGCACTGTATAGCAAGCCAGTTTTTATTGTCTTCTTTCCCTCCCGCCCACCCCAGGGTTACTCTTAGTTTTCTAAGCTCTTAAACCTATTAAAGGGAAGGAGGTGCCCATATTCACTTTCAGGTGCTGCTTGTTATCCTCATCAGGAATACATTAATTACAGACCCGAGATTAATTTATTTTGAGGTGAACAAATTCCATTAAATGTATTAGATATAATTGTATTAGAATAAGTATCCCCAGCAAACCTAAGTAAGTAAACAACTAAAATACCTAAACAAAACCTAAAAAATTAAGATGCAGACAGCAGTCCAGCAGTGAGATGAGGGCTTTCCAGTCTTTTGCATTGTGTCATATGTATGAGTTTCTCCCAGTTGTTGAGGGGTCTTAAGTGGGCACTAGATGCAAGGAGCTCTTTGCTCTCAGGAATGAGTCAGATCTCTGGAGGCTTGGAGGACATAAGGAAAGTGACTTATTTATTTATTTATTTATTTACAGTCTCTTATATACCGCACTATTCAGCATCAGCGCGGTTTACATGGAACAAAAATTCTCAGTACAGTTAACACGTATGAGTTTACAGATAACAGGGCAAAAAACTTGGATAACAGGGGTAAACTATTTACAAAACTTGCTACATAGAGTCATATGAACAGGAGAGTTTCATAGAAACATATGCACCACTAAGGGTTAGAGTATCTGTCTTGGCGTGTTGTTGAGATTCCAAATATTTGCTTAGCGAATTGCATCGTTGGACTCTATGGGATGTCGTTGGGCTCTATGAGGTACTTGTTGAAAAGGTGGAATTTGAGGGCTTTCCTAAACTGCGTTAGGCTCTTAATAGCGCGGATACCTGGGGGTAATGCATTCCAGCATCTTGGCGCACTGAGACTAAAGGCCCTATTGGCTGTAGATGTAGTGCAATCTGTTAGTGCTTTTGGGACTTTTAGAGAGTTTATAGCCGTGGATATATATAGACAAAACCTACAGGGATGTAGTATTAAAGTCCCATTCCAGTCTGGCAGCCTCCCTGTTGCCATGGAGGAAAGAGGTCATGTGACAGGAGACAATCACCTTGGTGTGGCACAAAGTGATACTGTAGCTAGGAACCATCCTCCAGGTGATGCAAAACCCTCTTGCACTGAGTAGGTTTATCCAAGGCCATGTGCCTATGAGGAAAGGGTTGAGACAGCCATTATAGTTGGTGATTTGATCATTAGGCATGTAGATAGCTGGGTGACTAGTGAATGTGAGGATTGCCTGGTAACATGTCTGCCTGGTGCAAAGGTAGTGGACATAATGCACCACCTAGACAAAGTTTTAGATAGCGCTGGGAAGGAGTCTGCTAGTACCAATGTTTCTTATGTTGGTACCAATGACATAATAACGTGTGGTAGGGAGATTCTGGAGGCCAAATGTAGGCTTTTAAGTAGGAAGTTGAAATCCAGAACTTCCATTTTATCATTCTCAGAAATTTGTCCCCTTCCATGGGCAGGCCCCAAAAGACAGTCAGAGATCCGGAGTCGCAATGTGTGGATGAGATGATGGTGCAAGGAAGAGCATTTTGGATTTATTTGGAACCAGGCAACATTCTTGGTAAAGGATGGGCTTTTCCGAAGGGTTGGGCTCCACCTTAACCACCCGGCTCATCACCAAAACTTCACATTATGATCACTTCACACCAGTGCTCAAAAGCCTACACTGGCTCCCAGTAAAAGGAAGAATAAAATACAAAGCAATCATGACCACCTTCAAAACAATACACAAACTTACTGCACCCTGCCTACAGCCACGCATTCAGAAGAACTCGGACACAAGACTACGACAACAACAACACCTAAATCTTCTCACTATCCCAGTCTAGAAAACAACAAGTACCCAAACAGTATACCAAAGAGCTTTCTCATTCTATGGCCCTGCATTGTGGAACTCACTGCCAACTGCTTTACGGATGATCCAGAAACTAACGTCCGGAAAAAATTGAAAACTCACCTCTTCGAAGAATCCCTCAGATCTATAACATAGACACTCCACCTCAACTCTACCACCATACATTGCATATTGTTCTACCTGCTGCATGTAAATAAGTTATGCCTACCCTCTCCCCTACCCTGACATAATCTGAATTCTACCCCAATCTAAACATATTACCCCAATGTAAATATGCTTCAAGTTACCACATACACTTGTTCAATGTATATATAGTTGAGTTTGATGTAAACTGCTTTGATTCCATGAAAAGCGGTATAGAAGAAATGTTAGATAAATAAATCAACTGGGATGGAACCAGGCTGCTGGCATTAACCTTTAAAAAGGAGATAGAACAACTTTTAAACTAGATAATAGGGGAAAGTTGATAGTCACCCAAGAGCGCATGGTTTAGAATGATGTATCCTTGAAGGATACTAGCAAAAGATTTAAGTTAGGGCATGTCAACAGAGATGTTCCTATAAAAACAAGTAACCCAAATGCCCTTAATTACAGAGCAGACAGAGCTTAAAGATTCCAAATTACCCTTGCCTACTGATAATCAGATTAATATGAATAAAATACAACCTCTAAAATGCTTGTATGCAAATGCTAGAAGTCTAAGAAATCAGATGAGAATGTTAGAATATATTTCATTAAATGAGAGGTTAGATATGATTCGTATCTCAGAGACCTGATAGGAGGACAACCAGTGGGACACTGTGATACCTGGGTATAAATTATATTGCTATGATACAGTAGTTAAAATTGGGGAAAGAGTTGCACTCTGTGTATAACAGGGCATTGAGTCACACAGGATTAAAGTTTTGCAAGAAACAAAATACACTTCAAAATCTCTATGGATCAAAATGCCATGTAAAAAGGGGAAGGTGATGGCAGTGGGGTTGTACAACTGACTGACTAGCCAGAATGAACAAATGGATGATGAAATGCTCAAAGAAATCAGGGAAGCTAACAAAAGTTATAGCACAGTAATCAGTCCGACTGGATCAGTGTCACAGCAGGACATGCTAGGGAGATAAAGTTTCTAGATGAAAAAAAAAACAAAACGATTGCTTCTTGGGGCAGCTGGTTCATGAACTGACAAGAGGGGAAGCCATTTTGGACCTAGTCCTTAGTGGAACGCAAGATCTGGTGAAAAAGATAAGGGTGTTGGGTCCACTTGGCAATAGTGATCATAGCATGATCACATTTGATTTAATAAAGAGAGGAAAGACAGCAAGGAAATCCATAGTACTACCTTTTAACTTTCAAGAAGGAGACTATGATAAAATGAGAAAAATAGTTAAGAAAGAATTAAAAACAGCAGCTAAAAGGGTTAAAGATTTACATCGAGCTTGGGTGTTGTTTAAAAGTACTGTCTTGGAAGCCCAGACCAACCGTATTCCACTCTTAAAGAAAAGTGGAAGGAAGTCCAAAAAACTGCCAGCATGGTTTAAAGGTGAGATCAGCGAGGCTGTTGCAGCCAAAAATCATCTTTCAGGAAATGGAAAAAGAAGCCAAATGGTGAAAACTAGAAACAATATAAGCAATGGCAAGTTAGATGCAAGGCATTAATAAGGCAGACAAAGAGAGAATTTGAACATTTGCTTCTCACAATCAAAGAACATAGTCTCAAAATGGGCCTGCACCTTAATGTAAAGAAGACAAAGATCATGACAACTGGCATAATCAACAGGTTCATCGTTGAAGGAGAAGAAATTGAAATCGTGAACAACTTTAACCTACTTGGATCAACTATCAATAAAGAAGCAACAAGCAGTCAAGAAATCAGACGACGCATTGCTCTTGGCAGAATGGCTATGAAAGACCTAGATAAGATTCTCAAGAGCAGAGATGTTTCTCTCCATACAAAGATTCGACTTGTTCAAGCCATGGTATTTTCAATAACATCATATGGATGTGAAAGCTGGACAGTGAAAAAGATAGACAGGAAGAAAATTGATGCCTTTGAATTATGGTGCTGGCGGCGAATACTGTGTATACCATGGACTGCCCGAAGAACAAACCAGTCGGTACTAGAAGAGATCAAACCTAAGCTTTCTTTAGAAGCTCAGATGACAAGACTTCGACTTTCATACTTCGGACACATCATGCGAAGAGAGAGATCATTAGAGAAAGACATCATGCTTGGCAAGATAGAAGGTCAACGCAAAAGAGGAAGGCCAGCAATGAGATGGATTGCTACAATAACAGCAGCTACGGGTACCAGTCTGTCAACAATGAGCCGCCTGACTGAAGACCGAACACAATTTAGGATAGCTATCCAGAGGGTCGCCATGAGTCGACTCCGACTCGACGGCACTTAACAACAACATGGAAGCAAAAACGCATAATAAAAACTTTTTCAAGTACATTTGTAGCAAAAAACCAAGGTGAGCTGGTTGATATACAGTAGTATATCTGGATTTTCAGAAAGTCTTTGACAAGGTTCCTCATGAGAAAGTGGACAGGGTAGAGGAAAAGAATTGTAGAAGCTAGTGTTTGTGATTTGTTTAAAGGTCATGCTAAATTCATTTTTCATTGGATTACTGAAAATTTGATGATTGCCAAAACACAGATCCATGACATTCAACACAGTACAAAATAATGGCCTTTAAGATTTAGGGACTAATTTTATAAGGAGGGGGTGTACTTTAAGCCACAATCCATGCACCTACTTTGCCAGTATTTTAGTCATTAATGTGCGTATATTTTATTTATTTATTTATTTAGCTGTATTTATATCCCGCTTTTCACCGGGTCAAAGCGGTCATGGCCTCATGCACACATTAATCACCTCTAATCTTACAAGAGGAATCCATGTTTCTCTGAAAAGATCTAGGCATTGGCATTTATAGCTGGCCCAAGGCACAAATAAGACCTATTTGAGATGGAAGCTGTAATGGTCAAGGTCTGACTACCTGCGATCAGCCCACCAAGACAGCAATCCAAAATATAACACCCCCCCCCCCCCCCCCGCCCAACCTGTACATAAGTTCTAATTTGTAAATAGATTGTAAACTAGAGATTACAGTTACCAATTGCAATTGCAATATTCTATGCTGTTAAGGATTTAGATGTTCTATGTAAACCTGTTCAGTTCTTGTTCCTTGTAAGTCGCTTTGATTCCCAGATAAGGCGGTATAGAAAAACAGATAAATAAATAAATATCTTATGTTCTTATGACTCTTTTTCTGTCTCTTAAGCCTCGACTGAAGAGTGAACTGAAAATCAGAAAGTTCTTTTTTTTCAGCCATCTCAGGAAACCTTCCTACCAAACTACAATAATGTATGAATGCAGTAAGAGGACAGAGGGGGTAAAATACTTTGAGCCTCACAGAGCTATACACATTAGACTGCCATCTTGCCAAGCTCCACAGCACCCCCCCCCCCCCCCCCAGCAGCTTTGCATATTTCTTGGGAAGCAAGAAAGTTGGATAAAAGGTTTTTCCATATATAAAAGTTAATTAATAACGATGCGTATGCTCGCAACAGTAATGAGAAGATTGGTGAATCAGTAATAAAAGAGGATAAGAAACGGATGAAGAATTTTGGTGCAATGTCAGAAGGAGAAAGTTTAAAAATTCACAGAAGATGGGAAAATCAAAGCATATTCAAAATTTTGGATTATAGTAATTTGAGTGAATCCAACTCAAATTGATTGAATTAGAACTTTAAAAAAGTGCTCACTATTGACCTTGTAAACACCAGCACAGTTCATTATTCGACCATTTGTCCATAATAAATACAGAAAACAGCATAATTTAACAGGTGCTTTGGTTTATGCAGATACATATGGCAGACACCAGGACTCATTCTGCACTGGCCACATAATTCCCTAAGGTGGAACTCAACAATTCCATGTAGCAGGTGTCTGCCTAAATACATCTGATTAGTTGCTGAAAGTGGACAGGGTAGAGGAAAAGAATTGTAGAAGCTAGTGTTTGTTATTTGTTTAAAGGTCATGCTAAATTCATTTTTCATTGGATTGCTGAAAATTTGAAGATTGCCTAAACACAAATCCATGACATTCAACACAGTACAAAATAATGGCCTTTAAGATTTAGGGACTAATTTTATAAGGAGGGGGTGTACTTTAAGCCACAATCCATGCACCTACTTTGCCAGTATTTTAGTCATTAATGTGCGTATATGGCCTCATGCACACATTAATCACCTCTAATCTTACAAGAGAAATCCATGTTTCTCTGAAAAAATCTAGGCATTGGCATTTATAGCTGGCCCAAGGCACAAATAAGAACTATTTGAGATGGAAGCTGTAATGGTCAAGGTCTGACCACCTGCGATCAGCCCACCAAGACAGCAGTCACTCATCTTATTGCTTTCCAAACAGCAATTCCTTTTCTGATCACCTCCCCCCACAACATCAGATCCCCTTCACCCCCACAAGGCATCCAAAGACCTCCCTAACCTCCCTGAGAGCTGACTTCCCTCAATGCCTTTGATCCTCCCATAAAGAATCCCCTACTTCATTCCCCCATAACATAAACACTCCCCATGATCCCTTCATTCCCCCATAACATAAACACTCCCCACGATCACCCCATCCAGCACCCCAAACCCCATTCCCAACCTTACTGGGAGTCTCTGGTGTCTAATGGGAGTAGGAATGATTCCCACTCACACCTGCTCCTTCTGTTCCATTTTGCTTGATGAAGGGTGATACCAGCAATGACCAGGTTGATACGAATATAATGGTGTTCATGACACAACTTTGGTTAAGAGCCACAATCTATATGGATACTGCTGTTTAAACACATTTCATCACTGAAGAAGAGTCTTTGGACAATAAGATAAATGTGGCTGGTGATTTTTGAGACCATTATAGTTGGGATTGATTGTTTTATATGCATACAAAATGAATTAATTTATCTTTACTGGGTGAAGGTGATAAAAATAATTTATGGACCAGATTATAAGTAATGGTTAAAATTATTTGAGCCCAGTTTTACGTATCTGAAACAGATCTTGAGTAATACCTAGTGATTAAAATATTTTGATGTGTGGTAACAACAGGAATTTTTTTATTTTTAGTTTATCGATAGAACATTGGTAAAGTTTTTTGAGAACCATATTTTGTGATGGATCTTTTGGGGGCTTTCAGGGTGGTTGTTTATACCACATGGGGGTTGGGTGGAGTGGGAGGCTCTTCATGGGATGATCGGATACCTAAGAAGAGATCATTAGATGTCTTGGGAGAGTTAGGTGATCAAATGACAGAGGATGGATTTATATTGGGGGAATGGTTTTGGGAGTGGCCGCTGTTAGAGGAATGATAGGAAGGGGGGGGGGGCACTAATCCTGCTGGCTTGGTATGCTTATTTAGAATGGGAGCAGTAATTTTAAAAAGATGAGCTCATGCAGATGTGGGGATTACTTGCAAATATTTTTTTGCCCCACAAGTGGTTTTTTTAAAATAGTTAATCCCACTGCATATGGAGGGACATCAATGTGCTGTCCTGATCATATTTTACAAGAGGTTCTGTGTTTGACAGAGCCTCTTGTAAAATACTGTGCTAATTCTCCATGTCTCAACCTGGACATGTGAATTTCCCGTTTCATGTACTATCTAAAGTCTGCCTTCACACTTGCATCTACAAAAATTTTAAGTACAGGCATTTTCACCATCTCCAACGCTGGTATAATGTCCATGCCTTAAGTTAAGGTGGCGCCTTCTGGCCTTTATAAAATTGTACCTATGCACGCTCTGTAGTAGGTACCTACCCATAGTGCCCTGTTATAAACTTACCCTTTGATAGGCTCTAGTCTACCTGTTCAAACTGTGTCAGTGAAACACAATTGTAGTTCAAGGACCTAACAATTTACAATGGTAGTTACTAATGTGCATTACAGCAATAATGCACATTATTTGGCTCTTAACACATGTTAAAGGGCAATAATGCATTGTACATTGAATAATAATGAGATGCAAAGCATGAAAATGCATGCAAAATATGTCATTATTATTCAAATGAATACTACAGTTTGTGGTAAATCACTGCAAGCTGTGTTGTTGTTGTTAAGTGCCATTCTAAACTGTATTTGGTCTTCAGTCAGGCAGCTCATTGTTGATAGAGTGCCATTTATTTATTTAAATTACTTCTATACCGCACTCTTTAAAATCAGCATGGTTTACAGGTAACAACAATTTGTACAGTGCGGCAGAACATGCACTGTACATTACAGAGAACAGGTATTATAACTTGGGTTTCAACGGGGGTAACTATTTACAACGGAGCTATTGAGCCACAGGTATGATTGTGGAGTCTTGACATGCTCTGAACGATATACAGTTTAGATAACTATTTACAGGTTTGTGCAATATTATTTCTGGATGTGGTTACATCAGCATGACATGGGTGTGCTGGTGGTGTCATTGTGGTGGGTGGAGGGTATGTCGGGTTGTGATGATTCCCTGGACTGGGAGTAATGTAGGAGGAAAAGATGGTGCTTTAGTGCCTTCCTGAATTGGGAGAGGTCAGAAATAGCTCGGATGGTGGTTGGGAGGGCATTCCAGAGTGTCGGTGCGTAAAATACAAAGGCTCTGCTCTTTGCTGCCATCCATAGCTGTTGCTATTGTATCGATCCATAAGAACATAAGAAATGCCATACTGGGTCGGACCAAGGTCCATCAAGCCGAGTATCCTGTTTCCAACAGTGGCCAATCCAGGTCACAAGTATCTGGCAGGTTCCCAAAAAAGGTACATAGGATCCACAATGCTTGATCTACCCTGTCATTGTGATATGATTTGTACCTAGGTATCAGAGTATCCCATTGGTTGTCCCCCTTCCACCAGGTCTCTGAGATGCCAATTATATCTAACCTCTCTTTTAGTATTATATATTCTAATTCTCCCATCTTAATTTTTAGACTTCTAGCATTTGCATACAGGCATTTTAGAGGTTGTATTTTATTCAAAGTAATCTGGTTATCAGTTGATAGGGGTAATTTGGAATCTTTCAGCTCTGTCTACTCTGGGTTTAACGGCAGCTCTATTATTTTTATCTTTATTAGAACCTCTCTATAGGAATGCCCTAACTTCCCTCTTTTGCTAGTATCCTTCAAGGATACAACCTTCAGAACTAGGAGCTCTTGGGCGAGGGTCTGCTTTCCCCTATTATCTGGTTTAAAAGCTGCTCTATCTTCTTTTTGAAGGTTAAAGCCAGCAGCCTGGTTCCATCCCGGTTAAAGTAGAGGTAATACTCTCAATGCGAGGATGAGATGATGGTGCAAGGAAGAGGGTTCTGGATTTGATAGGAACTGTGCAACATTCTAAGTATCTTAGAATATTGCACAGTTCCTATCAAGTATCTTAGAATGTTGCACAGTTCCTATCAAGTCTAGAACCCTCTTCCTTGCACCATCATCTCATCCTCGCATTGAGAGTAATACCTCTACTTTAACCGGGATGGAACCAGGCTGCTGGCTTTAACCTTCAAAAAGAAGATAGAGCAGCTTTTAAACTAGATAATAGGGGAAAGCAGACCCTCGCCCAAGAGCTCCTAGTTCTGAAGGTTGTATCCTTGCATTGAGAGTCCGAAGCTCTACCTGCACATGGAACAGGAAGCATTTCAGAGAATGCTATCCTGAATATTCTGGATTTCAGTTTCCTACCTAAAAGCCTAACTTTAGCCTCCAGAACTTCCCTCCCACACTTTCCTATGTCGTTGGTACTAACATGAACCAAGACAGCAGACTCCTCCCTAGCACTTCTAAAAACTTGTCTAGGTGGCATGTGAGGTCTGCTACCTTTTCACCAAGCAGGTATGTTACCAGGTAATCTTCACGTTCACCAGCCACCCAGCTATCGACATGCCTAATGACTGAATCACCAACTACAACAGCCATCATAACCCTGCTTTCATGGGCACATGTCCCTGGAGAAACATCCTCGGTGCAAAGGGTTTTACATCACCTGGAAAACAGGTTCTAGGTACAGGATCACTTTCTGCCACACCAAGGTGATATTCTCTTTTCTTGCGACCTCTCTCCTCCATTGCAATAGAGAGGCTGCTTGACTGGAGGTAGGACTTCAGTACTACGACCCTGTAACATAGTAACATAGTAAATGACGGCAGATAAAGACCAGTGTGGTCCATCTAGTCTGCCCAGCAATATGGCAGGAGTAGGTGCACCCTTTCCCATGTCTTTTAGGGAGTAGGTGCACCCCTACCCATGTCTTTGCTTAGTGGTGCACCCACCAGGAGCAGGTGCACCCCTCCCCATATCTCTGTTTCTTTGTTTAGGGGTGAACCCACTGCTCCTCCCCCCATTGCTCCATGTAGGACACCCCTATTTGTTTAGAAATTAGATGGTTCAGTTTATTTTGATTTAATCTTGTTTCTGTAAAGTGATCCACTGTGTCTGTCCCAGGCCAGTTTGAATTCCATCACTGTGTTTGCCCCCACCACCTCCATCGGGAGGGCATTCCAAGCATCCACCACCCTTTCAGTAAAAAAGTATTTCCTGACATTGCCTTTCAATTTACCACCTTGCAGCTTCATGTCATGCCCTCTAGTTTTACAGCTTCCCCGTCTCTGGAAGAGGTTTGTTTGTTCATTATTTCTCTTTAAGTATTTAAAGGTCTGAGTCATATTTCCCCTATCCCTCCTCTCCTCCAAAGTGTACATATTTAGGACTTCAAGTCTCTCCTCATAAGGCTTCTGACGCAGGCTCCAAATCATTTTGGTCACCTTCCTCTGAACAGCTTCCATTCTTTTTACATCCTTTGCAAGATACGGTCTCCAAAACTGAACACAGTATTCCAAGTGAGGCCTCACCAGAGACTTATACAGTGCACTAGTACCCCTTCCTTTCTGCTGGTAATTCCTCTTCGAATGCAGCCCAACATCCTACTGGCTTTTGCCACCGCCTTGTCGCACTGTTTTGCCACCTTGAGATCTACAGAAATAATCACACTGAGGTCTTTCTCCTGCTCCGTGCACACCAACCGCTTGCCCCCTATCGTGTACATTTCCTTTGGATTTCTGCTAACCAAGTGCATGACACTGCACTTCTTTGCATTAAATCTCAATTATCAAGCATCAGACCATTTCTCCAGCTTTTGCAGATCCCTCCTCATGTTCAGTACTCCCTCAGGGGAGTCCACTCTGTTGCAAATTTTCGTGTCATCTGCAAAAAGACAGACTTTTCCATTCAGTCCTTCAGCAATATCACTCACAAATACATTGAACAGTGCCAGGCCCAGTACCGAACCCCGCTAATCATCTTCCTTTCATCCAAGTGAGCTCCATTTACCATTACCTTCTGTCGTCTGTCAGTCAACCAATTTCTGATCCAGTTTACCACCTTGGGACCCATTCCCAAACTACTGAGTTTATTGATAAGCCTCCTATGAGGAACAGTATCAAAGGCTTTGCTGAAATCCAGGTAGATGACATCCATCGCGTGTCCTTGATCCTGTTCTCCGGTCACCTAGTCAAAGAACTCAATCAGATTTGTCTGGCAAGATCGTCCTTCAGTAAAACCATGTTGCCTCAGATCCTGTAACCCTCTGGTTTTGAGAAAGTTCACTATTTGCTCTTTCAGGAGCGTCTCCATTATCTTTCCCATCACCGAGGTAAGGCTCACGGGCCTGTAGTTTGACACTTCTTCCCTGTCACCACTTTTGTGTAGAGGTACGATGTCAACCATTCTCCAGTCCTGAGGAACCTCTCCTATTTCCAAGGATCTGTTGAAAACATCCTTTAACGGCCCTGCAAGAACCTCTCTGAGCTCTTTCAGTATCCTGGGATGTATCCCATCTGGTCCCATGGCCTTGTCCACTTTCAGTTTTGCAAGTTGTTCTAACACCTCATCCTCTCCGAATGGTGTGATATTTACCTCATTCCCATTTTTATATTTAGGAGTCACAGGTGGTCCTTCTCCAGGATTTTCTTTAGTAAAAACAGAGCAGAAGTATTTGTTTAGTAATTTCGCTTTATCAATGTCATTTTCCACGAGTCCGTTCCCAACACTTCTGAGCCCTGCAATTCCACCTCTGATCTTCTTCCTTTCCCGAATATACCTGAAGAAAGTTTTGTCGCCGCACTTAACATCTTTAGCCATCTTTTCCTCTGCCTTTGATTTTGCTATCCTTATTTCTCTTTTTGTCTCCTTGAGTTTGGTCCTGTAATCATTTCTGTGTTCTTCTGTTTGCAAGCTTTTGAATTTTGAGAAAGCTGTGTTTTTTGCCCTTATTTGAGCAGCCACTTCTTTGGAAAACCAAATAGGTTTCCTTCTCCTCTTGTTTTTATTTACTTTTCTTACATATTTATCTGTTGCCCCTTTTATTGCCTCTTCTAGTTTAGCCCATTGCAATTCCAATTCCCTTATCCCCTTCCACCCTGTCAGCTCCTCCTTTAGGTACTTGGCCATTTTGTTGAAGTCAGTGTTTTTGAAGTTTAGGACTTTGAGCTTTCTATGATTGGACTGCACCTCGGCTTTTATCTCAAACCACACCGTGTGATGATCACTGTTGCTCACAGGGGCACTCACCCAGACATTTGACATGCTATCACTGTTGGTGAGCACCAAATCCAGCGTTGAGCTTTCCCTGGTTGGTTCCATCACCATTTGTCTAAGTAACGCATCTTGGATAGCGTCCACAATTTTATTTCTTCTTTCCAGATTTGCAGAAGGAGTAATCCAATCCACATCTGGTAGATTAAAGTCACCCAATATGATCGCTTCCCCCTGTGTTGCTATCTTGGCAATATCTATAATCAATTTGTTATCTCTCTCTTCAATTTGAGTCGGAGGTCTGTAGATTACAGCAGTATGGATGACAGTGCCATCTCCTCTTTCCAACACGATCCAGAGCGCTTCTTCTTTTCCCCATGCACCCTGCATTTCAGTAGCTTTAATACTGGTTTTGACATACAAGGCTACTCCTCCCCCTTTTCCATTTTCTCTGTCTCTTCTGAATAGATTATAGCCAGGTATGGCTATATCCCAATCATGCGATTCATTAAACCATGTTTGTGTAATGGCCACAATGTCCAAGTCCTTTTCCACCATTAGGGCTTCCAGGTCTGGAAGTTTGTTGGCTAAGCTACAAGCATTTGTGCTCATTGCTTTCCAGCATTTAACTGGCTTGTGTGTATTTTGCATTGATTTTATTCTACCCAGTTCTTCCCAGTTGCTTTTGATGTGTTGTTTAAAAGTGTGGTTGTTTCTGTTATTCTCCTTTTGCAGGGGGTGACGTCCAGAACTTGACCTTCCCCATCCGTCACCCCCTTCTTCTAGTTTAAATGAAAATCGACATACTGCCTGAATTTTTCATGTAGGATTCTTTTCCCTGTGACAGAGAGGTGTAGTCCATCAGCACAGTATAGTTTCTTGTTGGTCCATGTGTTTTCCTAGTCGCCAATAAATCTGAATCCTTCTCATTTGCACCAGGTCTGGAGCCATGTATTAAAGCTGTTAATGCAATTTAGCCTTTTTGCCCCCTTTCCTAGAACAGGTAGAACTTCTGAGAATGCTACAGTGTTAACAATGGGCTTGAGTTTTTATCCCAGAGATTGGAAGTCCTTTTGGACTGTAGAGGCACTATTTCTAGCCAGGTCATTTGTACCCAAGTGGATGACAACATCAAGTTTGGAGTGTTTGCTTTCCACGCTAAGTGCATCAATAATTTGGTTTGTATTCCTGCCAGCTAAGGAGCCTGAGAGGCATTTGACTATCTTCTCTCCTTTGAACTGTGTTGGTCTCATCTATATACCTCTCTATCTTCCTTAGGTACTCCAGATCTGATACTCTACCTCCAGAGATTGGACTCATTTTCTGAGAGCAAAGAACTCCTTGCACCTAGTGCACCCGTAAGACCTCTCACCAACTAGGAGAAAATCATAGATGTGATACTCAGTGCAAAAGACTGGATAGCCCCTATCTTGCTACTGGACTGCTGTCTGCTTCTTAGTTTTAAGGTTTTGTTTAGCTATTCAAGTTGTTTACTTACTTGAATTTGCTAGGGATAGTTGTACTAATATAAGTATACCTAATTAGTTTAAGGAACTTTGGGTGGGAAGAAAAGAACATTCAGTTAAAGCTGGCTTGCTCCATAGTGCCCTGACCTGTACTTCTAAGGTAATCTCTTAACAATTTCTTGAGTGATTCAAAAAACCCTTGGTTTGATAGAGGGAACCTTTCAAATTGCTCTTTGATCTGTCACTTAGCTTTATCACCTATTTAAAACAATTTCACATGTCTCTTGCCATCTCATTGTTGGTCTTTCTCTTTTGCATTGACTTTTACTTCCAGTCAGCCCAGACAATCCTCCGAGTCCTCTGGGAGGGACCTTCCGAGATGACTTGGAGGATTGCAAACTGTGTTATTCATGGAAAACAATGCAGTTTTAAAGGGACTGCTAAGGGATTGCATGTGCCAATTTGAACTCAGCATCAACCTGGAGGGGGGCCAGTTGGATCTGTTCCCATTCAGGCCCTGTTAGACCACCAGGTTTTTGTTAAGTATGGCCCTAGGGGGTCTTATAGGTTGGAATTTTGGATTGCGGTTCAGGAGGTAGGGGAGTGTTGGGGAGGAAGTGGGGTGTTATAAATTACCCTCACATTGGTATATATATATATATATGAAAAAGCCTTTATAAAATTGCCCCCTTAGTATGTGTCTACTCTTTTATGTATTGCAGGAGATATTGAGCCTCCTATAATAGAAAATTTTAACCCAAAGTGGATCTAGAGGAGCTGATGGAAAAGCTAATTGAGTAAATTCAGCTGACCAGGATTTTCATTGCCTAGCTCCTTGATAAGTTGAATAGATGCCTGGGATCCCCTAAAAACCACCTCATATTTTGTCTTTTGAGATGAAAAAGATTATAGCTTTTTGTTATATGGACATTGGATTCTTCCTGAGGGTGGTAAAGGGCTCAACTGGCATCAGTGATTCCTCTGTCTCGCAGTATATATCTGGATGCCATGTTTGCCTACATGCCTGACTATATTGAATAAGCAAGAGTTGAAAGAAGTACAAGAGTTTCACTGAAGATGATATGCAGATTTTCATCTCTGGAGACATGGATAAAGCTCTTATGCTTACTAATTTAAACAATTCTTTACAAACCATGAAACAGTAATTAGGCATGAATAGAATGAAGATGAATGTGAAGAAAATAGGCATTCTTTTTGTAAGATGTAGGAGAGCTGGCAGCTAATTTTGAAGCTGCAAAAATCTCACTTGCAAGTGAGGTGACACATCTGGGAATTCTGTTGGACTCGGGCCTTATATAGGAAACTCAGGTTATAGCTGTGATTGAAAAGCACATGCCCAGTTTTGCATGGTTCATCAAGCCTGCTCAATCTTTGCATTTACAACACTTCTGAACAGTGATGTGGTGTTAGTTCCACATACAAAATTGTAGTAATCTAGTTGTCAAAAAATGCTATTATACAGACTGCAGCAAATTCAAAACTTGGCTACAAAGGTGGTCACTGAGAAAGCATCATGATATAGAATGACCTGATTGTCCTGCACTGTCCTCCAATGTGCTTATGAATTAAGTCTAAACTGTTGTGCATAGCTTTTAAATGTATCGTATTTCATAGCACCTGGGATCTGGTGGGTTTGAGGAATAAGTTACAGAAATATATTCCAATGTGATACCTGAGATCAATTCAAACTGGTTCATTCTGAATTGCTTGAAAAATTAATAAAAATATAAATGTTAACCCCCCTCACAGTCCAAAGACTTACAAACTGAAAACTTATAGATGCCATCTTATGAGGGTAGTGTGCCTCAAGAGATTATACAGTTATCCGACTATCAGGCCTAATCGGGCATTAGCTGCAAGAAGAATCCCCATTGCAGGGAATACATATGGCTCCCAGCTATGTCCACAATGACGATGTCATCACCCAGGGCTACTGCTGATTACTTAAAGAATCACCCAACAGGTAGAGGAACCTCTTACCCTGGCCGCACTCAGCCCCACAGCACCTGCAGAGCTGATCTAGCAGGGGCAGGCAGAATCGGGCATTAGCTGTAAGAAGAATCCCCATCGCAGGCAATACACGTGGCTCCCAGTTCCGCCCACAACAAGGTCATCACCTGGAGCCAACTGCCAATTACTTAAAGAATCATCCAGCAGGTAGGGGAACCTCTTACCCTGGCTGCACTCGACCCCATAGCACCCGCAGAGCTCACCTAGCAGGGGCAGCCAGAATCGGGCATTAGATGCGGCTCCCAGCTCTGCCCACAATGACGAGGTCATCTCTTGGGGCTGACTTCTGATTACTTAAAGAATAACTCAGCAGGCACAACCGTGCCTGGTGGGCCATGCCAAAGGGCCCTTAGACATGGCACTTGGAGTAGCCTAAACTAACGAAGAACAACAATGCCAACCAACATCAGATCATGACCAGGCCAATGACATAAACATCGACTCGACCACCCCGTACACACGCAAATTATATCCACTCACAAACCACCATCCTCTCATCCTCTGCAATATAATAACTTTTGCTGCTAATACTCTCCACCAATGAAGCCGGCACTGACCTCAAAACACACTACTCCAACAAGTCTTTTAAAAACACACACTGCTGATGGCACTCTGCACAGATCATCAGCTACATTGCATCAAGGTCATACATGCTTCTTTACCCACGACTATAATCTTAGTTGCCCTAATAGCGGCCACAGCATCAATACTTAACCACACCAACTTTCATCCACATTATATATAAACTTGAATATGCCAGAACTTGGCCTTACATCTATAAATCACGGAATAGGGAACCACAACCTAATCACCATTAAGCCCATCCTCTTAGACTACCAACCATCTCAGCAAGCACCACACAACCAACTCCTCAAATGTGCTTTGATCAATGCATGCTCCACCTATAATAAGATCCCTACACTAGTGGATTATATTAACGACAACCATATTGACATCATGTTTATAACAGAATGCTAGCTTAATGATATTGATAATGTTCTGCTTAACCAATTTTTCATCCCCACATATATCTATTTAACTGTCCCAGAGCATCAAAGTGGGGAGGCAGGGTCCTAATAATTGCAAAAGACCATCTCCATTTTAAATCTATCAAATCTGGATCCACAGATGACCTAGAACCTTCTCACCATCACCAGCATGCACCTATAAATTTGCGGAGCATTCTGATCACCTTCAGCCAACTTCAAGGACTTATCACCGTGATTGAAGAAGCATGCACCAACAGCTCCAGTAATAAATAGTTCATACTACTAGGAGACCTCAACTTACTCTCCACAACCATCCAACAATCTGACTCCTTTCTTGATGCCATAGAAGCCCTCCACCTCAAACAGATCATTACAGTCCTCACAGAAAAGGAGGGATTTTAGATCTAATATTCACTCTGACCTACTGGCTCTATCAGCACTTCCTCCCACCCACACAAGTCACTCTAATGCCAGATCATAGCATGATCACCTTCTTTTTACAACACCTCTCCACTGTGGACATGAATGATTGTCCACAACACAATGTATGCAGATTTCCCCATTTCAATAAGAAGTCATTCCTAAGCAAGCCATCCCACTATCAATGACTGGAATAGCTCCATCTCATCTTATGCCACAACTTCGGTTCACATCGTATCTGGAAGACCGTACACAGTAAGTCAAATGCACCCAAAAGAAATCATTACAGTTCCCCGTAACACAAGGAATACCTCAGGGATCTGCCCTGTCATCAATGCTCTTCAATATTGACCGCTTTGACCCGGTGAAAAGCGGGATATAAATACAGCTAAATAAATAAATAAATAAAATATTTACATTCAACCCATATGCAACATCATCAGACGACACAAACTCCACTGTCACATATATGCTGACGACATTATGGTGTATGCTCCAATCAATCTACTAGCACTTAACACCACAACAATTACTAAATGCCTGGAAGACATGAATGTCTGGCTCGCAGACAATAACCTGACAGTCAACTACGATAAAACTGAGGCAATGTTCATCACCAGGAACACTAGCTTCATTCCACCACAGAATATCAGCATTCTAAACAAACTTATAATAGTCAAGGATGAAGTTAGGTACTTGGGCATCACAATGGACAGAGCTCTGAACATGAAATCTCATATCACCAAAACCGCAAACAAGGCCTATCAATGATTGAGGACAATAAGAAAGATAAAACCACTACTCCGCCAGGACCACTTCCGCACAGTTTGCCAAGAACTCATTACTACTCTGCTTGATTATGGAAATTCTCTATATCAAGGCCTCCCCCAACAGACCTTACACCCACTTCAAATGGTGCAAAACAAAACAGCACGCATCATCACTGACACCTCAAGATCAGAACACATCACCCCTATCTTACAACAATTACATTGGCTACCAATAGTAGCCAGAGCAAAATATAAAATAATCTTGATCATCTTTAAGATCATCCACCATCTCTCAGCGGATGTACTACAAAACATTTGTAACAAGGAATATCAGTAACACACCAAGAAGGAACAATTATGACAACATGATCAGCACACCTTCAGGATATCACAAGACTAAACAAAATACATCAAAAAGAGCGCCATCACTAATGGCATCAACAATATGGAACTCCCTCCCAAGAAGCATAAGGGAATTAGAGGACATCACAGACTTCCGCAAGGCCCTTAAAAACCTGCTCTTCACAGAAAATTATGAGCAGATAGACAACAGCCCTCACCAGATACACAACACCCCCCGCGGGATTGCAACGTAAACTCCACTGCAAGCTCAATACTTATCTAACCCAGCTAGACTCACAACACCATCATGATAAATGTAACCCTCAACCTGTGTTGTCTTAATGTTGTTAAATACCCTGATGTTAAATGTTGTAAAGTACCCACGTGTTGAATGTAACCCAATTGTGATGTAATGTAACCACTTTGATTGTAGGATAAGGTGGTATACAAGTATGTCTAAATAAATAAATAAAACTTCGCACTCTACAAACACCAACAGGAGACTGAATCAAGCCCCATGTTATTCACTTGACCTGAAAGAACTTAAGTGCAAGCTGTGACACCTAGAGCACAGTTGGAGGCACTTCAAGGACCCATTCCATCAAGCAGCATACGTTGCAACCCAAGCTGAATACTGTTCCATGACTAATACAAAAAAAGACTACCACACAAAGCTTCTTAAATCCTCCCTAAATCATCCCAGAGAGCTTTTTGATATTGCATAGCAGCTAATAAGAAATCCCAGTTCAAATAAAGTAGACATCGCCTTATGCCTATATGACATGGCCAAATTCCACGTGTCTGCCCGCAGTGAAAGTATATGTGATGCAAGACTGCATGTATTTTCATGCTAGCAGGGCCAGCACGACCATCAAAGGAATTAGGTGGTCGCCTAGAGTTGCAACATTCTGGGGCACCTAATGCTACCATACTCCTCTGGGGCCTGCAGCAGCAGCAGCAATGCCATTGAAACCATGATGCAGCGCTTACCTAAACTCTGGCGCTGTGTTGCAAACCAGAAGTCTGTGTCAGAGGAGAGCAGAAGTTGCAGGTCTTAGAAGACAGGAACTGCGACGCAGCGCCAGAGTGTTTAGGTAAGCACTTCATCATGGTTTCAATGCCATTGCTGTCGTTGTAGGCTCTGGAGAGGGATGGCAGCAGCAGCAATGGGGGTGAGGGGACAGAGGGATGAAAGACTTGCCTAGGGCGCTTCAGATCCTTGCACCGGCCCTGCATGCTAGTCAGTATTTTATAAGAGGTGTTTCACATGTATAAGTCATCACTTATGTGCCTAAATGACTAAAATTGAGTAATTTGTGTGTGTTGTTTATGGGTAAATCTAGATAGATTTTTTATAAAATTACGTGTTTCGGAAAGTTTGTAAATAGGATTTTATGGGGGGATTGAAATGTGCACAGGTGTTTATGGCTTCTTGCACTTAGTCTGAGTCAACATCAACCTGAGATTTTCTGTGTTCTCTATAAGGGGCATGTGTTACCCAGCAATATTAAGAGCTAGCTAAGGAACTCTGTGGCGTAGCAGAATAGCCTAGTGGTTAGTGCAACATTTAGGGAGGAGTAGCCTAGTGGTTGGGGCAAGGTACTTCAGGCCGGAAGGTCGGGGGTTCAAATCCCACTAGAGGACAGCAACCTTGGGCCGGAAGGACTGGGGTTTCTAGTCCCACAGATGCTCCTTGTGGTCTTGGGCAAGCCACTTAACCCTCCATAGCCCATGTTCCCTGTAAGTATTAGTGTATGTGTCTCATATCCCCATGTGTTAAATGTATCCCCCAATTGTGTTGTGACCGCTTTGATTGAAGGATAAGGCGGTATACAAAACTGTCTAAATAAATAAATAAATTTTCCCAACTAAAAGATCTGCGTTTGATTCCCACTAGTACTCCTTAAATGAATCACTTTACCCTCCATTGCATAGCAATTTACTTCTGGTCATGCCTTGTCAAAATACCCAGGGGCTGCTGAATTGGCAGAAGTCAGCATTGACTTCAGGACACTTAAAAAAAAAGAGCTTTCTGTGACTTTGAACAAGGCAAACACTGCAATCCTCATTATCACTCAATCTGCTGCTCTTTGACCTCCTAGGTAGCCCCTGCTCCAGCTTTAAACAATTTTGGACTCAAAGTGGTTGAATCAAGGCAGAAGCATTAACTTTTGCTTCAAATAAATGAAGCAGCAGTTACAACCCAAAGTAAAGCACCCTACTGGGCAGATAGGATGGGCCATCCTGGTTTTTATCTGCCATCATTGACTATGTTATTAGTAAATGGAATATCTAATGATTGGAAAAAAATATAGTAATTGTAACTAGATAACTGACGGTTAGGAAAATAGCCAAGCTGAACAATTACAGACATGGTATTTCAGTTTTGGTTATTACAGGTAAGAGATAAGGCAGAGGAGTTCATGATCAGATTACAGATTGCTTGGAGACTAAAGGAATCATATTTTCTCAAAATTACAGCTTAGAAAAAGGTCCCTTAACTATAGTAGTTGAAACAGAACAACACTGGTACAAATCAATTGCTGGTTTAATAGAAGTGTGGTTGCCATGTTACTCCACTTTAATGGTAGTTAAATAAAGTGAAATCAATAACTTTCTTATTTTATGGCTTAACTTTTGTTTCAGCCACTTATTACAAATATAAAACATTATTACATTGAATTTATTGCATTTAAAACTAAATCCATGGACATTAGTGTTGTCTACTGAAATAAATTCCAGGAAAGGGTAATCACAAGCATAAGAACAAAGAAATGCCTTACTGGGTCAGTCTAAGGTCCATCAACCCAGTATCCTGTTTCCAACAGTGGCTAATCTAAGCACAAGTACCTGACAGGTTCTCGAAGAGATACACAGGTTCCATAATGCTTATCCCGGGGCAAGCAGTGGATTTCCTGGGTCCTCTTTAATAATGGTTTTTGGACCTTTCCTCCAGGAACTTGTCCAAACCTTTTTTAAACAAAGTTACACCAACAGCTTTTATTACATCCTCTGGTAACAAATTCTATAGATTGATTACGTGTTGAGTAAAAAAAAATATTTTCTCTTATTAGTCTTAAATGGGTTGCATTATAGCTTCATTGTGTGTCCTCTAGTTTTTTTACTTTTTGATGGTGTAGATAATCGATCTACGTTTACCCGTTCCACTCCATTCATTAATTTATAGACCTCTATCATATCCTCTTTCAGCCATCTCTTTTCCAAGTTGAAGAACCCCAACCTTTTAAGCCTCTCCTCATAGGGGTATCCTTCCATTCCCTTTACCATTTTTGCCACTCTTCTTTGCACCATTTCTAATTCAGCTATATCCTTTTTAAGATACAGCGACCAGAATTGCACACAATATTCAAGGTATGGTCTCACCATGGAATGATATAGAGGCATTATAATAACTCTGGTTTTGTTCTCCATTCCTTTCCTTATGCTTCCTAGCATTCTATTTGTTTTTTTGGACGTTGCTGCCCACTGGGCGGAGGATTTCAATGTATTATCCACGACGACGCCTAAATCTTTTTCCTGGATGGTGGTTTCTAAGGTAGTACCTTGCATCGTGTACCCATAGTTTGGTTTGTTCTTTCCTAGGTATATAACTGCACTTGTCAACATTAAATTTCATCTGCCATTTGGACATCCAGTCTTCCAATATTTCATGGTCCTCTCACAATCCTCTTGTGTTTTAACAACTTTGAATAATTTTGTGTCATATGCAAATTTGATCACCTCACTCATTCCTATTTCCAGGTCATTTATGAATATGTTAAAAAGCAGTGGGCCCAGCACAGATCCCTGGGTACTCCACCATTCACCTTTCTCCACTGAGAAAATTGCCCATTTAGACCTAGTCTACGCTTTCTATCTTTTAACCACTTCCTGATCCACGATACTACACTGCCTCCAATCCCATGCCTTTTAAATTTTGCCAAGAGTGTATCATGAGGGACTGTATTTATTTATTTAATAGGTTTTTTTTATACTGCTTTATCATTTTAGTCAAAGTGATTTACATTGTAACTTAATCTTCGTAATGTACATTAAACAGGGGACAATAATAACTTGGATTCTTCGGGGACAATGGAGAGTTAAGTGATTTGCACTAGGCCACAAACAGTGCTAGTGGGAATTAAACACTGGTCTCTTAGTTCCCAGAGAAGGGTTATAACTAGTAGGCTACTCCTTTGACCTTGTCAAACGTTTTCTGAAAATCCAGATACACTATATCAACCTTCTCACCTTTGTCTACCTGTTTATTCACACCTTCAAAAAAATCTAACAGATTAGTAAGACAAGATTTTATTTGGCTAAATCCATGTTGGCTTTCTCTCATTAAACCAGGGTGCTTTCAACTTATTCTGCACACTGCGGCCAGATTAATTTTTCAAGCATCCAGATTTGATCACATCACCCCCCTCCTCATCCATTTACACTGACTTCCTGTACCATCCCGTATTCATTACAAGATTCTCATCCAGATCCATGAAACACTTCACACTGGTTCCCTGGATTACTTAGCACCCACCTTTTCTGCACAGTTTTTGACCTCCCACTGGTCTCCCTCAGTTGACTTCGTTATGTTTCCTACTCACCCCCTCCTCCTCTCTCATGACCCTCCTGCATCCCTTCCTCGTCACGTCTCATTTTCCCATCTGTCCTATATATACTGGCATCCTTTTCATTTTGCTGATTCAGTTTTTATTGCATTTTATTGTAAACCACTTTGCTGTAACCACATTAAGCGGTATATTAAATCGTAAATAAATGAAATGAAATGGCTATCTACATGTTCAGTAATCTTATTCTTTATAATGGTTTCTACCATTTTGCCCGATACTGACATCAGGCTCACCGGTCTGTAGTTTCCCAGATCATCCCTGCAACCCTTTTAAAAAATTGCAGTTACATGGGCCACTCTCCAGTCCACAAGTACTACAGATGATTTTAATAATAGTTCACAGTTTACTAATAGTAGGGCTGCTATTTCATATTTCAATTCTTTCAACACCCTTGGATGTATACCTTCCTGTCCAGGTGATTTGCTACTCTTCAGTTTATCAGATATTTGTAATACATCTTCCAGGTTTATCAAAATTTCTTTCAATACATCACCGTTATATACTATTTCAGGCATGAGCAACTTTCCTACATCTCCTTCAGTAAAGACTGAAGTCCTCCCTTAGTACCCCTTCTACCCCTCTATTATCCAGTGGTCCAACTTACTCTCTCACAGGGTTTTTTGCTATGAATGTACTTGAAACAGTTTTTATTATGCATTTTTGCTTCCAAGGCTAGCTTTTTTTTTCCAGTTCTCTCTTTGCCTGACTTGTTGATGCCTTGCATCTAATTTGCCAATGCTTATGTTGTTTCCGGTTTTCGTCATTAGGCTCCTTTTTCCATTTCCTGAAGGATGCTTTTTTGGCAACAACAGCCTTTTTGATCTCACCTTTAAACCATGCTGGCAGTTTTTTGGCCTTCCTTCTACTTTTCTTAAAACATGGAATACATCTGGTCTAGGCTTCCAAGATAGTACTTTTAAACAACACCATGCTTGATGTAAATCTTTAACCTTTGCAGTTGCTCCTTTTAGTTTTTTCTTAACTATTTTCCTCATTTTATCATAGTTTCTCTTTTGAAAGTTAAAAGGTAGTACTGTGGATTTCCCTGCCATCTTTCTTCCATTTATTAAATCAAATGCGATCATGCTATGATCACTATTGCCAAGTGGTCCCAAAACCCTTATCTCTTGCACCAGATCCTGTGTTCCACTAAGGACTAGGTCCAAATTAGCTTCCTCTCTTGTTGGTTCATGAACTAGCTGCTCCAAGAAACAGTCATTTATTTCATCTAGAAACTTTCTCTCTCTAGCATATTCTGCTGTGACATTGATCCAGTTGATACCAGGGTAATAGAAATGACTCATTATTACTGTATTGTAACTTTTGTTAGCTTCCCTGAATTCTTTTAGCATTTCATCATCCATCTATTCATTCTGTCTAGTTGGTCGGTCATAGAACCCCACTGCCATCGCCTTCCATTGTTTATATGGAAATTCTCTCCATAGAGGTTCTGCAGTGTATTTTGTTTTCTGCAAAACTTTAATCCTATATGACTCAATGCACTCTGTGCCAGAGTGCAACCCCTCCACCAATTTGATCTACTCTATCATTGCAATATAGTTTGTACCCTGGTACCACAGTATCCCATTGGTTGTTCTCCTACCAACAGCAGCAGCATTTGCAATTAATGCAGTGCACTTAACTCCACCTTTTGAGATGACAAAAGGGCAAGAAACAAGAGACATCATTATGGATGTGAGATGGATCCTCGAAAAGACAAAAGAATGCCATAAGGATATCTATATGTGTTTTGCCAACTACAAAAAGGCTTTCGACTGTGTAAAACATGAGAAATTCTGGGCCACATTATGAAGCATCAGGTATACCAGAATATCTGATAGTTCTCTTGCACAACCTTTACATTGATCAAGAAGCAACAGTTCCAATGGAACAAGTAAAAACAGAATGGTTTAAAATCGACAAAAGTGTATGACAAGGTTGCATATTTTCCACCAACTTGTTTAATTTATATGCAGAACAAATCAGTAGAGAAGCAGGGTTGTTTGAAGACAACCAAGGTGTGAAAATTGGTGGAAGATTCATCAACAACCTTCACTATGCTGGTGAAACTACAATACTGGCTAAAAGTGAAGATGATCTGAAATATTTGCTTTTGAAGATCAAGGAACATAGTCTTAAAATGTGCCTGCATCTTAACATAGAGAAGACAAAGATCCTGACAACTGGAAAAATCAATAAGTTCAACGTTGATGGAGAAGAAATTGAAACAGATGACAACTTTAACCCTGGAATTACCGAGATTTTTTGCACACACTGAATACCGTTGGGGTCATAAATGACCCCACGACGAATTTTAATTGTTAACCATGAAAATTTTAAACTAAACAGACAAAATATTATTCCGAATTAATTATTTATTATATGAAGGTTAAATGTTTTGAAATTTAATGCTTTATCATAAAATTACATGAAGAAGAGTTGCCATGAAAGCAGTTTTTGCATGAACTTGATGAACACAGTAAAGTACTACAGTCATTTGCATAAGACACAGACAATTTCTGAATGTTCTTTGCAAACATTGCGCTTGCAGGAGGTGCAAACTATATTGCTTTTCTTGTCTTTTTCTCTGGAATAGCAGTGACACCTTGCCCTTTTCTTTGGGATCCCGACATTACAAACAGCATCAGTGGCTTCTTCAATGCTGGAAGAAGTCTCGCTGCAATTACTCTGAAGCAGCTGCTTTCCTAATTCCAAGAGGAATAGACGAAGTCTGTGATTTGACTTGGACTGACATTCTGGATTTAGTGACATCCAAACAATGAAGGCATTCAAAGCACTGATGTCCAACATGTTGTAGAAGATTGTCACTGGCCAGCGTCTTGTCATTTGTTTTGTGGTATACGTGCGCAACATTTGATCTGCTGTATCTACTCCACCTTTACTAGAATTATAGTCCAAGATCATGTGTGGGTTTTTTTGTCTGGACGTGTGTTATCTACTTCTTCTTGATCATGCAAACTGCTCAGAAGAACAACCACTTTTCCTTTCTTCAGGCAATAGGAAACCAGAGTGGCGTCATCGCGAAAGGCAAACAGTGAAGTGAATACCTCTCGGCCCTTTGCTGTTACAAATTCTGGAGGTAATTCTTTTCTGTTCTTTCAAATTGTCCTCAAAAGTGTCATTTGTTTTTCTAGCAATTTCCGTGACAGGGATAAACTGCAGAAGAAATTGTCAACAGTAACATTTCTGCCTGATTGCGTCAATCCTTCAGTAAGTTGCAGCACAACCCTTTCACCCTGATTCTGTTCCCTGTTTCGTCTGAGTTCCCTTCCTGTATATACTTGAAGATGCAGAACATATGACGTTGCACTGTCACACAACATCCATAGCTTTATGACATATATTCCCAGGTTTGCTGGGAATATATTGTCTGAACGGAACACGACCACGAAATGTAAGCAGTTGCTCATCCACAGTAACATTTTCAGCAGGACACTTAGAGTTGCTTCCCAGGTATCAAAAATGTGTCTGATTGGAGCAAGCTTATCCACGCCTCGTTGTTCACGTCTGTTGGTTGCATCATCAAATCTGAGAGCACAAGAAATTTGCTGAAAACGGTTACGGGCCATATTTTTGCCGAAAACAGAACCACCATCTTCAAGGTTCCACAACTGAACTATGGATTCATTTCGTGACTTGTACACACCTGAGAGGATCAGAAGTCCAAGAAAACGTTGAAATTCTCCGTCTGTCAAATCTTTCCAGGTGTCGTCATAAATGTGTCTTCCTTGTTTGCTCATCCACATCATGATTTCATTCAATAAGTTCTTCCTCATGAACAAGTGGAATGCTGCGAGAGGGCCATCAACATTTTGTACAGCATACCTTGTAGGACCTTGTTGTATGGGCATGACATTAGCTCTGGCATATCTTCCAGCAGCTTGCTTTATAGATTTCCTGTTCCATGATGTGGCATCCTTAGATACATAGGCTTCAATGGCAACATTTGTGCTTATAGTTGATGACCTCTTAGCTCCTCTACGACCACAACTAAGATTCCTCACAGATGATACTGACACCGAGGACTCCTGCTTTCTTCCCCGTCCAGCACAGCCTCGACCTTTGCCTCGACCTGTAACTTGACTCTTTGCTGTAGGCGATGTTACCGGCTCAACATCAGTCTCACATTCACTTGGTGACCAACTGCTGTTGCCATCTGAATCATGTTTATGTTTATGTTTATGTTTATTTTAAATTTGATATACCACTCAGGCCGAAGCATTAGAGCGGTTTACAATAATATATCATTTGCGGAAATACGAAAGGAACGCCATTTGTAAGATAGGACAGAGTAGAGGACAGAAACAGTCAAAAGAATAGGTAGAGAAAAGAAGAGGAACAGCAGGTTACCATAATATGAGCGTATGACAATCCAGTCCACAATTTCAATGCTCACTTCAGGATGAACGCCACGGACCAACGCCTAAGGGCCATGCCAAAGGGCCCTCTGGCGAGGCCCTCAGGCGCGGACCCGCAAGGCGCAGGCGCGCCCCCGAAGCTGCGATTTCATCCGTTGATGCTGGCTTCTCATAGGCAGGCAATGGGAGGGAGGAGGGGCTCCTGCTCACAGCTCCGGTCTCTTCGCTGATCTCCTGAGCGCCCCCGAAGCTGCGATTTCAGCCGTTTTCTGCTGGCTTCTCATAGGCAGGCAATGGGAGGGAGGAGGGGCTCCTGCTCACAGCTCCGGTCTCTTCGCTGATCTCCTGAGCGCCCCCGAAGCTGCGATTTCAGCCGTTGATGCTGGCTTCTCATAGGCAGGCAATGGGAGGGAGGCTGATATGCTTCTTCGCTTGCTGAATATGCTGCATCATCAGACGACTCAGAGCCGTCACTGTCAGCATCTCGTTGCAATATGTCTCTTACTTGGGCAGCTGAATACTTTCGTTTTGACATCATAAACAATAACCTAAAATAAATAAACAAAGATAAAGTTGAATAAAACGCAAAGCAGTTTTACTATAGGTGTACAATAATCATGATGAACGAGCTGAAAGCCTTTAGATTTCATCGGAAATAATGAGAGAACGTATGATATCAATTACAGAAAATGTGAAATTTTCATAAAATAAGAGTACAAAAAATAAATGATACATAATGCTAAATACCTTTGTCAGATCAAAAAATTCACAAAACTGCAAATTGTATCACGATCCAAACCGGACATAAGCAACTGGGGTAAAAAATTACCCCACTGGTACTCTGTGCTGCAATTCATCACTAGAGTCACCTAGCGGCTGAAAATTATTCCTCTCATGGTGGAATATAAAGAGAATATTGACATGTGAAAAGTCATAAAAAGATTGCATTCTTGAACAACTAGTTTCCGAGATATGCGTTGTGAAACTTGCAATGGGGTCACTTATGACCTCATCGGTACTCCCAGGGTTAACCTATTTGGATCAATAGTCAATAAAGAAATGACAAACAGTCAAGAAATCCGACAATGCATTACCCTTAGCAGAATGGCTATGAATGACCTAGACAAGATTCTCAAGAGCAGAGATGTCTTTCTCCATACAAAGATTTGACTTGTTCAAGCCATGGTATTTTCAATAACATCATATGGATGCGAAAGTTGGATAGTGAAAAAGATAGACAGGAAAAAACTTGATGCCTTTGAATTATGGTGCTGGCTAGGAATACTGTGTATACCATGAACTTCCCAGTCAGTACTAGAGAAGATCAAACCTAAGCTTTCTTTAGAAGCTCAGATGACAAGACTTCGACTTGCATACTTTGGACACATCATGCGAAGAGAAAGATCACTAGAGAAAGACATCATATTTGGCAAGTTTGAAGGTCAACGCAAAAGAGGAAGACCAGCAATGAGATGGATCAGTACAATAACAGCACCTATGGATGCCACTCTATGAACAATGAGCTGCCTGACTAAAGACATTTTACAGCACACAAAAGGCACCCCCCATACTAAATGCAATATGCTCACCATGCCCACCCCTAACCTTCCCATTTAGGACCTGAACATGTGATTCATATGCGCACTCATATTTGTAAGTGGTACTGGGGAAGTGCTTCAGGGAACAGTTTGTTTTTTGTGGATTATACGCAAATCTGCAACAGAGTAAATAGACTGAAAGGTGTGGAAAAAGAGGCAGGATCTAGCAAAGCTTGTAGAATGGCCTAGAGTTTGGTTGCTAAGATTTAATGCTAAAAAATGCAGGGTCATACACTTGGACTGAAAAACCCCAAGGGACCAGTACAGTACAGCTAGTGAAGCTTTGTGCACAAAGAAGCGGGATCTGGGGATGATCGTATCTGCTGATCTTAAGGTGGTGAAACAGGTAGATAAGGTGATGTGAAAAGCCAGAAGGATGCATTAGGAAAAGAATAATCAACAGGAAGAAGGAAGTGATAGTGCCTATGTATAAATATCTGATATGTAGATGGGGTTATGAGAGATACGTACCATGACAGCATTTCAGGGATTTGAGAATTGCATGTATCTGTATAGGAAAAGTGTGCAGGAAAGTCATGAGAGGATGAGGAATTATGTTGTGTATATAACAGATTTATTTTAATGTTTTGACATAGGTTAGCATTAGATTCCAGGAGAGTGTGTGTGTGTGTGGTCGGGGGTTCAAATCCCTCTAGAGGACAGCAACCTTGGGCCGGAAGGACTGGGGTTTCTAGTCCCACAGGTGCTCCTTGTGGTCTTGGGCAAGCCACTTAACCCTCCATAGCCCATGTTCCCTGTAAAATAGTTATCTCCAAGTTATAATGCCCTGTTCAATGTAATTTCAGTTTGTTCAATGTAAACCGCACTGATGCAGAATAGCACGGTATATAAGAATATAAATAATAAATAAATTCTGTGTTTAATCTCATATACTGTAGCCAGGACAAAACATATTACAGATAAATATTTTTGTTATCATAGAATTGTATGATTGATTTAAAATTAATTCATTAATTAACCCTATGAAATGGTGTACATACTGACAGATGTTTTGGCCTCTTGGCCTTAAGTTCACAATTTCAATGCCTCTGGAAGTGTTGCTAACTTTCTGGGAATAAGAAAGCTTCATTTGCAAGTGGCTGGTAAATACCGCGCCAAGGAGGGTGAGTATATCATGCTGACTGTCTTTCACCTGCTAAACACTCATTTTCAGTGGCATTTGAATAGGAATGCAAATTTTAGAATGGTCATTTTAACATCTTTTCAGACTATGTTCACATGCATGTTAAGGCTTTATTTCATCATATGCTATTTTCAGAATCTGTAAGGTATGTAACATCATTCACAAGGTTCTTCACACTAATGTTCTCTTTATCTTCCAAATCTTTGGCACTTACACAGTTGAACACGTCCAACCCACTCTGGTTGTATTAATCATTTGATACTTCTATCTTATAACTAGTGATACCTGCTTTTTGCTGTTATGGTTCTTTGCTTTGGAATTCCTTTCGCCACTACCTCAAAGGTGAATTAAATCATACTCATTTTAAGACCTCTCTGAAATCCTAATTTTTTGCCTTGGCATTTCATGAAACCCTAGATGTACTTTTGGGATAACACCATAGTTAGTACATTTCCTGCCTTGATCTCTTCTTTTTCTTCTCGCAAGTTTTTAATATTCTTTTTAAAATCTTTTTATAATTTTAATGATTGTAATTTTCTTTCTTTTAACTTTTCTATATATGGTAAACTGCCTTGATGTATCCTTTTAGGGATAAAAGTGGTATATCAAATTTACAAATAAACTAAACTAAACTTAGGGGCATGTTTATTAAGCCGTGTTAGCTGTTACCATGGCAATAGCTTTTCCGTTGTTAACGTGGGCCAAATGCAGATAGCGCAGGGATTTCCTGACCATCTGCAGACTGCACTTTAGTCACTTCAGTGGAAGTGGTATGGGCGGAGAGTGGGTATGACTGTAACTTGCGATTACCGTGAGGGTCGATAGCGTGTGGGAACCACACATTTACAGACCTTGCAGGTGCAGTTAATTCCACCTTAATGGGTGTATGGCTTATCTTCTGCCAGTGCTGCTATGCTCATGTAACCCCTGTTAAGTCACTTTACTGGCTCCCTATCCATTTCCAGATTGAGTTTAAACTTCTCTTACTGACCTACAAGTTCATTCATTCTGTGGCTTCTCACCACTTTTCCTCTTTTATCCCACTCTACTTCTCACCACTTTCCTCTTCTATCCCACTCTTTTATCCCTCCTCAGGATTCCGCTCCTCTGGCAGATCCCTTTTATCTGTGCCCTTGTTTGCCACTGCCAACTCCAGATTTTGTTCGTTCCACCTTGCTCCTCCATATACCTGGAACAAAATACCTGAGTCAGTACATCGGGCTCTCCTCTAGCCCTCTTCACATTGAGGCTAAAAACCCAACACGTCAAGGCTTCTTTTGGATCCTGAAGCACCTCCCTCTCCTGTTCGCCACTTGTGGGTATCTTAGTCCCCGGTATTTTGATGTTCTTTCTCTTGATTAGATTGTAAGTTCTAATGTGCAGGGACTGTGTCTCAGATCTATATGTACAGCACCGGGTACGCCTTGCAGCGCTTTACAAACGATAAGCAGTAGTAGTTGTAGTAGTTGGTAGCCTTAGCGGCACCTGTGATACTGCCACACCACATTCTCTGCTTGTTCACCGCATCATCTGCCAGGGAAATGCTGTGCACGCCTCTGACAAAATAACACATGACTGCTGCAGCTGACGTGGCTCTATTCGCACTAATGCTGCATTAGCTGCAAAAGACTAACACAGCTTAGTAAACTTACCCCTTAATGTGCCGGTTAATGATAACACATAAGCCCCGTAATCTTGTAGGCTGCTTCCTAATCGGGTACATGCCATCTGCAGCACAGACTGTGAAATCTGACATAAAACTGTAATTTTAAAGTGAGCACCTATTTTGAGGTGCCAACAGTGCACCTAAATGTCAAACCTTTAGTCATTTACTCAGTGAGTGGCCACTTAGGCATGTAAATGACCTCATAAAATATCGATTAGCATGCCTTATACACTACTGGCATGGGCAGAGTTTGGGAGGAGAATGCATGTACAGGCATTGATTATACGTAGATTATTATAATTTACATGTGAATTGGCAAAAAGTAGGCAGGATCATTTATACCAGCTCTAGGACTGGTGCAAGTCATTGCACCTTAACCTAGGGCACGTTCTCTGCTCTGCATGCTAGTATTTTATAAAGTCAAGTATGCATGCACTTGACTTTATAAAATAGGCATAACAGGCATGTGAAAACACATATCAACTAGGCATGGCTTTATAAAATTTCCCTCAAAGAGGTTACTTTTATAACAAGGTGCCTCGGTCAAGGCAACCAAAATGCACCTATTGTAGTATAAGACTATCTCATAAAGACAATTATTCACCTGCTTGTCTTTATGACATACAAGTGTAAGTGGCAGGGACTGTGCCTTAAATTCAGGTGTGGATATTTATACCTGTTTTATAGCATATGTAAATGAATGCGTGTAAAGTATGCAAGTAGCCTGTAAATCGAGGTACATGCTTGTGAGCGCCATCCATGCACTGCCCATATCACACCCCCAGCTACTCCTACTCGCAAAGTATACCTTCATGCCAACACATGCTCTTTTACCCCCGTCTGCAACGTTCAGTTTGTTCAATGTAAACCGCACTGATGCAGAATAGCGCGGTATATAAGAGAATATAAATAAATAAATAAATAAATAACATCCGTACCTTAACCCTTCACAGGCCAAGCCCAAAACTCTCGGGATCCAAAATTCTGACTAAATATTCCTATCAAATGGTATATAATACATGACCATAGCAGAAGGAAAATCGCTATTAGAACATATTGAATAAGACGGGTACAATTTTCCTGAAATATGCAAAAATTAACCCGGCTGCAGAATGTGGATTAAAAATTTAAAGTAGGCCTTCAAAGGGTTAATAACTTTATAAAATCGCCTCCAAAATTTAAATATCTATTATAATAAATGAATACAAGCATTAGGAGATCTATTAGTTACATCATATCAAAACAAATGGCAGCTTGAGAACACACCAGACACATCTCCCCTGCCAGCAACAAGTCATGCATTAAATAGCCAAATAGCAGACTGTCAATTTTAATGGTGAGCATTCATAACATTCCACAAACATTTATTATTAACAGCACAATAATTATTAATAACTACAATTACTACCAAATACAATTAAAAATAAAATTACTTTAGTTTCTAAGATTATCAGACCAAGACTTTCAAAAATATTGAACTTTTTGCCCAGAATATAAAAGAGCAAAGTTGAAACATGCTCAGACAGAAGTTCAGAGCATCTGCAGCAATGTTCTTACCTGGTTCTCCTCTTCCTCCTGGGTCCTATCAGGCAACTTAAAAGCACCCCAAGTAATTTAGTTTAATTTATTTACAATTTGTATACATGTGGAGGCCATTTCCATGCGGGGCATGTCCAGGCCGTCTGAATATCCAAAATCTGGACGGCCTAGATATGCATCTGATTCTGCTCTCATGGGAGCTAGACAGCCCTAGTGGAGCAGAATCGGGACCTAGGGCCTGGATGTCCCTGATGTGCCCCAATTCCATGCTGCTATAGGTGCATCAGCTTCCCCAGCTAGCCCAGCTTGGACTACTGCATGGAACCGTGGTGTCATGGCATCCCATTGCCATGGCACTGGGATGCCATGCAGGAGCCCCGATTGCCTGCACACAATTAAAGTTATGATTCCCCACCACCCAATCCCTGATCGAGCCTGCCAAGGCTGGGATCGGGCTGTGGGGAACCCCCTGCCCACCTCACCGCTTCAGGGGGGTCCTGTGGGGTCAGCCAACAATGACGGGGTGGACTTATTCCACCTCCGAGGTGGAATAAGTCCCCCGTCTAAATCCCCAAGCCCGGACATACAAGGCCGTCATTGGAATAGACCCTGTATGTCCAGGGTCAGGGTCCCACCTCTGCTCCGCCCTGTCTCCTCCTCCTCCAGCCCTCCTCCTCCTGCCCCCAACCAGAGCTCCCTGCACATCTCCGCTGTACATGCAGGGAGCTCATGTGCTGGAATTGGCCATGGGTGTTTAACTGGGCATATACGTCCAACCCGAATGTATATCCCTGCTAAATGCTGCATAGAATGACCCCCAAAGGGAGCTATTTTAAAAGCTCTGTTTGCGATATGGCCCTCTGCAAACAGGCATGCAGACATCCAAATCACAGAGATGTCCCTGGAGCCAGTTTAGAAGCCAAGTCTGTGAATGTCCCCAGCATGAAGATGTCCAAGTTTGAATGGGTGGTAGTTCCTAATGTGGAACCTTGCATTGTGTAACCGTAGTTTGGGTTGTTCTTTCCAAGGTGCATAAAATGGATAGAGACTTGATCATTGATATTGCAAAGATAGCTATGAAGGGAGATGTGATCTTATTGGATGACTTTAGTCTACCAGATGTGGATCAGAGTATTCCTTCTGCAAATCTGGAAAAAGTAAAAAGATTGTGGATGCCTTCCAAGGAGCATTACTCAGACAACTGGTGATGGAACCAACATGGGAAATTTTGATGCTGGATTTAGTACTCATCAAAGGAGATAGCATGTTGAATGTCCAGGTGGGTGCCCATTTCAGTAGCAGTGATCATCACACAATGTAGTTTAAGATAAAAGCCAAGGTAGAGTCCAATCACAGCAAACTCAAAGTCCTAGAATTCAAAAATGCTGACTTCAGTAAAATGGGAAAGAACCTGAAGAAGTTGGCAGGGTGGAAGGAGATAGGGAAAGTGGAATTGCAGTGGGCTAAATTAAAAGGGGCAATAAAAGGGGTATTGGATATATATGCAAGGAAAGTAAATAAAAACAAGAGGAAAGGGAAACCTATATAGTTCACCAAAGAAGTAGCTGCACAAATAAAGGCAAAAACCACAGATTTCACAAAATTCAGAAGATCACAAAAAGAGGAACACAGAAAAGAATACAGGATAAAGCTAGAAGAGACAAAAAGAGAAATAAGGATAGCAAAAGCAAAGGCAGAAGAAAAAAAGGCTAAAGATGCGAAATGTGGAGACCATTTTTTACAGGTATATTCAGGAGAAGAGGAAGATCAGAGGTGGAATTGCAAGACTCAAAAGTGCTGAGGATGGATTTGTTGAAAGTGACATTGAGAAAGTGAAAATATCAAACAAATGCTTCTGTTCTGTATTCACGAAAGAAAATCCTGTAGAAGGGCCACATGTGATTGACAAATATACAAATGGGAATGGAGTAGATATTACACCACAAAAGATGACAGCTTGCAAAAGTGGATAAGGTCATGGGACAGGATGGGATACATCCCAGGGTACTGAAAGAGCTCAGAGAGGTTCTGGCAGGGCCTTTAAAGGATGGTTTTAATAGATCCTTGGAGACAGAGGAGGTTCCACAGGACTGGAGAAGGGCCGATGTGGTACCTCTTCACAAAAGTGGCAATAGGGAAGAGGTGACAAACTATAGGCTGGTAAGCCTTACCTCTGTGGTGGGAAAAATAATGGAGGCACTATTGAAAGAAAGAATAGTGGACTTTCTGGAAACCAGGGGAGATTGCTCGATCAGAAGCAGCATGTTTTTACCAGGGGAAGACCATGCCAAGCAAATTTGATTAAGTTTTGACTGGGTGACCAAAGAACCAGATCAAGGACATATGATGGATGTGATATACCTGGATTTTAGCAAAGCCTTTGATACTGTTCCTCATAGGAGGCTTATTAATAAACTGAGCAGTCTGGGGATGGGTCTCAAGGTGGTGAACTGAATCAGAAATTGGTTAACGGACAGACAGGTAGTGGTAAGCGGAACTCACTCAGAAGAAAGGAAAGTGCGTAATGGCATGCTTCAGGGATTGTCCTGGGACTGATACCTTTCAATGCATTTGTGAATGATATTGCGGAAGGACTGAATGGAAAAGTCTGCCTTTTTGCAGATGACACAAAAATTTGCAAGAGAGTGGACACTTCTGTGGAAGTGGACAACATGAGGAAAGATCTAAAAACACTGGAAGAATGATCTAATGCTTGGCGGTTATGATTTAATGTGAAGAAGTGCAGAGTCATGCGCTTTGGATTCAGAAATCTAAAGGAACTGTATGCGATAGGGGAGAGAGGTTGGTGTGCACAGACCAGGAGAGGGAGTGCAAGTGTCTGAGGATCTCAAGGCGGCGAAACAATGCGACAAGGCGGTAGCCAAAGCCAGAAGGATGCTGGGCTGTATACAAAGAGGAATAACCAGCAGAAAGGCGGAGGTATTAATGCCTCTGTACAAGTTGTTGGTGAGGCCTCCCTTAGAGTATTATGTTCAGTTTTGGAGATCATATCTCACAAAGGATATAAAAGACTTGAAACAGTTCAGAAGAAGGCGACCAGAATGATTTGGCGCCTGCGCCAGAAGATGTATGAGAAGAGACTTGATGACCTAAATATGTATACACTAGAGGAGAGGAGGGACAGGGGAGATATGATGCAGACTTTTAAATGCAAAAGGTATCAATGAACAAACAAACCTTTTTCAAAGAAAGGTGAAGATGTAAAGCCAGATGGCATACGATGAAGCTGCAAGGCAGTAAACCTAAAGCAACATCAAGAAATGCTTTTTAATTGAAAGGGTGGTGGATGCTTGGCATGCCCTCCCAATGGAGGTGATGGGGGCAAATATAGTGAAGGAATTCAAAATGGCATGGGACAGACCCTACGGAACCTTTTACAGCAAGAGGATGAAATCAAAGCAAACTTATCTTTTGTACTTCAATAAATTGAGGGGGGTGGGGGGCTGACCTGAACAGAGCAGCAGGTACAACGCTAAACACAGGTACAGAGGGGCATGAGGGGAGCTGCAGTTACAACCATGCTAGACACCTTACTGGGCAGTCTAGATGTCCCATACTGGTCTTTATCTGCTGTCATATTTGAGTGTTACTATGTCTCAAAGGCTCCGCATTCACTTCAGATTTGGTTGCTGATAACTTCGGGAAGTGGCAGCTGCAATGGCATGGTGATGTCTGGGAGAAGAGGGGAAGGCCAGGTGGCATTATATAAACAAGAAAAAAATTATGCTGGAGGGAGGCTGCCACTACTGGAGACTTTTGGGATGTACTTCTTGCCACCCCCTGAATTTGCTGCCTGTGGCGGCTGCCTTATTCTACCTAATGACAGAGCCGCCTCTGATTATGATTCCTCTTGCAAAGTATAGTCCTCCTTTGACTTTCCTACAGTATTAGATTCAAAGCAGAATTAATCCCATGATGTTTAAAGTTATTCATTTGGCAGTTTGAACTGTTTGAAAACAATTTTCAAATTAAATCAGTAACAAATTTAAATGAGAACTCTACTACTGTGCTCAAAACAGTAATATGTAAATTAGCATTTTGATTATAGGAGGAAAACAAAAAATGTGAAAGTATTAAGTTTATAATCACAAACTATCCTTTTAATATTTACATTAAGCTGAAGTAAAGAACAGTCAACATGTTCTAACATTGCACAAAAATGCTTAAATCTAGTTAACTATGCTATTCTATATTAATCAACGGACATACAACAGAGCTTTTGAACTGTACACACCCTCCCTCTGGAACTCCCTGCCAAGCAAATCTGAAACAATGGAGACCTCTCCACATTCCGGAAACAACTAAAAACCATCCTGTTTCATGAATATCTTGGACCAGAAACAGACATCTCTCACTGACAACTCTTCTAGTCCTTCTGACCTATCCCCAAGACTACCTACTAAGAAACTTATGTCAACTGTCTAAGTCATTACTTTCTGTTCAGATCACCAATGTTGGCCCCCATGGTGACGGCCCCCCCCTTCTCTGTCGAATTGATTACTGCCCCCCCCCCCTTTTTTGTTAAACTGCTGTGACCCGATGAAAAAGCGGGATATAAATACAGCTAAATAAAAATAAAATAAAATAAATGTATTCATAGTATTTTATATTTTGCTTAATATCTCTCACTGTAGAATTTGTGACTGCCTTTTAAGGATACACTTGCTAAAAAGATCATTATTGATTTGTTTGGCCTTTTCCCAGATTTTCAGGTGTGTTTTCAGTTCCTTGCACACATTCATTTTAATAACTTTTTATAATATTCATTTACTTGCAAATCAACTGTAGGCATGTTAATTCATAAGTGAACCTGCATTAAATAGATTTGACACGCACCAAGAGTGTTTAAGGAGTGTTAATGAACTTAAAAGCATTCTGACAAATGTGCGTCCCTATTTTCTCTCCCTCAGTTTTCGGGATGAATTACATGCAGGTCACTTTCTAAGCCTCACCTTGATTGTGCCTGCTGAAGGGATTGCTTTCTCAGCAGACAGGCAGAATATAAAGCTATAACCTGTGAGCCTCAAAGGATCCAGTTTTAAGAGCTGGATCAGAACTGGAATTCAGAGGTAAGGCATTATAGGCTTTTACTTTTTATGAGTTAGATAAATAAAGCTCAGATCTGACCTGAATCTTACCATGTCAGAGCAGAAGTGGTTGAATTGATCTGAACTAAAACCTCTACTTCAATGAGGGCTTAGATCTAATCTGGACTTGTTTGCGTCTGATAATGATACATTTCTGTGTCTATTATTTAAATTTAACCCCTTAGAAATTAAGTACAATAGAAATTTCTAATGAATCTCCTTTGCATCAGTGATAAATGCACTTGCTCGGTAATGAATGTAGCCGTCAGGCAGACAGTTAACTGAGGGCATTATGTTTATGTTTATTGGAACATTTGATATACTGCCTGTGCCAAGGCATCTAGGTGGTTTACAAAAGTAAAAATGTTACATGCAGTGTCGGAAGGAAGAAAGAAACACCAATATTAAGACAGGAAAGGAAAGATGAGAGAGAGAAAGACAACAAACACAGGGGGGCTTGTAGGGCCTTGGAAATTGCAAGTACGAGGAGAGGGGGAGGTTAAATGCAAGAGAAAAAAGGTGAGTTTTCAGTAGGGTCTTAAAACAGGGGAAGGAGAGCTCCAGATGGAGGTGGGGTGGGAGAGGGTTCCAAAGGAGAGGAACGAGGAAAAAGAAGGCAGAGGAGTGAGTGGATTCAAGATCATGCGTGGCAGATGGGAGGAATAGGCGATTAGCATGAATCTGTCTGAGGGAACGCTGAGAGGTGTGCAGATGGATTAGGTCTGAGAAATAACGTGGGGTGCTAGTGTGGATGGAGTGGTGAACCAGTGTAGGGATCTTATATTGAATATGGTAGGATATTGGTAGCCAGTGAAGATGAATAAGCAGCAGGGTGATATGAGCAAAACAGGAGGAGTGGGTGAGAATATGTGCTGCGGTGTTCTGGAATAATTGGAGACAACAAAGTTGATATTGGGGAAGTCCAGCTAGAGTATTACAGTAATTGATACCAGGGAGAGGAGGAGGGTAGTCAGTGATTGGGGTGAAAGAAGGGGACAAATGGAGCAGATCTGATGGAGGAGTAGCTGAATATATGGCCAGCTTCATCTGGGAGGAGCACAACCACATTGTAGAAGGATAGGCATCTCACCACAGGTGAGGGTGGGTGCCCAATGTCGTCAAAAGGAAGGATGGTATTCTCCGACAGAGGTGTTGACTGCTTCTGTTGCTGGCGATCTTGTTGGAGTTGTTTCTGCTGATATGGCTGGCGGTACAGCTGGTGTATAGAGCATTGCAGTTGCCAATTGTTGTTGTTGTTGTTGTTAAGTGCCTTCGAGTCGGTGTTGACTCATGGTGACCCTCTCGATAGTTGTCCTAAATTGTGTTTGGTCTTCAGTCAGGCGGCTCATTGTTGCCAGACTGGTACCCGCAGCTGCTGTTATTGTATCGATCCATCAAATTGTTGGCCTTCCTCTTTTGTGTTGATCTTCTATTTTGCCAATCATGATGTCTTTCTCTAATGATCTCTCTCTTCGCATGATATGTCCAAAGTATGAAAGTCAAAGTCTTGTCATCTGAGATTCTAAAAAAGCTTAGGTTTGATCTCTTTTAGTACTGACTGAAGAAGAAACTTGCAAGAACTGTAATGAAATACAATGCTGTCAGTGAACGCTTAATCTCTGTTCGTCTACGAGGAATGCCTATCAACACAACTATAATTAAAGTATATGCCCCAACAACAGCTGCAGAAGAGAATGAAATTAAAGAGTTCTATGAACAAGTTCAAGCTGAAATTGACAGAAACATGCCAACTGTGGTATGGGTTGTAATGTCACTTCATGGAGTAAAATTTGGGCTGGTATGAATTCTGGGATTTGCGATAGTTGGCGTTGTACTCGAGACCATTTGAGGACAACATCTGTTGTGTAGTGTAGTGGTCCTTCATATCATTGACAGGTTCCTTGATGTTTTCCCCAAAGAGGTCTTCCCCCGAGCAGGGAGCATAGGTGAGAAATCCACAGTATTGCCTTTTAACCTTTAAAAGGGAGACTATGATAAAATGAGGAAAATAGTTAAGAAAAAACTAAAAGGAGCAGCTGCAAAGTTGAAAGATTTACATCCAGCATGGGCGTTGTTTAAAAATACTATCTTGGAAGCCCAGACCAGCTGTATTCCACACTTTAAGAAAGTTAGAAAGAATTCCAAAAAACTGCCAGTATGGTTTAAAGGTGAAGTAAGAAAGGTTGTTGTAGCCAAAAAAAACATCTTTCAGGAAATGGAAAAAGGAGCCAAACTGGAAACAAGGTAAGCACTAGCAACTTAGATGCAAGGCATTGATAAGGTAGGCAAAGAGAGAATTTGAGAAGAAGCTTGCTGTGGAAGCAAAAATGGATAATAAAGACTTTTTCAAGTACATTCATAAGAAAAAACCTGTGAGAGACTCAGTTGGACCATTAGATGATTGAGGGGTAAAAGGGGCACTATTAGGGGACAAGGTCATAGCAGAGGGGCACTAAGAGGGGACAAGGCCATAGCAGAGAGACTGCTTAAGTCTTTACAGAAGAAGATGTAGGGAAGTTATCCATGACTGAAATGGTATTTAAAGGTGATGCATCATTAAAATCATACGTAGTACTTGAAGATTGGTGAATAGCCAATGTAACACCAATTTTTAAAAAGGATTCCAGGGGTGATCCGGAAAACTATAGGCCATTATAAAGAACAAAATTATTGAACATGTAGATAATCATGGTTTAATAGGACAAAGCTAACATGGTTTTGTCTTACTAATCTGTAATATTTTTTTGAAGGAGTGAATAAACAGGTAGACAAAGGTGAGCCATCAATATAGTGTATCTGGATTTTCAGAAAGCCTTTGACAAGGTTCCTCATGAGAAACTCTTGGAAAAGTTAAAAAGTCATGGGATAGGAGGCAGGAACTGGTTAAAAGATAGAAAGCAGAGGGAAGGGTTGAATGACCAATTTTCCCAATGGAGAAAGATGAATAGTGGAGTACTCCATAAATTTGTGGTGGATCTGCTGCTTTTTAACATATTCATAAATGACCTGGAAATGGGAATAACAAGTGAGGTAGTCAAATTTGCAGATGACACAAAATTATTCAAAGTTGTTAAAACCCAAGAGGATTGTGAAAAATTGCAAGAGGACCTTGAAAAATTGGAAGACTGGACGTTCAAGTGGCAGATGAGATTTAATGTGTACAAGTGCAAAGTTATATACCTAGGAAAGAACAATCCAAACTATGGTTACACGATGCAAGAACAAATTTCATTGGCTTAGTTTTAGGAACCACCACTCAGGAAAAAGATTTAGGCGTCATCGTGGATAACACGTTGAAACCCTCCACCCAGTGTGCAGCAGCAGCCAAGAAGACACATAAAATTCTAGGAATCATAAAGAAAGGAAAGGAGAATAAAACCACGGATATTATAATGCCTCTGTTATCATTCCATGGTGCGACCGCACCTTGAGTATTGTGTGCGATTCTGGACATCGTGTCTTAATAAGGATATAGCGGAATTAAAAAAGATACAGAGAAGAGCCACCAAAATGGTAAAGGGGATGGAAGGATACCCCTATGATGAGAGGGCAGTGCGTCCTAGTACAGGACATGTTGGAATTGGTGGGATGTGATTTTATTGCTCAGCATTGCTACTTGGTATGCCTTCTTTGCAAACACATCGAGGACCTTATGGTCCTTTCCTGGTGGTGCATTGGAGTGGGAGTGGAAACATTTCACCTGCTTCAGCGCAAACTCAACCATAATGGATTGGCGGGATAGCTGAGTCTTCTCAAATCCTGGGGTGGGTTGCCCCTGATACTTGGTGTCAATTCTTCTGGAGGTAGCAGGATAAGATAATGAGGTCTGCCAAATCTTTATGAGGTTATCAAGTAGGAGCTTGTGGACCGGAATAGCGGCCAAGGACCAGGGGGCATCTAAATACTTCAGTAGACCCAGAACATCTTTCCTGGGGTCTGGCATGTCCATGAGGGATAGAGTGAGGTGTGTGGAGAGTTTCTGGAGAAACTTAGGGTAGGTGAGGTCCTCAGGAGGGGAGGAAGGTAATGGCGGTTGTGGTGAGGACTTTGATGAGGTGCTCCTAGAGTCAAAAGGACGGTTCTAGCACCCTGCAGAGCCTAGTGCAACTGCCTCTTCACTTTTGCTGTCCATTGAGAGGGGCCTGGGTAAGAATCCAGGGGGTGATATCATTCTCAGCAGTGATGATGTGCCTGTGAGTAGTGGTGTAAATGTGGAGGCAAAGGGCTGCATCCCCTGGGCCCATACCTCCTGGGCAGGTTGGGATGCAATTGAGCACTGAGTCAGAAAGTGGGCCAGGAGGTCCAGCATAATGGAAGGCAGTGCTGGTGTCTGGGTTGGGGACAGTGCATACACAGTGGCATAACTTGGGGTCCAATGTATAGTGCTGCAGTGACATCTCTCAGGTGCACTGCGACAATGGTGACACTTTTGAGGCAGGATGCTAGAACTGGAGGAAGGGCTCCTCTTCCTGTATCCCCTGAGTCTGCAGCTGCTTGCTCTGTGACCACTATCAGTGCTGCAGCTGCTGCTGCTGCTGAGTCTTCTCCTTCTATGACTTCTGTGCTGTCTGTGGGAGGGGGGGTTAGGGGGATTCTCTGGTTCCATGGAACAGAAGACCACACCATGCTGGGCTTTCCCCATTGGCGCGGTGAAGGCTGTCACTGCTATGGCACCATCCAATCATGCTGGAGGTGGGTAGAGCCAGTGAGAGAGAGGCTGGCTCGGTGCCAAAGGGGGCCATTCCAGGGCCTGGGAGCAGCATCAGTTGCACGGCTGCGGGATCTTGATCTGTGCATCATTTGGTGCTGTAGAAAGTTGCCACAGCAGCTGTGGGTGCTATTGCTGGGTCTGCAGCTGCGGGAGCCTGACTGGAGTTCTGTTCGATGCTGAGGAGAGTTGTCGCAGCTGTGGGGACCTGATCCAGGGGCTGCTCTGCATCAGAAAAAGTTGCTGCAGCAGCCATGGGTGTCAGCACCAAGGCTGACAAGGGATGGAGGCCTTCATGGGCACATCCCAGGCTATGGAGGACCGTGCAGAGGGCAATCTTCAGGTGGCCATGTTGTTTTTGGCAGCCATGGGGTCCTTCTTCTTTGATCAGAGATATTGGTCCTGGCACACAGCAGAGCAATCTGTGGGAGCACAATGCCCCAAGGAGGTAAGAAAGTCTTTAACAGTGTGATTGCAGGACCGGCGAGCTCTGAGAGATATGCGGTCACAGTGAGAAAATAAGAACATAAGATATGCCATACTGGGTCAGACCAAGGTCCATCAAGCCCTGTATCCTATTTCTAACAGTGGCCAATCTAGGTCACAATTACCTAGCAGTTTCCCCAGAAGACACAGGTTCCACAATGCTTGTATTGGGTCAAGCACTGGATATTCTGGGTCCCCTTTAATAATGGTTTATGGACCTTTCCTCCAGGAACTTGTCCAAACCTTTTTTTAAACCTGGCTACACTAACAGCTTTTAGTGGGGGCAGACTTTCACATGGTAGGACTCCCCCAAGCAATGGACGCACTGATCGTGTGCATCTGTGGAGTTTATTTTCTTGCCGGACTTCCGGTATTTCTTAAAGCTGGGTTTGTGGGTTTGTGCGTGTTTCTCTTCTCTCTTTTTCCACGGCATGGAGTTGTCATTAGGGAGAGCTTGGTGTTCTGTTCTTCTGACTGGGTGGAAGAAGCAAAACTGACCCAGGTAGGGGTGGGCCAGTAGGTAGGGACACTTTGGCACACCCTGGAGATCACTTCCGTTCTGATGGCACCATTGGATGATGTCACCAGGTGTGGCTATCTCATCCTGCTTGTCCATGGAGAAATAAAGCTCCCAGTATGTTGAAGGGAATGCAGGCAAAGACATCTAGGAGTCCTCTAGAATGGCAGTGGTAAGGTAAAAGAGCTCAATCTCCACAGCACTGTGATGTACCTGCTGTTACTAGTCTTAGTGAGAAGGCTAAACCCTGAAAAACTCAGATTTGCTAATAAGTAAAATGTTGTCTTGTTGATAGAGGGTCATAGGTTGGCAGTACAAGACCAATAACTGTATGGTTAGACTACAATGGGTATTGGATTTTCCCCATTCATCTGTTTGCAAAGACCCTCACTGTGTTTTGAGAGTCATCATTCTTTTTAAAGAGCAAATTTCATTGGCTTTGTTTTATGGGTTATACATGAAGCTATAAACATGTTCAAGACCTTACCCTTACTCCTCCTCATGCTTGTGTGTACTTTATTTCTTGTATATTCCATTGGAGTTCCTTTCTATTTTCTCATTAATTGTGTATTTTACATTATAATCTGCTCTGTTCCTCTGCAAAGGGTGGTATATCAAGTTTTAATAAACATAGCCATAATAGCCCCTGTTAGAATCAGGAGGAGTAACTTTCATTTATATAGTGCTCAACTGTGTAGGAAATGGATAAAAAGGGCAACATATGGAAAGCGGTGTGTATAAATGCCCTTAGCATGGGAAATAAGATCCCAGATGTTGAAGCTTTAATGGGAGAGACTGACTTGGATTTAGTGGCAGTTACAGAGAAAACCATGACTGGGATGTAACTATACCAGGCTATTCAGAAAGGACAGGGTAGGAAGAAGGGGAGGAGGAGTGGCACTATATATAAAAAATAATATTAAAGCTTTGGAACTACAGAGCTTAAAAGGGAGAGAGGAGGCACTGTGGGTTAAAGGGAAAGAGAAATCTATTTGCATTGGTGTGATATACAGAACACCCTCACAGGAGGAAGAGGTGGATGGAGAGTTAATTGAAGACATACACAGCATTGTCAGGAAAGAGGAAGTGCTACTGTTAAGGGATTTCAGTATGCCAGATGTTGATTGGCACATTCCTGCTGCAGTACCATCTAGAAGTAAGGAGAACCTAGATTCTCTACAGGGAGAACCATTCAGGCAACTGGTAACAGAACCCACACATGAAGGGGCCATACTGGATTTGGTGCTTACCAATGATGAACGTGTTTCTGATGTTATAGTGGCAGATCATTTTGCATCCAATGATCACCAGATGGTGTGTATTAGGACTAGGGCTGTTAAAATCCATTCAAAAGTGAGGGTCTTAGACTTTAGAAAAACTAACTTTGCCAAGATGGGCCAATACCTCAGGAAGTCGTTAGCGGGATGGGAACAGCTGGGAGATGTAGAAAAGCAGTGAGCAAAACTGAAAGGGGATATTTTAAGGGCAACCAACCTTTTTGTTAAAATGGTAAAAAAAGGTAAAAGGAAAAGGAGGCCGTTATGGTTTTCGAAAGAAGTAGCTGAAAAGGTGAAGAAAAAGAGGGAGACCTTCATGAAATACAAGAGATTACAGAGAGAGGAAAACAGGCATCAATATTTGGAAAAACTTAAAGAAGCTAACAAAGTAGTCAGGAATCAAAGCTTCAAAAAGAGGAGGAAATAGCCAATGTGATAAAATGGGGTGGGGGGGGGAGATAAGACATTTTTCAGATATGTTAGTAAGAAGAGGAAGGGCAAAAGTGATATTGTCGGACTCAAGGGTGAAGGGGAGGAAAATGTAGAAGCTGATGAGGATAAAGCGGAATTCCTTAACAAATATTTCTGTTCTGTGTTCACAGATGAATAACCAGGAGCAGGACCTCAGAAAATGCCCACAAACAGGAACAGAAGCGAGGGGCATCTTGAACGATATTCAGATGACTGTGTTCATGAAAAACTAGCTAAACTTAAAGTAGACAAAGTGATGGGATTGAATGGGATACACCCTAGAATATTGAGGGTACTTGGGGACGTTCTAGCAGCTCCACTGACTGACCTTTTCAATGCTTCATTGGAGTCGGGAGTGGTGCCAAAGGACAGGAGAGAGGCACATGTGGTCCCTTTACACAAAAGCGGAAGTAAGGATGTGGTCGAAAACTGCAGGCCAGTTAGTTTAACTTCAATGATGAGTAAAGTATTGGAAGCGCTGCTGAAAGAGAAAATAGTGAAGTTTCTGGAGTCCAGCGGATTACAGGATCCGAGGCAACATGGATTCACTAGAGGCAGGTCTTGTCAGACAAATCTGATTGATTTCTTTGACTGGGTGACCAGGGAGTTGGACCGAGAGAGAGCCCTACATGTGGTGTATTTCGATTTCAGTAAAGCCTTTGACACCGTTCCTCACAGGCAACTTATAAATAAACTGAGCACCCTAGGGATGGACCCTGCTTGGGTTGGAAATTGGTTGTGTGAGAGGGGCGGAGCCTGCAGGGTCCAAGATGGCTGCCTAATTTTTAACTTTGCCTTTCTTTCGCGACTAAATCTGTTTTTTCCCTCTTTATGCTGCTGAGTTTCTCTATTTGGGTCGCGGCAAGCTCTTCGGATAATAGCCACTGGCAAACCCACAAAATTGGAATACAACACCAGCACGAATACTGGAGCAAAAAGGGCCAAACCTGATCCGCCCTCTACGCAAAAGTCATCATGTGCCCGTGAGGGCCCGGTGGCTCTGCAAGACCTGCTAGAGGAGATCAGGGCAGTACGAGAGATGGTGGCCACGAACGGCATAACTTTGAATGGAGTGCAAGCAGACATAGGCGAATTGAAAGAGATTAAGGAGCAAGTCGGTGCACTCACGGAGAAAATGAGTGGGCTTGAGGTCAAAGTCAGTGTTCAGGAAGAACGCTTTAAGCAGGTCAATGCTCTATGTTAGAGAGGGCATTGAGTCAGAAAGGATTAAAGTTTTGCAAGAAACAAAATTTGCTGTAGAATCTCTATGGAATGAAATTCCATGTAAAAAGGGGAAGGCGATGGCAGTGGGGGTGTACTATCGTCCGCCTGGCCAGAATGAACAAATGGATGATGAAATGCTCAAAGAAATCAAGGAAGCTAGCAAAAGTTACAGTGCAGTAATAATAATGGGTGATTTCAATTACCCCGGCATCGACTGGGTCAGTGTCACAACAGGACATGCTAGGGAGATAAAGTTCCTAGATGAAATAAATGACTGCTTCTTGGAGCAGCTGGTTCATGAACCGACCAGAGGGGAAGCAATATTAGACCTAGTCCTTAGTGGAACACCAGATGTAGTGCAAGAGATAAGGGTGTTGGGGCCACTTGGCAATAGTGATCATAGCATGATCACCTTTGATTTAATTAGTGGAGGAGGAATAGTAAGGAAATCCACAGTACTACCCTTTAACTTTCGAAAGGGAGACTATGATAAAATGAGGAAAACAGTTAAGAAAAAACTAAAAGGAGCAGTTGCAAAGGTTAAAGACGTACATCAAGCTTGGGTGTTGTTGAAAAATACTATCTTGGAAGCCCAGACCAGCTGTATTCCACGCTTTAAGAAAAGTGGAAGGAAGTCCAAAAAACTGTCAGCATGGTTTAAAGGTGAGGTCAGAGAGGCTGTTGTTGCCAAAAAAGCATCTTTCAGGAAATGGAAAAAAGAGCCAAATGATGAAACCTGGAAACAGCACAAGCACTGGCAAGTCAAATGCAAGGCATTGATAAGGCAGGCAAAGAGAGAATTTGAGAAGAAGCTTGCTGCGGAAGCAAAAACGCGAAATAAAGACCTTTTCAAGTAGCAAAAAACCTGTGAGAGAGTCAGTTGGTCCATTAGATGATAAAGGGGTTAAAGGAGCACTAAGAGGCGACAAGGCGATAGCGGAGAGACTGAATGAATTCTTTGCTTCGGTCTTTACTGAGGAAGATGTAGGGATGTTACCCATGACTGAAGTGGTATTTAAAGGTGTGGAAGAATTGAAGGAAATATCGATACATCGGGAAGATGTCTTACAACTATTAGATAAACTGAAGAGTAGCAAATCACCTGGGCCGGATGGTATACATCCAAGGGTGTTGAAAGAACTGAAATTTGAGATTGCAGACCTGCTATCAGTAATCTGTGAACTATCATTAAAATCATCTCTAATACCTGAGGATTGGAGGATCGCCAATGTAACACCAATTTTTAAAAAGGGTTCGAGGGGTGATCCGGGAAACTACAGACCGGTGAGCCTGACATCAGTACCGGGAAAAATGGTAGAAACCATCATAAAGAATAAAATTACTCAGCATGTAGATAGTCACGACCTAATGGGAGACAGCCAACATGGCTTTAGACAAGGAAGATCTTGTCTTTTTTGAAGGAGTGAATAAACAGGAGGACAAAGGTGAGTCGGTTGATATTGTGTATCTGGACTTTCAGAAAGCCTTTGACAAGGTCCTTCATGAGAGACTTTTGGCAAAACTAAAGAGTCATGGGATAGGAGGCAGTGTACTATTGTGGATCAGGAACTGGTTAAAAGATAGAAAGCAGAGGGTAGGGCTAAATGGCCAATTTTCCCAATGGAGAAAGGTGAATAGTGGTGTACCCCAGGGATCTGTGCTGGGTCCGCTGCTTTTTGACATATTCATAAATGACCTGGAAAGTGGAATAACGAGTGAGGTTATCAAATTTGCAGATGACACAAAACTATTTAAAGTTGTTAAAACCCAGGAGGATTGTGGAAAATTGCAAGAGGATCTTGAAAAATTGGAAGACTGGGCATCAAAATGGCAGATGAAATTTAATGTGGAGAAGTGCAAGGTTATGCACCTAGGGAAGAACAACCCAAACTATGGTTACACGATGCAAGGTTCCACATTAGGAACCACCACCCAGGAAAAAGATTTAGGCGTCATTGTGGATACCATGTTAAAACCCTCGGCCCAGTGTGCAGCGGAAGCCAAGAGAGCAAATAGAATGCTAGGTATGATAAGGAAAGGAATGGAAAATAAAACAAAAGATATTATAATGCCTCTATATCGTTCCATGGTGAGACCACACCTTGAATATTGTGTGCAATTCTGGTTGCCGTATCTTAAAAAGGATATAGCGATTTTAGAAAAGGTTCAGAGAAGAGCCACCAAAATGGTAAAGGGGATGGAAGGCTACTCCTATGAAGAAAGGCTAAAAAGGTTGGGGCTCTTTAACCTGGAAAAGAGACGGCTGAGGGGAGATATGATAGAAGTCTATAAATTAATGAATGGAGTGGAACGGGTAAACGTAGATCGATTGTTTACCTTATCAGAATATAGAAAGACTAGGGGACATGCAATGAAGCTACAGGGTAAACTATTTAAGACTAATAAAAAAAAATATTTTTTCACTCAACGTGTAATCAAACTCTGGAATTTGTTACCGGAGGATGTAGTAAAGGCTGTTAGTGTAGCTGGGTTTAAAAAAGGTTTGGACAAGTTCCTGGAGGAAAGGTCCATAAACCATTATTAAGAAGGGACCCAGGATATCAATGCTTGAACCAATACAAGCATTGTGGAACCTGTGTCCCTTGGGGAAACTGCTAGGTACGTATGACCTAGATTGGCCACTGTTGGAAACAGAATACTGGGCTTGATGGACCTTGGTCTGACCCAGTATGGCATATCTTATGTTCTTATGTAACAGCAAAAAGATTGGTTACCTGGATCGTAGCTTCAAAGACTTAAAACAATCGCACAAGGAAGAATAATATCCGTCTGATAGGTGTCCCGGAGGGTGCCGAGGGAACAAATCTCAAGGCTTTCCTGACAACAACCACGGCAAAGCTGCTGAAGATAAGCTTTGAATTACCGTTCGAAATTGAGCGTGCTCACCGCATACCAACACACTCCGGTCCAAATATCAAGCAGCCACGCCCTATCATTATGTGTGTCCTCAGGCATTCGCATGTGATGCAGTTTCTGTCGGCTGCTAGAGCAGTGGGGCCTCTCAAATACGAGGGCAGAAACGTGGCATTCTTCCCAGATTTCCACAAGGTCACGATGGAAAGAAGGAAACTTCTTCTAGCCTTTCATCCAAGATTGCAGCTTTTGCAGGCCCGGTATGGTTTGCTTGCACCGGCAAGATTAAGAGTTACACTGCACAATCAAACTCGCACCTTCGAGGATCTGGCTCAATTACGGGCATTTATTGAAGAGAAGGAAGCTTCAGCCATGAATTAAAGAAGGCGTGAGCAATGCCGTGGAACTGACTGAGACATTTGTTTTATGTCTTTATGGGACGGCGACGAGCACCTTGAGATGAGGTGGAGAAGTTTTGGGAAGCCGGAGTTGGTTTGGAAGGATGGAGATAAACGGCTCTGGCTGAAGGGGAAGTTTCAGGTTGTTAAATATGATATGTATATTTGCAAAATAGCATAACAGGGAAAAGGAATGTTTTCTTTGGTTTTTACATGCACGAAGGGGGGCTGGGTGGGCTATTGGGTGGGAATTCTTGTTCTGCTGGTTCACCCGTTTAATGTTTTCCCATCGGGGGTTTTCTTTGTCTCCTTGTGGCCTTTCAGGAGTGGGAGTATATAATTACATTGTACATGTTAGTTGGAAGTTAAGCAAACTGTCTCCTTGTGACCTGAACTCAACTACTACATTTACTTATAAAAGGAACACAGATAACATGAAAGTTAATCATAGTACAATCATTAGTTATTCAGCTTAGCCAGTGCCGCAAACTCATCCAGATAAAACCACTTATTACTTTCTTCAGGACTTATAAATTTACAGGATTTGCTGGGACCACCCTGGAGATTATGAGATTTTATATTTCCTCTTTGCTTCATTACATTATCCTGAATTTTTTCATACCTGATATACAAGCATACTAAATTCCACCAATACATAGAGTCTAATTTAGATAGATCCTTCCAGCAATTTACAATCACTTTAATAGTTATAGCCATCATAAAATTAAATACATGATATTTATCTTTCGACAGGGCAACAGTACAGTCTTTGGAATGCAGTATGATAGTCCTCCAAGCCAATTGCCCTCTAAAACAAAGTATTTTTTGAATCCTGTCCCACACTTGCCTCCAGAACTCTTGGACATACGGACAGCTAAACAACATGTGCTTCAATGTACCAGGGGAGCCCCCACAGGACCAACATTTATCACCTCCTTTTGGGTCCCACTTTGCAAGCAGGAGTGAAGTAGGCACGATGAGTTAGAAAGAATAAGGTTTGTGTTATCGAAGCCCCCCTTGAGATTTTATTCACCTGTTCCCATACCTCCTCCCAGGTTTTCTGCGATATCGAGATCTCCATGTCTATTTCCCATGCTTTTTCTAGCCCTGACAAGTGAGACGAGGCCCCTTCCCTTAAAGTAGCATAGAAGCATGAGCTTACCCCTTTTACGCTTAAGCAGGTATCAACAATTTGCAAGAGTTTCCAATCTGGGGATAACATCTCAACTGCTACTTTAGATTTAAAGAAACAGTGTCTTAGTTGCAGCCATTGAAAGTAACACGACGTAGGCAGCTTAAATTCATTCTTTAGCTTCTCAAAGGATTTCCAAGTGTGAGAATCTACTAATTGATTTAAAGTCCATATCCCTTTACTTTGCCACATTTTCCAGGCAATAACCTTATGCCCGATTTTAAACCGAGTGTTGTACCATATAGGCATCTGCAATGAAAGTGGATGATCCTTGTATATATTGGATCTAATGCTAGTTTGCCTGTCTTCCATGATTGAAAGATGGAGTTCCTTTGCTTTTGTATATTATTTTATTGCAAAACGTTTTGTTTGTTTCAGTGTTTGTAATGGAGGTTCCTCCTCTTCTGCCATTCCTCTCTCAGTTGGTGTACTTCAAGGGTCTGTTCTGGGCCCTCTCCTTTTCTCTCTCTATGCTCAGTCCCTTGGTACCCTCATCTCTTCCACTACCAAATAATCTCCCAAAGACTCCCCAATGAAACCTTGATATATCTTTTTATCGGGCCACAGTGAGGGAGGTTTAGATAAATTTCAAAACCACACCAGACAACTGCGGACCATTTTAATCACCAAACAGTTCTTTAGTAAATCATGTAAGAAAGGTGAAAACTTGTCTTAACTTATCTTAAAACTTGAAGAGAAGAAGCTCAAATCATTGTGTAGAATGTCCAAATCCAAAAGCACGACGTGCACGTTTCGGGACAAAAAAGCCCCTGTATCAAGTGCTCTCACACAAGTCGCAAAATTTTTTAAATTCTTCTCTTATGTATATCCAAAATGGCGTTCTCACTCCATTAAAAAACCCCAGGTTCTTACCGGACAGCCAATCACAGGAAGGAATCAGTCCTATAACCATTGGGCGGCCACAGTGTCATTCTTCAAGGGAACCAAAAAGGAATGAGGAATTCCCTGCAGCTATCCCTTAGCTAATTAGATGAAAGCAGTGAAATAAACGTCATCACACCACACATTGCTCAATTCTGCAAATACCAAAGAACTGCCCAGGATGAAGGGGATTCCCACCACGTCAGGGAAATCCTTGATCCTTGGGCTTTGATCAAAGAACACTCAACCACTCAATTTCTCTATTGAGGCCATTCGGGTGCACACTGGCCAAATCATAGATCCACCGTTGCTCATAGCGTTGGAGTCGAAGTGTCCTGTCGCCCCCTCTGGGGTCCGCTGGAATGTGGTCGATCACGGTCCAACGTAAACCATCAAAATTGTGCCCTCGCTCAACACAATGAGTTACTATAGGAGCTGAAAAAACCTGCTGCTGTAAGCGAGATGCATGCTCGCCAATTCTGATTTTTATAGATCTTGTCGTTCGGCCCACATAAATGAAAGGGCAACTACATTGAATCAAGTAGACCACAAAGGACGAAGAGCAGGTGGTAAACCAGCGCCGTATGTAAGTGCGCCCAGTGTGTGGATGAACCCACATGATTCCAGACATCGTATTGGAACAGAATTTGCATTGTTGACAAGGAAAGTGGCCAATCATTGTACTCGGACCAATTGGTTTGTCAATTATGGTGGTAGAACTCACCAAAATGTCCCGAAGACAAGAAGCCTTACTAAAAGCTGGCATGAATGGATGGGCTAGACTGGGATGTGCCGAAAGAATAGTCCAGTGTCTGCGGAGGATCCCCACTACTGCATTGCTATGAACCATATCCCCACTATCTTCTTGTCAGAACCGCTTGACAGAGCACTAGAAGGCTGCATAAGCCAATCGCGATGCGTGTAGCGCGCGCGTTTGTATGCCTGTTCTACTATCGAACGGGGATATCCCCTTAGGAGTAATCGTTGTTTCAACTCCTGGGCATGATGCTGAAAATCCCCTGTCGAAGAGCATATCCTGCGCAAACGCAAAAACTGTCCGTAAGGTAAACCCTTCTTCAATGAGGCTGGATGAAAACTGGCGTAACTCAATAGGCTATTCTTTTGAAGAGACTTGCGAAACAAGGTGGTTCTTAAAGAGGTATCGACTCTGAAAATAAGCATATCCAAAAATTCAATCTGCTGTAAATCCTTATGAGCCGTAAATTTAATGTTGGGTTTAAGACCATTCAGCCATGTAATGAATGTTTGCAGTTCATCATCAGTGGCTGTCCATACAAAAAATATATCGTCGAGAAACCTCTTCCATATAAGAACATGAGTAAAAAAAGATGAAACATAGATCAAACTTTCCTCCATTTGGGCAAGGTATAAGGTGGAGATGGAAGGGGCCACGGTAGCACCCATTGCAATTCTGAAAATCTGCTGGTAAAATATCCCTTCAAAAAGGAAGTAGTTTCTCGTGAGAACTAGCGTAATTAAATCCAGCAAATATTGTTTCGGTAATCTCGGTGGGGCAGTGGTAAATAGAGTGTGAAGTAGATCTAATGCCTCGCCTTGATGAATGTTAGTGTAAAGTGCTGCTACATCAAGGGTCACCAAAAAAATTTGAGACTCAGGTAGAACTAAAGTTGATAGTTGAATCATAAAATGAGTGGAATCCTTGATAAAGGAACGAACAGATGCAGCATCCTCTTTGAGAAAAATGTCGCTAAATTTTGATAGAGGCTCAAGAACAGAGTCCCTGCAAGAAACTATAGGCCACCCTGGAGGTGAAACTACTGATTTGTGAATCTTCGGCACTGTGTATATAGTGGGGATTTTAGGGTGAGGAATTTTGAGAAAAGTACCTTCTCTCTTCGTTATCCAACCGTGGTCTATTCCAGTAGAAATCAAAACCGATATAGCCACTTGTAAAATAGGAGTAGGATCGCAAGGCAACCGCTGATAAACCATAAGATCAGATAATTGGGTGCGAAGCCCATTCAAGTAATCTTCCGTCGTCTGTAAAACTATAGCACCGCCTTTATCCGCATTTCGTATGGTAATTGAAGTGTCAGAGGCTAATTGTCGAAGAGACCTACGATCGTCCTTAGTCACATTTGAAACCCATTTTGGTTTCACTGATTCTAACAAAGAAAGATCACGTAAAACTAACGCCTGGTAAGTGGCTATAATAGGGTTAAGAGGGCCAGGTGGTGACCATCTAGATGGGGATGATATTACCGAAGTGTCCGGTGCTGCCGGACGTGATCCAAAAAATTGAATGACCTGTAACTTCCGGAAAAATTTAAATAAATGCACCCTCATCTGAAACCCATCATAATATGCTGTGGGGGCAAAAGAGAGGCCCAAATTTAACAGCCTGTCCTGTGATGGATCAAGTGATTTACCCGTCAAATTCACAATGATTGAGGTGGACGCTGTTTGGTTCGTTGTCGGGTGTTCGGGGGGTCCCATCGATCGTTTTGATGAAAATCATGCCCCCTTCGCCCTCGGCCCTGGCCCCTTTGAAAATCCTGTTGATTACGATTGGCAGACCTCTTGGAACTAGAAGAGGTGCCAGAGCTGTCATCAGTTTCATCTGATGATGTGTCAAAAGTGACTCGCTTAGGTTGAGCGTCTCCTTCATCCTCATACATCCATCTATACACCTTGCCGGAATCATAATCAGTCTTGTCACAATGAAATTTGTCTAATTTAAACACCTTCAAGTGTTCAAAAAAGCCTTTCAATTGTTTGTCAATGTCCTCCAGTCGAATCTGAAATTCATTTGCCTTCATGGTCTTAAGCACTGTCGTTTTAGTTTCAGCAATCAGAGAAGTTAGGGATTCCTCTTCCTTTATGGTACGTTCAACTATGAGAGCCATGAGGTCAAAACTACATTTGTTAAAAATCTTGTTCCACTTGTCAATGAAATCCTGATCCGAAAGAAACATTTTCGGAGCCCTCGTCATCCGGAGCCCCCTTGGGATGATCCTCGTTTTCAGACATTGCGTCATAGACGCCCCATGTAATTGCGTATGAATTAAATGCTTTTTGTAGGATTTTAATTCTGTTAAAGATGCCGTGAGATCTTCCTTAGCCTGGTCTATATCATCAAACAAAGTTGGTCTGCTGCGAAAAACATCCAATTGTTCCTCAGAAAATGCAAATACGTCCGCCGCCATAAAAATGTTGGGATCCTCAATAAATCATTCCAAAAAAAAAATCCCGGTGTCAGAGATATAAGCAAATGCCCTACCAAATAATCTCCCAAAGACTCCCCAATGAAACCTTGATATATCTTTTTGTCGGGCCACAGTGAGGGAGGTTTAGATAAATTTCAAAACCACACCAGACAACTGCGGTCCATTTTAATCACCAAACAGTTCTTTAGTAAATCATGTAAGAAAGGTGAAAACTTGTTTTAACTTATCTTAAAACGTGAAGAGAAGAAGCTCAAATCATTGTGTAGAATGTCCAAATCCAAAAGCACGACGTGCACATTTCGGGACAAAAAAGCCCCTGTATCAAGTGCTCTCACACAAGTCGCAAACATTTTTTAATTCTTCTCTTATGTATATCCAAAATGGCGTTCTCACTCCATTTAAAAACCCCCGGTTCTTACCGGACAGCCAATCGCAGGAAGGAATCAGTCCTATAACCATTGGGCGGCCACAGTGTCATTCTTCAAGGGAACCAAAAAGGAATGAGGAATTCCCTGCAGCTATCCCTTAGATGAAAGCAGTGAAATAAACGTCATCACACCACACATTGCTCAATTCTGCAAATACCAAAGAACTGCCCAGGATGAAGGGGATTCCCACCACGTCAGGGAAACCCTTGATCCTTGGGCTTTGATCAAAGAACACTCAACCACTCAATTTCTCTATTGAGGCCATTCGGGTGCACACTGGCCAAATCATAGATCCACCGTTGCTCACAGCGTTGGAGTCGAAGTGTCCTGTCGCCCCCTCTGGGGTCCGCCGGAATTTGGTCGATCACGGTCCAACGTAAACCATCAAAATTGTGCCCTCGCTCAACACAATGAGTTACTATAGGAGCTGAAAAAACCTGCTGCTGTAAGCGAGATGCATGCTCGCCAATTCTGATTTTTATAGATCTTGTCGTTCGGCCCACATAAATGAAATCGGCCCAAATAAATGAATCTTCCACGGCTTTCAGGATTATTTTTATGCTGATGATTCTCAAATCTATCTATCTACACCTGACATCTCTTCTTCGCTCCAAACTCGTATCTCTACTTGCTTATCTGACATTGCCGCCTAGAGGTCTCACCGCCGCTGAAATTTGAATATGGCTAAAACTGAACTTCTTATTTTCCCCCCTAACCCCTCCTCCCTTCTTCCTCCTTTCTCTATCACTGTTGACAGCACTCTTCTTCTTCCTGTTTCCTCGGACCACAACCTTGAGGTCATCTTTGGCTCCTCCTTTTCCTTTTGCTAGTACTGCTACTACTACTACCAAACATTTGTATAGTGCTACCAGATATATGCAGCACTGCACAGACACATGTAAGAGACAGTCCCTGCTCATCAGAGCTTACAATCTAGTCTCCATACATATTCAACATATAGCTTAAAACCTGTCATTTCTTTCTCTACAATATTAACAAAATTCATCCCTTCCGCTCTGAGCACTCTACTAAGGCTCTTGTTCACTCTTTGGTCACCTCCCATCTGGACTATTGCAACCTTCTCCTTGCTGGTTTCCCTCAGTGTCATTTCTCTTCTCTTCAATCTATCCAGAATTTTGCTGAGTGGCTAATCTTCCGCCAGTCCTGACACATTCATTTAATGCCTCTTTTAAAATCATTTCACTAGCTCCCCTTCTATTCAATTCAAACTTCTCCTTCTAACATATAAATGAATTCACTCTACTGACCCTCATTCTGTTGCTCCTTACTACCTCTCCTCTCTCCCTACAACCTCCTCATGAACTCCACTCCTCCTCTGGCTTTCTTCCCTTTTCTTCTTCTGCAAACTCCAGACTTCGATCTTTTCACCTTGCTGCTCCTTATACATGGAACAAACTTCCTCTATCTTTACATCAAGTCTCTTCTCTCCCCCTCGTCAAATCCATGCTAAAGACTTACCTCTTTCAGGCCGCATTTGGATCCTAATCCCTTGTTTTCCTGGTGTCTCCTTCCATATTTGAACCCCCTTGTTTCTCTTGAATTGTTCTATCTTGATTACATTGTAAGCTCTACAAGCAGAGGCTGTTTTCTTTATATATTTGTGAAGCGTTGTGTACGCCTTGTAGTGCTATATAAATGATTAATAGTAGTAGTAGAAAGGTGGTATATAAAGTTTTAAATAAATATAAACATAAAGGTGAATTTAAAGTGAAGGAATGTATGGTCTGCAGAGGAGACAGATGCAGCAGTTCTAGCTCTAAACAAACACCAGAGAAACTCCAGAAAAATAGTACTAAAAAATTGCAAAGAGCACATGGGTGATGGCATGAGATACCAGCACATGTGAGCGATGTACATGTGGCATAGTCATGACCTACACACAGCACAGGCAATATACAGAATGTATGAGGAACATTCAGGGCTATACATGAGAATCACAAATGGGATTTGTAGCCTCTGCAGCCATAAATGAATGAAGTTTGATATTGTGTGTCAATGATTCCATGACAGTCTTGCAGCACTGCCTAATATGTGATCTCTGTCTCTCACAGTGCGACAAGGCGGTGGCAAAAGCCAGGAGGATGTTGGGTTGCATACAAAGAGGGATTACCAGCAGAAAGGAAGAGGTACTTATGCCACTGTATAAGTCACTGGTGAGGCCTCACCTGGAATACTGTGTTCAGTTTTGGAGACCATATCTTGCAAAAGATGTAAAAAGACTGGAAACTGTTCAGAGGAAGGCGACCAAAATGATTTGGAGCCTGCGTCAGAAGCCTTATGAGAAGAGACTTGAAGACCTAAATATGTACACTTTGGAGGAGAGGAGGGATAGGGGAGATATGATTCAGACCTTTAAATACTTAAAGAGGAACAATGAACAAACAAACCTCTTCCAAAGACAGGGAAGCTGCAAAACTAGAGGGCATAACATGAAGCTGCAAGGTGGAAAATTGAAAGGCAATGTCAGGAAATATTTTTTCACTGAAAGGGTGGTTGGTGCTTGGAATGCTCTCCCGATGGAAGTGGTGGGGGCAAACATGGTGAGGGAATTCAAAACAGCATGGGACAAGCACAGCAGATTCCTTTACAGAAACAGGATAAAACCAAAATAAACTGAACCATCTAACTTCTCAACAAATAGGGGTGTCCTACATGGAGTGGTGGGTCCACCCCTAGACAGAGACATGGGGAGGGGTGGCCTGCACAGAGCGACAGGTGCACCTACTCTTGCCGTATTGCTGGGCAGACTGGATGGACCGTGCTGGTCTTTATCTGCCGTCATTTACTATGTTTATGTTTATGTTTATTAAATTTGATATAACCGCCTTTCTACTGGAATCAAGGTGGTGTACAATTTTCAAAAAACAAAGGAAAATCAAGGCCAAGGCCCAAAGAAATAGGAAAAGAAATTACAATATTTTGACGGAAAAGAAAGAGGGAGAGGACGGGTAAGACGAGACAGTAGGACATATACCCCAGGGTAGAAACAGTAGGAAAAGCGAGAGAGATCAGACGAAGGGGGAGGGAAGGTCATATGCCACGGAAAACAGGTGGGTCTTCAGGTTTTGCTTGAAAGTGGTGTGGTTGGTTTCTAAATGCAAGGAGGAGGGGAGAGCATTCCATAGAGCAGGGCCGGCGAAGAAAAAGGCAGAGGAGCGAGTGGATTGTAGGTGAGCAGATGAAGGGGAAGGAAGGGTGAGGCGGTTAAGGTGGAAGGAACGTGGGGTGTACCTAGGAGAGTGCAAGTGAATGAGGTCTGCTAAATACTGAGGGGTGCTGGTGTAGAGAACTTTGTGGACCATGGTAAGTAGTTTGTAATGGGAGCGGAATGAGATGGGTAACCAGTGGAGGCGGAAAAGTAGTGGAGTTACATGGTCGCGGAGGGTGGCGTGTGTGATGAGACGGGCTGCAGTGCTTTGGATTCTTTGGAGCCGAGATGATTGAGTTTTAGGAAGACCGAGAAGAACAGAATTTGAGAAATCGACGCGTGACATGACTAGAGACAGAGATAGGGTAGTGAGAGCTGCAGAGGAGAGGAAAGGACGAATGGCTCGGATTTGTCGAAGAAAAAAAAAGGATGTTTTGGAGATGTGTGAGATGTGATCCTGAAATGAGAGTTCAGGATCGAAATGAACCCCGAGATAATGGAAGGTGGTGACTAAGGGAACGGAAGTACCAGAAAAGGAAGGGGCGAGTGAAGGAGGGGGAGCACCATAAGAAAACCAGATTGCAACAGTCTTAGTGAGATTGAGGTGAAGGCAGTTTTGGGTTAGCCAGTTGGCCACGGAAGATAGACAAGAATTTAGTACAGAAAGGTTACTATGTTACATAAACAGAAGCAGAGGATGACAACTATCCCCCACCCAACATACAGCAGCAGCCACCACAGCCTCTTTATCCAGAGCTGCCAACTGCCCAGCCAGTAGAAATGCAGCACCTGCATGCCCAGGCAGCAGAGGGGTAGAAGCCACATACCCAGCCAGCAGAGGTGCACCAGTTGCATTCTCTACCATCAGCCAGACTGCAGTTGCCACCAAGTACAACACTGAACTTGCAGTGGCATCAGCAGGAGCAAGGAATGCCAATGGTCCCACCCTGGACTAATTACCCATCCCTGACAGCAGCAACAGCAGGAGGAGCTGCTACAGTAGGGTGTTTTCCACATCATCATTGGAGGAGCTGGTGAAGGTAGTTCACCTCATCAGTGATGATCTGGTCCTCACCCTAGTGTAAGAGTATGCTCTGGTCTAGTGGCTGCAGATTGTAAATGCTGATAAGCAGGGACTGCTTTCTATATGTATATGTACAGTGCTGCATAAACCTTGAAGTGCTATTTAAATGATTAATAGTAATAGTAGTAGTAGTAGGACCACACCCAAGGGGGGATGACAGGTATTGCAACTGCAGTTGGGGTTGTTTCCCACATAGAGTGGAGGAGTAGCCTAGTGGTTGGGGCAAGGTACTTCAGACCGGAAGGTTGGGGGTTCAAATCCCACTAGAGGACAGCAACCTTGGACTGGAAGGACTGGGGTTTCTAGTCCCACAGGTGCTCCTTGTGGTCTTGGGCAAGCCACTTAACCCTCCATAGCCCATGTTCCCTGTAAAATAGTTATCTCCAAGTTATAATGCCCTGTTCAATGTAATTTCAGTTTGTTCAATGTAAACCGCACTGATGCAGAATAGTGTGGTATATAAGAGAATATAAATAAATAAATACTAACAGGCTGGATATCTGCCAGAGGTATCCCAGAGGGTGGAGGAGGGGGTAAAGGTTTGGAGGATATCCTTGAGTGCTCATCAGAACAGTAGGAGGGGTGGTATGGGAAAGGGGAGATGTGGCAGGTGGGGGAGGGAAGGGAAGGGTGGCAGGTGCCCTGACTATATAACATAGGCAGCCTGACAGTCCACATGCATGAATATACTACTACTACTATTAATCATTTATATAGTACTACAAGGCGTACGCAGCGCTGTACAGACACATATAATAAGACGGTCCCTCCTCATCAGAGCTTACAATCTAATCAAGATAGACAGTACAATAGATGAGAATGAGGGTGCAATACGGAAGGTTAAGGAGACAGAAGGAGAACAAAGGATTAATATCCAAAAGCAGGCTGAAAAAGGTGAGCCTTTAGCATGGATTTGAAAAGGGGGAGAGATGAAACCTGACGTAAAGATACTGTACAGGTAGTCTGTTCTAGGCATAAGGAGCAGCAAGGTGAAAGGATCAAGGTCTGGAGTTGGCAGAGGAAGAGAAGGGCATAGAGAGAAGAAAGCCAGAGGAAGAGCAGAGTTTATGAGGAGGGGTGTAAGGAGAGAGGAGGGAGGAAAGGTAGAAAGTAGCAACAGAATGAATGCATTTATAGATCAGAAGGAGAAGTTTGAATTGGATATGGAAATGGAAGGGAAGCCAATGAAGTGATTTAAGAAGAGGGGATATTCAGTATAATAAGACTGGTGGAAGATTAGCTGCGCAGCAGAGTTTTGAACAGACTGAAGGGGAGAAAGATAACTCAGAAGAAGACCAGCCAGGAGGAGGTTGCTATAATCTAAGTGAGAGATGATGAAAAAGTAAGTGTTTTTAGTAATGTGTTCATAAAGGAAAGGGGGAATTTTGTTAATGTTAAAGAGAAAGAAATGACAGGTTTTTGCTATCTGTTGGATATGTCTGGAGAAGAAGAGGGAGGAGTCGAAGATGACCCCAAGATTACAGGTGGAGGAAACAGGAAACAGAAGAGTATTATTAAGAGAGATAGAAAAAGAAAGAAGGGGGGAAGAGGGTTTAGGGGGAAAATAAGAAGTTCAGGTATGAGAAGAGCATGCTTGAAGGCTGAAGAGAAAGTAGCAATGGAGAACAATAGGTTGAGAATGTGTGTGATGGAAGGGACGACAGAGGAGGTGATGGAATTAAGGAGGTGGGAGGGGATAGGATCAGAGGAACAGGTAGCAAATTTAGAGGAGGAAAGAAGATGAGAGGTTTCCTTTTCCGAGATCTTAGAAAAAGAAGAAAGGGTAACAGACACTGAAGGGAAAAGTTGGTATTAAAGAGGGGGAAGAGGGGATGAAGATGATCTTGAGGGGAATTGAAGTGCAATCTTGAGGACTTTGTCGTCAAAATAGTCAAAATGGCAGCTCTGACCCCCCCCCCCCCCAAACAGGAGTCTTGTGGTACTACTGCTAGGCCCCCAGCTGCAAAATAATCTTTCCCCCAACTCCTCCCCTCCTGTTCCCCCCTTCTCAGTCTCCGTGGATGGATCTACGATCCTTCCTGTTCCCTCAGCCCGCAATCTGGGGGTTATCTTTGACACCTCTCTCTTTTTCCACACACATCCAACTCATAGCCAAGACCTGCCGCTTCTTTCTCTACAACATTAGCAAAATCCGCCCCTTCCTTTCTGAACACACTACCAAAACGCTTATCCACTCCTTAATCTCCTCTCGGCTTGACTACTGCAACCTACTCCTTGCTGGTTTCCCCGTGAGCCATCTCTTTCCCCTTCAATCTATACAAAATTATGCTGCTCGACTAATCTTCCGCAAAGTCTCGCCATGCCCACATTACTCCTCTTCTCAAGTCGCTTCACTGGCTCCCTATCCAATTCCACATCCAATTCAAACTTCTCCTACTGACCTATAAATGCATTCACTCTGCGGCCCCTCAATACCTCTTATCTCTTATCTCTCCCTACATCCCCTCTCGGGAACTTCGCTCCGCTAACAAATTACTTCTATCTAGGCCTTTCACTCGCACCGCTAACTCCCCACTTCACTCCTTTCACCTTGCTGCACCCCACGCCTGGAACAGCTTACCTGTGTCTATATGCCAAGCACCCACCCTGGCCCTCTTCAAATCCAGGTTGAAGACCCACCTCTTCACTGTTGCTTTCAGATCCTGACTTCTATTCTTTATCTTAACCTAACCCCCATCAATTCCATGACCGAATTGCAAAGACCATACTGTGCTTTGCACCGAATTGACTAATGCTCTATCTTGTCGTGACTAGATTGTAAGCTCGGACGAGCAGGGACTGTCTCTTGTATGTATGTCTGTACAGCGCTGCGTGCATGGCGCTATATAAGTGCTAAATAGTAAAATAAGGAGCCAGGGTCAGAGCCAGCATTTCAAACCTAGACTGATGGGGCATGGGGATCTTGCTGGAACATTAGGGAAAACCCCAGTAAGATCCTGGAGTGTCAGGGGGTGGGGGATGGTCTGTGATGGTGTCAGGAAGTCCAAGGGAGGTGGAAGATGTTGAAGTTAAGTCAGGGGTGCCGAGGTTCTAGGAGGTAGGGGAAGGATGTTCGATGATATTGAGGGAGCAGGGGAAACCTAATCCTCCCCATTGGCTCTTTAACTGGTCTGACCACAAGCTGATCTTATTCCAAATACCCCTGCCTAGCAACAGTCAGAAGGAAGCCAGAAGGCCGAGCAGCACCGTCAAGGTGCCATCATGAAGATTCCAGGCCTTCGACAAGGACTTGATTCTAAGTAAAACCCGTCTACTCCTCACCTCGACAGCACACAATCCTGAGGATCTGGTTTCCGACTGGAATAAAAGCCTCAGTGCTATTGCTCTAAGTCCACCATCTAACAAGCCTCCAGGGAAACGAGCTACTGCAGCCTGGTACTCCACTGAGCTGAGATCCTCATTCACCCTCCTAAGGAAGCTGGAAAGATGCTGGCATCGATCACACTCTGCAGACGACCAAAGGGCATATAACTCTCACCTGACAATACACCGAGAAGCAGTAACAGAGAATATGAGACGATTCCACACAGACACCCTAAAACGATCACTGAACAAACCACATGACTTGTTCGTCCTCGTCAAGAACCTAACAAAGGAACCAGCCCCTGAACAACCAAGCGAGATCCACCCCCAAGAATTTGCAGATTACCTGCAATCTAAGCTATGCCAGACCAACAAGTCCCCAGTACCCACCGTCTCACTTAAGTCATGCTATCTAACACCCCTGGCCATCTTCTCCACGCCACCCAAAAAGCACATCGAAGACACTATTGCTGCAATCAACACTACCACTGCACAAACCGACCCCTGCCCTACCTTCTGGATAAAAGAGCTACAGTCCGATGTTAGCCCTTTCATAGCTAGGCTCATGAACCGATCTTTCGCAACAGGTGCATTCCCCCATTCCCTCAAACACACGTCCATCAGACCGCTGCTAAAAAACAGCAAGCTTGACCCCCAGAAGGTAGACTCGTACAGACCAATATCGAGCATACCACTACTGGCCAAAATAATTGAAAAAGAAGTCCAAAGACAAATTCAAGAACACATTGAAGCCTCCGCGCCACTGGACCCCTGCCAACATGGTTTTAGAGAGTCTCATGGTGTTGAAATGCTCCTCACCACACCCCTCAATAACATAATTGCTGGAATTGATAACATCTGTCAAGGGTTTGTCCTCATTTTCATGGACATAGCAGCTGCTTTTGACTCAGTAAGCCACGAGCTTCTCCTGGAGCGTCTCAAGGAGAAGGGGATCTGTGACACAGCGCTAGAGTGGTGCAAGTCATACCGCTCTGACATATGGCAGCATGTACGATCAGGGGCTTCAACATCGGAACCATTCCACCAGAAGCAAGGCGTCCCACAAGGATCCTCCCTCTCCGCCCTGATGTTCAACATATACATGCAGCCCATCTGTAACCTCATCCGGTCTTTCAATGTTAACTGCTTGATATATGCAGATGATGTGCTGCTTTACATGCCATTCTCAACAGAGAACCTGGACCTCTCTCCCCACTGACAGATTGCTTTATTGCAGTATCCAACTGGCTCCAAACCCAAAACCTCAGAATTCAGTACAAGAAAACAGAGGTCCTATTCATTACGAGGAATCAAAGCTTCACCACACAGCCCTATCTAAAGCTCAAAGAAGCAGAACTACAGACCAAACTCACGATCCGGTACCTCAGAGTCACTTTAGACCAGCGCCTGGACATGAAGGTGCACATAAGCAACATAGTGAGAGCGGTATACCATAAGATCCGAACTATCAGGCACCTACGCTTCCTGCTGGAACCGGATGACTTCCGGACAATTTATCAATCGTTAATCATACCACACTTTGATTATGCAAATTCAATCCTGCATGGACTCCCTCAATCCACCCTGAACCCGCTTCAGCTCGCAATGAACGCCGCAGCGAGAGTCCTACATGGAGCATCCAGGAAAGACCACATGACGCCCATCCTGAAACATCTCCATTGGCTCCCGATACATGGTAGACTCACATTCAAAACCTTACTGCTGACTTTCAAAGCCATCAAGGGGCTCTCGTCCACAACACTAGCAGAGATTATCCAGACCACGCCCACCAACAGGTCCAGAAGATCGGTAGCGGTCAATACACTGATAGTCCCGAAATCTATAACCCAATGCCCCCAGGCAACAGGAAACAGGGCTTTCAAATTCTTTGCGCCCAGATGCTGGAACACCCTACCACCCAGCATCCGTGCAATCCCCGACTTAGCCCAGTTTAGGAAGGCCTTGAAGCACACCTCTTCCTCCTGTACTACCCGGTAGACAATGCTACAATAGCCCCTTCCACTATCTAGCCTGTTTACAGTTTTGTTTTATTTGGTTTTATCAGCCCTTCCCCCCTCGTATATGTGTTCAAAAGGGTTGGCATACATTATATTGCAGACAATATTATTCAAAATTGCCTCCTTAGGGAGTAATTTTATAAAGGGTTTTCCATCTGTCAAACCTTTTTTACATGTGGAAAAGGACTTTTATAAAATAGAACAGCTGAATACATATATACAGTATATACAGGGTGGCCCAAAAAAAGTGAGAACATCTCGTAAATTAAAAGCTTAAATAGTTTACTTATTTACCTTTTTTAGCTATATAACGTCTTTATTTCGACAATTTCCGGTCACCATCTTTTTTTTAAATTTGTCAATCGTTTACATCTGTCTTTTTGAATTTTTAAATAACTTATATGCTACGAGATGTTCTCACTTTTTTTGGGCCATCAGGTGAGGAGCAATGTCAAGGTCATGCTCGCAGTTTTCTTTGATTACCAGGGTATTGTTCATCATGAGTATGCTCCAAAAGGCCAAGCCATCAATAAGAAGTACTGCATCCAGGTTCTGGCTTGTTTAAGTGATGCAGTTTATTTTTATTTATTTATTTAGTTTACACTTATATACCGCTACTTCCAGCGATCAGTAGCGGTTTGATTACAAATTTGGGAGATGTCAAATCAGGACAGAAAAATTGGGATAATATCTACATAGATTTGGGGTCTGGCACACCACGCAGGATTAGGCACTTCAAGGTTAGGTTTACGTATTTACATATTTACAGTTCTACAATAATTACATTTATACAGATCAGCTTCATGATTCCACTTTGGTTCACATCTGGTTATAATGATATTTGAACAGATGGGTTTTAGTTTCTTTCTGAAGGCATTTATGTCTTTTATAGCTCGCAGTTCGTGTGGTAGATGATTCCAGATTATTGGGGCAGCGAATGAGAATGCTTTATTGCTAGTACTGGCTTTTACTGATCTGATGTTATTAGGAATTTGTAGTGTGTCAGCGTTGATAGTTCTCCTGTCTCTGTTGGTTGGCTGCTTGCTGACCAGGGTTGAGAGGAATGATGGCGCTAGGTCATGTATGATCTTGAATGTGGTTACCAAAGTTTTATATTGTATCCTGGCAGCAATGGGTAGCCAATGTAGCTCGATCAATACAGGTGTGATGTGTTGAGCAATGCTTGTTCGTGTGATGACCCTTGCCGCCACATTTTGGGCCAATTGCAAGATATCTAGCGTTTTCTTTGGCAGACCCTGTAGTATGGCGTTACAGTAGTCTAAGTGTGGCATAATGAGTGCTTGTGCCACCGTCCAAAAATCACAGGTTTCGATTAAGTTCCTCAGTGGTTGTAGGACTCTGAGTTTGTGGAAGATGGCCTTGTTGGTTTTTCGCAGGTGTTTTTCCATTTTCAGTTTGCTGTCGAGTGTGACTCCCAGGTATTTGATCTAATTTTTTGTGTTGTACGTGTTGTTACAGAGGGTGACTGTCGGAGGAGGTTCAAAGTTCGGTTTACTTGATATATACATCACTTCGGTTTTCTTATGGTTGATTGCCATGTTGTTTTGCTGGAGCCATGCTAACATCTCGTACAGGCAGGTTTCCAGATGGGTATACTTCGGGTCAGTTGTGTCCAATTGAGTGTATAGCATAATATCATCTGCATAGATATGGTAGTTGATATTATGTTTTTTGAAAATGTCACAGAGGGGCTGCATGTAGATGTTGAAAAGTAGCGCCGAGAGGGCCGATCCCTGGGGTATGCCTTGAGTTTGAGTGAACACCTGCTTTTTCTCCGTTGAATTGAACCTGTGGCCTTCTGTTCGTTATATAGGAGGAGAACCATTTAAGGGTGGTTCCAGAAATTCCTATTGATTCCAGCTTTTTTAGTAGGATACCATGATGGACAGTATCAAAGGCGGTGGAGATGTCAATGAAGATGAGTAAGAATGATTTCTTCCTGTCTTCCAAGCCTTTGTGGAGGTTGTTGAGCAGTGCTATTAAAAGCGTTTCTACCCCATGGTTTCGTCTGAACCCATATTGTTGCATGTCTAGTATGTTGTGGTCGTCTAGGTGCTCTTGAAGTTGTATGAGGACTGCTTTTTCGATGATTTTTGCTAGGAAGGATATGCTGGAGTTGGGGCGGTAAGATGTTGGGTCTGTTTTGTTGAGTTTATTGTTCTTTAGTACTGGTCGTATTATAGATTTCTTGAGCTTTATTTATTTACATTCTCTTATATACTGTGCTTTTCTGCATCAGTGTGGTTTACATTGAACAAACTGAAATTACATTGAACAGGGCATTATAACTTGGAGATAACTATTTTACAGGGAACATGGGCTATGGAGGGTTAAGTGGCTTGCCCAAGACCACAAGGAGCACCTGTGGGACTAGAAACACCAGTCCTTCTGGCCTGAGGTTGCTGTCCTCTAGTGGAATTTGAACCCCTGACCTTCTGGCCTGAGGTACCTTGCCCCAACCACTAGGCCACTCCTCCACTCCAGTTTGTTGTAAGAGGCCAAATTTGCACAGAAATAGTGAATGGTTGCTTCATCATGATAACACTCCAGCTCACGCATCACATCTTGTCCAGCACTTCTTGGCCAAACACCAAATCGAGCAAGTCTGTCAGCTTCTGTACTGACCTCGCACCTTGTGACTTTTTCTTGTTTCCAAAACTGAAATTACCACTGAAAGGAAGGAGATTCGACAACTTGGGGACCATTAAACAGAATTCAACACAGCAGCTTCACAGTATACAAACAGAGGCATTTCAAAATTGTTTCTAGCAATAGCAGGAACACAGGAGGAAGTGTGTTTTATCAGAAGGGGTTGCAATAACTCAGTGGTATACTTCTTATGTTATTGTACAAGTCTTAATACTTTTTAATCATATCTTGTATGCTATTTTGAAAGTATGCTTTTTTAAACTTTTAAATCATTAGGTCGAGTTGCTATAGTCTTTGAGTGAACTGACTTTCTTTGTAAGTTATTTGATAGGAGCAGATTGTAAACTATTTGAGAGAATTGAATACCTAAGTAATGGGCTCCTATTTATTGGACCCATGATGAGATGAGTTTAATCCTGGCTTAATAGCCTTGGGTTATCCATGGCTTAGCTTGCCTGAAGTTATATGGCCCATTGATTTTGAGGCCCAAAATATATTTCAAAGTTTTGAAATATTTAATTAATTAATTGATAGGGACTTTTTTTCATTAATGTGCTTTTATAAAGTAGGCTTAAAAGAGGCACTCTGGACTTCTCACATATGCTTCCTGTTATAAAATCAAGCTCTTGCTATGTAAAAGTACATGCCTTGCATCGGCAGCATCTGTTTATATGTGCATACTCCAGGGAAAATTTAGAAGCACTTATTTCTTCACTTAAAACATTGTTTTATGCCCTTAATCTATAGCTCAAACTTTCTAGCAAAATTTGAAAACACTATATACAATCTTGTTCGGGGTTTTTTTTCTCTTTTTTTAATGCTACTGTGCAACCATAATAATTCTCTTGTCACAAATGTGACTTGGCAATAATAGTACAAAAAAACCCAAAAGAATAAAGCACAGTTACTTACCTGTAACAGGTGATCTCTGGGAACAGCAGGAATTAGTCATCACATATGGGTACGTCGGTACCGACGGAGCCTGCGCGGGAAAGCTCCCCAGCCTTTCAGATGAAAGGCTTTTGGGGCCTCCCACTGCACATGCGCGCTGCCTTCCCGCCTTCCTGACCAGCTCTCTTCAGTTCGAGTTTAAAGCTGAGACAATACAGAGAGGAAAGGAAGATAGATAGATAGAGATACAACTCCTAGGGGAGGTGGGTGGGTTGTGATGACTAATTCCTGCTGTTCCCAGAGATCACCTGTTACAGGTAAGTAACTGTGCTATCTCCAGGAACAAGCAGGAATAAGTCCTCACATATGGGGACTCCCTAGCTGAGATGCCTGGGAGATCCCCTTCCAAGGGTAAACCATCTTCGCATGGATCTCAGGCATCCGTCCAGGGAAGGTGGGCAGGAGTTGTTTAAGTATGGAACAGGTGTTTGAGGACAGCCTGACCAAACAAGGCATCCCGGCGGGAGTCCTTGTCCAAGCAGTAATGGGCTGTGAAGGTATGAACCGAGGCCCAAGTGGCTGCTCGACAGATCTGATCTATGGACACAGAGTGAAGATGAGCCATAGAAGTGGCCATGGCTCGCACATTGTGAGCGGTGACATGGCCTTCCAGAGAAATGTTCTTACTCTGGTAAGCAAAAGAAATACACTGAGCAATCCAATTGGAAAGTGTACGTTTGGTGACTGGAAGTCCCAAATGAGAAGGATCAAAAGCCACGAAAAGTTGGGAAGACTTTCGATGTGGCTGAGTCCTGTTGAGGTAAAAGGCGAGAGCTCTTTTACAGTCAAGAGTATGAAGGTTCCTCTCTGCACTGGATGCATGAGGAGCCGGGAAAAAAACAGGTAGATATACCTCTTGATTAAGATGAAAAGGCGAGACCACTTTAGGCATAAAGTGGGGATTCGTCCTAAGGACCACCTTATCATGATGAAATCTGGTATAAGGTGGATTAGCCACCAAAGCCTGCAGTTCACTGATGCAGCGAGCCGAAGTGACTGCAATAAGGAAAAGAACCTTCCAGGAAAGAAATTTCAGGGAGGTAGATACCAACGGTTCAAAAGGTGGCTTCATAAGTTGACCCAGAACTAGATTCAAGTCCCATGCTACCGGAGGAGGTCGGATGGGAGGCTTAGTGAGGGTCAAGCCTCTCATGAATCTTGCAATAAGAGGATGAGAGGAGACAGGTTGTCCATTTATAGGTTTTAAGGATGCTGCAATAGCACTTAAATGGACTCGTACTGAATTCGTCTTGAGGCCTGCATTGGAAAGATGCAGGAGATAGTCCAGTAGAGAATTCAAAGGAAGTGCTAGAGGGTCAAGACCCTGTTGCGCACACCAAATGGAAAAACGTTTCCATTTGAAAGCATAGGAACGCCTAGTAGAGGGTTTCCTAGAGGCATGAAGGATATCTTTCACTGGTTGGGAAAGATTAAACTCATGAAGGCTTAAGCCTTCAGTAACCAAGCTCGGAGATGTAGGGATTTGGGGTTTGGATGCCACAAAGTCCCCTGCTCCTGAGACAGAAGGTCTGGTGCAGCTCCCAGGTCCAGGGAGGAGCCCTGGGAGAGCTGTAGAAGGAGAGGGAACCACACTTGGCGTGGCCAGCGTGGAGCAATGAGGATCATGGATCCGTGATCCCTCTGAAGTTTGAACAGAGTCTTGGGAATCAAAGGAATGGGTGGAAAAGCGTACAGGAATTCCTGACCCCAATGTAGGAGAAAGGCATCGTTGGCCTGAGCTCCGTGACACGGAGTCCTGGAACAGAACTGGGGAAGTTTGGCATTCCACGGACTTGCAAAGAGGTCTATGTCCGGAGTCCCCCATTCCTGAAAGATTCTGCGTATCTGGTCCATATGCAGGGACCATTCTTGTGGGAGCAGAACTCGGCTGAGTCTGTCTGCCCGAGAGTTTTGAACTCCTGGAAGATATACTGCCAGAAGATGAATTTGATGCTCTCTGGCGAAGGCCCATAATCTGAGAGCTTTGTTGCAAAGCGACAGAGAGCCCGTTCCTCCTTGTTTGTTGACATAGAACATGGCTACCTGATTGTCTGTTTGTACTAGGACAGTCAGGTTGACAAGGAGGGTGTGGAAGACTGTGAGGGCAAGGAAGATTGCTCGCAGTTCCAGAATGTTGATGTGAAGGGTGGTCTCCTGAGGAGACCAGGTGCCCTGAGTGGAGAGGTGTTGGAGATGAGCTCCCCACCCTGTCTGGGAGGCATCTGTTGTGAGGGTTGCTTGGGGCAACAAAGGTTGGAAGGGGATCCCCAACAACAGATTTTCGGAGGATGTCCACCACTGGACAGACCAAAACAGTCGTTTTGAGGTGAGTATTTGGTCTGAGAGCAGTCCTGATGCTTGAGACCACTGGGTGGCCAAGGTCCATTGAGCTGCTCTCATATGAAGACGAGCGTAGGGCACCACGTGTACCGTGGAGGCCATGTGGCTCAGAAGTTGCAGCATTTCTCTGGCTGACAAGTGACTTCTGGACTGAGCCTGGGAGGCCAAGCTTATTAGCCTTTGGCCTCGGACCAGAGGGAGGTAGGCCCTTGCAGTGGTGGAGTCCAATTGGGCCCCTATGAATTCCAGAGACTGAGTAGGGATGAGTTGGGATTTGGGAATGTTTACCACAAGTCCCAGATATTGAAGAATACGCCTTGTGCGGTCCAGAGAAATCTGGGCTTCTGACTGAGATGGAGCTCGGATGAGCCAGTCGTCCAGATATGGGAAGACAAAGATTCCCATGCCTCTGAGAAATGCAGCTACGACTGCCATGCATTTTGTGAAGACTCTTGGAGCAGAGGCCAGACCGAAGGGTAGTACTCTGTACTGGAAATGTTTTCCCTGGAACAGAAATCTTAGATATTTTCTGTGGGATGGATGGATGAGTATATGAGTGTACGCATCCTTGAGATCTAGAGAACAAAGCCAATCCTGACTCTGAAGGTATGGAAGGAGAAGGCCCAGAGAGAGCATTTTGAATTTCTCCTTGAATAGAAACCTGTTCAATTCTCTCAGATCTAGGATAGGTCTGAAGCCCCCTGTCTTCTTTGTTATGAGAAAGTAAGGGGAGTAGAAACCTAACCCCTGTTGTGGAGGAGGAACCTCCTCTATTGCCCCTTGGGCAAGGAGAGAAGAGACTTCCTGACCCAACAGGGTCAGAAGAGATGGGGGAGAACTGAATTGCCTCACCATGGTATGGGGAGGAAGGCTGGAGAAATGAAGTTTGCAGCCCTCCCTGATAATAGAGAGGGTCCATTGCTCTGATGTGATTTGTTCCCATCTGGGAGCAAAATGAGCTAGCCTTCCAGGAATGGTGAGGGGCTCTGGTTGTCCTAGAGCCAGAAACGGCAAGTTCTCTAGAAGCAAGTCAAAACCCCTGAGGGGGTTGAGCCTGCTGGGGTGTAGCAGACACTGCAGGCTTTGACTTTACCTGCTTAGATTGTTGACGCTTAGCCGCAAAGCGAGGCTGAGCAGATTGCTGGCCAGTATTTGTGGGAAATCTGGCCTTCTTATAGTAAGGCCTTTTAAAAGACTTCTTTTTGGCAGGGGTAGAAGTAGACTTGGAAAGTCTATCTAGAGTGGCATTTTCTGCATCCATTTGAGCAGCTTTAATTTGCCAGTCTTCCCCAAATAAGTTCTCACCAGTACAGGGCAGATTCCTGAGGCCATCTACAACCCAGGGTTCTAGGTCAGAAGCCTGGAGCCAAGCGAGACGTCGGGCTGCAATAGCAATTCCCGAAGCTCTGCCTGCAACCTCAAAGGAATCAAAGGCTGCCCTGTTGGAGAACTTGGAGACCTCTGAAAGTTGTGTCACCATAGAAAAGAAGTCCGCCCTTTGATCATCAGGGATAAAGGGGGCAAAATTCTGTATCTTTAGGGCAAGTTGTCCAAGAAACATGCCCATATAAAGGCTATAAGAATTGATCCTGGCTATAAGCATACTAGCCTGGAACATCTTTCTTCCAAAAGAGTCCAGGGTCTTACATTCTCGCCCTGGAGGGGTAGAAGAATGCCTTTTAGGACTCTTTATTTTCTTCATGGCAGACTTCACCACAATAGAGTGGTGAGGCAGCTGAGTTTTCTGGAACCCAGGAGAAGGAGGGACCCGATACATGGTGTCCAACCTACGGGAATGGGGAGACAGTGTTAAAGGAGTCTCCCACAAATCCATCAAGTGTTCTTGAAGGATTTTATGGATAGGCAGAGTGACTGCCTCTTTAGGAGCTTTAGAGTATCCTAAAATATCCAATTTTTTTGATCTGGGTTCTTTTTCAGAAGATGTAGCAATAGAAAGTGCTTTAGCTACATCAACAATGAAATCCTGAAAGGATAAATCCTCTGGAGGAGACATCCTCCTCTTTGGAGAAGAGGGCTCCTCAGGAAGAGTAAGCTCAGCAGAGTCATCAGAGGAATTGAATTCATCAGAAGAATCTGAGTATTCCTTCTGTGCTTCCAATGTACGATACGCATACCGATCGGTATCGACATCGGGCGTATTGGGCATGGGATCGGTACTGGGCGAAAGCCTGAATCCGGCATGCGGAACCGATCGACGCTTGGAAGTCGATGGTCTCGGTTCCGGTGTGGATACCGGAACCGGGGCCGGTACCGATGGAATCGGTACCAAGGGCGTCGCAGCCTTAATGAATGCCAGAACGGCCTGCTGCATGGTCTGGACAGTATTGCCCATAGACGCCACTACTGCCTGGATGTCGGTACCGGTATGGGCCGGTACCCCAGAGCAGTCCAACAGGTGATCGGTCGAGGCCGTGCCATCGATGTCAACCTGTGACCCCATGAGTACTTTGGAGGCTGGAACCTCCCGCCGGGGTTTTTTGGCCTGGGCAGAATCCTCGAACTCAAAATTGAGAGCCTCTCGATCTTTAGAAAGAGATTTGCTTTTAGAGGATTTGCCCACAGAAGTTTTGGTTACCTGAGATCCATCCGGAGAGGAAGACCTGGATGACTGTGATGCTTCTGAAGGAAACAGCACATGGAGCTTGTTGGCCCGGTTCTGCAAACCACGTTTAGACATCTGGGTGCAGGATGGGCAGTCCGGTATGGAGTGGTCAGGTCCCAAACATTTGAGACACCATTCATGGGTGTCTGTGACAGAAATGACAGCACTGCACTTGGTACATTTTTTAAAACCAGGGACTGGCTTCTCCATGAGGAGAATTTGTGTAGGCCTTAAGGCCTAACAACAGTTACCAAACTGTGCTGAAGAAAATAAAAAAGTCTTTTTTTTTTTTTTTTAATAAAGAAAGAAAGAGAGACCGGCGGTACCGGTTTCGGTATGGGGAAGGCAGATACGCGGTCTAAAGAAAACAACAAATTTCACAATTTCTTCAGCGGTGACAGGAACACGACCTGCTGGCTCCGCGGAAAAAGAGAAACTGAAGAGAGCTGGTCAGGAAGGCGGGAAGGCAGCGCGCATGTGCAGTGGGAGGCCCCAAAAGCCTTTCATCTGAAAGGCTGGGGAGCTTTCCCGCGCAGGCTCCGTCGGTACCGACGTACCCATATGTGAGGACTTATTCCTGCTTGTTCCTGGAGATTAATAATAATAATGAAATGTGCCAAAAATGTTTCTGTTCGTAGCGTCGTGCAGTTCTCACACTTCGTTGCCCTTACTGGAAGGCTCAAAGTCTCCCTTTGTTTCTCAGGCTCTCTTGATTCTTGCTCTCTGATTGCCTTGACGATGGCATCAGTGACAACCATCAGCTTTCATATAACTTAATAAATAAATAAAAACATTTAAATATTCATGCCCGTATAACTTATCCTAATTTTCACCCAAGCACAGAATGTTCCTGGCAGAAAATATGCTAACAAGACTTCTCTGCCTTCAAAACAAATAAAACCTACTATCCTTGTCGCTTGTTCACCTGATTAATTATGGACTGCCTGAAACATTCTTTGCTATTTTATTAATGGCACAAATTGTTCCTTATTTATTGCCTTACCATATAACTGGGTACTTTATACACACACCACTTCATGCTCATCTTCCCTTTTTCTGCCTTTGCAAGTGGTCTTTTCACACGATACAATAAAGAGTGCATATAATTCAGAAGCATCACACCCAGTCATTCATAACCATGGCTGAAAGGGGTGATATGTTTTGTCATTTTAGAAGTTATTTTATGGGTGGTTGAAAATATGGTCTAGTAGACTGCATGTGAGCACACTTACTAGAAACAGTGAGCTAGTCCTTTCTGCGGCAGCACTGAATGGTGCTAATCAAGCCCCTGGAATAGCAAAAGATATTTCCAAAAGTACGGTCTGACGTTTGCAATGCTCCACAGGAACAGTCATCTGGACTTAGTTTACCAGAAGCCATGGTGAACTTTTAGGGTCAGAGGTTTCAACATGCAAAGCTCACATTTGATAAAAATTCCATATCCAGGTGGGGGGTAATTTTATAAAGGATTTTCTATATGGAAAACCTATTTTTTCAGGTGAGAAAGGCCTTCCATAAAATTGTGCAGCAAGATGGCACATAATTTGATGTGTGCCACCTGCAGACAGTCCTAATGATATAGTTGAGATGGAGCATGGTTGAGTTCTGATGAATTCATGAAGTTTATAAAATATGTGAATACATGCCTAGGATACACTCACACATTTACATCATCTTTGGTTTCAGTTTTGTCCATGACGGCCAGGCACTTTAAAAATGCTGACCGCAGTGGGATGAATAACAGGCCCCATACTTTTAAAAATTATCCTTCACTTTGTATGTATACGTGTCCCCAGGTTAAAGAATATGCTGATGGCTATTTTGAGTTTATCTGGCTGTCAAGATCTATTGTTTTGCTTTAACTGCTGCTGCTCCTTGCTGCCCTTGAGAAGCTGCCACCCCAGATCACCTAGTCATTGGCCCTGAAAGGGACTTCTAAATCTGTATATTCATAATATACAGAGTATTTTATGAAAGGCTCACTGAATATCGATCCTTTGTAAAATAACTATAAGATCATAAGAAATATATGAGTAATTGGTGGCATAAGAACATAAGATATGCCATACTGAGTCAGACCAAGGGTTCATCCATCCCAGTATTCTGTTTCCAACAGTGACCATTCCAGGTCTCAAGTACTTGTTTGGTTCCCAAAGGTATACACATAGGGGCAGGAAGTGGATTTCCCCAGTCCTCTTTAATAATGGTTTATGGACTTTTCCTCCAGGAATTCATCCAAACCTATTTCGAACTCAGGTACACTGACAGCTCTTATACATCCTCCACTAATGAATTTCAGAGTTTGATTGCAAGCTGAGTGAAAAAATATTTTCTCCGATTAGTCACATTGTAGTTCATTGCATGGCCTTTAGTCTTTCTATTTTTTGAAGGAGTAAACAACCAATCTACATTTACCTGTTCCACTCCATTCATTAATTTATAGACCTCTATCATACTATATTTTCCCTCAGCTGTCTCTTTTCCAAGTTGAAGAGATCTAACCTTTTAAGCCGTTCCTCATAGGAATATCCTTCGATCCTCTTTACCACTTTGGTCGCTCTTCTCTGTACCTTTTCCAATTCTGCTATATCCTTTTTAAGATATGGCGATCAGAATTGCACACAATATTCAAGATATGGTCGCACCATGGAGCGAGACAGAGGCATTATAATATCCTTGATTTTATTTTCTATTCCTTTCCTTATGATTCCTAGCATTCTATTTGCTTTCTTGCACATAGGGCAGAGGGTTTCAACATATCCACAATGATGCCCAGATCCTATTCCTGAATGGTGATACCTAATGTGGAACCTTGCATTCTGGAGTTTGGGATGTTCTTCTCTAAGGGCCTTATTTTCAAAAGGCATTTTCATGGTTCGCAGCCCAGTAAACCATGTAAATGCCTTAGATGGGGATATTCAATGGCATGTACATGGTTAGTGCCATTGAATGTCCCCTACTAAGTCCCCTATGCACCTCAGTGCTATCTAGTTAGCATCGGGGTGTGTTGGGGACGTTCCGTGGTGGAATGGAACCAGAGACTGTTGCTAACCAGGCAGCAGCGATATTGCATGCTGCCCAGTTAGAGACCTGCGCCTAAAAGATAGGTGAGGAAAACCCTCGCCTATCTTTAAGACGCAGGAGTTAACCGGGCAGCATCCAATATCGCTGTTGCATCGTTAGCCTCGGCGGCTTCCTATGTCTGTGACAATCACTGGATATTCAATGCCATCGCCTCGGCATTGAATATTCGGGTTAGAGGTCTGCGGGGAGGACCATGTGCCAGCAAGGCTCATAGCCCTTCTAAAATACGACTCAATATCGGGCCCTGAGTGCATAACTTTGCACTTGTCCACATTAAATTTCATCTGCCATTTGGACACCCAGTCTCCCAATTTTTCAAGTTCTTCCTGCAATTTTTCATAATCCTCTTATGTTTTAGCAACTTTGAATAGTTTTATGTCATCTGAAAATGTTATCACCTCCCTCTTTATTCCCATTTCCAGGTCATTTATAAATATATTAAAAAGCAACAGGCCCAGCACAGATCCCTGGGGTACTCCACTCCTTTGAGAAAAATTGTCCATTCAGCCCTACTCTTTGATTTCTATTTTTTTACCAGTTCTTAATCCACAATAGTACACTGCCTCCTAGACCATGACTTTAATTTCCACAAGAGTCTCTTATGAGGGACCTTGTCAAAGATTTTCTGAAAATCCAGATACGCTGTATCAACCAACTCACCTTCAGCCATCTATTTACACCTTCAAAAAATATAACAGATTAGTGATTCAAGACTTTCCTTAGCTAAATCTATCTATATATTCAGTAATTGTGTTCTTTATAATGGTTTCTACCATTTTGCCCTGTACAGACATCAAGCTCACTGCTCTGTAATTTCCTGATCACCCCTGGAACCCTTTTTGAAAATTGGCATTACATTGGCCACTCTCTCAGGTATTACAGATGATTTTAAGAATGGTTCACAAATTACTAATAGTAGGTCTGCAATTTCATATTTCAGTTCTTTCAGAACCCTAGGATATATGCCATCTGATCCAGGTGATTTGCTCTTATTTAGTTTATTAAATAGCTGCAATGCATCTTCCCGATTTATCAAGATTTGCTTCAATTCCTCTGATACATCACCTTTGAATATCATTTCTGGCATTCATACATTTTCGAAACAAAGGGAACACCCTTCCTGCAGTGTCAGCAGGCACAAAGAGAGCAGAACAGCAGATGCACCATGGAAGGACAATTTTATTACCAAAACAAGAGTTCAGCCTGACACATGTTTCAGCAGGGGGCCTTCTTCAGATAGCAAAAGACCTCTAGAAATAAACAATGTCCAGACCCGCTAAATGGATGGGTAGCCTGCCGGTGACAGAATTCCCCATACCAACAGGCAGTTTGTATGGGGAGCTGTGTGCATGGGAGGGAGGGGGCCGGGACAGAGGTGGAGCAAGGGTGGGTGGTGGGCGGAGAGTGACTCCGGACATACAGTGCCGATTCTGAGGTCGACCTTGTAGTCTGGGGTTGGCATGGAGACAGGGGACTTATTCCACCTCAGAGGTGGAATAAGTCCCCCTGGATGTCAGGGGATTGCAGTGCTAGGCAGCGGCAAGAGGTAAGGGGAGCAGGGGGATCGCTGCAGCCTGAGCCCAGCCATGGGAGGCCAGATTGGGAGTCAGGTTGCAAGGAAAGAGGTTTTGTTTCTTCAGCTGGGCATTGCAGCTCCTGAATGGAGCTGCAGTGCCATGGCAACTGGACGCCATGGCACTGTGGCTCCATTCAGGAGCCTGAATGAGATAGCGGGGAATGAGGGCAGAATGTGTGGCAGATTGGAATCAGGGCATGGCCTGCACGCCCAGGACATAGACCTGATTCTGATCCCATGGGCATGTCTAGCCCCTGCATGATCAGAATCATGTCTACCTCGGTATGACCCGATTCTGATTGGCCATATGGGGGGAGATGGCCAGCACAGAATGTTCCTCAATATAAACAATATGATATAAGGAGACAAAATGAACAGACATGCAGTGCTATAAATTAATAAAGCAATGTTGTGAACCATCCCATTATGTAACTGCAACCAACTGTCCATAGGGTAACTCACCAGTCTATGTGTTGGAAGCTCTTACTAATGGTAAAACACCTAAGAGAGGTACAATAGTCAGGATTAATATGGGCATGCATATTAGAGAGTATATAACATTATCACATGTTATACAATGTGTCAACTGGAATGCACATCTGAAGCCAGTCTGAGAATCCCAAAAGGAGATAGTCATGCTATTAAAAGAGGCACACAGTGGCTAAAAAAAACCTAGTGACTAGAATAAAATTAGTATTAGCAAGTGCCTGTCCCTAAGCATTCTTTTTTACCTATTCTTTAACGCTCTTGAAATTGTCTTAGTAGTTGAAAGAAATAACACTGGTCAACAAATTTTTACAAAAGTCATGTTACTGAAATAAAAATAGTCATTTCTCATCAATTTTTATATGTTGAACACAAATATGACAGTGAAATTGCAAAGTTGGCTCTAGGATTTTTGTAATCTACAAGAATTAATGTTTACATCACGAAATGCATGTCAATAGTAAATATAATAGGCCTTCAGTTAATACCTGTAAAAAAACAAGTCATAGACTACTTCTTAGAATTTTTCGCCTGTCTCTTGTACAGCTGTTCGGGAGCTTCTCTGGGGAGTGTCCAGCAGTAGTCAGCCAGCATTGTAATGGACCATTTTCCCTGGTATCTTTGCTCCATCGTTGCGATATCCTGGTGAAAACGTTCGCCTTGTTCATCACTAACCATACCACAGTTGTCAGGAAAGAAATTGAGATGGGAATCAAGGAAATGGATCTTTAGAGACATATTACAGCCAAGTTTCTGATACTGCATCAGCATGTCTTCTACTAGTTCCTTGTAGTTTTCTGCCCTAACATTCCCGAGAAATTTTGTTGACACTAGGCAAAAAACATTCATTCCATGCTTGTTTCCATCACCCTACAGCAAGTTGTTGAACTGGTCATCTTTGAAGAGCTCTCAAATCTGAGGACCCACAAAAACTCCCTCTTTAATCTTTGCTTTGCTGAGTCGAGGGAATTTTTCATGCAGGTATTGGAAAACTGGTGAAGTGCGGTCCATGGCTTTCACAAAGATTTTCATCAAACCTAGTTTGATGTGAAGGGGTGGTAGGAGGATTTTGTGAGCCTCAACCAGAGCTGAGTGCTGGATATTCTTCTCTCCAACTGTTACATTTTGTCTGCGATTCCATTCCTTCCGCAAGTCATGCCAATCCCTTGCTCGGCTATCCCACTCACATAAGAAACACATGTATTTTATATATCCCTGCTGCAGTCCCATTAAAAGGGCAACTACCTTCAAGCCACCACAGAGGTGCCAGCTGTATGTTTATGTTTATTTATTTGATATACCGCCCTACTTTATCAATCAGTTTACAATTAACAAACAATTAGAAACAGGCACAGCGCCAGAAAGGAGGAAAGGAAGTTACAATTGTTGATATAATAGAACGAGAGAAAGGATAAAGGACTATACATAGGGGACAGGATCAGACAAGAGGGGAGGGAAAGTTATAGGCCAAGGAAAAGAGGTGGGCTTTTAGGTCTCGCTTGAAGGTGGTGTGATGGGGTTCTAACCGGAGGGAGGTGGGGAGTGAATTCCAGAGTGCGGGGCCGATGAAAAAGAAAGCAGAGGAGCGGGGGGATTGAAGGTGAGCGAGGGAGGGGGAAGAGAGATTAAGGCGGTTAAGGTGGAAGGAGCGGGAAGTGTGTCTGGGGGTGTGGAATGTAATAAGGTCTGCCAGGTATTGTGGAATACTAGTGTGAAGAGCCCTGTGAACTAGAGTAAGTAACTTAAACTGAGTGCGAAAGGAGTGGAAGTCAGTAGATACTTTAAATTATTGTATGTCTCTTTCATGTGGACAGCATGCGCTACTGGAATAGAGGGAAGACGGTTTCCATTGTTCAAAAGCACAGCCTTCAGATTGAGTTTCGAAGATTTCTTTGTTATTCTCCCTCCATTTATTAAATTAAATGTGTTCATGTTATGTTTGCTATTGCCAGTCTTGTGGGTCATGAGTGATTTTTAAGGCATTCATGAGGCTTTCAGTATCGGAGCAGAATACCAGATTACTTTCCTTTCCGACTGCGTATAGTACACAGCTGATGTCAGATGGCTTCAACAGCCATCTGGCAGTAGTATTGCACTGCATCAGAAAATGATGCAATCAACTCTGGATGATGTGTGCATGCTGGTATTATGCAATGTGATGCAATATTACATCATTCAAGGCTTATTTGGGATGTTGTTGATGTCCTACTGGATAAATTTACACAGTGAAAAGTCAAAAATGAACTACATGCAATATCTTCAAAACGAGAGCCAATACATTTTTTTAATGTTATATTTGTGTTCAGCTCACCAAGATACTACAGATTAGGGTCTTTTAAAGTCAGTAACGATTTCAATGTTGACCAGTGTAATCTAAACGTGTGCATTCAGCTTCAGGGATGAAACTGCTCACTATCAAAATTAAACAAGTATATAGCAGAAATGCTCACCATCAAACTTCAAACAGGTGTGTAGCAAACAGATGTTCACCACTGAAAATCCAGCAAATTATAACAAAACACAGCAGGCAAGGGCGCCAAATAAAAATGAGGCAGTTTTGATGTTATTTTGAGTACAGGCAGGCCGAGGTGTAGTTTTACTGTTTGCAATCGTAAGGTGAATCCTTCTAATGTCAAAAGGAACCCAGAGTATGTCATTGTAGCATCTAATAAAGCATTGGACTTACTACTCATCCACATTAATGTATAGCACCAGCAAATATAAAATACCAATTGTAGTGCTCCCTTATCTTTGTTAGTGTTAAAAATAGGATATCAGCAAGATGGTGGCATGAGCTATGGCAGGGGTGAGCTGGCGGAGAGGAGAAGCATGTTGGCTCCATGGCTCGCAAGACGAAGGGGAAGACTTTGACAGTTGTGTCCACCTCCTTGCCGAAGCCACTAGTGCAGTCTCTCTTACCGTTTTCGCCACCTGTTACCATGCTGCGGAGTTTTTCAGCCCATTCGGGCACATCGGCATCAGATGCTAGCTGCAGCAGGGTTTCCTTGAGCCCCGAACTGAGAACAGCCTCACCACCGCTGCAACTGGGGAAAGCTGAGAGAGGGCAGAGAAGCTCAAATGGTGTTTCCTGGAGTGTTTCCTTGATGACGGAGCACCCCTCGGACTCAGAGGCCTTGTTGCAGCCTCTTGTGGTTCCTCTAGAGGCAGGTCAGCATCAGGCGGTGGCTGAAAGACCGGCTGTGATGACACTGGATGCGTTATGGGATGCAATCAAGGCTTTGGAGTCTACTCTGGCAGGGTATGCTGGTAACTTGGACGCTCAGTTGGTGAGTGTCCAGTCTAAGATGGAACAGTATGATTCACACTGGTACAGCATAGAGACGATAGAAACTGCAATGGAGTCTCTCCAGGCTGTGAGTACAGCACAGATAAGGGAAAGGGAGAACTTGAATAGGAAGGTACCGTTCCTGGAAAATAAGGTTCAAAAGAACAATTTAAGGTTTCTTAATTTCTCTAAATGTCCTCTTATTATACATATGGACGTGCTGCGGAAATATCTGACTGAAGTTCTGAAGATACCGGCAGATGCGGTTCCACCGGTGATCTGGGCTCAATATTTGTCCCTTAACATTGCGGATCAAGAGAGAGAAGGAGTTTTTGGGTCAGCCCAGGCATTGAAAGCTGGGAATTTAACCACTTTTCTGGAGTCATCTTTAGAGGTCATCACAGAATGGACTACCTTGGTAGAATGTTTTGCTTTTGAGTCTGATAGGAATTCCATCTAACGTTTATTTTTCCGTAATATGTCTGTTTTATTTCTTAGCTCAAAAATGTATGTTTTCGCAGTTGGTTCATGAGATACACAAAAGAAGCGCAGGGAAAGGGTCTTAGACCTAGGTGCTTCTTTTAAACTCATGTTTGATTTCCTATCAATCAAAAAATTTTGTTTTTTGAGCCAGATCAATTACTACAATTTATTGTGTTAAGAGAAAGTACTGTAGCTTTGACAAATCCCATAAATGGGGCAGTTAGATAGGGCCAGATGTTCCTGAGTCATTGGTTAGTTATTGTCTCGATGATCGTTTACTTTCTTTTAAGCATGTCCTGAATGTATTTTTATTTCCTGATCTTGCCTGCTTGTGGTTTATGGTGGTCTATCAAATGTTATGATTGTGGTTATGAATAATTGTTTTGTTTCTTTTTATTGCTGAATTTCTGTTCATTCATGCTATATTTTGGATGCATTGAAGAAATGCATAAATAAAATATAAAAAAAAAATAGGATATCACGCTCTTTTTTCCATTTTCTGTAGGATTTTCTCAACTATAACAGTCTCTTTGATCTCACCTTATTACGCTATGCTGGCTGTCATTTGGCCTTCCTTCCACCTTTTTTAAAGTGTGGAACACATCTGGTCTGGGCTTCCAAGACAGTATATTTAACTAATGCCCATGCCTGATGTAGACTCTTAACCTTTGCAGTTGTTCCTTTTAGTTTTTTTCTTAACCATTTTCCTCATTTTATGATAGTTTCCTTTTTGAAAGTTATAGGCTAGTGCAGTGGATTTCTTTGTTATTCTCCCTCCATTTATTAAATTAAATGTGTTCATGTTATGTTTGCTATTGCCAAGCAGCACCAACATCTTTACCTCTTGCACTAGATCCTGTGTTCCACTAAGAACTAGATCTAAAATAGCTTCCCCTTGAGTCAGTTCCTGAACCTACTGCTCCATGAAGAAGTCATTTATTTCATCTAGAACTTTATCTCCCTAGCCTAATGTACTGGGGTAATTGAAATCTCCCATTATTACTGTATTGTAAACTTTGCAAGCTTCCTTAATTTCTCTTAGCATTTACATAAGAAAATAAGAACATAAGATATGCCATACTGGGTCAGACCAAGGTCCATCAAGCCCAGTATTCTGTTTCCAACAGTGGCCAATCTAGGTCATACGTACCTTGCAGTTTCCCCAAGAGACACAAGTTCCACAATGCTTGTACTGGGTCAAGCATTGATATCTTCGGTCACTTCTTAATAATGGTTTATGGACCTTTCCTCCAGGAACTTGTCCAAACCTTTTTTAAACCCAGCTACACTAACAGCCTTTACTACATCCTCCGGTAACAAATTCCAGAGTTTGAGTACACGTTGAGTGAAAAAATATTTTCTTTTATTAGTCTTAAATAGTTTACCCTGTAGCTTCATTGCATGTCCCCTAGTCTTTCTATATTCTGATAAGGTAAACAATCGATCTACGTTTACCCGTTCCACTCCGTTCATTCATTTATAGACTTCTATCATATCTCCCCTCAGCCGTCTCTTTTCCAGGTTAAAGAGCCCTAACCTTTTTAGCCTTTCTTCATAGGAGTATCCTTCCATCCCCTTTACCATTTTGGTGGCTCTTCTCTGTACCTTTTCATTATCTATCTGTTCATTCTGGCCAGCCAGGTGGTAGTACACCCCTACTGCCATTCCCTTCCGCTTTTTACATGGAATTTCTATGCATAAAGATTCTACAGTGTATTTTATTTCCTGAAAAATCTTTATCCTGTTGGATTCAATGCCCTCTACCATAACACTGAGATATAGTTTGTAGCCTGGTATCACAGTGCCCCATTGGTTATCCTCCTTCCACCAGGTCTCTGAAATGCCAATAATATCTAACCTTTCATTCAGTGTTATATATTCTAACTCTCCCATTTTATTTTTTAGACTTCTAGAATTTGCATACAGGCATTTCAAAGTTTGTTTTTTGTTCATATTAACAGTCTGGCTATTAGATGACAGGGATAATTTGGAATCTTTCATCTCAGTCTGTTTTGTTACTTAAAGGCACCTGGGTTACTTTTACCTTTTTTGGAACCTCTCTATCAGGATGCCATAACTTCCCTTTTTTGCTAGTATCCTTAAAAGATACATCATTCCAACCATGCGCTCTTGGGTGACTGTCAGCTTTGTAAAGGCTAATGCCAACAGCCTGGTTATACCCTGGTTAAAGTGGAGCCTGTCCTTTTGGAAAAGCTCCGCCCTTCCCCAAAGTGTTGTCCAGTTTCTAAGACATACAAAACCCTTTTCCTTCTACCATTGTCTCATTTACTCACTGAGATTCTGGAGCTCTGTCTGCCTCTTGGGACCTGCACGGGAAAAATTTCTGTGAATGATACCCTGGAAGTTCTGGATTTCAACTTTCTACATGTACTAAGACAGCAGACTCCTCCCCAAAGCTATCTAAAACCTTGTCTAGATGGCCCATGCAGGATCATCCATTTTACAAAGAAATGTTCAAAAAATGTGTGGCATTGCCTGGGGCTTTGAACATGTAAGTAGTAGTTGTATGTACACATGTAAGCTGCTGATATTGCAACTTGCATATTAAGGGCTGGATTTTATGAAAATCTGGAGTAACCAATGAAAGATCCAAGTTCCAAAGCTCTCATTTTTGCTTCATTGAGATGGTTTTAAGCTGCATAGAGGTAACCACAATTTCCCCCAGTATAGCTCTCATCAGACTGATTGAGAAGATGCCAGCAGCCAATCAGCATTCACTTCTGGGTTAAACCATGCCTATTCTACACCTATGTACTCTTCCCTTCCATAGGAATGAATAGGGGTAGCCCTACCAAGTCCACCTACATCCCACCCCCAATAATGGCTCTTTCCCACCCATACCACATCCCCTCCCACCTCTAACCCCCCTCCCCCCAACTCAGCCACCATGGCATTATCGGAAATGGACCCTATCATGTTTTGATGACATCACTGAAAGCAGGGTGGCTGACCCGGAAATCCAAGTTAGTGCCACCGGGGTATTATGACAGAAAGGAGCAGGAAATAGGCAGGGAAAAGGTGGGGAAGTGGAGTAGAATGTGCCCTATAGATAACTTCCCTCATGTTGTCTGTTAACACAGCAGATAAAGCAAATCTCTTAATGTCACCACAATAGGCAGTGTTAAGCACGTCCTCATTTTCTCCAATGCAGTTAATATATTCTACACGTATCTTCTCTGCAGTAAGTGTGTGGGAAGATACTGGGCATATCACCGACAGGTAATGACAAACCTTTTGCATTTACCACACAGTAAGGTGCACACCTAGGTAAGCATAAATCTTTACTGCACTTTAGTAAAAGAGCCCTTTGATCTTATGTCAGCTGCTGTTCAGTTTTTCCCCCCAATATTCACCGCTCTCCTCCGGGGCAAAAATCAATTTTGAGAGAATCAGATCCTGAACATTCTGGACATTGCGAGTTTAATCAGAATCTGAACCAGATCACAACCAAATGGCCTTTGTGTATCCTAGACCAATTCAATCTGCTTAGGAAAATGAAACCATAAGGTCGGTTTCTAAGCTGCTTTATTTTGAATGCTGCTGTTGATATACTTATATTTTAGATTAGGGGAATGAGTAATATCATTATTTTAGGAAGCTGTTGCAGCATAAGCAAGAGTAATTGAAAGGAAAGAGATGTGTGCCCATCATGCTGATGAATGCCTTTCAAAGCACTTTCTCACCAGAATCTGGCCAAAAGGGCTCCTAAGTAGCTTTTCGTGTTTCAGCGAATGAACTACAAAAACAAATATGTATCCAAGAAAAAGTGATATCCATTTTCTATTATCTTTATTTGTTGTTTACGTTGGCTGCTGGCACTGTAAATTCATGTCACACAAATTTGTCTCTTGAGTAAAAGCAGCAAAGGTATGTATGATGGAATTTTTGCCGTTTAATAGCAAAGACTATTATTTGCAATATACAGAAAAGTAACATTATGTTTTCCATCCTGTTTGAAAACAGTTGCTGCTATAATGATGTCAGCAGGAAATCTAAGCCTTGGATAGTTTTAAAGGGCTGCCAAATACATATCTGTATAGATGTACTACAGAATGATGTGCTAGAAATGGCAAATGCATTCTTCTAAGAAAGGAAACAAAAGAACAAATTCTGGTTATCATCTTCTGTCCTTGAACATGCAGCAGTCAGTGAAAGAAATGCAAAAGGTACTATTATACAACAGCAGGAATTATCTCTGCTAGACTATGAAGAGTGTTTATTGTCCTAAAATCATCCATCTCAACAGACCCATAAAATACTCCTTCAAAATGTTCTGTTTCCAAAAGGATGTTAAAATATAATGGACTGTCCATTCCTGTGTTTACTTAATTCATTAAATAGCTCATTATGTTTTGGGCCCAAGAGTAGCAATATTAAATATAAATTAATTTGGCATCATAAATTTAACCAGTTAGGGTTTCTTGCATGAAAATATGGTGATGAAATTAATATAAAGTATTAAAGTCTATGGACTACGTCCCATTCAAATTTTCTCTGCAATGGAATATTGTTTTGATGCAGGGAATTGGTTACTGAAGGACATTTAAAACTGTAGTTAATAAGGTTTCATTTGCATTTATATGTACTGGATGAAGACAATTTTCAAAGCCATTTACCTGCTGGAAAGAGGATACTGGGCTTGATGGACCTTCGGTCTGAGCCAATTTGGCAATTCTGATGTTCTTACATACTGCTGCCTCCTTACTGCCTCGTTTTGTTTTTGCACTTTGAAGCACCTGCTCTCCTGCTGTTGCCTGCCTCATATTGTGTCTCCTCTTTCCCCAGGTACCTCCTCTACTCCTCTCTGACTGGCTGCTCTCCCCAGGAACCACCGAAAGTGACGCGTCCACGCTTCGCGTGACCATGTCCCCCCCCCCCCCCCCGAGGAGTCCACTCTTTATAAATCTGCCTTCGGTTCGGCGTCCTGTCAGCTGCTGTCTCCTTACTGCCTCGTTTTGTTTTTGCACTTTGAAGCACCTGCTCTCCTGCTGTTGCCTGCCTCATATTGTGTCTCCTCTCTCCCCAGGTACAGCAGGTCATGCTCCTTGGGCGAGCTCCTTGGGGCGAGATTGGGGGCGGGAGTTTAAAGTCCCCACTGTCCATCGCCGCACCCTGTCCTTTCAAGTCCAACACTCAGTATTATACACCCGCCTCTGGAATTCACGGTCTATCTGCTCCAGCTGTCCAGCTTCTCGGTAAGTCTCTCCCCCCAGCTTTGGTCTTGCTGTTCTTTTTCCTGTTTTTCTCACTCCCCATCTCCATGTCTGCAATTCCTGTTCATTGGGGCTGGAGGCCCCACCCCTCTGCCCCTGCCCCCCCCCCCCCCGGGCCTTCTCGCAAGAAATATTTCTAATCTCATTCCCTGCTCTCTCCACCCGCCCCCTCCCTCCCCCCCCATGCTCCTGCTGCTACAGCTTGCACTCCTGAACTGCTGCTCCATCCGTTCAAAATTGATTCTAATTCACAACGTCATCTCCCAGCATGCTATAGATTTATTTTTTCTAACAGAGACCTGGCTAAAGGACAGTGAGGAACCCCTGCTCAACCCCTGCCTACCCCCTGGTTACTCCGCTCTATCCACCACCCGTCGGGGTAGGAGCAGTGGGGAGTTGCGGTATTTTACCGCTCCTTTCTATCTATCCAGGAGTAATCCTCACCTGCCCTTCACTATCGAGAGTCCCTGCTTCTTGGTCTTGGTTCCTCCCCCCTCTCTACTTTCTCTTTATCTATTCCCCTCCCTTCCTGTCAGCCCATTTGTGGGACTCCCTCTTGTCTACACTATCCGAGGTCTCTCTTCTCTACCCTCACATCCTAATCCTAGGGGATTTCAGCATCCATGTCGATTCCCCCTCTACCCCCCGGGACTTTGCTTTCCCCTCCCTCCTTTCCAATCTTTCCCTCCGTCAATTTGTTTCCTTCCCTACGCATTCAGCCGGGCACTCTTTGGACCTCATAATCCCCCACTCAGCCTCCCCCTTCATCACCTTCTCCCTCTCACCTCTGCCCATTCCGTGGTCCAATCATTTTTGCCTTTTCTATTTATTTTTTCTTCCCCCTCCCCTTTCCCCAGGATGTTCCCAAAGCTCTCCCTATGCCACCCCCCAAATCCGCCATATTACCCCTGATACCCTCATTCGGTTCCACCCATCCGACGTTCTCTTCTCCGCAGACTTCCATCTCCTCCCTATTGACTCCCAGGTACAGGCCTGGAACTCAAACCTTACAGCTGCCCTTGACAATTCCCCCCCCCCCACACACACACACGTTTTCTCCCTCCCTCCTGCGGCCATCGTCATCATCCCTGGTACCACCCTGGTCTTCTCCTCCATCGCAAGTATCTTCACTGTGCTGAGCATCTCTGGCACAAACACCCCTCCCCTTCCAACCTGGACCACTTCCGTTATTGCCACCATCACTATCGCCTTCTTCTTCACTAAGCCAAGCAAGATTACTTCTCTAATCTCATTTCTTCCTCTGCCAACTCCTCACATCAGCTCTACTCAGTTCTCCGTGCTCTCTCTGCTCCCCACTCTCTTGATTCTCCTAACCCATCCCCAGTTACCCTGATCCTGCTTTACAAGCTTCACACTTTGCCTCCAAAGTCCTTTCCCTTCGTCTCACCTTTCCTTCTTGTCCCACGCTCTCTCCCCCCTCCTGTGGTCCCTACTTCCCCCCTGCCCCACCTCTCCTCCCCTATTTCCCCTTCCACTCCTCTCTTCCACCAATGGTTCTCTTTTGAGCCTATTACCCTCTCCGTTCTATCCAAAGCCTATGCTTCCATTTGTAAAACCTCCTGAATCACCGACCCCATTCCCTGTCACTGGCTTCTAGACGCCTCCCTTGCTCTATACCCCCCCCCCCCCCCTGATTCTCTCTATCTTTAACTCTAGCCTCTCTTCTGGTACTTTCCCAGTCCTCTGGAAGCATGCCTCAATTCACCCTGTTTTAAAGAAGGGCTCTCTGGATCCCGCCTCCCCTTCAAGCTGGCGACCCATCTCTAATCTCCCATTCCTCTCCAAGCTCCTGGAAAAAGTTGTCTTTGCCCAGCTTTCTTTCCATCTTGAAGCCTCACTCACCATTCACCCCCGGCAATCCAGTTTCCATTCCAGTCACAGCACAGAATCCATCCTTCTCTCCCTCCTCAATGAATTGCATGCTGCCCACGACCAAGGTTCCTTTTCTCTTGCTGTTTCTCTTGACTTATCCGCCGCCTTTGATTTAGTCGACCACCGCACCCTTATCGCATGTCTCCACGCTGCAGGCCTCGCTGGATCTGTCCTTCTCTGGTTCTGTTCCTTCCTCACCAATAGGTCCTTCTCGGTTTTTTCAGGGCCCATTTCCTCTCCTTCCACCCCTCTTCCCTGCGGTGTCCCCCAGGGATCCGTCCTGGTGCCCCTCCTGTTCAATATCTTCCTAGTCCCTCTCACACTCCTGGTGCAGCAACATGGTATCTCTGCTTATTATTATGCAGATGACATTTTCCTCATCCACCATACCAATTCCTCCGCTTCCAACATTACTCCTCTTAATGCCTGCCTCTCCTCTGTGGCCTCCTGGTTATCCTCAAATGTCCTTCACATTAACCTCTCTAAAACTTCAGCTATCTGGTTCACCTCTGGCAGCCCAGCCCCCCCCCTCTTGCTCCTCTGCTCTCCTCCTCCCCTATTCCCATTGTCACATCCCTGTGTTACTTAGGTGTTACCCTTGATTCCTCTCTTTCCTTCAAAGATCACATCTCATCCGTAGTCCAATGCTCCTTCCTTACTCTGAGACAACTTCGTGCAGTCCGCCCTTTTCTCTCTATCCCCTCCATGACCACACTGCTCCTCTCCCTTGTTATGTCACGCCTGGACTATTGCAACATCTCCCTGGTTTATCTTCCCCAAACCCAACTCTGCAGACTTCAACATATCCAAAACACAGCTGCCCGTATCCTGACCAAAGCCTCCTGCTCAGATCACACCACCGCCCTTCTAATACGCCTGCATTAGCTCCTGATTTCCTTCTGGATTCAGTATAAATTTCTCATTTTTATTCAGAAATCAATCCACACCGGTACCCCTCTCTACCTCGCTGATCTGGTTCATCTACACACCCCCCACCGATCTCTTAGATCCATTCATGCTAATCGCATGTCCCTTCCATCCCCATCCCAGGCACACCTGGAATCCACCCGCTCCTCAGCCTTCTATTTTCTTGGTCCCTGGCTCTGGAACTCCCTCCCCTTAGCCCTTCGTTTGGAACCCTCCTATAACACCTTCAAAGCCAGATGAAAAACTCACCTCTTCTGCTCTGCTTTTGACCTTCCCCCGCCCTCCTCCCCCCTTCCCCCCCTCGCTGATGTCTATTCTCTCTCTTCTCTTTCAACTCTCGCCTAGTCTGCTCTTTCTTTTTAGCCTTTTTTGCCTTTTCTCTCCTGTCTATTTTATTGGTGTTATTTTCCTTTTTCTCATAGCAGTTCAATGTTTTCTTGTAAATCACTCAGATGCATGTGTTATGGGCGGTATATTAAGCCTCAAATAAACATAAGCTGTGCATGTTATGGAAAGATAACTGCATTTGAAAAGTTTCTCCCTGAGAGGATTGGTAAGTAATATATTTGTGGATGCTCTTAGCACTCTCTCTTGATCCAAAGAGGTGCAGGGATCCCCAAGTAACAGCCTCATACATGCAAAATATCCGCAAACTACAAACTACTCTCCAAAAACAGATGGCCTCCAGCTCTTCTCTACCCAGCAGAGCCTTTTACAAGAAATGTATCATGTTAAGCCCTGTCCTTAGATGAAATCCCACCTTCATTCAAATTTCAAAAATGACTTCCTATTGGCCAACATCCTGGACTCAAGAAACATTGTTCAATAAATCCAAAGAGAATTTACTTAATGAATTTCACTGAATGAAAGGTTACATATTATTGGCATCTCACTTTTTTTTTAAATTTGCCCCATAGAAGGTACATTTGACCCAACTTCTTAAAAAACTTCATCCCTATTAAATGTAAAAATATATTTCTCTTTTTTCACTAGGTGAGAGTATACTGGCTGAAGAGGGTGTTAAAAAGGTTGCTCTTAGGGGAATGTTTAGTAAACCATGCTAAAGGAGCAGTCTTTTCCATGCATTAATAGCAGCAATAAGGGGTTACCGTGTGGTAAGTGTTCTGGGTATGTTAGAGGCATTCTGCCATTAAAGGGTGCTAGTGGATACTTAGCAGGTGGTAATAGCACATGCTGCATTAAGAGACGGTAGTGGACACTTAGAGGGTGTTAATAGGATAATAAGGGGTGGTAGTGCATACTTACCATATGGTAATATCTTTACTTTATTCCGTCATTTGATAGACCGCTCTTGTCGAAACATTAGAGCGGTGTACAATAAAAGATCTACGCCACTAAGCTATAGAAAAGGAACGCCAAAATTATAATAGGAAAGAGAGAGAAAGGACAGCGTACAACAACATACAATAAGAACACAAAAGACAAACCAGACAGAAGATTTAAAAAAGACAATGAGCACAGGGTGGGAAGCCAAAACAACAAAAGGGAGCTGACAATCCACAACTAAACTAGGTAACAACACGAGAGACAGATCAAACAAAGACTCAAGGAGGGGCATCAGGGGGAAGGTCAAAGGCTTTTCGGAACAGATAGGTTTTCAGCAGCTCCTTAAACTTGGGATACGAAGGCTCCAGTCAGAGGGAGGGTGGTAGAGCATTCCAGAGGGAGGGGCCTAGAAAAAAGAAAGCTGAGTGACGGGTCTGTTCCAAATGTGCTTGTGACGGAGAGGGTAAGGACAGGCGATTCGCATGTAAGGAACGGAGTTGACGGTATGGTGTGTGAAGAGAGATAAGATCGGCCAGATAGAGGGGAGTAGATGTGTAAATGGCTTTATGTGTTATAATAAGAAACTTATAATGGAATCGAAAACGGGGAGGCAACCAATGTAAGCGAAGTAGGATGGGAGTAACATGCTCATAACGATGGGAAAAAGTGATAAGTCGAGCTGCCGTATTTTGAATTAGCTTAAGCTGAGAAGCAGGAAGGTTAGCTAGAAAAACATTGCAGTAGTCAAGTCTGCTGATGACCAAGGCCAGAACTAGGGTAATCAGTGCAGTAGAAGGGAGAAGGGAACGAACAGCTCTAATTTGACGTAGAACCACAAAAGACCGGCGAGTGAGAGTGGAAATATGACCATGGAAAGAAAGAGTGGAGTCTAAAGTAACCCCCAAGTAGCAGAAGGAGGGGACAAGCGGAATTGGAATGAGATCAATCTGAGGGGCAACAGTTGGGCAAGAGCCGCTCAAAGAGACCCACATAGCTGTGGACTTTGCAGGATTTAGGTGTAGAAGGTTCAGGGAAAGCCAGGAGGCGACATGAGCAAGGCAGCAATTAAACTGGGAGATGTCAAGGTTCAACGGTGAAGTATGGTATAAAAGAATAATATCATAAGCATAGATATATGATGAGACCGGATAATAGCACATGCTGCGGGAAGGTGTCTGGCATGAATCTTAATGCAGAAAAGCCACTGAAACGCTGAAAGGGGGGCAGGGAAGCCATTGGAGAAGGTATGTATGCAAGCACAATTGGTAGCTGATAGAGTTGACTCACCTAATGCCTGGCAATGTGGCAATATGTGCGATGAGCAAGTTTGACCATACAGCAGGTCTATGCTGTTGACTAGGCAAGATAGGCAGCTGCCTAGTAATGAAAGTCAGTGTAGGTGTTGGGTGTGTCACGGGTGGGTGGTGGCGGCAGCGGAGTCAGCAGAGAGGATGCAGCAGCGGGGGGGGGGGGGGGGCACTGTGACAGGCATGCAGACCTAGATGCACCAGAAAGCATACACCATGCCGTAAGCTACATTATAGTGTTTGTGAGGTGTGGACATGTATCCAGATGTACTGTCAGCATGTGGCATGCCATATGCCAAGACAGTGTCTGGGTGGAAGCAGCATATACCTGATGTGGGCAACAAAGGGAGGATTGTCCATGAATGTGCATAAGGAGCAGTCACAAGAGAGGTGTGCTTGGTATGGCTAACTGCTGCAAATGATCCCTGAGAGCCATGGTTGGGCAGCTTACTACCAGTAAATTACCCCACCATGAATCTCCCCAATGGTTGAATCGTGGGTACAGGTCTGTGCCATGGATCATCCAAGCAGAGAATTTGCATTGTGTGTGGTGGGTGGATGTATGGGATCATACAGGCCAAGAGCATTTGGTGTGTGTGAACCAAAAATAGCAGTGTCATGGGCTACATGAAACACCATTTGTGTGGGTGGGACAGGTGCCTCAGCCTGTGAAACTGCAAGACAATACACCGGACAGAGTGGCATGATAGAAAGGGACAAGTTGAACCCATTTGCCCCATGTGGGGCAAGTAGTGGTGGCAGAACAGTGCAGGGAATGGCTATGCAATGATTGTTAGATGCATGAGATATATCCTCTTTATGTAAAACTGGGAGGTCACAATGATGACAAAACAGAAAATGCATCCATATCAGTTGACCCAAACATCTGCTGTGTATACATCACTGATCCGCTGCAAAGCACCGCAGCAGAGCCACTAAAGCCATGTTCACAGATATCCATGATGGGGAATGCCATGTTTTACTACCCAACATGTGGTCATAATGCATAGAAATGTAGAAGAATGATTGTCTGCAAGACACAGCAGAGCCAGGACTGTGCAAGCGCACCCAGGCACAAAAATGAACAAGTGGGAATCAAACCCTGAAACTTTCACCACAAAGACATTGCACTAACCAGTAGGTTACACCTCCACACAGTTTGATGCAGATGTATAGAGCCTGCAGATCTCCAATCAAACTGCTGTCTGCCTGCATAGTTTGTGCCCTCCACTACCTAAGAGGCACTGAATATGCAAAACAGTTGTCTGAAGCTGAAGAACCAATGGAGAATGCACTGAATCAGCATATCAGCTCAGTAAGATGCACTGGCTGCATGTGCTACATGCACATAACAACAGCAAGCCGTGCTGCAGAGCGGTTTCAGCTGTCACCGTGAGGGTGAGGAGTGGTGCCCAGCACCTAGTCCACTGAACCTGCACTGAACCATTGCTAAATAGGATTCAAGCTATGCACTGCTTGCCCCATTACAGTTATTGGGGATCCTGTGTGTCTTTTGGGGAAACTGCTAGATACTTGTGACCTAGATTGTGCACTGTTGGACACAGGATACTGGACATGATGGACCTTGGTCTGACACAGTTTGGAATATTTTTTAATCTTATGTTCCTATGTGCCATCTAGGCAGGTACCTGGTCCTGCCTGTGCACCATCAGCCCCCACTGCATGACCCATGTGCCACCTCCTTTGCCCCCATTTGCACCATCAATATAGTGCCCTTTCATACTTGGGAACTAACAAAATGCACCACAACTACAGCCAACAGGGCCTTTAGTCTCTACGCGCCAATATGCTGGAATGCATTACCCCCAAATATTCTGGCCATCAGGAGTCTAACACAGTTTAGGAAAGCCCTCAAACACCACCTTTTCATCAAGTACCTCATTGATAGCAACGACACCACACCCCAAGCAATCAAGGGATCCTCAACAACACGCCCAGACAGATACTCTAACTCCAAGTGGTTCATATGATTCTATGAAACCTCCCTGTTCATATGACTTTACGTAGTTTGCTTTGTAAATAGTTGCTCCTTGTTATCCAAGTTTTTTGCCCTGTTATCTGTAAACTCATACGTGTTAACTGTACTGAGTATTTTTGTTCCATGTAAACCACGCTGATGCCGAATAGTGCGGTATAAAAGAGACTGTAAATAAATAAATAAATAAAACTATGCTGTTGCTGCTAATGGAGCACTACTATCACTCTTTTGGGCTCCCCTCTCTCTACATCACATTGCAGATGTTTAATAGGCTCTCTCTCCTAAAAAAAACACCCTTTCCACCAGGTTTTGAATTGTTTTAGGGCTCCTACTGTTAAGGTGACTGCGTTAAGGGAGCAACCCTTGTTCCCAACCACTCCCCACCAATTGACCCCCCACTCTCTGCCCCATGCACGCCTTCTCTCCACCCACAGGGCGCTTTACACTGCTGGTGCCATTAGCACCCGCTAAAGTTCCTTTTTGCAAGCGCTAAGTGTGCACATGCACAGTTAGCACACGCTAATGACACACTTGCTCCTTTACTGCCGTTTAGTAAACATACCCCTTAGAGTGCTAATAGGTAAGGAAATCAAAAGTGATACTGGCTGTGCCAAGGCCAAGAGCACTGCAGAGATAGAAGGCAATGGAATGTGGGAAAGTTGCAGCTGGCCTTTCATTCTCTCTTCCATCTCCAGCCATAAGTCCAGCCACAGCATCAAGAGCAGCGCTCTCTCCCCCCAAATAAGTAGTGGAGAAAACTCATAAAACATCACATGTGGAGGCATTTTCAACTCCTTCAGGACCTTCAGTATGCTGAACGCAATTACTATAGGAAGTACATTGGTAGATAAAGTGCATTTTTCCTCATATGAAGGCCTCTTTCATTAAGGTCCATTCAAGAGCAAGGTGGAAGAACAAACCATGAAAGGTGCAAATCAAAGTCTTTATTAAAATGTAGATGCTTTGATTTGCATCTTTCATGGTTTGTTCTTCCACCTTGCTCTTGGATGGACCTTTGACTCTGCAGTTGTTTATGCATCTTTAGGACTCTGGCCACTTTCATTAATACATGAGGACCATGGGTCAATTTTAGCAGTAAATGGGAAAGGTGCTGATACTCCGTACCTCTGTGCATGCTCCCAAAAATAAGCCTTGGGTAGAGAGAAGATGATGGATCATCAAACAAACAGTGGCATGATTCATCATCTCTCAGAACAGCACTCTTTCCAGCTAGGTACCAGCACCAGTGCTACCGTTTTTGCTGCCCTGTGCAAATTATAAGTATACTGTCCTCTGCCTCCCCCTCCTTTCCCCCATGTTAATGCAGTCCTTCCATAGCTGGATCAACCCTTTGGTAGGTCCTAGGCAAACAAGAGTAAAATCATGTTGGGCTTACCATAATACAAATCCTTTTTGAACCCTTCCAAAGCATATGAAAACCAGTCAGAGCCTGACAACTGGCCAAATCAATGTTCATCATTGATGGAGAAGAAATTGAAAAAGTAGACAACTTTAACCTGCTTGGATCAATAATCAATAAAGAAATGACAAGCCGTCAAGAAATCTGATGATGCATTGCTCTAGGTAGAATGGCTATGAAGGACCTAGACAAGATTCTCAAGAGCAGAGATGTCTCTCTCCATACAAAGATTTGACTTGTTCAAGTCATGGTATTTTCAATAAATGCAAAAGTTTGATAGTGAAAAAGATAGACAGGAAAAAAAATCGATGCCTTTGAATTATGGTGCTGGCAACAAATACTGTGTATACTATGGACTGCCCAAAGAACAAACCAGTCAGTTCTAGAGAAGATCAAGTCTAAGTTTTCTTTAGAAGCTCAGATGAGAAGACTTCGACTTGCATACTTTGGACACATCATGCGATGAGAAACATCACTAGAAAAAGACGTCATATTTGGCAAGGTAGAAGGTCCACACAAAAGAGGAAGACCAGCAATGAGATGGATCAATATAATAACAGCAGCTATGAATGCCACACTATCAACAATGACTAAAGATCAAACACAATTTAGGACAAGTATTCAGAGGATCCCTGTGAGTCGACACTGACTCGATGGCACTTAACAACAACACTAGCTTCTACAACTAATTATGTCACATTCATGTTAGCAAGTGTGAATTTGTATTGCTATTAATGAGGAAATAAATCTTATACCCAGTGGAGGAGTAGCCTAGTGGTTAGAGCAACTGCCTAGTGCCCAGAAGCTCATGGGTTTGATTCCCACCTGGCAGTCCTTGTGATGGGCAAATCACTTTACCCTCCATTGCCTTGGAAGAAAAGGCTGGTGATACATTGCCAAAAAAACCAGAAATAGCTGGGTTGCTATGAGTCAAAACTGACTTGATGGCACAAAAATAATCTTATAATAAATGACAAAAGAGCTGGTTTAAAAACATATGGTTCAGTATTTAAATGCCTCTCTCACTCTACAATAATCTGGAAAGTGCATTGAAAATTCACTAATAGGGTACTCTGAATCTGTGTCATACCAAAACAACTCTGACTCAGACAGCAATAATTCTCCATATAAAACCACAACACTGCAAATATTACCACAAGCCCTAGAACAAGACTTAAGACCGAGTTCATTTAAGGCACACTATATTCAAAACAAACCCATTAGGAAACAGTATCAATGTTCTTCCTATTAAGAAAACATCAGAAACTGCACTAAACAGAATCATATTCAATAACCATTCACTTCCGTCACACATTCTGAACACAAACTAACCCTCACCTGATGCAAAATGAAAGATTACAAATTAGAAATAGAAACATGCAATCAAAAACTGCACTGGAAAACCTAAGTCAGACTTTGTATGTCATTCAGCATTAGGAGCTTGAGAAACAGCAGTGCATTACCTTTTGTCTTGTATAAAATTCAAAAAGAAAAAATTTCCCAAAGCTGACATGTTCCAGTAATTAAATAGCACAAAATAAAATGCCTTTTTCCCTACTTTTTGTATTGGTCCTAGTCTCTCTTTTCCTGCTCCCCTTGTTGGTCTTCTATGTTCTTTTATAGAGTCTCTTTACCATTCCTTCCCTCCTCCTCCTGTCTGCTTCCCTCCCTTCTCTATATGTGACATTGTTCTTTCCTTTCTCTCTCTCTAGTTGTTATTTATTTATATTCTCTTATATACTGCACTATTCTGCATCAGTGCAGTTTACATTGAACAGGGCATTATAACTTAGAGATAACTATTTTACAGGGAACATGGGCTGTGGAGGGTTAAGTGGCTTGCCCAACACCACAAGGAGCACCTGTGGGACTAGAAAACCCAGTCCTTCTGGCCTAAGGTTGCTGTCCTCCAGTGGGATTTGAACCCCTGACCTTCTGGCCTGAAGTACCTTGCCCCAACCACTAGGCCACTCCACTCCACTCCTCCACTCTTCCTTGTTAGATGGATGACCATTCCTGAAGATGGTTTGAAAGGTGGGAGTAAGACGCTGCAGCATCTCTTAGCTCCCAATTACTGAGTGCCCTGCAGGACAAATTTTAGTAGACAGGTCATCCCAAGCCTATATAATCAATTTCATTACTAGCAGCAGGCAGAGCTGGCGAATGCAGAGGCTGGTAGTCGTGTACATTTCACCACGGATGTGTGGACTAGATAAAATGCTACATACGCCTACTTCTCCCTGACAGCACGCTAGTAGCAATTGGATGAGGCAGGAGCAGGCTGTAGGTCTAACTGGAAGCAACAGGAGGAGAGTACCTAAGTGGTCTGTTCTGTAGAGCCAAGTGATGGCCCCATATCTTAGCAGAAATAAGGAAATACAGCAAGCTGCAACATAAGACACAAACAGAGCTTCAAGGTTCCTTTGTAACAGATGGTGGGATGAACATGGTCAAGGCAGTGAAGGAGAGGGGGCATTCAGGGGTGAGATGCTCTGCATACTTGCTGCACCTGGTTGTCAGAAATTCCCTAGGTCTGGGGACTAAGGCAAGTGGAAGCCATGCCCTGAGGCAACTGATCAAGAAGTGCCTAAAAATAGCTGTGCATTTTCACTGGATTGTGAGGGATGGACATAAGCTGTGTGAAAAGCAGGAAGCAATAGGGTCACCTGCACAGCAGTTCAAGCAAGGTGTTGGCACCAAGTGGAATTCCACATCTGAAATGCTGGAGAGTTTAGTGGTATTACAAACCATCACAAATTGATCCTTAACAAGGAGAATCATTTAAATGAAGAATCTACATATAAATCATCTCCCAATTCCTCAGTTTTCAAAATTTCTTTAGCAAATGCCATGTTAAAAGAAATAAATCCATACAAATAAAAAATTTCATTTCAATATTCATAACTTCTAAATTCAAAATGCTATTAGAGAGTTCTTTTAAATAATATCATTTTAATTTCTTTTTTTAATTTTTGAAAAATGTTTTAAGAGAACCTCAGCAAGGAAACCTTCCCTTCAGTTAGGTCCTTTTCTTTGTTGCAATCATAGGTTCCTGCATCAGATATTATTGGAGACCAAGATCAGCATCAACAGGCCCCTGGGACACCTAGATTGGTCAAATATCATGCACATGATGGAAGTCTTAAAGCCCTTTAAGGATGCCACAGAGGTTCTGAGTTCCACAAGACTACTCTGCCTTCTCATCCTTGTAGTGAATATTTTACAGGTGAAGTTGGAGGGTTTTCGGCAGTAACAGGGATTCACAGCAGAGGTTTTGGTGATGATGGACTTCTTGCAGAGTAAATTGGAAAAAAGGTTGCAAACCATTATAAAGCAGGATACTTATATGCTAAGGGGGTCAACCAGAACCATGAATAGTGAGAAAGACATCCAGCTTGAAGTCCAACCCTTGCTATTCGCAGAAACCTGATTCCGAAATGAAAGCTCCCCCCACATACTTGGCCTTTGTGTGGGGAGCTCTGGTTGGGGGTGGGAGGGAGCAGCGACAGGGCAGAGAGTGGGTGGAATGGAGGCGGGCCCACAACCCCGGACATATAGGGTTGATACTGGTCACGGCCTTGTATACCCGGGAAGGCAGAGATGAATGGGGGACTTATTCCACCTCAGAGGTGGAATAAGTCCCCCCGAGGAAGGGGATCAGCACCTGCGGACCCACAAAAATAAAGTGAGGACCAGCAGGGGGTTCCCCTCCACCCAACCTCCAAAGGGGCCTGCCAAGGCCAGGATCGAGTGGAGGGGAACATCTGTTCTGCCGCAGTGTGGGGCAATGGGGCTCCTGCTAGGTGTCCCAGTGCCATGGCGTCCTAGGGCTCCAGCAGGAACATAGGGAGGGATGGCTGAGTACATTCATGGATGTTCCCTGCTGCAGAACGGGGTCCGTCTGGCTCGTCCAAGTTCCCTGATTCTGCAACCATGAGAATGTATAGATCCTGTGATTGTAGAATTGGGTGCAAATCCAGCCTGTCCAGATTTTGGATGTCCGGACATCCCCCAATCTGAATTGGCCTCCACCTGTTTTTTGTGACCCACAGATAAAGGGAGCTATTGCTTTGCAGTGCAACACACTGATTTACTGGAAGGCAAATCTGGTGATGGAGGTGGGGGTGATAGTGATGCAACATGGGAAATAGTAGGCATGCCAGCAAACAGTACTGGAACCATGAGAACTACCCTGATACCTATCACCCTCCCACCCCCAAGGTTTTCATGCCAAAAGTGGCCCATAAGCCCCATCTATGGAAAGTTTTGGTGACTAAAGCCCTAGCTACAATGATAAGGTACAGAGATCAGCCTACCACAAGTTTGCATCCTGCAGAGATTTCAGTAATATGCTACCTTGCAGAGCCCATCATGGTGATGCACACAAATCCATTAGCATACAAGGCACACAAGTTGGCAGTCCAATCAGACCTAGCCAAAGTTGCACAGTATTTCCTATCCTGCCCTTTGGCTTTTTCTGGACCACTTCTCACCTTTGTGGGTGCCTTTGGCTTGTCATTGTACACCTCTTTGGGTGTTATGCCACCCTCTTGACATGCAGTTCCCTATCAATCCAAATCAGGGAGAAACTGAATCCGGCATGGTGGGGGGCATATCTGCCTACTACCATCAATGAGCCTTGAACTCTCTCTTCAAAGTTCTTAACAAATTTACATGGCTTGAAACTTGCTGGCTAGTCTGACTGTTCCAATGTGAAATAGCTTCTCCCATAGAATTTAATGGAGACAGTTGAAATAAATGTACAAATGTTTCAACTCCCAAAGACTAACTGAATAAGTAGATTCTGATGAACAAAAACAAGCTTGAAAATCTATAGTGTATACATCCCTAGTCCATAAGCTGTCTCCATATAAAGATAAGTGGATGACTTATCCTCTTATTTTTAGGAAGATTTAGAAACATAGAAACATGATGACAGAAAAAGACCACATGAACTATCTAGTCTGTCCTTCCATATCAACCACTACAACAGTCCCCTTTTTTCCTTTAGAGATCCTCTGTGTTTGTCCCATGTTTCTTTGAATTCAGATACTGTCTTCATCTCTGCCACCTCCACTGGGAGTCTATTCCACAGATCCACCACTCTTTCTGTAAAGAAATATTTCCGCATATCACTCCTGAATCTATCCCCTTTCACCCTCATCCCATGTCCTCTCATAGCAGAGCTTGCTTTCAATCGAAAGAGACTCATGGAGGTATTTAAACGTATCAATCATATCACCTCTATCCCACCTTTCCTCTAAGGTGTACATATTAAGTTCCTTAAGTCTGTCCTCATATGCTTTATAATGAAGATCATTAACCATTTTAGTAGCCACCCTCTGTACTGACTCCAACCTGTTTATATCCTTTAGAAGGTGTGGTATCCAGAATTGCACACAATACTCCAAATGAGGTCACACCAAAGATTTATGCAGAGGCACTATCACCTCCTTGTTTCTGCTGGCCATTCCTCTCCCTATGCACACAAGCATCCTTCTAGCTTTTGCCATCGCCTTTTCTACCTGTTTAGCTACTTTAAGATCATCAGACACAATCACGCCTAGGTCCCGCTCTTCTTTAGTGGACTAAGGTACTTCACTCCTATACTATATTGCTCCCTTGGATTGCTGCATCCCAAATGCATGACCTTGCATTTTTTAACATGCCATGATATCTGTTTAGATAGGACCAATGAATATGTCTTCCAAAATTTGAGCAGATAAGTGATCTGTATAAGTTAGGGCAACTATTTATGCAGTCCTTTTTTTAAGATTTTAATATGCAATACAATCAAAAAGAACAAGAGGAAATGTCTCATTTCCAACAAAACATAAGAACTACTACTGTCCAAATTTGGATAAAGGAAAAAATAGAGAAAGTAGCCTAAAATACAAGAAGAACAATTACACAATAAGGAAAAATAAAAAAATAAGGCAATCAAAGGATAACAAAGATCCCACAGGTTAGCAGTGAATACTTCTCAATCCCTAACACGACTCCGTACACACCAAATAATATTATGGTCTCTCACTTGGTTTGCAGCTTGTCGTGCTGTGAGGGCTTGCGTGCATCAGTGATGCTGAGAGCTAAACTATCGGTAGTTTAACTACTGGCAGGGTCTCCCAAGATGGACAGGTCTCAGCTGAGGTGCCAGACGAAGACAAACCACCCATCTGGGCAGCAGCAGAATGGGATAGTGTTGACGGCGGAGGATCACATTTCTGTGACAACGGCAACAACACCAAACTCAAACTGCGCAGAAGGAAGGCCCGGCAATCTACTTCTGTATCTTGCCATGAAAACCCAATGGATAGTTACAACAAAACAAATTGTGCTATGGTGCTGGAAGATGAGACTCCCAGGTCGGAAGGCACTCAACTAGCTACTGGGGAAGAGCTGAAGACTTTTCAGAGTAAAGCCAGCATTTATGATGTGGTTGAATCAAAGCCCTCGGGAAGTCTGACTGCTGATGTAGCTGCGCATGAAATGAGAGTCAGAAGCTGTAAAGATGTCTTACACATTGGAACATGGAACGTACGAAGCATGAACCAAGGGAAGTTGGAGGTGGTCAAGAATGAAATGGAACGTGTACAACTTGATCTGTTGGGTGTCAGCGAACTGAAATGGACTGGCATCGGGCACTTTGCATCAGATGATCACATGGTCTACTATGCTGGAAATGAAAGACAAAGAAGAAATGGTGTTGCATTTATAATAAAGAAGAAACTTGCAAGAACTGTAATGAAATACAATGCAGTCAGCGAACGCTTAATCTCTATTCGTCTACGAGGATTGCCTATCAACACAACTATAATTCAAGTATATGCCCCAACAACAGCTGCAGAAGAGAATGAAATTGAAGAGTTCTATGAACAAGTACAAGCTGAAATTGACAGAACATGCAAACAGGATATCCTGATAGTCATGGGTGACTGGAACGCAAAAGTTGGCAACAAAGAAGAAGGCAAAGTAGTTGGAAAATATGGACTTGGCAACAGAAATGAAGCTGGAGAAAGATTGATAGAATTCTGCAAGACCAATGATCTATTCATCTCAAACACCTTCTTCCAGCAACACAAGCGGCGACTGTACACATGGACTTCACCCAATGGATTGTATAAAAATCAAATTGACTACATCTGTGGAAGTCAACGATGGAAAAGCTCTGTAACATCAACAAAGACAAAACCTGGAGCTGACTGTGGTACAGATCATCAACTACTAGTATGCAAACTCAAGCTAAAGTTGAAAAAGAGCAAACCACTCATGAATGCATCAAAATATGACCTTGAGAATATACCACTGGAATTTAAAGACTGCCTGCAAAATTGATTTGCTGCTTTAGATACAAATGACAGAACTCCGGAAGAGTTATGGAATGACATCAAGAAGGTTGTGCTGGAAGAAAGCGAGAAGTCTCTACAAAAGATGAAAAAGCAAAAACGGCCAAAATGGATGACGGAAGAAACTTTGAAAATTGCCCAGAAACGCAGAGAAGCTAAAGCCAAAGGAGAAAGAAAGACAATCGCAGAACTCAACAGAGATTTCCAACGTGCAGTAAGACAGGACAAGGAAAAGTACTACAATGACACTTGCAAGGAAATAGAAGCAGAAACTATTAGAGGAAGAACAAGATCGGCTTTCCTAAAGCTGCGAGAGTTAAAGAAAAAGTTCCAGCCTCGAATTGGAATGTTACAAGATGCTCAAGGTTCTATGTTGAATGATGCTGAGAAGATCAAGAAAAGGTGGAAGGAATATACAGAGTTTTTATATGATAAAGATCAAGTGGACCAACAGCCGTTTCAACCTATACCTTATGATCAGGAACCATTGGTGATGAAAGAAGAAGTTGAAGCAGCATTGAAAGCCTTATCAAAGAACAAAGCACCAGGCATTGATAGCATTCCCATAGAAGTATTGCAGCAATCTGATGCAGCTGTTACTGTACTTACAAGGCTCTGCCAAGAAATATGGACGACAACATCATGGCCAACTGACTGGAAAAGATCTGTGTTTATACCAATACTAAAGAAAGGTGATCCAACTGACTGTGGAAATTATCGCACAATCGCTCTGATCCCACATGCCAGCAAGATTCTACTGAAGATTATTCAAAAGAGACTACAGCCATACCTAGAACAAGAACTACCTGAAGTGCAAGCAGGGTTCAGGAAAGGGCGAGGAACGAGAGACATCATTGCGGATGTGAGATGGATCCTTGAAAAGACTAAAGAATACCAAAAGGATATCTATTTGTGCTTTATCGACTATAGCAAGGCTTTTGACTGTGTAAACCATGAGAAACTCTGGGCCACATTAAGAAGCATGGGTATACCAGAACACCTGATCGTTCTCTTGCGCAATCTGTACATTGATCAAGAAGCAATAGTTCGAACGGAACAAGGAGAAACAGAATGGTTTAAAATAAGCAAAGGTGTAAGACAAGGCTGCATACTTTCCCCCTACCTGTTTAATTTATATGCAGAACAAATCATCAGAGAAGCAGGATTGTATGAAGACAACAGAGGTGTGAAGATTGGTGGAAGACTCATCAACAACCTTCGCTATGCTGATGATACCACATTACTGGCAGAAAGTGAAGATGATCTGAAACATTTGCTTCTCACAATCAAAGAACATAGTCTCAAAATGGGCCTGCACCTTAATGTAAAGAAGACAAAGATCATGACAACTGGCATAATCAACAGGTTCATCGTTGAAGGAGAAGAAATTGAAATCGTGAACAACTTTAACCTACTTGGATCAACTATCAATAAAGAAGCAACAAGCAGTCAAGAAATCAGACGACGCATTGCTCTTGGCAGAATGGCTATGAAAGACCTAGATAAGATTCTCAAGAGCAGAGATGTCTCTCTCCATACAAAGATTCGACTTGTTCAAGCCATGGTATTTTCAATAACATCATATGGATGTGAAAGCTGGACAGTGAAAAAGACAGACAGGAAGAAAATTGATGCCTTTGAATTATGGTGCTGGCGGCGAATACTGTGTATACCATGGATTGCCCGAAGAACAAACCAGTCGGTACTAGAGGAGATCAAACCTAAGCTTTCTTTAGAAGCTCAGATGACAAGACTTCGACTTTCATACTTCGGACACATCATGCGAAGAGAGAGATCATTAGAGAAAGACATCATGCTTGGAAAGATAGAAGGTCAACGCAAAAGAGGAAGGCCAGCAATGAGATGGATCGCTACAATAACAGCAGCTACGGGTACCAGTCTGTCAACAATGAGCCGCCTGACTGAAGACCGAACACAATTTAGGATAGCTATCCAGAGGGTCGCCATGAGTCGACTCCGACTCGACGGCACTTAACAACAACAACATAAGTTTCTCCAAATGTGTAGGCGCCACGAAAATATAATTATTCCCCTTGAAAGAAACAAGGCATTTGCAAGGAAACATAAGAAAGAGGATGCCTCCTAGAAGATGCCTCTAGCACAATAGAATAAAAATGATTTTCTCCTGATTTGAGGGCACGAGCCACGTCAGGAAATAGGCAATTTTTCCAGCTGCAGAAAATAAAATCCCTCTGCTTAAAGAAACCTTTCAATATCATATTCTTATCCTTTTCATGGAAAAAGGAAACAATCAGGGTTATACATGAGCAAATTACATCCTGTGAATTCTCCAAAAACTGAGTAAGATTTATAGAGGAAGGTGCAACTAACTTTTCCATTTCCTCTTCAACCTCATTAACTTTACAAACTATTGAGAGATATAATATAGGTTAGATATCAATATCTCATCTGGATTAGATATTGCCAGAACTTCCTTAAAATATTTTTTAACCAAAATTTCAGGAGACAATAGCCGAGATACTGGAAAGTTCAACAAACACAAATCTTTACCCCTCCTAGAATTTTCCAGTGCTTCCAGCTTACTGTGAAGGACACGACTGTCCTTCACTGCTGAAGTGTTTACAGCTTGAAAGAAAACCAGATGAAATTCCCGTTAGAGGTCTGTACCCTGTGTTCAAAGAAGCATCTATACAGTAGATTGAAACTTTTGAACAGAATCTTGGGTAAATGAACACAATTGAGGAAAAGACCCACTTAATAGAGCTTCAATCCTTGAAATTATTTTCCAAATATCAGACAGAGATACATTAGAAGGAGGAGACTTTGTAGGTGCAGCTGTAGAAGGCAATTCAGGCAACACAACAGCTTGAAGGGTTTTCACAGGTGACACTAAACTTAAGGATTCAGATACAGCTTCTGAGGAAAGCATCTCTAAGTCAAATGGAGGTGGGGGAGGAAATCTATCATGTGGGCTCATTGAGGGTCCCTTTAGGGAGGATTCCGCGGCACCACTCAGTGGAGGAGGGACCGGTAACACATGCTTGCCCATTGGGTCACTTGTTTTAGGTGTAGAAGCCATTAACTTCTTATCTTTGCCTTTTCTTTTCCTTTTTGCCATCTGAACAATCACAGTTCAGCAAATCAATAAACAATATTGCTTTTCTCCGGTACAGCTCCGTCGGTGCTCTGAAGGGGCTCCAAAAAAAATGTTACCTGCCCCTTCAATCACAGCCCTTCAGATACGTCCATGACCACGCACATGCAGCTATACGTTGCAGCCTCCAAGTTATTTTAAGCTGCTGGGCAAGCTCCCCTGATGATGTTGGGGAGTGTTTTAAGACCCGGGGTAATCAAGGCCGCGCCAGTCCAGTTTCGTCCCAGCTGATGTCCTGCCAAGCAACAGTTTTCCCATATGCAGTCATTTTTAAACAAATAAATTTAACTGGGTAGCAGCTAAATATAAAAAATTGCCTGGTTAAGTCTGAACCATAACCCTGGAACACGTTCCATTCTAATCTATTTTACCTGCATTAACTGTGGCCGACCATCAAGATATCTGGCCAAAATCTATGTACTGGAAAGCTTGATATTTTCAGCTCTAACAATTTATGCTATTACCTCTGAGGTTAATTGCATGTACTGTATCATATTGAATACTGACCTCTTAATAAATAGACCACTTAGGACCCTTTTCACTAAAGCCTGCTAAGGCTTTGCAATTAATACTCCAAACAAATGCCCCCACTTTAGCTGTTGGGGGCATGTCCAATAAGTTCCTGGCAGCTAATGTGTGATGGGCCACTCTAACATGCGCTCCAGGAAGGCAAGTTCACTTGACTCACACAGAGGAGTTGCTATGTGAACTCGAGCGAAGAGTCATGCTGACATTGAGAGTGAGGCAATTGCCCTGGCGCTAGCAGAAATGTCCATTTCTCGCCCCATCCCACAATTGCCGGTTGATGTTCATTTTAGCATGCTCACATGTTACTGTTCCAGGCAGAAGGGCTTAGAGAAAGAGAAGAATCATAAACAAAAGTTCTTTTTCTGCAGCACACTGTTATGTAGTATGCAAGGTATTAATATATATTGCTCTCAGATAAGGCATATTGATTCCCTCTTCACACTGTAAGCTGCAGTTACATTTGAAATCATTTCAGTTAGTTCACTGAGAACCAGAACTCAAACCAAGTTCCAGCTGAATTCTTCTTATGTTCTTCAGCTTACATTTAATTGATATTTCCAACAAGCATTCAGTTTTACACATCTCTTTCTAAATGAAATGAAGTTTGATTGTTGTACACTTCACATGCCTGTATGCATATGCAGGTGCTTAGCAAATAGCACACAGCACTATATATCTTCCGTCGATGGCATGAAGTGGAAACATATCACCCTGTGCATTGGTGGTAGTGGACTGGAATACACAGCAGACTACTGTGAGGAGACAAAATTAACCTTCATTTCCAGAATAGCCTTGGCAGCCAATGCTTATATAGCCCCTACCAGTCTAGGGGTCCTTCACAATGGCTACTTACAGCTATTTGGCAGACTGAGGGCACAGCTTCAGAAATATAATACTGTTCTTATAGTTTTAACTCTAGAATTTTAGGGTTCTAGGTTGGGATCAGTAAAACTGGGAGGCCGCTGACACCTTTGATCCACGTACTCCTTGCTTCACCCACCTCAATAAATCAGTCCAGGCTAGAATTTAGTTATTCTGAACCAAAGGTTTACTGAAAAAATATTGAGGGATCATGAATTATAATAACAAAATACTAGCAGAGCAAAAATCAAACAAGTGAATAACCCTTCCTCACTAGCATCTTCTCCAGAATACCTTGTAAAGATGGATACTGGACTTGGACGTGATCACCCTTTAGGACTTGTTTTCCTTGTCTTAGTTCCAGGGGACCTCCATTGTATCCTCTTATTTCTTTTACAAGATCAGAGGCTCCTTGCTGTTCCTTCAGAGTCTAAGTTTATTTCTCTCCTGCTTTCTCCATTACTGACAACCGATGCAGGACCACTCATTGCTTTACTAAGCTCCCCAGCCTTTCAAATGTGAAATTCCACCTGGTGCCAACATCCTGCTTAATTGGTGAGCAGGTTACCCTCTTGTTTCCTGCTTCTCATGCAGTTCACACCCACCCTTCAAATACCAGTGAAAATACCCTGCTATTTTTGGCACTTCTTGATCAGTTGTCTCAGGACAGAGATGCTGCTTTTCATGCTTCCTAGGCCTAGAGTGTCTCTAACAAGTATGCAAAGCATCTGATGCCCTGAAAACCCTCCTCCTTCACTGTCTTGACCGTGTTTGCCCTGTCATGTTACAATGAATCCTGGAAACATAATGCTCTTTTTGTGGCCTATGAGCTACGATATGGCTCCAAATTAAGCTGTCATCCATTAGTTGGATGTCCAGCATAGTCTGGCAGTACTACCCTCCAGTTACTCCCCTCTTATACCTACGAGTAGCCTGGTCCTGCCTTGTCCGGCTGTTGCCAGTGTGCTGTTAGGATAGGCAGGCATATATAGCATTCTAAGTAGTCCAGATGCCAGTGGCAAAATGCACACTACTATTGGTGTCTGCTTTATCAAGCTCTGCCTGTAGCTATTGACACAATTAATTATATAGGTTGGGGGTCATCTGCCTAATAAAAGTTGCCTTGTAGGGTGCCTAGTAATTGGGAGCTAAGAGATGCTGCAGCCTGTGATGGGGAAGATCCGTCCCTTGCTGTGCAGTCAGAGGAAACGGAAGAAAACAGGTCAGATTCTGACAGCCAGGCAATACACATGGCTACAGGTTGCCAAGGGAGATGTAAACAAACCCAGCCACGAGTGCAGCAGCCCCGCCCAAGCTGCAAACAAGCCCCGTGCCCTGAGTGCAATAGGATTCACCTGGGTGGAGGAGGGGCGAAGCTAAGCACTGTGGAAGATAAAAAGCACTCATTAGAAAGCAGAGTTAGCTCGAGTGGCAGCTGTAGCTGTAGCTCAAGCTCAAGCTCAGGCTCTGGTTCAGGTGCTGATTCGAGTTCAGGCTGGAGAGGAAGTTCAAGCTGGGAAGCAAGCTCAGGATCTGGATTAGGATCCGGGAGGAGTTCTGACGGAGCAGCTGTGAATTCCTGCAGCAGAGCTAGAACAGGAGAAAACATTGGAACAGACAGAGGAACAAAGAAAGCTCAAGCTGAAAAGGTACCGAGAGTTAAAACCCACAGTCTGCAGGAAAGCTTCTCTCAGTTAAAGCCTTGAGAGGAAGGCAGCTGGAGGGAGAAGCCACGCAGGGAGCCAGCTTGGGTGTGTCCAGAAGCTCACGAGAGAGAAAGGTACAAACCTCTGAACTTTTCTAATAGTGAAAGAGCACTGCTCAGTAAGCCTTGCAGGCAGAAGCCAGAAGGTAGTTCCTATAAGAGGAACAGGGAGAAAACTAAGCCTAATAGTTTTCTCTGGGACAATAAAGCTTTCCAGAATTCTCTTAAGGCTAAAGAGAATGTTTTGAGAACCCTGTGTGAATGCGTTCCTATGTATCCAGCGGGGGATGGGCTGGAGGATATGCAGGTTGAATACACAGATGAAGGCATAAACGATGTACCCATGGATTGTACGTTAACCATTGCAGATAATATGGAAACACTTTGCTAAATTGAATGTTTGAAGCTAATGGTATAGCTGGAGAAAGCAAATGAGCATTACTGCCATTGAAAAAGAAGCCTTTATTGTTTCCTATGTAAAGGACTGTGTATTGAAAAGCTGGAAGAAAAAGATGTCATTTTTCTGCAGTTCCTGAGTTACTATTTCTTTATACCAGACGTATGGTTTTGTCCTGAGTTCATTTGTGTTTACCAAAAACCCCGGGACGGAGAAATAAAACCTTATTTTGACCTTACCACTCTGTTACCTCAATTCCTTTGCCTGTGAGGTGTTTAGGACTACATTACCCAGAGGGCCAGTGTACTACTACGCCTGCACTTCCTGGCTTAGGATAGTCATCAGCTGAACCCTCTCTGCTAGCCCTAGGACCCAGGGGGGCAACTGGTGACAAGGTTGGCGTAGTTGTTGCGTATTTTTGCACAAGACAAGGACATTATAAAAGGAAAAACCTCAGGAGATACCAGCTGTAAAAAGGAAGAAGTTCTGCTATCCTGAGAAGAAGGAAAGAGACGGACCGGATTCTTCAGCAGACTGACCTGGAGAACACAGAAACCTTTCTCAGTGTTGGACTCTACACTGTGTTCAGGTAAAAGTAAGTGGGCACAGCAGTAGAAGGATTGGGTGAGAAAGGGGAAACATCTGTGCTGCAGATAGGAGGCAGGAAAAAGTTTTGTTTGTGCCACACTTGGTGGGCCTGTTTTTCTGTCCCTGCAGGAAACCCAAGATGGATCCGCAAGACGTCCTGAGTTGGATGAACACTCAGTGGGAGCGACAGAGCGTGCTGGCAAGGCTGACCCAAGAGAGGACTGCTGCGGCAATGGCGGCGCAACAGCAGCCACTCTTGGAACTGCTAGAGGCTTTGGTGAAAAAGTCTAAGGACCCAGAGGAGACTATTCCCACAGTGCGGAAGGGGGTAGGACTGCCTGAATATAGTGCGCTTGCACTAGGACAGCTGACTAACCATGATAGTTTTGATGTTTTTGCAGATGCGTTTGAACGCATTGCTGAGGCAGCTAAATGGCCGGCTGACCAGTGGGCCGTAAGGTTTGCTGTATCTTTGACCGGAGAGGCTTTGGCAGCCTATAAAACAATGCCTGATGCCCTAGCATCTAATTATCTAGAAGTTAAAAATGCTGTAAGGGATAGGTTGGGGTTAATGCCTACACATTACAAACGCATGTTCAGAGAAGCTAGGCTAATGCCTAGAGAGACACCTAAAGCTCTGTTTCAGAGATTGAAAGGACTGGCTATAAAGTGGCTTGCTCCAGAGAGGAGGACAATGGATGCCATAATGGACACCATCATCCTGGAGCAATACCTGGAAGCCGTGCCTCCTGAAACAAAGGCTTTTCTGATGCTCCAAAAATGCCATTCCACGGAGGAAGTGGCCGACCTCACTGAGCGTTATTTTGAGGCGGAGTTGGCCGGGACCTCGAGGGGAAGTGTTTTAAAGGTGGCTGGCATTAACAATCTTTGGAAATCAGAAAAGACCCCAAAGGTTAAAATATCTGATGGTTATAATGCAAAATCTGTTGTGAAAGGCAAATGTTATAATTGTGGCCAGGTTGGACATTTTCGTAGGGATTGCAAGTTACGAACTGCCCTAGTGTCAGGAGGTGAAAATCACCTTGGGGAAGGCTTCCTACTGAAAGTCCAAGTGGAAGGTATAGAGGCCCTGGCGCTGCTCGACTCAGGGGCAGACCAGAGCATGGTCTCGCAAAAGCTGTGGCAGACCATTGATGCCCATAACCGGTCTACCCCGAGTCAAGCAGAGGGACGTGTGAAAGTGAGATGTGTGCATGGGTCATCCTCATATTACCCTTTATACAAGGTATGCGTGAAAGGGTTAGGCATTGAGGAGGAGGTACAGGTGGCTGTAGTTCCTCGGCTCCCGTATGAGGTTGTTCTAGGGAGGGATTGGCAGCCATTTGTAAAAGGATTGGAGAAAGGCCTTATGAAAACACCGGGCCCTGTCCCTGAGAAAACCCTGGAAGAAACCCCGATAGTAGGTAGGGTGCAGCCAGAGGCCCCAAAAACAGAGGCTCTAGTGCAGAAAATCCCTGGTCCCTTACTTGCAAAACCCCGGAAGGAGAGCTCCCGGTCTAAGCCACGGGAGGGGGATGGGTCCTTGAAACAGAAATTTGTTTTGCGATTCTGTAAGGTGTCCCCTCAGGCTCAAAGTCCTCAGAGAGCTTCTGAAGCTGCCGCCGGCTATGACATATTCAGTGCAGAGGATGCTATAGTCCCAAAAGGAGGGAAAGCCCTCATAGATACCGGGTTGCAAATACAAATTCCCGAAGGCTGCTATGGCCGAATAGCGCCGCGATTAGGTTTAGCGGTCAAGCATTTTCTGGACGTCGGTGCCGGGGTAATAGATCCTGACTACCGTGGTGTAATAAAAGTCTTGCTCTTTAATTTCAGTAAAGAAGACTTTGCGGTTAAAATGGGCGAAAGAATCGCTCAATTAATTTGTGAGCGGGTAGGCTTCCCAGCAGTAGAAGAGGTACCCTCACTGACTTCTACAAGTCGAGGAGTGGGTGGTTTTGGCTCTACCGGGTCGAGGGAGGTAAAAAGCCTAACAGCTTTGGCCGAAGAAAAGAAGGAGGAGGACCTAGGCCCACAACCAGCAGACTGGAGGGAACGACCGGAACCACGCATAGGTGCAGATCTGTTGCCACAACAGCGACAGGAGCTAGCGAAGGTGTTGACAAAGTTTTCTGATGTCTTAACAACGGTGCCGGGCGAGACCCATATCGTGGCACACAAAATTGTCACTACACCCGGGAAGATAATTAGGCAGCGGCCGTATAGGTTACCCGAGGCCAAAAAGAAAGAAATGATAGCCCAAGTAAAAGAGATGATAGATATGGGAATAGTGGAAGAATCAAAGAGCCCTTGGTCTAGCCCAATTGTATTGGTGCCGAAGCCGGACGGAACTCTCCGTTTCTGTATTGATTTTAGGCAGGTCAATAGTATATCACAATTCGATGCATATCCTATGCCCCGGATTGATGACCTATTGGACCGCTTAGGCCAAGCGCGCTATTTAACTACGCTAGATCTCACAAAGGGATACTGGAAGATTCCGCTTACGCGGGAATCGAAACCCAAAACAGCATTTAGCACGCCAATAGGGTTATATCAGTTCCGCCGGATGCCGTTCGGACTACATGGTGCAGCGGCTATGTGCCAACGTCTCGTGGACCAAGTATTAAGACCCCACCACGAATATGCATTAGCATATATGGATGACGTGGTCATCTATAGTAACACCTGGGCTGAACACCTGTCCCGAGTAGCGGCGGTCTTACAAGCCATAAGGAGGGCCGGTTTAACCCTGAACCCCGGGAAATGTTTATTTGCGAGTAGGGAGGCCAAATATTTGGGTCATGTAGTGGGAAATGGACTAGTCAAACCCCTGGCGAGTAAAATTGATAGTGTCAGGAATTTCCCCCGACCAGTCGACAAGAAGCATGTGCGCAGCTTCTTGGGCCTCGTAGGATACTACCGCCGATTTATCCCTAGATTTGCGGAAGAAAGCACAATCTTCACTGAAATGCTGAAGAAGAATGCACCCAACAGTGTAAAGTGGACCCCAGAGGCGGAGGAAGCCTTTATAGCATTAAAGGAGAAACTCTGTAGAGCTCCTGTTCTGAGGGGAGTTGATTTCTGGTTACCCTTTATAGTACAAACTGACGCCTCGGAAACAGGGTTGGGGGCAGTCATGTCACAAAGGTTTAAGGGGGTAGAGCACCCGGTCACTTACCTCAGTAGGAAGTTATCAGGTGCAGAGAAAAATTACTCTACGGTGGAAAGAGAGTGCCTTGCTATTAAATGGGCTGTAGAGGCATTGAGGTTCTACCTCATGGGGCACAGATTTCTTCTGGTCACTGACCACGCTCCTTTGAAATGGCTCAGTCACATGAAGAATAGTAATACCCGATTAACAAGATGGCATTTAGCCTTACAAGCTTTTAACTTTGAGGTACAACATAGGGCAGGGAAATTACACGGCAACGCTGATGCACTATCAAGGATTATGTGCTGGCAGACTAAACAGTCAGCAACCCGTAATATCTTAAGGGGGGGGGATATGTGATGGGGAAGATCCGTCCCTTGCTGTGCAGTCAGAGGAAACGGAAGAAAACAGGTCAGATTCTGACAGCCAGGCAATACACATGGCTACAGGTTGCCAAGGGAGATGTAAACAAACCCAGCCACGAGTGCAGCAGCCCCGCCCAAGCTGCAAGCAAGCCCCGTGCCCTGAGTGCAATAGCATTCACCTGGGTGGAGGAGGGGTGAAGCTAAGCACTGTGGAAGATAAAAAGCACTCATTAGAAAGCAGAGTTAGCTCGAGCGGTAGCTGTAGCTGTAGCTCAAGCTCAAGCTCAGGCTCTGGTTCAGGTGCTGATTCGAGTTCAGGCTGGAGAGGAAGTTCAAGCTGGGGAGCAAGCTCAGGATCTGGATTAGGATCCGGGAGGAGTTCTGACGGAGCAGCTGTGAATTCCTGCAGCAGAGCTAGAACAGGAGAAAACATTGGAACAGAAAGAGGAACAAAAAAAGCTCAAGCTGAAAAGGTACCGAGAGTTAAAACCCACAGTCTGCAGGAAAGCTTCTCTCAGTTAAAGCCTTGAGAGGAAGGCAGCTGGAGGGAGAAGCCACGCAGGGAGCCAGCTTGGGTGTGTCCAGAAGCTCACAAGAGAGAAAGGTACAAACCTCTGAACTTTTCTAATAGTGAAAGAGCACTGCTCAGCAAGCCTTGCAGGCAGAAGCCAGAAGATAGTTCCTATAAGAGGAACAGGGAGAAAACTAAGCCTAATAGTTTTCTCTGGGACAATAAAGCTTTCCAGAATTCTCTTAAGGCTAAAGAGAATGTTTTGAGAACCCTGTGTGAATGCGTTCCTATGTATCCAGCGGGGGATGGGCTGGAGGATATGCAGGTTGAATACACAGATGAAGGCATAAACGATGTACCCATGGATTGTAAGTTAACCATTGCAGATAATATGGAAACACTTTGCTGAATTGAATGTTTGAAGCTGATGGTATAGCTGGAGAAAGCAAAGTGAGCATTACTGCCATTGAAAAAGAAGCCTTTATTGTTTCCTATGTAAAGGACTGTGTATTGAAAAGCTGGAAGAAAAAGATGTCATTTTTCTGCAGTTCCTGAATTACTATTTCTTTATACCAGACGTATGGTTTTGTCCTGAGTTCATTTGTGTTTACCAAAAACCCAGGGACGGGGAAATAAAACCTTATTTTGACCTTACCACTCTGTTACCTCAATTCCTTTGCCTGTGAGGTGTTTGGGACTCCATTACCCAGAGGGCCAGTGTACTACTACGCCTGCACTACCCCCACTTCCTGGCTTAGGATAGTCATCAGCTGAACCCTCTCTGCTAGCCCTAGGACCCAGGGGGGCAACTGGTGACAAGCCTCATAAGCCCACCTTTTGAACCATCTTCAGAGAATAGTCGTCCAGGGGTAGCATTTCCCTAATGCACGCTTCATCACCTTTGATGCTGTCTCCTGTCAGTGCTGCTGGACTGGTCTCTATTCTGTGAAAAAACGCCAAAACGGCAGCACTGCTTTCCCTGTCCCGATTTGCTTTTTCACACGGACTATTTATTTTTAGATGTATTGCTGGTTTAGCACACTATTCTGTTGACACTATTATTCTATTATATTTATTTATTCAGTTTGGAAAGAAAATACAATTCATGTTAAGACGTTTGGTTCAAGTGCTTCTTTAATACATTGGCCCTGCCATTTTTTTTTTTTAACTTTCAGCGCATTGCTGTCGATACTGTAATTTTTATAATCAATTCTTATTGATGGTATGTTATGGCGTCATTACATTATAGATCAAAAAGGAATTATATTCCACAATAATTAATTAGTATCCACTGCACATTCAGGAATGGTTCATCTCCATATCCATCTCATGGGTCTTTTTAAATGGGTAGGACATTGTCTATCGATCTTGCAGATATTCCCTTTTGGGATATAGCAGTGCTCCTCCTTTACAGTGGCTTCACAAAGAGTTTTTTTGTGATCATTTTCATCAGGGTACCCATCATTGTGGTCCTTTATCCTCTGGCATTAACGAGTATATTCTAATAGGTTTATACGTATTTGTACTGTAGATTTTGTTATTTATTGTTGTTTGTATGATTCAAACATTGTTTTTAAGTATATTATTACATTATTTATGGTTTTAGATGTCTATTATTTATTGGATATTAGTTTTTAAGAATGCTTTTTTATTCACTTTTTAAAGCATATTATTTAATGTGGATCATATTGTTTATTAATTCTAATCAGTTTACCTGTGTGTTATTTATTACTTATTCTATTTAACAGAAGTTCTATACATATACATAAAAGGTATCGGTAGATATATTTATGTTTTCAGTTTTGTCCTCCTCATCTCATCGTCTGTCCATTCTTGACATAAATTGTTTTGATTGTTTATTTATTTGTTTTTATTGTGGATATTATTATAGCACATTATATATGTCTGTATTTTTAATTCTATGATCATTCTTTGATGATCACAAATGTCAGCGGTTCTGGCTTTCCAGTTATTATGTTATTCATTTTGTTTTTATAGTTTTTAATGATTTTGTTTAATGTTTATATTGTTTATTAATTATTTATTTGATGTGTTTGGTTTTCTTTTTAGGTTTGTGCCCTATAGTGTCTCCCTGAGGAAGGCCATTGGCCAAAACACATAGGGGTAATAAAGAAAAGTTTTTTTCAAACCTTAAGATTCTGCCGGTCTGGGTATCTGTTCTTTTTGTTCCTTTGCACCTTACAGATACTTTGGGTGCTTTCCTTGGTTCACTGCTCCATCTCTTCCATGGTGACTTGCTTTGATGTCTGTCAGGCCTGTTGCCACGATATCTGACTGATGGAAGAGGCTAAGGGTTTTGCTTGAGAAAGGGTTGTCATATTTCTTCTACCTTTACTGCTATTTCCATACATACATAGAATGTCAGGCCTTGGAACAGTACTCTGCTTGGGGTTAAGCTGGAAAGAGTACAGTTCTGACATAAGAACATAAGAACATAAGATATGCCATACTGGGTCAGACCAAGGTCCATCAAGCCCAGTATTCTGTTTCCAACAGTGGCCAATCTAGGTCATATGAACCTAGCAGTTTCCCCAAGGGACACAGGTTCCACAATGCTTGTATTGGTTCAAGCATTGATATCCTGGGTCCCTTCTTAATAATGGCTTATGGACCTTTCCTCCAGGAACTTGTCCAAACCTTTTTTAAACCCAGCTACACTAACAGCCTTTACTACATCCTCCGGTAACAAATTCCAGAGTTTGATTACACGTTGAGTGAAAAAATATTTTCTTTTATTAGTCTTAAATAGTTTACCCTGTAGCTTCATTGCATGTCCCCTAGTCTTTCTATATTCTGATAAGGTAAACAATCGATCTACGTTTACCCGTTCCACTCCGCTCATTAATTTATAGACTTCTATCATATCTCCCCTCAGCCGTCTCTTTTCCAGGTTAAAGAGCCCTAACCTTTTTAGCCTTTCTTCATAGGAGTATCCTTCCATCCCCTTTACCATTTTGGTGGCTCTTCTCTGAACCTTTTCTAATAACTCTATATCCTTTTTAAGATACGGCGACCAGAATTGCACACAATATTCAAGGTGCGGTCTCACCATGGAACGATATAGAGGCATTATAATATCCTTTGTTTTATTTTCCATTCCTTTCCTTATCATACCTAGCATTCTATTTGCTCTGTTGGCCGCCGCTGCACACTGGGCCGAGGGTTTTAACATGGTATCCACAATGACGCCTAAATCTTTTTCCTGGGTGGTGGTTCCTAATGTGGAACCTTGCATCGTGTAACCATAGTTTGGGTTGTTCTTCCCTAGGTGCATAACCTTGCACTTGTCCACATTAAATTTCATCTGCCATTTTGATGCCCAGTCTTCCAATTTATCAAGATCCTCTTGCAATTTTCCACAATCCTCTTGGGTTTTAACAACTTTAAATAGTTTTGTGTCATCTGCAAATTTGATAACCTCACTCATTATTCCACTTTCCAGGTCATTTATGAATATGTCAAAAAGCAGCGGACCCAGCACAGATCCCTGGGGTACACTAGTATTCACCTTTCTCCATTGGGAAAATTGGCCATTTAGCCCTACCCTCTGCTTTCTATCTTTTAACCAGTTCCTGATCCACAATAGTACACTGCCTCCTATCCCATGACTCTTTAGTTTTGCCAAAAGTCTCTCATGAGGGACCTTGTCAAAGGCTTTCTGAAAGTCCAGATACAAAATATCAACCGACTCACCTTTGTCCACCTGATTATTCACTCCTTCAAAAAAACATAACAGATTAGTAAGACAAGATCTTCCTTGTCTAAAGCCATGTTGGCTGTCTCTCATTAGTTCATGACTATCTACATGCTGAGTAATTTTATTCTTTATGATGGTTTCTATCATTTTTCCCGGTATTGACGTCAGGCTCACCGGTCTGTAGTTTCCCGGATCACCCCTGGAACCCTTTTTAAAAATTGGTGTTACATTGGCGATCCTCCAATCTTCAGGTATTAGAGATGATTTTAATGATAGTTCACAGATTACTAATAGCAGGTCTGCAATCTCATATTTCAGTTCTTTCAATACCCTTGGATGTATACCATCCGGCCCAGGTGATTTGCTACTCTTCAGCTTATCTAATAGTTGTAATACATCTTCTCGATGTATCGATATTTCCTTCAATTCTTCTGCACCTTTAAATACCACTTCAGTCACATCTTCCTCAGTAAAGACTGAAGCAAAGAATTCGTTCAGTCTCTCCGCTATCGCCTTGTCGCCTCTTAGTGCTCCTTTAATCCCTTTATCATCTAATGGACCAACTGACTCTCTCACAGGTTTTTTGCTATGAATGTACTTGAAAAGGTCTTTACTTCGCGTTTTTGCTTCTGCAGCAAGCTTCTTCTCAAATTCTCCCTTTGCCTGCCTTATCAATGCCTTGCATTTGACTTGCCAGTGCTTGTGCTGTTTCCAGGTTTCGTCGTTTGGCTCTTTTTTCCATTTCCTGAAAGATGCTTTTTTGGCAACAACAGCCTCTCTGACCTCAACTTTAAACCATGCTGGCAGTTTTTTGGACTTCTTTCCACTTTTCTTAAAGCGTGGAATACAGCTAGTCTGGGCTTCCAAGATAGTATTTTCAACAACAGCCAAGCCTGATGTACGTCTTTAACCTTTGCAACTGCTCCTTTTAGTTTTTTCTTGACTGTTTTCCTCATTTTATCATAGTCTCCCTTTCGAAAGTTAAAAGGTAGTACTGTGGATTTCCTTACTATCCCTCCTCCACTAATTAAATCAAAGGCGATCATGCTATGATCACTATTGCCAAGTGGCCCCAACAACCTTATCTCTTGCATTAGATCTGGTGTTCCACTAAGGATTAGGTCTAATATGGCTTCCCCTCTGGTCGGTTCATGAACCAGCTGCTCCAAGAAGCAGTCATTTATTTCATCTAGGAACTTTATCTCCCTAGCATGTCCTGACGTGACACTGACCCAGTCGATACCGGGGTAGTTGAAATCACCCATTATTATTACTGTGCTGTAACTTTTGTTAGCTTCCTTGATTTCTTTGAGCATTTCATCATCCATTTGGTCATTCTGGCCAGGCGCTCGATAGTACACCCCCACTGCCATTGCCTTCCCCCTTTTACATGGTATTTCAATCCATATAGATTCTACAGCAGAGTTTGTTTCCTGCAAAACTTTCATCCTTTCTGACTCAATGCCCTCTCTAACATAGAGACAGATGATGCAATTTGTCATTGATTGTAAGATGACCCATCAGCTTCCCTCTACTAATGTACTTCCTATGATAATGGCATTCTGCATACCATGAGTCCTGAAGGATTTGAAAATGCATCAGGATATGTGAGATTTTATGAGACTTCCTCTCTACTTCCTTGGTGCTGCTGTTCTTGGTGCTGCTGCTGGATCTGTGAATAGGGATGGAGGAGAGAATGAAAGACCAGCTGTATCCTTTCCATTCTGTATTGTCTTTTACCTGAATGGTAAAATTGGCCTTGGCAATGTTGGTATCACTTTCTTCCTCCTCTCCTATTAGGAGGCTAAGAACAATCTCTTCAACAACCTCTTCAGTCAGTACTCTTTCAACATTTGATGGTTCAGATGTAAATCCCACCAATTTGGATCCCTCAGATTCTGTATCTGCAAAGACAATCTCCACACAATTTTCAACAGGGAATATGGAGCATCAGCTGCTAGGCTGGGTTGCCTTCACTTGCTGCTTCTTTTGTGTGTCCCCACCCTGCACCATGTCAACCTCCCTTTGACCCTCTGGAGATGACACTGGACACCTGATCTTTCACAATTGTACTGTAAACTGGAGCTCTCTCTACTCTTCTTGCCATGACATCTCTCTTTAGATTTGGTGGTGGACCAGAGAAGCCCATACGCATATCTTGCGAATGACTTGTATCTTTCTGCATACATTTGTCAGTACTGCTCTCACCTTCCTTATTTTCTTTCCTTCTATGACCATTTAATATTACAAGCATACCCTTCCTAAGCATTATGATATGTCTGAGACAGACCCTGCAGACCTATGACAGGTCAAAGTTAACAAAAATATATTTACTGGACCAATACTATCTGCTTATGGGATGCTGGATGGTTCAAGCTGTAAACTAGCATTGTCTACAGAAATACAGTAGTTGCCTATGCCAGTGCAAGAAGAGGTGCAATAACAGTACAGGAACAGATGCACATGGCAGAAGAAATGTCCCATCATGCATCATGCCAAAGGAGGCCATAGAGGCTATACATGAGTGCATATTACATATACACACAAAAGCTACACTGGCTCAGAAATGTTGGAATCAATGGTTTAGTCCTGAAATGGTTTGAATCACATCTCAAAAACATAGTTTTTGATGTGGTCTTCAGAGATGAGCTCTTGACCCCACTAGGCTTAAACTGTGGTATGCCATTCTTGTTCCCACCCTTTTTCATCTCTTTCTAATGCCTCTGGCATTGTTGGAACAAATGATACTGCCAGGTATACCTCAGAACGTATCAAAAGTGACTTCATGGCTCTGGGACAGAGGGTGAAGCAGTTAGGTGCACAGGTGGTGTTCTCTTCAATCCTCCCTGTTGAGGTTAAAGGCCAAGGCAGAGAGGCTCGCATCCTGGAGATGAATGCATGGCTGCGTGGATGGTGTCATCGAGAGCGTTTTGGTTTCCTAGACCATGGGATGCTGTTTCAAGGGTTGCAGAGCAGAGATGGCATCCATCTGTCCAAGAAAGGTCAACGCGTCTTCAGTAGTAGACTGGCTAATCTACTGAAGAGGGCTTTAAACTAGATTCGTTGGGGATGGGTGAAGAAAGCCCCCAGGTAAGTGAAAGCCCCCAGGTAGGTGATACATTAATTAACTTTATGGAAATGGGTAACAGGGGTAACATATGGAATGCAGTGTGAATAAATGCCCGTAGCATGGGAAATAAGATCCCTGATGTTGAAGCTTTGGTGGGAGTGGCTGACTTGGATTTAGTGGCAGTTACAGAAACATGGTTCACAGAAAACCATGATTGGGATGTAACTATACCTGGCTATACTTCCTTCAGAAAGGACAGGGTAGGAAGTAGGGGAGGAGGAGTGGCACTATATGTAAAAACTACTATTAAAGCTTTGGAATTACAAAGCTTAAAAGGGAGAGGGGAGGCATTGTGGGTTAAACTAGAAAGAGGCAAAGAGAAATCTATTTACATTGGTGTGATATACAGACCTCCCTCACAAGAGGAAGAGGTGGACAGAGAGTTAATTGAAGACATGTGCAGCATTGCTAGGAAAGGGGAAGTGCTACTGATAGGAGATTTCAATATGCCAGATGTTGATTGGCACATTCCTGCTGCAGTATCATGTAGAAGTAAGGAGATCCTGGATTCTCTACAGGGAGAACTATTCAGGCAATTGGTAACAGACCCCACACGTGAAGGGGCCATTCTGGACTTGGTGCTTACCAATGGTAAAAGTGTTTCTGATGTTGTAGTGGGAGATCATTTTGCATCCAGTGATCACCAGATGGTGTGCTTCAGTATTAGGACTAGGGCTGTTAGAATCCATTCAAAGGCGGGGATCTTAGACTTTAGGAAGACCAACTTTGCGAAGATGGGCCAATACCTCAGGGAGTCGTTAGTTGGATGGGAACAGCTGAGGGATGTAGAAAAACAGTGGGAAAAACTGAAAGGAGATATTTTAAGGGCAACCAACCTTTTTGTTAAAATGGTAAATAAAGGTAAAAGGAAAAGGAGACCGCTATGGTTTTTGAAAGAAGTAGCTGAAAAAGTGAAGAAAAAGAGGGAGGCCTTCATGCACAAGAGATCACAGAGAGAGGAAGACAGGCATCTGTATTTGGAAAAATTAGAGAAGCTAGCAAAGTAGTCAAGAAGGCAAAGATTCAAAAGGAGGAGAAAATAGCCATGCAATAAAATGGGGGGATAAGACATTTTTCAGATATATTAGTGAGAAGAGGAAGGGCAAGAGTGGTATTGTCAGACTCAAGGATGCAGGGGAGGAATATGTAGAAGCTGATAAGGATAAAGCGGAATTGCTTAACAAATATTTTTGTTCTGTGTTCACAGATGAAGAACCAGGAGCAGGACCTCAGAAAACACCCACAAATAGGAACAGAAGCAAAGGACATCTTGAACAATTTTCGAAAGACTGTGTTCGTGAGAAACTATCTCAACTTAAAGAAGACAAAGTAATGGGACCGGATGGGATACACCCGAGAATACTGAGGGAACTTGGGGACGTTCTAGCAGCTCCACTGACCGACCTTTTCAATGCCTTGTTGGAGTCGGGAGTGGTGCCAAAGGACTGGAGAGAGGCTCATGTGGTGCCTTTACACAAAAGCGGAAGTAAGGATGTGGTTGAAAACTACAGGCCGGTTAGTTTAATTTCGGTGGTGAGTAAATTATTGGAAACGCTGCTGAAAGAGAAAATAGTGAGGTTTCTGGAGTCCAGCGGATTACAGGATCTGAGGCAGCATGGATTCACCAGAGGAGGGTCTTGTCAGACAAATCTGATTGATTTCTTTGACTGGGTGACCAGGGAGTTGGAATGAGGGAGAGCCCTAGATGTGGTGTATTTAGATTTCAGTAAAGCCTTTGACACTGTTCCTCACAGGTGACTTATAAACAAACTGAGCACCCTAGGGATGGACCCTAAAGTTACTGCTTGGGTTAGAAATTGGTTGGGTGGGAGGCGACAAAGAGTACAAGTAAATGGAGCTCACTCTGAGGAGAAGGATGTTATCAGTGGTGTGCCCCAGGGATCTGTCCTTGGTCCGATTCTTTTTAACATCTTTGTTAGTGATATAGTGGAAGGGCTTTCAGGTAAGGTTTGCCTCTTTGTGGATGATACCAAAATCTGCAATAGAGTAGACACCCAGGAAGGGGTAGATAACATGAGGAGGGATCTAGCTAAGCTTGAAGAATGGTCTAGAATTTGGCAGCTGGGATTTAATGTTAAAAAATGTAAGGTCATGCATTTGGGATGCAGTAATCCAAGGGAGCAATATAGTATAGAGGGTGAAGTACTTTTGTCCACTAAAGAAGAGCGGGACCTAGGCGTGGTTGTGTCTGATGATCTTAAAGTAGCTAAACAGGTAGAAAAGGCGACGGCAAAAGCTAGAAGGATGCTTGGGTGCATACGGAGAGGAATGGCTAGCAGAAAAAAGGAGGTGATAATGCCTCTGTATAAGTCTTTGGTGCGACCTCATTTGGAGTACAGTGTCTAATTCTGGAGACCGCACCTTCAATAGGATGTGAACAGGATGGAGTTGGTGCAGAGGGTGGCTACTAAAATGATTAGTGGTCTTCATTATAAAGCATATGAGGACAGACTGAAGGATCTTAATATGTACACCTTAGAGGAAAGGCGGGATAGAGGTGATATGATTGAGATGTTTAAATACCTCTGTGGCATAAATGTTCAGGGAGAGAGGCTCTTTCAATTGAAAGCAAGTTCTGCTACGAGGGGACATGGGATGAGAGTGAAGGGAGATAGATTCAGGAGTGATATGCGGAAATATTTCTTTACGGAAAGAGTAGTGGATCCGTGGAATAGTCTCCCAGTGGAGGTGGTAGAGATGAGGACAGTAACTGAATTCAAAAAAGCATGGGACAAACACAGAGGATCTCTAAAGGTAAAAAGGGGACTGTTGTAGTTGTTATGGAAGGACAGACTAGATAGGCCATGTGGTCTTTTTCTGTCATCATATTTCTATGTTTCTATGTTTCTCATACAGCATTTTGGTTTCAGCATCTCAATGTAAGCAGAAGAGATACAACTGGTACTTTCATATTGTCTTCAAGAGCCACCTGTTTAACACAACCTCAACCAGTGTCTTGATGCTGGCTTCTGGCTTCTCTCTTACAAACTAAAACTAAATCCAGTAAAATCAGAAGCTAACTAGATTTCCCTCTAGTTATCCTCTCGCCCATTTATATGAACAGTAGCTGGAACCAAAATCACTATGAAGGAGTCCAACGAATTTAAACTAGATTCGTTGGGGATGGGTGAAGAAAGCCCCCAGGTAAGTGAAAGCCCCCAGGTAAGTGATACATTAAATACCTTTATGGAAATGGGTAACAGGGGTAACATATGGAAAGCAGTGTGTATTAATGCCCGTAGTATGGGAAATAAGATCTCTGAAGTTGAAGCTTTGGTGGGAGTGGCTGACTTGGATTTAGTGGCAGTTACAGAAACATGGTTCACAGAAAACCATGACTGGGATGTAACTATACCTGGCTATACTTTATTCAGAAAGGACAGGGTAGGAAGAAGGGGAGGAGGAGTGGCACTATATGTAAAAACTACTATTAAAGCTTTGGAATTACAGAGCTTAAAAGGGAGAGAGGAGGCATTGTGGGTTAAACTAGAAAGAGGGAAAGAGAAATCTATTTACATTGGTGTGCTATACAGACCTCCCTCACAAGAGGAAGAGGTGGACAGAGAGTTAATTGAAGACATACGCAGCATTGCTAGGAAAGGGGAAGTGCTACTGCTAGGAGATTTCAATATGCCAGATGTTGATTGGCATATTCCTGCTGCAGTATCATCTAGGAGTAAGGAGATCCTGGATTCTCTACAGGGAGAACTATTCAGGCAATTGGTAACAGACCCCACACGTGAAGGGGCCATACTGGACTTGGTGCTTACCAATGGTGAAAGTGTTTCTGATGTTGTAGTGGGAGATCATTTTGCATCCAGTGATCACCAGATGGTGTGGTTCAGTATTAGGACTAGGGCTGTTAAAATCCATTCCAAGGTGAAGATCTTAGACTTTAGGAAGACTAACTTTGCAAAGATGGGCCAATGCCTCAGGGAGTCGTTAGTGGGATGGGAACAACTGGGGGATGTAGAAAAACAGTGGGCAAAACTGAAAGGGGGTATTTTAAAGGCAACCAACCTTTTTGTTAAAAAGGTAAATAAAGGCAAAAGGAACAGGAGACCGCTATGGTTTTTGAAAGAAGTAGCTGAAAAAGTGAAGAAAAAGAGGGAGGCCTTCATGCACAAGAGATCACAGAGAGAGGAAGACAGGCATCTGTATTTGGAAAAATTAGAGAAGCTAGCAAAGTAGTCAAGAAGGCAAAGATTCAAAAGGAGGAGGAAATAGCCATGCAATAAAATGGGGGGATAAGACATTTTTCAGATATATTAGTGAGAAGAGGAAGGGCAAGAGTGGTATTGTCAGACTCAAGGATGCAGGGGAGGAATATGTAGAAGCTGATAAGGATAAAGTGGAATTGCTTAACAAATATTTTTGTTCTGTGTTCACAGATGAAGAACCAGGAGCAGGACCTCAGAAAACACCCACAAATAGGAACAGAAGCAAAGGACATCTTGAACAATTTTCAAAAGACTGTGTTCGTGAGAAACTATCTCAACTTAAAGAAGACAAAGTAATGGGACCGGATGGGATACACCCGAGAATACTGAGGGAACTTGGGGACGTTCTAGCAGCTCCACTGACCGACCTTTTCAATGCCTTGTTGGAGTCGGGAGTGGTGCCAAAGGACTGGAGAGAGGCTCATGTGGTGCCTTTACACAAAAGCGGTAGTAAGGATGTGGTTGAAAACTACAGGCCGGTTAGTTTAACTTCAGTGGTAAGTAAATTAATGGAAACGCTGTTGAAAGAGAAAATAGTGAGGTTTCTGGAGTCCAGCGGATTACAAGATCCGAGGCAGCATGGATTCACCAGAGGCAGGTCTTGTCAGACAAATCTGATTGATTTCTTTGACTGGGTGACTAGGGAGTTGGACCACGGGAGAGCTCTAGATGTGGTGTATTTAGATTTCAGTAAAGCCTTTGACACTGTTCCTCACAGGCGACTTATAAACAAACTGAGCACCCTAGGGATGGACCCTAAAGTTACTGCTTGGGTTAGAAATTGGTTGGGTGGGAGGCGACAAAGAGTACAAGTAAATGGAGCTCACTCTGAGAAGGATGTTACCAGTGGTGTGCCCCAGGGATCTGTCTTTGGTCCGATTCTTTTTAACATCTTTGTTAGTGATATAGCGGAAGGGCTGTCGGGTAAGGTTTGCCTCTTTGCGGATGATACCAAAATCTGCAATAGAGTAGACACCCAGGAAGGTGTAGATAACATGAGGAGGGATCTAGCTAAGCTTGAAGAATGGTCTAGAATTTGGCAACTGGGATTTAATGTTAAAAATGTAAGGTCATGCATTTGGGCTGCAGCAGTCCAAGAGAGCAATACAGTATAGGAGGTGAAGTACTTTTGTCCACTAAAGAAGAGCGGGACCTAGGCGTAGTTGTGTCTGATGATCTTAAAGTAGCTAAACAGGTAGAAAAGGCGACAGCAAAAGCTAGAAGGATGCTCGGGTGCATACGGAGAGGAATGGCTAGCAGAAAAAAGGAGGTGATAATGCCTCTGTATAAGTCTTTGGTGCGACCTCATTTGGAGTATGGTGTGCAATTCTGGAGACCGCACCTTCAAAAGGATGTGAACAGGATGGAGTCGGTGCAGAGGGTTGCTACTAAGATGATTAGTGGTCTTCATTATAAAGCATATGAGGACAGACTTAAGGATCTTAAAATGTACACCTTAGAGGAAAGGCGGGATAGAGGTGATATGATTGAGATGTTTAAATACCTCCGTGGCATAAATGTTCAGGGAGAGAGCCTCTTTCAATTGAAAGCAAGTTCTGCAACGAGGGGACATGGGATGAGGGTGAAGGGAGATAGATTCAGGAGTGATATGCGGAAATATTTCTTTACGGAAAGAGTAGTGGATCCGTGGAATAGTCTCCCAGTGGAGGTGGTAGAGATGAGGACAGTAACTGAATTCAAAAAAGCATGGGGCCAACACAGAGGATCTCTAAAGCTAAAAAGTGGACTGTTGTAGTTGTTGTTATGGAAGGACAGACTATATGGGCCTTGTGGTCTTTTTCTGTCATCATGTTTCTATGTTTCTATGTTTCAAGCCGCGCAAGAGGGGAATACTCTCCTCGCGGCTTGAAAAGCACGCCGCTGATAGAGCAGACTCGGATCTCCGGGCACAGGGGAAGGGGCCGCAGGACAGCTGATTTTGCTGCTTGAGCAGCAGAAGTCTTTTTTTTTTAAATTTGACAATTGATTCTGCCGCTGCCACGGCGGCAACGGCAGAAGCCAGGGTTTTGGGGGGGGGGGGGGTTTCCCTCCTTCGCTGGCCGGTAATGAGCTATGGAGGGGCTGACTGAAATGGGGGAATGGGGGTTAGGACGGGAAGTGGGCTCTTGGCCGGGGGGGGGGTTATGACTGGTAATGGGCTAGGGTTGGGGCTAGGACTGGAACTGGGCAGATGGGGGTTAGGACTGGAAGTGGGCTATTGGCAGGGGGGGGGTTATGACTGGTAATGGGCTATGGTGGGGGCTAGGACTGGAAATGGGCAGATGGGGGTTAGGACTGGAAGTGGGCTATTGGCAGGGGGGGGTTATGACTGGTAATGGGCTATGGTGGGGGCTAGGACTGGAAATGGGCAGATGGGGGTTAGGACTGGAAGTGGGCGATTGGCAGGGTGGGGTTCTGACTGGTAATGGGCTGGGGGGGGTTATAACTGGTAATGGGCTATGTTGGGGGCTAGGACTGAAAATGGGGTGATGGGGGTTAGTACTGGAGGTGGGGTGATTGGGGGGTTAGGACTGGTAATGGCCTATGAGGGGAGGTAAGACTGAAAATGGGGTGATGGGGGATACGACTGCAAGTGGGCTATGGGGGGGACTAGGACTGGTGATGGGCTATGGGGGGGGTAAGACTGAAAATGGGGTGATGGGGGGGTAAGACTGGAAGTGCGCTATGGGGAGGTTAGGACTGGTAATGGGCTATGGGGGGTCTAGGACTGGTAATGGGCTGGGGGGGTTGCTAGGACTGGAAATGGGCTGAGTGGAAGGGGGCTTGAACTGCAAATGGCTGATGGGGAGGGGGGCTTGGAATGGAAATGGGCTGTGAGGGGAGGGAGCTAGGATTGGAAATGGGCTGATGGGGGGCTAGGATTGGAAAATGGGCTGATGGTGAGGCTAGGATAGGACTGGAAATGGACTGATGCAGGGACTAGAAAGGAGCAGATGCTGGGTGGGGCTGGAACTAGAAGGGAGCTGATGTTGGGGGAGGATTAGAATGGGATGGAGCTGGGAAAGTGAAATGGAGAGGGGAAAAATATTTTGTCTGGAAGAGAAGACAAATCTACAATTGGCCAGGTATTGGGAGAGTAAGTGGGGATTGAGGATGGAGGGGTAAAATTTGAGTGGATGAAATAGGAATGAGGAAAGAGCAAAAGGAGAAAGATTAGTATGTTAAAGCAGATGTAGAGAGAGAGAATGGAAAAAACTAGAAGAGAGAAGAAAGGACAGATGGACAGCAGACGATGGAGATAGCAGAAGACACGAAGAAACCAGAAGTGGCTGGAGCAATTGCAACTGAAAAAAAATGCACAAAAGGTAGAAAAATATCTCTTTATTTTGAATTTATTAACTGGAATATGTCAGCTCTGGGAAATGTGCATCATTAATGTTTGCACTTTGTTTAGTACAAGAGGAAATTAATTTATAGTTTTATTTCTACAGTGTTGTTGTACATTCCAAGTTTGGCTTTTGGGGTTCCCAGTTTAATTATTGTCTTCCTATTTCTAAATCTTTTAGTCTTTCTTTATCCATACTCATTAAGAGGCATGTTTACTAAAAGTTAGTGTATGGTAACATTATGCAAATATTTATGCAAATGAGGCCCCTTATGCAAATGAGGCCCCACGTCTTATGCGGCCCCCGGGTTACTTTACAAGTCCTCATTTGGCCCTCAAAGCAATTTGAGTTTGAGACCCCTGCGCTATGATGACCTCTTAGATCATCTCAAGGAATTATCCTTCTTGTACCTCTACGTCAAGGGCTAGGCACCATGTGACAAGACATTCTGCCCTTCACTGCATAGCCCCTGCACTATGGAACGCACTTCCACATGAGCTTAGGAGCCAGAACTCCTACTTCAGATTCCAAACTGGGGTGAAAACCTGACTGTTCTGCCTTGCATAGGTAGGGAATAAGGTTCTGTATCACAGTTGCTTTAGGTTTCCCTTTCAGTCTCTCTTGTACTTTGTCCTCTCTTTATCAATGGACTATAATTTTTTTCCTTTATGTCTCAGGGTTTTCATATGTATACAACTATATCTACCCCTCTTGTAAAGTATATTGTAATTAGTGTATTGGCCAGTGTTAAGTATATCATAAACTGCCTTGATATCTAGCAATGAAGACTGGCATAACAAAAAAAGGTGGTAAGAAAGCATTGCCTAAGCCTTGCAGTCATTATAATCCAGGCAAAAGTATACAGTATATGCTATGAAAGTCTGTTGGAGGGCAATTTTCAGACAGGGCAGTTAGGCACATTGATCTGTTTTAATGCAGCTAAATTGTTTTGAAACGTGTCCTCCCCATAATTAAGGTTCTTTAACCTTTATTTCTTTTGCTATCTTTTCTTTTCTTTCTATTTTAATCAGCTGTCGCACTTATTTGAAATCTGCTTTTATACTGGTTTGCTGAATTTATAGGTCAGGCGTAATAGACTGGAACCAAGCATGTAAATGCAACTTTCCCTTACTCTGTGATATGCCTACCTGACGTGACAACTTTTTGACATTATGTGATCCTATAAAAGCTAATGGCCCATTGATTAACACTGGGGAGCACATTTGCAGTCAAATGATCTGTAAAAATCTTTGCAATGAAGCATGTGAAGAACATTTTGATTATTGGTTTAAGAATGTCTGGTGTTGCATCTTTTTAACACTTTCTGTTCTAAGAATTACAGTGCAGATTAGTTTCATCACTGGAAGTCTGATGTACTAAGGTGTTTCTTGCATCGTGGGGAAAAATCTTTTAACACACAGGGTCCTAGGAGAGAGGAATGCAAGTGTTTCCATGAAATACAATGTAAGAGAATAATATGGTGTGAAATGAAATTTAAAGTGATGGCTTCGGAGCATGCATCACCTTGAGCAAACTTCAGGCAGAATACTTCAGAGCTTTCACTTACATTTTCTAGGGAATTCCAGAGATGTAACAGAAAAAGTACTGAGATATTGTTGAGATACAGTATTTCATTTCTGTTTAGTTCTGTATTGAATGAAATCTGATCACTGCTCAGGCAACTCATTAAAGATAACGTCAAAGCTAGATTTTCAAAGGGAAAGTACACCCATTCATTCCCTTTGAAAGGGAGGAGTGGCCTAGTGGTTAGGACACAGTACCTCAGGCTTGGGGGGGGGCCAAGGGTTCAAGTCCCAGCTGGGGACAGCAATCTCAGGCTGGAGGGATTGGGGTTTCTAGTCCTATAGATACACCTTGGGCTCTTAACCCTCTGTTGCCTCAGATACGTATAGACTGTGAGCCCTTTGTAGTAATTGCATAATATAAACAGCTTTGATTGAAGGATAAGGCAGTATAGAAAACTGGTTAAATAAAAAATTCTTACAGCTTGTTTCTTTAAACAAACATTTGTATGAGGTGATCAAATGCATAATTTATTATAATATGGGGGCTATTTTAAAGCCTTATTTTCAATTTCCACACTGAAAATCTGTCTGTTACATATGGAAATGGTATCCACACGTACAGTAAATAGCAGTTTTAGAAAAGGCTACATTTGCACCTGGGTGTCCATAACATGTACAAGTTGCCCTCTAGTGGTAGAGCTACTGCCACCATTTTGGAACCTTGCAGCAACCAGGTCAAGGGCAGAGGGATACACTACTACCCCCTTCATTTAGAAAGCATGGAACCCTCTGGGAAGATCCCAGGTTGTCAGAGAGTAGGAGAAGGTTCAAGTCTGATCTTGGAATTCTTTTTGGGGGACACCACTTTCTGGGGGGTTCTCTTAGGTGAGTTTTGGCTGCCCAAGGATTTTTGGTGCTTAATGGTGGGGATCAGATGGAAGGGTTAAGTATGGGGGAGAACAGATCAGAGGGGACTTCAGTGCAGGGGTTTGGATCAAGGGGGTGGGGATGAATAGCACCTCTGCAGCAGCTGCAGCTACTTTTTCATTTATTTTTTTAGCTAGAGCTCAATTGCTGCACCTTCAAATATTTTCAAACAAAACAAAGTTCCAAATGCCTTCAAATGTCAAAGACCTGACAAGGTCTATGTTCTCAGATATACTACTTATTCTCTAAATCAGGGATTAATGAAACAGTACATCTCAGAACATTATAGTAAATGTCATGCTCCAATGAATGTGATATTGCTGAACACTTCCTCCATGGTGTTATCACTGAACTGCCTCTGAAAAGGAAACCAATTAAAGAGAGATTTAAAATGCATCATGAGTCTATGAGCTAATCAAATTACTACATGCAAATCCTTCTAAACAATGAATGCCACTCAGCAACGGCATTTAAACCTTTTGTAGCTATAATATCAATTTTTAAAATCCACTACTGTTCATGCCAATATAGCCACAAATCAATATTTCCCCCAGTATTCTAAATTTAACTTGTTCAAGCTTCCTCCATGTAAAATCATTGATCAAATGGTTGTACTTCAAGCAATGTTCCACAATTGGAGTTTATACATTTCTGGACCCTATTTCGATGCTCAGCCAATTGAGCTTTGATCTTATGATGGGTCCCACTTAAACAGAGTAAATTATAATGGCAAAGCAGCATGTAAATAATATAAGAAGAATCACAAGTGGTGTTTGCTGTAATCAAAAATACTCATTTATCAATCCAATGCTCCCATTGAGGCTCTACTCTAGTTTGACCACAAAAAAAATATAACGCAGCATGAAGAATGTTCAAATTCCTGTAGCCTTCCTTATCATTATTTGGGAGACATGCTCAAACCACCTTATACCATATATCCTTAGCATGCTTAAAAGCAAAAGCAGGCAATTCTTGAAAAATACAATCCAGTGTTAATACTTCCTAATGCTTGTAAATAATATTTGCAACTTCTGCTTTAAGGAAATAAGAAAAAATACATACCAACTGATGTTCAGAATTTTTATTATAGTCTAATAGTAGATTCTGATTACCATAAAGATTCATGATTTCACGGTCCAAAAAGGATAAGCTTTTTCCAAAAAATTCTTCATTTAAATACCTTTATGGAAATGGGTTAAAGGGGTAACATATGGAAAGCAGTGTGTATAAATGCCCGTAGCATGGGAAATAAGATCCTTGATGTTGAAGCTTTGATGGGAATGGCTGACTTGGATTTAGTAACAGTTACAGAAACATGGTTCACAGAAACCAATGACTGGGATGTAACTATACCAGGCTATACTTTATTCAGAAGGGACAGGGTAGAAAGAAGGGGAGGAAGAGTGGCACTATATGTAAAAATAATAATATTAAAGCTTTGGAATTACAGAGCTTAAAAGGGAGAGAGGAGGCACTGTGGGTTAAACTAGAAAGAGGGAAAGAGAAATCTATTGGCATTGGCATGATATACAGACCTCCCTCACAAGAGGAAGAAGTGGACAGAGTTAATTGAAGGCATATGCAATATTGCTAGGAAAGGGGAAGTGCTACTGATAGGGGATTTCAATATGCCAGATGTTGATTGGCACATTCCTGATGCAGTATCATCTAGAAGTAAGGAGATCCTGGATTCTCTACAGGGAGAACTATTCAGGCAATTGATAACAGACCCCACATGTGAAGGGGCCATATTGGACTTGGTGCTTACCAATGGTGGAAGTGTTTCTAATGTTACAGTGGGATATCATGTTGCATCCAATGATCACCAGATGGTGTGTATTAGGACTAGGGCTGTTAAAATCCATTCAAAAGTGAGGGTCTTAGACTTTACAAAAACTAACTCTGCCAAGATGGGCCAATACCTCAGGGAGTCGTTAGCGGGATGGGAACAGATGGGAGATGTAGAAAAGCAGTGAGCAAAACTGAAAGGGGATATTTTAAGGCAACCAACCTTTTTGTTAAAATGGTAAATAAACTTAAAAGGAAAAGGAGTCCGCTATGCCTTTCAAAAGAAGTAGCTGTAAAGGTGAAGAAAAAGATGGAGGTCTTCATGAAATACAAGAGATCACAGAAAGAGGAAGACAGGCAACTATATTTGGAAAACCTTAGAGAAGCTAGCAAAGTAGCCAGGAAAGCAAAGATTCAAAAAGAGGAGGAAATAGCCAATGCAATAAAATGGGGGGATAAGACGTTTTTCAGATAAGTTAGTAAGAAAAGGAAGGGCAAAAGTTGTATTGTCAGACTCAAAGGTGAAGGGGAGGAATATGTAGAAGCTTATGAAGATAAAGCTGAATTGCTTAACAAATGAACCCGCTGCAGCTCGCCATGAACGCGGCAGCAAGGGTCATCCATGGAGCCTCCAGAAGCGACCACGTGACACCTTTGCTGATACAGTTACATTGGCTACCTATCCAGGCTAGAATCGTTTTCAAGACTTTGTTACTCACTTTTAAAGCTATTAACAAGCTCTCCTCTGATTCAATAACTGCCCTCATCCATACCACATCTCCAAATAGAGCAAGAAGATCCACGGCTATAAACTCCCTAAAAGTCCCGAAAGCATTAACAGATTGCTCTGCATCCACAGCCAATAGGGCGTTTAGTATCAGTGCGCCAAGATGCTGGAACGCATTACCTCCAGATATCCGGGCCATTAAGAGCCTTACACAGTTTAGCAAAGCACTCAAATGCCACCTTTTCAATAAGTACCTCATAGAACCCAACCCCACCCCATTGAGACCGGAGATGCAATCCGCTAAGCAAATATATGGTTTCCCAACAACATGCTGAGAAAGATACCCTAACCCTTAGTGGTGCATATGTTTCTATGGAATTCATGTTCATATGACTCTATGTAGCAAGATTTGTAAATAGTTTACCCCTGTTATCCAAGTTATTTGCCCTGTTATCTGTAAACTCATACGTGTTAATTGTACTGAGCATTTTTGTTCCATGTAAACCGCGCTGATGCTGAATAGTGCGGTATATAAGAGACTGTAAATAAATAAATAAATAAATAAAATATTTCTGTTCTGTGATCACAGATGAAGAACCAGGAACAGGACCTCAAAAACACCCACAAACAGGAACAGAAGCGAGGGACGTCTTGAACAATTTTCAGAAGACTGTGTTCGTCAGAAACTAGCTAAACTTAAAGTAGACAAAGTGATGGGACCGGATGGGATACACCCTAGAATACTGAGGGAACTTGGGGATGTTCTAGCAGCTCCACTGACTGACCTTTTCAATGCCTTGTTGGAGTTGGGAGTGGTGCCAAAGGACTGGAGTGAGGCTCATTTATTTTATTTATTTATTTTAACAAGCATTTATATACCGCAGCTTCCAGAGATACCACAGCTTCCAGAGATCAGCTGCGGTTCACAAATAACAACAGTCAACAAAGCTAAGTTTGTTTTACATATAACGTCATATAACAATAAACAATGTAAAGTAAACAGAAAAAATTAAACAGAATAGCACAGAACAGTGCAACACTATATACATTGCAACATTATATACATTATATACATATACATATTATGTGGAGTATAATCGTAATGAGTAGTTCAGAATCATCTGGGGGGGGGGTTCTTTTTATGTTATTGTGAGATGTCAGACAAAAACTGATTAGCCTTTATCTAGTTCTTTTGAGGAGTGGTCTGTACTATTGTAGTGTATTGTAAATAGATGGGTTTTCAATTTTTTGCGGAATTCGTTAATCTCTGTTAACATTCTTAGTTCAACTGGAAGGGAATTCCAGGCTATTGGGGCTGCATATGAGAACGCTTTGTTGTTTGTTGATTTATTTGTTTTTATGAAGTCTTTGGGGGTTTAGTTTCTTTAATTGACCTTTTCTTTGAGTAGGTTTTGAATGTTCTTTAGTAATTAAGTTACTTAATGTGCTTGGTGCCATATCGAATAGTGTTTTAAATGTAGTTATTAATGTTTTGTATATTATCCTGCTTTGAATTGGCAACCAATGAAGGGATGCTAGTATCGGTGTTATATGTTGATGAGAGTGTGTTTTCGTTATTATCCTAGCTGCTGAATTTTGTGCTAGTTGAAGTCTTTTAATGTTTTGTTTTGATGTACCTAATAATATAAGATTAGCAAAGTCAAAGTGGGGGGTTATGGTGGCTTGAATTATACTGATGAAATCATGTATGTATACGAGAGGTCTAAGTTGTTTAAGTATTTTGAGTTTGAAGTAAATTTTCTTTGTAGTGTTTCTGATATGGGTATCTAATGTGAGATGTTTATCTATAATAACTCCTAAGTATTTCACTTCGTTTTTTATTTTAATTTCCTGGTTTTGAAGTGTTATATGTGTTGGTGGGGTATAATCTTGATTTTTAGTGACAATTAGGACTTCGGTTTTTGATTGGTTTATTTGGAGATTGTGGGCATTTAGCCATAATGTTATTTCATTGAAGCAATCCAATAGTAGTTGCAACAGTATGTTGGGGATTGTGAATGGGATGTACATCATAATATCATCTGCATATAGATGATAGAGTACACCATATTTTTTTGAAAATATTGCAAACTGGTTTTATGTATATGTTAAATAGAAGAGCAGAGAGCGCTGAGCCTTGTGGTAAACCTGTTTCAAATTTATATGATTCAGATGTTTGATTGCCAATTCTAACATTTTGGGTTCTGTTGCTCAGATAAGAAGTGAACCATTTATGAATTGTAGAGTATATTCCTATATGTCTTAAGTTGTTAAGCATTATTGAATGGTGGACACTATCAAAAGCTGCTGATATGTCGATAAATAAGAGGATGAAGGCATTTTTGTGGTTATCTATTCCTCTTAGTAGTGTATCAGTTAGGACAGTCAGGAGTGTTTCAACTCCATGCTTGGGACGAAATCCATATTGTTGGTCGTCAAGCGGGTAGGATGAATCGAGGAATTCTTGTGTCTGTAGTTGTACAGTTTTTTCAATGACTTTTGCTAAGAATGGTATACTTGAGATAGGTCGGTAAGATTTTGGAGAGGTTTTGTCAAGTGTGTTATTCTTCAGGATTGGTCTGATTTGTATATGTTTAAGAGTGAGTGGTAGGTAGCCTTGGAGTAGTGATTGATTGACCATAAGGAGTATGAAGGATAGAAGAGTTGGGAGTGTGTTTTTTATCCAGATTACTGGGCAGGGGTCGAGATAAGAAGTTGTGGTGTTGAGGTTGAGAATGATATTTTTTAATGATGTTTTGGATATAGGGTGAAATTCTGGCCATTCGTTTAGCATATTGGAGAGGTTTGTAGATAGAGTCTGGGGTCATTGGTGAATGTTTTGTTTTGTTTTGATAATAGTTGGCTAATGTTTGTGCTGATATGTCAGTGATTTTGTTGCTAGAAGTTTGGGAATTGTTTGTTAGGTTACTAACAATGGAAAATAGTTCTCTTGGTCTGTTGAATGACTTTGATAGGATTGTAGCGTAATAATTTTTCTTTAAGTTATCTATGGCATCTTTATAGTGTGTGAGGTGGTTGTAATATATTTCTTTCTCAATGGTGGTTTTGGTTTTACGCCATTTACGTTCTAGATATCTTAGATCTTTTTTCATTTGTTTCAGTGTGCTATTAAACCATGGTGTACAGTTGGTTTTTGAGAGGGGTATTTTTTTATTAATTTGATTTATTTTGGCAGCGTTGTTTATGGTGGTATGCCAGTTTTTGACCGCTTCATCCAGGTTTGTTGGGGATAGTGTAAGGTGAGGGATTGTAGAATCTAGAAACTCGGTTTCATTAAATTTCTTAAATGTTATTGTCTGGTCATTTCTTGTGTGTTTTATGGTACAGTTGGTATTGCAGTTGAGGTTTAGTTTGATAAGGTGATGATCAGACCAAGGTATTTGAGAGCATTCTAAGGAGTCTGGTTTAAACAGGTTGAAGATCAAGTTGGGTAGTAGGACAAGATCAAGAGTGCCACCTTTGGTGTGGGTAGGTATGTTTATTATTTAATGGTAGTCAAGATCAGATATCGTTTCAAGAATAAGGTTGGATTCAGTTATTGGTAGTGAGGAAGGTTGAAATCTCCAAGAACAATTAGTGGATTTTTTTCAGAGGATGAGTTGAGGAGTTCAATTAGTGCGTGTAGGCTGTGATAAAGAAGCTTATCATAGCTCATGAAGGAGCTATAGAAAAGGTGAAGTGACTCTGAACAAGCAACCTGTCAGTTCTGGTAGAAATAAGAAAACAGAATTTTCCCATAAAAGACTACCAGTCCCAGAATGCACCAGGTTTCCAACAGCCATTAGAGGAGCTGAAGTGGAGAAACGTGTGTTCAATCAGGAGGGCTATGAGGTAATCCCTAAGCACTCATCTCAAAGGGCAGGGCCTGATTCAGCACAGCTGCGCTGTGTTAGGGAAGAGCACTCATCCAAGCAGAATAAGAGTAGAGTTTATTCTACAGATGACCATCTTCATGATCACCTTGGATATCCAGAGAATTGTCCTCAGTATCCTGAGAATCAGCTTGAGTTTGATCATCAGTTTCATCTGAAGGATCATCAGAAGCAGAAATCAAACCGGACGGACAGAGAGGGAAAGAGACCCTTTGGAAGAAGGAAGAGAAAAGCCTTTGAGAGGTCTAGAAGAGTCCAAAGCAGTACGTATACTGGGAGGTATTCCAAGGGCCAGCATACACCATTGGACTGGGGAAAGCCAGAGGAATGGTGCTGCAGAGCTAGGAATCACCAGAGGCTACCTGTGAGGGAGACGGCTGCACGTGGAAGGGACCCTAAGACCTGTGCCAGAAGGTATGTGAAGAGAGATCCAGTGTCCAGGGATCTGGATTGGAAGGCTGGACATAAGAACTGGACTACATACTGGCCAGGCTATATAGAGAGGAACTCTAGCAGCAATGGAAGCTCAGGTATGAACACTGATCTATGCCCTAGCTATAACCTTGAAAGACAGCAGGGAAACAAGTATTCTCCTGAAAATGCTCCATTGAGAGATTCATCTGTACCAATCCATGATATTGAACCCATGCTTGTTGAACAAGGGGGAATAATAGCAGATGAGGATCCTGTTTATATGGACTGCTCTCTATCTAAACTCCGTTGGTAACTTTCTGTTATAAAGTACAGCAACCATCACAAAGAAATACAAATTTGTTCTTTAATCTACTCAGAAAAGCTCCTGAAGCAGGATTTGACCCACACAGTGGAAGGCAAGCCAGCTAAGGGGTTTCAGCTGGTAACTGCTAGCAATTAAGCCTTACCTAATTGCTTGTGAGCTAGGAGAGAATCACTTCTGTATCTATGTGGGAAGTAATCAGAAGTTAACCTGAAAAGAACAGTTTGTTTCTTGCTTTGTGGCTTTTCATTTGTTGTTTTCCGGATTTTAACTTTGTTTTTCCAAGTTAACACTGAAAGCAAGTAACCTAATTTATGTGCTACCAAGCATATCTGTGTTTATTTATTTATTTATTTTATTTTTATTTAGTATACATTTGTATACCGCTACTTCCAGCGATCAGCAGCGGTTTGATTACAGATTGGAAATTGTCAAATCATGACAGGAAAATGTTTGAGGTATAAACACATTGATTAGACAGGAAAGCACAGCATACAGAGAACTATTTTACAGGGAACATAGGCTATGGAGGGTTAAGTGGCTTGCCCAAGACCACAAGGAGCAACTGTGGGACTAGAAACCCCAGTCCTTCCGGCCCAAGGTTGCTGTCCTCTAGTGGGATTTGAACCCCCGACCTTCCAGCCTGAAGTACCTTGCCCCAACCACTAGGCCACTCCTCCACTCCATAATAACCCCATTAATAAATATCTTATTGGCTTTACCCAAGAGCACAACTAAATTATTGTCAGCAGCTGTGTCTGGTGTGAATGAACTACATTGCCCACAATACCTTGCAAATCATATAGATATATGCACTTGCCAAGACTGTGAAGATTCTCACCCAGGCAGCCGTCTGACAAGGCTCATGTGGTCCCTTTACAAAAAAGCGGAAGTAAGGATGTGGTTGAAAATTACATGCCGGTTAGTTTAACTTTGGTGGTGATTAAATTATTGGAAACGCTGCTGAAAGAGAAAATAGTGAGGTTTCTGGAGACCAGTGGATTACAGGATCTGAGGCAGCATGGATTCACCAGAGGCAGGTCTTGTCAGACAAATCTGATTGATTTCTTTGACTGGGTGACCAGGGAGTTGGACCGAGGGAAAGCCAAAGATGTGGTGTATTTAGATTTCAGTAAAGCCTTTGATACCGTTCCTCACAGGTGACTTATAAACAAACAGAGCACCCTAGGAATGGACCCTAAAGTTACTGTTTGGGTTAGAAATTGGTTGAGTGGGAGGCGACAAAGACTATCGGTAAATGGAACACACTCTGAGGAGAAGGAAGTAACCAGTGGTGTGCCCCAGGGATCTGTCCTTGGTCTGATTCTTTTTAACATCTTTGTTAGAGATATAGCAGAAGGGCTGTCAGGTAAGATTTGCCTCTTTGCGGATGATACCAAAATCTGCAATGGAGTAGACACCAAGGAAGGTTTAGATAACATGAGGAGGGATCTAGCTAAGCTTGAAGAATGGTTTAGAATTTGGCAGCTAGGATTTAATGTTAAAAAATCAAAGTCATGCATTTGGGCTGCAGCAATCCAAGGGAGCAATATTGTATAGGGGGTGAAGTACTTTTGTCCACTAAAGAAGAGTAGGACCTAGGCGTGGTTTTGTCTGAAGATCTAAAAGTGGCTAAAGAGGTAGAAAAGTTGACAGCAAAAGCTAGAAGGATGCTTGGATGCATATGGAGAAGAATGACTAGCAGAAAAAAGGAGGTGATAGTGCCTCTGTATAAGTCTTTGGTGCGGCCTCATTTGCAGTATTGTGTGCAATTCTGGAGACCGCACCTTCAAAAGGATATACATATAAACAGGATGGAGTCAGTACAGAGGGTGGCTACTAAAATGGTTAGTGGTCTTCATTGAAAAGCATATGTGGACAGACTTAAGGATCTTAATATGTACACTTTAGAGGAAAGGCATGATAGAGGTGATATGATTGAGACGTTTAAATACCTCCTGGGCATAAATGCAGAGGAGGAGAGCCTCATTCGATTGAAAGCAAGTACTACTATAAGGGGATATGGGATGAGGGTGAAAGGGGATAGATTCAGGAGTGATATGCAGAAATATTTCTTTATGGAAATAGTGGTGGATCTGTGGAATAGTCTCCCAGTGGAGGTGGTACGAGATGAGGATAGTATCTGAATTCAAAAAAGCATGGGACAAACACAGAGGATCTCTAAAGGAAAAAAGGGGACTGTTGTAGTTGTTTCTTTGGAAGGACAGACTAGATAGGCCACGTGGTCTTTTTCTGTCATCATTTTTCTATGTTTCTATAATCCTCTACAGAGAAACAAACTTATTGCAGATGTAAAAACTGAATTGAAAAGTTTTGTTTAAGAAGTGCAGGATGATGAGGATCAAAACGCAAAAAATGATTGTGGTTTACTATCATCCAATACAGAGTTGTAGATAAAACCGAACCATTTGTGCAGATCAAAAATGTCTAAAAAGGAAATGTGAACGGAGATGCATTGCACCTTAAAATGTAAATCAGGATCTTCACTGTTCAACCAAGTCAAAAAAGATTTCAGATTGTCTTCAGATGCTTTCCACCATACTTTGACACTATTTAGATGGATAGAAAGTAGCAAGAGAAATTGCCCTAGTCTCTACCCCAACTCGCGCTATTCGAGAAGCATGCGATTTTTAACCCAGCAGCATTTTTAGCATGTGGCACTTGACACACACTGAACACCATACTACCAGTTGCACATTTTAGTAAACATGCCCCATAGTGTCTTTCAAGATGATTCAAATTCAACTCTCTTGAATGAACTAAGTTCTTGTGATTTACCAGGTCATGTGAATAAATGCTGTTTTTTTTAATCATCCTGTCTCACTGCAACTTTTTGAATTTATTTTTATTTACCATGAAAAGAAGCAAGAGAAGTTACAAAATCTTTATGAATAGACACATAGACATCTCTTGACAAAGATTTCTTAAACCATATTTCGATATGTGTAAATGAAGTTCTAAGGATGGCAGCTGTAGTTTTAGTATACTCAATAATTGGCAAACAGGTCCTCAGACAATGTGAGCCAAAGTGCAGTGCAGAAAGCCAAAGGACAAAGGGGAGCCATACACACACACACACACACACACACAATCTCATTGAGCAAAAGTGGAGATGGTTGACATTCCTTCTTGACACTCCTGTTTCAATGTCAGCTCAAGGATTGACATTGTGTGCTCTGTTTGCATGTGCTATATTACTGTGCCTTGCCCTACCACCCATTGTTACCATGTGCTATTGGCCTCCAACCAGCTGTGGATAGTGGAGCCTGTCAGTGCTGCTGGTGAGTGTTTCCACCCTTGCTGGCCATCTTCTTGGGGGTTGCACATGCTAGAGCTGTACTTACACTGTCAGCTAAACCTAGTCCACAGGAATATGCAATACAGAAACCCCTGCAGGGACCTGAACCTGTGGCCCTCAAACACATTTACACACCAACTGTGTGTGTTGGACCACAGTGCTGCCTTATCGGGATAAGCGAGCCTATTGCTGACATGCTTCCTTTTAGCTGGCCTTTGGCACATGCTATAATGTGCATGCTGCACACGACCAGGACAAGGCTTCTGTCTGCTGCAGGCTGGTGCCACTTCCCAGGCCACCACCAACACTCTACCATGCAGACATGCCCATGCATTGCCAGTGGTGGTGGTTGTAGTCCCAGCATGTTAAGCATGCATGTTTGGCGGGCACCTTGGGCACAAGATCCAGATGGGGGGGGGGGGCAGGGGCACACATGGATGGCCATGCAACCCTCTCACCAGCTGCCCATGCAGGGGCCCCATCACCGCTTGCCTCCGATACATCTTGGGGGAGGATGGCAGCCACTGCTGTAGTATTTCCCCGGGCACCTGCATTTTCAAGCTACTTGGAGGGTTACAGCACTGGCACAATCAGCCTCTTCCCCCACAGATGGGTTCTGCGGCAGTGGGGGGGAGGGAGGCAGCCTGGATCTCTGCTTGGGGTGCTAAGACCTTTGGACCACCCCATGTGGCACATTGCCTTTCCGCAGCAGTAGCAGGACTGTGTGCTGCCACGGTCACTGTGGGATCATGACAAACATCACAGATGGTTCTGCAGATGGCAGAATACCCCTTTGTGGAGAGGCTAAAAAGGTTGGGGCTCATCAACATGTGGAGAGACGGCTGAGGGGAGATATGATAGAGGTCTAAAGATTATTGACTGGAGTGGAACACGTAAACTTGGGTCGCTTTTTTATGCCATCAGACTGTGGACAGACTAGGGGACCTGCAATGTGGCTACAGTGTAACCATTTGGGTCTTCTAGGTGAAAATATTTTTTCAGTCAACGCATAATCATACCCTGAAATCCATTACCGGAGAATGTGGTAAAAGCTGTCAGTGAAGCTTGGTTTAAAAAAGGTTGGACGGGTTCCTCGGTAACGGTCCATAAACCATTGCTAAAGAGGATCCAAGCTATGCACTGCTTGCTCCATTACAGTTACTGGGGATCCCATGTGTCTTTTGGAGAAACTCCTAGGTACTTGGGATCTAATTGTGCACTGTTGGACACAGGATACCGGACATGATGGACCTTGATCTGACACAGTTTGCCATATTTTGTAGTCTTATGTTCCTATGTGCCATCTAGGCAGCTGCCTGGTCCCCCCTGTGCACCAGCAGCCCCCACTGCATGACCCACTTGCCACCTCCTTTGTCCCCATTTGCACCATCAACATAGTGCCCTTTCATGTTGTTGCTGCTAATGGAGCACTACTATCACTCTTTAGGCTCCCTTCTCTGTGTATCACATTACAGACTTAAAATAGTCTCTCTCTCCTGAAAAAAACACCTTTTCTGCCAGGTTTTGAATTGCTTTAGGGTTCCTGCCATTAAGGTGCCTGTGTTAAGGGAGCAAGCCTTGTTCCTGCCCACTCCCCACTCATTGACCCTCACTCTCTACCCTGTACATGCCTTCTCTCTATCCACAGGTACTGTTAGCGTGTGCCAAAGTGGCTGATGCCGTTAGCGCTGCTAAAGTGGCTTTTTGTTAGCATGTGCTAATGGCACACTTACTCCTTTACCATGGTTTACTAAATATACCCTTGGAGTATTTCCTTTCTCTTGCCGATTGTATAATTTGCAAAATCTTAATAAATAAAAAAAATAATTAAAAAGCATATGATCCAAAGTACACTTATTCAAAATAGTTTAAAAAAAGCCTCAGTATTCGAAAAAAATTTCAGGAGCTTTTAGAATCCACAATCCCCATGGGATCATTGTTTGCTTGACATATTGAATCAAAGTGGCTTCATTTAGATCAGCCCAAACAGCTGTTTATATAAAATCAGCAAATCTGAGCAATTAGCAGCTGATCCTCCGTTAGTTGAGACATTCTCAGATAAAGAAGGATCTTTTAAGATTTTAAATTAATATTCCTCATCAGAACTAAAAATGATTACTCACTGGGTTGAATGTTCTGTCAGGCTTCCGCAGCTAGTATCATGACCTTTGCAGTTTCCTGGGTCATGCTGCATCTTGGTAAGTGGAACTGATGCTCCAGCAGTCATTCTGTGGCTTTCTTCAGAGTGAAGTGGTTATGCAGTGAAATTCTGTTCTTATATATAGTGGTTCTCAAAACTGGATTGGTGGGTTTGAAGCAGGAAATTAGAATTTTGGCAGGAATCTTTGGTGAAGAAAAGGTGGGAAATTTAGAATTTGAATTTCAGCGGGAAAGTTCATTGGGAAAATGTGAGAGTTTTGAGATATACATTTTGGCAGGAAAATTCATTGAAGAAAGAGCGAGAAAAGTGTGAGTAGGAATCCTGGAAGGAAGGAATTTAGATTTCAGCAGGAAGATTGTTGTGACAATCTCAGATTCTGGAAGTTGGAAAAAATCTTTTCCCAGACCTTGTAGCACTAAACCTTCTTTGAAAGAGGGGTTGCCATGCTTTGTTAATGTTCAGTTCTTTGTCTCCATTGAAGTTTCGTGAGTGTCTTGCTATCTGTACTGACTCTTTGATCCTCCTTGGCCACCAGTGTTCTTCTCTTTCCAGGATTTTTGTGTCATCAAATCTAATTGTATGGCCAGTTTCCATTGCACGGGGATCTACAACTGACTTTTTGGTGTGGCAGAGTTTATAATGTCTTTTGTAGCCTTTCTTCTATGGTGAGGCCAGTTTTTCCTACATACGATGGTGGCAGCTGCATAGAATTTCATAGACTCCAGCAAATTTTCATTTTATGAAAGAAGATATTTAATGCGATTAGATTAACAAAGGCCAAAACATTTGTAGTGTAGTGTAGTGTATTATAGGTTGTAGTTGTTAAGTGCCATCAAGTCAATTCAACTTAAGGCGACTATGAATAGTTGTCCTAAATTATGTTTGGTCTATAGTCAGGAGGCTAATTTTTGATTGAATGGCATCTGTATTGTTAGTGACAAATAACTAAAAGAGCAATATTTTACTTATGTCCATTTCGTATGTTGGCTCTTCCCTGCCTGCTGCTTCCTCCCATCCCCTACTTCTGTTTTCCTCTTCCATTGTCCCATCCTTGCATTCTGTGTGGATTTCCCCTGGTCCTTTCTAATACCTTGCATCTGTTGGATAGCATCCCCTTGCCATTTTTTCCAGCTACTGACACTTTCTTCTCTGCTTCACTATGTTAATAATCTCCCTTTGTCCCTCCTTTCCAGATCTTCCCATCTCCTGACCCTCTTCAACAGTCTTTGATCTGTCATGCACCAGACACGTTCCTCATCTCCCTGCCACCCCCTTCCTCCCATCTGACATTCTCAGATAGCGCATTGTCACACTCTAATACAGACAAACTATGAGCAAGACAGTGGGGATAAGGTGATTGGGTGAGGATTATGAGTAGGGCTATGAGACCAAGTGCAGAAATGAAAGGAGGGGAGTAGGTTTGCAGAAACTGGAGAGTTTGGGGAGGGGTTGGGGGCAGTTGGAAAGGACTGAGTGCTATAGAATGGATTAGAGGCACAAGAAAGGACAAGCCTTCCTTGAAGGAGGTGAGAGAGGGTAGAAATCAGGGCCGGCCCGTCCATTGAGCAAGAATGTTTTTTGCACAGGGCCCCGCGTTTCAGGGGGCCCCACGCAAAGAACATTCTGCTTTCTTAAAAATTAAATTTAAAAAAAAAAAAGCTGGCTGCTGCTGCTGCAGTGGCGGCAGCGGCAGAATGGAGTGTCCCGCGGGGCCCCCTCTGCCCGGCTGAGCCCCTCTGCGCCAGCTTTCAGATACGCGAAGGGAGAGTATCTCCCTCGCGTCTCTGTTAAGCCCGCAGGGGCTGATGGGAAGCAGGGGCTGATGGGAAATTTCCCATCTGCCCCTGTGGGCTTAACAGAGACGCGAGGGAGACACTCTCCCTTCGCGTATCTGAAAGCCGGCGCAGAGGGGCTCAGCCGGGCAAAGGGGGCCCCGCGGGACACTCCATTCTGCTGCTGCCGCCGCTGCAGCAGCAGCAGCCAGCTTTTTTTTTTTTTAAATTTAATTTTTAAGAAAGCAGAATGTTCTTTGCGTGGGGCCCCCTGAAACTGTCTTTTTTTTTTTTTTAATTTTCCATGAGCCGATGGGGGGGAGTTAGGACTGGTAATGGGCTATGGAGGGGGTTAGGACTTGACTTGAGGTGGGCTGTGGGCTGTTGGGGGGGTTAAGACTGGTAATGGGCTGTGGGCTGATGGGGGCTGTCTGGAAATGGGGTGATGGGGGGTTAGGACTGGTAATGGGCTATGGTGGGGTTAGGACTGATAATGGGCTATGGGGGGGCTAGGACAGGAAATGGGCTGATGGGGAGGGATAAGGACTTCAAGTGGGCTGATGGGGTTAGGACTGGTAATGGGCTGTGGGCTGTTGGGGGGGTTAGGATTGGTAATGAGCTATGGGAGGGGTTAGGACTGGTAATGGGCTGTGGGCTGTTGGGGGCTGTCTGGAAATGGGGTGATGGGGGTTAGGACTGGTAATGGGCTATGGGGGGGTTAGGACTGATAATGGGCTATGGGGGGCTAGGACAGGAAATGGGCTGATGGGGAGGGGTTAGGACGAGGTGGGCTGATGTGGTTAGGATTGGTAATGGGCTGTGGGCTGTTGGGGGGGTTAAGACTGGTAATGGGCTGTGGGCTGATGGGGGCTGTCTGGAAATGGGGTGATGGGGGTTAGGACTGGTAATGGGCTATGGGGGAGTTAGGACTGATAATGGGCTGATGGGGGGCTAGGACTGGAAATGGGCTAATGCAGGGACTAGAAGGGAATGGATGCTGGGTGAGACTGGAACTAGAAGGGAGCTGATGTTGGGGGAGGATTAGAATGGGATGGGGCTGGGAGAGTAAAATGGAGAGGGGAAATATATTTTGTGTGGGAGGGATGAAAAATCTACAATTGGCCGGGTATTGGGAGAGTAAGTGGGGATTGAGGATGGAGGGGTAAAATTTCTGAGTATGAAATAGGAATGAGGAAAGAGCAAAAGGAGAAAGATTAGTATGTTAAAGCAGATGTAGAGAGAGAGAATGGAAAAAAAACTAGAAGAGAGAAGAAAGAACAAATGGACAGCAGACGATGGAGAGTTAGCAGAAAACATTAAGAAACCAGAAGAAAGTGGCTGGAGCAATTGCAACTGAAAAAAAATGCACAAAAGGTAGAAAGATATCTCTTTATTTTGAATTTATTAACTGGAATATGAAAGCTCTGGGAAATGTGCATCATTAACGTCTGCGCTTTGTTTGGTACAAGAGGAAATTAATTTATAGTTTTATTTCTACAGTGTTGTTGTACATTCCAAGTTTGGCTTTTGGGGTTCCCAGTTTAATTATAGCCTTCCTGTTTCTAAATTGTGATTCCTTGTTTGGTGATGGTCTATGTTCTGCATGTGTAACTGAGCTGAGATATTCTGTTTATGTAATTCCTATTTGACATTGCCACTTGTTCTCTTTCCCCAGTATTCTCTGAAATGTATTGGTTTAATATTTGCAGTGTTGCCTTTTGATAGGTAGGGTATGGTGCTTTGTGAGTCCTGGTAATGCTGTCAGGATACGGCGGGTTTGCTATGGGTTCTAAATGAACTTGATTCCCCTATAATATATCACCAAAAATTACCCCAATGTGTAACAGCCCTGCCGATTCTAGATCCAACGAAGCCCTCCAGTGTATATGTATTTTTGTCGGATCGTTCACCATGAGAATAAATTCTTCCTCTCTCAAGGCGAACCCTCCATTTTAATCAATTTATTACCAGGCCTACCATCGGCCTAAACCGACAAAACCAGCACTTGCTGTCGTCAGCATAAAAATTGTTATGAAAAAGTACATTGAATCACCCCTGATCAATGGGCCACAAAAACAAGCATACCAGCTCAACAGTCCCCCTCCAACAATGGACGTTAACTTAAAAGGACTTAGCTGTTGAAGAACGGAGACAGCTCCACTGTGTCCACGCCAGCTCCGCCAACTCAAAGACGAAGACCTTGGAGTGAACTACTCCGCTCAGAAAAAACGAGGTTCAGGCGACACCCATGGTGTTTCAAGCCATCTAATCACTTTGCAGCTCTTCTTCAGGCATTGTGAACCCCGTGAAAACCCAGCCATTTAAATCAGGTGATGAAATGACATCAGAGTTCAAAGTACACATTGGGGTAATTTTTGGTGATATATTATAGGGGAATCAAGTTTGTATGGGATACATTGGGTTGGTTCCCAGGGGTGTAATTTCTAGGATGGGTTCTAAATGGGCAGCGTTTGAAGTAGTTCCTAATGTGCCTGGCGGTTGGCACTGGATTATAGTAATGTAGAAATCTTTTAGTCTTTCTTTATCCATACACTCATTAAGAGACATGTTCACTAAAAGTTAGTGTATGGTAACATTATGCAAATATTTATGCAAATAAGGCCACTTATGCAAATGAGGTCCCGCACCGAGTCTCCGCACATGGCCCCGCACCCCCCTTGGGCCGCCCCTGGTAGAAATTGGTGAAATGAAAGGGGAAATGGAAGCCTGAATGTGGGTAAGATACAAGAAAGGGCCTGGAGTCAGAGAAATGAAATGTTTTAGGGAATGAGCTGGGGCTGCTAAAGGGATGAGAAGCAGAAGGTGTTAAATGAGACTGAAGAGAGGATGAGTATAGAGAGAAGACTAGAAAGTGGATGAAAGACAGAGGAGGCTGTCGAAGGACTAGGGAAGTAAGGTTAAGAAATTGAAAGCTGGTAAGTAGGTGAACGGTGAAATGAGGGAGACTGAAGATTGAAGAAAAGAGAAAGAGGAATGGAATGAAGCTATAGTTAGGTGAAGACAAATGAGAGAAATAGAAGGATCAATGTTAGAGAGAGATGTAGCAAGATGTAATAAAGGCAGGGAGTGTGAAAAAAATGATAATGGGATTCTCGAAAAGGACTTGGAAGAACACCAACAAGAGGAAGTGGAACAGAGAGACTGGGATCAACTCAACTGGAAAAATAAAATGATCAGACAATAAAAGAACAAAAGAGTGTCAGTCTTTAGAGAATGAAATATTTCAGCTTTGAAAATGTTCATTACAGGAGAAAATGCATTTCTGTTTTTCTTCAGTATTCCACAGCTCAGTGTCTGTTTTTAGAGTTTGCCATTTGAATTTATGCCTATATATTTCTTTCAAACTTTGTAGTTTCATATTCTTTACTAGGAAATAGGGTTGCCAACCGGCCGGTATTCAGCCAGCCTGGCCGGTTTTTCCATGGCCAGGCCGGCTGCTGGCAGAGAAGTAAAACCAGCCCTTGAAAAGCCGGTTTTTTGCTCTGGCCGCAAGATCGGGAGCGGCCAGAGCAAAAAAATGGCTTTTCTCCCAAAGTCCGCGGGGGTGGGAGCCGGGGAAGCCCGCGCGAGGCCCCGGCTCCCTCTGTACAACCGCCAGCGTGAAGATCTTTTTCCTTCACGCTGGCGGCTGTTTCTGTGAAGCCGTGATTGCTGGGAAAGGTTAAAGGCAATGCCCAGACCAGCTGTATTCCACACTTTAAGAAAAGTGGAAGGAAGTCCAAAAAACTGCCAGCATGGTTTAAAGGTGAGGTCAGAGAGGCTGTTGTTGCCAAAAAAGCATCTTTCAGGAAATGGAAAAAAGAGCCAAATGAAGAAACCTGGAAACAGCACAAGCACTGGCAAGTCAAATGCAAGGCATTGATAAGGTAGGCAAAGAGAGAATTTGAGAAGAAGCTTGCTGCGGAAGCAAAAACGCGAAATAAAGACCTTTTCAAGTACATTCGTAGCAAAAAACCTGTGAGAGAGTCAGTTGGTCCATTAGATGATAAAGGGGTTAAAGGAGCACTAAGAGGCGACAAGGCGATAGCGGAGAGACTGAATGAATTCTTTGCTTCGGTCTTTACTGAGGAAGATGTAGGGATGTTACCCATGACTGAAGTGGTATTTAAAGGTGCGGAAGAATTGAAGGAAATATTGATACATCGGGAAGATGTCTTACAACTATTAGATAAACTGAAGAGTAGCAAATCACCTGGGCCGGATGGTATACATCCAAGGGTATTGAAAGAACTGAAATATGAGATTGCAGAACTGCTATCAGTAATCTGTGAACTATCATTAAAATCATCTCTAATACCTGAAGATTGGAGGATCGCCAATGTAACACCAATTTTTAAAAAGGGTTCCAGGGGTGATCCGGGAAACTACAGACCGGTGAGCCTGACATCAGTACCGGGAAAAATGGTAGAAACCATCATAAAGAATAAAATTACTCAGCATGTAGATAGTCACAACCTAATGGGAGACAGCCAACATGGCTTTAGACAAGGAAGATCTTGTCTTACTAATCTGTTATGTTATTTTAAAGGAGTGAATAAACAGGTGGACAAAGGTGAGTCGGTTGATATTGTGTATCTGGACTTTCAGAAAGCCTTTGACAAGGTCCCTCATCAGAGACTTTTGGCAAAACTAAAGAGTCATGGGATAGGAAGCAGTGTACTATTGTGGATCAGGAACTGGTTAAAAGATAGAAAGCAGAGGGTAGGGCTAAATGGCCAATTTTCCCAATGGAGAAAGGTGAATAGTGGTGTACCCCAGGGATCTGTGCTGGGTCCGCTGCTTTTTGACATATTCATAAATGACCTGGAAAGTGGAATAACGAGTGAGGTTATCAAATTTGCAGATGACACAAAACTATTTAAAGTTGTTAAAACCCAAGAGGATTGTGAAAAATTGCAAGAGGATCTTGATAAATTGGAAGACTGGGCATCAAAATGGCAGATGAAATTTAATGTGGACAAGTGCAAGGTTATGCACCTAGAGAAGAACAACCCAAACTATGGTTACACGATGCAAGGTTCCACATTAGGAACCACCACCCAGGAAAAAGATTTAGGCGTCATTGTGGATACCATGTTAAAACCCTCGGCCCAGTGTGCAGCGGCGGCCAAGAGAGCAAATAGAATGCTAGGTATGATAAGGAAAGGAATTGAAAATAAAACAAAAGATATTATAATGCCTCTATATCGTTCCATGGTGAGACCGCACCTTGAATATTGTGTGCAATTCTGGTCGCCGTATCTTAAAAAGGATATAGCGATTTTAGAAAAGGTACAGAGAAGAGCCACCAAAATGGTAAAGGGGATGGAAAGATACTCCTATGAAGAAAGGCTAAAAAGATTAGGGCTCTTTAACCTGGAAAAGAGACGGCTGAGGGGAGATATGATAGAAGTCTATAAATTAATGAACGGAGTGGAACGGGTAAACGTAGATCGATTGTTTACCTTATCAGAATATAGAAAGACTAGGGGACATGCAATGAAGCTACAGGGTAAACTATTTAAGACTAATAAAAGAAAATATTTTTTCACTCAACGTGTAATCAAACTCTGGAATTTGTTACCGGAGGATGTACTAAAGGCTGTTAGTGTAGCTGGGTTTAAAAAAGGTTTGGACAAGTTCCTGGAAGAAAGGTCCATAAACCATTATTAAGAAGTGACCGAAGATATCAATGCTTGACCCAGTACAAGCATTGTGGAACTTGTGTCTCTTGGGGAAACTGCTAGGTACATATGACCTAGATTGGCCACTGTTGGAAACAGAATACTGGGCTTGATGGACCTTGGTCTGACACAGTATGGCATATCTTATGTTCTTATGTTCTTATGATGAGGGGGCTAGGATTATAAATTGGCTGATGGGGGAGCTTGGAGTGGAAATTGGCTGATGGGGGGCTGGAATGGAACTGGAAAAGAGCATATGTGGGGCTAGGACTGGAAATGGGCTGATGAGGAGCTGGAATAGGACTAGAAATGGGCTGATGGGTGGAGCTTGGACTGCAAATGGGTGATGGGCTACAATAGGACTGGAAATGGGCTGATGTGGAGGCATGGGAGAATGGGACTAGAAGGGAGTGGATGCTAGGTGGGTCTAGAACTATAAGAGAGCTGATTTGGGGGGAGGACTAGAAGGGGATGGGGATGGGTAATGAGAATGGAGAGGGGAAAAGATATTTTGTGTGGAAGAAAAGTCTACGATGGGCCGGGTATTGGGAGACTAAGAGGGGATTGAGAATGGAAGGGTGAAATTTGAGTGGATGATAAAGGAATAAGGAAAGAAATGGGGGAAAGAGCAAAAGGGAAATCATCAGTATGTTAAAACAGATATATAGAGAGAATGGAAAACATCTAAAAGAGAAGAAAGGACAAATGGATAGCTCACAGAAGACACGAAGAAACCAGAAGAAAGTGACTGGAGCAATTGCAACTGAAAAATTAAATTCCCAAACAGAAGGTAGAAAAATACTTTTTATTTTGAATTTATTATCTGGAATATGTCTGGTCTGGGAAGTGTGTATTGCTAACATCTTTGCGTTTTTGTTTAGTGCAAGAGGAAATTACTTTATAGTTTTATTTCTCCAGTGTTGTACATTTCATGTTTGGCTTTTGGCGTTCCGAGTTTAATTATTATCTGACCAAAGGAGTTAGCCAACACTTATCCTTGGTAATTTTTGTGGGTGGGGCTGGGGTGCAGCATGGGTGGGATTGGGGGCGGGCAGAGGTGGGGCTAGTGGCGGAAAATGGGTGGGGCATGGCGAGCCACAGGTTTCTGTTTTTTCTCGGTGAAAAAGTTGGCAACCCTACTAGGAAATGGTTTATGGGTTGTTTTTTTTAAAGTTCTTTATTTAGCTTTATAAACCACAACCAGATAACACTACCACAATAAAAAGAAAAAAAAAACAAAAGAAACAGAACCATAAGCAAGTAAAACAAGATAGAAACAATTAACAGTACAATGTGAAGTGCATGACCATAGGCTAACACCGAAGTGTACTGTCAGCGGAGTCTCAAATAAATCAGCCCATACATTTCTCCAACTTTCACAGATACCTATAGTCCCCACTAGTAACGAGTGCTATTCCATCAAGAACCAGCCGTTAAAAGTCTACAATAATTGTTGATCAAGGGTATCCCATTTTTTGAGTATCTTACGGTATGTCGGCTGTCTAGTCACATAAGCTTTTTCACAGGTCCGGTGGTAGCAAACCAGATTCCACCAATATTCTGCACTTAGAGCCTCAAAGTTTTTCCAATGACTTAGTATGGACTTTAACGCCAAACTAAGCAATAAGTCAAAAATGGCATGTGCAGTTCTCTCTAACATTGGCAATCCGGCTTGGGACTTGTATATAACTATACGGAATGTCAAAGGAGTCCACATTTTCAATAATTGTGTGATTCGTTCCCAAACTTGTTTCCAGAAGTCCTGTAACATAGCACATTGATATAGCATATGTTGCAATGTGCCCTCTTCTGATCCACAGGACCAGCATTTACTCCCGCGGTTCGTTTGCCATTTAGCCACTTTCACCGGCATTAAATAAGCGCGATGCGCCAGAAAGTATAACATTTGGGTGAGAGAAGCTGCTCTCGTAATTCTTATCTGCGAGTTCCAAAAGTCATTCCACATTTTGGGATCTTCAAGCTCTCCTGCCTCGTATTCCCACACTAGTTGGGACCCTTTGCATCGTCTCTTTTCGCCATCTCGAAGTAAAGCCACATACTTGGAGATTAGCCTAGTCTCTTCTGCAAGTTCCTGAGTCTTGAGGTATAATGTTCGTCCATTATTGATGAACATAGGCGATACTCCGGCTTTAACCAAACAATGCCTCAGCTGGCACCACTGATACATATTTGAAGTGGACAACCCATACTCCTGTTGTAGGGTCTGAAAGGATTTGAATGCTTTATCTGCGATTAAATGCCCCAAATTAAATATGCCCTTCCTCAGCCACGGAAGCCACAGGAAGCTCTGCCCATCAATCTTGAACCTCGCATTAAGGCAGATTATTGTAGACTCGGAGAATTCCTGGCCATCTTCTAAAATCGATGCGATAATCTTGTATGCAGTCTGAGTAGTCCGCAAGATTTTGTCATTTGACCCAGAAGGGGGGATCTCCGCTCCAATACGCATCCACAGTGGAACCGGTTCACTCAGTGAGGTCTCGACTCGCAGCCATGACGGTCTGTTGGGTCCATCTTCTTCCACACTCCACAAGGTTCCTTGTTTCAGCACCGCCACCACATGGTTTAAGTAGAAATCGGGGAAGTGAACTCCCCCCCATTGCTTAGACAGCTTTAGCTTTCACATCGCGATTCTTGGCATTTTGTTACCCCACAGAAACACTCCCAGGGTTTTCTCCATCCTGGTATAAAATTTCCGCTCAAACAGAATCGGGACCATACTGAGTATGCAATTTATTTTGGGCATTATGACCATTTTGATGGTTTCCAGTCTACCCCACCAGGACATATTCAGCGGGGTCCATTTATTCATGTACTCTTGGAGTATATGTTCACACGACGCCATGCACTGTATTACAGTATCTTCTGTAGTGACCCCATAATTGACCCCTAAATATCTAAAGGATACATTTTCCACTTTGAACGGGTATTGAGTAAGGGTAGTCTTCAACACCGCTGAGTTTAGAGGTATAACCGTCGTTTTAGACAAATTTAGCTTGTAACCCGATATGCATGAGTAATCTGCAATGACACCCAGGGTAGCATCCAACGAACTAGGCTTCAGAATTAGAAATAGATCGTCTGCATACACAGACACTTTGCAGTGATAATCTTTAAATCTCAGGCCTGCAATATTACTTTGTTGATGAATTTTGATTATTAGAGGTTCCAATGCAAGATTAAATAGCAAGGGGGATAGTGGGCATCCTTGCCTCGTACCCCTAGTGAGCTTAAACTCCGAGGAAAGCGCACCATTAACTGCAACCCGTGCTGTCGGCTTGATGTAGAGCATCTCAATTTTCTTTATGAACGCCTCTGGGATGCCAAACCAGCGCATTATAGAAAAGAGATACGGAAGTTCAACCCTATCAAAGGTCTTTTCGGCATCTAAGGCTAGCCCCACAACTGGATCTTTAAGCGACTGAGCCTTAGCCAACACATGTGTCATCAATCGTCCATTATCCGTAGTCGATCTTCCTGGCATGAAGCCACATTGATCTGGGTGGATTAATGTCTCAATCACTTTCACCAGCCGATTTGCCAGGATCTTAGCATAAATTTTATAATCGGCGTTCAGTAGTGATATGGGTCGGTAGTTCTCCACCATCTGAGGGTCTCGGCCCGGTTTCGGGTGTATGACAATTGTGGCAGAAGCAAACGCCCCTACAGCCGGATATTCCTCATTAAGTTTACTGTAGTATTGCTGAAGCTCAGGGAGTAGTGATTTTCAAAAGTAACATAAAACTCGACTGGTATTCCGTCTGGCCCACTTGCCTTCCCCTTAGCAAGCTGCTTCATTGCCAGTTCGATCTCTTTGCACTCAATATCCTCAGCCAGTAAGAGCGCCTGTGATTCCCCCAATTTGGGGCCAATTATCGATGAGGCAAATCTGGCAAATGCATCCTCTCTATTTTCCTTTTCCGACTGATATAGCTGAGAGTAAAATTCTTCACACAATGCCAAAATCTCTTCATCCTTTATTAGCAGCTTCCCTGAAGTAGCTTTCAAGCCCGTTATCCTAGTTACCGCTTTCTTAGCTCTAAGGGTCCGAGCCAGTGTGGCACTCGCACGATTACTTTCATGATAATACACCCCACGCTGTGCCTTGATCTGCAAATGAGCTTCTGCGTTCAGGATGGAGTTGTATTGATATCTCAACTTTTGCAACCTAAGCAATACTAAGGGGTCAGTTCTTTTAGACAATAGCCTTTCCCCGGCTCGTATCTCCAATTCTATTTCAGCTAGTCTGTTCACCGTAACTCTTTTCTGTTTGATACTATATGTTGTCATTCGCCCCTGCATAGTTGCTTTAAAGGCCTCCCACCAGGCCCATGTTGGCGTCTCTGTAATCTGATTGCATTGAAAATACTCAGTAATGGCTTGTTCAATGGAACTGCGAAACTCAGCATCTAATAGCCAAGCCCTGTCGAAATGCCATCTCACCTGAGATCTTTTTTGCGTTCCGGGCTCTAGTTCCAGCCAAATAGTAGCATAGTCCGATACAGCTTTCACCAAATGTCCCGCATCAATAACTTTATCAACTAGTGTTTTGGACACTAAGAAGAAATCTATACGAGTTTGCGTGTTATGGGGCAGAGAATAAAACGTGTACTCTCATTCTTTAGGGTACAATAGTCTCCATGGATCGATTAACCCTAAGGTTTCCATCAAACTTGACAACATCTTGCTTGACTTAGGTTTATGTTGTTGCCTATAGGGGGTGTGATCTAACAACGGATCCTGAAGGAGATTAAAATCTCCCCCCAGTACGATGGACGTAGATCCTGTCTCAAGAAGCTCCCGTGCCACTAGCTCAAAAAACCCTTGTTCATCCTGGTTTGGGCCGTATATTGTCATCAGGGTATATTTATCTTCTCTGATCTTGACTTGCGCTTTAGCCCATCTCCCACAAGAATCTATCTTAGTTTCTTCAATTGCCGGTACCAGATTCTTCCGGATTAGTATAATTACTCCACCTTTTTTTTTTTTGAGCAGGAGCCGATACCACATTCTGATAATATTCTCCACCAACTTTGTGAGACTCGGCTAAAGAGAGGTGCGTCTCTTGCAAATATACAACATCTGCTCGCTGTTGTTTGCAGTAATTCAGAATTTTCTTTCTCTTAATAGGATTGGAGATACCCTGTACATTAAGGGACACTGCCCTCAATCCACCGCTAGCCATAGCGGCCATTGCTTGATCCCTGCGTTATAGCACTCGTTACTAGCATTCCTCTCAATACATATTGTTGGCTAACCACAATTTCATACTGATATGCAAACCACATAGTACAACTTATTTTAACTTGTATGGTGAAGCCCTCCCCCCCCCCCTGCGAGTTACAAACTCCCTGTACCCTCTGCCACCCCACCACCCTACCAAGATCCTCTCAACATTCTCATCCTCCGATCAGCCAATAGCATTAGCAAACATATGTATGTATTAACAAATTAGGAAACACAAGGAGCAAGAGTGGTGATGACACAGAGGCTTTATTGATAATCCCCAACGCGTTTCGGCAGATTGCCTTCCTCAGGGGGTTAAAAGCACTCACAAACATATAATAAACACAATATGTTAAAATCATAATAAAAACATTAAAAAAGGAAAAATAACATCAACCTAAATGAAGCTCACCGGGCATGGTATTAAACATTAACATATCTTAATCTCATGACACTCAAAGATAAATAAATAAATAAATAGTTAAAAAATAAATAATTAAGAACATATATACAAATTATTAATAAGCATATAAATGCCTTGAATTACATATATAATGTACCCAATACCAAATATAGTGCAGGCATGAGTTGAACCATAGTAAAAAGAACATGTACAAGAACATTTAAAATATTACACAATATTTTAAAAAAACACAACGTGGAGGAAGTGACGTCATCGGCTGGAATGGCAGCTTAGGCGGTGAGCTCCGGCGGGCAGCTTAGCAATTTGGAGTTTTTCCCCCTTATCCGGCCCAGGAAACGGAGAGCAACTACAGCCAGTGGTGGAGGAACGTCTGCTGTGATGTATGGCTACGAGAAAGAAGGCGGCGGACCTGAAGGAGTTCGCATATAATAGTGCTAAGCCTGCGGGCGGTGAGAAAAAGATGGCGGGGCACAGCGCGGGAAACGGTGTGGCTCCGGAGAGAAAAGGGCAGCGGAGTGAGGCCCATGAGATGGGGGAGATGGTGGTTCAAAATGTGACTCGAGAGGAGCTATGTGGCTGGTTTGGTGAACTTAAAACCGAACTGCAGTCGGTAAAAGCAGAAGTTGGAGACATGTGCGCCACACTGAAAGAGGAGATGGGCGAGTTGGCGAACAGAGTGGATGTGCAGGAGCAGCAGCTGGGGCACCTGGAAACACGGCAGACCAGAATGGACCGCTCGCTTAAAGAGTTAGAGGTCTGGAAGGAACAGATGTTGCTGAAGGTGGAGGACCTGGAAAACCGGTCCCGCAGAAATAACTTGCGCATCGGCGGGGTGCCGGAGGAGAAGGAGTTCCTCGACGGAGAGAAGGTGGCACAAGCGGTGCTCCGGGCTATTTTATCAGAATTGGGGAATGAGACTGAGCATGTGAAGCTAAAACTGGTAAGAGCCCACTGCGCCTTAGGCCCCAGCAGGCCGAATCGCCCAAGGGACATTGTCCTGTGCATGGAGGACTACAAGCTCAAAGAGAGGATTCTTACTTTGACCCGACCCCTAAAGGACTTTGTGTGGCAAGGGTACAACTTGCAGCTCTACCTGGATTTAGCAGCGGGAACTTTACAGAGGAGGAGAGAAATGCAGCAAGTTACAAGTATTCTGCAGAAGGAAAATGTTCGCTACCGGTGGCTGTACCCTTTTGGCCTCCTGTTTACTGTTGGGCTTAAGAACTGGAAGGTTCATACAGTAATGGAGGCGTTGGCAGCTTTGAAAGTGGCGGGGCTGGACAGCGGATTGCAGAGTGACCGGCCGGAGGGCAACCGGGGAGAGGACGCGACGGTGATTCAGAAGAGTGGAGAGAAGCGGCGTCGAAGCCCGGATGTGGTGGTGGAGGAGCAGCTTGCTAGTGATGACCGGGGTGTGGACACCTGAGGAGCCGGGTGACATCGCTGGTTTAAAATCTCACTGTGCAGGACTTTGTGAATTAGTTAATCTGTTGCTCTGTTGTTCTTGAGTTGTGTTTTTCTGTGGGGGGCTGTTTGTTGATATGGGAGGTGGGAGGGGGGAGGGGAGGGGGTAGTCAGGGTGATGGTGGGGGTAGGGGAAGTGGGGAATGAGGAGGGGGATTGCTGTGGTGGGGGGAGGGATGGTGGTGGGGGGTTGGGCAAGAGGGGAGGGAGGAGGAGGGTCGGAAAGGGAGGAAGGGGGAGCAAATAGGGAGGGAGGGAGGTATTAAGAAGTTGCCTCTGGTTGATGGGCACTACTCTGCAGGAGACCTCCAGGAGCTGGAGGGGGGTTGCGGAGGGGGGGCGGGTGGGAGGGAGGAGGACGGGGTTGGGGAGAAGGGGAAGGGGGTACAGGGAGGGAAGGGGGAGGGAGGGGGGGAGGGAAGGGGGATGGTGGGGGGCGAAGAGTGGGACAGCAGACTCTGGTAGTAGTTACGTTGAACGTGCGAGGGTTGGGCACCTGGAGGAAGCGCCGAATGGTGGAGCGGGAAGGGGAGCGGATGAGAGCGGACTTTCTGTGCCTTCAAGAATCCATTTAAAGGTGGGACAGGAGCGGATGCTGCAAACAAAAAAATACCCCAGGGTGGTGTTGGTGGGGCAGAGAGCAGAGGCTCGGAAGGGGGGAGTCGGTATTATGGTGGGGGCGGAGTGGGTGGATAGGGTGGTGCGTGAATATAGAGATAAAAAGGGTAGAGCGGTGGGTATTAAAGTTCAAATAGGGAAGGAGCAGGTGTGGATTGTCAGTATGTATGGTCCCAATGAGAAGCAAGGGGAGTTTTTTGAGAGGATGCAAACTGATCTGGGAGAATTGAGTGATGCCCCTCTCATTATTGGAGGGGATTTCAATTTGACAGTGAACCCGCGATTAGACAATGGGGGGGTAGCGGTTTGGGAAAGCGGGCAGATCGGGTGAAACTACTGCAACTGAGAGAGCGGTTGGGAGTCGTGGATGCATGGAGGAGTCAGAACCCTGGCTGTAAGCAGTATACTTATTATTCTGCACCACACGGCACGTACAGCCGGATAGATATGGTATGGGTGGGGGGGGGCTGGATTAATAGGGTGGTGGAGGCAGACCATGGTTCCATCACCTGGACAGACCATGCACCTGTGCGCGTTAAGTTTAGCCTGGGGTATGTGGATGAGGGGCTCAAATTTTGGAGGATTAACGAGGCTCTGTTAGAGGAGCCGGAGGTCATTGAGTGATTGGGGAGGGTGGTGAAGGAATATCAGGAACTTAATATGAATGGAGAGGTGGGGTTAGGGATGGTGTGGGATGGCTTGAAGGCTGTGGTGCGGGGCCATTTGGTTCAGGAAGCGGCCCGGGAACGACGACGGAAGGGTGAAATGGAGTATCGGTTGTTGCAGGATATTGGTAGCCTTGAAAAGCAATCATAAGAGGGGCGGAGGGGGGGTCCATGAGCAATTGCGGGTATTGAGGGGGCAGTTAGAAAAGTTACGCATGAGTGAAATAGCGTATGAGCTACGGGTCTTGAAGCAAGGTTGGTTCGAGGGGGGGAACAGGGTGGGGCGGCGGTTGGCTCAGAGATTGCGCAGTAGGGTAATGCGGTCGAATATTGGGGGTGTCAGGGGAGCGGGGGGGAAGTTGGTACATGGTAACAATGAAATTAGGGCAACCTTTGCAGAATATTATAAGCAGTTGTATAGTAGTGAGGTGGAGGGGGGGAAAGCTCAGTGCAAAGAGTATTTGAAAGGGTGTGCCATGCCGTCCTTATCGAAAGAGGAGGCGGAGTGGTTAGATCGACCCATATCTGGGGGGGAAGTGGATGTGGCGATAGGTTCACTGAAAAGGGGTAAGGCTCCTGGCTTGGACGGGTTGACGGGGAGGTTTTATCAAGTGTTCCGCTCGTTGCTGGGGCCGCTGCTGGTGGAAGTCTTCAACGGGGTGTTGTCAGGAGGGGAGATCCCCCATTCGATGCGAGAAGCAGGGATAACTCTTATCCCTAAGCCGGGTAAGGATCCAATGGTCTGCGGGTCGTATAGGCCCATCTCCTTATTGAATGTCGATGCTAAATTGTTGGCGAAGGTACTGTCCGCTCGATTGGCTGTGGTGATGCCAGTTCTGGTGCATCCAGACCAAACGGGTTTTATAGTAGGGCGGCAAGGGGGGGATAATATACGCAAAATTTGTAACCTTACCTGGGAGGTACAGCGCTCGGGACAGAAGGCCGTTTTTATATCGGTGGACGTGGAAAAAGCGTTCGATCGAGTGGAATGGCCATTTATGATCAGTGTGATGGAGAAAGTGGGGTTGGGACCTAACTTTGTCCAATGGGTCCAGGCGATGTATGCGGCACCGCAGGCTAGAGTGCGGGTCAATGGCAGCTACTCTGATGCGTTTCGGTTGGGGAGGGGTACTAGGCAGGGCTGCCCCTTGTCACCCTTGCTTTTTGCCTTGGTGATTGAGCCGCTGGCGGAGCGGGTTAGAGGGTTGCAGGATATTAAGGGGGTCCTAATGAATTCCCAGGAGGTAAAAATTACTTTGTTTGCCGATGATGTCATCTTCACGCTTAGGGAGCCCGTGTTAACCTTGCCGGTCTTAATGGGGGAAATAGCGCAATATAGTAAGTTGGCGGGGTATAAGATTAATAACAGTAAGTCGAAAATTTTGGGGTTTAACCTAAGTGAGGGGATGGTAGCTGGGTTGAAAGGGGCGTTTGCGTTTAAGTGGGTGGAAGGGAATTATCGTTATTTAGGAATCCAGATGGGGAAAAATTTGATGGGGTTGGGGGGTGCAAATTATGGCGTGTTGTTGAAGGAAGTGCGACGGGATTTGCAGAAGTGGAAGGGGTTGTATCTTACGTGGTTGGGGCGGATAGCGGTGTTAAAAATGAATGTCCTACCACGTTTTCTTTTTCTATTTAGTCCCCTACCGTGCAGGGTATCCCAGAAGTTTTTGAAGAGGGTCCAGCAGATCATGATGGACTTTATTTGGGCAGGGAAACGCCCGAGGGTGGCGCGGAGTACGATGTTTCGGCATAGTAGGGAGGGGGGGATGGGGGTGCCCTGGATGGAGAAGTATTATTTAGCTTCTCAGTTGAGGGCGTTACAAAGTTGGCAGGGAGGGGACGAGACTCCCCGGTGGGTGCATCTGGAGCAGGAGTACAAGGTTGGGGGTAGTTTGGGAATGTGGATTTGGGATCCGGGGCTGTAGCGGAAGGGGGGGGGAACCCTTTTAGGGCGCTGACTAAGGAGCTTTGGTTAAAGTCGAGGCATCAGTTGTTGGGAGGGAAGCATTATACTAGGGGCATGTACATTATGGGGGTTCGGGAGTTTGCTCCAGGGAGGGAGGGGGGGTGTTTAGGTAATGGTGGGGGAAGGGATTACGGTTTATGGGACAGCTACTCCATTCGACGAAGATGGGGGGAAGTGCAAAGTGAATTTGGGTTGGAGGGGGGAGGATTTTTTGCATACCTACAGGTAGCCTCCTTTCTGGGTTTGAAGAAGGTTAAAGAGGATTTGGGTCGAGAGGTAACGGTGGTTGAGACCCTTATGGCACGTGGTGGTAGGAAGGGAGTTATAGCTCAATTGTACGGGGCATTGACACAGGGGGAGGGGGAGGGGGGAACATAAAGGGAGAGGTGGAATGGGAGCAGGTGCTTGGGGGGGAATGGGATCGAGGGAGATGGCGCAGTATTTATGGGTGGTCTAAGCGGGTGGCCCCGGGTACGAGTTATTTGGAGAGTAGCCTCAAGATTAGGTACCAGGCTTATTGGACACCGTGGAAACTGAAGAGATTCTGTAAGGAGGAAACGGGGGAGTGTTGGAGGGGGTGTAAGGGGCGGGGGGACCTATATCACCTATTGTGGGACTGCCCAGTGGTGCGGAGTATGTGGGTGGATTGGGAGGGGGTCATTCGGGAGGTAACGGGGGTTCCTGTGGTACTAACCCCGGCCATGACATTGTTGAATGAGTTGGAGGGTGAGGGGGAGCGGGGGTTGCAACAGATGATTGGCTACTGTATTGTAGCGGCGCGGGGGGAGATTTTGTCCAAATGGAATAGTAGAGAAGTGCCAACTAGGCGGGCTATAGTTGTGAGACTGAATGGGTTGAGGGGTATGTGTGAAATTGCGGCCTTTGGGGGGCATAAGGTGCAGAGCTTTCAGAGTCTGTGGCAGGGGTACGATGTGTGGTTGCGGGAGTGGGAGGGAGGGAGGCATACTGGGTAGGGTAACTGATGGAGGTTGGGGGGGAGGGGGCGGGTGGGGTTGGAAGTAAGAAGGGGGGGTTTAGAGTTTAGAGTTTAGAGTGTGATGGAAAGGGGAGGGAGGGGTGGGGAGCGCTAGGGGGGCGGGCATGGGTGGAGAGTGGAAGGGGCATGCTTGCTCTGGGGGTATAGATTGATTATGCGGTAGGGTATGGCTCTGGGGGGTGATTTGTTTTGCCTTGTTGTTTGAGGTTTGCTGTTTGAGACATGTATTAAGGGGGTGGGGTATGTGCTGCAACTGTGCTGTTGTTCATACTTTGTGTGTACTTTCATATACTATAAAAACCAATAAAGATAAAGTTATTAAAAAAAAAAAACACAACGTAGGGCAGAAGAAAAATTAAAACCAATGAATAAATAGAAAAACATAAAATAAAGAAAAATATAGAAAAATATCCATAATTATGATTTTACTCACTCAAACAAACACCATCAGCAGGTCGTCAGGTGGTGAATAGCCAAAGTCTCAACTGTAAAAATGTCCTAATAAAAATCCAATAAGTAAAACACTGAATGAGGAGATGACTAATCTCTATACAGACTTAAAACTGTAGGGGGTGCAACGGGTGTTGAGCTCATATTGTATGGGAGAAACAATAAAATTGAACACTATGTTGTCACCGCGATGTAAAAAACTCATGAGGTTAAAAACTATCACAGCCAAATTAAAAATAGTATATAAAAACTATGTGTAACTGGGACATTCAGGATTATAAAACCGGATTACTATTGTGCTAATACTGCACTATGAGGAACACCATAGGAATTAAAAACTAATGTCAGTGGACTAAGGCGCTGCTGACTGTACCAGAATGAGTCTCTTAAACTGTAGACACGATCTTGTGCTAAGGATTGTAGCTCCGTCATAGCAATGTGTTAACCGTCCAATTATCTGGAGAGAGGGTGTGATAATGGAAAGAAACGATTAGAGAACTACTAGTGACACTGACATTGCTTGAAAGGAGAAAACATCCAGGGGATCAACACTTAATATAAATTAAACATAAGGTGTGCAAATACTAGCACTCCCGATGTTGAAAATGACACATGTCAACAAGCTCATGCAACACTCGTTAGATAAGATATATTATTATAAAAAACTCCCTATTAAAAAACGTGTCTAGGGAACTAAAAACAGAAGTGCTTGAGAAACTCATTTGTAAATCTCCACGGGACAAACCGCGTATCCCCGAGATCATTAAAAGGGGAGAGTTAGAAGAAAATGAAACATTAAATTGTCAGCCTCGCTGCTGCTCGTTTTCTCCCATTTTCTGCGCGAGGAATAATCTGCTTTTCACTATTGACAGGATGAAACTTCACCATATGTATAATAATTATGAAAGAGGTTTTATCCATGCCAGTAGTCTTCACAGACTTTTGGTGGCTCATTTTTATATTTGTTATATTGATGTCCTGGTTAAGATGTATGTTTTTCTTCAAGTTACAATCAGAACAACTTTAAATCTATAATAAAGTGAACGCTGGCTGCCCTTTCCAGATACTAGTCCAGATTGTGCTTTAAATGCTGCGGCTCAAATAAACACTCTACACCACTCATGCCCGATATCACAAGAACCCTTACTTTTTATACAATTCGACTTTGTTCAAATGAATGCGGGCAGCGAAGGAAGAGTTGTTTTGTAAGCGCCGACATGACTGATCCAGACATGTAGTGTGCACAAAGGACTTATAAAGGATCTATCACTAAGTTAGAACAATAATAGTAAACCAGACCTTAAAACAGATAAAGTGAAGAGTGCAATGTCTAAGAGATATGTATTACGACTCAATATACTGTAAAGCCAAGGCAAACCACCAGAAAGTAAAGCAGGAACGCTATTACCTAGCAGAGTAAGCTTCAGGAAAAAACAAACTCCGTTAAAGATTGCAAAGCTCAGCCGATAGTGAAACTGCATTTTTGTAAACGCTGAAAAACGTGCCAAAAAAGGGGGCGTGGCTAAGATCAGATTACACGGCAGGAACGATCCTTTCAAAGGCAATGTGTGTGTATTAGAAACAAACCTATGGCAATGTCTATAAAATATAAGAACTAATTATTATGAATATGGTTGGACTAGTAGTTAAAAATGATTACAAGGCATCTATATAGTAAAAAATATATATTGTCCTAGAAGTCAGTGTATGAATTGTATCTTTCTTGGAATCAAAACCAAATGGTCAGAATTAGATGTATCAAAGACTAGTGTGATCACAGAAAAACTGATAAATCAATTTCTTGATTCAGTCCCTTGGGTTCCAAACTATCCAATTCATAGATATATTGTTGTTCTAATTTTAACAATGTTTTATTAATGTCTCCCCCTCTCCAATTTGGTGTAACTACTCTCAAAACTAAATATTTGGTTCTGCAAGAGCTGCTGCTCTTTCTGTGCCTGTATTAACAAATTATCCACCCACATCAACAGTATATTTATCCATCATTTTCACATTTCACCCGAGCAGCTCCACATTCATTGCCTGAGAAGCAATTACCCATTGTCTACTCAGGTCCCGATCTCCATTCGAGCCTGTTCCTGAAGAAAAGATCTTAGAGCATCTCCATCTTCAAAGGTTCGTGTGGTGTTATTCAATGTAACCTTCATCCGCGCTGGGTAGAAGAGACCATAGTGTGCGTTTGATTTCTGCAGCAAAGGTCTACATGCTAACAGATCCTTACGTCTCTCTACTGTCTTCTTACACAAATCCGGGTAAAATGCAACTTTATGTCCATCAATCTGTAGTGTCGGTTTCAGTTTCACAGCATGTAATATCTGTAGGGCCTGTTGATAACGCAGCACTTTCAAAACCAAGGGACGCGGACGCTGGATTCGATTAGTAGCGTGAGCAGGGACCCGGTGGGCCCTTTCCAACTCAAATGTAGTGGTAAAAGTGATTTGCAACAATTCTGGTATCAGCTTCTCCAAATATCCTATAGGATCAGCACCCTCTCGTCCTTCTGGTATTCCTGTAATTCTAACATTGTTGCATCTGGCGCGATTACTCTGATCTTCCATTTGATTTTCCAGCGCTGACACCCGCTTAGCAAGCGGGCCCATCTGCACCAGCAGAATTTCATGCTGCTCAGTTGTTGCCTCCACGCTATGCAGGCGGCCAGCAATCTCTGTTACCCTATCTCTGACTTCTTGTAAGTCCACCTGCATCTGCATTAATGCCGTCGTGCTGGATGCGACCATCTCCTTTACTGCTCTCAACTCCTGCAAAATTTCTCTTTCCCCGGCCATGGTTTCTTTGTCCGGCGCCATCTTTTGAGGGGAGGCCAATTCTTGCTTCACGCATTTAACCGCTTGTCCGGCAGCCGATTGGAATTCCAATCTCGCTGGCTTCAAGGAAGACATCTCCTTTTAATTTCCCACAGAGTTTCAACTTCAGCCACTGACTGTAATCGAGAGGGTGAGACAGGATTCTAGAATCTGGGTAGGAGCAGTGCAATCAGGCAGCCATCTCTCGTCGCAGGCTAGCTCCGCCCCTCAGAAATGGTTTATGTTTTCAATGTGCAGCCAAGATAACAGATTCTGTTAACATGTAGGTTCTCTCTAGGAATCTGTAGTAGCTCAGCTTGTTCTCTTTTTCCAACATGAAGTTATAGAGGTTCTAGAATATTTGCAGTGATGATTTTCCATGAGTAGGGTTGGTGCAATTTGAGTTCTTGATGCTTATATTGAATTTCCATTTGCAGGGCTTTGTGTTATGATGCACAATGTCTAGCAGGGGAGGAAGTACAGGTGTTGTCACTGATGTGAGACTAGAATTTGAATAGAATTTTTGTAGGGTGAGTTCTAAAGTGAAACACTCTACTTCTGCTCTGTGTCTGTTATTGACAGAGTTTTATTGGTGAATCTAGGAGTGTTCCATACGAATGAATAATTATGCCCTATCAGACTGATATTCAAAGGCAATAAAATTTGCTGGCAAACACATTTATTTATTTATTTATTTATAGTCTCTTCTATATCGTGCTATTCAGCATCAGCACGGTTTACAATGAACAATGAATTAGCCTAACCATGTATTTTCAAAAAATATACAGATAATGTCAGGCTGTCTAAATTGCAGAATGGCCATATGTCATCTGAATACACATGGGGCATGTTAGGGGAAGAGCAAGGGTAGGAAAGAAAATTATCCAGATAGTGGCAATATTCAGTTTAGGCATGTGGAAAATCAGACCTAGCCTAAACAGACCATGTTATCACTCTCTGTATATTCAGTGTTGCTACCTATATAGTTAGCGACATAGAATATACAGATAATGTTAAATGGGAGGGTGGAATTTAACAAACCAGTGGGCTCAAAATGTATCTGTTTGTACAGCTTGCACTTCAGGATTAGACCCAAAGTGTGTGTGTGTGTGGGGGGGGGTGGGGGTGGGGGGTGGAAACAAAGGTTGGCTCAGGGTGCTACAACTCCTTGAGCCAGCCCTGGTCACCACCAATAACCTCTGAGTTTCATATTGCAGCAATCTCCTTGGGCAGAATGCTTGATTCACAGATTGCAAACAAACAGGTCTTAAATTCTTCAGCACAAGATGTATCTTGCAGAAAAGCTTAAACCTGATTCAAAACTTCACAGGCATCTAGTGCAGGATCAACGAGTGTGGTGTAATATGATTTGATCAGCTGCTATCTGTATTGAAACAAACTGCCACATTCTGTTCCAACTTCAGCAGTCAAACCTATTAAATTGGAAACCGTATTAACAGACAGCTACAATAACAACATCCTAAAGCCCCATCACCTGTACAACCACGTGCAAATCTAACAACTATTTCTGTCATCACAGCATTCAAATTTTTAAAAAAGCCTGATGCAGCATTGAAAGTATATGTCTTTTTTAAAAAAATACCTGATCATCCCAAACATACCCAGATTCTTAGTCTTGTGACATGAGCAGCCCCTCTCTTCCCAATGGCTTAGCCATAACCAGTTGAAGATACTTTTTGGGCATGTTTACTAAGCCTGCATGGGTAACGCATGTGTGGGCCACGTTACTAGCACAGAGGGTCAGTGCTAACCAGGAAGCATGTGTTTCCATCTCCCGGCAGGTAGCATGGGCCCAGGACATGGCATCATGAAAGCTGTCATGTAGGTGCACTTAATACTACCCTTTGAGGTGGTGTTCAGAGCAACCATGATAAGGGTGTCAAGAACATTTAGCATGGGTCCAAAGAGAGCAGTCTCTCACGCAAAAGTGAACAGCACACAAAGGAGTGGAGAGAGAGTTGGCAGTAGGTCCAAACTTTATTGTTGCTCAACCCCAACACGTTGCGGCATATGCCTTCTTCAGGGGGTATTGCTTGTATCACAGTGAAATCACATTTGCACGATCCCGGATACCTGTGCCACAAATCTTGATGTCCGTAGTACTTAAGAGCGAGTTTTGCCCACTGTTTTTCTACATCCCCCAGTTGTTCCCATCCCACTAATGTTTCTCTGAGGTATTGTCCCACCTTGGCAAAGTTAGTTTCCTAATGTTTAAGACTCTCACTTTTGAATGGATTTTATCAGCTCTAGTCCTAATACTGAACCATACCATCTGATGATCACTGAATGAGAGATGATCTCCTGCTATAACATCAGAAACACTTTCCCCATTGGTAAGCACTAAGTCCAGTATGGCTCCATCACATGTGGGTCCTGTTACCAGTTGCCTGAATAGTTCTCCCTGTAGAGAATCTAGGATCTCCTTACTTCTAGGTGACACCGCAGCAGGGATTACCAATCCACATCTGACATATTGAAGTCACCTATCAGTAGCACTTCTCCTTTCACGACAATACTGTGTGTCTTCTATTAAATCTCCATCACTTCTGAGAGTCACTTAGGGGCAAGATGGCCGACACGCACTAGACGCCGTCAGCTGGGTTGGTGTCACAGTTCCTCATTTTTTCATTATGCCGCGCAAACAGAAAGCTAAAAGTTCGACATTACCCGCAGCAACACCAGAGGCTTCTAGGGGACCTCTTGATGCTTTCGTGAGGCCCGTTGGTGTGAGTTTTTCTCCGGGGCTATCAGGCTCGCTGGGGGTTTCGGGAACGGAAGGATGCTTGCCGTGCCCCTTTGAGCTTCAGGCATCTCTTAGCCCGGAGGTGCGGTCTCCACCTGTACAGCCTGCGATACTCACCGTGGAGGTAGCGGGGAAGGAGTCCCGAGGTGTCGGGATGTCCGTGGCTGCTGTTTCATCACTCCCTGAGATGATGGGTAGCTCCGTGGGGGCTATGCTTGGAGCCGCCGGCTGTTTCGGACAGCCCTGCTGTGAGTGGAGTAAGTTTATATGTTGAGGCTGAGGCTGGCTCTGTGTTACTTCTCCCGGAACATCTGCGTTTATTGCTGGGATATCTACTCAACCTGTTCTTCAGCGTCCGGGGGCATTTACTATGGAGTCCCTTTGGGATGGCCTTCAGGCCTTGGAGAGCTCTTTTTTGTCCCAGTTTGGGGCTCTTCAGAGCTCCTTATCCTTAGTGCTTCAAACAGTTGATTTACAGAAAAAGGAGGTTGCTGCCATTTCCACCAAGATGGTTCAGTTGCAGGAAAAAGTGGAGGTCTTATCTACCAGGTCAGGTACTGTTTTGACTGATTTGTTAGTTGTCCATGGGAAGATTGAGATGTTGGAAAATTCTGTTCGTAAGAGAAACTTGCGTTTGTTGAACTTTCCTCGTGTACCTACGATATCGCCAAAGGAGCTGTTTACTTCATATGCAACAACTGTATTAAAGCTATCTTCTGATGCTATTCCTCCTTTGGCGAGAATTTATTATCTACCTTCAGCTAAACGCATGCCCCATGGCGCATCTTCACCTGTACATTCACCACCGATGGACTCTTTGGATCTAACTGGCTTCTTGGAAACTACTGATCCTGAGTTTATACCTCGGGCTACCCTCCTTCTTACTGTGGCTCTGGAGCCTGACCGGGATTTACTTTTGAGATTGTATTTTAGGACAAGGAATGAGCCCTTTATGGGGGGGACAATAAGAATATTCCCGGACGTTGCTAAGTCTACTCAGAAGCGTAGGCAGCAATTTTTCCTGTTGAGACCCCGGGTCTTGCAACTCGGGGAGTTGTTTTTTCTCCGTTATCCTTGCAGATGTTTAGTTAAATATCAGGGAGTTAGTTATTTTATTTATTTATTTATATTCTCTTATATACCACACTATTTAGCATCAGCGCGGTTCACATAGAACAAAAATCTCAGTACAGTCAACATGCATGAGTTTACAGATAACAAGGGAAGGAACTTGGATAACAAGGGAAACTATTTACAATCTATTTACAGGGGTAATACTACTGCATAGGTACATGTTAGGAGGAACAGTTGATAAGAATATATTAATAATTATAGACAGTCAGCCTTGGCGTGTTATTGAGACACCGAGGAATTGAATAACTGGGTAGAAACACTGAGGTCAATGGGTGTCATTGACTCTTTAAGGTACTTGTTGAAGAGATGGAATTTGAGGGCTTTCCTAAATTGCGTTAAGCTGTTGATAGCCCGGATGCCAGGGGGTAGTGCATTCCAACACCTAGGGGCACAGAGGATAAAGGCTCTGTTGGCTGTAGACAAAGAGCAGCTTGTAAGGGCCTTTGGGAGCTTTAGGGAGTTGATGGTCGTGGATCTTCTTGCTCTGTTTGGTGTAGTAGAGTGAATAAGGGCAGATAAAGATGCAGCGGAGAGCTTATTGAGAGCTTTGAACGTGAGAAGTAGAGTTTTGAAGATGATTCTGGCCTGGATGGGTAGCCAATGTAATTGAATTAGCAGAGGTGTAACATGGTCAGTCCTGGAGGCTCCCTGAAGGACCCTTGCTGCGGCATTCATTGCCAGCTGTAACGGGTTTAAGGTGGATTGAGGAAGACCTAGAAGAATGACATTAGCAAAATCGAAGTGGGGCATGATCAGTGCTTGGTAGATTGTCCTGAAATCTTTTGGCTCCAACATGGAGCGTAGGTGTCTCAGAGAATGGATCTTGTAGTATATTGTTCTGACTGTGTTTCCTATGTGGGACTTCATATCCAGGCGTTGATCGAGTGACTCCCAGGTAGCGTATTGAGGGTTTGGATTGCAATTCAGCTTCCTTAGTTTTGAGATATTGAAGTGGGGTGAAGTTGGGATTCCTCGTGATAAAGAGGACTTCCGTTTTCTTATGTTGTATACGGAGGTTTTGGGAGAGAAGCCAGTCAGATACTGCATTAAAACAGTTTATTAGAGGGGAGAGATCTAAATGGTCAGTGGAGATAGGGGTGTAAAGTAGAACATCATCTGCATAAAGCATGCAGTCGACATTAAATGAACGTATGATCTTACAGATTGGTTGCATGTAAATGTTAAACAGAAGGGCAGAAAGTGAGGAACCTTGAGGGACTCCCTGATCTAGGTGGAAGGGTTCTGAAGTTCTGCTTCCTGAGCGGACATGCTGCCATCTTCCGGATAGGTAGGACCTGCACCATTCAAGCGCTGTTCCACTGATGCCCTTCTCAATTAGTCTCGTTAAAAGGAGTTCGTGATTCACTGAATCAAACGCTGCGTCGATGTCCAGAAAGATGAGGGCGAAACCTTGGCGGATGTTATCTATGCCGGTGATTATCTTGCTGAAGAGTGTGGTGAGGAGAGTTTCGACTTCATGATATTCCCTGAAGCCGTGTTGGCAGGGGTCTAGAGGTGCAGTGGTGTCAATATGGTCCTGTAACTGTCGTTGGACCTCCTTTTCGATGATCTTAGCAAGTAGAGGTATGCTAGAAATGGGTCTGTAGGACTCTACCCTTAGGGGGTCGAGCTTGCAGTTTTTCAACAGGGGTCTAATTGAGGTATGCTTAAGGGCTGAAGGGAATGATCCTGTTGAAAAGGAGAGGTTCATTATGTTGGCAATTACTGGGCTGAAGTGACTGCGGAGCTCCTTGATCCAGAAGGCAGGGCATGGATCGGACTGGGATGTAGTGATGTTGAGTGCTGTAATGGTGTCTTCAATTCCCTTCTTAGAGGGGATAGAGAATGCAGAAAGAGCTCCTGGAACGTCCTGCACAAGGGTGGTGGTTGTTGTAGTGGTTCTGTTGATAAGGCACATCTTAGATTGTAAATGAGTTGCAAAGTCTTGAGGATGTATCTCAACTTGAGGCCCAGAGGATGGCTCCTTAGATAGGGACTTAACAAGGTCAAAAAGGTCATGTGGCTTATTGAGAGATCTCATCAAGGTATCAGAGTGGTAACGTTTCATTGACTCGGAGATTGCCTTGCGGTGAGCAGCCAGGTGGCTATTGTATGCTGTCAGGTCAACAATAGCATGGGAGCGACACCAGCATTTTTCGAGTTTCCGTAATTGGATGAGGGATTCTCTAAGGTCCGCTGTGTACCAAGGAGCATTCTCTCTTTTCCTTGAATGCTTTTTTGATGAAGGACGCACAGCAATAGCACTGAGACTATTGTTCCAGTGAGAAACTAGGTCCTCAAGGTTCATGGTGGTGGTATTGATGAGGTGTTGAGTTTCAGCGAGGATAAGCTCTCTGTTAAATGGCTTAAAAGATCTAGTGGTCGGTCTCGCTGTGTTAGCCGATGCTCTTGGTAAGGATTTTGCTTGAAGGAATCTGGAGGAGGATCAATTTGTGATCTGACCAGGGAACGGGAGTTATGGATGTAATGGGATCAAGAGATGGGTTGAGGGATGACTGTGGGGCGAATACCAGATCTAGGGTGTTGCCTTTAGTTTGAGTGGGAACTTTCACTAGTTGCTTGAAGCCGAGGTTCTCAAGGGCATCTAGGAACGAAGATGCTTGATTATCCTGTAACGTTGGTAGGTTGAAGTCACCTAGGATCCACATTGGGATATGTGTTACACATTTGTGTTACACCTTTTTTGAGCCAGCTCATTTGACCCAATTTGTTGCTAGTAAGAGTGTTACTCTACCCGGTAGTTGAGCTGTTCCCCTTCTCCCCGTGGGATTGGAGGGGGGGGGGGATATGGGTGTTGATCTGCATATTAATATTAGTCTCACATCGGAGTTGTGTTTATTTCTTGTACTATTTCTTCTTGTTTTGTGATTTGCCCCTTATATGGTGGGCTAGTGAGTCTTTACTTTGAACCTGTTTCTTTATTTAACTTGTTTTGCTTTGAATTGTATTCTTTACTGTAACAAGATTTTCTTGTGTATAATTTAAAATTGCATAAATAAAAAAAAAAAATCTTCATCACTTCTACTACTTGTGAGAAGGATTTGTATAAAACTGCAGTGCAAATGGATTTCCCTTTGCCTCTTTCTAGTTTAATCCACAGTGCCTCCTCTTTTCCTTTTAAGCCCTGCAATTCTATAGCTTTAATATTCCTTTTTTTGCATATAGTGCCACTCCACCTCTCCTTCTTCCTACCCCATCCTTCCTGAGATATTTAGCTATAGCTGTCAGAGGCTACAAGACTCTTGCTGCATTCTTGACCAAAGATGCCACAAATTACTTTAAGCTTCCACTAAGAAAACATTCACAATGGAAACCAAAAGAGGTTCATATCTGTCCCTAAAACGTTTGATAAAATGAAATGGGTCATGACAAATGCTGCCAAAGGCCCGTTATTAAGTTTCCGACCTTGGACATGTGCATTAAATATTTTGTGCTCTTTAGCTATAGAATGCAGATGAACCAGGAGATCATTTGCATCCCATAGCTAAATATCTCAGAAAATGACCATTAACCCACAAAAAATATTGCTGGTTAGTATTTTTCTAAGTGTCATACCTGAAAAAATGGAAGGGTAAGTGACTTCCCAAGGAAAATCATGGTTTGAGCCCCGGTTTCCCTGATTCTCATTCTGCTGTGCTAACCATTAGGCTGCCCTCCACTGCCCTTCTGTGGTTGCCAGGCTGCCTGATTATATTGATGCCAATATTCATAGCACTGATAACATGGAAAGAAACCAAGCTAGTCACATGAATGTTAATAGCGCTATGATAATACTATGGAAGCCTATTAATTCTTGAAGACAATGACATTAATGGACTGTCACCACACTAATATCATACTCAGCTATATGGCTCTATCAGTGAGCCAAACGCCAAGTATGCCAATCTTCCTATCAATAGGATATTGCCATGGAAACGGAGAATACGATTCCCACATTCATAGTGATGTGTTATCAGCAGAGAGACAGGCACTAATTGGTTAACCGGGTAGTCACATCAATGCAGATGTTCACAGCGATATAATATTGCTTTAGAGAGAGACACTGAATGAATTTATGCCAAGGATTTTCTTAGCGATCAAGGCAGTCAGGTAGCAAAATAAACTGACCTTCAGCAAAAATGAATGACTCACATAAAATAGAAATTTCAAAAATGATTTAGATCATAATAATAGATTTCAGTACTATGGCCCTTTATATAGTCTAAAAATATTTTCTACTTATAGTGTTATAATTTTGTCTGCAAGACAAAAATATTTTATATCAGGTTTCTATGCATGCTTTTGCATTAAACCACTGTGATCTTTTATGGTGAAGGGCACATTTAAGCAACACATTTAAAAAGCATTATATTTGGAATAAGAGAGAGGAATGTCATTTGGGTGAAAAAAAGCCCTCTGAAAGCTACTATAGTTGTTCTGAAGTGAGTGTAGGTGGAGTTAGCCTGAATTTACATGGGATCTATAGCAAAAGCAACCTTATTGGGGAGAGGGGTGGTAAGAACAACAGAGAACAACAGGGAAATTGTTATGACTGTTGTGTCATTTAAAAAGACACAAAACACAAAGGGGCCCTGTTACTAGAAGTTTTAATGTAGGTAATGAATGTTAGCACACATGACGTGCCCACAGTTCTTTTATTTCTATGGGCGCAATGGCTCAACATGCATTAACTTTATTAAAAGGGCCCAAAAATATTAGTTTTTTTTTATTTTGTGCTTTACCACATACTAAAGCAACGTAACCCCTCCAAACACAGAAACAAAATGAAAAAATAAATATACAAATAAATAAATAAATTTAAAACAAATCAAAAGGAGTTTTGCCCATGTGCACCCCTGTTTGTGAGTGGATATGGGGCTGATTCAAGTCTAGAGAGAAGTAATTTACAATTATGACAATTTATTCTCAGTTGCAAGAAGATGACTAATGGGAGTCCCATAGCAATCTTTGTTTGACTTACTATTATGGAATATTTTTACCAGCAATCTAGATTAGTAAATAATGCAGTCATTAATCTAAATAATACCACACTGTGCTACACTGTAAACAAAATTCAATTAAAAGAAGGGGTGAGATGAGAGTTTTGAAGGTACTTAACACGTACATTCTTGGTAATTATTTTGGATTCTCATTTGTGAAGTTAGCTACTTAAGCCCCTCACTCATCAGCTGATTTCTAAACTCCCTGCTAAGGATGAGGTAAAGGGGGATTTCTCTTTCTCATGCAAAGGCTGCCCCCTTTTTAAAGAAGGTGAGCATACGATAGAGCCCACAATCAAGAGTTTTTGTGGCTGAGAACATTTTAGTAACATAGTGAAACTTACCATAGGATTTACTAACCTGCAATATCCAGATATCACAGATTAGTAAATTCCCTAATAGGCTTTTTTAAAGTTATGCTATTTTAGCAAACTTTAGTAAACAGGCCTCATAATTTTGAGCTTGGTTATTATTCTGCTAGCAGCGTGAATACACGTTTTAGAAAGACCATGTAGGTGATATTTAGGAGAACCATCAGAATATCAGAAATTTAGTGGAAGGGTCAGCAGAAGAGGTGGGCATGTGTAAGCACCTTGTAAAATCGGCCAGTCTCTACCCTAAAAGATACATGCATCTGCCATATTTAAGGCAAAACAAGGATGTGTTGAGTAATGGATCAAATGTCTGTAGATTTTTGCTCAATTTTAGAAACTTGTATGTATGGATGTCTACCATTTGGGACAGATGACGTGCCTGCGGCAAAAGTTTAGAACATGCATGTGTATATCTCCCGGTTTACATATCCTGGCCTGCCATGTTACAAACAGGGGCATACAGCAGTGCAGGATCAAAGACAAATTATTTTTTACTTACTGCCATGTTTTCTTGGAAAGAGCAAAAAATATTGGGGGAGTGAGGGGACCTTTCCCTCTTCAGCTTAACAGTTGTTGGTTTACTGAAATGAGCACTTTTCAGAGACCTACTTGTGCCCTTGAGCAGATATAGCCATGGATGTCCCTGAGATCAGCAGCACTGGTCTAAAATCACATGCACATGCGTGTCTTTCCTGCCCCTCTCCGGGCCTGACCCCAGCACACTCCTGAGTGATTGAACATGATCGGGCCAGACACGTGCATGTTTGGGGCTTTCGAAAATGGCCTTGGGGCATGCATGTGATTTCAGCATCTGAATGGACATTTTCTGATGTAGAAATTATAAACTGAGCTTCTGAAATAATCGCCTTAGTATGTGGATAATAGAGGAAAGTAAATGTCAACCACCATAGGTGTATGTTTACTAAGCTAAGGTGCAGTAAGGGAAAATCCTATGCAGTAATGCAAGCAGCATGCATTTAGCGCATGGGGCATACTTACGTAAATGGGAAGTACACAGCACTGCCTGTGATCTTTGACCCTCCCCTCTGATCGTGCCTCCTTAGCACAGCCCTCCTATAACATCCCCCACTCCACTGATCATGCCCACCAATTATAACCCCCCAAAGACTCTCCTTCATGAATCCCCCATCCCCCAGAATAGCTACTCAATGAATATTCAATGTCCCCACCCAGCTTTGTCAACCAACCAGTTTTAGGCCAGTCCAGCCAGTTTTGCAAGTGGGAGGCCAGCAGCCAGCAGGTCAGTAAAACCAGCCATTGTAAAGGCTGGTTTTCTGAGGACCGCCAATTTCTCCCAAGGGGCACTGATGGCAGGAGGATGCCATGACATCATTAGCCAGCTGCTCCTCTCACTCCAAAATCTGGATGACCTGCGGAGTGCACAGCCAAGAGGTGAGCCTGCCTGTAGGACATGTCGCTTTCTTGGACAGTAGGCTGTGCGAGAGAAGCATAGATTGCTCTTAGGAGCAGCATGTCACGCGATTGTGGCCTTGCACAGTCTTCTAGGCATGGGACATGCTGCTCCTGCAGGCAGAAGGCTGTGTGAGGCTGCGATCGCAACCTAGAGAAGAAGAACCTGCCCGCAGGAGTAGCATGTCTTACAGGCATGGGCTGTGCAAGGCCACAATCGTGCCCTGCCTCTGGACTGGAATTGAGGCTTGCAAGCCCCTGCCTGCAGAACATACTGCTCCCACGGGCAGGCTCTGCTTCTCTGGGCCATGATCAGTAGACAAGGGGGAGGGGAAGTAGGCATGGAGGTCAACATTGGGAGGGGGAGTGGCGTGAACACTGGGGGCTTGGGAGGTAGAAAGAATATACTGGACATGGGGGGAAACAGCCAGACAGAAGGGAGATGCAGAGGGGGAATAGGGAGATAGTGGAGACAAGCTAGAGGTGGTGGGGAGGGGAGGTTAGGAGATGAAGGGAGATATTGGACATGGGAAGGGGACATAGGGGGAACGGGCATAGGGAGAAGCAAGGAGGGGAGATGGAGCATGATGCTGGGCAGGGGGTTATAGGGAGACTATGAGAAAATCTGGACTGGGGGGTGGGCAGAGGGAGGCAGAAAGAAGATGCTGGACATGGGGTAATAAGGGGAGAGCGAAATGCAGGACATTGGAGTAATAGGGAGAGAGAGAGGGGAGAAGATGGACATAGGGTAAATAGGTTGAGAAAGAGACAAAGAGAATAGGTAGATGAAGTAAAAAAGAGGGGGACTGAGAACTTGATTGTAAGGACTAATGAAATTTGAGTGGACAGAGAGAAAAAAAAAGAAAAAAAGTTGAAAGGAAAAAATCAATATCCAACATAGAAGGAAGTGAAGAAAATAAGAGGAGACAAGAAATGGCAGATAGACTAGAGACCATAGAGAGAGAGAGAGCTAAGAGAAGACAGAGGAAAGCAGAAGCCTCAGATTGGGACCAGCATGACCAGAGAATAAAATGGTCAGACATCAAAGGTAAAAAAAAAATATTTTCAATTTATTGATTGTGTGAAAAGTGTAAAGCAGATTGGACCTTCAGCAGGACTCCCCACATTTCTCTCCATCTTGTTTTTCTCTCCTTCCCTTCTTTTTCCTGTCTCTCTTAAGCTTGTTTTGCTAATACGTACTAGGACACACATAGAGAGTTATCATTTAGAATAAGAAGTAGTTTTAATAGTCTGCTTCTAGAAGTTTCAACATGGCTATATTAGTGTTGTAGGAAAAATTCTGCTCTTAGGCCTTAGGAAATAGTTATGCTGTGAGAACATTCCTGATGCAGCTTTAGGCTTGCTAGTTTCTATAAAACACTGTATTGTTTATACAGAGAAACAATGAGTCTGATACATTTATTTATTTATTTAACAGCTTTTATATACCGCACTTTTATCATCAGCGCGGTTTACATTTTAACAATTTTGAACTTAAGCATAAAACATATGTCAAGTTTACTGGTAACAGGGTATGAAAACATGGATAACGGGTTAAAATAAATAACAGATATTCACAACTATTTACAATAGATTCTCAAATGTTTTGAGTACTAAAGGTGGGGGTCTGTGAGGTTTTGATCTGGAACAGGTAATGAGGTTTCGGGAACTTATTCGGCTAGCCATGATCATTGGTTTGTGTTAGAGGGGTAGGGGAGCCAGTATATTGTGAGAAGTGTTGTATGAAGAGGTGTGTTTTTAGAGATTTTCTGAATTGAGATAGGTCTTGTTGTGATCTGATGCTAGGTGGCAGCGCGTTCCAGCATCTGGGGGCGAAGGATGAGAATGCTCTTGAAGTAGTTGTCTGGGTGAGTTTTGTGAGATCTTTTGGGACCGTTAGCATGTTATCTGTTATGGATCGTCTAGATCTGGTGTTCTGTGTGTGATGCAGGAGGTCAGACAACGAGGATGGTGAGATTTGGTGGAAAGCTTTGAAGGTCAAAACAAGGGCTTTGTATAAAATCCTGCATGATATTGGGAGCCAGTGAAGTTCGAATAGGATGGGAGTAATATGTCGACTCCTTGAAACTCCACGTAGAACCCTGGCCGCTGTGTTCATGGCCAATTGAAGTGGATTCAGCGTGCTCTTGGGTAGGCCGTGTAGTACGATATTTGCGTAGTCGAAGTGAGGAGTGACTAATACCTGGAAAGTAGTGCAGAAGTAGCATGGTTCAAGCATAGGCCTGAGGTGTCGGAGTGTCCTGATCTTATGGTAGATAGCTTTTACAGTATTTTTTATATGTTCTTTGAATTCAAGCCGCTGGTCAAGTATAACACCGAGGTAACGTATTGAGGTTTTGAGTGGTAGATCGGCATCTCTTGTTCTTAGAGTTGGTGGAGGAGAGAAGTCTTTGTTCCTTGTGACGATCAGAACTTCTGTTTTTTTTTAATTAATTCAGAGATTTTGTGTGAGCAGCCAGTCTGAGATTGAGTTGAAGCAGGTGATTAATGTAGTGTAGTCGGGTTTTAGCACGTTGATTGGAGTGAAAAGAAGCACATCATCTGCGTAGATGAGACATGATATTCCGAATGAGCAGGAGATGTTGCAGATGGGCTGCATATATATGTTAAATAGCAGGGCTGAGAGGGAGGAACCCTGCGGTACTCCTTGCTTCTGGTGGAAAGGCTGAGATGTAGTATCACCAATCTGTACCTGTTGCCAGCGGTCTTCCAGGTAAGATTTGCACCAATTCCATGCCATTCCTTGAATCCCTTTTTCGTAAAGACGTGCAAGCAGTTGGTCATGGTCAACAGAGTCAAATGCTGCTGCTATGTCTAGGAAGATCATTGCAACTCCATTCCTGATGTTGTCTGTTGTATTAATAAGCGTGTTCATTAGGGATGTTAGAAGAGTATCGACTCCGTGGGCTTCCTTGAAGCCATGCTGGTTTGGATCTAGTGGGGCTTCGGAATCAATGTGTTGTTGGATTTGTCTCAATATAACTTTTTCTAGGATCTTGGCTAATAAAGGAATGCTTGAAATTGGGTGGTAGGAGTCTTCCTTTTTTGGATCAAGTTTATTGTTTTTCAGTAGGGGACGGATGGAGGTCTGTTTGAGGGCTGTTGGAAATATCCCGGTGCTAAGGGACTGGTCAGCTAAGGCTGATATGTATGGGCTGAGCTCTGTTCTTAGTGATTTGATCCAGTGAGCAGGACATGGATCGTTAGGGGCGGTGGTGGCGTTGATGGATGTTATAATTTCTTTGATTGTCTTTGGAGTTGGGGATGAGAAATTATTGAGTATGGATTGGACGTTGGAAGGTTGCGTGGTTACACTTGCGGTTAAAGTTGTGATCTTGATCGCCTTGGATTGGATGTAGTCAGCATACAGTTGTGGATGTATATGATCCTGTTGTGGTGAAGGAGGCTCATTGGTTAGGGATTTTACTAGTTGGAAGAGATCTTTCGGTTTGTTAAGAGAACGGCTAAGGAGCTTTGCATGATGTTCTTTTCTCTTATCCCAGGTTAGCTGACGATGGGATTTCAAGTGAGCTAAGTAAATGGATTGGTCATTAGGATTTAGGGAGTGTCTCCATTTCTTCTCTAGTCTCCTCAGTTGCTGTAAGGAGGTTCGTAACTCGGAGGAGAACCATGGCGCGTTCTTTTTCTTGGAAATAGAAGATTTGGTAAAGGTTTGATCATCTGTAATGGTAGGCTGGGCTGATAGTCCGAGGGCGCTGTTCCAGTTTGATACAGTCTCTTCAATGTTGTCTGGTATTGTAGAAAGTTTTGGGATGGTTTGGGAGGTGATTGTGTCTATGTTGAATGGTTTGAATCATGCTGGTTTTGAAGGTGGAAAAACATCTGGTGGTTTGCTTAGAGATTCGACAGATGGTATGACGAATGTAATAAGGTTATGATCGGACCAGGGGACGGGGGTTAATAGGGGCTCGGGTTGATTTAGCAGTTCCAAGAAGGATGATGGGGTGAAGATGAGATCAAGGAGGTTTCCTTGTTTATGGGTAGGGAGTTTTACAATTTGACCATAGTGTAAGTTGGTCATGGCATCAAGGAAGGAGTTGGATACTGAAGGTAGCGTGGAAGTGAGGTTAAAGTCTCCGAGGATCCAGTTAGGTTTGTTGATATCTATCGGGTTGATGGCAAGATCAATTATGTTTGAGAGATCTTCAGCTGGAGCATTTGGGGCTCGGTAGATGAGGTTTATGGTATTGGCATTATTGGAGATGGATAGAGAATTTGTATGGTTTATGGCATTTGTAGAAATGACGTGGTATTTCAAGTCAGTTCTTGCTATTATGCAGACTCCTCCTCCTTTTCTGTTTTCTCTGTTGCAGGTGTAGATGGAGTAGTTAGGTGGGGTAAGTTGGTTCATTAGGATGTTATCAGTATTAGAAAACCATGTTTCTGTGACCAGAAGGATGTCTAGCGTAAGGTTTGATATAAGGTCAATGATGGCAGGCCATTTGTTGCGGGCTGAGCGTGCGTTAATGAGAGCACACTTGAGGTTCTGTGGGGTAGTTCTTAGATTAGACTTTTTATTGTTTGTTGTCTCAAGAGGTACATAAAGGAGGTAGGTGTGTCTATTGTGGTATGTACTTTGTGGGTATTGATTTTGATTTTTGTGGGGTTTCCTATTCCTGGTTTGGTGTATAGGGATAGGGTTGGAATCAGATGTTAGGGCAAAGGAGGTGTGTAATATGCTGGAAAGGATGGACAGGAGCAGGAGGGCAAGAGTAAAGATGGCCATGATGCAAACCTAAGATGGTGGATAGAGTGTAAATACTTTGTGTAATAATAGTAGTGCAGAGTAGGTAGTACAGGTATTTTTGGATATTCAAAATTACATAAAGGTAGTTAAAATGAGCCTTTGCACAGCAATCCTAGCTAGGAGATACTATATAATATAATTGAAGGTAAAATTTGTTGTCTACAGGGAGGATACTTTATAGCAGTTCTAGTTACACAATATTAACAGGTTAACTTACAGATATAATATTCTTCTCTAGGGTCCTATGCTGCTTTTTAGTCACAAGATTTGGTCTCAGCTGGGGTGATCGGGTGGTAGAGCTGATCATCAGGTTTGCTGGTTAGAGATGAGATAATATAGGTGGTCCACGCCTAAGGGCCACGCCAAAGGGCCCTCTGGCGAGGCCCTCAGGCATGGGCCCACAAGGCGTGGGCGCGCCCGGTTGGCGCTCCTTTGATCTGCTGCTGCGTGCCCCGATTGGGCAGTGCTGTCTGGTGGGAGTGGGTCTGAGGCTCCGGCCTGCTCTATCCCTGCCGGGAGAGCTCTTGAAGAGGCCGGAGAGCTGGAAAGGACCGCGCGCCCGGTCGGCGCTCCTTTAATCTGTTGCCGCGTGCCCCGATTGGGCAGTGCTGTCTGGTGGGAGTGGGTCTGAGGCTCCGGCCTGCTCTATCCCTGCCAGGAGAGCTCTTGAAGAGGCCGGAGAGCTGGAAAGGACCACGCGCCCGGTCGGCGCTCCTTTAATCTGCTGCCGCGTGCCCCGATTGGGCAGTGCTGTCTGGTGGGAGTGGGTCTGAGGCTCCGGCCTGCTCTATCCCTGCCGGGAGAGCTCTTGAAGAGGCCGGAGAGCTGGAAAGGACCGCGTGCCCGGTCGGCGCTCCTTTAATCTGCTGCAGCGTGCCCCGATTGGGCAGTGCTGTCTGGTGGGAGTGGGTCTGAGGCTCCGGCCTGCTCTATCCCTGCCGGGAGAGCTCTTGAAGAGGCCGGAGAGCTGGAAAGCAAACTTTCTCAGCTCAGACCTGAATGTAAGATGCACCTCCTTCCACCTCCTCCTTCCCCCTCTGAAGATAACAGACTAGAGACATAGCTGACCTTCACAAGACAATTAAGTTCAAACTACCAATAAATAGTCCATAATCAACCTTTTCTTAAAAAGCCACAGCTGTTCCTGAGAAGAAAGTCCCTTTGAAGAACAAATCCTTGACATAAATTTCTCTCTCACTACCACCTTCGGAGAAATTGCCTGTCAGTAATCGACTAAGTTGTGACCATGGGAAAAGTTTGGAATGTAACCGAGGTATCCGGATGCCCATCCCTGGCGTCTCTTGAAACCTTTCACCCAAACCCACCATCCCAGAATGAGCACCTGAACTTGCTCAATGCTGTTGACCCAACTCTCATGCCCTCCCCCACTTCCCCCCTGACCAGCACAGCCACACAGAGTACACAGCCACAGGAATTTGGAAAACAAGTGCTTGGTCGCAGCTTTATTAACAGTATTGAACTCCGGCCCAGCCTGGGCCAACTCAACATTCGTAAATGCAACAAATCCCCCCCCCCCCACTCCACTAATCCGGATGATGCCCCCCACCAGCCATTTATAGCAAAGTGGAGCATCATCCACCCCCCATTCCCCCTACCGCCCGCCTCGCCTTATTATTAGCAAAGGCCAGCTAAGTTGCCTTCCACCGGGCAGAGACCCCAGCCGTGAAGTCTCTCCCAATCTAGGAGCACTGCCGCTCCGAAGCAAAGTGGCATCCGCATCGATGCCCCCGCCAGGTCAGCGAGCACCCACTCGCTACCCCGCCACCGGCGCAAGGTAGACCACTAACCTTGTGCCGCCCCCCCAAAGAAAGCTGCGACCAGCACCAACCCTCCAAAGCTTACTGCCAGTCATTTAATAGGAGATCTTGACCCACCGGGGCAAGGTGCACCCCATCCAAGCGATAAAGTCCCGCACACCTGACCTCTGCCCAAGGGTGCAATACCTGGAGCCCTCCTGTCTGCTGCACCCAACGGCCAATCTGCCTATTTATCTTGACCAGGCCCCGCGACCAACACCGCTGGTCCCAGCATGCAGAGCATGGGATAATGTCAGACCATAAGATGGCCACACCTGGAATCAACTCCCGAACCAGAGCAATGTCTCTCTGCACAGCCCGGATGATCTGCCGGCAGGACCAGCTCTGCAAGTCATTGCCGCCGACATGAATTAACAGCCCGACTGGCCGCCACTGCTGCCCAATCTTCGCCCGAACAAAGGCCAAAAGCTGCCACCAGTGCATGCCACGTTGACCCATCCAGCAGAGTTGCACACCGGAATCGGCCAGCCCAAGGTGGATACCTAGCAGCCGCATTGCCACCCGTCACTCATCCCAATAGACAAAAGAATGTCCGACGATCCACCAGTCACCGGAGCACGCACCATCTGAAAGGAGAAGATTTGACTGCCACCAGCCAGCAACTCTGCAAGGTGAAGGAAAAAGTTAAATACACCCCGCCCCCCCCCACCAAAACCCGTAACCACTGCTGTATATCACCCCCACCACAGCCACTGGCTCAGCCTCACGGAGCGACTAAGGACGAACGTACCCCTCATATGCTCCCGAACGCCACCTACCGATCCGCCGAATGACCCGGGCATCAAGACCTGCAGCAGCCGCACTCATGGCCGCACCAATCCTAAAAGAATGCGAAGCGTAGCTCCTGTCATTGTAACCCAGGAAACGTAATGCCAAACGCAACACTGCTGTAAACTGGAACTGCGTTACCGACTTACCATCTGCATGGATGAAAAATTTGCCCGGCCCCCCCGGCCGCAACCACTGGAAGGCCTGAATGGCATGCACTGGGCAAGACAACAAGGGAAAGATAGTGCTCAGAACCACCCAGCAACCCTTTTCCGTCTGGTCGGTTTTGGAGCGCAGGATGTAAATGCGCACCTGGAACGCCGCTAGCGTGACATGTTCACAGTCGAGCCCACCAAACGCACCCCAACACGCAGACCTGGGCACCAACTCACACACCCAAAAGGCCCCAAAAAATGCCGTCACAAACAGCGCGTGAAACAAAACAGACTCAAAACTCGACACCGCTATGCGAGGTAACGCCTCACATATGTGCAGCAAAATCTCGTGGGAAACCGGGAGCCACCAGTCCCGCACTCTAGGATGCAACCTAGTCCAACCCGCCAAAATGCGCTTGACCAAAAAGGACACCCTGGGATTACCCCAACCGGCCGCCTTACAAAAGAAGGCAAACCCCGCCAACGCAACCACAACCGCCGACCGAGCCCAACCCTCTCTCTTTGCCCACAAAACAAATTGGCCCACAAGCCCGTCCAGCACGCACCCTCCCGACCAACCCCACACACCCAGGAACGCACTCACCTGAGCGTATCCACGCTGGTACAGCGTCCAAGTGCCGCGAGCCACATACGCAGCCAATAATGCCATCAAGTCAGGGTCCCAACTCTCCAAAGATGCTCCAGGATCCGTGAGGCCACCTCTTCCGCTTCGGGAGCCAAACGCCAAAACTGCGCCCACTGGAAACGGGACAAAGCATCAGCAATGGAATTCTGGAAACCCGGCATGTGACGCGCCCTGGCGGTGACATTTAATCGCTAACAAGCCAGCACAGACACCCTCATCAAAGAAGTCACCCAAGTCACCGTGGTGCCTGGCAATTAATAATCTCAACCACTGCCGCATTGTCGCACCAAAACACTACTCTCCAGTCGCACAGTCGCTCAGGCCAAACCCACAAAGCAACCACTATAGGGAAAAGCTCAAGGAAGGTAATGTTACGGGACAAGCCAGATTGCACCCATTCCAGCGGCCATGGTTCCGCACACCAGGCACCCTGGTAATAAGCTCCAAAACCAGAGCTGCCTGCCGTGTCCGTAAACAAGTGCAGATCCCGATTAGAAAGCTCCGGCAGCCGTTGAAACCCGTGAGGAAGGCATCTCCCACCCGCAAATCCTCTGGCATTCCTGCCGACACGTGGATCTGATGATGCGGAAGGAACGCCCCCGCCATAGCCAACGACAGCCGCCGCGCGAAGGGGCGCCCCATAGGCAAAACCCTGCAGGCGAAATTGAGGTGCCCCACTAGCGACTGCAATACCCGAAGGGTGATCTTGCCTGCAGACCCTTACAACCGCCACCAACTCCCTGAGCCACACAACTTTCTCAACAGGCAGATGCACAACCATAGCCTCAGTGTCGATCTCGATTCCCAAAAAGGTAAGGCACGTGGCCAGGCCCACAGTCTTCTCAGCTGCAATAGGAATGCCGAAGTCCCCCGCCAAGCCCAAAAACATCTCAAGCAGGGTGGCGAATGTGCCTACCCGACTAGGCCCGACAAACAGAAAATCATCAAGGTAGTGCACAATATTATGGACCCCCGTTTTCTGCTCCAGAACCCAGTGCAAGAATGTACTAAAGGCTTCAAAGTAGGAGCAGGATATCGCACAGCCCATAGGCATGCACTTATCAAAATAAAACCTTGATTCGAAACAGAAACCTAACAATGGAAACGCCGAAGGGTGGACGGGCAACAAACGAAACGCCGATTCGATGTCCACCTTTGCAAGCAACACACCCGGCCCACACTGTCGCACCAAGACTACAGCCGCATCGAATGAAGCATAGCACACCGAACACAGCTCACGAGGAATGTGATCATTCACAGAATCACCAGGAGGGCACGAAAGGTTGTGAATCAACCGGAACTTACCCGGCTCTTTTTTGGGAACCACACCCAATGGGGAAACTGTGAATGGAGAAAACGGGGGCACACTGAAAGGCCCGGCTACCCTGCCAAGCCCACATTCCTCAGCAATTTTCTTTCGCACTACGTCAACCTGTGCCCTCACCGAACTAGCATTGCACACCCCGCCCCTTGTGGGAGCACCCTGAAATGGAATCCGAAAACTCTCAGAAAAACCAGCTAACAGCAAACTGCAAGCCCCCCCACGACGAGACTGCCCGAACCGCATTAACCATAGGCGCATCGCCTCAACCCGCATGGGCGTGGGAGCCAACGCCCCGCAAGCTCCGTCACTTACCCCCCGTGGGGGTTCCTGCCACTCCCTTGTGACTACATTTGATGGCTGTGTGGCCACTCCCACACAGGGAGCAGGCATGCTTAAATTTATAGTCAGGGAATGGGCAAGACGACTTGTTGAAACGTCAACAGATGTCGCCCCCGCGGAACCAGCTTTTGGTTGGGACACAGCAAGGGCTGGCACCCGAAAGGAACGCACACCCGCCCCCCAGTGGATGGCCAGGCTTGCTGCCTGCCCCTCCTGCTCCACCTACCCGACTCTTCACAGACATCTGCGTTAACCATAAATGTATGTCCTTCATCCCCCACGACAACTGAACATTCTCCTCCATCATGTCCCGGAACTCCTCATCATAATTCAACCAAGCCCAACCATCGTGAGAATGTGACACTGCGAGAATGAAGTCCGCATAAGCTAGCAACGCCCCATACTGCTCAGGGAAATAATGGCCCCATACACTGGCTAAGCACAAAAAGGCACGGGTCCAATTGAGGGTATTGCGGGAGGCCTTCCACCCCCTACCAGCTTTCTCATCCTCCTTGCACTTTTTTCAGCTTTCCCAAGACCGTTTTCTGCCATCAAGCAAACGGAAAATGTCAGTGTACCTGCGTCGCTTGATGCGATGATGCAGATTCCGCGGCACTCACTCCCACAATTCCGCACAGCGAACCACTGTGGCCCCCCGCCCTCCCCTTTCTGCTCTGCCGCTGGCACCGAATCACCCGAAGAAACTGTGGACGATGAGGAGGATGAGGATGAAGAAGATGCACGCCGACAACGGCGACCCCGCCGGAGCTTAGATCATTCCTTCCGTCCCGCAGCTACGCCGGCACTCGGAGCCGGCGCGCCTCCCTCAACCCCCCCTAACAGCCACATACTCACCAGTCCCGCGGGGGGACACCCCCGGAATGCTCTCGGACTGAACCTCCGCCACCGGACCAGGCTGCACCTCCAAGGGACTCGTGGGACCTCCAGCCACGATCCCACTCAGGTCAGCCCTACCATTCCCGGACATTACACGACACGGGACCTGCAGAGGAAAATAAGGAGAAAAACCAGCAGCAACAGCCCCCGAAGCACGGGACCCCGCACCCGGACCCACCCCCAACCCCATGACGAGGAACCGAGCCCGCCCGTGTCCCAAGCAACTGCACCCCTGCCCAAGATACTCCTGGCCCCCCACAGCCCGCCCCGAACCAGTCACCCCAAGTGCCACCCCATGGCCCAAGTCCCCTCAGGGACCTGCACCACACATCCACGGCCCCAGTGGCCTGACAAGGCCAGGGTGCGCCACGCACCCCGTCCCCATTGGCGAAGCAGGTGACACACCCATAGGCCCCCCCACCATGGCCTCTGGACTCAGACCATCGACCTGCCCCGCCACTGGCCCCACCACCCCAGCACCTGTAGGGCCAACAGCGCCAGCCGCCACAACTACTTCACCTGCCTCCTCTCCGCCCCCCGCTCGCAACAGGAACCCGGACTCCCCACACCCCAAGCTCTCCGGTGCCCCCCCACCAGGCCCGCCCTGAGGCGCCACCCCCCTGGATCTCCCTCTCCCACGCCCATGATGGGCGTCACGAAGTACCCCCGCTGCTGCTGCATCCCTGCCAGCCCCCCCCCTTGTCGGTGAAATACGCCTACCCCGCAGCGCGGCATGCCCCCCTGCTGACCCCCCAGCGCCCGCTGCCTGCTGTACAACACCCCTCCCTTGAGGCCGACTTGCCATATCACCCTGGTGGGCCGCTATGCAAATGCAATGTAAGCTTGTGAGTCAATTCAGACTCCTGGCACCCAGCAGCTCGAGGAGCTTAATGGCAGTGTCCCTGGATGCCGGAATGCCAGGCCCGCCAACCGCAGTCATGGAGGGGTTACACAACTAGCGCAAGCCACCAGGAGTGCAAGGGGGAATTGACTCTGATTGCCAGATATGTGTTCCGTTTATATATATATATATATATATATATATATATATATATATATATATATATTTTATGTACCCCATACACCATGCGGAGGTCGGCACTGCTGGGTTTAATTTTCTTTTTAAAGTTCCCAGCAGGAAACACCCACCCTACTCTTACCACACCCCCGCAAGGTGCAGCAACCCCCAAGCTTCCAATACAGCCACCACAGCTTGCACCAAAGGTAGCGCTATAGCTGCCGTAGGCCCCGCCACGTGGCGGAGACCCAGTGCCCACGCGCTCCCCAGGCCAGCCGAAACCAACGGTATAGCAGTCCCTCTTTTCCCCCCCAGCCCCCCCCCCCCCACACTTCTTTGTCTTTTTTTTTTTTATGTGCCCCACAACCAACCGAACCGACGCACGAGCCTACCAAAGCCCAATGGTCCCCTGCCCCCCCCCCAACGATCAAGGCCCCAAAAAATGGGAGATCCAGTCCAAACACCTTTCCAACAGGCAAGCCAGCAGGAAGAGGGAGATCCCACGCCTCCGATCTCCCTCTCACATTGCCAGTCCTGCCCATTTTGAGCCCCAGCACCAATCGCCGGTCACTGCATCCCCGACAAGAGGCAGCTGAGGCCCTAGCGCACTCCCACCTCTCTGCCCCTGCCCACCCCCGCCCAAGAGGAACACGTCAGGGAGGGTTGGGCCCCGGGGACCCGGTTACTGTACCAGCCTCGGGACCCTGCCCTACGGCGTGGCGGGACTTTTCCCTCCCCTTTCACTCCTTTACTCCTGTATGTTCTTGGCTTAGAAAAGGTATAAAAAGTTTGTACTTCCTTTAGGAGGAGGTCACTTGCTTGTATCCCATTGCAGTGTCACCCCTGTTATAACAGAGAACAAAATATAATAAAAACTTTACCTTTGCAAGGCAGATTGTTCTTTTTTTATTGTTTGTCCTAGCTTGCTGTAGCAACGAACCTGTAAGGGTCTAATCAGGACCTCTTACGTCAATCGGACTTTGCCCTATCTTTATGTTTTACAGAGTATAGGGAAATGCATCTCTTGTGTTTCTTTGTGTTGCACCGCATGCAGAGTCTGGCTTTTTAGGGTTTCAGTTTAATTTTTGTCTACATATTTTTATTTTTATTTTAGGTTGTGGTCATTTATGCTGTATTTGGTGAGGGTCTGAGTGTGTGACCGAGGCCAGGCATTCTGTTAACATGGAGTTTTTATGTAGGGATCTGTACTGCAGTAATTTGACTTGTTCAGCTTTTCAAACAGGTGTATGGATGTTCTAGGGCCTGCTGCAGTATTTACTGTATAGTGCTGTTTTTTCTGGGTAGGCTGCTTGTGTGAGTTTTGGAAATTGGTGCTCGTTTGGTATAATAAATTTGCTCTATATTTCCTTGATGACTTTTGCAGGGTTTTGTATTAGTTCACAATATGCATGGTACTCAAAAGGTTTATGTTGTTGTTAGTGAGATGACCAAAATCTGATTTTTTTTTTAAATATCTAGATTTCTGTAGGTGAATGTCCTAGTTCTGTTCTGCACACATTGTCGAGGGAGAGATTTCTGTGGATGCAGAATATATGTTCCAAAAGAAAAAGCATGAACCATAATGCAATTTATAACAACAAAATAAAATGAGTTATAATTTTATAATTTTGGTAGTTATAAACTGCACTGTGGTTCTTGCTTTTTTTTTAGTTCCTTGGTTTGCGAGCACCTTGCATTTCCTTTATTTTTTGCAAAATATATATTTACATTAACATCATACCGCATAGTGCATAGTTTCAGGAGTTATGCTGTGGTTGCCAAGCCCCTCTTGGTGGTTATGTTGGAGTGGGAAGTATTGTGTTGGGGACATAAAGTCCCTCTTGTTTTTCTGAGGGTCAGAAGTGCTGTGTAGGGGCCACCGAGCCTCTCTTGTTTTGCGAAGGGGGAAAATGCTGTGTTGGGACCGTCAGGTCACTCTTGTTTCTGTGGAGGTGGGAGGTGCTGCATTGGTGCTGTTCAGCCCCTCTTGTTGTTTGGCACATTTAGCAACATGTTCCCTAAGCTCTGTGCTGGTAACACATGTGTGGGTGACATTGTCAGCGCAAGGCCCTAAGGCTAACTGCAGGGAGGCAGTTACATCCCCTGCAGTTATTGCATTTTGATGAGGCAAAACAGCTGCAGGTGCAACTAAGGCCACCCACTGAGGTTGCATTAGTTGCACCCGCGCTACTTACTCTGAGCCATTATGTTAGTTTCTGCCAACAATGCAGGTGCCTGCGTGTGAGAGTTCTTTCTCTAGCTTCCCTCTGGAGGAAGGTATAATTTTGAAAAAGAAATCCTGAAAACCTATTTGGTGAAGGTCCATCTGTGTTCTGCATATGCAACCAAGGCTAGGTACTTTGCTACCATGGAATTTATATTTAAGAACATGTAGTAATCAGGTTTGTTCAGCTTTCCTAATAGAGTTACTGATGTTCTAGGGTCCATTGCAATATTTACTGTGCTGCCTTTTCCTTATAGAGTCCTAGAGTGAGTTTTGGAAGTTAGTGCTGGCATGGTAGATTTACTCGTGGCTCCGAAGGATTTTTTTGCATTAATTTCCAATAGGCCTGGTACTTGGAGAGTTTCTATTCCCTTTACTGACAATTTTTTTTTGTATGCTTAGTTGTATGGGGAAGTGGCCTAGTTCTGCTCTGCACAAATTGTTGTGGAAGGGGAGGGGAAGTCTGAGGATGCAGAATATATATTTGGATTTAATATCATATGGGAGAGTATATGTGTACTGGAGGTCTGAGGAGGGGACTGTGGCAGAATGGATGCAGAAGAATGCAACCTCTTGTACTCCCCCCCCCCCCTCAATATGGCCTGCAGATATTTGTTGGGGGTGGGGTAGGGAAGGGGTTGGAGTGGGGAGCAGGAGTGGAACAGAAAGCAGGAGAGGGGGTACAAGTAGTTGCAGGTGGCAGGTTTTTCTCTTTCAAAAGGTTTGCAACCCTATCCCCACCTCAGAGTCCCACCACCAAATCCCCCCACTCAATACCCTACCCTGCACCCACCCCTTCCCCCACAAGTCCCGCCTTTAGATCTTACCAGGGCCACTTCTGGAGACATTGGGGCAGGAGCAGTCTTCACCTCTTGCTATGGCTAGCTTGGGCTTCCAATATGATGGTACTTGAAAACTTTCTCACAGTGCCATTATGATGGGCTGGAAAACCATCAAAAACAGAAAGCATATGTCATTCATAAACATGCATTAAAAAGCGTAAAAAACAAATCATGAACCTAAAAAAGGGGAGGAGGGAGGTGTAGGGGAGGGAAGTGGGTAATCACAAGAAAAATGGGAATGGGAGAAGAAGGGGGTACTGAACTTGTCTGCATAAAAAAAGAAACTTTGTTTAAAAGTAAACCTTATAATCAATGTCCTGATTCAATCCATACAAATACATCATGTTGAAATTCAAAATAAATATTATTTTTCTTTATTACTTATTACTAGATTAGACTGTAAGCTCTGATGGGCAGGGACTATGTCTTAAATCTATATGTACAGCGCTGCATATGCCTTGTAGTGCTATACAAATGATTATTTTTAGTAGTAATGCTACAATTTATCATTTGTAGAGCATATGCAGTGCTATAGATATAGATGTAAGGAGACTGACTTACTTACTCAGCTAGTTTGTTCCAGGCATATGGAACAGCAAGATGGAGTGAACAAAGTCGAGTTGGCAGAGAAGGGAACAAATAAAAGGGATCTGCCAGAGGAGCAGAGTTCCTGAGGAGGGGTGTTGGGTGCGATAAGAAAGGAAATGTAGTGAGGAGGTGCAGAATGAATGCACTTATAGGCATGGCCAGCGCAAGAAGATGAGGCACCTCAGGCGAACCTCATCCCATGTGACCCCCTGCAGCATGCCTCTCCCCGCGGTGCCTATTTCTGCCTCTGTCGCCCCTCTCCCTGCTTGAAGGCAGTGGCAATAGCAGCAAACAGCCCCATGGCCCTTAGCTTCAAGCTTTGACACCGCAGGGCTGGTTGCTTCCACCACTCTTTGAAACCTGACACTGACTTCCTGTTCATACAGGAAGTCGTGGTTAGTACGAGAATTTTGGCCGCATGCTAACCTTGATTGTTGAAGTTAGTGGGTTCATTAATGTCACCTCAATGGTTGACGTTATGCCCATATCCTGCCCTGTCTCTGCCCATTCATACACTAACCATTTAGCATGAGATCATACCTAAAATGCAAGAGTGCCAGTAATGTTGACCACAACGGTACATTGCCATTGTTAGCTTTATTGGGAAACCTTGGGTTTCTCCCAGGGATGGGTCACTCTAGATTTCAGCCTTGTAAACGGATAGGGGCCTTGATTCAGCTAGAGAAGATATGATTCCTGGCATTTATTAGTGTTAGGTGTATTTATTTATTCTATTAACAGGATTTATATACCACCTTTACCTTAAATCAAGGTGGTTCACATTTCAACTCTGTGTACATTGTGACAAGGTGGTTTACATTCAACTCAAACTGTAACATTATATAAAGGATGGGGGTTGCACAGCAGGAGGGAAGCTTAACAAAAATCAGAGCTTTAACAGTAAGTTAGCATAACCTATTTACAAGTTGGGGGTCATGTGTTATGTTTGTTTAATGTTGTTCATTGCTCCGGGTTAGATGAGAATGGGATATACCTAATGGGCATCTGTTTTAGTATCTCCAAGTGTCACATTACTATAAAACTTTGAAGCAAAATAGTGTGGAGGGAGTTACAATGCAAGAGACAGACGGGGAATTTATTTAATTACCACAAAAGTTAAACACATTTTCTCACTGGCACACACACTGTCAGGTGGGCAAGGGAGGAGAACCACGTAGAATAGTAACACAGTAACATAGTATATGATGGCAGATAAAGACCAGTATGGTCCATCTAGACTGCCCAGCACAGGATTGGTTACAGGAAATGATCCAGGAAATTATGAATGATTACCGAATATTTGGAAAATGATAATCTATAACCTCATTATGACCTGCAAGAGATGCATTTGAAATGTATACATAGAGGGCCTGATATTTGAAAGGCATTTACATGGTTTACAGCCCAGTAAACCATGTAAATGTCTGAAATCGGGATATTCAATGGCACTTACATGGTTAGTGCTACTGAATACCCCCTTCTAACTCTCCTACGTGCCCCGATGCTATCTGGTTAGCACTGGGGTATGTCAGGGGCATTACAGGGCAGAGTGGAAGTGGCAAGAAGCAATAAATGGGCAGCAGCAATGTTGCATGCTGCCCGGTTAGCAATCTGCGCCGGAAAGATAGGCGAGGAAAGCACAGAAGCTAACCGGGCAGCATGCAATATTGCTGCTGCCCAGTTATCTAATATGGCTTCCGGCACGTGCAGCGATCCCCAGATATTCAATGCCAGGGCCACATACGACCCTGACATTGAATATCCGGGCTTAAGGGTCAGCGGGCAGGGCTATGTGCCATATCGGACCCAGAGTATATATTGCTGGGGAAAGAGGTGTGCAAATGAGGCTGTGGGAGGGGAATGAATGTGTGAAATACAAAAGATACTCAGGTACACTCCTACACTCTTTTTTGAAACCCCGAGGCCTTCTTTGAGGGGGTACGCAGTAGTACTGAATACTGGTACCTTTTTTATTGCCTGCTAACATTGATCCATAGTACTCATTTAGTAAGGAAAGCGCCATGTATATGAGTACTGGCACCTTTATTGCCAGGAAAAATGTACTGGTAATGTCCAGTGCTCAAAAACTCTGGATGTGAGCATAGAAGGGTACTGAGGATATGGTGAGGGAGGCAATAGATTGGTCATATAATTTTATGCTGGGGGACTGGATTGACTGTGAGCCCAACTTGCCCCATTTCAAGAGAAAATGTATCCTGTTGCTTTACTAGTAGTCAAGAAGTTAATTCTAAAATAGTGGATATTAGAAGAGGAGCCTCAATATGGGAGATGGGTTGCTCAGATGATGATTATGTATGGTTCAGGTCTGGTCAGACACATAAAGGATTGGGGCTGGGGGGGGGGGGGCATGAAGAGATAATGCAATTTATTGCCAGGGGTGACGGGGGTTGGGGTAGTTGGGATAGTAGTGGATAAAGATATTTGAAATGAATGTTTAATGAATGATTGAACGTGGGAAAGGGATAGGGGATTAACACTGGAAAAATACAGAAGAGACACATTTAGTAGCACATTTTACAGCCCAGTAAACCATGTAAATACCTTAAATGGGGATATTCAAAGGCACTTACATGGTTAGCATTGGGGCATATTGGGGTGTTCCAGGGCGGAGCAGAGGCAGATACTGACACTAACTGGACAGCAGCGATATTGCATGCTGCCCGGTTAGCTACTATGGCTTCTGGCATGTGCGGCGATCCCTGGATATTCAATGCTGGAGCCACATATGACCCATTGAATATCCAAGGTTAAGGGTTGGCGAGCAGGGCTATGTGCTGTAGGGGCACATATTCTGCCCAACTCAATATCCGGTCCATAATATTCAGTACAGGTAAGGATAAACTAATTTTGGAATCTGTAATAAAGTTCTTTTTTAAAATTTTATAAGAACATAAGATATGCCATACTGGGTCAGACCAATGTCCATCAAGCCAAGTATCCTGTTTCCAACAGTGGCCAATCTAGGTCATACGTACTGTGGCAAGGAGAGAGTAGTGCCACCTAGAAAAGCAGGAAACATTGAAGGTTTTACCTTGGCTGGGGGGATGGGCACATTAGAAAACACTTGTCAGAGAAAACCCAGGGTTAGAAGTTCACAGCAGAAAAACCCCAGGGTTGATAGTCAGTGGGCCAAAACTAGTGTTGAGTCATTCCCACGTTACACACCAGATAGGAATCAGAGAAGCAGGTACTCGGGGGAGGAGCCTGCAAGGGAGTTCCCTTGTCACGTAGCTGCTTGTAAAGAAGGGCAGACAGAAACGGGGAGGAGGAGGGAGAGAGAGAGGAGAGCAGAGGAAGAGAACCACCTGTCTTACCAGCACGAGGATTCTGAACCTGACTGGAACAAGGCTCCCAGGCTCTATGCTGAGAGGAAGGGAAGACCTGAAGCCAGATTCGCTCCCCAGGAGAAAGGGAAATACTGCTGCTCTCCAGGAAGAAATACTCACAGGCCAGGCAGCTGCTGTTGCGAGGCCCAGAGATACACTGCTGGTGCAGTGAAACCACAATGCAGGTTAGTGGGCAAGCTAAACCCTGTATTTGAAAGAAGCTTAAAGAAGCCACAAGAAGGCAGAACTTTTACCCAGGCAAAACCCTTGCTGGAACCTAGATGCAGGCATTGCTCTGCTAGGGAAGCTTCCAAAGCAAGAACTTTTTATAGAGCCCGAAGGAGGTCTGACCTGTCCTCTGATTACAGCTCAGAAGAGGGTTTTATTGATAGAAGGCCTGTATGTAAAACTGTGCAAGTTAAGCATCAAACCAGGAGAAAGCCTAGGCCCAAAACTGAACACAGGGATAGTTCTTCAGATGAGGAGGAGATTACCTGTAGACATTTACATGAAAGGAAAGGAACTTTTAAACCACGGCTTTTGAAACCCCATGAGCTTTTACTTAAAGGGGAGAAACCTATTAGGTGGCCAAGACTGAAGAAACTGTTAATGTATGGGACTAATACCATTCCAGTTAAGAGTCCAGAACCGCTACCTGAGAGTCCTCCAGAGAGCATGGAAATTGACTCTTTCAAAGGGGATTCAGATCCTTCAGTCACTGACATGGAATGTGATTGTTGCACTGTTTGTGAATAACTGTTAAGAGGGAAAATACCTTTTGTAAGAGCTAAGAAGAAAAGCTTGTTTAAAAGACTTTATTTTTGACCTGGCAAAGTTTGCATATATTTTCTTTGGGAGGAGTATCCCTACTTTTGTTTTCCTGTGGACATTACCTGTTGTGAGTCTCTGAGAACCCAAATAAAAATCTGTGATCTTTAACCAAAGGCTCAACTACAAATTCTTATACAACCTCAAGGTTAAGGTGCAGCGCCTCCTGCTGGTCAAGCTATTTGGCACAGGGGCGGGGCTCACAGTACCTAGCATTTTCCCCAAAAGACACAGGCTCCACAATGCTTGTACTGGGTCATGATATCACGGGACCCTTTTAATAATGGTTTATTGTCCAAACCTTTTTTAAACCCAGCTACACTAACAGCCTTTACTATATCCTCCGGTAACAAATTCCAGAGTTTGATTACATGTTGAGTGAAAAAATATTTTCTTTTATTAGTCTTAAATAGTTTACCCTGTAGCTTCATTGCATGTCCGCTAGTCTTTCTATATTCTGATAATGTAAACAATCGATCTAAGTTTACCTGTTCCACTCCGTTCATTAATTTATAGACTTCTATCATATCTCCCCTCAGCCGTCTCTTTTCCAGGTTAAAGAGCCCTAACCTTTTTAGCCTCTCTTCATAGGAGTAGCCTTCCATATATTTATGCATTTTCACAAAATACAAGTGTAATATCTCACAACTTGCGGAAAACATAGGGACTAGGATGAAACAGAAAAAAGTAGTTACAACACTATAAATAATGAGGAAAACAAGACATGTCCTAGCCCCAACCCCAGCCCACAATCAGAGGTGGTTACCAAAGGAAACCAAACTTATTACACACAAGAAGGAATATAGGCCAGTGTTACAGGCGACCATTTAAATTTGAGGTGAATCCAACACTTCCATAGTAAGGCTGGGAACCGTGTGGGCATTAAGGAAAGATATATGCTGGGAGGGATACAGAAAAACATAGGAATTAGGTTGAAACTTCAACAAACCTTTACATAGATATTTGAGGAAAAATAATGCCCACAGCTGAGAGACCCTCGGCTGAAGGAGGAGAAATTCCCACCTACAGCGTTGGGTCTCCCTTGCTAGGTCAGGAAATGCCCCAACCAGCAATCCTCAACATCTAAAATTCCTTCTGCCGAAAACCCTTTTTCAAAATCCATTCTCTATCAGATGGTAATGCAAACTGGACAAGACATATTGCAGGAACTTCCAACATCTGAACTTTCCTAAATAGTGGATATATTTAGTTCATCCAGCTGAACCAAAGGAGAAGTCCCCACTTGACCAGTGGATTTCTTGCCTTGAGGAATATAATAAATCTTTGTTATGGGTGGTTGCAACTCAAGTTTAACTCCCAACACTTCCTCCAAGTAATCCTTGAACATATCTTTAGGGGTAACTAATTGAGATTTTGGAAAATTAATGAAGCGCAGGTTAGAAATCCTAGCCGTATTTGCCAGCTGCTTAATTTTCACTTTCATAGATGTAGCATTCTTCACCAAAGCTTCAGCACAACCACCCATACTATCCACAAAACAGATAAATCATTATAGTCCCCTTTCAATTTAGAAATACCCTCCATGTTCTAGTCACAGTCCTGACGTATAGTTTGAAATTGTTCTTTCATATTATTCACTTGTAGTAATAATGCTTCAGCAAGTTGTTTGATGGCACACCAAATAGACTCAAGGGTTATCTGTTTGGGGGTAGAAGGAAAACATCCAGTGCAGTCCCCCAATAACCCCTTCCAGCTCAGCCATAACCTCTCCTTTCCACATCAGATACACAAGCCCATCTTGTGTCCTCCAACGCCGAACCAGCACCGATGAGATGTTGTTCAGGTAGGGCTTGAGAACAGGCCCTTGAGCCAGAATCCTTTCCTTAGACAGCACACCAACGTCAGGACTGCCATCCAGAGTCCACTGCTCCAGAGAAGTCTCAGTGTCTAGTTTCAACAGGCACCACACCTCCAGAGGGGTAAGATCTACACCCAACGAGGACATTGAGCTTACCCACTCCGACGCCCCCAACATCTGGAAAACCACTCCCCCATTGCTAGTCAGCCCCAGCTGCTCACGTGGACACAGGAGCAAGTCCAAAGGACCCCTATGAGATAAATCCACAGTTGGGATGCAGTCGGCCGTGGGAGCCTTTGCTGCCTTTCCCTTCTGCTTCTCCATTTGAAATGCTGGGAGCCGCTCACACACTGCCACAGCTATCTTGGATTCTCCTCCCTGGCTTATAATAAAGTTCTTATTGTCTGAATTACTGATAGGCCAATGCTGAAAGTCATACATTAAAGCTTTGTGATAAAACTTAGCACAGGGTTCCTATTGCCCCTGTAAAAAAACTCCTGTGCCCCAATGCATGTGCACATTGGTCTGTGCTAGCGGCAGCTATATTTTGGCACAAAAAATTGTATCAGCACCCAAGGGTTGCAGGCACATACATTTGTGTTTGTACTGGAATACTATTCTGCACACAAAGAAAGAAATCCCCAACAATATAGTCGCGTTTTAGCACTACATGCCTGCCTCAGGGGTATTTCCACATAAAATGCATAAACTATCAAAGGCAAATCGAATATTAATACAAACATATACTTGTATAATCATACATAACATAATATGATAAATCATGAACATTAAAAGGGTTATTATAGAAGTCTATTTCACAATTTAGATATATAAATATGACCACTTACATATGTAAATTGCATTCATGTGTAAATGACCATTTCAAAAAAGACTTGTTTTACATGTGCATGCCTATATCATGTCAAAATTACACCAAGCAGGTTGGGGATATGTTGGGGGCATGTTCTGGGTAGGACAAAAATTTACACATGTATTCCCCAAAATTCTCTATGTCCAGATTTACACCTGTTCCCTGACAAGAACAGGCATTAAAAAAGAGGCTGTTTTGGCCAGCCCTTTACCTGGGGAATTAAGGGGAAATCACCCTTAATTCTCCAATGTCTATTTCCCACTCCAAATTGAAATGAGATAAAAATAGAGGCTTCTGTAGGTGACTAAGGGAAATATTTATTAAACTGTGCTAATTGCTAGTGTGGGGTTCAGTGCAAAGTGAGTGCATTGTGCTACAATTTAGCACAGGGTCCCAACAGTTCATTTTTTTCCTTTTTAACCATTTTTCTGTACTTTTGGATATATGTTTTGGGTCATTGTCTTACTGGAAGACCCATGATCTTCGACACTAGGTAGCACATTTCACTCCAAAATACCTTGGTAGTGTCCTCTGACTTCATGATTCCTTTAATATGTTCCAGGCCTCCAGTTCCTGAGGCAGCAAAACAGCCCCACAACATTATGGAATCTCTACCATATTTAACTGTAGGACGAGTGTTTTTTTTTCTTATAAGCTTCATTTCTTTGACTGTAAATGTATCACTGGTCTGCATTGACAAAGAGCTCAAGTTTGGTTTCATCTGTTCACAGAACATTTTCCAAGAAGGATTGTGGTTTCTCAAGGTGGGTTTGGGCAAAGATATGGTGTGCCTTTTTATGTCTCTCGTTGAGCAGTGGAGTCTTCCTTGGCCTTTGCCCATGAAATCCTTCTTTGTTTATGCTGTGGGTTAAAACCATCACTCCAAATTGCTCCAGGTCAGCCTTAAGCTCTTTGGATTTTGTATGTGGTGTTTTTCTAACAGGTTGCACTAATCTTCGAAGACTTCTTAGATTAATTTTCCCCTTCCCACCACATCCTGGGAGGTCCTTGATAGTTCCATGAACAGAAAACCTTTTAATAAAATTGTGAACTATAGACACAGGACTCTCAAGGTCTTTGGAGATGGCCTTGTATCCCTTTGAAGTTTGAAGTTTAGTGATAATAGCTTTTCTGATGGTCTCAAGCAGCTTTCTTGCCTTCACCAGTGTGAAAATGGAACAGGGAGTGAATGCAGCCATTTTAAACATTAGAGTCATCTTTCATTGGTTGATTCAAGTCATGTGAGTAGTGACAATTGATCACAGGTACATTTAATTTTACTGCAATGAGAATGTGTTTCTTCTATTCAAACTGATTTGAATTGTTTATAAGGGTGCCAATAATCATGCCTTTACATAAATCAGTGAACCAAAGGTCAAGACCACCAAAATATCCACAAAAACAGATAAGACCTAAAATAAGAGTTAGCTAAAACAAATTTTGTAATGTCGGAACATTTCTTGTGTAAGGGACAACCCTTCTGAAAATCAAATCTTTCCTTTTGATGTTTTTTAAGGAGTGAAAAACCACCACTAAGTGATATGCTCAAACACCTCTACAAGTGCTAAACACCAAAATTGCTATATCCAAAATCATTAAAATTTGTAACTTCAAATTTTATGACTTAGCTTATAAAAGTGGCCAATGTCAATCTAGTTGAAGAAGAACCCAACGGTAATGCCAGTTCAATTGAAGAAGGACCCGCAATCCACAATGTTTTTGATTGCAGGTCCTTCTTTAATGCTCACTATTGAATTGGCAATGACCACTTTTATAAACTAAGGCATAAGCTTTGAAACTACAAATTTTAATGATATTGATACAGTAGTTTTGGTGTTTAGCACTTTTAGAGGAATTTGAGCAAATAAATTGGTGGTACTTTTTCACCCCTTAAAAAAGATCAAAAGAAAAGGTTTTTTTCTTGGAAAGCTTGTCCCTTACACAACAAATGTTCCAACATTACAATAATCATGACCAAGCAATGTCACAGTTTTTATACTATTTCCTTTTTTATTTGGTCTTGCTTTATTTGATTCTTGTATGCGTCAAATATATGTGGATATATAGTCCAAAGCCATTTCACTGCCCACTTTTTGTTATGAGATATTGGACATTAAGGGGTTGATTTGCAAGTGTGCCAATAAAGTTGGCCACAAGTACATGTACCAACAGGAGTAGCCTAGTGGTTAGGGCAGCAGCCTGAAGCCAGAAAAAAACAGGGTTTGAATCCCACTGATACTCCTTGTGGCCTTAAGCAAGTTATGTAACCCTTAATTACCTCAGGTGCAAACTTAGGGCCCTATTTACCAAGCATGTTCTTCCATTTTGTGTCTATGGGAAAAAAGCTTAGTAAACAGAGGTATACTGTAAGTCCTTTGGGGATGGAAGTATCTATAGTACCTGATGGTAATGTGTGTTGAATTACCATTGGAAAAGGCATGAGCTAAATTTTAAATGATAAGGGAAGATCTTTCCATTTCCCACAAATGTTTAGCTTCTTCTAATTTATCTAATTCATTACCAATGCATCAACACTAAGGGATATGTTTACTAAAGTGTGCTAAGGTAGCATGCATTAGCGTGCACTAATGGCAGTGATAAGGTATCTTAGTGTGGAAAGTGCCCTGGGAAAGTAGGGGACATGACGAAGTAAAGCGTCCTATGTGTCCCTTAATGCAGGCTAACAGAACCTAGTGCGGTAAGGTGACAAGCATGTGCTTTAATGTATGAAAAAGGCTGTAACCCCAACGCAGGATAAAGGAGCAGCAATGGAAGATAATCTGAAGGTGATGGATGGACAGACAGGTGGTACTTAATGGACCAGACAAACCTTTGTCATCTGATATTGTAATCAGTAAGTGGAATGTGCAGATGACTCCCAAGAATAATGTATCAGTGTGGTGTGCACTTGTCACTGTCAGTACTGTCGGTGTTTTGCATTTGAGAGGCCTGAAATTTGTCTGGGTGTAGTCAGCATGCTATCAATGTGTTCAGCAAAAAGAAGTACCGAGCATAAGCAGTGATTGGAGCAGTCACAGGAGAGGTGTGTTTTACCTGTTGAACAGCTGCACATATTCATGCACGTGTCATGGTGTAGCAGCTGCATGTCGGGCAAATGGTGAGTGTGGATCTGTGGTTCTGATGGTGGTAGCAGAGCATGTGTTATGTCTGTGCCAGTCTGATATTGCAAATGTGACGGCACAGATGCAGTTTGGGTCTGACTGTCCAAGAAGTAGGTGTGCCATGGGGATCCTGAAATACTATTGTAGTGGGTGTGCTGGCTGCCTTAGTTGGTCCCATAACCACACAATCTACCTCATACATGTAGATGAAATAAATGCTCCTGTCTGTGTCTCAGTCATAATATGGAGCAAGTAACCAGGGCTCTACAGTTCAACAAACGATTTGAGGGTTTGTTTGTTTGTTTGTTTTTATTATATTACATTGTTAGCTCTCTGACTGGGAGCTCTTAAAAGGGTTTTTTGTATATTTTTTAAAGCAAGGTTACTTTCTTTTTGGTGCTTTAGGGGAACTTTCCTTGAGCACAGTAGGTTGCTGAACTCTAGTAACCTCCTCAGGTTTGGAAACTGCTAACACCTAATCAAGTGTTAGTTCCCTCCCTACCCACCCCGACTCCCACCCACCCCTAGTGAGCAGTCTTGCTTTATAGGGCACCTCCCCCTTTAACAAATCACAGAGAATTGGACCAGCACATTTTGAATATAACTAAAGAGATTTAACTGCTTTTTCTCTGAAAGGACAGCTGCAAAACCAGCTAGTACTTGGTAGATCTCTCTCTTTTGCTTTAACAGATACCTAAGCTCCATGAACAGAACAATGGCTGGGAAAAATCATATTGCTAAAGCTGTTGCCCCCGTTACAGCTTCTGCCTCGGTCCAGACAGAGGTCCTAATGCCAGTTGAAGGACCAGTTCCATGTGCAGGGTGCCTGCATGCTGAAGCTCTGAGGAAACAAGTGGAGGAACTCAGAGAGGAGGTGGCGAGGCTGAGGAGCATTCAAGACAGTGAGAAGTACATTGATGAGATGCTTCTTGCAGCAACCAAGCTCTCCAGCACAGGAGAAGATGGGTGCCAACAGAATGTCGATGGTTGGACACAAGTCACCAGGGCCTGCAAAATCACCAATCCAACTTCTCCAGCCCTTGAATTGAAGAACCATTATGCAGCCCTGGAAGTGGAGGAGGTGAAAGCATCCCTGGAAAGGGAAGAGCCAGAGTTCAAGTACCTCAACGTTGCAGAATCAGTGACCAGAAGGAAACAAAGGGTAGTGGTGGTTGGAGACTCTCTTCTGAGGGGTACTGAGGTGTCCATCTGCCGACCAGAATTGATGTCCAGAGAGGTATGCTGTCTGCCTGGTGCCAAAATCCAAGATGTTACAGAGAGTTTGCCGAGACTCATCAAGCCCACTGACTATTACCCAATGTTGCTAATCCATGTTGGAACAAATGATACTGCCAGGCAATGTTCCCTCTAATTTTCTGTAGGCTGTGTGCGCATAAAATATCAGCTGTGCAGCTTTTGAAGGAATGTTAAATTTTTGTGCGCCACATAACGACACTCGGAGTTATATACTTTAAAATTTGACTACACGTCAGAATACAGTATGTACACCACATCTATTTTAATCAAATTAAATGAAAATAGACGATTGTTAAATGAAGCAGAAAATTTCTAGTAATTACAATCACAACTTTAAAATTTTAAGATGTCTGTGTTTGCTATCAGAATCAGAACCGTAATTTTTGTGCGCTCTGTTGTAAAGTATGTGCGCTTGCTCGGCAAGGTGTGTGCGCGCGCACACGCGCACAGCTTAGAGGGAACAGTGCTGCCAGGTATACCTCGGAACGTATCAAAAGTGACTTCATGGCTCTGGGACAGAGGGTGAAGCAGTTAGGTGCACAGGTGGTGTTCTCTTCAATCCTCCCTGTTGAGGGTAAAGGCCAAGGCAGAGAGGCTCGCATCCTGGAGATGAATGCATGGCTGCGTGGATGGTGTCATCGAGAGCGTTTTGGTTTCCTAGACCATGGGATGCTGTTCCATGGGTTGCAGAGCAGAGATGGCATCCATCTGTCCAAGAAAGGTCAACGCATATTCAGTAGTAGACTGGCTAATCTACTGAAGAGGGCTTTAAACTAGATTCGTTGGGGATAGGTGAAGAAAGCCCCCAGGTAAGTGAAAGCCCCCAGGTAGGTGATACATTAAATACCTTTATGGAAATGGGTAACAGGGGTAACATATGGAAAGCAGTGTGTATAAATGCCCGTAACATGGGAAATAAGATCCCTGATGTTGAAGCTTTGGTGGGAGTGGCTGACTTGGATTTAGTGGCAGTTACAGAAACATGGTTCACAGAAAACCATGACTGGGATGTAACTATACCTGGCTATACTTTATTCAGAAATTACAGGGTAGGAAGAAGGGGAGGAGGAGTGGCACTATATGTAAAAACTACTATTAAAGCTTCGGAATTACAGAGCTTAAAAGGGAGAGAGGAGGCATTGTGGGTTAAACTAGAAAGAGGGAAAGAGAAATCTATTCGCATTGGTGTGAAATACAGACCTCCCTCACAAGAGGAAGAGGTGGACAGAGAGTTAATTGATGACATATGCAGCATAGCTAGGAAAGGGGAAGTGCTACTGATAGGAGATTTCAATATGCCAGATGTTGATTGGCACATTCCTGCTGCAGTATCATCTAGAAGTAAGGAGATCCTGGATTCTCTACAGGGAGAACTATTCAGGCAATTGGTAACAGACCTCACAAGTGAAGGGGCCATACTGGACTTGGTGCTTACCAATGATGAAAGTGTTTCTGATGTTGTAGTGGGAGATCATTTTCCATCCACTGATCACCAGATGGTGTGGTTCAGTATTAGGACTAGGGCTGTTAGAATCCATTCCAAGGTGAGGATCTTAGACTTTAGGAAGATTAACTTTGCGAAGATGGGCCAATACCTCAGGGAGTTGTTAGTGGGATGGGAACAGCTGGGGGATGTAGAAAAACAGTGGGTAAAACTGAAAGGGGGTATTTTAAGGGCAACCAACCTTTTTGTTAAAATGGTAAATAAAGGCAAAAGGAAAAGGAGACCGCTATGGTTTTCGAAGGAAGTAGCTGAAAATGTGAAAAAAAAGAGGGAGGCCTTCATGAAATACAAGAGATCACAGAGAGAGGAAGACAGGCATCTGTATTTGGAAAAACTTAGAGAAGCTAGCAAAGTAGTCAAGAAGGCAAAGATTCAAAAGGAGGAGGAAATAGCCAATGCAATAAAATGGGGGGATAAGACATTTTTCAGATATATTAGTGAGAAGAGGAAGGGCAAAAGTGGTATTGTCAGACTCAAGGGTGCAGGGGGGGGGGGGGGAATATGTTGAAGCTGATAAGGATAAAGCGGAATTGCTTAACAAATATTTTTGTTCTGTGTTCACAGATGAAGAACCAGGAGCAGGACCTCAGAAAACACCCACACATAGGAACAGAAACGAGGGACATCTTGAACAATTTTCAGAAGACTGTGTTCGTGAGAAACTAGCTCAACTTAAAGTAGACAAAGCGATGGGACCGGATGGGATACACTCTAGAATACTTAGGGAACTTGGGGACATTCTAGCAACTCCACTGACTGACCTTTTCAATGCCTCGTTGGAGTCGGGAGTCGTGCCAAAGGACTGGAGAGAGGCTCATGTGGTGCCTTTACACAAAAGCGGAAGTAAGGATGTGGTTGAAAATTACAGGCCAGTTAGTTTAACTTCGGTGGTGAGTAAATTATTGGAAACGCTGCTGAAAGAGAAAATAGTGAGGTTTCTGGAGTCCAGCAGATTACAGGATCCGAGGCAGCATGGATTCACCAGAGGCAGGTCTTATCAGACAAATCTGATTGATTTCTTTGACTGGGTGACCAGGGAGTTGGACCGAGGGAGAGCACTAGATGTGGTGTATTTAGATTTCAGTAAAGCCTTTGACACTGTTCCTCACAGGCGACTTATAAACAAACTGAGCACCCTACGGATGGACCCTAAAGTTACTGCTTGGGTTAGAAATTGGTTGGATGGGAGGCGACAAAGAGTACAAGTAAATGGAGCTCACTCTGAGGAGAAGGATGTTACCAGTGGTGTGCCCCAGGGATCTGTCCTTGGTCGAATTCTTTTTAACATCTTTGTTAGTGATATAGCAGAAGGGCTGTCGAGTAAGGTTTGCCTCTTTGCGGATGATACCAAAATCTGCAATAGAGTAGACACCCAGGAAGGTGTAGATAACATGAGGAGGGATCTAGCTAAGCTTGAAGAATGGTCTAGAATTTGGCAGCTGGGATTTAGTGTTAAAAAATGTAAGGTCATGCATTTGGGCTGCAGCAATCCAAGGGAGCAATACAGTATAGGAGGTGAAGTACTTTTGTCCACTAAAGAAGAGCGGGACCTAGGCGTGGTTGTGTTTGATGATCTTAAAGTAGCTAAACAGGTAGAAAAGGCGACGGCAAAAGCTAGAAGGATGCTTGGGTGCATACGGAGAGGAATGGCTAGCAGAAAAAAGGAGGTGATAATGCCTCTGTATAAGTCTTTGGTGCGACCTCATTTGGAGTATAGTGTGCAATTCTGGAGACCGCACCTTCAAAAGGATGTGAACAGGATGGAGTCGGTGCAGAGGGTGGCTACTAAAATGATTAGTGGGCTTCATTATAAAGCATATGAGGACAGACTTAAGGATCTTAATATATACACCTTAGAGGAAAGGCGGGATAGAGGTGATATGATTGAGATGTTTAAATACCTCCGTGGCATAAATGTTCAGGGAGAGAGCCTCTTTCAATTGAAAGCAAGTTCTGCTACGAGGGGACATGGGATGAGGGTGAAGGGACATAGATTCAGGAGTGATATGTGGAAATATTTCTTTACAGAAAGAGTAGTGGATCCATGGAATAGTCTCCCAGTGGAGGTGGTAGAGATGAGGACAGTAACTGAATTCAAAAAAGCATGGGACCAACACAGAGGATCTCTAAAGGTAAAAAGTGGACTGTTGTAGTTGTTGATATGGAAGGACAGACTAGACAGGCCATGTGGTCTTTTTCAGTCATCATGTTTCTATGTTTCTATGATGTGTGAGGATTACAGTAGATTGGCATTGAAGAAGTTGTATATGGTTGCATGTACAACATATGTGTGTCAGAGTTTCTAATGGCCAGTCAAAGTTAGGGTGCTATATTTCAGTCATGTGCTGCATGTGTATAATACATCCTCTGGCCCAACATCATCAGCCCCCTGCAATGTTGTACGCCAGAGGTAAGAAAATATTGCTGTCAGATATGTATGATTGCAGTACACATGCCTGACCTATGTTAGGCCCCATTGTGGAATGGCTACATCTTTAAACACACATCCTGGCCTGCATCTGACCGTACCTTGAGATGAGGGTAACAGAACCCTGATGAGAACATGTGGTATCTGAAATGTGGTCTACACTCCACAAAGATAGTGCTGCAAGCGTAATACCAAACATTCACAGTACCTCACAGAGAATGCTGTACCTATAAAAGGAATGTGTGTTGCAGCATACACTGCAGTTAAAGGTTGTCTGCTCCAAATCAATCTAGTAGTATGTGTCCGAATATGGTATAGAGGGGACAATGTGCATTTACAGTTATGGTCATATAGACCAATCTTTTGCACTCTGTGGCTCACACATGTGCTGTGATCACAGTAGCAAGAATCTCTCGGGTTTCACAGCGGAGTGAAAATCAGTCTGGCTGACGTATAGTCATGATCTGAGAGCCATCACTGACACCAAGGATTTCAAGAAAAAACTGAAACCAACCCTCTACTCCGAACACTTCGGCAACATTACCTGATTCTAATCAGTATCCCTGCCCCCGTGGCCTCCCCCTCTTTCCCCTATTATGCCCATACACATAGCCTTTGTATATAAGTTAAGTTAAATTAATCCCTTGATGCTCCTTTCCCTGTTTTTTTTTGCAAACATTTGAGTTCATTGTAAACCGCTTCGATTTTAGGATAAAGCGGTATAGAAATCCAGCTAAATAAATAAATAAATGATTATAATGAGTAGGGTAGAAATATATATGAGCATGGGTACCTGATTTAACACAGACATTGCACATGTTTGGACAGAAGAATGAGGAGGGTTTTAAAAAAACACTCATTATAAACATCAATCTGGTGTCTGGTGTGTTTAAAGACATTGCATTAACCACTATGCTAACCCTGCATGACATCTGCTATGCCAGGAATTACCAATAAAGGGAATGTATGTATCTGCCTACAATGTAGAAACAGGTCGATAGATCCACATCACCCCTGTAGGATGTGGCTGCACGTTCAGTAAATATGCAATGGAGCCCCAGAACGGCTCTCACAAGTCGGTGCCAGTCTCCCAAGCCTGTCCACTGTGTGGGTCATGCATCAGCTGGGGGTCACATCACCAACACTCTCCAATGGGCCACAGCTGAGGCAACACACCCTGCCTGTCTGATAGGCTGGATTGAAAAGAGCATGCAGGAAATATATCACACTGAATAGGTACAAGGATGCCTGGGGCTTGTCTGAACCTGCTCCCTTTTGGATGGTATTTGGACCAGCCCAGAACAAAAGGGACAGAAAATAACCTCTGGGCATCAAACCTGGGCTCTGGTGTGTCCAAAGACAGTGCTTTAACCACAATGCTAACCCAACACAGTAGCTGCCATGGCAGGAATTACCAGTAAAGGGAGTCTATGTATCTGCCTACACTGTATGAACAGGTTGATAGATCCACATCACCCCTGTAAGATGTGGCTGCATGTTCAATATATGCGATGGAGGCCCCCGGCTCCCCCAGTTAGGGTCCAATCTCCCAACCCTGTCCACTGTGTGGGTCATGCATTAGCTGGGGTCACATTACCAACACTCTCCAATGGGCCACAGTTGATGCAACACACTCTACCTGTCTGATAGCTTGGATTGAAAATCACATGCAGGAAATATCTTACAATGAATAGGTACAAGGGTGGATGGGCTGTTGCTGAACCTGCACCTTTTGGGACGGTATCTGGATCAGCCTAGAATAAAATAAAAACAAAACAAAACATGTGGGTATTGAACTTTCCCCTGGTGTGTCCAAAGACAATACTCTAACCATTATACTAACCTTGCACAATATCACACATGGGAAGACAGCATGGTGTTTTTTGTACTACATGCAGTTGAGTCGGTCTCATGCTGCATACCAACAAGTGTAATTTACTCTGGGCAGTGCTGTGTATAAGGACAGTGCAAGAACCCTGATGCTAGTCCCTTACAACATTTAACTGTGGAAAATCAACAAACAATGCAACAACATGTGCCTGCCTGCAATGTGTGCAATGTGTGAACATGTAGCACCTCCCCATGTCAGCAGTTGATGGGCTGCTGTGTAGTGCAGATATGGGAAGGACTCAAGGTTGGCTTAGCAGTAAGCATGTGTTTTTGGTGATGACATCAGACGCCATGAATTTAAATGCCTTCTCTGAGGATTGGGCTGTAAGATGGAGTGCAGTTATGGGGATAAGAAACCTGAAGCAGGGTTTATAAAGGATAAACCCGAAACACAGGACTACACATTTGCTTGGACTCCATTTTGTAAGTTAAGTGTGATTCTTTAAGTGGTTTTACTGCAAGTGATTAAAATGGATGGGATTTTCCAGTTATGGCTTGTCCTGACCTGGTGATCATAGCCCAACAAATATTAATATCCTTAGAGATTTTGGAATTGTGGAACCAACCATTCATTGATTAGCTCTCACGTGATAGAGCCATGGCACTGACATAGTAAAACAAGCAAAGTGTACATGACAGTCAGAATTGGCAGAGTGCAATTGTCAGTGCTGCTGCTGCTGGACTGTTTGCTGGCACTAGTCTCTGTCTCCCTGGCTGTAATGGTGTGTGGAGCATCACAGCTATCTCCAAGTATTTTTCTGCAGCCATGGGTGTCTGCATAGCGGTTCGAGGTTTGCTGATGATGATGGCAAAATCCATAGTAAGGGGCTGTGACTAGGTGTGCCAATGGGCCTCTCCACCCCAGCATTGGACTGTATTGCCAGGTCATTGTGCCCCTTCTGGATGCCCTGATCTGCCACTTGGATATCAACATCCTGCATTGGCATGTGCTCCTCAAAATAAGCATCATGACTGTCTGCCACCCCTTCTTAGGCATCATCTCTTGTGGTTGCTGTCTCATCCAACCTGTTGGTAGTGATGACTGCAGATGCATTGTTGGCCCCTGCTGTTGTGGGTGGTCAATGCTCTGTGAAAAAGATAATAGAAAGGTAGCTATGCCTTCCATCACACATCATGAGTTATCATCCAAGTGCTTGCAAGTTTTAAATATCAAGTAGGAAATGTTCAACATGAAAGCATTACATTGGCATAACACAGCTACCATTGAAGTTGCAGGACATTCAAAATGATCAATACAGATTATGTTCACATGTACTCAGGCATGTGTTACAAGTGTGCAATAGTCCTGATCATGTCTATCAATGCAGGAGGACAATGAATTCTCAATGAACACTAACAAACAAGCTAACTACATACATGATGTTTGATGATGTTAGCCAAACATTATCCAATGTGGGAGTCAGCTGGTATGTGGTGCATGTGGTAGACAGGGACTGCCTGGAGATGTCATTATGTGCAACCTGTCATTTCTGATCCTGAGGTGGTGGTTGTGAAGTGTGAGATGTGTATGTGCATGTTCAAACATCATTGCCTGTTGTCTAAACTATGGTCTGTAATGTGGCAGATATGAATGATGAAGCATTCTGATTTGCCATCAGACAAAACATACAGCATGTTCCACAAGGAACACAATGCATGACATGATCACATCAGTCACATCAAGGCATCTGAAAGTTAGCATTGTTACTGCTGTGACATCTAAATGGCCAATCACACCTCACATCAGGAACCAATAGTAAACATATGCCTATACATTGTATCTGTATGATGCTGATCTCACTGCACATATACTGCAACAAACAACATATGTGCACATGGCACCATGCTCCCTGTCTGGGTCAAAGATGAGACTACAAGGAGCAATGTAATGAGCCTATCCAAGGCCACATTCATGGTGACTGTTTGGACAACAATGGAAAGAAAAAGATAAACACAACTTGTACTACTCCCACTCCTATCACATGTGTACACCCAACTCCATAATTGGGAATGTCATTAACACTATGGTGTCTAATTTCTACCTGCTGAAGTCCAGAGGGCTACATAAATGCTACATCATAAACATTGGGTATATGTATGCATGCAAGATAGGTTTAGAACAATTTCATTTAGGAATATGTTCTTCTGTCTCCTCAGTTCATGCAGGTCAATTGACATGACAGCATCAGCACATCAGAAATTTATGTTTGTGGAACATATGCAGGTATATGATGTAAACTGCATACCTCTGATGCCTCTGTGTATGACGCACCAGTCCCAAATCACTGCCATGTTGTCATGTGTATGGAACCACAACTGGCCGCATGTAGATCCTTTTGGGCTAATGAAGCACCTCACCACAACAGTCAGAGTGACAGCCTCCAACCAGATTCTGTACAGTCACAAACACAGCAGACACACATCTCAGATTGCTCACATGAAACACACAGGATAGTATTCACATTTGTACATATATGCATTTCCTCACATACATATAACTTACATGAGAAGAGCTGCTTGATTAGACATTGCCGATTTGCTGTGCCTACCTGTGTGTTTCTACGATTAAGTACAGGATGGCACACAGGATCATCTTCCAGATCCGGTTAATGTTAACTGGGATATTATCCCTGATAGCAATGTTGTACAGGATGCAGCAGGCCAAAATTATCTTTGCCACAGTCATGGGTTGGTATTGTAAGGCCCCACCAGTCTTATCCAGACACCTGAAGTGACTCTTCAACACACCAAAGATGTGCTTGATGACAGAGTGGGTGAAAGCATGGGCCTCATTGTACCTCATCTCTGCAGATGACTGTGGAAAACGCACAGGGGTCAGCAACCAGGCCTGACATCCATACCCAGCATCACCTGAAGAAAGAAAATGTGACAGGTCACCAAGTAACATATGTGCACACACAATGTCAGGATGTACATGCCTGTCCATTGCTATTGCACCCTGCCTTCCCTTTCGCACACACAAATAATGTTGTCTTAACATCTAGCAGATATATTATCTGCAATACACATTGCAGGACCCCGTGTGCATAAGGGGTTCAGGTGTAAATTAAATGCATAATGGTAACGTGTGCCAATATTTACAGGACATGTCTCATCAAGAGTGCATGGAAAAAGAGAGATTAGCAGCCCCTACAATGTCATACTCCAGTTGCAGCTGTCATGCACATATGGTACTACAATAATCCATGTCCATTTCAAACACATTGCAAACCTACCATATCAATAAAGCAGTACCAGGACTCACAGAGAACCAAACCCTACCTATCACAATACATCACTGCAAATATTAAAGCTAGATATCTCAGAAAACAACACCACATCACCTACTGGTAAAAGAGAACAAGTGGCAATGTCATATAAACTACATGAGCAGACTACCTCAGCCGTGTTAAACATGCCATCAGCAAGCAAATAACAAGGGATCAGAATGTAGAAAATGGAAGACAACTATTAAACTTGTTACTCAAGAAACAAAATCTGAAATGTTGAACAACACTGCCATAAGAACAATATTCAGTCAGTTACTCTGGCAGTAGACAAAATGCAAAGATGTGAATGGTGCACGTATACCAAACCAGACAAAGTGGGGCTAAGCAATGCAGCAGGACAATGAATGACAACAGGTATGCTTTACCTTTGTGGTTTGGACATGTGAGTGTTCATGTGAACTGGTCCAGTCAGCTTCATCTGGTTTCATCATGTCCTCTGCTAGCTCACCATTTTCTGCTGTCCGTTTGTCCTGTCATACCCCCAGTTTCCTGCCATTCTCCCCCTACATCTGCTATAACATACTGAACTATCTCCTTTGGACTTTACTACACATCGTCCTCTAATCCCTGTGTTTCCAACTCAGATAACACCCTACCATCGTCAATCCGCACCTACTCTCCCGATACTCTGACAATCACTGATCTCTCCTCCATCCCAAACCAATAAACATTGCCCTCTGTCTGCCAACTCTCCCTGCCCCATCACATTCTAGCCCTCCCCCAACATCAGCTCCCTTCACCTTCCAGGCCCACCCAGCATCCACCACCTACTACCCTTATCCTGGAATCCCCCTCCAACTGACCATTTCCAGTCCTATGCCCCCCCTCCCCTTGAGGAGAATTGTGCATGTCTAATTGGCTGTAAAGGAAGCCTAATGTGAAAAAATGATAGAACCCAATCGGAATTATCAAGAAGCACCAAACCACCAAAAAATCCCGAATCTCTAGAAAATCCCCTAAGATCTTAAATCATCTTTTTGTCAGAGCATGTCTGCACAGTGCTGAGAAATTTTTCCAAAGCACCACCGTGACCACTCCTTTTATTAAGTAATTGTATAAAAGTAAAATCGGTAACTTAGCTGTTGCCAAAGTACTGCCAAGACGCCAAAAAAAAAACAGACAACGCGGCTCACGTTTCGGGTTTTCCTCCAATTTTTCAAGAAACCCTGCTTCAGGTCCAAATGATCAGCAGTTGACAGATCTTCAGCTTACAAACCAAAGGGAATGTAATTTGCCTTATAGTCGATGGCGTCTGACGCCATGCTGACTTGAAAAGCAGTCAAACCAATCGCAATCATCCTACATTGAGGTCATAGGAGGATACCCACTGCACAGGAAATCCCCTAATGGAATCACAAGGTAGGAATGAGGATCCATCTCAGATAATAGTGTACCAGTCTATTTGGAGATTCAAACCCTTCGGGGCCGCAGAGTCTAATAGGTGAATCCAATGCTGTTCATGCCATTGGAGCTTTTGCTCACGATCACCTCCTCTGGGGTCCGGCGGGATAAAGTCCAACACTCTCCAGCGCATAGAATCAAAAGTGTGACCAATCAGCATACTGTGTTCGACCATAGGAGCCGAAAGAGATTTTGTTCTCAACCGGGAGGCATGTTCCGAAAGACAAATTTTTATTGCCCATTTAGTACGGCCGATATAATAAAGGGAACAAGGACATATGATCAGATATACAACATACACTGAGGAACAGTCCGTATGCCACCTAGTCACAAATCTACGGGACGTATGTTCATCCACCCATTCAGGGCCCTCGAGAGCCAATGGACAATAGGCGCAATTTCCACAAGCAAAGTGGCCACTATCAACGTGTAACTTTAAAGGGCGATCCTCAGGTTTGCAGTACGTGAATACGCAACTTGCAAAGTTTGATCACGAAAACAAGTATGTATCCCTAATATTGGCCAAAACCGATGAAGCAGACCAGTAACTTGTGTGGTGTGCCTGGTATAAGGAAGAACACCGGTTATTACAGAGTCAGTGGACTTCGGTGCTGGTGGGGCAAAAAGCCACTCTCGATGTAGATGTCACGCTCTCTTGTATGCTTTAGAAACCACCATAGAGGGATACCTTCAAAAGCAGATTTACTCAATTGTTTCTGCAGCATTTTTCAAGAATTGGATCACTAGGCATGAAATGGATTTTCTGGTTAAAAAGCATCCAAAAATACCAGTCTTCTACCTGGTTCCAAAGGTGCATAAATCACTGGTTGACCCACCGGGTCGCCCCATAGTTTCTTGCAGGGATTCCCTGCTTGAGCCTCTTTCTAAATTTTGTGATCTCTTTTTGCAGCCTGAAGCTGCGAAGGTTAGTTCGTACCTTAGAGATACTGGGGACTTTTTGGGTCAATTAAAAGCATGTCAGGCAGTAGACACTTATACTTATTTGGTGTCATTAGATGTACAGGCACTTTACACCAATATTGACCAAAGAGAGGTGCTTACTTGTCTGCAAGATTACCCATTATCTCTTCCTGATCGGATACCGCGCTTGTTCCTATTGGAATTACTTGAATTGGTTTTGAGTAAAAACTTTTTTCTGCATCAAGGAACTTTTTATCAGCAGGTACACGGAATAGTGATGGGGGCTACAGTGGCCCCGTCGTTGGCCACTATATATATGGCTGAGTTTGAACGACTTTATGTGTACCCAGATCCGGCTTTTCACTTGATTCCTTTTTGGAAGCGCTTTTTGGACGATATCTTTTTTCTTTGGACCGGTAACCGTAATGATTTGGATAGTTTTGTGCGGCGGCTTAATACACATGTGCCTAGGATTCAATTTACAGCACAGATAGCTCCCTGAACTCTGCAATTTTTGGATGTTCAGATTTCTTTAACCCCTTTAGGATTTGTGACAACCCTATACCGCAAGGCGGTACAACGTAATACGTTGCTTCGCTATAACAGTTTCCATCCATGGGCTTTGAAACAGGGTTTACCTTTCGGGAAGTTTTTACGGTTGAGACGTAACTGCTCTACTTTATAGGATTTTAATTTGCATGCTGGGGAACTGAAACAATGCCTGCTTCAAAGGGGGTATCCCTCTATGGTGGTTTCTAAAGCATACAAGAGAGCGTGACATCTACATCGAGAGTGGCTTTTTGCCCCACCAGCACCGAAGTCCACTGACTCTGTAATAAACGGTGTTCTTCCTTATACCAGGCACATCACACAAGTTACTGGTCTGCTTCATCGGTTTTGGCCAATATTAGGGATACATACTTGTTTTTGTGATCAAACTTTGCAAGTTGCGTATTCACGTACCGCAAACCTGAGGGATTTATTAATGTCAACCACCTTGTCTGAGGATCGCCCTTTAAAGTCACACGTTGATAGTGGCCACTTTGCTTGTGGAAATTGCGCCTATTGTCCATTGGCTCTCGAAGGCCCTGAATGGGTGGATGAACATACGTCCCGTAGATTTGTGACTAGGTGGCATACAGACTGTTCCTCAGTGTATGTTGTATATCTGATCATATGTCCTTGTTCCCTTTATTATATCGGCCGTACTAAACGGGCGATAAAAATTCGTCTTTCGGAACATGCCTCCCGGTTGAGAACAAAATCTCTTTCGGCTCCTATGGTCAAACACAGTTTGCTGATTGGTCACACTTTTGATTCTATGCACTGGAGAGTGTTGGACTTTATCCCGCCAGACCCCAGAGGAGGTGATCGTGAGCAAAAGCTCCAATGGCATGAACAGCGTTGGATTCACCTATTAGACTCTGTGGCCCCGAAGGGTTTGAATCTCCAAATAGACTGGTACACTATTATCTGAGATGGATCCTCATTCCTACCTTGTGATTCCATTAGGGGATTTCCTGTGCAGTGGGTATCCCCCTATGGCCTCAATGTAGGTTGATTGCGATTGGTTTGACTGCTTTTCAAGTCAGCATGACGTCAGACGCCGTCGACTATAAGGCAAATTACATTCCCTTTGGTTTGTAAGCTGAAGATCTGTCAACTGCTGATCATTTGGACCTGAAGCAGGGTTTCTTGACAAATTGGAGGAAAACCTGAAACGTGAGCCGCGTCGTCTGTTGTTTTTGGCGTCTTGGCAGTACTTTGGCAACAGCTAAGTTACCGATTTTACTTTTATACAATTACTTAATAAAAGGAGTGGTCATGGTGGTGCTTTGGAAAAATTTCTCAGCACTGTGCAGAGATGCTCTGACAAAAAGATGATTTAAGATCTTAGGGGATTTTCTAGAGATTCGGGATTTTTTGGTGGTTTGGTGTAAAGGAAGCCTGCCAGGCCACAGTGCACCTGTGTGCAGCTGCTGAGGTGAAGAGTGTCATTGTTCAGGAATGCAGTAGCTCAGCTCTAGTGTGGGGCGCAAGTTCACTGGGTGTGGGAGGCACCAAATGGCCATAACACTGCCATGACCGTGGCCTACACTTGAACACATCAACATCATGGCATATAACTGAGTGCAATTCATTTGGGCAGCTGTACATAGGTGAGCTGAGTGTCTCCCTCTGAAGCCACCACCGATGGGAGATAAACTGCATTTGTGTGATGTTTTTAGTGCAGGCCTCTCCAAGGCACAGGACCCTGTGCAAACAGTACTCCTGCATAATGGACACGACCTCTGTGGGTGTTGTTTGGAAGACATCTGCTCTTGGTCTTTCATGGCTACCAGAGGTTCACTACACAGCCTCATTGACCACAGGGAAACATTGTGCAAGGTGCTGCAGGTACTATCAAGTGCAGGTGGATTGCTCATCAAGGGCAGCAAACACCTGTTAATCAGAGATCCAGCTCTGCAAGTCCCTTTACAGGCAGAGATTGCCAAGAGATGGAAACAGGGACACACCACAAAGGCTGGTAGATAGAAATGTGGATATCCAGGTTATGAGAGGTATAACCTGCAGATCTTCTGCCCAGCACACATTGGAGATTAATACATGTTGACTACCTCACTTGTTCAGATAGGTACCTGCAGAGGCTCAAATAACATCCACATGGAACAGAGGCTTGGAATGATGATCTAAACCACATGGGCTGATGGACATGTTGGGGCAGGAAAAGGTTTACTGTATCATGGAGCAATTCCAGGAGGGCCACAATGGTCCCATAAAAAACACAGTTTAGAGGCAGTGCATACACATGTCATCCTGAAACATAAACAGTGAAATGCAGATCAGTATTGAGACATTGATCTGATGAGATAGCAATGACAGGTACCAGACCTTGCAGATTTCCACAACACAAATAACAAACATCAGAAACAAGAGAGTATCCTGCTGGATCAGGGTTCGAAATAAGGACTAACACACTGTAGAATAGAGAGAATTAGTTTATTTATGAAATATAAAAAAAGGTAACTTGAAAGCAAGTTAATTCACTCATCCACATATAATTAGTCAGGCTGTACATAAAAGCAAGATACAAGAAGACGATACATCACCGGCAGAGCTATGAACGTCATCTCATGCCAACACTTCGACTAAATAAGTCCTGGATTCAGCCAGGAAGGAGAGAGAGAGATTCTCAGTCGGGAAAACCCTAGGCAGTGTGTGCGTTCACTCCATAGGAGAGACTTCCTTCTCTTCTGTCTGACTTCCAGGAGTCCCTGTAATTTTCCATCATTTGACATACACACAGAATAGGATCAGCTATCCATTAAACATAATCAAGACGCTGGCCAGACGCCTGAGAATGCTCAAGGGAAGGGCATCCCCTACTCCATGGTTCAGAAGCTCAAAATTCTGGTAGATGGCCTTCACTTTATGAGAAAAAGCACAGTTGCTATGGGAAAAAGCTTCATCCTTATCTCATATACCAGTAATTAAGCTGTTTCTCACAAAATTGCACAGGCAGGAATTTTCCCTACAAAACTGAGGTTTAATTAACCTCTGACTGGCGCATAATCAGTAGTCAGCTTTAACTCACTTTCAGTACTATATGCACTTTGAATGCAGGCATTAATGATCTGGCTGTGGTATGATGTGCCATGGCAGAAACACCAGCGTGTGGCATGTCAGAGATAAAAACAGTGGTCATGCATCAGTCCATGTGTTTTCCTGCTATAAGATAGCCTCACCTAAATGTTCCATAAAAAAACAGTCTGTGATCCTGACCAATCTGTGACAGTGCCCATGGTACATCATGTACCTAGTAGAAAGCAAAAAACTACTCACTCAGCAGGACTCAGTCTTCATACTGTCCATCCTCAAACTGTTGGAATATTGCTGAGTGATGCAGGATATAGCAGTCATAGGTGGACCCTGGAAACCTCAGAATCACATTCAGAATATGCATATTTGCATCACAAATCATCTGCACATTCAGGGAATGGTAGTGTTTTCGGATGCAGTACACTGCCTCCATGTCTCTGGGTGGGACCAGGGCAACATGTGTGAAATCAATAGCTTACATCACATGTGGTATCCCTGCAATGTGCTCAAATTGTTGGTTAAGGGACCCCCATTATTGCCCACTGTCAGGAAATACAATGTAATTTCTTACCCTGCTGATCATGACTTGTGGCGTGAGAAGGTGAGCCAGCTCAATCCCCCAACTGCAGCCACAGATGTTTGGAAGCAGCCAGAGGCAAAAAAAATGTAAGGCACTCAGGAGCTTGACCATAGAAACATAGAAAAATGATGACAGAAAAAGACCACATGGCCTATCTAGTCTGTCTTTCCATATCAACCACTACAACAGTCCCCTTTTTTCCTTTAGAGTTCCTCTGTGTTTGTCCCATGCTTTTTTGAATTCAGATACTGTCCTCATCTCTACCACCTCCACTGGGAGACTATTCCACAGATCCACCACTCTTTCCATAAAGAAATATTTCTGCATATCACTCCTGAATCTATCCCCTTTCACCATCATCTCATGTCCCCTTGTAGCAGTACTTGCTTTCAATCAAAAGAGGCTCTCCATTTATGCCACTGAGGTATTTAAACATCTCAATCATATCACCTCTATCCCGCCTTTCCTCTAATGAGTACATATTAACATCCTTAAGTCTGCCCACATATGCTTTATAATGAAGACCACTAACCATTTTAGTAGCCACCCTCTGTACTGACTCCATTCTGTTTATATCCTTTTGAAGGTCTCCAAAATTGCACACAATACTCCAAATGAGGCTGCACCAAAGACTTATACAGAGGCACAATCACCTCCTTTTTTCTGCTAGCCATTCCTCTCCGTATGCACCAAGCATCCTTCTAGCTTTTGCTGTTGCCTTTTCTACCTCTTTTGCCACTTTAAGATCATCAGAAACAACCACGCCTAGGTCCCGCTCTTCTTTAGTGGACAAAAGTACTTCACCCCCTATACTATATTGCTCCCTTGGATTGCTGCAGCTCAAATGCATGACCTTGCATTTTTTAACAATAAGGGGCTTGTTTACAAAGCTGCAGTAGCGGTTCGCGATCGTTATCGGAGCCGCGACCCCATTGATTTCAATGGGGCCGCGGCTCCGATAACGACCGCGAACCGCTACCGCGGCTTTGTAAACAAGCCCCTAAATCCCAGCTGCCAAAGTCTAGACCATTCTTCAAGCTTAGCTAGATCCCTCCTCATGTTACCTACACCTTCCTGGGTGCCTACTCTATTGCAGATTTTGTTATCATCCGCAAAGAGGCAAACCTTACCCGACAGCCCTTCCGCTATATCACTAACAAAGATGTTAAAAAGAATCGGACCAAGAACAGATCTCTGGGGCATACCACTGGTAACTTCCTTCTCCTCAGAGTGAGCTCCATTTACCTGTACTCTTTTTCTTCTCTCACACAACCAATTTCTAACCCAACCATAACTTTAGGGTCCATCTCTAGGGTGCTCAGTTTGTTTATAAGTCGCCTGTGAGGAACGGTGTCAAAGGCTTTACTGAAATCTAAATATACCACATCTAGGGCTCTCCCTCGGTCCAACTCCCTGGTCACCCAGTCAAAGAAATCAATCAGATTTGTCTGACAAGACCTGCCTCTGGTGAATCCATGCTGCCTCGGATCCTGTAATCCGCTGGACTCCAGAAACCTCACTATTTTCTCTTTCAGCAGCGTTTCCAATAATTTACTCACCACCGAAGTTAAACTAACCAGCCTGTAGTTTTCAACCACATCCTTACTTCCACTTTTGTGTAAAGGCACCACATGAGCCTCTCTCCTGATCTTTGGCACCTCTCCCTACTCCAACGAGGCATTGAAAAGGTCAGTCTGTGGAGCTGCTAGAACGTCCCCAAGTTCCCTCAGTATTCTAGGGTGTATCCCATCCGGTTCCATCGCTTTGTCTACTTGACGTTTAGCTAGTTTCTCGTGAACACAGTCTTCTGAAAATTGTTCAAGACGCCCTTTGCTTCTGTTCCTGTTTGTGGGTGTTTTCTGAGGTCCTGTTCCTGGTTCTTCATCTGTGAACGCAGAACAGAAATATTTGTTAAGCAATTCTGCTTTATCTTCATCATCTTCTACATATTCCTCCCCTTTACCCTTGAGTCTGACTATACCATTTTTGCCCTTCCTCTTCTCACTAATATATCTGAAAAATGTCTCATCCCCATTGGCTATTTCCTCCTCTTTTGAATCTTTGCTTTCCCTACTACTTTGCTAGCTTCTCTAAGTTTTTCCAAATATAGTTGCCTGTCTTCCTCTCTTTTTGATCTCTTGTATTTCATGAAGGCCTTCCTCTTTTTCTTCACCTTTTAAGCTACTTCTTTCGAAAGCCATAGCGGTCTCCTTTTCCTTTTACCTTTGACTAACTCTGATATGGCATTAGACCGGCTAGTCAGAGGCTTGAGGTCAGATCTTAGATACTCATAGAGCTCTCTAATAGCTCCTGTGCTCAGACGATAGAGGGAGATGACATGGTCCTCATGCATGCCTTGAGAATGGCTCTGGACCTGTAGAGACGAGACCATCATGGGTGGATCTCCACACATCTATGGCGCCATTGTTCCCCATACCTGGCCTGTGCCCCCTCCACAGCCGCAGGTCTGTGCTGCTGTGGGGCTGAACCCCTGCTTATTGACACACTCCCTGGCACACCATCTCCCTCAACAAGCAACCGTTGTTCTTTCACAGCACTCGCAGCAAAGCCAAAGTGAGCCATCTTGGTGACAGGATCAGCAAAATCACTGTACCTCAAATAGAGACTGTAGGGGAAAGGGAGAGGCTGGGGAGCTGATGACTACAAACACAACACACGTGGGTCTCAGTCACCACACACAAGCAGCCTAACTTACATGATTGTGTGAAGGTGCCTTGCGCATGCACAGGGTGCCTTGCCTAAACGTTTCCATGCCCTGCGCATGGGCAAGATGCCTTCCATAGATGTTCCATGCATCACGCATATGCAAGGTGTCTTGCACATGTGTAATGAGCGGAATGCCTTTGAAAGACATCCTGCACATGTGCAAGGTGCAGAACATCTACACAAGGCACCCTGTGCATACACAACATGCCCTGCATATATAACACACCATAACGCAATTTTGTTGTTGACACTGCAGAGTTGTGATATCACCTCAAGATCTGTGACAGCACATTACAAAATTGACCCACTGCACAGACCGTTTGTGGAGGGGGATGATGGTGCAGAGCAGCAGGCCTCTGAAGGCCAACGTACCCAGGGAGAGGAACTGCAGTAGATACGACAGGGGCAGTTTGCAACTGAGATGGCTGATGTCACGGCTCAGGGTGAAGAACACACTGGCCCATCTGGGGAAGCACCGCCACACTGATCGCCTGGCAAACAAGCAGAATGTAAGTGCACGAAGAAACATGTGCCAGAGGAGTCATATAAGAGGGCACTCAGATTCACACAGGAGGAGAATGATGTGCTCCTTGAGCAGGTGCTCGAGCACTATGAGGAGTTTTTCGGCACGCTGAGCTCCAAGACACCTGTCAGCACATGCAATGCCCACTGGGAGCAGTTAAGGCAGGCCATGGCTGAGCTTGGTGGACCACCATGTGACTGTAAAGGCATACGCAAGCGTTTTAATGACATAAAGTGCTTGGTCAGGGCACACCTTACAGCGGAGCACCAACACACACTGGGCACTGGTGGTGGAGGACAGAGTCAGGTGAACCTCTCGGCCGTGGAGGAGCAACTGGCACAGAGATTAGGGCCCATCTATATATACAGACTGCCCCTAGAGCTGGACACAGCCCAAGCATGTGTGGGTATGTGTTTACACGCATCTATACTTGGACCTGACATGTTTATGTTTTTGTCTATGTTTATGCAATATCTTGATATAACACCCAGGTCGAAGGGCATCAGAGTGGTGTACAAGCACTACAAGCAGGTACTGACATTGGTCATGAGTGGTGGGGGTGTTCCTTGCTATCCATTCCTGATCCCACACCCCTGATGGCTCCTCCCCTAGCCATCTCCCGCTAACCACCATTGTGTCCACAGGGGCCTGCACATATACACACACAGACACA